>CM060989.1:8175000-9532500 GCA_030765065.1 Deroplatys truncata | reverse complement strand
GGCGTCGTCACCTCATTTGGTCGACCACTGCGATGTTCGTTTTGGCAGCTCGTACGGCCTCGCTTAAACTCTGCCACCCAATATTTTACTGTTGTAAACGAAGGAGCAGACTCCCCCAGAGTAGAATCTAGCTCATCTTTAATATTAGTTGGATAAGACCTTTCAAATGAAAGTATTGTATCACATAACGATGGCCAGTTTTATCCATGTTTACAAATTCGCTGAGAGAGTTCACTATTGATGGCTGCCAAACAATTACTAACAACGTCAAATATACATCACGTCGGGTACTTCTGGGACTGCCATCGTATCTTAGGAATGCTTAACCTCACAACAAGGGTTGGCATTTGTTGTATGCTTTAAAGAGTTGAAATTTTCTGTGTAGTAAAATTTTGTCTAACTCTTAAGGTTTACCAGTTATACAAAGCGATCGTTTTAAATCCCAACCCGGATTGAGTACATGCGTGCTCCGCACCGGCGATTTTCCACTCAAGAACTCCCGCGCTACATACTCGGGATTAACAATATACAGACGTTAATAAGTGCACCGTCGACATTTTTCCACTATTATGAAATGAGTCACTAGAACCTGGTGATACTCGGGTTGTTAAATCCCATTCTAACCGGCAACTCATCTGCAAAAGCGTACTTGTTACATGTATTGGAAAGTTAGTTATATTGTAACTGTTGCGTTGGCGCCTTGTTTTTATATTCGCAGGACTTCAAACTTTGCACGCCGAGCATTTTAGTCACCAACTGTCGCACTGATTATAATATTAATTATATAGTACTATTTATATTTGATTAGTTATATTAATTGGGCTATTACACTAAAATTTAATTATTAATAGGTTAGGCTATTGTTAACTGTTAGGTCTTACCTAAGCGTTGTCAGTTTGTTTGGGGTTTTATTTTTAGAAGAAGAATATCTGCATAGAAAAAGAAAAAGAAATGTAATCCTTTGATTTACAAATATCCGAGATCATATTAAAATGTAGCTATAAGTTGTTCAACATTTAATAACATACACTTGTTATATAAATTGTCCATAGCAAGGTTCAGTGCTTGGTTAAACATTTAAGGTGCATCCAGTTATAGGTGATCAGTGATTATGGCGGAGAAGGAAGATGATGTCCAGGCCTTTGTACCCATGAAAATAATATCACAGAGCAGTATCTACACTATGTGATCAAAAGTACTCGAACACCCCCACAAACATAAGTTTTACAACTTAGGTGCTTTGTGCTGCCACCTACTGCCTGGTACTCATTATCTGCGATCTCAGTAGTCATTAGCCATCGTGAAACAGCAGAATGGGACGCTCCGTGGAACTCACGGACTTCGAACGTGGTCAGATGATTGGGTGTCACTTGTGTCAGAAGTCTGTACGCGAGATTTCCACACTCCTAAACATCCCTAGGTCCACTGTTTCTGATGTGATGGTGAAGTGGAAACGTGAAGGGACATGTACAGCACAAAAGCGTACAGGCCGACCTCGTCTGTTGACTGACAGAAACCGCCGCCGACATTTGAAGAGGGTCGTAAAGAGTAATAGGCAGACATCTATCCAGACCATCACACAGGAATTCCAAACTGCATGAGGATCCACTCCAAGTACTATGACAGTTACGCGTGAGGTGAGAAAACTTGGATTCCATGGTCGAGCGGCTTCTCATAAGCCACACATCACGCAGGGAAATGCCAAACGACGCCTTGCTTGGTCAACATTACACGATTGAACAATGGCAAAACGTTGTGTGGAGTGACGAATCACGGTACACAATGTGGCGATCCGATGGCAGGGTGTGGGTATGGCGAATACCCGGTGAACGTCATCTGCCAGCGTGTGCAGTGCCAACAGTGAAATTCGGAGGTGGTAGTGTTATCATGTGGTCGTGTTATTCCTGGAGGGGCTTGCACCCCTTGTTGTTTTGCGTGGCACGATCACAGCGCAGACCTACATGGATATTTTAAGCACCTTCTTGCTTTCCACTGTTGAAGAGCAATTCGGGGATGGCGATTGCATCTTTCAGCACGATCGAGCACCTGTTCATACTGCACGGGCTGTGGCAGAGTGGTTACACGATAATAACATCCCTGTAATGGATTGGCCTGCACAGAATCCTGACTTGAACCCTATAGAACACCTTTGGGATGTTTTGGAACGCCAACTTCGTGCCAGGCCTCACCGACTACATCGATACCTCTCCTCAGTTCCGCACTCCGTGAAAAGTGGGCTGCCATTCCCCAAGAAACCTTCCAGCACCTGATTGAAACTATGCCTGCGAGAGTGAACGCTGTCATTAAGGCTAAGGTTGGGCCAACACCATATTGATTTCCAGCATTACCGATTGACGTCGCCACGAATTTGTACGTCATTTTCAGCCAGGTATGCGGATACTTTTGATCGCGTAGTGTATGATATGACTATGACTCATAATACTAGCAGGAGACCGAAATACGTGTCAATAAAGAAACCGGAATGATTGTTGTGCGCATTTCCGGCTTCGTTGATGACAAAGACAAGAGTGGGAGATTGGCCTTGGGACTGTTCTTGACAGGCGTACAAAATTTCACGCCGCTGTGGTGGTAGTCTGACTGTGAGCCGTCTTAGAAACGGGTCGGACTATCGCTTATTCCCCTTGCACCTACAACAGAATTAGCAATAACATCGTTTCTGCAAATGTTTATCTCTATTAACATGAAGTAGATGGAGAATAAGCGTTTGTAAAAATAGTTTGTACAAGAATAATAGTTAAATTGTTAGTTTCTTGTGCTCAGGTTCAGAATCCGTTTAATTCTTCACAGCCCAACCGTCGGCAACTAGCTTCAATAGCTCACGTATAAGCTTAGATTACATTTCTCAGTCAATTTGACTGGTGTTGTCTATCCTCACCCTACTCGTGCATATCACTGTGCAGCCGGCAGCAGATCCATCAGCAGATATTGGCAACGACATCAAAAGTGCCGCAAAGGGGTACCCCGTCAACCCTCAGGAGGAAGAGATGATGTGAAGAAACCACAGTAGACAAGTAACAGAGACGCGCGAAAGACCTTAACAATTCCAGTCCCACTGTGGAACTGCCTAGATTAACGACCAAGCAGCGCTCTAGTGTTCACATTGAGCACTTTTTCCTTCTCAGCAAGCAACCGCGGCATCTGTTCGGCAACGCCATACGCCACGAAACCTAGTAGCACACCTGTAAGATGAGAAACCGCCCAAGAATTCGCCTATCAAACAGGGAAAGCCATGAAAAACTATAGGAAAATAGCAGAGAAAGTAAAAATGTATCACAGCCATTTTTCAATTCTGAAAGCTGTAGGTACCTTTAACTGAGTAACTTGGAAGCAAGCCAGGCCTACGATCATAAACAATCGATAGCAATAACAATACAACTGCTGCTTTAAAGGAAGAAGTATCGCCCTGCCAATAAAATGAAAACGGAATCATAACAGAGCATAACCAGCTGTAAAGTCCGAAGCTTGAAGAATGGTATGTTTCTGTTATACGTTTCTCCTACGCGCAAAGAAAAGGCAGTTTGCAATTGGGTCTATTGTTTCTCTCACTTCCACTATATACGACTTAAAATAAAACTTTAAGAATCGCTGTATCGAAACTACTAGTTCGGAAACTTGTCCTGAAATACACACTAAAGCCTAAATATGAATTTGGCAAGTACAATGCTAGAATTTGCTGTTGATCTTCCTTTTTATTTTCTCTACTATTCACCTATAATAAGTAGAGAAAGTATTGCATTCCACCCAAAAATTCAGTGCCGAGATTTCACAAAAAAACACGCGTTTTGATATTCCCTGAATAAAGAAAAAAATGTACGTGTGTAACCGTGAACAGCAAAACAGCGAAAATCCGATTAGATACCAAACTAGCTGAAACTAACTTCTCTCGAGCTATCAGCCAGGTGAACTCTGGAAGGATTTCCAAGCTTTCAAAAGCTAACGTCGCTGTCATCTTCAGGGAACGATGTCAAGACTGCTGGTCCGCCTGTATTTATTGTCAGTCCAGTGTGTGGGCAGGCCAGATGCTGCTCCGTGATAGGCTCGGGTCCGGCGCAGTGCGGAGCCAAAGCTCTTTGATTGGCCCATTGCAGAATGTATGCCAGCAATAAAACCAGGTCTAGCCGCTACCAAACTACGAGGGGTGATCAGAAACTTAAGTTACAATGCCCACAGTGAAACGAGTACGTTTCACTTCATACAACCAACTGGTAGTGCATACATTAGGTTATTTTTCGACTTGTCGCATCGAGGGATGAGTTTGAATATTCCCTCCTGGTAAAAAATCTGTCCTTGCATGTTCAGCCACTTTGTCGGGAAGTGTTTCACCTCCTCAACTGAAGCGAATCCTCGGCCTCCTAGGTGCCGTTTCAAGTGAGGAAAAAGGTGAAAGTCGCTTGCAGCGAGGTCCGGGCTTTAGGGAGGGTGATCGTTGATGTCCCAACGAAAGTGTTTCAAAAGCGTGGTGGTCTTGTGGGCTGTATGAAGTCGTGAAGGAAGAATGCTTCGCGCAATCGTATCAAAGTCTCGCAGTATCAGTCCGCGGACACTGTGTGCTCTCTTTCCAAAAACTCCACGAGTATGACGCCCGAGCTGTCCCAAAACACTGTGGTCATCAACTTCCAAGCAGATGGCGTCACCTTAAAACTTCCTTGTCTTTGCAGAGAAGTGGTGTTTCCATTCCAATGACGCCCGCTTACTGCTGTGCGTGTAGTGGTAGTTCCATGTTTCGTCACCCGTGACAATGTGGTGAAGAAAACTTCCCTTCCGTGCAGAACTGTTGTAAAAGCTTCAGGCTTGTCCCCACGCGCTTCTCCTTGTGTTGGTTGGACAGATTTTGTGGAAACCATAGGGAACAAACTTTCCGGTACTGCAGAATATCGTGAAAAATGTAACGAACGCTTCCGAACGATATTCCCAATTCTACCGTCATATGCCGTAACGTGATCTTGCAGATGTCCTGTTACCATGCTAGCCTCTAGTTCCCGAGGTCGCGGGTTCAAACCCGACGGAGGGCGATGGATTTTTTTCGGGCGTAAAAATCCTTAGCATGGCTTCTTCGAAAGGGAAGTAAAGGTGGTCCCGTGTCGTAGATTTACAGCACGTAAAAGAACCTCAAGCCTGATAAAGAGGTCTCTGAGCAAAATAACGGGTCTTTCATGCCCAATATGGAATGGGACGCTAAGGACCATAGCAGTTAAAGAGTGTCTATAAATAAAACTCGATTTATTTTTTTCCAGTTGTACTGAATCAGCTCATCCACGCGAGCTGTGTTCAAATCTGTTGATGCTGTCTCGGTCGGCCACTGCGATCCTCGTCGGTAACGTTTTCTCTGCCGGCCGAAAACTTGCGACTCTATTCTACGACATGCTGAGACATTACAGTCTCTCCGTAATAGCTTCAAGAAGGTTCTAGTTATGTGCCGATAATGCGCTTGGTGTTTACGCTGACAAGCGGCCGTTATCGTTGTTTACTTCGATCGCCCGGCGCCGACGTTCCAATAACCTTGGACCATAGCCGTGTCATTATATATTGCGGCGTTAGATATTTCCGAGGTATTCTTTGTTATTGCTTTGAATTTTCAAATACTTTGAAATTTTTATACTTTACTCAAATGGTAAGTCGCTATTCATGATACAAAGAACGCGGGATTTGAAAACCATCACATAGCGACACACGTTTTAAAAACCAGACTATCGCTTTCCTACTGTATTCTTTTTATACCTACAACGATATATGTAAACGTGTATGAAAACTTATCTCAATGAACAAGAATCACGAAGATAGAAGAATAAAACCTTTTGTAAGAATACTCTGTAGAGGAGTGAGTAGAGAAGGTCATGTGAATGCAGCAGATTTTTTTAATGGCATAGCTTCTTCCGTTTTTTTTTTTTTTTTGTGTTCTTAGAGGAATACAGAGTTACATTTCTCTTCGCTTTAAAACGGTTTTTTATTACTCCGGCTTGGTCACAAAAGAAGGGAGTGGCTGATATTGTTTTTAATTCATAAAAGCTGAAGTGGGGGGAGGGACCTCTTTCCCCTGTTCTTATCTACTACACTTGTTAATGGTGCACATTAATTCTTATGTACAGTAGAGATTTATGCTACAATATGGCGTGGCAGTGTTCCAAGAGAGGATAGTGTTTATTTTTCTTTATTAATTATAATTTATGTTGCGGCTAAGCTATATTGCTGGTGTCTCCTCCGATATAGCGAAGGACTTGGGTGCTTTGGGGAAGAGTGTAGTCAGACAAAAAAAAACTTAAGCGATGCACTAAAACGACAAATTCAATTTATCCATGTTGATATTATAAACACAGAAAATTTGTATGCGTATCTTTCAATTCCATGTCGTTGAATATGGGTATCAGATGTACAATTTGGCACTTTATTGCAAATATTGCAGATTTTTAATGACTTTGAGTCCTTTTAGGGGCAGTTGTATATCGTTAAAATCACCACATTTCACTGAAGTTTTATCAAGCAATATTTTTTGGTGATATTGATAGAACCAGGTATACCTGGGTTTTAGAAACTGATCAAAAAAATCCTGATGTGTTACACTCACATGACTTTCTCTACTCTTGTACAAACTATTTTTACAAACGCTTATTCTCCATCTACTTCATGTTAATCGAGATAAACATTTGCAGACTCTATCTTATTGCTAATTTTCTTGTAGATGTAAGGGGAATATATATTTACAAGGGCAATATAGAAACACAGTAGCCTTTAAGCATATACATATCTCTTAATAGCTGGTTGCTAGGTGCAGCACCATTCCCTTTGTCACAGATTATAACTCTTTGCATATCCAAGACAAAAAAAAATGAATAACGAATTCCCATTTGAGAAAATAAGTATTGAAAAATATAACGGAATAACAAGCAATATCTCGAAAATGGTTCACTCAACAACAAAAAATGTATATGACATAAATTGTGTATTTTAACGCGATCTACATTTTTGGTGTAGTAAAGGTTTACCAGTTATGCAGAAGTTGTTCACAATGAAGAATACTTTTGGAGACATTCCCAGAAAATTCGAGATATACATTTCATTTGTCATGAAAATATCTTAAACATATGATTTTTAATCAAAATCGTTAGAGCCATTTTTGAGAAAATTAAAATTTTCGAAAAATGTTCTATGTAGAGGGTAATCTGGGGTGGGGGGATTTTCTTGAAAACCTTCGTGTCGCATCTCTGAAAGATACTGAACCTAAATACCAAGTTTGGTGTTTATCCAACTGTTCGTTTCTGAGTTATGCTGTTCACAGACACACACGCGGACATGTTTCCAAAAATGCTTTTTTTTGGATTCAGGGTGCCTCAAAACATGTATTTGCGGTGAAATCTCGGTATCGAATTTTTGTGTGGAATACAATACTTCCCCTAATTACTATACGTAGTAGAGAAAGTAAAAACTGTAAAGGTGATAGCTTGTTCACTGAATTATGTTCTTATTAGTATTTTTCTGTGTATAAATACATGTAAATAATTTTGTATTGTATGTTAATTCTGAAATTGTTCTTGTTTGACATTTTTGAGGGGGGAAACAGGAATAAAGGTTTAAGGAAAAACAACAATATATAGGTATCAGAAAGGAAAAAGGAAGAGGAATGGAAAGGATTTAATGCTGTGTGGCGCTATTTATTTGGGGCATAATGGTCAAAATGGTGGCTGGTACCGCCGAAGCAACCCCGCTGTTTGTGGCTGATTACTATGAAGTGGCGGAGTGCTCCGCAGTGGTGGTTAGGTATCTGCCCTGGCCGAAGCCCTGACAGGGACCTATGAACAGTGCTGATGCTCCGTACCCGGGCCTGTTACCTCGGGGCATTCGGTGTATATCCAGGGAATTCTGGACAGTGTTGACGTGTGTGGTGGTGCGGTGGTTCCTTTGGAGGGGTCCTGATGTTGGGCTGGAGAGTCCTAACCAACCTGTTCGCATGGCCTGCGATCTTATCACGTAGGTATTCGTTTCCCATTCGATGACATTCTCCAATTATCAGCAATTTATTTATCTTGATAATGACATAGGTTATATATCCCCTATAGTTAGTCAAGGATGATGATAATAATAATAAAGGATTTTACATCCATATTATGGAAATCAACTGTACGATATACTTGCAAGCTACGTTGATGACCCGAGCTTGATTTGTATAAACACAACCTAACAGATGGAAGCAAAGAACAAATATGTCCTCACCTCTTGAGTTCTGGTTTGTTTTATGCTGAATTCTCGGGTTTTGGTCACCGCAGTAGGTAAATGTAATGACTCAGAGTGATTCACCAAACCAGGCTATTGCAGAAACTGATTTAGTGCGTCAACTTCTTCACAACTCAGTTACATAGGGTCACTCCAAAAGTTTTGAGAATGGACGCAATAAAATATTAAAACTTTAGACCTGACCATTCCATCTTTTCCAAATATTCTCCATTGCGTTCTATACATCATCTCATCCTATCAAGTCATTTTTCAAATGCTGAACGCCAATCTTCTTTGGAGAGTGCAAATAGATCATTCGTAAGCAGCTACTGCAGCTTCAGGTGACTCAAATCGTTGACCTCGAATTTTTTTCTTTCATTTTGGAGAATATAAAACAGTCGCATGGGGTCAGATCTGGTCTGTAGGGAGGTTGGGACATATATCTGACTCCTGCACAATTTGGGCAGAGACATTAGGAGGCTCTTTTCTCAGTTCATTGAACACCTGTGGTGTATCATCTGACAGTAAGAGTACCCTGTCCCTCAAGCGGAATCGTCATAATGTGGCCACTTGCTAGAAGAAGGAACAGATCATCTTCTTGCCAACACTTCTCGTTCCCTTCACTTTTGTTAGATCTCCTGGGAAGACCCAGACCGATGACTGTCGTTTAGTTTCAGGATCATATTGGTAAATCCAGCTTTCGTCAGCTGTTACAATGTTAAATATGTTTTTGGATCTTCCTCCATTGAATTTTTCAATAAGTTCTTGACATCATTGCACGCGTACTTGTTTGTGCTCATGTGTGGGGTGGTGAGGGATACAGCTTCCTGGAATCAATTTTCTCTTTCAGGATTGTTTTCACTGCTGCTGATCCAATATATAGGGCTTCTTGAATCTGACCATTGGCCGTGTGCACCATTCTCGATGAAGATTTTACCGTGGTCAACGGTCATCTGTGGTGCATCGACGCCGGTAAAACTTTACCGAGGGTTTTACCGCGGTTAAATCTGACCGGCCATGAACGGCCTGTTTTCGCCGATTATTGCCAACTCTTGTACTGAAATGTTAAAATAGTGGAACGATATAGGTTAGAATTCCCAACAAATAGATACACTCCATTTTCGGCAATGAATTATATCCTGATAAAGTTAGTTTAATGTAACTTTGCCATTTTTAATGCTTAAGACCTTTTTGTCCTGCGACAGGTGCCTTAAATATCCTGACCCAAGACGTAACGAAAATCCACAGAATCACGGCGTTACATAACATAATTATATCAGTTGAAGCATAGTTCCAAGAACAAGGCAGAAATAAGGGGAGTAATGAATGGATTTAGTGCAATTAGTACATTTTCCAGAATATTATGTACTTTAATTGCAGAGATATAGGAATCCGGTAACCTGAAGAGATCAGTGCCGAAGTCTATCATTTGAGGTAGTCATCATGGTGTCGGGGTATATTTTTTTCTTTCTTTTTTCTGTCTGTTTTTTCATTAAGTGAATATCGACTAAGGTAGCTGGAATGTAGTCAGTGTGGAAAGAGAGAGAGAGAGAGAGAGAGAGAGAGAGAGAGAGAGAAAGAAAAAGGTCTATAAAGTTCATGATATTTTTCTAATCAGTTGTAAGGCCAACTTTTCCTACGTGTCCATCTTAAAGTTATTGTTTCTATCTCTATACTTTCTATCTTTTCCTAAGAATTTCACGTTAAATTTACTAAACAGTACATAATCTTTGGTCTGCTTTTGCTTTCTGCCATTGCACGCTGAACTACATGCATACGCTTCAGCAAAGAGGTAGAACAAGTGAAAAACAGATGACATGATGTACATCAGGGTGCGTTCAGTGGAGTTTACCTGCAATGAACGGTGCGCTCAACCAAGGTGAGCGCCTGCCAGGTAACCACGGTCACCTAAACAGCGGTGAACATTAGATTCTTACCGCTGACGGTCCCTGAAGGTTTGTTTAACGGCCACATATGTGCAAAGATGATCTTCCCGCAACATGTGCTCTGCTTTCACCACATTTTCATCCACTGTTGCTGCAGGCGGCCGTCCTGCTCGATCTTCATATTCTAAACTCTGCATACCATCAATAAATGGTAGATTGCGAAGGGTGAAGATCACCAAATGCAGCCGCAGTCTTTCAAGCCATTCTTTCTCCCCATAACCGACTTTAAAGTCATAGAAAATCATAGCACAGAAATGTTCTCGCTTGAGACCCATCCTAGCGTTTGGCGTAGCCACCACACCTGCTATACATACACACGCGGTGCTGCCGATGCACATTGTTGGAGCGCGCTCGGACTTGGATATTTTGCTATCTGAACTTCAATCTGAAGTTTGGAAAAGCTGCTTTGGCTTACCACTACTCATTGTTGCCCATTCTCAAAACTTTCAGAATGACCCTCGTAACGCTGCGTGTTATATGCATACCCCTACTGCTACTCCTATTGTTTTGTATGTTTACATTTAGACACAAGTATATGCAATGTTGTATTGATTCATCCACAGGAAACGCAGTCGAGGTTTATGAAGAACTATAGTCCAGCAACTCTTTGGGGACATTTGCGAGGCAATAACGTGAAGTCTCGACCGCTTTCATTCCTTGCCTAGCATAAAATTAAATGCAACAACTTTCAATAATGCAAAGCTTAAAAATTTAAAAGTATCGAAGGTTTATTTCAAACTATTAGATATACTTCGATACCACCGAGTATCGATAGTATCGAGCTCCGATTCTTAATACAAACCAACATTCTTTGGCCTATCTGGATCAAACTTTCTACGCAGGACAAAAAAAATGAATAACGAATTTGAGAATAAGTATAAGTATTGGAAAATTTAAAGGAATAACAAGTAATATCTCGGAAATGGTTCACCCAACAAAAACAATGTATATGACATAAATTGTGTATTTTAACGCGATCTACATTTTTTGTGTAGTAAAATTTTGTCTATCTCTTATGGTTTACTAGTTATGCAAAAGTCGTTCACAATGAAGAATACTTTTGGAGACATTCCCAGAAAATTCGAGATATACATTTCATTTGTCATAAAAATATCTTAAATATATGATATTTTAATCAAAATCGTTAGCCATTTTTGAGAAAATTAAATTTTTTTTAAAAAATGTTACATGTAAAGGGTAATCTGGGGTGGGGGATTTTCTTGAAAACCTTCGTGTCGCATCCCTGGAAGATACTGAACCTAAATACCAAGTTTGGTGTTTATCCGACTGTTCGTTTCTGAGTTATACTGTTCACAGACACACACGCACATGTTTCCAAAAATGCTTTTTTTTTGGATTCAGGGGGCCTCAAAACATATATTTCCGGTGAAAACTCGGTATCGAATTTTTGGGTGGAATACAATACTTCCCCTACTTACTATACGTAGTAGAGAAAGTAAAAAATCTAAAGCTACCAGGGTTTCAAACACTTATGTAGAAATCTGCAATTATACAGTAGGAGTTGGCAAAAATCGTTCGAGGCGTGCTTTTAAAGCAAGTAACGATACCTTTTTAAAAATAACAGACCACATTCATTACCTTACCTACCTCTCCACATAGTCACCACCGTTAATCAAGCACTTGTCGTAATGGGGAAACCAGTTTTTGTATGCATTCGTCAAAGAATGATGCCGCCTGTGATAAAAGCCACTTCTGCCCTTCTTGTTTCATAACATCATCGGTGAAATTTTTCCACCAAGGGGTTTCTTCAGACGAAGAAACAGAAAATCGCTTGTTGCCAAATCCAGACTGTAGGGAGGGTGGTCGAATTATTCCCAACCAAACGATGCGATCAGATATTGATTTTGTTTGACTGTGTGTGGCCCGGCATTATCACTCATTATTGTTTCCCCATAAACCCCACACAATTGGCGATGAATGTTTGCTGGCGTAACGTTTCTCACACTCAAAAAACGAATCACTGATCTGACTTCACAGTTGGCGGGTCGTTCGATTGTGTTCAACATTTCGAAATGCTCTAATAACAGGCAAGCACAAAGTGACGATCGCTCACAGCTGCGACAAAATATTAAAACGGCACTTACCTCTAACTGGCCGCGGCTGGGGCTAATGGCCGGTCCCCTTCAGAACAACAGTCCATTGTGTGCCGCTTCCTCGCTCCAGAGGATTCCTTTGGGCCGTTTCGAGTAGGTTCCGCTTCTATAAAGTGTTTCTTTGTATGCGGGCTTATATAAGCGGCTGCTCTAGTCAGTTCGATTCCGTTAAGAAGTGACGAAGTTAAGTGCAGACAAGAAGTCGCAGAGTTTGGACAGTGGCGAGTGAGTTGTGACACTGCAGTTCCGTTGTGTTGTATCAACATTACCTCACTTGGCTTGAAGCCCGAGAACGTCTAGAGTACAACTGGTAACATTTTTTTGGTGGCATAAGGCATACTTCGGAATTGTAAAGACCTGTTGATATTCACCTGTTTCTCACGATGTCATGGAAACAGTACGAAATTTTAAGGTCAGCATATAGCGTCCAGTTGTTAAACATTTGACTATCGCTGTTCTCTTCGTATCTATAACAAAATGTGTAATGTAGCTATTTCTGTAAAGGTTTATTTGGATTAAAATGAAGTATACAGAAAAATAAGCTTTCGTAAATATACTTGTTATATACGCTAATTAGGGCAGAGAATGTCGTCATATTTTGTGCTCTCAAAATTCGTGGTAGCACTGCAAAGGAACCACGAGTCCACAGCCCCTTGCTGGGAAACGAAGGGTCTGGAGCCACAGTTTCATCTTTTCCTTTATGCAGAGGACGTAGAAGGCTGGAAGAGATTGAGATAGTGGCTCAAGTGGGGAGGTTGTATGCAATACACTTGTTTCGAGAGACATGGCATATTGTGCGCACAGGCAACATCCTTTATTAAACGATTTTCAATTGCGGGGCTTAAGTGGCTTGTTTCCAAGTGCGTCCTGGGGCGGAAGAGACCGGCCCTTGAACAAGAATTGAAAAAGAGCAAGGGACCAAAACACACACACACATAAAAGTGGAATACCCAAGAGCTTAAGAAAGAACAGACGGATCTCTGATGATGAAGGAAACAGAAAACAGGATCTCTATAATATATAGAGATTGCTCTAAGCGAAGTATTTATATAGTACGTAAATTGTATTCTTTACATACAATAATGCTCTTAAGTTCGTGACAAATTACATTTTAAAGCATTGCTGAAGTTACGAGGGCGGATCGAAAAGCAAAGCACAGTAATTTTTTTCCGCCTTGGTATTGCAGCTGGAATGTTGCAATTTCACACACATATAATTTGAAGTTTTCACTACAAAGGTATTTTTTGTTTCATGTGCAGCTCTAGCGAGAGAAGCGTGAAATACGCAACAAAGATGGCGCGAATGTTACTGTTGTCCACGTGTGAAGAGCAGAGGTGTGGTTCGATATTTGTGGGCAAACGGGCATAAACCAAGTGATATTCACAGGGACATGCGAGAGGGCCGTGTGAACCTTAGTAATTCGCCAAGCTCCGGGAGGCCGGTAACACCTGCAACCCCGCAGAATGTCAGAGGCATTGAGGCGACAATTTTGAACGACCGGCGTATGCAACTGCGAACCTTATCGCAACAGTTCAACATTTCCTATGGTATAGTGTACGATATTGTTCATGGCACGTTGAAATTTCGTAAAATTAGTGCTCGCTGGGTGCCTAAGAACCTGACAGACAACCACAAGGTCCAGCGAATGAATAGCTTGGATCAGCTAACGCGGTACACTGCAGAAGGTCACGACTTTCTGAAAGGAATCGTCACTGGTGATGAGTCGTGGGCATACCAAGCAGGCAAGTATGGAGTGGAAACATGCTGGTTCCCCATTGAAGAAAAAATTCAAAGTGACTCAATCTGCTAGGAAAGTGATTGTGACGGTGTTCTGGATATGCACGGTGTTGTATTGGTGGACTTTGCTGAACAAGGGACCACTGTGAATGCTGCGGCCTACATGAAAACTTTGGTGAAGTTGCGTTGTGCCCTTCGTGACAAACGCCACAACATGAATGCCGACGATGTCAAAATTCTTCATGACAATGCTCGCCCCCATGTTGTTGCAGCTGTTCGTCAGAAAATCACCAAATTTAGTTGGGAGGTGCTCCAGAATCCACCATACAGTCCGGACCTTGCACCATCGGACTTTCTTTGAAGAAATTCTTGGCCGGCCAAAGCTTTGCGATAGATGCGTAAGTGAAATCAGCAGTCCACAGATGACTATACTCCAAGGAAACGGACTTCTACGAACAGGGCGTATTGAAACTGGTATCACGATGGGAGAAATGTGTTGAGAAACTTGGTGACTACGTCGAAAAGTAGGTAAAAGGTGTAAGTTCATTTGTGATGCTTTTTGTTGTTGTTTTAACTATTAAACTTTTTTGTAAAAAAATTATTGTACGTTACTTTTCGATCCGAGATTTCACTGGAAATACACGTTTTGTGGCTCTCTGAATTCAAAAAATGGCTTTTTATTTTCTCTTCTACTTATAAGTTATACAACGGAACGAGATACCTACATAGATATATTGTGGCTACCACCTCTAGGAGGAACGGATGAAGCTACTGCCGTGGACCGTGGAAATCCCTAACACTGCTAGGCTACAAGACCCGCCCCAGAGTTGGAGCTGCCTAAAAGGACGATGAACGATCTCTCGACCAAGCAGCGTTCTAGTGTACACAGGGAGCAATCTTTCAGCAAGCATTCCACGGCATCCGTCCGACGCCACACCTAGAAGCACACCTTAAAGATGGAAAGGAAATCGTAGTACATGAAAAATCACCCCAGTATTCGCTTACCGGCCAGGGAAAACCAAGAAAAACCCAAGATCAGTGTGGGCGGTAGACTTATTATAACGGTTCTTCAGATTTGTTCGGGCTTTACCGCCAGTAGCTTTAAATGAATGACGTCATTATTACCGAGCAGGCGAGCTGCGGAATTAAACCTCGGACTGCATACGTTTCTAACTTCGTAAACGGGCTGATCTACTGCGGCGGTGCAAAACTGTTTTTCACTAGGACGTTTTGTGCGTTGTTTGCACGCGAGATAGGAGTGACCACCGATCACAGTATTTCCATTTTTGAGTGCTACTTCCGAATTGGAAGGATACGACGGGGAGACTAGTAAGTAGGGGAAGTATTGTATTCCACCCAAAAATTCGATTCCGAGATTTCACTGAAAAAATATGTTTTGAGACCCCCTGAATCCAAAAAAAAGCATTTTTGGAAACATGTCCGTGTGTGTGTGTCTGTGAACAGCATAACTCAGAAACGAACAGTCGAATAAACACCAAACTTGGTATTTAGGTTCAGTATCTTCCAAGGATGCGACACGAAGGTTTTCAAGAAACCCCCCACCCCAGATTACCCTTAACATGGAACATTTTTCCAAAAGTTTAATTTTCTCAAAAACTGCTCTAACGATTTTGATTAAAATATCATATGTTTAAGATATTTTCATTGCAAATCAAATGTATATCTCGAATTTTCTGGGAATGTCTCCAAAAGTATTCATTGTGAACGACTTTTGCATAACTGCTAAACCATAAGGGATAGACAAAATTTTATCACACAAAAAATGTAGATCGCGTTAAAATGCACAATTTATGTCATATGCATTTTTTTTGAGTGAACCATTTTCGTGATATTGCTTGTTATTCCCTTAAATTTTCCAATACTTTTTCTCAAATGGGAATTCGTTATTCATTTTTTTTATGTCCTGGACATACGAAGAGAATGGAATGCTCTACATAGCAACCAGCTCTTAAAATATTTGACTATCGCTTAAAGCCTACCATATTCCCCTTGCATCTATAAGAAAATTAGCAATAAGAGTAACATCTCGATTAACATGAAGCATATGGAGAATAAGCGTTTGTAAAAATAGTTTGTACAAGAGTAGAGAAAGCATGTGAGTGTAACACATCAGATGTTTTAACTTTCAATCCATTCGTACATATTGTGCGAAAATTTCAATGGATTTCGCTCCTGATACATCTTCAGACGACGAAAAACGTATAATCGCACGCTATTCTTCTTTGGTGCAAACGCTGAGGGATGCAGGAATGCAACATTCACTGGAGTGATAATTGTCAAATATTCCATAAGCGGAGACAAAGGAACAACATGTTCATGTGCGCGGGCACAAACCAATACAGCCAACTTACAAAAAATAGTGTGCAGATACTTATTGACTTGCTCTCATATTGTGAACTTACACGGCATCCATGTACATCGTGAAGTGATATCTTACAATTGTTCTAAGATAATGGTTCATGAAATTAGCAAATTTAATATTGGTGGAACAGGGCTTTCTAATCGTCCCTTAAATAGAAGGTTTGTGCATGAGACGATTTCGAGATTTCTCAGCAGCCTGCGTGTTTGTCATAAGTCGAGATATTCGAGTGAATTTCCTTGTTTCCCATTTGGCAACAAGAGCTCTCTCCATGGAGGGAGGGAGGCGGAAGATTCTCGTACTTGCACTTGGAGTTCGGTATTCCAGACATTTGCATACAAATTGTGTCGTGTACAGCATGATCGGCCTATGAAGCACAAACACTCAGAGATATAATTTATCCTTAGAATAATACGGTTTACATTTGCCTGGCTACCGAAACGTCACATGTGGAAATGGGAAACTAATGGCGTTATCTGCATACAAAGTGTGCTTCAGATCAACTCATGCATTCAAATGAAACTTCCGTGTCGCGAGGGAAATAGTATTGTATCTTAAGATTACGCTAAACTACAGATGTTCAACTGCTTCAACTAGAAAACAAGGCACATTCACATCTTTGGTAAAGAACTGGACGCTTTATGCTGGCCTTAAAATTCCATATTCTTTCCGTGACGTAGAAAACAACTGAATGTTGAAGCTGTTTAAAACAATGACAAAGCATTGAACAATTCGAGCCATTAATAACCAATATCCCAGAAGTGGTTTATGCTACAAAACGTTTACCAGTTATGCAACATTACACAAAATTCCTTCAGAATGAAGAGGACTTTCAACACAATTCCCAGAAAATTCAAAATGTACATTTTGTCATGTAAATACCTTAAACATGTTGTATTTTAATAAAAATCTTAGCTATTTTTTTTAAAAAATCCACAATAACAAAAATTTTTCATATATACGGCTGTTCGGGGTGAGTGAATTTTCTTTAAAATATTCGTGTCACACCCTTGAAAGATGTCGTCCTCCATGGTGTAGTGGTTACCATGCTAGCCTCTAGTTTCCGAGGTCGCAGGTTCAAACCTGGCGGAGGGCGATGCATTTCTTCGGGCGTAGAAATTCTTAGCACCACTTCTTTCGGAAGGGAAGTAAAGCCGGTGGTCCCGTGTCGTAGATTTACGGTACGTAAAAGAACCTCAAGCCTGATAAAGAGGCCTCTGAGCAAAATTACTGGTCTTTCATGCCCAGTATGGAATGGGACGCTAAAGACCGCAGCAGTTACAGTGTGTCCATAAATAAAACTAAAAAAAAAAACTCCTTGGAAGATGAATTTACACACACACGCACACACACAGGGATCCTTCTTTGTTTGGTCAAGGTGTCTCAAAACATGTATTTCCGGTGAAATCTCGGTATCGAATTTTTGGTAGGAAGGCAATACGTTCTCTACCTACTAGGTACGTGATAGAGAGAGTAAAAATTAAATAAAAATTTCCATATGTTGCAATCACATGACTTTCTCTACTCGCTCTTCTCCAAACTATTCTTCTTGTATCTACTTGTTATTAATTGAGATAAACTTTCATTACAGTTTTCGTTGTAGGTATAAGTAGAATACGTAGCGTAGTTGCCAACTTTTTATGGATTTCCGTTAAAATGTGCACTCCGTCAAACTAAAAGTGGCCGATCTCTTGAGCAGTTAAATTCTTTCAAAGTCGCTTCGAGTGAGCGCGATTCACAACCGTTAACTTCTGTGCGCCGCTTTCGCTAACCCCATAATATGAGGTGGTAAACAAAATATTCGGGACTGGTGCTGCCATCTAGTCAAAAGCTTACTTTGAGACCAATGGTCACCGTCACCCTCGAAGTAGTTCCCTTCCACACGTATACACCGGTCCCAGCGATTCCGCTATTTTCCAAATGCATCCTGGAAGTCATGTTCATTGAGGGTGTCTAGCACAGACAGCGTCTCTTCTTGAATCCTCTCAGTTGTGTCGAACCAATATCCTTTCAACTCGATTTTCAGTTTGGGGAATAGAGTGAAGTCGCAGGGTGCCAAATCAGGATAGTACGGTGGGTGGGGGACGATATTTTTCGTCAAAAAGCTCCTGATGAACAAGGAATGAATTGTGAAAGGGCGCATTATCGTGATGTAACAACCAGTTCCCTTGTCGCCAAAATTCGCGTCGTCGGCTCCGCACATTTTCACTGAGCCGTCACCTGGTGTTTGTCCTCTACGGCGCTCAACAATGCAGCCCTCCAGGTTGCTTCTCACCACGGTACCGCCGGACACGTATGCGGCCATCACTGTAGGACACGAAAAGACTACATTTTGCCACACAGCACTCCAGTGACGGTGTTCACGTGCCCATTGCAGTCGGAGGAGCTTGTGGTTTCTGGACAATGAAAGCCGACGTAATGACATGCATGCAACCAGTCCAACCTGCAGCAGACCGTTGATGCAGACAAGTTCACACCTGGTGTAGTGCTCCAGCACTGTGGATGAAGCTGTACGGTCCGTTATGATGACCGTCATCCCGTGGTCCAGTACCCGCTCTTCGCTACGTACGACCTTCATCTATCCACTGCTTCCACACACGCATCACTGTCGTAGCAGCATGCCCTGTACGAGCCGAAACGTCACGGTATGACAAACCCGCTTCCCGGAGACCGATCATTCGAACACTCACTCACATGCCGATATGGCTCCCTTTGACGTCGACGAGACATACTGGCACTCACTTTATTGTTTCCAACTTGTTTGACAGCTCTGCACTGACTACACTGGGCGCAACACTGACCTCTGCTGGGCCTACGTGTACCCCATCTCTCTACAAACCTAATCACTTAATTGCTTGCACACTCTTCTACACTTCCACCAAGTTTGGAGTTATTCGGAAAATTCTTTCTTGGTGTTGCAATTTTCACAAACGGCAGTGTGCATATATTTGATGTTATGAAGCATAAAATCTGGACTAGAAATATGTGTATATCCTAGGAAGCGGTGATGTGCGCTTTAATACGTGTTTACTGTGGTACCAGAAACTATTTCAGCTTGCGTAACAGTAAGAAGCAGTACCAGCAGGTCTTCAAGGAATCCCCATTCATTTTTCGTGTTATGTTTCTACGTTTACTGTTCAGAACATTTTAAATGTAATCTCATCGCAAAATTATTACGCTTTGTTGGACGAGGGAAAGCTTTTAAGGTTTCCGTTTCAGGAAGCTGGCAAGTATGTATAAGCTTCATGTGAATGTTTATTGGGTAGAAAGAGTCGCTTTGAATGTAGCACGTTCAAATTTTTCCCTTCAGGGCTCCTGTATTAAAGTATCTCTTCACATAAGCCGATAAAACAGCCGCGATTTTCAGCTGTTTACCATAAACGTTTCCGCTGCTAACACAGTATATACTTTCACAGTTATTAATTTTAATGAGTCTATCTTTAAAACGCCAATCGATACGGCTCGAATTTCATGAATATTGCATTACGCTACGCACTGCATGAAACCAACACTGATGTAGACATTAACATGCGCGGAGAGGGAATAACTATGACAGCATTGCGCCTGCGCACTCAACATGTTTGGTTAAATCGTTTCGTCAAATAGGATATAAATCATTTTTAAATTATGTATATTTAAATTCATATGTGAATTTCATTGGGTACACAATTTTGTTTCCAAAACTTTTTGAAAAATACTCTGCGGTAACGTTCATCTAAAGATTTTCATTTTATTACTTTCTCCACCACGTAGCAGAAGTATTGCATTTCACCCAAAAATCAGATACCGAAAATTCAGCGGAAATATATATATATCTGTTTGAGTCCTCTTAAAAAAATCGAGATGTCTGAGGCGGTAACATCTGGGTTCCCATTCAGGAGGTCTCGGGTTTAAATCCCTTGGGTCGAATAATCTGACTGGGTTATTTCATGGATTCCCTCAGTTGCCAAGCAAAATACCGCATTGGATATTTAACACCACGACTCGAAGTTCCACCTTAAGTCTAAAACAATACTAAAAAAAATCTGATGTCTTACACTCAAATGACTTTCTGTACTCTTGTACAAACTATTTTTACAAACTCTTATTCTCCATCTATTTCATATTAATCGAGATAAACATTTGCAGAAACGATCTTTTGACATGCAAAGAGAAGTACATTTTACACATAGCGACCAGTTCTAAAAATATTTGACTATCGCTTAAGGCGTACTATGTTCCCCTTGTTTTGTATTCGCAAGGGCAATATAGAAATACAGTAGCCTTTAAGCACATACATATCTCTTAATAGCTGGTTGCTAGGTGCAGCACCATTCTCTTTGCCTCAGATTAATACTCTTTGCATACCGAAGACAAAAAAATGAATAACGAATTCCCATTTGAGAAAATAAGTATTGAAAAATTTAAGGGAATAACAAGCAATATCTCGAAAATGGTTCACTCAACAACAAAAAATGTATATGGCATAAATTGTGTATTTTAACACGATCTACATTTTTTGTGTAGTAAACTTTTGTCTATCTCTTATGGTTTACCGGTTATGCAAAGTCGTTCACAATGAAGAATACTTTTGGAGACATTCCCAGAAAATTCGAGATATATATTTCATTTGTCATGAAAATATCTTAAACATATGATATTTTAATCAAAATCGTTAGAGCCGTTTTTGTGAAAATAAAAATTTTCGAAAAATGTTCCATGTAAAGGGTAATTTGGGGTAAGGGGGGTTTCTTGAAAACCTTCGTGTCGCATCTCTGGAAGATACTGAACCTAAATACCAAGTTTGGTGTTTATCCGACTGTTCGTTTCTGTGTTATGCTGTTCACAGACAGACACAAGGGGACCTCAAAACATGTATTTCCAGTGAAATCTCGGTATCGAATTTTTAGGTGGAATACAATACTTCCCCTGAAACTAAAAAGGTGTGTGTACATTGGGTTCCACGGGATCTGACGCAGACCCAAGAGGAGAACAGGCTTGAGGTCTGTCGTCGAGTATTGGAAAGGAAGAATAAGATCTAGACTTTTTGGAGAAGCTGGTGGCTGGTGACGGATCATGGTGTCACTACCGTATCCACTGGGGGTCCCAAGAAATTCCGTGATGCTCCATCTGCAGGTAAGCAGATGATCTCTGTCTTTTTGGGGCACTTGTGGCACTCGGCTAATGCACTGGCTTCCACAAGGAACAATCAGGTTTTGCTGTGATACTCTTTCACGACTTATACGCAGCAATGGCGACAGGAAAAGTGATCGAAAGGGGTGCTCCTCCAGCACAACAATGCGCGACCCCACGACCTCAAAGCTGATATCACTGGGGTACATTACTCAGTCACATCCACTATATTCTCCGGATCTGGCTGCATCTGATTACGCTTTATTGGACAACATGTTGGATGCGCTGCGAGGATAAAGGTTCGGCAACAACGAGTGGGTGCGTAGTACCCCTAAACAATGGTTCCGTGATGCAATAATGAAGTTGCCAGGAAGGTGACAACGATGTTGACGTTGGTGGGAAGTATACTGAGACATCCCATGTTCATTAACTACTCAGCAAGGAGATCCGCCTCCGAGTAGACACCTCAAGGGGAAACCACCAGGGTGTTTGGGTGGGCTCCGTCGTCACGGAAGTCAAAAGGGCCGTTGTGACATAATTATGCTGATCTGCCCCTATTGCGGGGACCTTCCGTTCGTTCGTACCTTTAACACACTATAGCACTGAAACACGCGATCTATCAATCTCTGAACAGCAGACTTCGCGTCAACTGATTAGCCGACACACGGAGAAGAAACAGAACCGGCTAGAAACAACGCAGTGCGGGGCAAGCAATTCCCCCAACATGCGTCCATACAGGGTTGTATATAACTGGTCTCAGATTTATTCCGACTTTACGGTTTAAATCATCATTAGTTCACTGTCTCAAGGGAGAGGTGCGCAATTGCACCTCGGACTGCATGCGTTTCCAAGTTAGTAAGCAGGTTGGTGTACTGCGGTAGTACAGAACTGCTTTTCACTAGGACACTTTGTGCGTTCTTTGCAGCGGAAATAACCACGATCACAGAATTTGTATGGCCGAGTCTAAGCCAGGACACTATGCTACAAAAACCGTTCAATTATTTGCATTATCTATCAGCATACATGCTGAGACTGCAAGTTTACGAGACGCAAGCGAAAGAAGTTCCAAATGTAAATACTGGAAAGGTACTATACAAGTCCCATTTCACTCGCTTCAAAGTATTGAGGTCATGCGCAGACAACAGAATAAACCTGAGGACTCCCTATAAATCATTTGAGTCTAGCACTAATGAGTATGGATGCTGACGTTGGCGAGTGTGAAATGTAGCAGATGTAAAAACGTGGAAAAGCTTCACGTCAGATGCTTGTGGTATTGCTTCCTGCTGTCGCTAGAGATGACATAATAGAGAAGAGAGGAGACTGCAGAGATCGCAAATTCAAATGTTCCGTCTTGCAGTTGACAAGTGGGAAGGAGGGTCCTTTCTATGTGGCCTCTTCGGTTTAACGGCTGTTACACGTAAATCTGAGATACATCGGAACGTATGAATGTCTGCCCTGCTCTTCAACGAGACCCGCTTTAGGATATCAGGACTCATTCAAATTCATACCAGGAAACTAGAAATATCATTTCTGTCCACAAGCAAAATTTACATGTTTCGTTGTCAAAGTAAAGCGATACTCAGATTTTTAAAAAAAACCGTGTCGCTATGCGATGGCATTGAAATTCCATGCTCTTTGGATTAGCACGAGAAAAAAGTGTGTTGTGTTACGTTCACATGACTTTCTCTACCCCGGATCGCTTATTACTGGGTATTTAACTTATTCTTACGAAACTTTATTTTTCTATTTCGTTTTAATCGATATAAACCTTAGCAGAAATAGCTACATTAACTATTTCATTATAGTTACGAAGGAAATAGCAACAGACAAAGCTTTAACAACTGGACGCTATATGCTGCCTTAAAATCCCATACTCTTCCCCATGACATCGCGAAAAACAATTACAAATTAACAGGACTTAAAAAGAATGGCTAAGTGTTTAACAATTCGGGCCATTAATAACGGATATCTCGGAAAAGGCTTATGCCAGAAAAATTTTATTTGAAGTAAATTGTGTGTTTTAAAGGGATCTAAATTTTCTGTGTAGTACGTTTTCGTCTTTTTCGAGAAATATTAAAGAAATAAGAAGCCTAATAAAGCAGTTGAAACTAGAAATCATGTCACTCTACAATGGATCCCAGGTCATGTCGGACTTTTGGGCAATGAACATGCGGATCAATTGGCAAAGAAAGGTGCAATACAACAAATAAAACCTGTAGGACAAATAGAAATAAATAAACAATTAAATAACATTAAACAATATTTCAAAAGACAGCAGAGACTTGATGAAGAAGATAAATTAAAAGATAAAGATTATAAGAATATTAAAGATAGAGTTGATATACAAAAAATGCCAAGGAAGACTGCAGTGGCCTTATTTACGATGGCAACTGACCACGATTGCCTCACAGAACATCTCTGCAAGATGCAATGCCTACCTACACCCAAGTGCACTCTCTGTGAAGATGTCATCCTGAACAAACAACATCTCTCCAAATGCAAAGGCCTTAAAAGTGATAACTTACAGAGTTTATATTGGGAAGCCAGAGGGAAAATGATGCAGATCAATTAACCCCAGTGCCATTGGTGAACAACAACACAACGTTTTCGTCTATCGCTTAATGTTTAGCAATTATACAAGATTATACAAAATTCCTTCCGAATGAAGAGGGCTTCACAGGCTATTACCAGAAAATTCAAGATATACATTTTGTTTGTGATTAAATATCTGTAAGATATGACATTTAATCAAACTCTTTAGAGCCATGTTTATAAGATAAAAATAAATTCGAAAAATGTTCCATGTAAAGGGTAGTTTACGGGGGGGGGGATTTTCTTGAAAATCTCCGCGTCGCATCTTTGGAAGTTACTGAATCTAAATACCAAGTTTGGTATTTATCCGACATTTTGTTTCAGTTATGCTGTTCACAGACGTACAACAGACATTACCTCTTAAGTTCGTTACAATTACTACGGATCAAGTGCCACAACTGAGGTCAATTTGTGCTTCCCTGCATAGGTATCAAAGAATTTAGATCATACACATTGATAAATACCTTCATCCTGATACAAAATCCTTGGCTTCGACGGGTTATAGCAGTTTAATATCGTCAACGGGGAAACTTTGGTATTAAAAGCCGTATTGTTGAGCATGCGACCTATCCCGTCAGGGGCAGGGAAGTGTCGTCTAAAGTCCGTTATCACAACGTGATAAATGGTTCTTGTAATAGGCTTTTCAGCGACACGCAATAAGTGACTTAGCTTGTAAGCGAAGCCTAACAACAAAACAAAACAAAACAAGCTCTAAGCCATTTGTGAGGAATGCAAGAGCGCCGAACACCTAGTGCTGGCAGTATCTACCTATTCTCTGTTCACAGATACACGCTAAAGTATTCATATTCTCAATTTACACCAATCGCAATATATTTTTTCCTAGAAATTGATTTATACTGGTTAGTAACCAAGCGAGTTGGCACTGCGAATTCGATTCCTGTCGACCGCCTACTATGACATCGGATTTTTCGTGGTTTTCCCTGATCGGTGAGAGAATGCTGGAGTAGTTTCTCATCTAAGATGATTTCATTTCATCCGGTGCCGCATAGATGCCGGACGCTTGTTCAAACGAAAGAGTATTCCTCTAGAGGGCTGCTTGGTTGAACGGTCGTTCACCGCCCTCTCTGGGCAGCTCCAGTGCCGGGATGGCTCTTCAAGATATAGGAACTGTTAGGGATTCGATTGTGGGAGGGGATTTTGTAACTATGCCTCACAAGGGGACGTCCCCGGGAGGAAGCATGAGGAGTGAGGAGACACCGGGTGGCGGCACAGGAATGGCAGGGGTTTTTAAGTTTCCAGATTAAGACTCCCGGCTAACGAACAGACAGACCGGGGACCCCCACAGAGGGGGTCCAACGCCCCTCAAGTGACTTCGGATGCCCCCAGAAGCCAGCCGAAAACCCTGGGACGGAGTTACAAAGAAAATCCTTTTCCCCTGCCACACTGCACCGAAACACCATCGGCGACACTTCCAACCCTGAAAGAAACCAACGGATGAAGTGAAATGAGAATGGAGATGAAATGGAGGGACAAGAAATTCGGTGGATATGAGAATCCTTCCCAGTATTCGCCTGGCGACCCGGAATAACCCCGAAAAAGCCCAGGTTCAGGAAAGTCGACCACGGTAATAGAACCCACGACCTTCCCAATGCGGGCCACAGAGAAACCGCCTGAGCCATCCCGCTCGGCAACTCTTAGAGACTTTCGCGCGTCTCTATGGCCTGTAGCCCCCTGTGGCTACTTCACTTCATCCCTTCCTCCTGGGAGATGATAGCCACAATAGATCCTCCGTAAGTATACGCCCTATAGTGGCCAGTATGATTTGATATAAGTAAGGTACCGAGAGAGGTGGCACCGCGGTAACATGTGCGGCATGTTCCGGGTTCGATCCCCGGCGACAACCCACTCTGACCCATGGTTATTCGTGGTTTTCCCGGGTTGACAGGTTTATGCCGGGGTGGTTCATCTTCTTCCACGACTTTCCTGTATACTCATCAAGTTCCTTGTCATCTATTTCAGGGTTGTAGGACCAGGCGACGATGCTCGGCGGGTTGGAGCTGTGCGGTGGATTTGCGCTCTGTAGGAGCTTCTTCTCTGGCGTCGTTGCAGAACATTTCAGTTAGAACGCGCCTCCGGGTACTCTAAGGCGGAGGTCAGGGGATATAGGTGTGCCGGGCGGCGTCGGATGCATTCAATCTGGAAACGTTATGAACCCCCGTCGACTTCCGGATCTGGTCACCCTTCGGGTCTTTCCCCTCATCCGTCCCTTTCAGGGATCACGGTAGAAGTATAAAGCGCCGTTGTAGCCTACTTGCGGTGCCCTGCTCCAGTTTCCCTCCGTCCTTAGCTGTTACTTTGTGGATGGGTGTGTGGCGGCCGGTTAGCCTTCTAGGTCCCATCCCTGTGTCATACAATCTTATTTTGTCACTTGTCCACAGAGGCATGTGCATAGCAATTGTGCCTCTGCTTCTAGAAGTGCGGGGCAGATGGCATTAGGGTGCCGTTCAGTCTACGTGTTTTCATTCTCTATGGATAGATGGCACAACATTCGCTATTACTATCTGCCTTCGTTTACTATTGTTTTACATTTAAGGTGAAACTTTGAATTGTGGTATTAAATATTAAATGCGGTATTTACCTTGGCAACTGAGGTAAACCACTATAAAAAAGTCAGATTAGTGGACCCACGGGATTTGAACCGGAAACCTACCAAAAGCGGGCTAAATGCTCCATTAACCGCGATCGAAAAGAAAAAAGTGTGTTTATATTTTGCTTTGGGTACTCGTAAACGCCACTGCTTTGATTTTACCGCGCGAGTTTTCAAAATAGTTTTTATCTGATGCAATTTGCGAGTCCTTTGATGTTTACATCCACTTCGTTATTAGTAATACATCATCTGAAAACAGCAATACATTCATCCCCTTCTAACAGTTAATCAAATTATGCCCTTAATGCATTACGCCGGTTATAGACCGACTAAACCATACAAAAAAAACCCCTATTACAAAATCTTCATCTGCCTATCAAACGCGCCGCCTCTATGTTGCATTGAATATACAAATAGAGAATATTGAGAGATACAGTAACAGCGGCTCTTAAGATGTGCGTGTTCAACCGTTGTTACAAATATGCGAGACAAATATGTTATGTGAATATATTAATTGATTTAATTCAGTTGCCTGCAGACAGTGCTCATAACTGGGTGCGTTGCTTGTGTGTCCTCGAGAAATTAATTACGTATTCGTGAGAAACGAAAAATAAGTTTACGTGTTAAAAAGTACAAGTAATTAATTAAAGAATCTCACAGCTCTCTATATCAGTGAAGTGTTATTTAAATCGTATCAAGCATTAATAAAAAAGGAGTGAAGTAAAATTATAATCTGTGTAAGCCTACACTCTTTGCCGCATCAAACCCTACCAAGACATCCATGTCTCTAAAATAAATATAGACGCAGCCGAGGCAAACATAAATATTTTAATATTTAAAGAAACAGTGAAATTGCAACTACAAGTTCGGCTCCACAACAGTTGAAATACGATACAACTCCTTCTAAAATAAACTTTATCAAATTGACGCCCAAAGCGTGGTGCAAATAACGTAACACACTATCTTTCTCAAATTGGCGCCCATAAGTGGGGCTAACCTCAAAGTATAGAAAGAACTCGCTTTCTACAGTCATCGCTTGGAGGCGTAGTCGTATTACAGGGAATTGCTTGACCTGCACTGCGCTGTTTCTAACCTGTTCTGTTCCCCCTCCGTGTGCCGGCTAATCACTTGTCGCGAAGTCTGTTCTGTACAGAGAATGATATGTTGCGAGGCCACATGTTTCAGTGTGCTAGTGCTGTTATAATGCCGGCACACAGTATCTTCATATATGATTCCTATCTGTCAACAAATATTGTTGAGAAATGAGACAGATTCCTTGCCGTTCGTGTACCTCACGCACCACACCATCACAGTTCATAATTTTGTGAATAGATTTAGGAAACGGAATCTTTTCTTGATAAGAAAACGCCGTGTACAGGAATTGGAATTTCGCAAATGTAGGCTTGAATCAATGCAAATTGGTGAGCCTTTTTTGAGAAAATAAAGGAAAACGAAAAATATTCCATGTAAAAGGTGGATTGGTTATATATGTATACTATGTCAATTTAAAACTGGACGGCGTCTTCGAGACGAAGCTCGAATCGGACTTCTGTGAGCGATGGGGACATTCAGGTTTTGTTCCAAGGACTGCGCATATTCTTGTAGTAGTTATAATGGGGAACACACAGATATTTCAGCAGTGAATACTTGTAACCAAAACAACATTACTGATTCATGGTTCTCAAGTGAAGTATGACAATGCCAGACTCCTCAGTAGTAGAGATTTCAGTTACTGTTACTAAGGTTGCAAGTTCAAACCTCGGTGGGACTACTCAAATATAACAGCTTTTCTTCATTTTTTGCCCTTAAAATAGTTTTTGCTGTATTATTTTGGCTCCCATCTTTGGCCAACACGAGACTAAAAGGAAGAGACACACGAAGTTGGCGGTTGTGAACCGCGCTCACTCGAAGGGACTTCAAAAAAAATTTGATATGATACATTTACACGACTTTCTCTACCCACTTTCCTTTATTAGTAGGTATACAAACTATTCTTACTAAAACTATTTTTCTATCTACTACATTTTAAATCAAATAAAACTTTGCAGAAATAGCTACATTACACATTTCGTTATAGTGAGGCAGTATTTTTAACACAAATGATTTTAGTCACATTATGTAATATAAATTCAATAACAGCCCGCCTTAAAGCAATATGTATATTTAACAATATATAAAAAGTGTATATTACAGTCATTGTATATGTTTATATGATTGTATCCATGTGTAATAATGTTATGTGAATATATTACGTAATTTAATAATGTAGGAGCTGTGAGAATAATAGGTTAAAAGTTGCTAACAATGAGGTAACCATGAGGCAATAATGAATTTGAAAGTTTGAATGCTACTAGTCACTATTCGAGCAACAATAATGTAAATTTTGAGACAGTTTAAAAATAGCCAATCAACAAACAGAAAAAGCTTTAGTTAAATGAAGGTATTCTATTGGAGTAGGATTAGCCAATCAGAGACTTGAAATACAGAAATTTACAAGTTTAGGCGGTTGAAATCAATTCAGTTGCCTGCAAACAGTGTTCCTAACCGGACGCGAGACACGTCCTCTAGAAGTCTTCGTGTGAGACGAAAATAGTTTTACGTATTAAAAAGAGCAAGTATTTAATAAAAACATCTCGCAGTTCTGTCTCTCTCTCTCTCTCTATATCAGTGAAGTGTTATATAAAGCATATCAAGTATTAATAAAAGGAGTGAAGTAAAATTATAATCTGTGTAAGCCTACATTCTTGTCACATCACAACCCTGCTAAGAGAAACGTGTCTCTAACAATAATACTTAAAGAAACAGTCAAATTACAAAGTTAATATTTTTAAAAATTGGGGCAAAGGCTACCGGGTACCATACGTGCGGTTGCAACTACTTCAAGTTCGGTTCCCCAACAGTTGAACTACAATACAACTCCTTCAATACAACCTACTTCAAATTGACGCCCAAAGCGTGTTGCTAATAACAATACAACAAAGCACCTTCTTCAAATTGGCTTTCCATACGTGAAGCAAATGACTTCTTAAATAGATACAACGGGAACAGCGATAGTCAAATGTTTAACAACTGGGCGCTATATGCTGGCCTTAAAATTCCATACTGTTTCCATGACATCGCGAGAAACAACTGAATGTTGACAAGACTTCAAGAGAAAGGCCAAATAATGAATTGGACCATTACTTACGGATATCTCAGAAATGACTTATGCCATAAAAAACTTATTTTAATAAATTGTCTGTTTTAAAGAGATCTACATTTTCGTCTGTCACTTAACGTTTACCAGTTATACAAGATTAGAAAAATTTCTCCAGAATGAAGAGGACATCAAGGCTACTCCCAGAAAATTCAAGATATACCTACATTTTATTTGTCATGTAAATACTTTTCATATGTGGTATTTTAATCTCGTAAAATGTTGCAAGTAAGGGTAGTTTGGGGTGGGAGGATTTCTTTCAAAATCTTTGCGTGGCATCTTTGGACGGTACTTAATCAAGTTTGGTATTTATCCGGAGCTTTTTCAAAAATGTTTTTATTCAGGGTCCTCAAAACATGTATTCCCTGTAAAATCTTAGTACCGAATTTTTGGGTAGAAAAGCGAAAATTTAACTGTTTCAGAGACCGCCCACTTTTAATCTGCCAAGTGTACTGTAAGGGTCATACAAATGAAACACGGTCACTTGTGTAAAGTAATGGTAACGATTTTATTATCTCAAAAATAGTCGCCAAAACTGTTGGCACATTTATCCCATTGTGACACTAGCCGGTCGATTCCATCTTTGAAGAAGCTAGTAGGCTGCTGTCGGATCCAGGCCTGGATCCATTCACACACTTCGTCGTCCGTTGTGAATCGATGTCGACGAATAGCCTGTTTTAGAGGTCCATAAACATGAAAGTCACACGGTGAAAGGTCTGGACTGTACGGTGGATGTTCCAGCGTTTCCCATCGAAACTGCTGCAATGTCGTCTTCACCGCATTGGCAGTGTGTGGGCGGGCATTATCATGCAGGAGAATAATGCCATTGGACAACATGCCTGGGCGTTTCGACTTGATGGCTCGTCTAAGGTGGCTTGATAACCCTGGGCGTTGATGGTGGTTCTCCGTTCCAGGAACTCGACAAGCAGTGGGCCCTTGTGGTCAAAAAAGGACATCATGACCTTAGCAGAACTGGTGTGCACGGCCTTAGATTTCTTTGGAGGTGGTGAAGTCGCATGTTTCAACTGTTTGCTCTGACTCACTCCTCGTTGTTCCTGCTTACTTGCCTTCATGTTCAGTAGTGGACGATAACTTGTGTGACCACCTTCTCTTCGGGGTGAAACCACACTGTCGCTATGCACACGCTGTAGTCGCTCTACCAATAGATGGTGCCACTATACACGCAGTTACGTGGTGTCACCTTACGTGTAGTGCAAAGTTAGACGCACTGACCAGGTTTTTTTTTTTTTTTTTTTTTTTAGGGAAAACAGGAATAAAGGTTTAAGGAAAAACAGAGATATATATAGGTTGTAGAAAGGAAAAAGGAAGAGGAAAAGAAGGGTCTTATGCTGTGGTGGCGCTATTTATTAGGGGCATAACTGGTGTTGTGTTGGCTGGTTCCGCCGTAGCAATCCTGCGGTTCGTGGGTGATTCCTTGAAATCGGAGAATTCCAAAGTGGATAATCTCCTCAGTGGGGAATAGGTAAGAGTCATGGCCGAGGCCCTGAACAGTAACCTAGGAACAGTGGTGTCATAACAGTGTAATTTGGTTCCGTGTCCGGGCCTGGTACCTCCGGGCAGTGGATGTTGATGATGTTGAGCTGTGTCGGCGGAGATGCGGTGTCTATCTGTTGCGGCGTCTGTTTTGTTGAACGGGTTGATGTAGGACGTGTTGCTCCATGAAGTTTCGAATGAGTTGGTATCCTTCCTCCAGCTTGTGGTGGCTGTCCTGTAGCTGGCGTAGGCTGGTGGCGATGTCTGCAGTGGTCCGTAGTTGTTCTTCGCGGATACCGGCGATTGAGGCCTCAATGGCCGTCAACCGCTCGGCCCGGTCGTCGGTTGTGTCATTGTCATGTTCTTCTTCCAGGTAGCTTTCTATTCGGTACAGCTTTCGCTGTATTGACGGCAGGAGGTCTGGGTCGTCGTAGTGGGATAACTCCTCAATTGACGCCCTGAGTCTGTTGAGACTGCCAGTGGCGCTGGCGTATAGTTCCTGTTTGATGTGCGCTGCTTTGCTTCAATGCCAGCAAATCGCCGGTTGGCGGCTTGCCGAAGCGCTTCCAGCTTTTGGTTGAGTTTGGCGATCTCTGCCTGTACGGTTGCTGAGGCTGCTAGAAGCTCGGTGATTGAGGCCTCTATGGCCGTCAGTGTAGAAGCTGTGTGCGTGTTGGTGACGTCTGCGTTGTTGCGCTCCCGGCGAGAGCGCGGTGGTTGCGGTGGTGCGTCTTGTTGCGTCTGGGTAGGAGCTGCCCGTCTCGGGTAAAGCGGGCAGCAAGCTTGGCCAGTAAAGTGATCCATCCTGCAGCAGGTGGCGCAGAACCTTCTACGGCGAGAAAGATCATGCTGCTTGCAGGTGGGCGTCAAGGCCGGTGAGCCACAGTAGTGGCAGCGTGGTGAGTTGCTGCATTGTTCCGCCGAGTGCCCATATTGGCAGCATCGACGGCACGGTGGTGTCCGTTGTGTGCGGCTGGCTTCAAAGCGGATCGTGGTGCCGAGGAGCTCCACGTCCGTCTGAAGAGCAGCGTCGTAATGCGCCTTGTTGAGGAAAGCAAGGCGCACCAATGGAGTCGGTCCATTCCTAGAAACAATTCTGGTCGCCTTCACCATTGAAGGCCAGCGTTGTTGAAGTTGTTCCAGGAGAATCTGCGTTGCTAGGTTTCTCTGTACTCCGACCGCGACTGCGCTGAAGCGGCCTTCTTGGTCGGAGGTGTTGTCCGGAGAGGCATCTGCGTTGTCGGTTGAGGTGGTCTGCTGGTTCGATGGGACGCTGAGATACTCCGCGGTGCGGTTATGTCGAGCAACAGCGGCGGCGTAGCTCCTTCGAGGTGCTGCATATGAGTCGCTGGAGGTAGATGACGAAGTAGGGGACAGGCCGCGAGACCGCAGCCAAATGTTGAGATCCGGGCGCCAAGTGCGAGCACTGCGGTGGAAGTATCCGGAGAGTTCGGCGGTCTCCAGTGATCGTCCGCGAGGCGGCAGTGAAATCCGGCGTTTGGGCCTGAGAGCGCTTAGTCCTCTTCGTCTCATCTCGACGAGAGCTGGAAGCGAAGTCCAGGTTTCATTTGAATGCCCCTCTTATATACGAAATTTGGTATTTATCCAACATTTCGCTTCTGAGGTATAGTGCTCAAACACAAACACACAGGAATGCAAGCGCGGACGGTTTCTCAAATGCTTTATTTATTCAAGGAGCCTTGAAACATGTATTTCTAATAATGTAATGGAAGAAAATTAATTTCAGTTGCCGAAACAATTTAAGCAAGGAACTAGAGTTCATTTCTTCCGCACCTGCCTGGAATTCATCGATCCCAGCCAAGAGTGCGATGCAGCGAGGTTATTTGATCGGCAAGTATGATAAGGAAGTAATTAAATGCTGCAAATACCTGTTCCCTAATATTTAACTTCGGGATAGTAACAGCACTAATCAAATGAGCTTTTAGTGATTATAGTAAAAGCGCTGTATTAAAATCGCTCCAGCTTCCTGTACTGAGATCTCGCTTTTGGGTACGAGCAGAGCTTGCTGTTATCGTTACGTGAAGCCCTCCTCTTCAGACACTGAGGCTTATCTTATCAAACGTGCCCCCTGCGCGGGTGAAAGGCAGACTTAGCTCCAGGTAAAATGTACATTCATAAAATGTAGCTAGTTAATGAGAAAATCCACTTGAGGCAGAGATCTGAGGCAGATCTTTCCGTTGTACAAAATCAAACTAAAACGAAATGTCCGGGCTTTAAAGTGGATGAATCCCTTTTCACATCATACCTATGTACTACTTGCCATCCTACAGTTACTTTAGGGGACCTTAAATGCTTAAACTTCTCAAAAAAATATTTGTTGCATTCACATAACTTTCTCTACCCTATGTCGTTTATTATTGGGTATAAAAATTATTCTTACGAACGTTTATTTTTCTATCTACCGCATTTTAATCAAGATAACCCTTAAAATTCCATACTGTTTCCATGCAATCACGAGAAACAACTGAACATCCACGGGACTTAAAAAGAATGACAAAAGTATTGAGGAAACCCAACGATTAATAACGGATATCTCGGAAATGGCTGATGCTACAAAAAAGTTATTTTAAATACATTGTGCGTTTTAAAGATATTTACGTTTTCGTGTATGTCTTAATGTAGTTAGACAAGATTATATAAATTTCCTTCCAAATAAAGAGGATTTCAAAGGTTATTCCCAGAAAATTCAAGATATACATTTTATTTGGCATGTAAATATTTTAATATATGGTATTTCAGTAAAACTCGTTATATCCATTTTTAGAAAATAAAACATTTTGAAAAATATTCCATGTAAAGCGTTGTTTGGTTTGGGGGATTTACATGAAAATCTTCGTGTCGAATCCTTGGAAGGTATTCAGCTTAAATGCACAGTTTGATGTTTATCAGACTTTTAGTTTTTGAGTTATGCCGATGTATTACATTCACATAATTTTCTCTGCCCTCTTTCGCTTATAAGTGGGTATACGAATTATCCCTACAGAAGTAAATTTTTCAATGTACTACATTTTAATTCAAATGAAACTTTGCAGAAATAACTACATTACAAATTTCGTTATAGATAAAAAGGCAACAGCGACAGTCAAATGCTTAAGAACTGGACGCTATACACTGGCCTTAAAGTACCATTCTGTTTCCATGCAATCGCGAGAAACAACTGAAAATCGACAGGACTTTAAAAGAATGACAACTATTGAACAATTTGAAGTATTAATAACAGACATCTCGGAAATGGCTTGTGCCACAAAAAACTTATTTGAAATAAATTGTGGGTTTTAAAGAGACTACACGTTTTGCCTATTACGTTTTCATCTATCACTATCGTTTACCAGTTATACAAGATTATACAACATTCCTTCCGAATAAAGTACACTTCAAAGACTATTACCAGAGAATTCAACATATACATTTTATTTGTCATGTAAATATCTTTAATATGTGGTATTTTAATAAAAATCGTTAACAGAGGCGTAGCTAGGGAGGGGTTTGGGAGTTGGAACCACCTTGCTAAAACTGTAAACATTAATAGCAAAAATAGCTTCGTTAAAACAATAGCGTCTTTATAGGATGACGGGAATCAGATACTTCCTAATAGCGGCATACGCGGGGGGCATTGTCTCGTTCCAGAGCTAAATGTATCTAAGTGATTTCCAAACTATTGCAATATCTCCCAGTTTAAAACATAACCCAAACTCTATTTGGTGGTAAAATAAAATGGCCTGCAGTAGTAATATAGTATACTTTACAGTGGTCATTAATTTTCATATCACAACAGATATGTCGCTTAGAATACGCAAAACTTCGTATCTTAATTTTAAGTCCAAGTGGTGCACCTTAATCTGTGAATATAAAATTCATTTATTTAAATATTTAAGCTCAGAATTAATTCATATTTATCATTTGAATTTATACAACTTGTTTCAAAAATCTGATATATTACACTCACATGACTTTCTGTACTCTTTTGTACAAACTATTTTTACAAACGCTTATTCTCCATCTACTTCATGTTAATCGAGATAAACATTTGCAGGGGAATATGGTAGGCTTTAAGCGATAGTCAAATGTTTTAAGATCTGGTTGCTATGTGGCGCATTCCATTCTCTTCGCATGTCCAGGACATGAAAAAATGACTAACGAATTCCCATTTGAGAAAAAGTATAAGTATTGGAAAATTCAAACAAATAACAAAGAATATCTCGGAAATGGTTCACTTCAAAACAAAACTGTATATGACATAAATTGTGTATTTTAACGCGATCTACATTTTTTGTGTAGTAAAATTTTGTCTATCTCTTACGGTTTACCAGTTATGCGAAAGTTATTCGGAATGAAGAGGACTTTTGAGGACATTACCAGAAAATTTAAAACATACGTTTTATATGTCAATGATATTTTAATCAAAATCGTTAAGAGGCGTCTTTGAGAAAATCAAAATTTTCGAAAAATGTTCCTTGTAAAGGGTAGTCGGTGGTGGGGGAGGGGGATTTTCTTGAAAATCTTCGTGTCGCATCTTTGAAAGATACTGAACCTAAATACAAAGTTTGGTATTTATCCAACTTTCCGTTATGCTGTTCACAGACACACGCGAGGACCTTTTTCTAAAAAGGCTTTTTTTGGATTCAGGGGGCCTCAAAACACATATTTCCGGTGAAATCTCGGTATCGAATTTTTTGGGTGGAATGCAATACTTCCCTACTTACTATACGTAGTAGAGAAAGTAAAAATGGATCCATGTACATTACCCCTCGCTTAATAATTTTCGGACTCCTCTACAGACCGTTAGAGCCATTGTTTAGAAATTCGAAAAAGGTTACATTTAAAGGCCAGTTTGGGGTTAGAGGGATTTTCTTGAAAATCTTCTTGCTGCATCTTATTCTCGCGCACGAATCTTTTTCTAAAAAGACTATTGTTATACAGGGGACCTCAAAACATGCATTTCTGGATATAGAATGTTTTGGTGGAATGCAATACCTTCTCTACCTGCTATTAGAGAAAATAAAAATACACAGTAAGTGACCCGAAGGCGACTCGACAACCATTCATGGTAAAATTAGAAGTATTAGAGACGTTCATTGTTTTGTTATATGTAGGAGATGCTTAAGGAGCCAGAAATATAGAGGTAGATGAACTGTAGTGTTCAAAATCGGGCCCTCCGTTCTTCAGTGAGACAATGAGTATAGGAATAAGTTTTGAGAAATCTTGAAGTGCCTGCGTTTCGATATAAAAAGCACAAGGTCAGGGCGTTCGAAAACAGTTTCAAGTACAATAAATTAATTGAAAACTGCCAGCTATTTTTTTAGGCCTAAGTGTAAATGTCACAGTAGATGAAAAACTTCTTCCAAACAGAACAAGATGCCCCTATCTCCCTTTTCTTCTGCTACTTCGACGAGACTGTAACAAAATTTGTTCTCAATGATCGGCGATTGAAAGTACGAGGGTTCGCTGACATTGCAAAGACGTCAATAGGCCTTGCCCACTTGAAGTAGTTAGTAGTTATTGTTACGTAAATTATTAGCCTCACTCTTGGGAAGCCAACTTGAAGTAGTTGTGAGCTTAAGTAATATTTTTTTACGTAATTTATTAAGCTTCATGCATTGGAAGCTAACTTGAAGTATTGTTCTTGGAGTTACTTTGTTTAAGAAGTTTGCAACACGCTTTGGGCGTCGGTTTGAATTTGTTGATTACGTAATAGTTACTGTTGTTACGCAATATGCTGCTACGTACGAGAAGGTGATTTTAAGATTTAATTTTTATTGTTACACTCCTAGTTTTACACTATAATATTTAGCTTTGTTATTGAAATAGCTTCTATATATTATTTATGTTTGAATTTTGCCTCGGCTGCGTCAGTAATGTTTGTAGAGTCATGTATCTCTTAGGCAGGGTGTGGTACGACAATAATTGTAGACATACACAGAATTTAAGTTTTTAAGAGCTGTGAGATTCTTAAATACTTTCACCTAGCTAACGCGTAGACATATTTTACAATTCACACGTAATATTTCTGTAGAGAACACATCTTCCATCTGGTCACTACCAAGGTTTGCCAGCAACTGAACATTATTTCAACCATTAAACCCGTAAGCTTCGGTATTTCAAGTCTCTGATTGGCTAATTCTAGTCCAATAGAATATCTGCATTTTACTTAAAACGTTTCCGTGCTATTGATTGGTTAATTTTAAACTGTTACTGAATTTACATTATCGTTGCGTAGACATATTTTACAATTCACACGTAATATTTCTGTAGAGAACACATCTTCCATCTGGTCACTACCAAGGTTTGCCAGCAACTGAACATTATTTCAACCATTAAACCCGTAAGCTTCGGTATTTCAAGTCTCTGATTGGCTAATTCTAGTCCAATAGAATATCTGCATTTTACTTAAAACGTTTCCGTGCTATTGATTGGTTAATTTTAAACTGTTACTGAATTTACATTATCGTTGCTCTAATCATAACTGTAACATTCAAACTTTCTAACTCATTATTGCCTTATTGTTAGCAACTTAAAACTTATTATTCTCACAGCGCTTGCATTATTAGAGTATGTAATGTATTCACATAACATTATTAAACATATTTAGAATAAAAATGAGCATTTGCAATGACTGTTACATACAATTTAAATAATTATTACATACATATTGTTTCAAGGCGGGCTGTTATTGAATTTACTTATTATAAAAAATACAATTAAAATTACTTAAGCATTAAAATACTGCCTCACGCTACATTTTACACGTTTTGGATGGATATGACGGGTGCCGCGTTTGCTAACAATAGACCAAAATGCAATCGAATCGACAGATTGCAATCAAGTGTTCAAGACTTCTTTAAACGCAATTTCACTGAGTTTCTTCGAGTTTTCATAACACGCCAGAGACGAAGGAACAGTACCAACAGTGGGTGAGGAAAGGTGAAAGTGCATAAAAGAAAGGAAAAACGGTTGTATCTGCAGGAAAAGTCTAGGATTCTCATGGTGCTCATGTGCATATTGTTTTTGCATTCAAGGCGGGAGGGGGGCTTAAATCGTGTATTTCCAGTGAAATCTCGACATGCAATATTTGGAATGCAATACTTCCTTAGTTTAAGAAACTAAAAATAAGGAGCAACTGATTCACCTGATACAATTTACTATCTTGTTTCCAAATTTCATTGCAGTGGAATCAGCCAAGAAGTATTTCATGTACCTTTTGAGGGCGAGGGATATGTGTCTAGTGCTTACCAATACTAGAATCAATGGCTTGACGTTTTAAAGAGAATCTCGTATATTGATGATTCCCATCCGGGTGGCGACAGGCTTTTTCCCTTTGTTAGCGAGAGAGTTACACAAAAGAAGCGTGGGAAGAACTCTGAAAGGGAGGATATTGGTTGAAAGAAGCGTGAAAAATGACAAGGAAAGAAAGAACAGCGCATAATGAAGTCATGAAGGTGTCAGTACCCAAGTCAAGTTATATTCTATAGACCCCTTCATACTTCGAAATGAGGCGTGGATGGGAAACTTCTTGTAGCGAAACATGACATGCATAAAGGACTGAAAGCAGTATTATCAGAAAGAATGACATTCTCACGGAATACCTCCCTCCTACTTGCTCTGCCCCTCACCTCAAGCTGAGAAACTATTTGCAAGCACAAAAATTCCATACTGCGACTTGAAATATGCGTTTTGAGACACGTTACATGTGTGCAACCGCGTTTGGCAGAGTTTGTTACAGGAGGATAGTTCCCATTTTGGTACGTATTTACGTCGGCTCTTTCTCAGGCTGCACAGCTGAAAATGTTTATGGAACTTCACTCATCCTAAAAAGCCCTTTAAGGAAATACATCGGTGAAATTTGGCACGCAAAAAATTGAAGATGTAGGGAATTTTATACCCGTTCTTTCATGTTACACAGTTAGCCGTTTACTATTAACAATTCTAAAACCAAAAATAGCTATTTAATTGGTCCAGTAAAGCATAACATTGCACTTTAAACTACATTTTCTTCAATTTTTTTTTTCGGTGTTTTTCACTTTTCACAATGCTCCTCGGACCACAGTTTATAACTTATTAGCTTGAAATTTTCAGCAAAGAATCAGCAATTAAGGATTTAAAAATGTGATGTATTACACTCACATGACTTTCTCTACTCTTGTATAAACTATTTTTACAAACGTTTATTCTCCATCTACTTCATGTTAATCGAGATAAACATTTGCAAGGGGAATATGGTAGGCTTTAAGCGATAATCAAATCTTTTAAGAGCTAGTTGCTATATGGAGCATACCATTCTCTTTGCATTACCAGAACAAAAAATAAAATAACCAATTCCCATTTGAGAAAAAGTATAAGTATTGGAAAATACAAATAAATAACAAAGAATATCTCGGAAACGGTTCACTTTACATACAAAAAAATGTATATGACATAAATTTAGTGTTTTAACAAGCTCTACATTTTTTGTGTAGAAAAATTGTCAATCTCTTACGGTTTACCAGTTATGCAAAAGCCATTCAGAATGAAGAGACTTTTGGGGACAATCCCCAAAAATTCGAAATATACATTTCATTTGTCATGAAAGTATCTTAAATATATCATATTTTAATCAAAATCGATAGCCATTTTTGGGAAAATCAAAATTTTCGAAAAGTGTTCGATGTAAACGGTATTCTGGGGTGGAGGATTTTCTTAAAAGTATTCGTGTCGCATCTTTGAAGGATACTGAACCTAAATACCAAGTTTGGTATTTATCTGACTATTCGTTTTTGAGTTATGCTGTTCATAGACACACATGCGCGCGCGACTTTTTCTAAAAATAATTTTTATGGATTTAGGGGTTCTCAAAACAAGTATTTCCGGTGAAATATCGATATCGAATGTTTGGGTGGAATGCTGTTCTACTCACTACACTAATAGAGGAAGTAATGAAGAAAAGAAAACACATGATTGGCATTCTATCATGCACCACCATCTGAGCTTACTTTGCTAACATTAATTTTAGCTTTATTTTTGTAACAATTCTCAATAATGTGACGGATCCGGCTGCGAGCGGCAACTTCTTCTTCTTCTTCTTCTTCAGTGTTCGCCAGCGATTGGTCAGAGGAAGATAGGTTGCGGTAAGTTTCTCCGCCTTAAGTGCCGGGAGCGCCTTCGAGGCGCGACCAGATAGTTCTGGACGCACTGTTTCCCCGCCTCCCGCGAACATTACGATAGTTGTATATAAGCAAGCCTGCTCGCGTGGACGTCTGTCTGCCAGCAGCACGATTAAATGCGTCGCCAGCAGAAGGCCAACATGCCTGCACGGCAGCAGCAGTTATCACTGCAGCATGGCCGCGTCCAGCAGAACGGGTCTCCTGCAGGAGAAAACACGCCTGAAACCATGGCAAGCAACAATATCTCAACTGAACCCTCGCCTGAGATGCTGCAGAAGCTGGAGGATGCGGAGGCGGAGCTACTGAACATCACCAGTAAACCGTCTCTCTTGGAGGAGGTACTGGCCGAGGAGCGCGCTACTATCATCGCTGCAAGGTTAATACCAAAAGTTACTGATGCGTTAAAACTGCCAACCTACTTGAACGTCATAAGGCTCATCAAGGAGGAGATAGCAGCGCTCCAGACGACGCTGGATGACGTTCTGCCTAACAGAGTTCCAGAGAACCATGACGAGCCCCTGTGGGGGCCCACACAGGAAGCTCTGACTACTAACCATCGAGGATGTCGGAAGCACTTCCTATACCGTCTCACCCTGAATTCCCAAAGGCATAAGTAGGGCCTCGGCCATGCCTTACCTTCACCTGGCTTAGGTCCTCGTGGCCGACCAATATATCCCTACCTTGACTACGCTGGTGCAATAGCGGTACAGCCGCACTATCACTCCTGAATTCCTTCCGGTGGAGGAGTTTTTATTGGGTATGGCCTCTATCGGCGAGTTCCACATTCGCTGCCCCGACTCCCATCGGGGCAGAAGTGCGGAAATACATTTTCTCCTCCATTCGAAGGAAAAAAATGGAAGAAGTCGGCGTTTTTGTGCTGTTGATGCGATATAAAGCGTTGTTCTCAGAGTTGTGACGGTATTAAGTGCTACAATGTTCTCCAGTGAGTAGGCGCAAGGTAGAGGAGGCTGGTTCACGAGTGATACATTCATCTGCTACACGCAAAACAAAGTGAAGTGACACTACTAAAGAGAGTATGAATTAATGAAAACGTTTCCTAGGAAAGTTGCTTGTTTTAAAGACCTCTATCTAATGGTACCCACTGACTGCACTTTCCGTTATAACTGATTAATGAAATCAAGCTGAAGTGAAAGTTCACGTGTGCTTTAGTATATATACCGAGCGGGATGGCTCAGGCGGCAACGTCTAAGAACCCGCATTCTTGAGGTCCTGGGTTGGATCTCCGGCGACCACCCACTCTGACACATGGGTTTTCCGTGATTTCTTAGAGGTTGGTGGTTTCTCCTCTACCACAATTTCCTTTCCGTCACTTCCCTTCTCATCTTTCAGGTGTGCTACACTTTCGATGTCACCTCAGTGAAATGGGACTTGGGCTTCTATCGTACCTTTCCAGTATTTACATTTGGAAGTTCTTTCGCTTGCTGGTGGATGAATCAAATAATTGGACGGTTTTTGTAGCGTGGAGTGTCTCGATTTTAACGGCACAGCTTAAATTTTTTAATAAAAACAACTGTTTTTGGTTTTTATCACGTTTTGTCTCTGGACTTGATGAAATTCTGGGCCAGAACACAGAAAATCATTTACACAGCGGGCAATATCGTAACGATAGACTCCTTGTCGTATCCTTCCAGTACGGAAATAGCACTCAACATGCAAATTCTGTTATGGATGGTCACTTCCATCTCGCATGCAAAGAACGCACAACATGTCCTAGTGAAAAACAATTCTGCGCTATCGCAGTATATAGAAACATTCATTGTCTTTTTCTTCTCTTTAAACTTATTCACACTTCTTCGTCTACATGTTTCTCGCTTCAAAAGTACGTCCTCGTCACACAACCTTCATACACGCTCGGAAAATCGTCACATACTTTCAATACCACTTCATCGAACATCTCCATGTTCATCATCTTTTACTGTGAAGGTTTCTAGGCTCTGGAATTCACTTCCATAAGATGTCTGGGGCTGTCATACTTTATATGCTTCTCGTCACAGGTTGCAGATTTTAGTTAAAAATAATTGATAACTTAGAAAAAATATAATTTTCATTGTATATATACTGTATGTACGAGGGCAGTCGCAGAAGTACCCGACCTGACGTATATATAGCTGTTGTTTCAAACAAATGACTATGGTAGAAAGTACCATCTTTATAATGCTTAAGTTTGAAGTTTGATGATGCCACGTAAATGTTTGGCAGCCATTAATAGTAAACTCTCTCAGTGAATTTGTAAACATGGATAAAACTGGCCATCCTTATGTGATACAATACTTTCATCTGAAATGTCTTAGTCCAACTAATATTAAAGCTGAGCTAGATTCTACTCTGGGGGGTCTGCTCCTTCGTTTACAACAGTAAAATATTGAGTGGCAGAGTTTAAGCGAGGCCGTACGAGCCGCAAAGATGAACATCGCTGTGGTCGACCAAATGAAGTGACCACGCCAGAAATTGTGAGGTAAATTGACAAAATGGTATTGGATGACCGTCAACTGAAAGTGCGCGAGCTAGCAGACATCGTAGGTATTTCAAAAAATTCTGTACATTGCATGCTAACTGAAAATTTAGACACGAGAAAGCTGTACGCAAGATGGGTGCCGCGTTTACTCGCAATCAACAAAAACAGCGTAGTGAGGATGTTTCAGTCGAGTGTTTGGCGATGTTTCACTGCAATAAAGCCGAGTTTTTGCGTCGATTCATAACCATGGATGAAACATGGGTCCATCACTTCACACCTGAGGCGAAGGAATAGTCCAAACAGTGCACTGAAAGGGGAGAATCGGTTCGATGGTGAGTTTTAGGCAAACTTATTGCAGCGTTTGAATGATGAAATCAAGCAAAAACGCTTGCATTTAGTGAAAAAGAAAGTTCTGTTTCATCAAAACAATGCAACAGTTCACACATACATTATTGCCATGACCAAAATCAATGAGTTAAAGTTCGACTTGCTTCCTCATGCATCCTATTCGCCAGATTTAGCTCCCTCTGATTATTTTCTATTTCCAAAGTTGAAGAAATGGCTTGGTGGTAAAAGATTTGCCAACAATGAAGAGCTGGGGTCTGCAGTTGATGGATATTTTGCAGAACTCGATGGTTCTCACTATAAACACGGTATCGAAGCTATTGAACATCGCTGGGAAAAGTGTATCGAGCTGAAAGGAGACTATGTGGAAAAATACATATGCTTTTTCCCAAAATGTTTGTGTCTTCTTTGATAGGTCGGGTACTTCTGAGACAACCCTCGTATGCCTTATTTTTAAGATATTCATTATTATTAACTTAGTTTCTTTACATGTTCTATTAACTTAACTTTACTGTTCCTTTATATTTCTGTTTTGTGTTCCTTTTGATTTTATCTGTGTGCCATCAATGTGATTAGAATATTGTTCTGTGGTTGAGCGGAAGAGAAGGCCATATGTCCTTAGCTCTGCCACAATAAATAAATCAATATATAAACCTGTTCTCGAATTCGGAAACGCTTGCCGGTTCAATTTTGCACCTCTGGTTTGAGACAAGGCGGCTTTATGATCTAATAACGTCGTTGATTTAAACCGACCAATAAAGGCCGAATAAATCGAAAGACCTGTTAAGTTTTGGAAATACTTAATCCATGCATCTTTGGTCATTTGCTCCAAAACCTTTTTGTGGTTATTGATTCTTCTACAAGCCCCTTCATTCTCGGCACTAAGGAGAAGAAACATAGTCTGCAAAGCACCGTATTACGTTAGAAACATCTACACAACAAAGAAGACATATAATGTTCTGTTCGGTCGCCATACGTCAGCACAAAAAGGTCGTGTGTCTTCCTCAAGTCCTCGCATTTCCTCCAGGATATTTTATGGATATCCTGCTATGCATGGAAAAGAAGGCCGTATACTTCGTTTATGGACCCTATACTTTGCACAGCATGGGACCAAATCGTAAACATGGCCCGGGTTATGTTGTTGCAGGGAATTGTTTGAAGGTATCTGTCTGTCATTTGCATATTTTAGCAGGTAAAGAAAGTTCGACACACGCTCTCTGCAGTGTTCTTCCTAACTTCTACATCGATACAGGAAAGTAATCACTACACAAATGTATTATTACTTTGTGAATGAGCTAAAGCTTGAGAAACGACATTCACAATTTCTAAAAATCTATAGTAGTATCACAAAGAGAGAACATTTATATGTAAGCAATAATCTCAAAAATAACTCAACTAATTTTGAGTATTAAATATTAAATAAAGTGTTATCCGGGTTTGTGGGCCGTGATCTACTGGGCTCCTTCTTCTTCCCAGACGTTTCGTCTGCGACTAGGGAGACATCCTCAGTGGCGAGGTCGAAGTATTCTGGCAGAAGTTTCGACAGCGACTATGCTTGATGCTTTTGGGGGAGGAACAGTTTTGGCACTGTTTATTTGGGGTGGCATGGTGGCTAGTACCGCCGTAGCAAATCTGCGGTTCGTGGGTGATTAATAGTGTTTGGCGGAGTCATCCGCAGTGGGAATAGGGTATCTGCCTTGGCATGTAGCCCAGAGAGCAACCTATGTGCTGTGACGTTCTAGTTTGTATTTTTGGGTACCGTGGTTGGTGCTGTGGTGTTTATCTGTTCCGGCGTCTGCTGTGTTGAGCTGGTTGTGTGAGGACGTGTTGCTCTATGAAGTTGCGTATCAGTGTGTAGTTCTCCTCCTGCGTGTGGTCGTTGTCCTGTAGTTGGCGGAGACTAGTGGTGATTTCTGTGTTGGTCCGCTGTTGTAGTTCTCTCATGCCGGCAACTGAGACCTCTAGGGCACTCAGCCGCACTCTGGACTGCGGTATTTATACCAACGGCTGGCGGGGAGGTCTGCGGTAATTGGTTCGGGTTGGTGGTGGGCTGGCATCTGATTGGTTAGGGTGAAATCAGGTAGAATGCAGCATTCCATCTACCCAGGTCTAGCCCACCACCAAGCCCAACCAATCACCTCAGACCTCCCCGCCAGTTGCTGGTATAAATACCGTAGCCCAGAGTCCTTTTACTGCTGCGGCGTCTATGGACGTCGAGAAGGCCTTCTCCACGACCTGGCATGCGAGTCTCCTTTACAAGCTCATTCAGCTGAAACTAGCACAACAGATATTTCATTTGTTTCAGTTGGGGGAACAAATCTACACACAGATCAATAAGAGGTGGAGACCCCGAAGGTTCTGTACTATCCCCCACGCTCTTTAACGTGTATGTGGCCGACATACCAGCAGAGGAGCTGGTATGCTGCTGACGACGTGCTGCTATATTGCACAAACAGAAACTCACGCAGAGCCTTCAATCCAATTCAGCGTCACCTCCGCCTCATCCAAGAGTGGTGCAGGCCTTGGCAATTGACCATCAACCCGGAGAAAAGGCATGCCATTCTTTTCACAAAGCGCCGCTTCCCCGCAAACTCCCTCATTTACCTACCTCCGACGTAGGATAGAGTGGACGAATGCCATCACTTACCTAGGTGCTCAGTTAGATAGACGTCTAACTTTCGAGGGTCACATAGCGGTTCTTCGCGTCGGGGCATGGCGGCTAGGACTCCTTGTACCCCATGCTGGGATCCGTGATGCCGACACCTCTTAAGTTGCGCCTATTCAGAGCACTTATAATCACCGTCCTACTGTACGCCTGCGAGATCTGGGGCATGGCCGCAGACTCCAGTCTACTCCTACTGCAGCGGGCGCAGAATAGGGGCCTCCGGGCCATCTATTCTGTATACGCTTTCCCCGTAAGACTACTTCACAAAGTCTCATCTCTTCCATACGTGGAGGATGAAATTAGGTGCCGGGCCACAAAAGTCTACGACCAGTTGCCACTCTATCGGAGTGCCCTCGTTCGGTCTCTAGGTGACTATAACCCCAGAGAACGCCGCTTGAGGCGTCACCGGGTTCCCCGCATGGCTTGTGGGCACCCCCGGTAACCAAGGAGCTACTACAACCAATAGCAAAAGCTGAACTCCTTATAGTCCTACCATGAGTTGCTTGGTAAATTCAAAATTAATCCAGAATTAATTAAAACAATTTTTGAACATCTTCCACCAGCGGTGCACCTTGATCTGCAGTCGTCGAGGAGCTCACTGCTACCTTCTTTCACTCCCACAACCTTACTCTCAACCGTCACCCTGCAATAATCTTATCCTACCTACAAGTGGTTAAACCCTAACAAGGGTAGGTACACTTAACAAACACCTTCGAGCTGCCCTCAGCCTGCCAACTTGCTTCGTGCATCAAGCACAGTCGCTGTCGAAAATTATGCCAGAACAATTCGACCTCACCACTGAAGATGTATGCACAGTCGCAGACGAAACGTCTAGGAAGAAGAAGGAGCCCAGTAGACCACGGCCTACAAGACCGGATAATTCTTTATTTAATATTGACACCAGCAGTGAAAGCCTACGGATTTTTATTATCTTTTTCTATTCTTTCTAACGGGCATAGAGAACTGAGTACCTTCTAATTTCAATTCGTAAATGACTACGAGGGGGTGTCAAAAAGTAACCAAAACACTTCTGTTTTGACAGCATGAATTTTTTTATTCCTATTCAATTACAAACTTTGAAAATACTCTCCTCCTGAGGCTACAAATTTGTTACAACGTTCTTTCTACTTTTCAAAACACTCAGAGAAGCCCTCGTTTGACATCCTGTTCATTATCTGTTTGAAAATGGCGCCCTCGAAGTGCTTTTTCACCCGTAGGCACAGGTGGAACTCACAGAGTGCAAGATACGCCAAATATGATGGGTGGAAATAAATTGAGTTTTATTTGTGGACGCACTTTAACTGTTGTTGTGTCCCATTCTATATTGGGCGTAAAAGACCGGATATTTTGCTCAGAGGCCTCTTTGTCAGGCTTGAGGCTCTTTTACATGCCGAAAATCTACGACACGGGACCACCGCCTTTACTTCCCTTCCTAAGGAAGCCATGCTAAGGATTTTTACGCCCGAAAAAAACCCATCGCCCTCCGTCGGGTTTGAACCCGCAACCTCGGGAACTAGAGGCTAGCGTGGTACCGCTAGAACACGGGGGACGGCCCAGGTTAGAGGTAATCAGCGATTATGGTGGAGAAGGAAGGTGATGACTACACCGTTGCACCGAAGAAAAGAATATAGCAGTATATGTGATATGACACTGACTTATAATGCTAGCAAAAATAGTGATTTCTCTGGTTACATCTCGTTACTCAAGTCGACCACCTTGCCTGCGGCATCAGACGTCTTTTAGCAACCTGAATTAAGATGCGTACCTCAGCCGAACTGGCGCCGCAGTAACGTGGTCTCAGGTTCGATCTCCAGCGAACGCCATGTGTTTTTCATGGTTTCGGTAGGATAATTCTGAGTTGCCTCATCTTCTACCACGATCTCCTGCCCCTCATTTCTTGTACCCATCACCTGTTTCAGGATTGTTGCACCTGACGATGGTGTTGGCGAGTTGCAGCTGGGTTGGTGGCTAGCGCTGTGTGAAGATTTCTTCCTGAACGTCGTCCAGAAACCACTCGGTTGGATTCCCGCCTCTAGGGTGGGCTCGGGGGGAGTTGGAAGCGTTCAAGTCTGGAAACATTAGGGACCCCGTTCGTGCTTGCGCCCGTCGTCATCCACATCTGGTCCTCCTTCCAATCTCTTCCCTCCCAGGAATCACGGTAGAAGCACAAGGGGCGAGTGGCCTGCATGCTGTGCTCTGCCACGTCAGAATCTTTACCTTTAGGCTGATTTACAAAAAAAAAATCACTGGCCCGACTGCTATCTATAAGGATTTATACGTTTTATTCAAGTAGCGGGTATTACTGTTTTGTGCTGTATCGGCTCACAGGATGCGCTAGATTTCCATAGGTGCGATAGTTAGGAATCCATTGATGAAGGAAAACAGATTTATGGTGATTGCTTCGGTGCGGTAAGCGCCGTTATTGCCCCAAAACGATGTGTAGTTCGAGTTTCAATAGTTCATCGTCACGAACCTAATCTACAACGTCGGTGTTAGCGTAGTCAAGAGCCAAATTGAAAACTACGGCCTGTATTTCAAACGTGTGTTCACAAGCTTCCCGCGCTCTCGGTGCTGCTTTGTTTATTTGCCGGGTCTCGCATCTAAATCTTCATTTAACCTTCTAACTTTACGCGCGATGCAGAGATTTTGTCCACGAAAATTCTATAAGCATTCGAATGTCGAACTAAAGGGTTATGCTGGCTAATTGTTTTGTTTTGTTTTTTAACCTTTCTACCACGCACACTGTCGTGGATAAAAAGTGGCCCATTCTGCTAGATTATCATAATTCTCCGTAAGGTTTCCACCTTCAAATAACCAACTTTTGACTCCGACCAGCCGATATCAGTTCTCTATATGACTGTCCTGAAAAACAATTCAGGAACATAAAAACTACGATTGGTACACAAGAAAAATGTAAACCAATTACAAACAATTCGGCATTCTAGAAGAAGGGTTGAAGATTCATTTTCATGCGTGGTTAAACTGCACGAAGCTACATATATGAGAGCTTTCATCAGCGATATGGAAACGCAGGTTAAGTTATTGCCGCTACTAAACGGTAGTGCAGCTCGAAAATACAGTGCCTTCGTTTTATGCCAAGGCCGTGGATCGCGCGAATGCGTGATCCGCACAGTCTACTGCACTGCGGGGTTTTCCGTTCGGTAACTCCCGCGTTACTTACCCACGAAGAGTACTAACCTTGTTATAAGTGTTGTTGAAAGTGGTGTCCATCTGCAGGAATACATTCCTGACATCGTCGGATGAAATTACCATTCACACGCATAAGTTCTTCTTGCGTAACGTTCATAATTTCTGGTTTTATGTTGTCCTTAAGTACGTCTATGGTGTGGGGATTGTTCCTATAAGCTTTATCTGTTAGGGTTTAGCGATCCCGTAGTTCTAAATTTATTGATCAAACATCTCACAGTGTTTCTAACCGGAACTTGATAACCAGGAAATTGCTGCTGAAATTGTCTATACACTTATCTACACGATTCAGTTTTCACGTTACTACATAAAAAAAATCTGATGTGTTACACTCACATGACTTTCTCTACTCTTGTACAAACTATTTTTACAAACTCTTATTCTGCATATGCTTCATGTTAATCGAGATAAACACTTGCAGAGTCTATCTTATTGCTAATTTTCTTGTAGGTGTAAGGGGAATATATATTTACAAGGGCAATATAGAAATACAGTAGCCTTTAAGCACATACATATCTCTTAATAGCTGGTTGCTAGGTGCAGCACCATTCTCTTTGCCACAGATTAATACTCTCTGCATATCCAAGACAAAAAAATCTGATGTGTTACACTCACATGACTTTCTCTACTCTTGTACAATCTATTTTTACAAACGCCTATTCTCCATATGCTTCATATTAATCGAGATATCGAGATGTCAATCTTATTTGTAATTTTCTTGTAGATGCAAGGGGAATATGGTAGCTTTTAAGCGATAGTCAAATATTTTATCGCTGGTTGCTATGTGGCGCATTCCATCCTCTTTGCATGTCCAGGACAAAAAAATGAATAACGAATTTGAGAAAAAGTATAAGTATTGGAAAATTTAAGGAAAAAACAAGCAATATCTCGAAAACGGTTCACTCAACCAAAAAAAATGTATATGATATAAGTTGTGTATTTTAACGCGATCTACATTTTTTGTGCAGTAAAATTTTGTCTATCTCTTATGGTTTACCAGTTATGCAAAAGTCGTTCATAATGAAGAATACTTTTGGAGACATTCCCAGAAATTTCGAGATATACATTTCATTTCTCATGACATTATCTTAAACATATGATATTTTCATCAAAATCGTTAGAGCCATTTTTGAGAAAATTAAAATTTTCGAAAAATGTTCCATGTAAAGGGCAGTCTGGGGTGGGGGGATTTTCTTGAAAATCTTCGTGTCGCATCTCTGGAAGATACTGAACGTAAATACCAAGTTTGGTGTTTATCCGACTGTTAGTTTTTGAGTTATGCTGTTCACAGACACACACACACACACACACACAGACACACACACGGACATGTTTCCAAAAATGCTTTTTTTGAATTCAGCAGTTCTCAAAACATGTATTTCCGGTGAAATCTCGATATCGAATTTTTGGGTGGAATGCAATACTTCCCCTACTTACTATACGTAGTAGAGAAAGTAAAAATGAATAACGAATTCCCATTTGAGAAAATAAGTATCGAAAAATTTAAGGGAATAACAAGCAATATCTCGAAAATGGTTCACTCAACAAAAAAAATGTATATGACAAAATTGTGTATTTTAACGCGATCTACAGTTTTTTGTGTAGTAAACTTTTGTCTATCTCCTATGGTTTACCAGTTAAGCAAAAGTCGTTCACAATGAAGAATACTTTTGGAGACATTCCCAGAAAATTCAAGATATACATTTTATTTGTCATGAAAATATCTTAAACATATGATATTTTAATCAAAATCGTTAGATCCGTTTTTGAGAAAATTAAAATTTTCGAAAAATGTTCCATGTAAAGGGTAATCTGGGGTGGGGGGATTTTCTTGAAAACCTTCGTGTCGCATCTCTGGAAGTTACTGAACCTAAATACCAAGTTTGGTGTTTACCCGACTGTTCGTTTCTGAGTTATGCTGTTCACAGACACACACACGGACATGTTTTCAAAAAGGCTCTTTTTGGATTCAGGGGATCTCAAAACGTGTATTTCCGGTGAAATATTGGTATCGAATTTTTGGGTGGAATACATACTTCCCCTACTTACTACACGTAGTAGAGAAAGTAATAAAAATGTTGCTGTAAAGGGCAGGCTGGGGTGGAAGATTTTCTTGAAAATCTTAGTGCCGAAGCTTTGGAAGGTGCTGAACCTAAATACCAAGTTTGGTGTTTGACTTTCCATTTTTGAGTTATGCTGTACAAAAACATACATTGGGCGTTTTTTTTATTCAAAGGCCTCAAAACATGTATTTCCGGTGAAATCGCGATGTCGAATTTTTGGGTGGAAATCCTAAAATGTTTACCATACTTACTATACGTAGTAGGGAAAGCAAAAAAGCATTAAATGTTTTGTCTATTCACTTTTAAAAATTGCAGTGTGCTCCAGCTGCCTCTCTTACATACAGTTAAGCCAAAGAAGACAGGGTCCTCATAATAACGAAAGATATTTGTGTGGTATTGCACTTGACGATGTAATTTCATAATAGCGCTGTCCACGCGCTCCAACCGTTGATCGTCCCGTTTTCTCTTAATGAGAGAGGAAGGAAGGGGATGCTGGAAATGGTCCAGTTTAGTCTCGAGGGATAGGAGGTCAGCCTGCTGCATAACTTTTATTACCAGAGGCAGCAACCAACAAACGGTAATACAGCTCACAATGAACTGCGGCGGGATCGATATACCCGACTTGCTTTAACATGAAGCCATCGTCCGTCCAGCAAATTGCTTCGGGTGAATAATATCGGGAAAACATCGCAAGCGACTTAGCAATGGGGAAACCCAACTTCTTCATTCCAGTATCACCAACCACACAACACGTCATTCACTGAAAAATGCCACTTGTTATAGAGGTTACAGTATACGAGGGATTACTTTGACATAGGATAGGCACTTGTAGGGGACATATACCAAATAGAATAAAGTACTGAGATAATAGAAATAACTAATAATGTAAAATAATATTCTCAAATAGATTGAAGTAGGTTGTTGCTTCACGTATGGAAACCCAATTTGAAGTAGGAGTTGTATTGTAGTTCAACTGTTGGGGAGCCGAACTTGAAGTAGTTGCAACAGTACGTATGGTAAAAAAATGTTTCCGGTAACCTTTGCCCCAAGTTTTAAAAATATTAACTTTGTAATTTGAATGTTTCTTTAAATATTATATATTTATGTTTGCCTCGGCTGCGTCAGTATTTATACCTTTTTTTTTTAGAGACATGAATGTCTTAGTAGGGAGAGGTGCGGCTAAGAATGTAGGCTTACACAGATTATAATTTTTACTTCACTACATTTATTAATCCTTGACACAATTTAAATAACACTTCACTGATATATATATATATATATATATATATATGGAGAGAGAGAGAGCTGTGAGATTTTTTTATTAATTACTTGCACTTTTTAACACGTAAACTGTTTTTGTCTCACACTGAATACGTATTAAACTTCTCGAGGACGGTTAGAAACGCTGTCTACAAGCAACTGAATTCTGAATTTGTGCAATTTGCCCTATTTCAGTTTCTGATTGGCTATCCTAGTCCAATAGAATACTTCATTTAACTAAAGCTTTTTCTGGTTGTTGAATGGCTATTTTATAAACTGTCACAAAAATTACATTATTGCTTCCAAGAATCACAAGTAGCATTAAACTTTCAAATTCATTATTGCCTCAAGGTTACCTCATTGTTAACAACTTTTGACCTATTTCTCACAGCTCCTACATTATTAAATTACGCAATACATTCACATAACATTACATACGTATACAATAATATAAACATTAATACAATGACTGTTACCTGCATTTTAAATATATTATATTATACACACATTGCTTTAAGGCAATTGAATTTACATATTATATAATTAGACTGAAATTATTTAAGTGTTAAAAATACTGCCTCAAGGTTTACTGTAAAATAGTTTGTACCTCAGAAAGTAATTAATGTGTAAGCAAGCATGTAAGGAATACTGTAATTAATAACTACCAGGCGAGCGAGTAACAGGGGTACACGCACACGCTAATGCACACAGGTTTAGGCAAAGTCACAGAAAATAAAGGGAGAGGTCCGAGATTAAAGTGAAACGGAGATAGTGGGTTTTAACAGAGAAGTCAAAAAGAGAAGCGTGACTTCTAAAATTGGAACATTTTATTTCCATAGCACCCTAAGTAGATAACCAGTGAGAATAGTTTTTAGACAAAGAGAGAGCCAAGAAACTACGAACCGGCTGCGCGGTGTTTTTGCACTGGGCGTGCGGAAACATGATAACTCACTGCTGCTACAAACAAGGTCACGCTGTTGACGTGGCTTTTGCTCTGCAGTGTGTTGAGTTGACGGTGATGGGATGTAGTTCAGTTATTGCAAGTTATTTATTATTTTGTCCTGTAGTTAGTCACAAAGTATATTATGGCTCAGTATATGTTTTCTACTGCACAGCGTGTATTCATTTATGGTTCGTATGTGTTAACTCTGTCAGCTCGCCAAATGAAAGTACGATTTGCAGAAATTTCAGGCCACAGGAAGTGTCCAGGCTAAGAAATCTAAAAGATGGCGTACGGTTCTTACTAAAGAAACATTAGACGACATCGATCATCGTTTGGAGAATTCTCCCCAAAAATCACTTAGGCGTCTTTCACAACAGGCAGGCATTTCTTGTGGCTCTACGCGAAGAGCTACAAATTTGCTGAAGTTAACATCATATAAAATAACTGTGGCATATGCTCAACCACGTGATCCTGTAATTAGGCGGATATTTTGTGAGGGGTGTCTCGATGGTGTACAGAATGGCGAAATTGACCCATATTTAATATTTTTCATGGACGAGGCTTGATTCCACCTCCATGGATGTGTACATAAAATAATCGTTATTGGAGCTCTGACAAACTTAATATTGTTCATGAAGTACCCCTTCTTGACGAAATGGTGCGCCATGAATTTTTTTCGAGTCAACAGTTGACGCCCGTACATACGTGAATACAATTTAACCCCCCCTTTTTGAGAATTAATAGACAGGGAGCATGATTTTGCGTTTTTTCAACAAGAGTCTGCAACAGCTCATACGGCCAATTTTTCCATGAGAACAATTGAAAGTGTGTTTTGAGGACAGAATTATTGGTAGTGATTTGTGGCCCCCTCAGTCCCCCAATCTAACCCCCTCTGATTTCTATCTCTTAAGACTTAAAACATAACCCACACACCCTGGAAGGATTACAACAAAATATCCGCCAGCATTTCTCAATGTGAACTACGGCGAGTGATGGATAGTTTCCTAAAGAGGTGCCAAAAATGTATGGACAACGACGGTGGCCAGTTTCAACATCTCCTTTCATAAAGTTGGTAAGTAAAGCCTTTAAAATTAGTTTTAAAAATGTTGTATGGTTTCATCTGCGCCTTTCTATTGTGACGTATGCAGAGATTATAGGACATACGTCTCTCTGATCACCGGGATTTGAGATGGCAGTTGGAACTTGGGGTAGGGAGAGTTAAGAATCTTTAGGAGGGGATGAGTTGTTTAGCGTCTCTGACGCTTGAGGATAGCGTGGCTTGAGAAAGCGAGTCAGGGTGTGACCTTCGAGCTGTAAGGACGTGCAACTGCCATGCGGCCTCGCCGGCGGACATGTGGGCTAAGAGTGTAAGCACTACGTTATCTATCTTTATATAATAAATTCATCAGCCATCCATTCTCTGGAAGTTTTAATTATGTTAGTGTAGAGTCCTTTCCTTCCTTTAAGCCATGTAACGTTTCGGATTAGTAATATTTCTGTACTTTATTTAGCTGCGTCCCTCGTCGTAGCCTCGCCGCGTAAGAAGTTTGATTAATTTCCCGGTACATTCTTTGCAAGCGAGTAGCTCCCGATCATTTTTGAGTATTTTAAGAAGAGGCTACGACACTATGATAGCGGCAGATTGCAACGAGCGCTGAGGACGAGGACAGGAAAAACACCGCGCAGCCGGTTCGTAGTTTTTTGGCTCTCTCTGTATAAAGAAGCGAATACTAGCGTAATAGTAGGGAGGTATAAAAAGGGGAAGAGGCCCGCCCCCAGTGGTGGGTTTTGTGATACCATCTCTACAGAATTTTTACTCTTACCCTAAAGATTATGACGAATTTGCTCAAAACACTGCACCGGTGTACAAGTCTATAAGGAACATATACACACACGCGCCGAATTTTACAAACGTAGATAAACGACTTTTGAAATGTTAATATTGTTTCTACACCGTGAAAACCCGAGCAAGAAGAGTAAGTATTCGATCTGATTTGATGCTGGTGCTGTTATCAAAGTACGAGACTTTGTTACTTAATTTTTTTTCAAGCAAGCAATTGTAGCGCCTGTACATTTGCGCAAGCATAGCCACAGGTGGCATTGGTGTTGACTGTGTTAATACTCGAGATCAATTAATAATATGTGAACACGTTGTTCCTTTGTCGTTTGGAACGCTACTATGCATTTACTTAACTTTCGAAATTATTGCCTCTAGGTATTTGTGAATTATTTTGTGAGGCTGTGAAAGCCTTGTTTTTTGTTTGGCAATAGTTGAGCTATTAGGACTATTATCCTTGAGAAACATATGGATGGTGTAGCGATCTTTTGTAGTCATCACATACAACTAAATAATTACGCGTATGAAATGAAGCGGAATTTGGAATTCTAAGCTAAGAATTCGCCTTGTGTGAAACGTTACCTGTGTTGGTCGAAATCGGTGCATCGGTGTAGAAGCCTATAAAAAAAAGGAAAACAAAAAGACAAAGACAGACAGACAGAGAGACAGACACTCTCTCGCTCTCTCTCCTATACAGGTGTATCTTTGTTTGTGTCATATATTTGGGGGACGTATTTCTGACATCAAAACAGTAAAAAAAGTTCATATGTACATGGTTCTGATAATCAACCGTTTCATTGTTATAGGTCAAAGAAGATGTATTCCATGAGTGAACAGACGGATATGCACTACACGTATGGCCGTGCAGCACAAGCACGTGAACTTTATGCAGAAAGGTATCCTGACAGACCGTTACTGTGTGCAAGAACATTCGCACGAATTCACCTAGGTTGAGAGAGAATGACGCATTTGAGAGGAGTACTAGGGATGTTGGGAGACCAAGAGTGGTACTAGGCATTGAGCTTGAAGAACGAGTTCTTCGTGCTGTGGATGCAGGCCCATCACAAAGCACAAGACGTAAGGTTTTAAGGGAAAATGTTAATGACTATCTGGAGAATTCTGCATGCAAATCTTCTGTACCCGTATCACCTTCAACGTGTGCAAGGATTAAATGAGGCGGACTTTGAGTCAAGAAGACGTTTCTGTCAACGCATGTTACAGCAGTGCGCTGTGTTCATCAATTTCCTAGCCTGTATCTTATTCACGGATGAGCTGGTTTTACTCGCGACGGCATCTTCAATTTTCATAACACTCATAACTGGGCATTTGAAAACCCTAATGAAATACAAGACAATCACCAACAGAGGTTATGTCTCAACGTTTGGGATGGAATCATTCATGATCCCCTTATTCATCCCTACTTCTACCCTCCGCGTCTGAATGGACAAACCTATCTCCAGTTTCTCAGAAATGAATTGCATCATTAACTCACATCATCCAACGAATGTGGTTTTTATACGATGGTGCTCCAGCTCATTTCAGTATGATAGTTCGTAAGTTTTTGAATGATCAATTTTCGCAAAATGGATTGGTAGAGGGGGACCCATCGCATGGCCTGCTCGATCGCCTGATTCGAATCCAATGGATTTCTTCGTCTGAGGACGTTTGAAGTCCTCGGTTTATGCGACTCCTGTACCTGATGTTGACATTTTGAGAGAAGTATCCAAACTGATTTGACCAAATACGAAACACACAGAAATTTTCAACAGAGTACGCCAGGGCATGAAACGCAGGCTTACTGCATGCATCGAAGCAAGCGGAAGCCACTTCGAGCATTTTTTTAACTTTGGATTTTGTGTTGTAACTCTGAAATAAATTATTTTCAGACCAATGTTCATATGACCTTTTTTTACTGTTTTGATGTCAGGAACACGTCCCCCAAATACATGACACCAATAAAGATATATCCTGTATATTAATACTAGCTGGTTTGCTCGATACAACATGGTTAGCTTTTTTACTTTCTCTACTACGTATAGTAAGTAGGGGAAGTATTGTATTCTTCTTCTATCCAAAAATTCGATACTGAGATTTCACCGGAAATACATGTTTTGAGACCAACTGAATCCAAAAAAAAAGCATATTTGGAAACATGTCTGTGTGTGTGTGTGTGTGTGTGTGTCTGTGAACAGCATAACTCAGAAACGAACAGTCGGATAAACACCAAACTTGGTATTTAGGTTCAGTATCTTCCAGGGATGCGACACAAAGGTTTTCAAGAAAATCCCCCCACCCCAGATTACCCTTTACATGGAACATTTTTCGAAAATTTTAATTTTCTCAAAAATAGCTCTAATGATTTTGATTACAATATCATATGTTTAAGATATTTTCATGACAAATGAAATCTATATCTCGAATTTTCTGGGAATGTCCCCAAAAGTATTCTTCATAGTGAACAACTTTTGCCTAACTGGTAAACCATAAGAGATAGACAAAATTTTACTACACAAACAATGTAGATCGCGTTAAAATACACAATTTATGCCATATACATTTTTGTTGTTGAGTGAACCATTTTCGAGATATTGCTTGTTATTCCTTTAAATTCCGCAATACTTATACTTTTTCTCAAATTCGTTATTCATTTTTCTTGTCCTGGCAATGCAAAGAGAATGGAATACTCCACATAGCAACCAGCTGTTAAAATATTTGACTATCGCATAAAGCCTACCAATTCCCCTTACACCTACAAGAAAATTAGCAATAAGATTAACATCTCGAATTAACATGAAGCATATGGAGAATAAGCGTTTGTAAAAATAGTTTGTACAAGAGTAGAGAAAGTCTTGTGAGTGAAACACATCAGATTTTTTTAAAGGAAATTAGAAACTGTCTTATAGCCCTGTGTCCGTCAGAATGAAGTGGGATTTTTTCTTAATTTTTTTTTCTCTTTACAATATTAGTACTAGTGGTGTTAGAGGAGAAACATGATAAGAAATCGGACAGCTGAAAGCAGTAGCATTCGTTTTAAATTTTCACTGCTGAAAACAGAATGCATGCAGAATAAACGCACCGCCTTTGAAACAACGTTAATTTCGATGGGAATTATCGGCGATTACTGGGCTACACAGCAGCGTTCATGTTGGTTCGAAACGCATGGAAAATGTAGATTAGGCCTCTTTGATGTGCCATTACAAAGCGGGAAAGCAGATGTCACGGTTCGGGTCTTTCCAAACAAACAGTAACTTAAATCCCTCCCGGACATATAACTGACTAAAATCATACAGAAAAATCTGATGCGTTACATTCACATGACTTACTCTACTCACTCTTCCATATACTTCATTATAGATTTCGTTACAAGTATAAGAAGAATACAGTCGGCTAAAGCGATAGTCAAATCTTTTCAAGGCAACTCGATATGTTATGGCTTTGAAATTCTATTCTCTTTGCATGAACACAGAAAGAAAAAATGTAGGGGAAAAAAGAATAGCGATTTGCAGTTAAGAAAAGTGTAAAGTATCTGAAAATTTAAACCAATAACAAAGGTTATCTCGGAAATGGTTAACACCACAAAAAAATTTGACATTTGATTGATTGGTGAAATCTGGGGGACAAAATAAGCTGACCCACACCGTCGCCAATGGCTTCTCTCTCAGTTACACTAGTTCAGCCAAGCTGTTCTCTTTCTGTCAACTATAATTCAACAACTTAGAAAAACTACCCTCTCTAACTGCCTTGGGCGGGTATGACTCCGAGTCGCGCTTAAGCACCACGCGACATAATTTCGCCTAGCCCGTGTTTTATTGTCACAAAATCGTTTATCACACCACTGTTGTAACTACCCAACTGTAGAGGCAGAACTAAAGACACAAGAGCATTCCAACAAAAATGCTGTGTTTGTATAGATTGCTGTGACAGGCCACGTGCAACGGGTGTGAAAACAAATGTTTGCACATAACTAGCGATAGCATTTCACATACATGCGGCATTACCATGGGATATCTTACAAAATTTAACTCACACTTTTTAGAGTATTTCATAGCCTTCACTCCCCCATCCATCTCTTCAAGTAAAAAAGTTCCTCGCTAATTGATCTTCAATTATTTCAATTGAAGTTTTACAAAGAAAACTAGCGGCTTTACATGGAGACCAACCACACATCATCATCTCGAAACTGTGTTCTTTAACATACCTCTTACAGAACTGGAATAAAGATTTTAGTTTTTAGTTATCACGATGTAAACAAGATCCCATTAAATTTTTCTACACTATAAAATTGCTGTGTTCACAACAGTGAGTGTCACTTGTTTCCCGCGTATCAGCCCACTTTTTCTTTAAGACACCTCATTGGACAACTCAGTAGCTAAAGGCAAAACACAAGTAGAGTGGGGGCGATTTATCCCTCCTGAATACTCGCGCAGTCCGTAGACCCAGATATTTTACTATGCTGTTATACTATAGATGCTTATTAGATACCACAGTGCTTTTCCTTCACATTAAAGCCACTTCAAGGCCACTCACGTACCGGCCGCCGCAGCTCCGATTTGAGGCAGTATTTTTAACATTTAAATGATTTCAGTCTAATTATATATCTAAATTCAATAATAGCCCGCCTTAAAGCAATATGTGTATGTAACAATGTATAAAAAGTGTATATTACAGTCATTGTATACGTTTATATTATTGTATACATGTAATAATGTTATGTAAATGAATTACATAATTTAATAATGTAGGAGCTGTGAGAATTATAAGTCGTTCTCCGTGGACTAGTGGTACCGTGCTAGCCTCTAGTTCCCAAGGTCGCGGGTTCAAACCCGGCGGAGGGCGTAAAAATCCCTAGCATGGCTTCCTTCGGAAGGAAAGTAAAGCTGGTATTCTCGTGTCGCAGATTTAAAGAGGCCTCTGAGCGAAATTACCGGTCTTTCACGCCCAATATGGAATGGGACGTTAAGAACCTTAGTAGTTAAAGAGCGTCCATAAATAAAACTCAATTTCAAAACTCAATTCCATTGTGAGAATTATAGGTTAAAAGTTGTTAACAATGAGGTAACTTTGAGGTAATAATGAGTAAGAAAGTTTAATAATGCTACTACTCATTATTGGAGCAACAATAAGTAAAGTTTGAGACAGTTTATAAATAGCCAATCAACAACCAGAAAAAAGCTTTAGTTAAATGAAGGTATTCTATTGGAGTAAGATTAGCCAATCAGAAATTGAAATATAGCAAAATTTACAAATTCAGAAGCCAGTTGGTTGTAGACAGTGACGAAAAATTGTTTACGTGTTAAAAAGTGCAAGTAATTAATAAAAAAACATCTCACAGTTCTCTCTCTATATATATATATATATATATATATATATATATATATATCAGTGAAGTGTTATTTAAATCGTGTCAAGCATTAATAAAAGGAGTGAAGTAGAATTATAATCTGTGTAAGCCTACATTCTTCAGTCGCACCACTCCCTGTTAAGACATTCATGTCTCTAAAACAATATAAATACTGACGCAGCCGAGGCAAACATAAATATATAATATTTAAAGAAACTCAAAATTCAAAGTTAATATTTTTTAAACATTTGGGGCAAAGGCCACCGGAAAGTACATTTAGGATGAAGGCTACCGGAAACTTTTTATCATACGTGCGGTTGCAACTACTTCAAGTTCGGCTCCCCAACATAAGAACTATAATACAACACCTAAAATAAACCTACTTCAGCTTCCCGCAATAGCACTTATAATACTCGCGTTACCGCCGCACATCCTCATAGTTGCAATTACAATGATAATAAGAACATACCTTATTATAAGAGATGTTGGATCTATCCACACATTTCTGCCATTTCTCAGAAAATTTTCATTTACATTGGAAAATTCAATATTCAAACTAAGTGAATTTCTCGCCTGGTATTTTCTTTGAGTCCTTTCAATGTATGGGGGTTTGTTACATACACCTTATTTTTCAAGTTCCCCCATATATAAAAATTTATTAACTTATGGGTTTGTGAGGGACATAATTCTCTACCAATTACCTTAGCTTAAACAAATTCCTAAATTAAATTTAATGACCCATTAGCCGTATGTGCGGTAGCAAAGTCTTTTTGAAGAATCCTGACTGATATTCAACATCGGTGAGCTAAGCAGAAAATGGTGTAAGATATAGCAAGGTTCGAACAAAGTATCGAGGGATTGCATTAGTATTACCAATACGCCAGAAAATGTTGAAACCTTGTGACACAATGTAGAACGCAAGACCACACAGTCAGCACTCAAAATAATATTTAAGAGCCGTGGATTTAGGTTACGGCGGCGCTTTTACCTTCACTCTCGTTTAGAGTGAGGCAGTATTTTTAACAATTGAATTGTGTAAATTCAATAACAGCCCGCCTTAAAGCAATACGTATGTAGTAATTTGTATAAAAAATGTATGTAACAGTCATTGCATATGCTTATATTATTGTAAACATGTTTAATAATGTTATATGAATGTATTATGTAACTTAATAATATAAGAGCTGTGAGAATAATAAGTTTAACGTTGCTAACAATGAGGTAACCGTGAGGGAATAATGAGTTTGAGAGTTTAAATGTTACTAGTCATGATTAGAGCAACGATAACGTAAATTTTGTGACAGTTTAAAAATAGCCAATCAACAGCCAGAAAAACCTTTAATTAATTGCAGGTATTCTATTGCACTAGGATTAGCCAATCAGAGACTTGAAATACAGAAGTTTAAGGGTTTAGACGGTTGGAATATGTTTAGTTGCCTGCAGACCTTGGTAGTGATCGGATGGAAGATGTGTTCTCTAAAGAAATATTACGTATTCGTGTGAAAGGAAAATTATTTATACGCGTTAACAAAGTGCAAGTTTTAAATTAAAGAATCTCAGAGCTCTTAATATCAGTGTAGTGCTATTTAATTTGTGTCAAGGATTAATAAAAAGAAGTAAATTTAAACTTAAAATCTGTAAGCCTACATTCTTGTTGCACCACACCCTGTCTAAGAGATACATGACTCTAAAAACAATACTGACGCAGCCGAGGCATATATAAGCATGAATACTATCTATAGCAGCAGTTTAATAACAAAGTTAATATTATATTTTTAAACTTGGAGCTTAACAACAAAAATACATCTTCAAAATCGGCTTCTCGTATGTAGCAGCATATTACGTAACAAACAATCTTCTTCAAATTGACGTTCATACGTGGAGCTAAGGGAATAAATAAATAAACTCCTAAAGACAAAACAACAACAGTAACATAGACAATATCTACTTCAAGTTGGCTCCCATACGTGGGGCAGAGAAAACAAACACCTTCTCAAATTGGTTTTCCAAGTGTGGAGTTAAATAGACAACTCCAACGTAAAGACAACATCTACTTCAAATTGGCTTCCTAAGCGTATGGCTAACAACAATTACGTAAACAATATACCTACTTCAAGAGGCGAGACTCGACGACGAAGCTCTGAGCCACAAGGTTTGCCTCTCATCCCCGCTGCAATTTAGTTAACATTTCCATTGTGCACAGTTCAAAACGACCGTAATCCAGGTAAGATGCTCTACCATGAAGTTCTTGCCCACACGGGCCGCCAGGTCAAGCAACGACCATGTACCATTAAGTACCAATACAACTCTTAGCTTTAATTCAACCCCCGGGCATTTTATTCAATGCTACTCTTAGTGCCTCACCTGCATATGTGCCGCCCTACCTATCCCAATACCGATTCACCCTACCGCTGAGTCTACTGCCCCATTAGTGTAAGCGACCTTTAGTGTTAGCGACCGCACATCAGGGGCGTTACAATATTCCTCTATCTCTCTGCAAAAAGGTTTATAATGTGTGTTTGTGTCTGTGTACAGCATAACTTATAAACGAAAACTCCGTTAAATAGGAAACTTGGTATTTAAATTCAGGACCTTCCAAGGACAAGACAGGAACATTTTGAAGAAAGTCCCCCCCACCCCAAACTACCCTTTACATGGAAACGTTTTCGTTATTCTTTATTTTCTCAAAAAATGGTTCTAACAATTTTCATTACAAATGAATTGTATACCTTGAATTCCTTGGAAATAGTCTGTGAAGCCCTCTACATTCTGAAGGAATTTTACACATGCGGTAAATATAAAGGATACACAGGACCTATTATTTGAATTTTAAAATACTTACACTTTTCTCAAATGGGAAGTGTTTATTAGTTTTTTCTTTCTTTCCTCTCCTGGTCAAGCAAAGAGAAGGGAATTTCAAAGACATCACATACCGACCGCTCTTAAAACATTTGAGTATCGCTAAGTCTACTGTATTCCCATTGAACCTATAAGGAAATACGTAATAAAGTCATTTCTGCAAATGTTTATCTCAATATAAAGTATACAGGGTGTTTCAGAAATACTTTTACAAACTTCGGGTATGGGTTCCTTACATCACAAGGAAAAAAGTTCATATGAACATATGTCCCATAATCCTTTGTTTTCTCGTTAGGAGGTGTTCAACACAGTGGTACACTTATAACACACAAAACTCATAATAAATGCTCGAAATGTCCTCCTCTTGCTTCTATGCATGTCTGTACTCGTCGAATCATGGAATGTCGCACCCTGTCAAAACCTCCGGGATGGTGTCGAATGGTTTCGCAGGCTTCCATGACACATCGATGAAGCGTTTCTGCATCCGGATGGCTGCTCCATAAACCAATGATTTAAGATGCCCCCAGAGGTAAAACTCCACAGGATTGAGGTCGGGAGAACGTGCAGGCCATGGAACTGGTCCTCCTCTGCCTATCCATCGGACATGGTAGATACCAGTCAGTGCATCTCGAACAATCAGCAGGCGAAAGGCCCTGCACACGTTGAATATGATATGGATACAGGAGCTGCTCGTGAAGTACCCTCCATGCTGTCACGTGTGATGTACCAGATGCCACAGCCAATTGTCTTGTACTGATACCTGGATCATCTTCGACACACTTTAACATCTGTTTTTCGCGTTCCGGCGTACGAACAACTCTTGGTCTTCCTCGATCAATAATCCGTGGTGCAACGGTTTCTGTCTCAGCAAGGCGACGATAAACAGCGACAAAGGTTGGATGACTCGGTTGTCTTCGGTCTGGAAACTCCATCTGATAGAGCCGTGCAGCCTCGCGTCCATTACCATTCGCGCGACCATACATAAAAATCATGTCTGCCTGTTCACGAAATGAATATCCAGCCATGGTGGAACGAAACAGTTAACTCACTACATGTATACAATTGAAACGTTGAAGACACACTAATGACAAATGGCAAAAGTAAACAAGTATCCATAGCAACACTTCGCCATCTACCGCATGTAGTACAATGGGTCAACGCCTTCTATAAATGCATAGAGAAATGAATTTTTGACGTTGGACCCCGATGGCCGTTGAACTCGCACTTCATTGTGACAGGAATAACGCGAAAACGAAGGATTATGGGACATATGTTCTTACGAACGTTTTCCCTTCTTTTGGTGTGAGGAACCCATACCCGAAGTTTGTAAAAGTATTTCTGAAACACCCGGTATAGTAGAATACATCTTGTAAGAATAATTTGTGTGATTGGGTAGAGGAAGTCATGTGAATGTAACATATCGTAAAATATTGTTTAATTTTAAAATGTATCCATGTTTGTTAGAATGAAAGAGGTCTTAACTCCTACCAGAGCAAGTAAATAAAACCAGACGTACGTTACTTCCTGAATTACCATAATAGTAGAAGAGACCTACCTGGTTGTGAAGCCCAGACGTTGATATCCGCTTCCCTGGTGTAGGTTGCGTCTCCTGCTTCACTACACAAACTCACTATATGTCGTGAAATTACACTCGACTTGGCCACATTCACAAAAAGATCCATTGTATAGTTCTCTCGACCACGATCTTCTTCCGGCGTCCGAATTGTACCCGGGTTTTTCTGCAAACAGAAGAAATAACAGCGCTGTTAGGTGCTTCATAGCTTCTTGCAGACAGGATAAACACTAGGGATGAGAACTCGATACTCGGAGGTATCAAGTGAGGCAGTATTTTTAACACTTAAATGATTTCAGTCTAATTATATAATATATAATTCAATAACAGCCCGCATTAAAGTAATATGTGTAAGTATATATAAAAAATGTATATTGTAGTCATTGTAAATTTTTATATTATAGTATCCATGTTTAATAATGTTATGTGAATGTATTACGTAATTTAATAATGTAGGAGCTGTGAGAATAATAGGTTAAAAGTTGCTAACAATGAGGTAACCTTGAGGCAATAATGAGTAAGAAAGTGTAATAATATTACTAGTCATTCTTGGAGGACGCAATGATGTAATTTTTGAGACAGTATAAAAATAGCCAATCAACAACCAGAAAAAAGCATAAGTTAAATGAACGTATTCTATTGGATTAGGAATAGCATATCAGAGACTGAAATATATCAAAATTTACAAATTTAGAGTTCAGTTGCTTGTAGACAGTGCTTATAACTGGACGCGAGACACGACCTCGAGAAGTATAATACGTATTTTGTGTGAGAAAAAATATAGTTTACGTGTTAAAAAGTGCAAGTAATTAATTAAAAACATCTCACAGCTCTCTCTATATCAGTGAAGTGTTATTTAAATCTTGTCAAGTATTAATAAATGGAGTGAAGAAAAATTATAATCTATGTAAGCCTACATTCTTCATTCGCACCACAACCCTGCAAAGAGAAACGTGTCTCTAACAATAGTACTGACGCAGCCGAGGCAAACATAAATATATAATATTTAAAGAAACAGTAAAAATTGCAAAGTTAATATATTTTTAAACATTTGGGGCGAAGGCTACCGAGTGCCATACGTGCGTTGCAACAAACTTCAAGTTCGGCTCCCAACAGTTGAAATATAATACAACTCCTTCAATACAACCTACTTCAAATTGACGCCCAAAACGTGGGGCAAATAACGTAAAGAAATTATCTATTTCACAAGTATGTCTAATACTCTGAGACAAACTTTCGATACTTTTAAAATGTTTATAGGGGGAAACGGGTGAAAATGTGACCAAAAGATACGAGATGGTTCGAAGTGCATACATGCAAAGCTTTAAATCACTACAGTGCCTGGAAGTTGCTCTAATGACATCATATTTAAAGGTCCTTAAATGTCCCTGAGGTGGCATGGCAGGTGATGAAATCGCTGCATGAACCAAAATATTCACCTTTTTTTCCGATTTTGGTGGGATTTTTTCCATGAAGGTTAATTTCTGATGTATCACTGAGCCACCGTGATCGGTATAAGTAATAGCAGCTCTGCAGGTAGATATCGCGTACCCTCAAATTATATGAGCCAAAAACAAGTGTAAATAATGTAGACAATACCAGTGATGAAAGGTTAGATGAGCAAGTATGTGATGTACAAGAGAAAAATTTAAGGCAGAAACAGCTGGAGGATAACTGTGAACATATACCTGCTGTAAATAATGAAGAGTGTAAATATATACTGGTGGACACCAGTTTTACTGTTATCATTGGTGAAAGACCTGAAGTGTAATGACCACAATCAAACCGCGCAGCCTGCCGCTTCTGGGTGCGCCTAGAACGCTGGGCAGTGGAGCCACGTTCCGCCTAACATCGTGGATGACTTTGCGGGGTCGGTAGGCTTTCTGAAGGAAGTCATGCCAACCCTGATCGGGTCATGTACGGTGAGGCGGAACAAGAGCCGCTTCATCTTTCAGGCTAAGCAGGCCGAGGATTACTCGGCGCTACTTAAACAACTAGGTAGGAGAGGCATTCCCCATTTTACCTTCGGCCTGGATAAGGTCCGTGACATACGCAGGGTCATCCGAGGCTTGCCAGTGGATACCTCGGTGAGAGATATCGAGGACGACCTCACCCGCCAGGGCATCACCCCACGTTTGGTGAAGCAGCTCACCACACCAGCTCCTAATGGCCAAGGCCCCACCCACCTCCCACTATTCTTAGTAGTCGTGGAGCGGTCAGCAGACCCGGAGGCAAAGTTAGATGGTGTCACCACCATCTGCTACCTTCGGATTCATATTGAACCATCCAAGGGATCTGGCGGTCCCCCACAGTGCTACCGGTGCCTGGGGTTTAACCACTCGTCACTTCTGCTTCCGCAACTTGCGCTGCTTAAGGTGCGGAGGCTCCCAACAAAGAGAGGTCTGTCCCCGAACTATCGCCGAGGTTCCCACCTGTGCTAACTGCAAGGGGGAGCATGTGGCATGTTACGGCGGGTGCCCTACGAGGAAGGCTGTGATAGCCTCCAGGAGACCACCAGCACCAGCAGCCCCCCAAGGTAGGGGAGGCAAACCAGCACAACAGCAACACCCGCCAGCTCCGACTCCGCCACGGCAACAAGATCAGCCTGCTTCCCGACGCTCTTATGCAGCAGCACTACAGAGCACCTCGGGTGGACCTGCGGTGTCGAGGGTCCCCACACAAACCAACCCCAGAGCTACAGTAACACCTGCTCCAGTCACCCCAAAACCACCCCGTCCTAGAAGGACAAGGAGACGTCGACCAGCTCGAGAACCGGACTCGGACTCCCGAGGCCTCGTGTGAGCATGGCACTCCCACGTCTTCGCGTAGCTCGAGGGCCGACAAGGGGACCAGTGGATCGGCGCCCTTGCCCAAGCCCCCCAGTCCTCTCCCGAGAAGAGCCCCAACCCCTCCTCCTGCACCACAGGTTTCTGATGTGCTGGGGTGGTTGCAGCAGCTGCTGTAGAACCACGGTCAGCGCATCTGCGACCTGCTGGTCAGGTTCCTCTCAACAATCGACCAAAGATGGTTATTGCCATGGAGGGGCTCACACTTCTGACCACTGTCATCCAGACAGCCCGAAATGGCGAATCGATCTAGGTCACTCACCTCGTTTCGGTTCGCGTTTTGGAACGCGTGTGGATGGCCGATCAGGGGAATGAGTTCCAGCACTTTGCTGGCTCATATGCCTTGGACCTCATTTTAGTCGGGGAAACACATTTCAAACCCAACACCCGTTTCCGCCTACCGGGCTTCAGCTGCCTCAGGACTGACCGTCTGGGCCGCCGAGGAGGTGGCACTGCGGTTCTCGTGAGGAGCAGTGTTGTCCAACGTCCAATCCCTCTCCCGCCACTTCAAAACCTGGAGGCCACAGCCGTCTGTATTAATCTCGGCGGTACGGAAGTCATGGTGGTGTCTGTTTAACACCCTCCACGAAGTCTGTTCGTACTTAACGATTACCTTTCCTTCCTCGCCCTTCATCCTAAGTTATCATGGCTGGGGACTTCAATGCCAAACATATGCGTTGGCATTGCGGCCCCCCGTCGTGTAGACGAGGCAATGAAATTATACGTATGATAGATGCGGACCCTCACCTTAGAGCAGAGGGTTCCTGGCAACCTACACATTATCCACGAGGTCGAGGACGGGCTACCGTTATCGACTTCGCGATCATCAAGCATTTTCCCTTTCATATCTCACATCAATCAACGCGCTACACTCAGACCATAATCCTGTGTTAGCCGAGGTTAACACCAAGGTTGCCAGCCACGGCGTCCCGGTTCAACACCGGGAAATCGATTGGGAATGCGTCAAGGTTTGCCTCAACGACTCCCTTCCACCCAACCCGAGAATCGTAGACGTCCCAACCCTGGAGGCGGCTGTCTCCTCCTTCACGTCCATCGTGGTACGAACGGTCCACAACCTCACCGTCAACACCCCAGCTCCCTTGCACCCTGACGTCCTTCCTCTTGAACTCCACCTGCTAATCCGCCGCTCCTGGGCGGCACGCAGACTCTACCAGCGTCACCGCACGCCACATAATCGAGTGCTTCATAGGCGCCTGCGCCGTGAGGTCCGTCGCCGACTACGCGAGTATAGAGTGCGAGCGTGGAAGGAGACGATGAATCGTATGAACCTCGAAGATGGCGACGTGTGGAGGATTGCCAAACACCTCCGTAACCGCAGAGATCAATACTCCTCCCCTCTCCACGGCACCCAAGGCCTGGCTTACCACCCCCAAGCCAAAGCAAATGTGTTTGCAGACTACCTTGAGAGGACCATGAGGCCTCGAGATGACCCCCAGGACGATGCCTTTTCCGAACGTACTCGGAGGGAGGCACGCCGATTCCTTCGACGTCCCCCCGACGATGCGGATCGATATCCCGTCATAAGACCTTCAGAAATCCAAGGCGCACTCCGGCGTCCCAACCCCAAAAAGGCACCGGGGCCTGACGGGCTTACACCCGCCATGCCACGACGCCTTCCCTTCCGGGCCGTGCTCTTTCTCACCAGGGCCTTCAATATGTGCTTCGCCCTGTGTCACTTTCCACGCGAGTGGAGAGAGGCTCGGGTTATCTGCATATTGAAGCCGGGGAAAGATCCGGTACATCCTGCCAACTACAGATCCATTAGCCTCCTCTCTGTCCTTTCGAAAGTTTCCGAAAGGACCATTCTTACCCGCTTGTCTCCCACTTTAGGGGACATTCGATCCATCCCACCACACCAGTTCGGCTTCCGTCTGGGCACTCGACCTCCCAGCAATTGCTGCGCGTGGTGGAAGCGGCTGCCCTGGGCTTCCAGGACAGGGCTTACACCGCCGCGGTTTCACTGGATGTCGAGAAGGCCTTCTCGACGACCTGGCATGCGGGCCTCCTCAAAAAACTCATCCAACTGGAGCTCCCTACACACATAATACACCTGTTACACACATATCTAAAACACCGCACTTTTGTAGTTTCGGTTGCGGGACACAAATCTACACTAAGGCCAATACGAGGCGGAGTCCCCGAAGGTTCTGTGTTATCCCCCACACTCTTTAGTGTATATGTGGCCGACCTACCCACAGAGCAGCACCTCAACATGGCACAGTACGCTGATGACGTACTCCTGTATTGTACAAGTAAAAATCCACGCAGAGCCTTCAACCCCATTCAGAGACACCTCCGCCTCCTCCAAGAGTGGTGCAGGCGTTGGCGATTATCCATTAACCCGGCAAAAAGCCACGCCATTCTCTTCACCAAGCGCCGCTTTCCCTTAATCCTCCCCACATTCATCTACCTCGGAAGAAGGATAGAATGGACAAATGCCATCACCTACCTGGGAGTTAAGATAGATAAAGACCTAACTTTTGGGGGACACGTCAGGGACGTCGTGCGTCGGAGGCATGGGGCTGCGGCTTCATTGTACCCGATGCTGAGGTCTGAGATGCCTGTCCCTCTTAAGTTACACCCTTTTCGAGCGCTCATAATCCCCTTCCTGCTTTATGCCTGCGAGATCTGGGGCATGGCCGCCGATTCCAGTCTGCTGCTACTGCAACCGGTGCAGAATAGAAGCCTTCGGGCTATCTATTCTGTAAACCGCTCCTTTCCCGTGAGACTGCTTCACGAAGCCTCATCTCTTCCTTACGTGGAGGATGAAATTAGGTGCCGGGCCGCAAAATTTTACGACCAGTTGCCAAACCATCAGAGCGCCCTCGTTCGGTCTCTTGGGGATTATAACCCCAGAACACGCCGCTTGAGGCACACCGGCTTCCCCGAATGGCATGCGGGCATATCTGGTAACAGCGGAGTAATTCCAACAGCAGCTAAAGCTGAACTCCAATACAATCCCTTCAAGAGTAGCTTGGACTTCAAAATTAAAATCCCTACATGTTTTAAATTACTAAATTCATATCATCAGCGGTGCACAAGGGCAGTTGCACCATGACCGGCTACCTTTGAGGAACAAACTTTGTTACCTCCTTTCTCTCCCCTACCTAAAGAACAACCGCCATCCTATAACCCCCATATCCCGTCACTACGTGGTTAAGCCCTAATTAGGGCAGGTACACGCCAAAACACACCATCGGGTTGCCCTCAACGTGCCATCATGACGCACGCACGCACCACAATCAAAAGTGTTTGTATATAGGACTTGGCACTGAAAGACTTGGCTTATGCCATAAATTAGAACTGATTTGAAGTGCTGAAGAGTACAAATTACATATCTAAGCTGGACACTTCTAGGAAGGTCTGTAAAGTCATTATTTCTGGTTAACTGCATGCTAACTTTTAAACCTCATTTTTCCTCACTTTAATTTTTGATGTACTTGTATTCATTTAAAACAAAATTACATCCACAAATTAGGTGTTAGGAGGCTGATATTTTTACTTTACTACGTATAGTAAGTAGGAGAAGTATTGTATTCCACCCAAAAATTCGATACCGACATTTCACCGGAAATACATGTTTTGAGACCCCCTGAATCCAAAAAAAGCATTTTGGAAACATGTCCGTGTGTGTGTGTGTGTCTGTCTGTGAACAGCATAACTCAGAAACGAACAGTCGGATAAACACCAAACTTGGTATTTAGGTTCAGTATCTTTCAGAGATGTGACACGAAGGTTTTCAAGGAAATCCCCCCACCCCAGATTACCCTTTACATGGAACATTTTTCGAAAATTTTAATTTTCTCAAAAATGGCTCTAACGATTTTGATTAAAATATCATATGTTTAAGATATTTTCATGACAAATAAAATGTATATCTTGAATTTTCTGGGAATGTCTCCAAAAGTATTCTTCATTGTGAAAGACTTTTGCATAACTGGTAAACCATAAGAGATAGACAAAATTTTAGTACACAAAAAATGTAGATCGCGTTAAAATACGCAATTTATGCCATATACATTTGTTTTGTTGAGTGAACAATTTTCGAGATATTGCTTGTTATTCCTTTAAATTTTCCAATACTTATACTTTTTCTCGAATGGGAACTCGTTATTCTTTTTTCCCCCTGGTAATGCAAAGAGAATGGAATACTCCACATAGCAACCAGCTCTTAAAAGATTTGACTATCGCTTAAAGCCTAGCAATTCCCCTTGCATCTACAAGAAAACTAGCTATAAGATTAACATCTCGATTAACATGAAGCATATGGAGAATAAGCGTTTGTAAAATTAGTTTGTACAAGAGTAGAGAAATTCATGTGAGTTAACACATCAGATATTTTGGATTCAGGAAGCCTCAAAACATGTATTTCCGATGAAATCTGCGTATTGAATTTTTGGGTGGAATACAATACTTTCCCTACTTACTATACGTAGTAGAGAAAGTAAGAATACTATCAATTAAAGATGTGAAATGTCAATTACCACACGATACAAAATTGGTTACATGCGTATACACAGAAAACTACTAATAAAAACATAATTGAGTGAACAAGCTGTCACATTTACAGCTTTTTACAAAATGAGCATGGAGTATTCGTGCTGAAAAATCGGTATAGGTATCGAGTATTGACAAACACTGATAAGCACCATACACATCACCGTTATCCAAAATGATTAAGAGATTTGTTTTATTAAAAGGGTGAGAAACTTAATGGAACATTAAAAAGTCCTATCCCGCCGATGTTAAATGTGCTGAATTGATGACCATTACCTCTAGAGATTATTTTTCCCCCTTGTGGTTATGCTAACAACATGGTATTTAAAAGCCGACACACTTTAAAAATCTGACTATCGCTTTACCTACTGTATCGTAAACGAAACGTGTGAATGTAAACTGAAAGTTTATCTGAATTAACAATAAAACAGAATAATAAGCTTTAGTAAGGCTAGTTTCTAGAGGAGTGACTATAAAAGTCATGTGAATGCAAAACATTTCTTCAAGTGGTAAATCGCTATTTACGCTAGTCGTTCTCCGTGGTGTAGTGGTTATCATGCTAGCTTCTACTTCCCGAGGTCGCGGGTTCAAACCCGCTGGAGTGCGTTGGATTTCTTCGGGCGTAAAAATCCCTAACTTGGCTTCCTTCGGAAGGGAAATAAAGCCGGTGGTCCTGTTTTACGGCACGTAAAACAACCTCAAGCCTGATAAAGAGGCCTCAGAGCAAAATTACCGATCTTTCACGTCCAATATAGAATGGGACGCTAAGGACCGCAGCAGTTAAACAGCGTCCATAAATAAAACTGAAAAACAAAATGGAATTCCAAACCCACCAAGTAGCGATTTACTTTTTAAAAACCGACTATCGCTTTAGCCTACTGTATTCTTATATCCACAACGACATGTAGAAGAGTGAGAAGAGAAGGACATGTGAATGTAACGCATTTTTTAGTTTTTCCTTTCCCCACCACCCAAAAATTCGATACCGCGATTTCACCGAAAATGCAGGTTTTGAGTACCCCTGAATACAAAAACGTTTTTTTTTAGAAAAAGCTCCAGGTGTGTATCTGTGAACAGCATAATTAAAAAACGAAAACTCTGATATATACCAAACTTGGTATTTAAGTTTAGTATCTTCTAAAGATCCGACACGAAAATTTTCAAAAAAAAATCCTCCAACCCCAAAACTGCCTTTTACATGGAAAAATTATTCCCTATTTTATTTTCTCAAAAACTGCTAACGATTTCGATTAAAATGCCATATCTTTAAGATATTTGTATGATAACTAAAATCAATATCTTGAATTTTCTGTAAACAGCGATGAAGTCCTCTACATTCTGAATGACTTTTGTATAACTGGTAAACCGTAAGAGATAGAATCTTACTACACAAAACATGTAGATCTCAATAAAGTACACAATTTATGACAAAATAAATTTTTTGTAGCATTAATCATTTCCGAGATAATCTTTGTTATTGATTTGAATTTCTAAATGCTACAACGAAATGTGTAATGAATGTTTATCTCGATTAACAAGAAGTAGATAGAAGAATACGCTTTTGTAAGAATAGTTTGTAGAAGTGAACCATCAGATCCCCCGCCCCCATTTGTTTATGTAAAGCCCCGCAAATAATAGACTTAAAGATTACCATATACAAAGGATAAAATTTAGTGTTTAAAATGTGTGACAGACGTATGAATCAACCACAGGTTTGCACGTTCCAGTCGAAGGGGGGCAATTTAGGTTGGCATGGAACCGTTCAAGAGATTAACTGCAGACAGCAAGCACGCACTAGCGGCAAGTTAGGTATATGGGAGACATACATTATATACTAATATATTCCAGGGAGAGAAACGCTTGTCACTAGCAGGAAATCGAACCGTGTTCCACCATTTGCGGTTATGCCATTAACCGATTGATTTACAGCATCTTCAGGAAACATTAAAACCGTTTGGTAACGCATCGCGTTTTCTAATATGTGAATAGAGAATTGATTCTACGCTATAATATATTGTCTACCAAACACACTACTACAAGAACTGGTAATATTTTTACTTTCTATAACACTGCATGGTACGTAAATTCGATACCAAATTTCAGCGAAAATGCATAAATAAAAAGTCTGATGTGTTGCACACGCATGACTTTCTCTACTCTTGTACAAACTATTACTTTATCTAGTACGTACAGTAAGTAGGGGAAGTATTGTATTCCACCCAAAAATTCGATACCGAGATTTCACCGGAAATACATGTTTTGAGACACCCTGAATCCAAAAAAAGCATTTTTGGAAACATGTAAGTGTGTGTCTGCCTGTCTGTGTGTCTGTGTGTGTGTGTGTGTGTGTGTGTGTGTGTGTGTGTGTGTCTCTGTGCACAGCATAACTCAGAAACGAACAGTCGATAAACACCGAACTTGGTATTTAGGTTCAGTATCTTCCAGAGATGCGACACGAAGGTTTTCAAGAAAATCCCCCCACCCCAGATTACCCTTTACATGGAAGATTTTTCGAAAAGTTTAATTTTCTCAGAAATGGCTCAAACGACTTTGATTAAAATATCATAGGTTTAAGATATTTTCATGGCAAATAAAATGTATATCTTGAATTTTCTGGGAATGTCTCCAAAAGTATTCTCCATTATGAACGACTTTTGCATAACTGGTAAACCATAAGAGATAGACAAAATTCTACTACACAAAAAATGTAGATCGCGTTAAAATACACAATTTATGACATATACATTTTTGTTTTTTTGTTGAGTGAACCATTTTCGAGATATTGCTTGTTAGTCCCTTAAAATTTTCAATACTTATTTTCTAAAATGGGAATTCGTTATTCATTTTTTTGTCTTGGATATGCAAAGAGTTATAATCTGTGGCAAAGGGAATGGTGCTGCACCTAGCAACCAGCTATTAAGATATATGTATATGCTTAAAGGCTACTGTATTACTATATTACCCTTGTAAATATATTTTCCCCTTACATCTACAAGAAAATTAGTAATAAGATAGAGTCTGCAAATGTTTATTTCGATTAACATGAAGTAGATGGAGAATAAGCGTTTGTAAAAATAGTTTGTACAAGAGTAGAGAAAGTCATGTGAGTGTAACACATCAGATTTTTTTTACAAACGCTTATTCTCCATATGCTTCATGTTAATCGAGATGTTAATTTTATTGCTATTTTCTTGTAGGTGCAAGGGGAATATGGTAGGCTTTAAGCGATAGTCAAATGTTTTAAGAGCTGGTTGCTATGTGGAGTATTCCATTCTCTTTGCATGTCCAGGACAAATATATATATATATATATATATATATATATATATATATAAAATAAGGAATATCTCGGAAATCGTTCGCTCGACAAAAAAGATGTATAAGAGATCAATTGTGTGTTTTAACGAGATCTACATATTTTGTGTAGAAAATGTTTGTCTATCTCTACGGTTTACCAGTTGTGCGAAGGTCATTCAGAATGAAGAGGACTTTTGGGGAAATTCTCAAAAAATTCAAGATATACATTTTATTTGTCATGAAAATATCTTAAACATATGATATTTTAATCAAAGTCGTTTGAGCCATTTCTGAGAAAATTAAACTTTTCGAAAAATGTTCCATATAAAGGGTAATCTGGGGTGGGGGAATTATCCGACTTATCGTTTTTGAGTTATGCTGTTCACAGACATAAAGACGGACCTGTTTCTAAAATGTTTTTATTTTATTCAGGCACCTCAAAACATGTATGTCCGGTGAAATCTCGATATCTAATTTTTGGGTGGAATGCAATACTTCCCCTACTTACTATACGTAGTAGAGAAAGTAAAAATCATTATACAAATAGTTAAATTGCTGGACTCAATTATTAACATTAAACTTTCCCTTTTCTGTTAATTATTTTTCCGTTGCTATTTCTGACGAATAATTTGCATAAGTAAATAACAATAGAACCGAGCACAATGGCTCCGCAGTAACGCAGTTCGATTCCCGGTGGCCACCCATTCTGACCTTGGGTTTTTCGTGGTTTTCCCTGGTCGACAAAGACGAATGCTGGAGTGGTGTACTCTACCACGCCTTTCCTCTCTCCCCCATTTCCTCTCGTTTCATTTCCCTTTCATGTTTCAGGCTGACTCCGGGGCTGTGGTTCGGTTGGCGTCGGGCAGATGACGCGGAGGCTTGCGCCTGCTTCATTCGCTCTGCAACCTGCGTGTCTCCTACGGTTCCCTCAATCCATCCGTTCCTCCCGGGGTTGTACGTACAATAGATCCCTGAGGACCGCAATGCTAGGTTCACTAGTCCACTCCAGTCCAAACAACAAGAGGAAGTGTGTTAAATGCAAATGATGTGACGCGGTAATGGTCCCTGAAACGAGTTTCCACTGATGATTACATTAACAAAATCGACTTACCTGTCTAAGTTTGGACATGGCATCTGAAGAGATAAATTCTCCTTTCTGGAAATGGCACACGAAACACATAACTTGGTATTGACTCTGGCCTCTCTCTTCCTCGCCCAAAACAAGCGCTTTCAAAATCTGCACATCCTAAAACAAAAGAAAAAGCATCCTTACTTGATGCCATTTCACACATATCCATTTATTTATACCAGGTGTCCCAAACAAGCCGTCCTTTACAGTTTTATGTTTCCTGCATACACAGGTGCAAAAGAAGTTGCCGCAGCACTGCTGTTCAAGGGGGCAGTGCAGGTACAAAGCGAAAGTTCACTGAGGTAGTGTTTACCTGGTAGTTTCGTGTTGATAAGTGTCACGTGGTCGCCTGTATGCAGCTCGAGCCAGGCCATTCAGACAAAAAGGTAAAGGTCACCAATAACAAACAGACGGATATGGTTACGATCTGTGCGGAGACGCGTCAAAACGTAGCTGAGGCTCAAAAGCTGTGTTCTGAACATTTTCAGACGCGATATCTGTCTTCTGCGCACTTGTTTTCGCACAGAAATAATATTACAAAATTTATGGATTATTCCAGGCAGAATGTAGGCCTGGGAGCCCTTACATCAGTTCGTCCAACAAGGGACGGGCATGTTTTCGCACATGCTTATTGTAAATAATGCACTAAAAGAAAATAATTTAATTCTAACGCACCTTTAAGAATACATAAATATAATAAAAATAGAATTTTGTTTAATGTTATTAACTTTGCGGCACCAATTGGTGCCATATAGTTGTACTGATTGTAGATTAACTGTCATGGAACTAAATGACTTAACACGTGTGCTCAGGTTTGCGCCAAGCGGCAATCCTGAATTCTTTGACAACATCCCCCCACATAGGTACTCTCACATTCAAGCACCAAGTCTGGGCATACCATGAAATGTTTTTGTTTAAAGACAACTTTCTGGAACCCAGCCGGGAATCGAACCCGGAACACCTCATATAGTAGGCAGTTTCTCTACCGAATGAGGTCTGGGACCACTAACAACAGTTAATGTGTTCGTTTTCAAGCATTGCTCTTTCATTTAACGGTCGCTCTTCGGTATGGAGTCCCCTGTGCAGCTCTGCTTAGGCAATCCTTTTGCCATCCGCGCTATCCGGTATAAACTAACTTCAACTAAGGACGGCTTATGTGGGCCACCTGGTAAATATTGATATATAACTTAGGGAATATAAGTTAATATTTTAATTAAAATAACGCGGGCGAACATACCAATACAATCACATATCGCCAAGTTATAGATATATCCATAATTAATATCGAATTATGTCAGTTGTGCTCCGTTATTATGTCTGCATACTAATACACGAAGACGAACAACTTTTACAGCAATTTTTGGTAACAACGGTTTGTAAAAGTGATTTCATATTTTCGTCAGTTCCCCTACAATTTCGTGAAAATTATAGGGGAACACGTACCCTTAACTAACAACATATAGTTGTGTAAATAATCAAGATTCACAGATATGCTAATAAATACAACAGAATATATAAGTAAATGGAAATAAGATGTAAACAGAACGGATATAAATATAAGAAAGACTGTAAACATAATTGTAAATAGTATGGGAAAAATCGCCTAATTTGGGGAGTTTTTTTTCAGGTTATATAAGAAAATTAAAGCAAATTATATTAACAAAAACACTAGATATGCTTTACTTAACGCTTTAGAATGATGATGCATGTTCAGTTTCTCTTTTTATACATTTGCATTAGATATGTTGGAAAACAAACACTGTAGTAAACCTTCTCTTTTGAAAATGGGTCTCTAATTTGGGAGTTCTTATGTCCGTCATATACAAGTCAAGTATTCAGATGTTTCACATTTTTAGCACCTATAACGTTACCTGTTACAAATATCTTTCTTACTTTGAGAGTCAACACATGCTGTGTGCACGTATTTCCTGCATTCTGAGCACCGGATTAGTTCTTAACATTGTGATCGTTTTGAGAACAGCCCTGCACTCTGTATCGTTGTCATCTTCGCTTTCATCCGACAGCTCAATTTCATCTGTGTCGGACGCCAATAAAAATTCAATGATCTTTTCTTGCCAGGTCGTTTACCGCGTACAGGTGCTTGGTTTTATACTCTGCGCTTTCAAATGTTTCAGTATTACCACCCTTTGTTTCAATTCTACTAATAGGAAACCCAGTGATCAGCAGACACATTCAGCTGCCGTGGTGCGGACGCTATGGATCCTGGTACTTCTGACGTTACTACAAGTACGCTGGACCAAACGTCCGAGTCCCACCCATAAGGGTGTTGCTTGGATTGGGTTGAACTCGGCGGGGCAGTGGGAGATTGGGTACATCTGTGCGGTTTTCCATCCAGGCGGGGTTTGAGACACACACTCAAAGTCCTCCGGTACCGCCCTGGAGATACGGTAGGCAGTATGCTAGGTTGCTGTCGTCCCAACCGAGGTCTCGGTAGTCTGCTCGTTTTTTGGGGTTGACGCGCTTACGTGGCGTATCCACCTCCACCCTGTAATGGGGGGGGCCGGCCTACTGGAAAAGCTGGGGGAGGGAGAGTCACTGGGATGACGCCCTCCTACCAGAGCCCCATGGGGGCATAGTCTCCCTGGTGTTGTTTCTCGCGATGTCATGGAAACAGTGTGGAATTTTAAGGCCAGCATATAGCGTCCAGTTGCTAAACATTGTATGTATAACGAAATGTGTAATGTAGCTATTTCCGTAAAGGTTTATTTGCATTAAAATGTAGAGAGTGAGCCAAAAGATTCCCAACACGGTGTGCTTTTCCTATGTTTTCCTGTCCGCGGCCTCGGCGCTCGTTGCCGTCTGCCGCTATCATAGAAAGGCGCGGATGAAACCATACAACATTTTTAAAACTACTTTTAAACGCTTTACTTACCAACTTTATGAAAGGAAATGCTGAAACTGGCCACCGTCGTTGTCCATAAATTTTTGGCACCTCTTTACGAGACTATCCATCATGACCGATGTCGTCTAATATTTCTTCGGTAAGAACCGAACGCCGTCTTTTAGATTCCTTAGCTTGAACACTTCCTGTGGCCAGAAATTTATTATAAAGTTCATGGATTGTTGTACGGCCTGGAACTTTTACACCTGGAAATCTTTCTGCAAATCGTACTTTCACTTGGCGCGCTGACCGAGTTAACACATACTAATCTAAATAAATACACGCTGTGCAGTAGAAAACATATACTGAGCCATAATATACTTTGTGACTAAGTACAGGATAAAATAACAAATAACTCGTAATAACTGAACTACATCACATCACCGTCAACTCAACACACTGCAGAGCAAAACCACGTCAACAGCGTGACCTTGTTTACAACAGCAGTGCGTTATCATGTTTTTATCATATTTCCACACGCCCAGTGGAAAAACACCGCGCAGCTGGTAATATTGCCCATAAAATACCCCTCCGGGGTAACTTAAAACATAAAGTATACAAGACAAACCCACCCACACTGGAAGTATTAAAACAAAATATCCGCCAGGAAAAACACCGCTCAGCCGGTTCGGAGTCTTTTGGCTCACTCTGTAGCAGACAGAAAAATAAGCTTTAGTAAGTATAGTTTGTATAAAGATAGAGGGCAGAAATGTGAATGTATCACATCAGCTTTTTCTAAAAGTGTTTTTTTTTTATTCAGGGAACCTCAAAATTGAGTTTTTTATTTATGGACGCTCTTTAACTGCTGTGGTTCTTAGCGTCCAATTCTATATTGGGCGTGAAAGACCAGTAATTTTGCTCAGAGGCCTCTTTATCAGGCTTGAGGTTCTTTTAAGTGCCGTAAATCTACAACACGGGACCACCGGCTTTACTTCCCTTCCGAAAAAATCCATCGACCTCCCAGATGTCGGTAATGAACTTTTGGTAGAATGCAATACTTCCTCTACCCACTCGGTACAGGAGGTAGGGTTAAAGTAAATCAATACGTACTTGAACATACGGATCCGCAACGCAACACGACAAAAGCGAAAGTGGGAAAGAGGGAAAGGAGGAAACAGAGAAATAAAACTGCTAGACAAACAATTTCCACAGAGTCTAGTTTTAGTGACCGGAAACATTGCAATGTCTGCGTCTAAGTTTTCATTTTGTTGTACAGTTTCTTCGTTTCCTGATGTTTGCCAAGCACTGCTATTGGGTTGGAGAGTCTTTTAGATGAGCTTTGTGTCATTGTGAACCTGATGTCATTACAAACCAGAGACGAGGCACACTCTTTGATCACGCACACGGTCCAACAGAAAGAACACGCGGACAAATAAATACGCTTCTCGTAAAGAAGCCTCGCCTTAATAACAACGCTGGTGTCCAAGCTCGCAGACTTTGTCAATACAACAGCAGTGAGAAGAAAGAAAATCACAGGACTATCTCTAAACATAAAAAGTATTCCAACAAAACCTCGTTTTTCTGTTAATCTTAACAAATGTTGGAAGAAGCGCCTCCAGTATGCATTTCGTTAATATATACAGTAGCCTGGGACGACATTCAAATGTTTAATATCTGGTGACTATATACTCGTGTATGCTTTAAATAACTTAGGCTATTCTGTAACGTTTTGTTAAGGTTTAACAAACTGATAAAGCTGCTAAGAAATTATTACGCGCTATTCAAAATTTTGTAACTTCATAACAAACTTTTGTTAAGAATAAAGATTTGCTTGTTGAAGGCAAAAGCCCCGAGGTCCCCTTGCTAAAGCGTTTGTAACACGATTCATACAGACGTCGTTTTAACGCTGCTGTAAGAGGAAAAGAATGATAGAAATGTGATATTTTAATTATAAAACTGTATTTATTTTATTCGCTGTAGCGTAAAATATAAATGTTACGCTTGCGTAAGCAATATTCCGTATGATAGCATCGCTAGGAGGGCGACACTGTATTTGTTTATAAAATCAAACAAGGACTAGTTTTTAAACAATTAAATAATTATATTGTTTTTCAAAATATTCCTCTAACATTAATACATTTTTTGCATTCAATGAAACCAGTGCTTAAAGCAATAATGCCACTCTTCCCGAGACACTTCAGAAACCAGGTTTGTATAACGTTCCACTGTTTCGTCTGATGATGAAAAAGTTATTCCACGCATTTTATATTTAATTTTTGGAAACAAAAAGAAATCACAATGTACTAGGTCAGGGCTGTATGGTGGAGGGTCCATGGTGCTGTCGTTTACGCCATCCAGAAACTCAGTTGTTAGTTTTGCTGTATGCGACAATGCGTTGCCACGATGTAACATTGTTTTTCCTTTTGGGTGTATTTCCGAAGTTTTTAAAAAATTTCGGCAAACAGACATTTGTGTAGAATCGGCAGTAGGTAACGCTACGTCTATCTTCTAATGCCACAGTAGCAATATGACCCGTTTTACACACACACAAACTAGCAACCACCTTCTTTTCAGCACTGCGAATTCGTCGCATATTTGAAGGCTTAGGTTCTGTTCGAAAGATCCATTGAGCCCATTGCCTTTTCTTTTCAGGATCACAACACAAGATTTACCATCAGTAACGATATTCCAAACTACACTGAAGTGACACCTTGGAATTTTCCACAGTTTTTTTGCACCAATCAATGCGTTGTTGTTTTTGATCGGGAATCAGTTTATGTGGAACTTATCAACAACAAATTTTTCTCACGTCTAACTGTTGATATGAAATGTTTTGGGTTTGATTTATACCAATATTTTGGTTTGTTTTTCAAAGGTTTAGACTAGTTTTGGGTTCTGGAAAAACAGGCTTACATACAAAACAACTGCAGTTAAATGTTTTACCACCAGGTGATATTTAATGTTGAATCGACTTAAAGATAGGAGACGTGATTTTAAAGTAAGTACTGTTATAATATTTGGCCACTGCAGCGCGATTTTGAGCATACACGATCAGTTGCTCCATTCATTAGGAAGCCAGACGAGCTGTGAGCGATCGTCACTTTGTGTTTTGCTGCTGTTAGAGCGTTTCAAAGCAATCGAATGACCCGTTGACCGTGAAGTCAGATCAGTGATTCGGTTTTTGAGTGCGAGAAATGTTACGCCGGCAAACATTCATCGCCAGTTGTGGAATGGTGAGGAAGTGGGTTAGACAATTTAACGAAGGTCGTGAGAATGTGCACGATGAGCCGTGGAGCGGCCGGCCGTCTGTGATCATGGATGATTTGGTGCAAAGTGTGGAAGTAAACATTCGCGAGAACAGACGTTTCACCATATCGGTGTTGTCTTTGCATTTTCCACAAGTTTCAAGGACAGTCCTGTACAACATTGTGACAGAACGCTTAGGATTTCGGAAACTGTGCTCAAGATAGGTGCCCAAAAATCTTACTGATAAGCACAAAACAAGGGATCTTCCGTTGCACTAACTTTTCGAATGCGATATTGTTACATGTTGGGGGGCCGCCACTCGCTGGCAGCAAAAGGTCCGGGACGTTCTGTGTAGATTTAAGGGGAAGGCGTGGGATTTATTCACAAACGTTTGGCGACTCTACAAGATGAACAAAGGTAACAGGATGGAGGGAGATGCCACAACACCGTAGACCGGACACACACGCGACTGACCCCAACGGCCACATCCACTAGAGTGACGCTATCTTACCCCCACCAACCGTGTCCAGCCGAAGCCAGATAGGGTTGACGTCATACCAGACAACTTCAAAAAGATCTTTGGCGTGGTCCGCGCCGAAAGGAAAGGCCTTTAAGCCGAAATATAACTAAGGAGACTCAATAATGCTACGTGTGGTAATGACAATAAAATTAATAATACGCCGAATATGCTGAGGAAGGCCATGATTTACTAACGCACATCGTTACAGGTGATAAGATTCACTCCTGAATCAAAGCAACAATGCGGAGACACACAACATCCCCCTGGAAGAAGGAATTCAAACAGACGATATCCACTCGCAAGATCATGTACACTGTTTTCTGAGACAGACAAGGTGTTTTGCTGGTTGAATTCTTGCCCAGAAATGCGACAACCATCAACGACGTCTATCTTGAGACTCAATAATGCTACAAAGATGTCTATTGTGAGACGCTCCGAAAGCTCCCATGCAATACAGAACTAAATCTGTGGAATCTGTTTGGTTCATGACAATTTCCGGCCACACACTAACAAACAAACTCAAGATCTAATAGCATCATTTGGTTGGGAATTCTACCACGGTCCGGATTTGGCACCGAGCGACTTTCATCTGAAGAAATTCCTTGGTGGAAAACATTTGAACGACGATGATGATGTGAAACAAAAAGTGCAGACTTGGCTTTCATCACAGGTGGCATCATTCTTTGAAGAAGGCACACAAAAGCTGGTTTCCCGTTACAAATGCCTGTGACTTTGTGGAGAAGTAGTGAAAGGTGTAAGGTAATGAATACTGAAGTATTCGGAAAATGATATTCTGTTATTCTTTAAGACATCGGTACTTTAAAAACACGCTTCTTAGTTTCGGCTATGATCCAAAGATACGAGGAGCACTATTTATATTTTGAGCCTAATATATAAAACAAAGTAATTTCTGATTGAAAACTGCTTTATTGTTTTTCAAAATATTCTCCCATATGATCAATACACTTTTGCATCCGTTTGAACCATTTGTCAAAGCATTTATTCCAGTCTTCTTGAGACACCTCCAAAACATGGTTTTTGAAGACATCAACGGCTTCTTCTGCCACGAAAATCATTGTCCACGCAATTTATTCTTGATTTTCGGAAACAAAAAGAAGTCATTGTGTGCCAAATCAGGGCTGTATGGCCGATGACCCATCAATTCGATTTTTTGAGCCTTCAAATACTCTGTTGTTAGACGAGATGCGTGTGCGCTCGCATTGTCTTGATGAAGAACGATGCTACGGTTCTTGTTGGTTTTCCTTACTTCACCAAAGATTTCCGGCAAACAAATGTTTGTGTACCATTCGGCATTGACCGTTTTATGTCCTCTAAAGGCACTGTTGCCACAGTTTTGCTGAAAAAAAGAGGCGACCATTTGCTTCGAAGTGCTTCGAGTGCGAACGACTTTTGTTAGATTTGCTTCATCTTGAAACACCCATACAGTCGACTGCTGTTTACATTCCGGCTCATACGCACAGATCCATGATTCGTCACCTGTTACAATCCTATATACGTTTTTTGAGGCACCGCCATTGTATTTCTTGAGCATTTTTGTACACCAATCGACACGAGCATCTTTTGAGATTGCGTCAAATTATGTGGGATCCAATGAGAGCAAACCTTTTTCACGGCTAAATAATGATGCAATATTTTATATATGCTGGTGGAGCTAATGCCTAGGGTTGCCTCAATCCCACAATATGTCGCATGACGATTTTTCATTATTAGTTTTTGCACAGCATCAATGTTTTCTGGCACAACAACTGATTTTGGACGACCTTCACGAACTTCATCGTTGAGCGAACGGCATCCACGATTAAATTCGTTATACAGCGTTTCACAGTGGCAAAGGATGGAGCTTCGTCGCCAAATGTGGAAGTTAGTTGATCGATGCACTCTTGTCTTGATAATCCACGTCGAAAGTCGTAATAAATCGTTGCACGAACATTTTCACGAGTTAATTCCATGTTTTTGTTGACACACAATTTTCAAGTTAGTGTAAACAAAACAAATGACGCTCTATTGACAAAATGTTTTAAGTAGATTATGGTCAAAATTGCCATTGGAAACGTCAGATGTCACCTACAACATTCAGGGTTGCCTAGGCTCAAAATATAAAGTGCCCCTCGTAGATGAGAAATCAAAAAAAAAATTCATTTTTTGCGTACATTTCTTTAAATGCACTACAAACAATAATGCCAACAGATCATGAAAGCCACATTACCTTAATGGGGGGGACTTTTTGTTTCATTCGTACGTTCATTTTGGTTTCCTCTCCCCCTGCTGTTTTAATCTATTTTAACTGGGTATGTGGCTCTTTTGTTGGTTAACAGAAACAAAACCAGTATTCGAACTCTCGCAGAGTTCACATGAATAGCTTCTATTTGTGTGCATACCTAGCTTAGTGGATGAGGCTAGGTCAATCACTAAACCACCTCTCTGCCTATCAGTAAGTACTTGTGTTCATTATGCAGCAGCTCTGTTGTTACATTGTATCGAATAGCATTTTTACAATACAAGATCAAAAATATAAAAAACAACCCGATGTGCAACAATCACATGATTTTCTGAAGCCATTATCATCTCATTTCTATTACACAAATAATTCATACGAGGGCTGATCAATAAAGACTGAGTCTGATTTTTTTCCGTAGCTTCCTTGATAGTTTCCTGTCTCTACTATGAATATTTGAAAAGAATGGGGTTTCATGTATAATGTCCATAGGCGGCAGCACTTTCGTGTCGGTAGGTTGGTAGTAATGCTGTATATTGTTGTCCCTACTTGAATTTCGCATACCACTCGACACGAGGGGAGCAATACAGCGCAATAAAATTTTGTTTTCGTTTAAATCACACAGCCTCTGAAACTTTCGAAAAGCTGAAGCAAGCATACGGCGAAGATGCACTGCCTCGTGCAACAGTGTTTAGGTGGTTCAAGGACTTCTTAGAGGGCCTAGTCCTCTGTGCTAAGCAAGGTGGGCCTGGTGCTTCGAAATGGAATGATTTACCAGCATGCAGTTCCCGCTCACACTACTGTTACAGCAGCTACCACACGTCCGTACCGGCTACACTGAGGAAGCACATTGCAAGGAAACGTCCAGAACTTCATCGGACTGAGTGGCGACTTCATCACGACAACGCGCTGCCTCACGTCGCAAATCAAGTCCACGAATTGTTGGCTAAATTCAACATTACCTGTGTGCCGCATCCGCCTTATAGCCCCGATCTTGCCCCCTGTGATTTCTTTTTATTCGCATCACTAAAGGCAAAGCTCCAGGCATTTTATTTGAGAGCACTGAAGCAGTGCTGAAGAAAGGTGAGGCGATTCTCAAAGACCTGACAAAGAATGGCCTGCACCATGTGTTCGAGGACTGGCAGAGAGTCAATAAAAAGTGCATTCAAGTAGGAGGGGACTGCTTTGAGAAAGATCATGTCAACATTGAAATGGAGTAATAAATATATGTGGCAAAAAAAAAGTCTCAGTCTTTGTTGATCAGCCCTCGTAAAAACAATTTTTCCATTCACTTTGTTATAATTTAATTGTCAACCTCATGAAATTGAAAACTTTCAGTCGTCCAGCAAAGGGTAACAATTTTGCGATTACATGAAATCTTACTGTTACGTCTCACGCTTAAAACACAGTACAGATTAAATGAGGTGTACTGTTAAATACGCTCGCAATTTTGGCGCCCGTCTGCGATCGGTCTATCAATTTGTCATCTTGTGAATGATACATCACCAAATCGTGAAATATCAAAGAAATGTAGAGATATAAAATGATAAAACCTACAATTTGGTAGGGTGACATCACTGTTTACCCTTGACAAAATTACATTCACCGTGGGTGAAATGTTTTCAAAAAGAAATAATGAATGCGACGCACTCCACTTTGCTCTATTCCATTATATTGCTTTAACCTAGCGTGCTTTTGTTTTTCTCATCTTTTTTTGCATTTTTATGGTCCTTACAGGTACTTTCGTTCGTTCCTTTTACATCCTATACAGTACTGTGTCTAACGCCCGGGTAGCCTTAGCTGTTTCTTTTACTGCCTTGCTAACACTCTTGTGTAGTAAGTTTCTATGTATTAAAGTATTGTTATAAAAATTATAAAAAAAAAACTTCCTTGCGAATGAAGTAGGCTATTCCCAGAAAGTTCAAGATATACTTTATTTGCTATTATCTTAAATATGTAGTATTTTAATCACAATTACTAGCAATTTTGAGAAAATAAAAAACATCGAAATGTTTTCCATGTAAAGGGTAGTTTAGGAAGGAGGACTTTCTTAAAAATCTTCGTGTCTTCGGAAGACACAACCTAAATACGAAGTTTGGTATTTATCGAACATTTCTTCTTAGAGCTGTACTGTTCACAGACATATCACGGACCTATAACTTAACTTTTACTTTCTGTACTACTCAATAAGTAGAAGTGCTATATTTGACCGAAAATGCACGTTTTAAGGCACCCCGAGTAAAATAAAAGCATTTTTAGGAAAACGTCCTGAGTGTATGTGTAAATATTGTGACGCGCGAATATGGCCTAAGGATATCGGGAGGTCGGCGCCGAGCGGTCCTAGTAAACAACGACAACGTCGCTTGCGAACGCAAACACCGGGTGCGCTATCGGGAGGTAACTAGAACTTTCTAGAAGCTTTATCCCCCCTCTCCTCCAGAAAGTGTATCGAAGTAGTTCTAGAGCGTTGAGAACCTTCTGTGGAAGAGTCCACTGCCTATATAAGCGAGCGCTCTCGCGGGCCGTCAGTTGCGAGTTGAAAGCGACAGAATCAGTGCTAGGTGAGGAGTTGAGTCAGTGTGCGAGCGATTGCTACTGCGGAGCGACGGTAGTGGAGGTTTTGTGTTCGACTCCCGTGTGAAGTGGTGGCAGAGAATAGAACTAATTCACCTTAAAGAGATAATAGTGTGAACAGACGGAAATGACAGTTTGTAAAAACTGGACGAAGTCACAGTATATATTGTTATACAAGTTCAGCATCTTCTAAGCATGCAACACAAGATTTTCAAAAAAAAATTCCCCAAACCCAAACTTCCCTTTATGTGGAAAAAAATTAGTTACTTTTGATTGTCTCTAAAATAGCTAACGATTTTAATTAAAATACCATTTGCGTAAGAAAATAGAATCTAATATTGAATTTTTGAGGGAATAGCCAGTGAAGTCCTCTTCATTCTGAACGACTTTTGTATAACTGGTAAACTGTAAGAGATAGACAAAATCTTACTACACAAAAAATGTATATCCTGAATTTTCTGGGAATAGTCTGTGAAGTCCTCTTCATTCTGAATGACTTTTGTATAAGATAGACAAAATCTTACTACACAAAAAACGTAGATCTGGTTTAAGCACAAATCTCATGTCCAATTTTTGTGGCTTTAGCCATTTCCGAGATATTCTCATTGGTTTCAATTTTCAAATAGTTACGCTTTTTCAAGTAGTAAGTCCCTATTCATATTTGTCTGAATAGAGAAAGCTATATGAATGCAACACACGATTCAGGGGGGTTTCAAAACATGTATTTCCGGTGAAATCTCGATTACAAATTTTTGGGGTAGAATGCAACATTACCCAAGTTAGGAAACGCAACAGATGTGCATTGCATCGTTCTGCGTAAAACAGAAATGGTTCACGATGTCCGACATGACCTCAGAGTGGTGTAATGAAATGCCCACAGGAGAGAGACAAGCGATCATGCTACAATGCTCGCTGTAGTGTTTCTTGCCTCGCGGAATGGAAACCTTGGGGACATTAACGTGTAAGCTCGATCCCTTCCACCTGTTGAAGCTTTTGGAACATGCCGCTGTAGCAGCACCGTCCTGCTTCGTCAAACAGCACGGAACACAGCTCTTGCGGTATATTTCCTGTGAGAATTACAAAATGTTAACGAAGAATCACATTTTAATAACTTCCTAATTTATTTTAAGCCACAAATTGTTAATAATAAGCATTAGTACTAAGCGTTGTGGCACTCCCAGAACTTTCTCTACAACTTACCTATAGCAAGTAGAGAAAATATTGCATTCCAACAAAAAATTACATTTAGAGATTTCACCAGAAATACACGTTTTGAGATCCCTAAACAAAAATGTTTAGCAAAAGCTGCGTGTGTATGAACAGCTTTACTCAAAACAAACATCTTTCAACAAAATCCCTCCCACCAAAAGCTACCCTTTACATGGAAAATGTTTACAAAGCTTTAATTTTTTCAAAAACTGCTGTAACGATTTTGACTAAAATTCCATAAGCTTTAGATATTTTCATGACGAATGATATGTCTTGGATTTTCTGTGAATAGCTTGTGAAGTCCTCTTCATTCCGAACGACTTGTGTACAGGATGATTTATGAAGAACTGACACGTGTATTTCTTTAATTGTTTCAAAACGAGTTATGCTAGCGACAACTTATTATACCTGAAATGCAGAGGAATTTTGGAAGATTATTTACCTCTAGAGCAAATGTTGAAAATGTACTCCATCCTGCATAACGCACAACTCAACACGTCGTTCCATATTACTGGCCACTCGTCAATAGCTTGAATCTCCTGTGTAATGTTGGGCTTCAGATCGTCCAATGTCTGGGGACGTGTGACACAAACCCTGTCTTTTAAGGAACCCTACAGAAACAAGACCGGCGATGTCAAATCCGGAGATCTCGGTGGCCACAGGTTCTTGGAAATTATTCCGTCGTCAAAGAAACTTGCAATTAGTGCCATGGGTTCATTTGATGTATGGTATGTAGCGCTGTCCTGCTGAAAATAGCCTTGACTCAGCTCTACATCGTCTAGTTGCTCAGCAAACTCCATGAAAATCCGTCGGTACTCTGCAATGTTCACATTGTTTTTAAACAAAACTGGTCCCACTATTCTCTGTGCGGATATTGCGCACCAAACTCCGATTATAACCGGGTGCATAGGTGCTTCATGAACAACATGTGGATTTTCGCTGGTCCAATAGCGTGAGCTATATGAGTTCACATAGTCGGATAAATGGAGCCATGCTTCATCTGTGAACTATGTGATGGACAATATGGCAGGATTTTGTACAATGAACGCCTGAAACCAACGACAATAATTCAGTCGCCTATCCTTATCTAGTTCCTATAACTGATGGACAACCGTAATCCTATACGGTTTTAGGCCTGCACTTTTCACAGCTCTCTGACACATTGAGTAGCTCAACCCTGTCTCCTGCGACAAACGTCTTAATGGTTTTTTGGGTGACTGATCCAGTCGTACTCTAACGTCAACAACAACCGTGGGAAGCCTAGATGAACGAGTTTTGCGTTTTTCACTCACCAGAGATCCAGTTGTTTCCAATTTGTCTACCAGTCCCAGTATTGTGTTTCTTTGGGGAGGATTCCGAACACCAAATTCTCTCTAGTATGCCCTTTGAGTAGCTGTAATTGAATTCGTAATCCAGTATTGCCTTACAAGGTAGAGTCGTTCATTTAATGTGTACTCCATTTTCACGTTTACTAGAACAAAATCTAAAAAAAACAGTTGCCGACAAAAAAACTAACAATTACGAATAAAGCATGAACATCTGCGCATCTAGTTACAGGCAATCGAAACTACAGAACATTCTGCTTAATATAGTGCTAAAATTGGGGCATTGGGTGAATTTCTAATAGAATAATTAAAGAAAAAAATGTGTCAGTTCTTCATAAATCACTCTGTATAACTGGTAAACCATAAGAGGTAAACTAAAAACGTATATCTCGTTGAAGCACAGAATCTGATATGGCCAATGCTACCAAAAATAATATTTTGAAATAAAATGTATTCCTTAAAAATATCTATATTTTTACTCTCTACTACGTATAGTAAGTAGGGGAAGTATTGTATTCCACCCAAAAATTCGATACCAAGATTTCATTGGGAGCATTTGTGGAAAAATTCCGTCTGCGTGAATAGCATAATTCAAAAACGAGAAGTCGGATGAATACCACACTTGGCATCTAGGTTCAATATCTTCCAAAGGTGCGACACGAAGATTTTCAATAAAATCCCCCAACCTAAACCACCCTTTACATGGAACATTTTTCGATATCCTTTTTTTTTTTTTTTTTTTTTTTTTAATTTTCTTTTCTAAAAGATGGCTCTAACGATTTTGTTTAAAATATCATACACGAAACATATTTACATGACAAATAAAATGTATATATTGCATTTTTGAGAAATAGTCTGTGAAGTCCTCTTCAATCGGAAGGATAATCTTGTATAATTGGTAAACGGTAAGCGATAGACGAAAACGTACTATAGAGAGAGCCAAAAAAAATTACGAACCGGCTCCGCGGTGTTTTTCCTATCCGTGTCCTCGGCGGTCGTTGCCATCTGCCGCTATCATAGAAAGGCGCGGATGAAGCCATACATTTTTTACTTTCTCTACTACGTATAGTATGTAGGGGAAGTATTGTATTCCACCCAAAAATTCCATACCGAGATTTCACCGGAAATATATGTTTTGAGACCCCCTGAATCCAAAAAAACTATTTTTGGAAACATGTCCGTGTGTGTGTCTGTGAACAGCATAACTCAGAAACGAAGAGTCGGATAAACACCAAACTTGGTATTTAGGTTCAGTATCTTCCAGAGATGCGACACGAAAGTTTTCAAGAAAATCCCCCCCAGATTACTCTTTACATGGAACATTTTTCGAAACTTTTGATTAAAATATCATATGTTTAAGATATTTTCATGACAAATAAATTTATATCTCGAATTTTCTGGGAATGTCTCTAAAAGTATTCATTATGAACACTTTTGCATAACTCGTAAACCATAAGAGATAGACAAAATTTGACTACACAAAAAATGTAGAATGCGTTAAAATACACAATTGTTGTCATATACACTTTTTTTGTTGAGTGAACCATTTTCGAGATATTGCTTGTTATTCCCTTAAACTTCTCAATATTTTTTCTCAAATGCGAATTCGTTATTCATTTTTTTATGTCCTGGACATACAAAGAGAATGGAATGCGCCACATAGCAACCAGCTCTTAAAACATTTGACTATCGCTTAAAGCTACCATATTCCCCTTGCATCTACAAGAAAATTAGCAATAAGATTAACATCTCGATTAACATGAAGCACGTGGAGAATAAGCGTTTGTAAAAATAGTTTGTACAAGATTAGAGAAAGTCTTGTGAGTGTAACACATCAGATTTTGTTACAATATTCCATTTATAAACTAACTTAATGTATGTACAAATTTTCTTGTCAGCTATGTTCTATCTATACTGCTCATTTACCTGGACCCTGGCCTTATGGCTCAGCTGAGTAGCCCTTGCTACCCTTAATTACCTATGATCCATCCTCTCACTCCTCTGTTTGCCATTCTACCTTTCTTATCTATCTTACTTTTCTAATACATTTCTCTTTTACTTTCTTTAAGAACTCCCCCATATTCTTATTTTCCTTTTCTTCTTTTCTTGTTAACATTTTAATTGCTACTATTTTTCTATCCATTTTCCTCCCATACTTTTTGTCTCCATTCTGCTAATTCTTTGCATTGTGTCATATAATGCTCTGCGCTTTCACTACCTCTGCATAGTTCACAAATTCTGCTTTTTCTGCCTCTTACCCCTCTCAGATACATTGATCCTGTTCTCATCCATGCAAACGCTTCTTTTTCAGCTCTGTTACAATAATCCACATACCCTTCTCTTCCCCGTTTCCTTTTTACTTTCTCTACTACGTATAGTAAGTAGGGGAAGTATTGTATTCCCCCAAAAATCCAATACCGAGATTTCACCCGAAATACATGTTTTGAGACCCCCTGAATCCAAAAAAGCACTTTTGGAAACATGTCCGTGTGTGTGTCTGTGTGTCTATCTGTGTGTGTGTGTGTGTGTGTGTGTGTGTGTGTGTGTGTGTGTGTGTGTCTGTGTCTGTCTGTGAACAGCATAACTCAGAAACGAACAGTCGGATAAACACCAAACTTGGTATTTAGGTTCAGTATCTTCCAAGGATGCGACACGAAGGTTTTCAAGAAAATCCTCCCACCCCAGATTACCCTTTACATGGATGATTTTTCGAAAATTTTAATTTTCTCAAAAATGGCTCTAACGATTTTGATTAAAATATCATATGTTTAAGATATTTTTATGACAAATAAAATGTAATCTTGAATTTTCTGGGAATGTCTCCAAAAGTATTCTTCATTGTGAACGACTTTTGCATAACTGGTAAACCATAAGAGATAGACAAAATTTTACTACACAAAAAAATGTAGATCGCGTTAAAATACACAATTTATGTCATACACATTTTTTTTGTTGAGTGAACCATTTTCGAGATATTGCTTGTTATTCCCTTAAATTTTTCAATACTTATTTTCTAAATGGTAATTCCTTATTCACTTTTTTGTCTTGGATATGCAAAGAGTATTAATCTGTGGGAAAGGGAATGGTGCTGCACATACCAACCAGCTATTAAGAGATATGTCTGTGGTTATATTGCCCTTGCAAATACAAAACAAGGGGAACATATTAGGCCTTAAGCGATAGTCAAATATTTTTAGAACTGGTCGCTATGTGTAAAATGTAATTCTCTTTGCATGTCAAAAGATCGTTTCTGCAAATGTTTATCTCGATTAATATGAAATAGATGGAGAATAAGCGTTTGTAAAAATAGTTTGTACAAGAGTAGAGAAAGTCATGTGAGTGTAACACATCATATTTTTACTAATCTATAGAACCCTAGTGACTTTTTATTCTCTAAGCTTCCCCATATCTCTTGTCTTTCTATGTCCTCCACTCTGTTTCTTACTGTTATCCTGAAGCCGTTGCTATTTCTTTCTCCTGTTCTCCAAATATCCCCCATTCCTATCTTCTCCATAGTTTTTTCTACCGCTGTCTACCAACTTTTTTTATTTTTCGTACTCTTTTGTTGTTCCATACATATCTTTAAAATTTTCCCTTCATCTTTTTTCAGGCATCTAAACCAAAATTTCAATATCCTTTCCAGTATAACTCCCTTTCTTATTTCGCATTAGTAATAAATTAAATGATGTTGGGTAGAGAAAGTCGTGCGATTTTAACACATCAGATGTGAATAAAGAAGAACGTTGCCGCCAAGATGAATTAGCTATTATATACGCATCGCATAGCTTTACATTTATTAACAAGTCAATTCTCAGCGTCTGGTCCACACCGAAATTATATGGCAGAGTGATCCTTTGATGAAACAAGAGCAATTTTCACACGCTTGATCTCATTTCGATTGACGCTCCAAATGAGCGTTATGTGTTCAAAGCACTGGGTCATGCATTAAACGCAATTGCTTAGTCCTGGGCACAAACGGGAGGATTATAATATTTCTCTTGTCAACCCACGGACCGAAATCTGCCAAGAAAAGCTCTCTCACAGCATTTAACAATCGGCAATACAGACTTGAGGCTTTCTATATAAATTCTTCTACAAAATCTTATTCTTCTATGTAGTCCTTGTTAATCGAAATAACTTTCAGTACATAGTTGAAGGATTCAGTGGGTTAAAGTGTTAGAGAAAAAAACGAATAGCGACTTACCACTTGAGAAAATAAGTATTTCAAAATTCAAACCAATTACAATACCGAGCGGGCTGGGTCAGGCGGTAATGTGTGGCCCACATTTGGGAGGTCCCGGGTTGAAATACTGTAGGCCGTCTAATCTCACTGGGGTTTCTCATGGCTTCTCTCAGTTGCCCAGGTATATACCGAATTGGATATTTAATACCACATGCCTCTATGGAAATGTGACGAAGTAAGATGGTATGATACAGGGATGAGACCTAGAAGGCTAACTGTGAGCCACACACCGAGACACGAGGTCTCTCCTAACGGATCCGTCGCGATATGACCACGTAATTAAAGCGATGTAAAATAATAGAAAGAAAAAAAGGAAGAAATAGTTACCCCCCCCCAAAAAATGTATATGATGATGTGAATATTCAGCAATTATGTTCCAACAGGATGGCGCTATCAGCCACACCTCACTCGATACGATAGCCAGCCCGAGTTCTTTCACGCAACGACGATAGAACTGGCCAGCAAGGTTATGTGACCTAACACCCTGTGACGTCTTCGACAACCGAAGGAATGTCATCGCCCAAATCGACGAGCGAATCACGAAGCTTCCGCGCAGTTTCTGGGTAATATTCGCCAGATTTTTAATGCGTTTTCACAATCAATATTCTCGTTAACCGTTCCATGATAACTAACCGCAAGAAATACTGATTCAAAACAAGTAAACAAAGTGCTCCCATGCCAACAATGCCACAATAGCCTGCGTTCTTAACGGTCCACCCTGTAATTTTGTTTTATATGTGAAGTATAACACAAATATATGCTGTGTTCGGCTAACGCCCAAATATGTTTTGTTGTTAATGGAAGTAAGCTTATGAATTTGTAATAATTTCGGATACCATCCCTTATTATTCATTTATGTTTGCTATTATATGCTCTTTATGCTATCTCCATCTCTTGCTTACTATCTCTACTACGTATAGTAAGCAGGGGAAGTGTTGTATTCTACCCAAAAATTCGATACCGAGATTTCACCGGAAATACATGTTTTGAGACCCCCTGAATCAAAAAAAAAGCATTTTTGGAAACCTGTCCGTGTGTCTGTGAACATCATAACCCAGAAACGAACAGTTGGATAAACACCAAACTTGGTATTTAGGTTCAGTATCTTCCAGAGATGCGACACGAAGGTTTTTAAGAAAATCCCCCCACCCCAGATTACCCTTTACATGGAACATTTTTCGAAAATTTTAATTTTCTAAAAAATGGCTCTAATGATTTTGATTAAACTATCATATGTTTAATATATTTTCAGGACAAATGAAATGTATATCTCAAATTTTCTGGTAATGTCTCCAAAAGTATTCTTCATTGTGAACGACTTTTGCATAACTGGTAAACCATAAGAGATAGAAAAATTTTACTACACAAAAAAATGTAGATCGCGTTAAAATACAGAATTTATGTCATATACATTTTTTTTTTGTTGAGTGAAGCATTTTCCAGATATTGCTTGTTATTCCCTTAAATGTTCCAATACTTATACTTTTCTCAAATTCGTTATTAATTTTTTTTGTCCTCGTAATGCAGAGACAATGGAATACTCCACATAGCAACCAGCTCTTAAAACATTTGACTATCGCTTAAAGCCTACCATATTCCCCTTGCATCTACAAGAAAATTATCAATAAGATTAACATCTCGATTAACATGAAGCATATGGAGCATAAGCGTTTGTAAAAACAGTTTGTACAAGAGTAGAGAAAGTCATGTGAGTGTAACACATCAGATTTTTAATTCATGGAGTCTGAACGTGTATTTCTAGTGAAATCTCGGCATTGAATTTTTAGGCGGAATACAATTATGTGCGTGTTATCATCACTGAAATCTTGTCGAAATGATGTTGCATCTGATTTGGAATTGTATGGACATTTTCGCGGATGATTGGCAGTTGTTTCTGATTAATAAGCTATAGAAACGACAAAATCGCTATTAAAGGCCGTGCTGCGTTATAGCATTAGTATGCAATAAACTCAAATAAGTAATACTACATAAAACTATACATTATCTTCTTTTATTAATATTGTTTATAAAACGTTTCATTCAGTAAACTGTTTTAGTAACATCTTTTCTACGTCTTCCCCACGATACTTACACAGAAGGGAATTTAGAATTCCAACACATAAATTCGTTTTCCATCTATTTCTATCAATATAAAATTTGGTGGCTGTAATAATTAGAGAGCGGATTAGAGTGACCTAGTCCTTGATTTCAACTTTAACGATACAGAGAGCATAATGTCTTGGCACGTATTCCCTGGGTACAGACGGTGGATAAGGAAATATGCCGTAGTAAGCATGATGTTCCGCTTCGCAAAAAGAGTCAGAAATATATCAGTGTTAAAATATATTATTTGTATGTACCTATTACCTCTTGTGATGCCGAAAGGTTGTTTCTTCGATATGGCTTTTGTTTAAGTGAGAGATGGAGAATGTTCACTTTCGACAATCTCCGCATTTGATACAACCTGTGCGAGCAGTGCGCCCGTTGTTTACATCTGGACGCAACCTCTCCCCTTCAACATACACAGACAGCGGTACACGGTAAGTTAATGTCGTAAAAACGGTCACACTGTCCGCCCTTAGTAATAAAATATAAAATACACTAGGGCGGTAAGTAAAGTATAACCTAACCATGGTTGTTCAGTGTCTGCGTCTTCATAATCTCTTCTCCGACTTCACATAGGTCGCGGGTTAGGACGGCTTCCTTCGAAAAGGAAGTAAAGCCGGTCGTAAATTTACGCCACGTAAAAGAACCCCAAGCCTGATAGAGGCCTCTAAGCAAAATTACAGGTCTTTCACGTCCAATATAGAATGGGACGCTAAGGACCACAGTAGTCAAAGAGCGTCCATAAATAAAATACAATTAAATTTAATTTCCGACTTCAAATTCTTTTTGAAGCACTGAATCTCTATTATCATCCGAAAACCCGCTTAGAGTCACGGCAGCCTCCTCAATTATAGTATCTTAACTATGCCATCGTATTAGTTAAAGCTGCTGAATTGGCAGCACTGCGTTACAGAAAATCCGAGCTGACGATGGGTTAAGTTCAATAGAACCGAGCGAGGTGGCGCCACGGTAGCGCGTGCGACTCGCATTCGGGAGGCCCCGGGTTCCATTCCCGGCGACTGCTCACTCTTGACCCAATGGTTTTTTCGGGTGACGACATAAATGGAAGCTAGTGTACAATATGCTTACTGGATCAGTACCCAGTCCCCTCCAATAGACAAAAATCTGATGTGTTACACTCACATGACTTTCTCTACTCTTGTACAAACTATTTTTACAAACGCTTATTGTCCATCTACTTCATGTTAATCGAGATAAACATTTGCAGACTCTATCTTATTGCTAATTTTCTTGTAGATGGAAGGGGAATATATATTTACAAGAGCAATATAGAAATAAAGTAGCCTTTAAGCATATACATATCTCTCAATAGCTGGTTGCTAGGTGCAGCACCATTCCCTTTGCCACAGATTAATACTCTTTGCATATTAAAGACAAAAAAATGAATAACGAATTCCCATTTAAGAAAATAAGTGTAGAAAAATTTAAGAGAATAACAAGCAATATCTCGAAAATGGTTCACTCAACAACAAAAAATGTATATGAACATAAATTGTGTATTTTAACGCGATCTACATTTTTTGTGTAGTAAAATTTTCTCTATCTCTTATGGTTTACCGGTTATGCAAAAGTCGTTCACAATGAACACTTTTGGAGACATTCCCAGAAAATTCAAGATATACGTTTTATTTGTCATGAAAATATCTTAAACATATGATATTTTAATCAAAATCGTTAAGAGCCGTTTTTGAGAAAATTAAAATTTTCGAAAAATCTTCCAAGTAAAGGGTATCCTGGGGTGGGGGGATTTTGTTGAAAACCTTCGTGTCGCATCCCTGGAAGATATTGAACCTAAATACCAAGTTTGGTGTTTATCCGACTATTCGTTTCTGAGTTATGCTGTTCACACACACACACACACACACACACACACACACGGACATGATTCCAAAAATGCTTTTTACTTTCTCTACTACGTATAGTAAGTAGGGGAAGTATTGCATTCCACCCAAAAATTCGATACCGAGATTTCACCGGAAATACATGTTTTGAGACTCCCTGAATCCAAAAAAAGCATTTTTGGAAACATGTCCGTGTGTGTGTGTGTGTGTGTGTGTGTGTGTGTGTGTGTGTGTGTGTGTGTGTCTGTGAACAGCATAACTCAAAAACTAACAGTAGGATAAACACCAAACTTGGTATTTGCGTTCAGTATCTTCCAGAGATGCGACACGAAGATTTTCAAGAAAATCCCCCCACCCCAGACTACCCTTTACATGGAACATTTTTCGAAAATTTTAATTTTCTCAAAAATGGCTCTAACGATTTTGATGAAAAAATCATATGTTTAAGATAATGTCATGAGAAATGAAATGTATATCTCGAAATTTCTGGGAATGTCTCCAAAAGTGTTCTTCATTGTGAAGGACTTTTGCAGAACTGGTAAACCATAAGAGAATGACAAAATTTTACTACACAAAAAATGTAGATCGCGTTAAAATACACAACTTATATCATACACATTTCTTTTGTTGAGTGAACCGTTTTCGAGATATTGCTTATTTCCTTAAATTTTCCAATACTTATACTTTTTCTCAAATTCGTTATTCATTTTTACTTCCTCTACTACGTATAGTAAGTAGGGGAAGTATTGTATTCCACCCAAAATTTCGATACCGAGATTTCACCGGAAATACATGTTTTGAGACTCACTGAATCCAAAAAAAGCATTTTTGGAAACATGTCCGTGTGTGTGTCTGTGTGTCTGTCTGTGTGTCTGTGAACAGCATAACTCAAAAACGAAGAGTCGGATAAACACCAAACTTGGTATTTAGGTTCAGTATCTTTCAGAGATGCGACACGAAGGTTTTCAAGAAAATCCCCCCACCCCAGACTACCCTTTACATGGAACATTTTTCGAAAATTTTAATTTTCTCAATAACGGCTCTAACGATTTTGATTAAAATATCATATGTTTAAGATATTGTCATGACAAATAAAATGTATATTTCGAATTTTCTGGGAATGTCTCCAAAAGTATTCTTCGTTATGAACGACTTTTTCATAACTGGTAAACCATAAGAGATAGACAAAATTTTACTACACGAAAAATGTAGATCGCGTTAAAATACACAATTTATGTCATATACATTTCTTTTGTTGAGTGAACCGTTTGCGAGATATTGCTTGTTTTTCCCTTAAATTTTCCAATACTTATACTTTTTCTCAAATTCGTTATTCATTTTTTTTATGTCCTTGACATGCAAAGAGAATGGAATGCGCCACATAGCAACCAGCGTTAAAATATTTGACTATCGCTTAAAAGCTACCATATTCTCCTTGCATCTACAAGAAAATTACCAATAAGATTGACATCTCGATATCTCGATTAACATGAAGCATATGGAGAATAGGCGTTTGTAAAAATAGATTGTACAAGAGTAGAGAAAGTCATGTGAGTGTAACACATCAGATTTTTTTTGGATTCAGGAGGTCTCAAAACATGTATTTCCGGTGAAATCTCGGTATCGAATTTTTGGGTGGAATACAATACTTCCCCTACTTACTATACGTAGTAGAGAAAGTAACAAAACAAAACAAAAACAAAAACACCGTATTAGCTATAGCTGCTGAATTGGCAGGAGTGCTTTACCGGAAATCCAAAGTGCCGATAGGTAAGTTAATTAGACAATGTCCTTTTTTTTTATTAATAATCCATTCTGAATAATAAACCACAGGATGGTAGAAAAATAGGGTTAAAATAAATAATTGAATCTCGACTTCGTCTTGTGCTGTCAAGTTTGTCCTCGATTCTGTATAATTCACTTCCCACACTAACACAGTATTTGTCTCATCTTGTAATGAAAGAGGCCAGCTTCGATACGCGGTGAAGCTTGAAGTGGCGCTGTGACAAATTACAACGTCGCGGCGCCTCTAATGTTGTTTGCTCGCCGCCACTTGCAACACAATTAGAGCTTGGCAAAGCAAAACTCTTGTTTTGGATGCCTTTGGACTTACTTATCTCAGCTCGACAAGCTCTCAAGTTGCTAACTAGCGCGCACATACATCGAGTAACCTAGTTATACTGGGCGTTATTTGCATTTGTGTATCAGAGACGCTGTTTCAATGCTTTGAGCCAAAACCTCGACACCAGCTGAGTCATCGAAACGAACTAAATGTGGTGAATGCGGTTCAGAATGACGTAAACCACAATGGTAATCGAATAAAACCAGTAGACCGCCTCTTTTTGTAGAATGCTTCAGGTTTCTGGCTTCTCAGCCCAGAGGTCCCAGTTCGCTTCTCGTCTGGGACGCGAAATTCTTGAGCCAGAATCACTCCTTATCCTTCACAGGGTCTCTAAGTATGAGAGTGGAAGTGATTATTTTAAGAGTAAAAATGTTATATAATCTGCTACAAATTAATCGATATAAACGCTTGCAGAAATGGTTTTTAACACACATTTAGTTGTGGGTATAATAGCAGGCTTAGCATTACTCAATGTTTATTTCAGCTACTACGTATAGTAAGTAGGGGAAGTATTGCATTCCACCCAAAAATTCGATACCTAGATTTCATCGGAAATACATGTTTTGAGGTGCCAAATAAAGCATTTTTTTAAACATCCGTGTGTATGTCTGTCTGACTGTGAACAGCATAACTCAAAAACGAAAAGTCGGATAAATACCAAATTTGGTACTTAACTTGAGTATCTTCCAAGTATGCGACATGAACATTTTCAAGAAAATCCCCCCACCGCAGACTACTCTTTACATGGAACATTTTTCGAAAACTTTGATTTTCTCAAAAATGGCTCTAACGATTTTGATTAAAATATCATATGTTTAAGACATTTTCATGCCAAATGAAATATATATCTTGAATTTTCTGGGAGTGGCTTTGGAAGTCCTCTTCATTCGGAAGGAATTTTCTACAATCTTGTATACTTGGTAAACGTCAAGCCATAGATAAAAGGCGTACTTCACGAGAAATGTATATATCTTTAAAACAAATAATTTATTTCAAATACCTTATTTTTGTGGCATCAATCATATCTGTACAACCGATTATTTAACCTGGATCCACCCCATCCTAATCCACAGGCGAGATGAATACCCAGGAATCTAACCAACAGTATATTTCCGGCCGTGAATTAGAGGCTGTCTTAACGGCAGAAAGCAGTTTGAGTTGTACCAAATGCGTAAGTATGTATAGAACAAAATTAGCCCGTTAAGAGTTTTCAGTTGTAATCAAATTAAAAATCTGCTGCTGCTTTCACAGAATAAATAAACATGTATGTTAGCATATAATCAGGTAATTGCATGCGAGAAAATCAGGTGTTAAAATTGCAGAAAAAATCTAATGTGTTACATCCACATGACTTTCTCTACTCTTGTACAAACTATTTTTACAAACGCTTATTCTCCATATGCTTCATGTTAATCGAGATGTTAATCTTATTGCTAATTTTCTTGTAGGTGCAAGGGGAATATGGTAGGTTTTAAGCGATAGTCAAATGTTTTAAGAGCTGGTTGCTATGTGGAGTATTCCAGTCTCTTTGCATTACCAGGACAAAAAAATGAATAACGAATTTGGGAAAAACTATAAGTGTTGGAAAATTTAAGGGAATAACAAGCAACATCTCGAAAATGGTTCACTCAAAAAAAATGTATATGACATAAGTTGTGTATTTTAACGCGATCTACATTTTTTGTGTAGTAAAATTTAGTCTCTCTCTTATGGTTTACCACTTAAGCAAAAGTCATTCAATGAAGAATACTTTTGGAGACATTCCCAGAAAATTCGAGATAAACATTTTATTTGTCATGAAAGTATCTTAAATATATGATATTTTAATCAAAATCGTTAGAGCCATTTCTGAGAAAATTAAAATTTTCGAAAAATGTTCCATGTAAAGGGTAATCTGGGTGGGGGGGATTTTCTTGAAAACCTTCCTGTCGCATCTCTGGAAGATACTGAACCTAAATACCAAGTTTGGTGTTTATCATACTGTTCGTTTCTGAGTTATGCTGTTCACACACACACACACACGGACATGTTTCCAAAAATGCTTTTTTTTTGGAATCAGGGGGTCTCAAAACATGTATTTCCGGTGAAATCTCGGTATCGAATTTTTGGGTGGAATGCAATACTTCCCCTACTTACTGTACGTAGTAGAGAAAGTAAAAATTACAATTAAAGGCGTAACTCTTGCCAATTGGTTCTTAGAATAAATATGTTGGAACACAATAAAAACAATTGAACCTGCTGGAATTAATTGTTCTTCCACAAAAGCCGTCTGTTGGACAAGATTGGAAAGGTAGAATCAGACGACTGAAAAATTCAATGCCATCGACGGGATTTAAACCACGGATCTTCCGTCCGGTTGCTGTAACCACTGAGCTACCATGGCAACGTGCCCGTACGACATTAAATTCTCCAACTAATTCGCATTTTTCCCGGTAAACCTCAAGGAGATCTCAAACTGTATTGAGATGACATACCATTAATTCCATTAATTGACCTAATACTGACGGAAACTATGAAGCCCGGGACTTACAGGTGTTTACAGTATTGTAAGTCGCCATTGGGGTATGTATCATATCAGGTTTTTTATGTTCCATTTATGTCCCGCCTTTAACTACAATATCATATCGGCGGAATTTACTTGTGGAGCATACTGTTTATGGTGTTAACTCGTGTGCACCTATCGTTGGATTTCTAGGTTTCTTTGGGTTTTGTATCACACACCATTAGACTAGCAAGTGCATTAGATCACTTTCAGACTCTGGTGAGGATAGGGAATAATCTTGACCAGAGAAACTCCCAAACGCGCAGCTGGGAATCGAACTCGGGACCCCTCGCACATCAGGCAGGTGCTGTAACCGACTAAGCTACAAGACCAGCCTTGAAAAGTTTATCTCGATTAAGAGAAGTAGATAGGATATAAACTTTCGTAAGAATAATTTGTAGAAGGGCTGGATAAAAAGAACTATATTTTTCTCTGAAATGACTTTATTGACAGAGGTACTTATAGTTATACGACTTCAATATAATCGCCCACGTTGTTTATAACCTTTTGCCAAATGTTCGGAAGGCGTCGTATACGATCTGCGCGTGTATTTCTGTTGATGTCCCATATTGACCGCCCTATACGAGGGGCATTATTTATATTTTGAGCCTTGGCTAGCCTGAATGTTCTAGGTGCTATCTGACGTTTCAAATGGAAAGTTTGACATTTTTGACCATAATCTACTTCAAACATTCTGTCAATAGAGCGTCATTTGTTTTGTTTACACTAACTTGAAAATTGTGTGTCAACAAAAACATGGAATTAACTCGTGAAAATGTTCGTGCAATGATTTATTACGACTTTCGACGTGGCTTATCAAGACAAGAGTGCAACGATCAACTAACTTCCACATTTGGCGACGAAGCTCCATCCTTTGCCACCGTGAAACGCTGGTATAACGAATTTAATCGTGGCCACCGTTCGCCCAATGATACAGTTCGTGAAGGTCGTCCAAAATCAGTTGTGCCAGAAAACATTGATGCTGTGCAAAAACTAATAATGAAATATCGTCATACGAGATATTGTGAGATTGACGCAATCCTAGGCATTAGTTCCACCAGCATATATAAAATATTGCATGATTATTTAGCCGTGGAAAAGCTTTGCTCTCGTTGGATCCCACATAATTTGACGCAATCTCAAAAAGATGCTCGTGTCGATTGATGTACGAAAATGCTCAAGAAATACAATGGCAGTACCTCAAAAGACGTATATAAGATTGATACAGGTGACGTATCATTGATCTATGCGTATGAGCCGGAACATAAACAGCAGTCGACTGTATGGGTGTTTAAAGATGAAGCAAATCCAACAAAAGTTGTTCGCACTCGAAGCACTTCGAAGAAAATGGTCGCCTGCTTTTTCAGCAAAACTGGCCATGTGGCAACAGCGCCTTTAGAGGAACGTAAAACGCTCAATATCGAATAGTACACAACCATTTGTTTGCCGGAAGTCTTCGGTGAAGTAAGGAAAACCAACAAGAACCGTAGGATCGTTCATCAAGACAATACGAGCGCGCACACATCTCGTCTAACAACAGAGTATTTGAAGGCTCAAAAAATAGAATTGATGGGTCACCCGCCATACAGTCCTGATTTGGCACCCAATGACTTCTTTTTGTTCCCGAGCATCGAGAATAAATTGCGTGGACAAGCTGTTAATGCCTTCAAAAGCCATGTTTTGGTGGTGTCTCAAGAAGACTGTAATAAATGCTTTGACAAATGGTTCAAACGGATGCAAAAGTGTATTGATCATAAAGGAGAATATTTTGGAAAACAATAAAGCAGTTTTCAATCAGAAATTACTTTGTTTTAATTATTAGGCTCAAAATATAAATGGTGCCCCTCGTAGCATGCACAATGTTATCTCTGGCGTTGTACCGTATCCCTCGCAGTAGTTCTGTCACTTTGGCAAAAAGATCATAATCACAGGTACTCATGTCGGGTGAGTACGGTGGATGTTCCAGAATCTCCCATTGCCAGCGCCGCTAGAGGTCCTGGACAGACGCAGCGGTGTGGCATCTTGCATTGTCATGCAGAATGATGGGATGCTGTTCCATGAAATGTCGTCGACGTTGAACTGTTCAACTCCTTGCTTCCTTGTTGGACGTTGATCGCCACTGGACCGCGCGTGAGTTAGCAGCAGAACTCGGAGTATGCCACAAACCTGTGCTCCACATTCTGCACGGCAACCTGGGTTACCCCATGAAATTTCCGACGTGCAACAATGGCACCGCTATGCAGTCATACAGGATTAGTTGGGCCGGTACCAAAGGGAAGGTAACGGCTTTCTTCGACGAATCGTCAGTATGGACGAAACCTGGTCGCGCTCGTAAGAACCAAACTTGAAACGCCAATCCAGTGAAAGTGGGGCTTCCCGGTGCACCTCGTCCAAAGAAAGTGCGCGTTATACAAAGTACTGTGAAGGTGATATTCATTGTGACGCATGGCATTGGTGGAGGAATACTGCATCACGCTGCACCACCAAAGGTGACGATAGACGCTGTCTACTACTGCACGTTCCTGCAACACTACCTTCAAACAGCACTCCACCATTCTGCATGACAATGCAAGATGCCACACCGCTGCTGCTGTCCAGGACCTCTTGCGGCGCTGGCAATGGGAGATTCTAGAACATCCACCGTACTCACCAGACATGACTCCCTGTGATTATGATCTTTTTGCCAAAGTGAAAGAACCACAGCGAGGGATCCGGTACCACACCAGAGATGACACTAACCATGCTACAAGACGGTCAATACGGGAAATACAAAAGAAATACACGCGCAGATGCTATACGACGCCTTCCGAACATTTGGCAAAAGGTCATAAATAACGGGGGCGATCATATTGAAGTTGTATAACTAAAGTTATTTCAGAGAAAAAAATAGTTCTCATTACTTTTCATCCAGCTCTTGTATACCCACTAATACACAACAGAGCGTAGAGAAAGTCTGTGAATGTAATACATACTTTTTCTTTCATTTTTTATACGAGGGCAGATCGAAAAGTAACGCACAATAATTTTTTTCTGCCGTGGTATTCCAGCTGGAATATTGCAATTTCACACAGATATAGTTTGAAGTTTTCACTACAGAGGGTGTTTTTGTTTTATATGCAGCTCTAGCGTAAGAAGCATGAACTACGCAACAAAGATGACACGATGCTACTGTCGTCCACGTGTGAAGAGCAGAGAGGTGTGGTTCGATATTTGTGGGCCAAAGGGCATAAACCGAGTGATATTCACAGGGACATAAGTGGCGTACATGGGGATGATGGTATGGACCGTAGCAATGTCGCCAGGTGCTGTGCATTCTTCCTAGAGGGCCGTGTGAACCTTAGTGATTCGCCACACTCTGGGAGTCCGGTAACAGCTGCAACCCCGCAGAATGTCAGAGGCATTGAGGCGGCGATGCGTGTGCAACTGCGAACCTTGTCTCAACGGTTCAACATTTCCTATGGTGCAGTGTACGATATTGTTCATGATACGTTGAAATTTCGTAAAGTAAGTGCTCGCTGGGTGCCTAAGAACCTGACAGACAACCACAAGGGCCAGCGAATGATGACGAGCTTGGATCACCTAACGCGGTACACCGCCGAAGCGCATGACTTTCTGAAAGGAATCGTCACTGGTGATGAGTCGTGGGCATACCACTACACGCCCGAAACCAAGCAGGCAAGTATGGAGTGGAAACATGCTGGTTCCCCAGTGAAGAAGTGACTCAATCTGCTAGGAAAGTGCTTGTGACGGGTTCTGTGGTATTGGTGAACTTTGCTGAACACGGGACCACTGTGAATGCTGCAGCCTACATGACGTGACAAACGCCACAACATGAATGCTGACGATGTCAAAATTCTTCATGACAATGCTCGCCCCCATGAAGAAATTCCTCGCTGGCCAACGCTTTGCGACAGATGCGGAAGTGAAATCAGCAGTCCGCAGATGGCTATACTCCAAGTAAACGGACTTCTACGAACAGGGCATATTGAAACTGGTATCACGATGGGAGAAATGAATTAAGAAACTTGGTAACTATGTAGGTGATTGTGATTCTAGTTGTTGTTTTAACTATTAAACTTTCTTGTGCGTTACTTTTCGATCCGCCCTCGTATTTCGGGGTTTTTCAGAACCCATGGACACTCCCCTTATGCTCCAGAATAAACACAAACTCGTATTTCCAAAGGCACTGACATCGGCTTCAGCCTTGGCACGAACCGGGAAGGCCTCCTGCATAAGGGGCATGCTAAACGTTCAAATTTTCGGCATGTAAATGTTGCAACATTAATAAAACAAGTGCCTGGTTCCAAATTATTTCCACATTACGTCATGAATATTTCAACATAGCTTTGCAGAACCACTACCATAGGAATTTGCATAGCAATTACCATTCACTCAACAGGTCGTCAGTTCGAATCTCATCTAGATACGGTTATTTGCAATATTCATGCTCCCTTTATCGCAAACCAATACATGCCACATGTATGACAATTGCCTAGCTGCCGAAACATAGGGGCCGCCAGAAAGTTCAGGGAGTATCCCAACTCTGGGTTCACTTTCTCTACTCGCAATCGTTTACTTTTATATACCTTCTCAAAACTATTCTTAAAAGTTTATTTCTATTTACTTCACGTTAATCGAGATAAACCTTTGCAGAAATACTTTTATTATACATTTCGTTATAGCTACAAGAGGAATACAGAAAATGCAGCTTATAATCAATGCTTAAAAGCGTGTATATCCTGGCCTTGAAATTCTACAGTCTTTCCATAGCATCACGAGAAACAACTGAATAGCGAGAACCCTTTTGTGTAATAAGTTTTACTTTCATTAGCACGTACTTAGTAGGTAGAGAAGGTATTGCATTCCACCCAAAAATTCGATACAGAGATTTTACCGGAAATTTATGTTTTAAGGCCCGCTGAATCAAAAAAGAAAGTTTTAGAAAAAAGTCCGTGTACAATTGCCCGTGAACAGCGTAACCCAAAAATGAAAAGTGGAATAAATATCAAACTTGGTATTTAGATGCTAAGAATAGCCTGTAAAGTCCTCTTCATTCGGAAGACAGTTTGTATGTATATAGCGTTCAGTTGTTAAACATTTGACTGTCGCTGTTCTCTTTGTTACTATAACGAAATGTGTAATGTAGCTGTTTCTGTAAACGTTTATTTGGATTAAAATGAAGTATATAGAAAAATAAGCTTTAGTAAGAATAAATTTGTATACCCACTAATGTGGATAGAGAAAGTCATGTGAATGTAACACATTAGATTTTTAAGTTTTGCGTTCAGACTCATACATGGACTTTTTCTAAAAACTCTCTTTTTACTTTCTCTACTACGTATAGTAAGTAGGGGAAGTATTGCATTCCACCCAAAAATTCGATACCGAGATTTCACCGGAAATACATGTTTTGAGACCTGAATCCAAAAAAAGCATTTTTGGAAACATGTCCGTGTGTGTGTCTGTGTGTGTGTCTGTGAACAGCATAACTCAAAAACGAACAGTCGGATAAACACCAAACTTGGTATTTAGGTTCAGTATCTTCCAGAGATGCGACACGAAGGTTTTCAAGAAAATCCCCCCACCCCAGAGTACCCTTTACATGGAACATTTTTCAAAAATTTTAATTTTCTCAAAAATGGCTCTAACGATTTTGATTAAAATATCATATGTTTAAGATAATGTCATGAGAAATAAAATGTATATCTCGAATTTTCTGGGAATGTCTCCAAAAGTATTCTTCATTGTGAACGACTTTTGCATAACTGGTAAACCATAAGAGATAGACAAAACTTTACTACACAAAAAATGTAGATCTCGTTAAAATACACAACTTATGTCATATACATTTCTTTTGTTGAGTGAACCGTTTTCGAGATATTGCTTGTTATTCCCTTAAATTTTCCAATACTTATACTTTTTCTCAAATTCGTTATTCATTTTTTTATGTCCTGGACTTGCAAACAGAATGGAATGCGCCGCATAGCAACCAGCGTTAAAATATTTGACCATCGCTTAAAGGCTACCATATTCCCCTTGCATCTACAAGAAAATTATGAATAAGATTGACATCTCGATATCTCCATTAACATGAAGCATATGGAGAATAAGCGTTTGTAAAAATAGTTTGTACAAGAGTAGAGAAAGTCATGTGAGTGTAACACATCAGATTTTTTATATTCATGGAGTCTCAAAGCGAGTATTTCCGTGAAATCCCATTATCGAATTTTAGGGTGGAATGTAAAAATACCTCAACTCATCGGTACGCAGCAGAGAAAATAAAAAAATGACAAAGTATTGATAAATCTAAAGCAATAATAAGGCTATATCAGAAATGGCTGATGCCACAAAAGAAGTTGTTTGAACCAAGTGGGATGGCTCAGGCGGTAAAGCCTGTGGCCCGCATTCGGGACCGTGACCGACGAATCTGTCTGAGGTTTTTTCGTGGTTTTCCTCAGTCGCTAAGGTAAATACCGGACTGGATATTTAACACCAAGAAACAAAGTTCACCCTTAAGTGTAAAACAATAGTAAAATGGAAAATAAGTGGTATTAGCGAATGCTGTGCCATCTATCCACAATGTAAGGAGTTAGACTGGACGGTATCCCAACACGAAGCAGAAGATGCGGTTGCCATGCGCTGGGGTCTCTGTGGGCACGTGATGAATCAAGATGGCATTTCCAGGGATGAGACCTAGAAGGCTAACTGTCCGTCCTTCTGTGTGAGGACGGCGGTTAGACTGGACGGCACCCTAATGTCATCTGCACGGCATGAAGCCGGTGGTTACAGGGATGAGACCTAGAAGGCTAACTGTCCGTCTTTCTGTGTGAGGGCGGCGGTTAGACTGGACGGCACCCTAATGCCATCTGCACGGCATGAAGCAGGTGGTTACAGGGATGAGACCTAGAAGGCTAACTGTCCGCCTTTCTGTGTGAGGGCGGCGGTTAGACTGGACGGCACCCTAATGCCATCTGCACGGCATGAAGCAGGTGGTTACAGGGATGAGACCTAGAAGGCTAACTGTCCGCCTTTCTGTGTGAGGGCGGCGGTTAGACTGGACGGCACCCTAATGCCATCAGCACGGCATGAAGCAGGTGGTTACAGGGATGAGACCTAGAAGGCTAACTGTCCGCCTTTCTGTGTGAGGGCGGCGGTGAGACTGGACGGCACCCTAATGCCATCTGCACGGCATGAAACAGGTGGTTACAGGGATGAGACCTAGAAGACTAACTGTCCGCCTTTCGGTGTGTGGGCGGCGGTTAGACTGGACGGCACCCTAATGCCATCAGCACGGCATGAAGCAGGTGGTTACAGGGATGAGACCTAGAAGGCTAACTGTCCGCCTTTCTGTGTGAGGGCGGCGGTTAGACTGGACGGCACCCTAATGCCATCTGCACGGCATGAAGCAGGTGGTTACAGGGATGAGACCTAGAAGGCTAACTGTCCGCCTTTCTGTGTGAGGGCGGCGATTAGACTGGACGGCACCCTAATGCCATCAGCACGGCATGAAGCAGGTGGTTACAGGGATGAGACCTAGAAGGCTAACTGTCCACCTTTCTGTGTGAGGGCGGCGGTTAGACTGGACGGCACCCTAATGCCATCTACACGGCATGAAGCAGGTGGTTACAGGGATGAAACCTAGAACGCTAACTTGTCCGTTTTTCTGTGAGGGGGCGGCGGTTAGACTGGACGGCACCCTAATGCCATCTGCACGGCATGAAACAGGTGGCTACAGGGATGAGACTAGAAGGCTAACTGTCTGCCTTTCTGTGTGAGGGCGGCGGTTAGACTGGACGGCACCCTAATGTCATCTGTACGGCATGAAGCAGATTGTTACAGGGATGAGACTAGAAGGCTAACTGTCTGCCTTTCTGTGTGAGGGCGGCGGTGAGACTGGACGGCACCCTAATGCCATCTGCACGGCATGAAGCAGGTGGTTACAGGAATGAGACCTAGAAGGCTAACTGTCCGCCTTTCGGTGTGGGGGCGGCGGTTAGACTGGACGGCACCCTAATGCCATCTGCACGGCATGAAACAGGTGGTTACAGGGATGAGACCTAGAAGACTAACTGTCCGCCTTGCGGTGTGGGGGCGGCGGCGGTTAGACTGGACGGCACCCTAATGCCATCTGCACGGCATGAAGCAGGTGGTTACAGGAATGAGACCTAGAAGGCTAACTGTTCGCCTTTCGGTGTGGGGGCGTCGGTTAGACTGGACGGCACCCTAATGCCATCTGCACGGCATGAAACAGGTGGTTACAGGGATGAGACCTAGAAGGGTAACTGTACGTCTTTCTGTGTGGAGGCGGCGGTTAGACTGGACGGCACCCTAATGTCATCTACACGAAATGAAGCAGAAGATTCGATAGCTATTGGCTAGGGTCTCTGTGACACGTGACGAAGCGGGTGGTTACAGGGATGAGACCTAGAAGACTAACTATCCATCACATATCGTTCTAAGAGTTATCCACCAGCAGATCCGTCGAGATATGACCAGGGAGTTAAAGCGACGTAAGATAAAATAGAAAAGAAAGTTATTTGAAATAAATTGTGTGTTTTAAAGAGATCTACATTTTTTGTGTAATACGTTTTCATCTATCGTTTAATATTTACTACTTATACAAGATTTTCTAAAAATGTTTATTTTTGGGGTTCAGAATTCTCAAAATATGTATTTCCAGTGAAATGTCGGTATTGAATTTTTGGGTGGAATACAATACTTTCCCTACTTGCTGTACGTGAATAGTAGAGAAAGTAAAGATGTAAAAAAACTGCCAATACTCCCCATGTACGTGGTTGATGCTGAAAATTGCTGGGGTCGCTTGATGTGTTGAGACCTGCGCTTGCTCGGCATGTGATGGCTAATGATCGCAGCAGGAACTTGGTTAATTACCTTCAGCTACTAACTTCATTCTTTTGTTCCCCCAACTTCCGCCTGTCGGGCCAAGGGAGTGTCTTACGTTACCTGCGCCTAATTGCTTTCCATTTTATAAACTTTGTTGATGTGACCAAAGCTGCCTCAATGACACAGCTTTATTACATACGAGAATAACAGGTAGCCTACTTTTCTCATATTTTCTTGTACACATGAAATTCTTAATGTACCTACGAGGTGTGTTTTTTAAAGTACCGATAATGTTTTTAAAAAATCTGATTTGTTACACTCAGGTGACTTTCTCTACTCTTGTACAAACTATTTTTTACAAAAGCTTATTCTCCATATGCTTCATGTTAATCGAGATGTTAATCTTATTGCTAATTTTCTTGTAGATGCAAGGGGAATTGCTAGGCTTTAAGCTATAGTCAAATATTTTAAGAGCTGATTGTTATGTGGGGTATTCCATTCTCTTTGTATGTCCAGGACATAGAAAAATTAATAACGAATTTGAGAAAAAGTATAAGTATTGGAAAATCTAAGGGAATAACAAGCAATATCTCGAAAATGGTTCACTCAACAACAAAAAATGTATATGACATAAATTATGTATTTTAACGCAATCTACATTTTTGTGTAGTAAAATTTTGCCTATCTCTTATGGTTTACCAGTTATGCAAAAGTCGTTCATAATGAAGAATACTTTTGGTGACATTCTCAGAAAACTCGAGCTATACATTTCATTTGTCATCAAAATATATTAAACATATGATATTTTAATCAAAATCGTTAGCCATTTTTGAGAAAATTAAAATTTTCGAAAAATGTTCCATGTAAAGGGTAATCTGGGGTGGGGGATTTTCTTGAAAACCTTCGTGTCGCATCTCTGGAAGATACTGAACCTAAAAGCCAAGTTTGGTGTTTATCCGACTGTTAGTTTCTGAGTTATGCTGTTCACAGACAGACACACACACGGACGTGTTTCCAAAAATGCTTTTTTTGGATTCAGGGGGTCTCAAAACATATATTTCCGGTGAAATATCGATATCGAATTATTGGGTGGAGTACAATACTTCCCCTACTTACTATACGTAGTAAAGAAAGTAAAAAGGAAATCAATACATACCAGAACTAATACTCAGCAAACACAAGCAGTTAAGGCAGTACTCACACAGTTTGAAAGTCTTAACACACCAGAAAGTACACAATTAAATGTTTGTAAGGAAACCACTAGATTTAACATAGCGAAAAAGCTTGACAATAGAGGCCCAGTCCTAAATTAGGAGAGGGTCCAAGTCAAATAGTAACGACACTGGATAAGGAAATGCTTCACCGTTGAGGACACATTGCAGTGCAAACACTGAGGCGGAGTTTCAAAGGTAGCCATGGCCAAAATAACAGTGGCCAATACGAAGCCAAGCAAGCACGATCTCCTCGCGACGTGATAGACGAGAACAACAACGCCAAGGAAGCGTTACAGCCTTGACCTCTCGGAGTTTCACGGTAGATGTAAACCACTTCTCATCCCATTGAGAGAGCATCTTTCTGCGCAAAAGAAAAAAAAACTTCAAATCCGTAAATAGGCCCCGGAGAACGCGTTCATCAGGGTGTAGAATCGCAGCCTTCGCTGCCTGTTCGTTTCCCACAATGCCACGATGTCCAGGGACCCAGACACAAACCACCCGAAAGCCAGCAAGATAAGAGAGTGTAACTGATCATGGATTTGTCATTATTGTAATTATATTTGTAGTAAAAATAAACTCACGCAAGTAATATTATTTAACTATATTATAGTAAAGCGGGCTGTAAAACATAACAATCCACTACGGAGAATCAAACTGGAGCTGCTTGCGTAGAAGATAAGCAGCTTAACCACTACTTGCTCGGTGTGGAGGACACAAATCCGTGCCTTGTGGCTTGTATTATAGAGTTAGTCAGAACGGCGCAGACAAGTTGACGCTTGTGAACCGCGCGCCCACTCACAAGCCCTCGGGCCATAGGCCCGGCCTACGTATTTCAAGTCACTTTTTTGTGGCATCAGCCATTTCCGAAATATCCATTATTAATTTTTTAAATATTGCCATATAACGTCCAGTTCTTAAACATTTGACTATCGCTGTTCTCTTTGTATCTAAAAGGTCTTTCAAAAAGAGTGTCCTATCTTTAATATGTCATAGGCTGTCGTTGTTATTGAGTTGCAGCAGTCATTGTTTTCAGGGTTACATTTGTTACTGACAAATAGCCATGGAACGTTACAGCATTCAGCAACGCGTAGAAATTGTGAAAATTTATTATCAAAATGGATCATGTGTTTGCCAAACCTTCCGTGTATTGGGTGAAGTTTACGGTCTGCATAATCGTCCCTGGGAGAGAACGATTCGGCGTTTGAGCGATAAATTTGAAAGAAGTGGTTCTGTCAGCGATCACAGAACGCCTGTACGTAATCGATGTAAGCGCTCCAACGAAAACATAGGCGCCGTTCGTGAGAATGTACGCGAGAACGGAAACAAATCAATCGAGCGCAAAAACTGGGGCTTTCGCCGACCACAACTTGGCGAATTCTGCATCTGGACTTGAAGTTTCACGCTTACAAAATGGTGTTAACTCAAGAACTAAAGCCCAACGACCATAGGTTGCGCCGTGTATTCGCTCACTGGGCTATGAAGCAATTGGAAGCTGACCCGGATTTTTGTCGAAAAATCATCTTCAGCGACGAAGCGCACTTTTGGATGGATGGTTGTGTTAACAAACAAAATTGCCGCTATTGGAGCAATCACAATCCAATGCAGATTCAAGAACGACCACTTCATCCCCAAAAGGTTACTGTGTTGTGTGGATTTTGGTATGGTGGAATCATTGGTCCATATTTTTTCCAAGATGAAGATGGAGAAGCTCTAACTGTCAATGGAGAAACACACCGGGCTCTTACAAGGGACTATTTTTGGCCTCAATTGGATGGTATGGATCTCAGAAACATCTGGTTCCAGCAAGATGGTGCCATTTGTCATACTGCTCTCGAAACAATTGATCTTTTGAAGGAGAAGTTCAGAGGTTTCATCATTTCCAGTGGTGGCGATGTTAACTGTCCCGCGAGGTCATGCGATTTAACGCCGTTGGATTATTTCTTGTGGGGTTATGTTAAATCTCGAGTTTATGTCAACAAGCCAGAAACAGTAAATGATCTTATGAATAACATCACGCGTGTTATTCGTGAAGTTGGAACTAATTTACGTTCTTCTGTCATTGAAAATTGGGTCAACCGTATACGCGCAACCCAACGAAGTCGCGGCAGTCACTTAACTGATGTTCTCTTACACACGTAATGACATAAATTATGTTCCAAAATAAAAAATAAATAAACCTCTATCATTTATAGAACGTGTTTTATTTAAGTTCAAAGATAGAACACTCTTGTTGAAAGACGCAATATAACGCAATGTGTAATGTAGCTATTTCTGCAAAGGGTTATTTCAATTATAAGTAGACAGCACTATAAGTTTTTGCAAGATTAGTTTGTAGGAGCTATATAAAAATAAACGATATGGTCTTTACTTTCTCTGCTACTTCGCTCAAAAATTCTATGCTCAGATTTCACCGGAAATACGTGTTTCGAGGCCCTGAACCTAAAAACTGAATTTTTAGAACCTTCAGATTCTCCGAAGGAAGCGACATGAAGATTTTCAAGAATATTCTCCCATTTCAAACTACCCTATACCTGGAAAAGTTATCAACTTTCTCAAAAACGAGTCTAACGATTTTGATTAAACTACCATATGTTTAAGATATGTATTTGACAAATAAAATGTATATCTTGAATTTTCTGGGAACACCTTGTGAAGTCCTCTTCATTCTGAATGACTTTTGCATAACTGGTAAATCGTAAAAGATGGACAAAATATTACTACAGAAAAAAACCTAGATCTCGTTAATGCGCTTAATTTAAGTGAAATAAAAGTTTGTAGCGTTAACCATTTACGAGATATTCTTTGTTATTGGTTTGAATTTTCAAAAACATTCTTTTCTCAAGAGGAAAAATCACTTCGGGTTTCTTCTCTTGGCCATACAAAGAGAACGGAATTTCAAAGCCATGACACAGCGACCGCCCTTCAAACATTTGACTATCGCTTACTTAAGCCTATGTATTCCCCTATTCCCATTGTACCTATAGAATTAAATTGAGTTATGGACGCTCTTTTAACTGCTAGGTTCGCATTCTATATTGGACCTCAAAGACTGGTAATTTTGCTCTGAGGCCTCTTTATCCGGCTTGAGGTTCTTTTACGTGCCGTAAATCTAACACACGGGACCACCGGCTTTATTTCCCTTCAGAAGGAAGCCATTCTAAGGATTTTTACGCCCGAAAAAGTCATCGCCCTACATCGGGTTTGAATCCGCGACCTCGGGAACTAGAGGCTAGCTTGGTAACCACTACACCACGGAGGACGACTTTGTTGCACCTGCAAGGAAATTTATGTAATAAGACAATTTCTACAAATGTTATCTAACATGCAGGAGACAGAAGTATAGGACTTGGAATGGAATGAGAAGCGGAGGGGATGTGGTACTGATCCAGGGAGTCCGGACATTGTACCGTACGCCCCCTGAGAAGGGTAGCCTCCGGGAGAAAGGAATGAGGTGAAGGGAGACACCGGGCGGCCGGAACCAGGAGTGACGCCACAGCAATGGCAGGGTCTCTAAAGTTTCTAGATATAAACGTCGAGGGCCGGAGAAGGTTCACAGAGAGCATCCGTTTCCCCTGCCACGCTGCACCGAAACTCCATCGCCGACACTTCCGACCGTGAAACAGACCAAACGGGGTGAAGGATGGCTGAAATGAGTAATGGAACGAAATGGAGGGACAGGAAGATCGGCTACGGGAATCGAACTCACGTCCTCCCGAATGCGGTTTCTCAACCGCCTGAATCATCTCGCTCGGTAGTATAGGACTTTGTAATAATACTTGGTTGGAGAATGGGTAGAGAAAGTCATGTGAATGTAACAGCAGAAACTCCCTTTTTTTCAATCGTCATTTCAATCTCCCACTCGACTGCCTTGTGGGAGTCTAAGGAACACTACGCTTTGAGAATCACAGTGAAAACACGGCAAGGGCGCTGGATGGATAAGGAAGGAAATCTTATATCTGGGCGATCTCTCTCAAATTCAGGAGAAGGTAGTAAAGTCCCTTATTGCTGTCAGATGCAGTTTGCTTGGATATGCAAGGAGCCGATTTCATTGTGCGTTGTGTACCTCCACTTTGCTTCTTTACTCTTTCCAATTTTCCTTCCCCACAATCCTGTGAGCATATATCCAACCTTCTCCTCTATGATCCCAGTTTGCCAGCGCTTATAAACGTTTCCCGGAGAGCTACGGGGGCTCCTATTTCAACATTGATACCATAATTATTGACAGAACGATATAAATAATTAAAGATATGATAATTGAGATAGATAAACAATTTCCGCATATTAAATCAATGCATAATGGGGGGAAAAATATGATGTGTTGCACTCACATGACTTTTTCTATTTTATTGCTAATTTTCTTATAGGTGCAAGGGGAATATGGTAGGCTTTAAGCGATAGTCAAATATTTTAATAGCTGGTTGCTATGTGGCGCATTCCATTCTCTTTGTATGTCCAGGACATAAAAAATAAAGCATTTTTGGAAACATGTCCGTGTATATGTCTTGCGTGTCTGTCTGTGAACAGCATAACTCATAAACGAAAAGTGGGATAAACACCAAACTTGGTATTTAGGTTCAATATGTTCCAGGGATGCGACATAAAAGTTTTCAAGAAAATCCCCCCCAAACCACCCCTTACATGGAACATTTTTCGAAAATTTTTATTTTCTCAAAAACGGCTCTAACAATTTTGATTAAAATATCATATGTTTAAGACATTTTTATGGCAAATAAAATGTATATCTTGAATTTTCTGGGAATGTCTCCAAAAGTATTCTTTATTGTGAACGACTTTTGCATAACTGGTAAACCATAAGAGAGAGACAAAAATTTTACTTCATAAAAAAATGAAGATCTCGTTAAAACACACAATATAAGTAAAAAACATTTTTTTTGTACAGTGAACCATTTTCGAGATATTCCTAGTTATTTCTTTGAATTTTACAATACTTACCGTTTTTCTCAACTGAAAATTCGTTGTTCTTTATTTATGTTCTTGACATGCAAAGAGAATTACATTTTACACATAGCGACCAGTTCCAAAAATATATGATTATCCCTTAAGGCGTACTATGTTCCCCTTGTTTTGTATTTACAAGGGCAATATAGAAATACAGTAGCCTTTAAGCACATACATATCTCTTAATAGCTGGTTGCTAGGTACAGCACCATTCCCTTTGCCACAGATTAATACTCTTTGCATATCCAAGACAAAAAAAAATGAGTAACGAATTGAGAAAAAGTATAAGTATTGGAAAATTTAAGGGAATAACAAGCAATATCTCGAAAATGGTTCACTCAACGACAAAAATGTATATGACATAAATTGTGTATTTTAACGCGATCTACATTTTTTGTGTAGTAAAATTTTGTCTATCTCTTATGGTTTACCAGTTATGCAAAAGTCGTTCACAATGAAGAATACTTTTGGAGACATTCCCAGAAAATTGGTGATATACAATTCATTTGCCATAAAAATGTCAAACTTATGATACTTTATTCAAAATCGTTAGAGCCATTTTTGAGAAAATTAAAATTTTCGAAAATGTTCCATGTAAAGGGTAATCTGGGGTGGGGGGGATTTTCTTGAAAACCTTCGTGTCGCATCTCTGGAAGATACTGAACCTAAATACCAAGTTTGGTGTTTATCCGACTGTTCGTTTCTGAGTTATGTTGTTCACAGACACACACACACGGACATGTTTCCAAAAATGCTATTTTTGGATTCAGGGGTCTCAAAACATATATTATCGGTGAATTCTCGGTATCGAATTTTTGGGTGGAATACAATAATTCCGCTACCTACTATACGTAGTAGAGAAAGTAATAATTAAACTGTAGAGCAGCTAAGGTAATTAAGCGTTCCGGCGAACTTAAGTCAAGTTCAGCTAGCTAGAATTCAAGACGTTAAGAAATAAGAGAGATGAAATTGCACATTGTCAGTTTGGAAAAATGAAAAGGAGCAAAAAAGTTGTTAAAATCTGGTATTCAAAGGTTGTGTTTCAGATGAGTTAGATTTGGAAAGTATAAGGTAGGAACTTTGGTGGTGGGTTGGTTCTAAAGTAGGCGGGACTTAAGTTGATAAAAGAACGTGTATTACTAAAGTTAGCGTCTGTCTTTTATTTTCGTTCGTGTGCAGCCTAAGACCGCGATGGGTTATCAGTTACTTAGCGATAGGTCCGAGGGGTTTTACCTGAATTTGATTGAGTTTTATTTATGGAGGCTCTTTAATTGCTGTAATCCTTAGCGTCCCATTCTATATTGGGAGTGAAAGACACCTCTTTATCAGGCTTGAGGTTCTTTTAAGTGCCGTGAATTTACGATACGGGACCACCGACTTTACCTCCCTTCCGAAGGAAGCCATGCTAAGAATTTTTACGTTTCAAAAAATACATCGCCCTCCGCCGGGTTTGAACCCGCGACCTCGGGAACTGGAGGCTAGCATTGTAACCACTACACCACGGAGGACGAATAGAGGGGTTTTGCCGGTAAGCATTTTAGCGACTCGCGACAACTTACGCTTCTAGTTTGTTTTATTCCGGAAACAGTTATTTCAGAATGTAAAATTGATACCGCACAAGTTAGCAGGTATAATAATTCGATTGTTACAGATTCGAGTGCTAAAATTGATAATCAGTTTCATTCTTTATTTTCAAACGGTAGGCAATTCGCTTTAGTAGCTCAAGTATTAGAATCACATACCCTGAGAGAAAGTTCTCATAGCCAACCACTGTAGCAGCCAGCATCAGAATCAACAGCCGATATTGGAGACGCCGTCAAAAGGTGGCACTGTCGAAAAACAAATTCTCGGACAAACACCAAACTTGATATTTAAATTCAGTATGTTCTAAAGATAGGAAAGGAACATTTTAAAGAAAACCTTCCAACTACAAATCACCCTTTACATGGGAAATTGTTTGAAGTTGTTTTATTTTCTCAAAAATGGTTCTAACGATTTTGATTAAAATATCATAGTTTTAAGATATTTACATCACGAATAAAATGTAGGTATGTCTTGAATTTTCTGGGAGTGCCCTGTGAAGTCCTCCACATTCTGAAGGAATTTTGTAATAACTGATAAACCATAAAGATAAAGAACTTAATACTGTTACCGGGATTATTAACTCATATGATTAAATAAATGCATAATGGGACAAGAATGGGTTAAACTTTGTAAGTGAATAAGGAATACAGTACTAGAAAATTACGTGTTCAGAAAAAGCAATTAGTTGGAAGCCACAACAGCTAAGGCAATTAGGTTCTGGCGAACTCAGTCAACAAGAAAGACATTAGCTCAAGGTTCACGAAACTAGAACTCACTTCCTTAAGAAACCAAAGAGAGGTGTTAAAGTGCACGTAGGCCAGTTCTGAAAATTAGAACAGGAAAGAACTCTTAGAATTTAGCTACTCAAAGAGCAAAACTTGTGTTTCAAAAGCTTAAATTTGGCAGCGTATAATGTAGGAATTTTGGTGGGGTAGTTGTCAACTATTCTTACTAAAGCTTATTTTTATATCAACTACATTTTAGTCCAAATAAACCTTTTGCAGAAACAGCTATATTACACATTTCGTTATATAGATACAAAGAGAACAGCGATAGTCAAATGCTTAACGCTATATGCTGGTCTTAAAATTCCACACTGTTTCTATGCAATCGCGAGAAACAACTGAATGTTGAAAGTACTTTAAAGAATGGCCAAGGAATGAGCAATTCGAACCATTAATAACAAATATCTCAGAAATAGCTTATGCCACAAAAAACCTTGCTTGAAATAATGTGTGTGTTTTAAGAGATGTAAATTTTTTGTGTAGTACGTCTTCCTATATCCCTTAACGTTTAGCAGTTATACAAGATTATAAAAATTCTTTCGAATAGAGGACCTCTAAGGATATTCCCAGAAAATTTAGGATATACATTTTGTCATGTAAATATCTTTAATATGTGGTACGTTAATCAAAGTCGTTGACATTTATTAGAAAATGAAAACTTTCGAAAAATGTTCCATGTAAAGGGTAGTCTGTGGCGGGGGTTTTTCTTCAAAATCTTCGTGTAGCATACTTGGAAGTCACTAAACTTGAATACCAAGTTTGGTATTTATCCGACTTGTCGTTTTTGAGCTATTCTTTCACAGAACAGACAGCCACACACACGGACATGTTTCCAAAAATGCTTTATTTGTATTGAGGACACCTTAAAACATGTATTTCAGGTGAAATCTCGTTATCGAATTTTTGGAATGGAATTCAATGCTTTCCCTACTTACTATACGCAGTAGAGAAAGTAAAAATTAAAAAAAAATTATGTACAACGTAGTTAGGGAGTGAGCGATTTTCTCTAAAAAGTTCATGTGGCATCCTTGGATTTAAATTAAATTGAGTTTTATTTATGGACGCTCTTTAATTCCTGTGCCCCTTAGCGTCTCATTCTATATTGAACGTGAAAGACTGGTAATTTTACTCAGAGGCCACTTTATCAGGCTTGAGGTTCTTTTACGTGCCGTAAATCTGCGACACGGGACCACCAGCTTTACTTCCCTTTCGAAGGAAGCCACGCTAAGGATTTTTACGCCCGAAAAGATCCATCGCCCTCCGCCGGGTTTGTACCACGACCTGCATCCTTGAACAATACTGAACTTAAATATGAGGTTTGGTATATATGCCACAATTCGCTTTTAAGTTTTGTTCACACAGACAGAAACACGCTCTCTTCTTCTTGGCTTCAGTGAGTCTGAAAACATTTTTCTGACGAAACTTCGATATCGAATTTCTGGTTCGAATACAGTATTTCCCCTACTTACTATAGGTAAGAATTAGAGAAACGTGGAAGAAATCTGGATCAGCATACGTCACAGACAAAACACTGCTACAATACTGCGAAAGGTCTTGACCATCTCTTCCTGTTAGACGCTGAGCAAATCCATCCAGTTCTTCAAACATCTGCTGAACAGACCTATCGCTCAAACCAAGTCTCAAGTCATGTTCGTCGTAGACTACACTTTGGCGACTCCAACACTTGTTGGAGGAGGAACGGTCCCTGATTATCGTTTTTGGTCGACGTATTGTCCATTTGGTGGACATGATTCAGTACAGTTTTGGCACCGCCTTATTAAATTTCTCCAAAGTGAAGCAAACCCAGTCCATTCTGACGTCTTATTTCGTACGACCTGTTCCACAATAAACATCTTCTCTTCTGTTGTGAGAACCATAATTGCAGAGATCAACACAAAACTGAATCGTCTCTGGCTATGCGTTTTTCGTGGTTTTCCCTGATCGGTAGAATGCTACTGTTTTTTTCTCATCTACATGATTTCCTTTCCATTATTTTCGTTTCCTTCACATCTTTCAGGTGGCTTCTGGCGGTGCCGGACAGAGGGCGCGGATGTTTCCTCAGAAGAAAGAGTACTAGACACGTGTTCGAAGGGTCGTTCATCGAGCTCTCTAGCCTGGAATTATTAGGCGACTTCTGCGCGTCTCCGTGACCTGTAGCCTTCCGTGGTTCTTTCACTTCATCCCTTCCTCCTGGGGAGCGGTACCCGCAATGGAGCTATGTAGGTTTATGTGTGCGAGTTGTCTCCCTCCGTTCTATAACCCTAACCTTACTGTAGGTCAACCGTAGAGGAAGTAATAATGCTTGTTAAGAAAAAATGTCGAGAACTTAACTGTTGTGGTTAGCTTATTGTTTTAAGAAACCCTTAATAAGCTCTTCTGGCTTGACTCGTTTACGAGATGCTTCACGGCCTGAGGTTTTCTCTCTTTCGCGTTATGAAATCGCGGCAGAAAACTTTGTAAAAGTTAAATGAGTTTTAATCGTTTCTTGGAAGCCCTTGTACACACAGCTGTCATATCTTGTTCCCTTAGCAGTTCGGAAAAAGTTCGCCAACAAAGTTCTGAAGCAACAGAAATGCTTACCTTTTGCTGGTGATAAAAGCGCCAGCTGGAATTATATCAACTAAGTTTCGGTTTCCTTTTTGTTGGAAGTTCACAATACCATCTCACATGTACCCATACATCCCATTCACAATACTTCACGCCAATATCTGCCCACAGTGTAATACAGAAAATACAGCATACTGAGAAAACAGTTGTTTTTGTTAAAATCTACTCTCTTGATTCGGTCCCTTCCAGTGAGCGCGCGGTTCACAACAGTCAACTTCTGTGCGCTGCCTTCTCCAACTCTGTAATACAAGCCACAACACTTGGGCTACCTCCACACAGTGCTTAGCGTGGAGCACTAGTTAACCTACTTAACTTCTACGCAAGCAGTTCCAGATCGATTCTCCTTAATGGGTTATCTTTTATTACTTACAACTCATTTTACTGTATATGGTTAAATAATATTACTCGTGTTACTTCATTTTACTTAAAATGATGGTAAAATTTGTGGTTATAATATTAAACTGAATATGAAACCTTCTCAAATCCGATATATTAATGTCATGATTGCCATCTACCAGCGTGACGGACTACTAAATAAATGCCACATACATGAAAAATGAAGATACCCTGTTATTACTTTCTCTACTACGTATAGTAAGTAGGGGAAGTATTGTATTCCACCCAAAATTTCGATACCGAGATTTCACCGGAAATACATGTTTTGAGACCCCCTGAATCCAAAAAAAGCATTTTCGGAAACATGTCCGTGTGTGTGTCTGTGAACAGCATAACTCAGATACGAACAGTCGGATAAACACCAAACTTGGTATTTGGGTTCAGTATCTTCCAAGGATGTGACACGAAGGTTTTCAAGAAAATCCCCCCACCCCAGAGTACCCTTTACATGGAACATTTTTCGAAAATTTTAATTTTCTCAAAAATGGCTAACGATTTTGATTAAAATAGCATATGTTTAAGATATTTTTATGACAAATGAAATGTATATCTTGAATTTCCTGGGAATGCTTCCAAAAGTATTCTTCATTGTGAACGACTTTTGCATAACTGGTAAACCATAAGAGATAGACAAACTTTTACTACACAAAAAATGTAGATCGCGTTAAAATACACAATTTATGTCATATACATATTTTTTGTTGAGTGAACCATTTTCGAGATATTGCTTGTTATTCCCTAAAATTTTTCAATAAGTTTCTCAAATGGGAATTCGTTATTCATTTTTTTGTCTTGGATATGCAAAGAGTTATAATCTGTGTCAAAGGGAATGGTGCTGCACCTAGCAACCAGCTATTAAGAGATATGTATGTGCTTAAAGGCTACTGTTTTTCTATATTGCCCTTGTAAATATATTTTCCCCTACATCTACAAGAAACTTAGCAATAAGATAGAGTTTGCAAATGTTTATCTCGATTAACATGAACAAGATGGAGAATAAGCGTTTTAAAAATACTTTGTACAAGAGAAGAGAAAGTCATGTGAGTGTAACACATCAGATTTTATTTTTACTAGGGATGGGATCTCGATACCGTCGATACTAGGTGGTATCTAAGTATGTCTAATATGTACTTTGAGATAAACTTTCGATACTTTCTGATGCTTACGTTTAGCATTACTGAAAGTTGTTACGTTTAACTTCGTGCTAGATAAGGAATGCGTGAGACTTTTGTTATTGTCTGGCACGTGTCTCTAAATAGTTTTTGGACTATAGTTCTTGATATACCTTGACTGCGTTTCCTGTGAGTGAATCAATGCATACACTCTTGTGTTTAAATGAAAACATGCAAAACAATGGGAGGAGTAGAGGTACTCATGTAACATGCAGCGTTAACTGAGTTCTGAATGAAGCTGAATTAGCTGACGCACTACATCACGTTTCTGCAATAGTTTGGCTTGGTGAGTCACTCTCAAACATTACGTTTTGACGCAGTATTTTGTATCACAACACTGTGAATGCCAGAGTGATTGTAGTGTAAATTAACATTATTCCTCCAAACCAGATCATAAATGCTACTACTGGAACATCATCTTTGTCCTGCACTGTGCAGGAAACAACCCAACTTCCGAGACAGGGATGCACCCATTGTTACAATGCAGTTGCTGTGCGGAACCTGATGGGGGTGGGAGGTTCTACAGCACCCACCCTATTCGCCAGACATGAGTCCGTGTGACTTTCATCTGTTCCCTAAGATGAAAGAACCACTGCGAGGGATGCATTTTGCAACAGAGATGTCATATTTCAAGCTATACGGCGCTAGACTATGTGGCAGTATTTTATATCACAACACTGTGAATGCCAGAGTGATTGTAGTGTAACTTAACATTATTGTATGACAATGATTTGAGATGTTTGTTAATTATAAGCATTGTTAGGAAATAAGTCTACACGGCCTCACTGAAACTGACAATAGGAGCGGGTAACAATGAAATGATGGGGTGAGTTGTTTATCAATTAGAAGAGACAAACAAATGACACAGAGTAGCGCGCTTTTCTGTAGAAATGGAGGGAATATTTTCCCTAGAGCATATGTGTTCATAAATTTGATTGGATATAAAAATAGATGCTAATGTTGGCGCGTTTTATTAACCAATGTTAACCGCTCTGTTATAATGTTTAGGCATATCGGGGTGAGGGAGTATAAATTCTTGAAGCCAGAGACGGGTAACGCACAGTTTAAGAGAATGATTCACGCGTTACACGTCGCGCAGTTCAACAGAATCATTCACGGGTTACACGTCGCGCAATTCTACAGAATCTCTCGCGTCGTAAAGCTAGTTACAAAAATGTGAAATACTCAAATTAATAATGTGCGGCAAATAAGTGATTATAGTTACATTCGAAAATATAACAGTTTCAGTCGGGCGTGCATCAAGAGATAAATATGTGAAATTAATGAAGTGTGACGGCAATAAAAGTGTAAAAACAAATTATTTTATCAGTGTTATCTTTTAATAACAACTCCTTTCCGTTTACACACCCTGTTCAAGAGATTTGCTCGACTGAGTAATAATAGCTAGCCGGAAGACAAAGAACTCAAAATTAAAAATAGTGAAACAATAATAGGCGCTCAGCAAATAAGATAACACGAAGTTACCGTGACAGTTTACCTACTTCGGTGACCAAAATCTATGAATGTAGCAAAACAAACCAGAAATCAAGACGTGAAATAATGCAATGTATGGAAATATTTTTTATGTTTAGTTGTTTGTTTTCATAGAAAAATATATATTAGTTTTTATTTTCAAGATTGCAGAATAATGTTAGTATTTGTTCTTCTATGGGTAGAAAATGTTTTAAAGGAAAGTTTTGAGTACAAAATATAGTTACATAACAAGGGAAGCAAAGAAATTATTACTATTATTATTATTATTATTATTATTAGCCTTGACTAACAATAGGGTATGCATAACTTATGGAATTATCAAGATAAAAAAAACTGCTGGCAATTGGAGAATGTCAAGCAGGAACAATTTTGGAACTAGCATATAATACAAAATTTGTTACATGTGTTTATACACAGAAAACTACTAATAAGAAGATAATTCAGTGAACAGCTATCGTTTTTGCAGTTTTTACATAAAGTGAGTATCGAGAAATAGTGGAAGCGTTCCATAACTAATTTTTTACTCGTGTATTTATAATCCAAAGGAAAATGAATTTGAGGAGTTCCAAGGAGGTTTGAACTTGCAACCTCTGGAACAGTAAGCTAACTCTCTACCGCTCAGCTAAGAGTGCTGCAGTAAGTGTGGCTTTAGTCATACTTTACTTGAGAACATTTGTGATTATAGTTGTGTTCCCCATTATTAACTACTAAAAGAATATACGCAGTCTTTGTGAACAAGCCTGGCTGTCCCGAGCGCTCACGGAAGTACCCGATTCGACCGGCGTCTCTCAGACGCCGAACAGTTTTAAATTCACCGAGGCTACCGTCACATTACCTTTCATTATAAGGAGGGTAAAACATGTCACCAGTTACGGAGAAACTAAATGGTGAAAATTGCCACAAAAAAAGACAATTTATTTATTTTTTGTAGTCAACTGAAATTTCCTCCTTAATTTGATGTATATGTATCAGCGTAGAGATAATATATTAAAAATATATGTTTAAAATGATACTGCATCTGCCATTTTGTGCTGAAAATTCTGCACAACACGGGAAAAAAACCATAACGCCTACATATATTGGAGTAAAGAGGTAAACTTTAGCCCACCCTTTAGGGGAAGGTACTACTATTAGGTATGACAGCTTCCGTGTGCTCAAGCTACGCGGTTTGTTTCTTGGCAAATATACGAGATTTTCTCCATTTTTAATTTGAACGGCTTTTTCTGTGAATGACATTTTCTGGTATAAATCACTCGATTTCTCAGAAACTGTTGAAGATAGCCAAGTTAAATTTTAGGATGATATACACAGCCACTAAGTCCGTTGTGAAACTTCTTTGGTATTAATAACATGTTTGTTATTACCTTCTCTGCCACATTCAAGATAGGTAGTGAAGGTATTGCATTCCACCCAAAAATTCAATAACGAGATTTCACCAGAAATACATGTTTTGAGGCCCTCTGAATAAAAAATCTGATGTGTTACACTCACATGGCTTTCTCTACTCTTGTACAAACTATTTTTACAAACGCTTATTCTCCATATGCTTCATGTTAATCGAGATAAACATTTGCAGACTCTATCTTATTACCAATTTTCTTGTAAATGCAAGGGGAATATATATTTACAACGGCAATATAGAAGTACAGTAGCCTTTAAGCACATACATATCTCTTAATAGCTGGTTGCTAGGTGCAGCACTATTCTCTTTGCCACAGATTAATACTCTTTGCATATCCAAGATAAAAAAATGAATAACGAATTCCCATTTGAGAAAATAAGTATTGAAAAATTTAAGGGAATAACAAGTAATATCTCGAAAACGGTTCACTGAACAAAAAAATATATGACATAAATTGTGTATTTTAACGCGATCTACGTTTTTTGCGTAGTAAAATGTTGTCTATCTCTTATGGTTTACCAGTTATGCAAAGTCGTTCACAATGAAGAATACTTTTGGAGACATTCCCAGAAAATTCGAGATATGCATTTCATTTGTCATGAAAATATCTTAAACATATGATATTTTAATCAAAATCGTTAGAGCCATTTTTGAGAAAATTAAAATTTTCGAAAAATGTTCCATGTAAAGGGTAATCTAGGGTGGGGGGATTTTGTTGAAAACCTTCGTGTCGCATCTCTGGAAGATACTGAACCTAAATACCAAGTTTGGTGTTTATCCGACTGTTCGTTTCTGAGTTATGTTGTTCACAGACACACACACAGACAGACAGACACACACACACACACACACACACACACACACACACACACACACACACACGGACATGTTTCCAAAAATGCTTTTTTTTTTTTGATTCAGTGGGTCTCAAAACATATATTTCAGATGAAATCTCGGTATCTCGGTATCGAATTTTTGGGTGGAATACAATACTTCCCCTACTTACTATACGTACTAGGGAAAGTAAAAAATAAAAGCCGGAGGTTCAGTACCTTCTAAAACATGCGGCACAAAGGTTTTCAAGAAAATTCTCCACACCAAACTATTTTTTACATGGAATATTTTTCGAAAATTTTTACTTTCTAAAAAATGGGTCAACGATTTTGATTAACGATATTTTTAGACAACATGATCTAAAAGTAGAACTTCTAACATAGTGCACACGAGCTAAAAGCTTTAGATTACCGCACTAGTGTGACAAACTTTGGTTTCAAGTCCAATCACATTGCAATTACCCTTTGTATTTGCACATGTTTAATAACTCGACTTGGTTTGATTAGGTTTTACTTTCGATACGTCTTATTACATGATGAATTTCTCATAGCACTCGCATTATCCGTTCGAAATACAAATCGTGATACTTCAATTTATGCAATTCGTTATAGCGTTAACCTATACGTTACATTGGCAGCCTTGTGCTTTCTTTGATCTAAAACGTTATTCTTTTTATCTAGTATAACCTACAGCCAGGTGAAATTGCAGAAGAACACTAGAGGTACTTACCCAAAAAATCCGGAAAGCAATACGATATAGCATTTAATCGTTTCATTCATGTAAGGTAAAACATGTTGAAAATAATTTCACTGAAAATGACTGCTAGCGAAGCAACAAAAATCTGACATCTCGTTTTTTCTTTCTCTAATACGTATAGTAAGTAGGGGAAGTATTGTATTCCACTCAAAAATTCCATATCGAGATTTCCCGGAAATATATGTTTTGAGACCCCTAGAATCCAAAAAAAGCATTTTGGGAAACATGTCCGGGTGTGTGTGTGTGAACAGCATAACTCAGAAACGAACAGTCGGATAAACACTAAACTTGGTATTTAGGTTCAGTATCTTCCAGAGATGCGACACGAAGATGCGAATCCCCCCACACCAGATTACCCTTTACATGGAGCATTTTTCGAAAATTATAATTTTCTCAAAAATGGCTCCAATGATTTTGATTAAAATATCATATGTTTAAGATATTTTCATGACAAATGAAATGTATATCTCGAATTTTCTAGGAATGTCTCCAAAAGTACGACTTTTGCATAACTGGTAAACCATAAGAGATAGGCAAACTTTTACTAAACACAAAATGTAGATCGCGTTAAAATACACAATTTATGTCATATACATTTTTTTTTATTGAGTGAACCATTTTAGAGATATTGCTTGTTATTCTCTTAAATTTTCCAATACTCATACGTTTTCTCAAATGGGAATTCGTTATTCATTTTTTTTTTTTTTTTGTCTTGGTAAGGCAAAGAGAATGGAATACTCCACATAGCAACCAGCTCTTAAAACATTTGACTATCGCTTAAAGCTTACCATATTCCCCTTGCATCTACAACAAAATTAGCAATAAGATTAACATCTCGATTAACATGAAGCATATGGAGAATAAGCGTTTGTAAAAATACTTTGTACAAGAGTAGAGAAAGTGATGTGAGTGTAACACATCAGATTTTTTAACGCAATTTCTCTTGTTTAAAGAACCGGGTTCTAAACGTGATCTCTGTTAGTTCCAGGAATCAATATAATATTACTGATATTTTACAAGTTCGAGCGCTGTCTAAAAAGTAGTATATACCACACGAGTTAAAAGTGGTTTTATTTTGCTGATAGGATTGCGAAATAAAACCCTACTTTTACCCCCTGCATCATAATCTACTATTACATAACAAATAAAATGTTTATCTTGAGTTTTCTAGGAAAAGCCTGTGACCCTTCATTCGGAAGGGATTTTATATAATCTTGTATAACTGGTAAACGTTAAGCGATAAACGAAAACGTACTACACGAAAAATGTAGATCTCCCTAAAGCATACAATTTATTTAAAGAAGTCCTTTCTGATGTAACCGTTATTAAAGGATCGAATTGTTCATTTCTTAAAGTTCTGCAAACATTCAGTTGTTTCTCGCGATGTCATGGAAACAGTATGTAATTTTAAGGCCAGCATATAGCGTTCAGTTGTTAAACATTTCACTATCGCTGTTCTCTTTGTATCTATAACTAAATGTGTATGTAGCTATTTCTGTAAAGGTTTATTTGGATTAAAATGTAGTGGATAGAAAAATTAATTTTCGTGGGAATAGTTTGAATACCCATTAATAAACGTTAGAGGGTAGAGAAAGTCATGTGAAGGTAATTTAAGGTTTTTTAACATTAAAAACTGTATTTTGAAAGTCCGAATGTACATAAGCCGGAAAAGGCTTATACCTTTGCTGTACTTAGCGCAGGTCGTCTTCGGCCCCTTCATTCCATCCGTATCCCTTCCTTTCTGGCGCTGGTCGAGGATTTGTGAATTTGTAGCGGCTTTGCCTCTCCTTTTGCCGTGCTGATCCAGGATTTGGTGGCGAGATGGATGATAGATGCTTCCTTTCCGAAAACTCAAGCTAAGGAGATCGGAACCGCCCAAGATTACTGTCAGGAACACCGGTTTGAATCTACTCTCCTGTCATATTTATTGAGTTAGTGTCTCGAAATGATCAGACGAACAACTACTTAGCGTTCTGCATTAGGAAAGCAGCTACAGTGTCTGTGAACAACAAATACCAAACCTGGTATTTCAGTTCAGTTCAGCGAATTCCATACGATCGTTTTCAAGAAAACCCCAATCGCAAACTACGTCTTACATGAAAGAGTTTTCTCAAGTTTTTATTCCTCCAATGGCTCTAACCATTTCCATTAAAATATCATACGTTTTAGGTACATGAATGGTAAATAAAATGTATATTTTGTATTTTCTGTGAAGTCCTCTTCATTCTGAATGACTTTTGCATAACTGGTAAACTGTAAGAGATAGACAAACACAAAAAATGTATTTCTCGTTAAAGCACGCAATTTATGTCAAATGCTTTGAAACATTGTGAAACAGAGATAATGAGATTGATCTGAAAGCATCTTTCTAAGGCTCTCCAGCGGCTATACATAGGCGGTGAATCACTCAGCGTGTTACTTAGCGCGTTTCTTATGCAACATCAAGTGCGTTCTACGAGTGAGGTTGTGACGTAAAGTGACTACCACTGCTGCGAGTTAAGTGACAGTGAAAAGTGGACATAGTCACAATAAGAACTCTACTAGGATGATTCAGGACTCCATGCTTGAACCGTATGTGTCTCTTGGACCATGACTAGGGACGGTGATTTTTAGCAATTTGAAACCAGAAATTCAATCACATTTTAAATCTTTGTAGATTTAATAGATAAAAATCCATAAATTAAAATTTGAATTTATTTTATATTAATATAATTATGTGAAATAAAGAAAGACAAAAGGTCGAACAAATCGATACACGATAAAGCTTGGCACAGAAAAGAGACATTCATACTGATGCAAATCCACGATAGACTGTAAACCTTATCATCGTTCCAAACATCGCTGTATTTTTGAATTAATGTACAACACTTTAATATTTTGTTACAATGTAAAACTATTGCCATGTCTAAAACTTGTTACTATTTGACATTGTAAGAATGAATATAAACACACAACTCGTCGTTAGAGACCTGTTACGCGACATTAAATAAAGTTATATACAAAAACCAAATAATTAAATGAAACTATACAAATTTAATATAAGTCATGCAAGTTCATGAATCGGCAACATACGTGAATGAAATCATAGTCGTAGCATCCAGTGTCAGCCGGCGTATGATTGGTTAGAGATATGGACGGACGCGCTCTCGGCTAAGGTCCGTGAGTGTATAAAAAGAAGCGCGATGGCTACGACAAGATTCATTTTCAACAATGCTAAGCCATTTGGAACAACAGATCACGTTTCCAAATTTTCATTGTTTTATTTGAAAAAATAAACACTTTAAATTTTCTGTTTTTCTTTTTAAGGTAAAGTCCCCTATTTTTATGTAGGAAATACAAAACTTCTGGAGTGAAACTGCAGAATTTATTTCAGAAGTTTGGTACATATCTCCAGGTCGTTGCTAATTCAATACAGTATGGACATACCGGGTAAAGGTATAAGGTAATTCCTTCCTATACGTGCTTCATAAAGTATTACAAACAAAAAAGTTTAATGACATTTTGTTCATGATGAACAGTTTTTAAAAAAAATAGGTTTTGTTCCAATTTTTACTTCTAATGGGTAGTGTAACCTATTTATGACAGTTTGGTAGTAACTATGTTACATCACACAGGATTTTTAAACCATTAATCACTTAAGAGGTAATTCCGAACACCTTTCAACGTAATATGGCTATAGAACTCGGCAACATTGCAAACAAGTTGAGGTAGGGCACGCAATCTGAACCGGCTTCGGGATGTAAACAAAACATAGCCTACGTCACTCCTCTCCTTTATCTGAAGGGTGACTAAAGGTTCAGTTTTGCACGCTCCCTTAATCAAAGACGACAAAAGGGTGATGTAATGTTCTGGAGAAATAACAAGTACAACTGACAAGCTACTGGCCTTCACTAGAACTGTGTAAAATGTATGGAATGTCTTGAGCTTCCAATAAGGCCCTAACGATTTAGTTGTTTTGCGTTTACGTGTCAAAAAGACCCTTTGATTGACATTACAGCAGTATCAATTAAAAATAAAATTATCTGAGCTGATAAGAATATCCGTAAACTGTGATTAGATTAGATTAGTGTGAGTTTAGATTATAAAATGCCTTATTGAAAGATTCAGATGCAATTATTAGGAGGTAGCAGATACAAAACGTTTTTTGTTTACGCTCATGAGACACACGCCACTCTAAAAACGAAAAGCAAATCTTGCAACATTGCCATCTTGTCTGTTTTATGTTCTCAGAAAACCTAAAATATCTCCGCAGGAAATGGTCACAGAAAAAAAATGGAAGTTACAAAACGTGTTCCAAATAATAAGATCTGTAACTGGTTTAAATTAATATATGTTGGTCTTCAATGTTAAGAAAACGTACCTGGAAGCAAGCTTCTGCCCGAAAATGCAAAACAAAAAACTTAATCTCTCTTCTCGCTGTTCTCATTGTAGAGCGAAGAGACACAGGAGTGCATCCAACCATCTCCGTCAAGATCGATATTTTCTCCCCCTGCTTTTTCCTTTGTTTTGCAAACTTCACTCTGTCACTTGAAGGGTGCGTTTGCAGTAACACAGTAAAAGAATCTCTTATAGTAATGAGTATCTCTCTCAGCAAGCTGGGCTGCAATTAATATGCGATCTTCCACTGCTTGCTTCCTGAGCCACAAACTAAATCCTGGGATAAGAAGCTTCCTACCATTACAGCAGCACAGCGCTTAGAATTCAATGCATGTGATAAAATGTTTCATATCTATGCTAAAATTATAAAGAGAGAATATCTGCGTGTTTATGTACGGTTATCTCAAAAACCATTTAACGGATTTTAATAATTCATTCGCCATTGAAAAGGCCAAGTTTTTCTGATGGATATGGGATTATAAAACACCTCTAATTTCATTTCATAAAATACTAAAATATTAAAAAGGATTTACCAGGTCGTGGTGCTTGAATAATACGAACATATTAGAGTTATAAAGAACATGCTTACGAAGGAGGCCTTGACTTTTAGTTCAGAATGCCATGGAATAGAAAAAAAATCTGATGTGTTACACTCACATGGCTTTCTCTACACTTGTATAAACTATTTTTACAAACTCTTATTCTCCATCTATTTCATATTAATCGAGATAAACATTTGCAGAAACGATCATTTGACATGCAAAGAGAATTATATTTTAAACATAGTGACCAGTTCTGAAAATATTTGACTATCGCTTAAGGCCTACTAAGTTCTCGTTGTTTTGTATTTGCAAGGGTAATATATAAATACAGTATCCTTTAAGCACATACATATCTCTTAATAGCTGGTTGCTAGGTACAGCACCATTCCCTTTGCCACAGATTAATACTCTTTGCATATCCAAAAAAAAATGAATAACGAATTCCCATTTGAGAAAATAAGCATTGAAAAATTTAAGGGAATAACAAGCAATATCTCGAAAATGGTTCACTCAACAACAAAAAATGTATATGACATAAATTGTGTATTTTAACGCGATCTACAATTTTTGTGTAGTAAATATTTGTCTATCTCTTATGGTTTACCAGTTATGCAAAAGTCGTTCACAATGAAGAATACTTTTGGAGACATTCCCAGAAAATTCAAGATATACATTTCATTTGTCATGAAAGTATCTTAAACATATGATATTTTAATCAAAATCGTTAGAGCCATTTTTGAGAAAATTAAAATTTTCGAAAAATGTTCATGTAAAGGGTAGTCTGAGGTGGGGAGATTTTCTTATAAACCTTCGTTTCGCATCTCTGGAAGATACTGAACCTAAATACCAACTTTGGTGTTTATCCGACTGTTTGTTTCTGAGTTATGCTGTTCACACACACAGACACACACACGGACGTTTCCAAAAATCCTTTTTTTTTTATTCAGGGGGTCTCAAAACATATATTTCCGGTGAAATCTCGGTATCGAATTTTTGGGTGGAATACAATACTTCCCCTACTTACTATACGTAGTAGAGAAAGTAAAAAGTTGTTACTCCACAGCATATAAACAGTTGCTTATCTCCACAGAGTATAAAAACAAAAGCCGGTTATATTTTATTGCAAGGTATCTCGTACATAGATAGCCATGATCTAACACAACAAACAGAAGACAGTTTAAAAAGTGACAATCGAACCTGTGTTACATGTTTTTCTTTAATTGCCGTTTATCAAATACTGCAAATGTATGTGTAATGAAAAAGTGTCACAAACTCTGAATAACCTTTATTCTAATTCTATAATGTACGTACTGAAGTTTCTGAATGCCAAAACCTTTCAATAATCCCCATGTAAGAAAGTTTTGCTTTGTTACCTTTGTACGAGGCGTATTCCAAAACTAAGGTACGGTGAACAATTTTAACGGATGGTAGGTATGAATGGTGTTTTATGCCTGCAGCGCTGTCTACCGACTCCTGAGGAACATACCGCAGTGTTGATGTGACGTAGTAGGCGAGAGCAGATCGCAATGGCCGCGACTATCACAGATCCCGCCAGTTGTGAGGTGCGCGCATACATTGTGAGTTATGCCTCGTGTATGGACCGGACATAATGAGTGACAAACAGGTTCGACACTGATGTCGATAATTTCGAAATGGCCGCACAAATGTGCACCATGAACAGCGGAGAGGTAGGCCCAGTATTCGGACCGACGACATCGTTGAGCAAGTGAACCAAACGCTTGGAAGTGATCGACGTTTGACGATTAGTGGTCTGGCTGATGAACTCCCAAATGTTGCTAGAACCTCACTTTACAGGATTGTCACTGAACAGCTTAGATATCGGAAACTTTGTGTGAGGTGGGTGGAAAAATCTCATCGGTCAGCACAAAGAGCAACGAATGTCTAGTGCACGACAGTTTTTGGTGCGCTAGAGACAAAATGGAGATGGTGTGTTTTCCCACATTGTTACGGGCGATCAGACATGGATAGCGTACACCAACGCAAAATAGAAATAACAGTCAATGCAGTGGCGCTGTTCTGGTTCACTCAAACCAAAAAAAGTGTAATCAATCGCCGTACACGAATCGCAAAATGACGGCTAGCGTGTTTTGGGACGAAAAGGGCGTCCTTTTGATTGATTTCATGACCCATGGGTCAACAATTACAGCTGACTTATACTGTGCAACGCTTACCAAACTGTGAGGTGCGGTCCAAAATCGACGCAGCGGGAAACTGTCGTCTGGCATCATCATCCTCCTACACGACAACGCACGCCCGCACACCGCTGCCAAAACCAAAGGGAAGATTCAAGAGTTTCGTTGGGAACTCTTTGACCACCCTCCGTACAGTCCCGACCTGCCACCAAGCGACTATTTCCTCTTCTTGCATTTGAAACGGTGGCTGGATGGACAACGATTTCAAACTCCAGACGAGCGTTACCAACTGGTTCAAGTCCCAGGCGGCAGACTTCTATGCCGAGGGGTTAAAGAAGCTGGTGCAGCGTTACAGCAAATGTATAGATGTGAACGGCGATCATGTGGAGAAGTAAAGTATATATGTAGGCACATATTACTGTCAATAAAAACCTTGTCTCATGAGCGATGTTGTTACTATGACCAAACGGAGCTTGGTTTTGGAATACGTCTTACTTTTGTTGTAATCAAATTCGTTAGCAGGGCATCTAAATAATTACATAAAGAAAGAAAATTGCTAACATTAGTAATCAATGAAACCATGTTTTACATTAACTCAGAACATTTCTTCTCGATGATCGCAGACTATGTCTTTTCCAAAGAGGTTAACTTGGAGGCCTGGGAGTGTGGAGTCTTATTTCGTTGTATATGTTAAGGGTTTCTGCATTATGTGAAAACTACGTTGTTTTTATGTTATCAAATAACTGTGGGACCAAAAAGAAGGTGCAAATGTTTCAATTTCAATCTATTATAATTGTCTAAAAAATTACTTGACCACTTCGACCGATGATCGTTCCACCGCCAAAGGGTACTCATAGGCTATTCAGCATTTTCAGAACTTGGAAGACTGTCGTGGGGAAGTTAAGGAATACCAAGGAGTTTTTCATCCGTTATTAGGATTAGTCGGGACTATAAGAAATAACAATTATAAGAGGGTAAAGATGAGGATTCAGTTTAAAAACCCTCTAGATTGTAAAATAAATTCATAAAGTACGGGAGAAGTAAACGAAATTAATTTGTCACTGGGGTTCAAAAAGCTAACCGTGGAACGTCGGTAGACCAGCTAGTATCAAAATATTGTTGTAAAGCCTTCAAATTTTATGAAAATCTTCATATTTTGTAGGATTTAGTATTTTTTTTAATTCCGTTAGCAATGAACCGAGATTTCCAGATATTCTATTCGGGCACTTCTCTATGAGACACATTTAGAAAACCCAAGCCACTCTTACCAACAAGACAGGTACTATGTGACGTCACCTCTATTCTTGAAGACGTTTCACCTCTATTTTCGCGAACCGGTGCTTTTAATGGCATATTACAATTACGAGGGGTGATCAGAAAATAAGGTTATAAGACCGATATTCCTGGAATTTCGTCCGCTATACAGAAATCAGTAGTGTGCGGTGATTCCAATACCGTGCAGAGTTTCACTCACCCGCCATATACAGCGCTAGTTGCAGGTAAACAGAATGGAGACTCGTTTGGAAAATGGTCTCGCGAAAAAAAAACCGCTCCGTTATTCGGTTTCCGTGGACGAAAGATGTAACCGCGGCTGAAATTCACCAACAACTGATAGAAGTTTAAGAGACTGTAATTTCTTGTCAGCATGTCGCAGAATGGTGTCGAAAGTTTGCGGCCGGTAGAGAAAACGTCACCGACGAGGATCGCAGTGGCCCACCCAGAAAGGCATCAACAGATATGAACACAGCTCGCGTGGAGGAGCTGATTCAGGATAACAGGAGGAGCACTTTACGGTATATGACGGTAGAATTCGGAAATGTCCTTCGGGAGCGTTCGTCACATTGTTCACCATATTCTGCAGTACCGGAAAGTTTGTTCCCGATGGGATCCACCACTACACCCCCAGCAGTGAGCGGTCGTCAATGCAGTGGAAACACCAGTCCTGTACAAAGACAAAGAAGTGTAGGGTGACGCCATCTGCCGGAGGGTGATGGCCAGTGTTTTGGGACAGCGCGGATGTCATACACGTGGTGTTTTTGGAAAGGGGGCACACAATGGCCGCTGACCGGTACTGCGAGAGCTTGACAAGATTGCGCGAAGCAATCAGGAGGTTTGGCCAGTACTTCTCACCGAGGGCGTCATCTTCTTTCATGACCACTCGCGATCCCATACAGTCCAGAAGGCCAGTGTGCTGTTGAAGCAGTTTCGCTGGGACATCATCGGCCACCCTCTCTACAGCCCGGACCTCGCTCCAAGCGACTTTTCCTCACTTGAAGGAGCACCTTGGACGATTAGCTTCAGACGAGTAGGTGAAACACTTTGCGACAACGTGGCTGAACGCACCAGGACAGGAGTTTTACGAGGGATTATTCAAACTCATTCCACGAAGTGACAAGTGCCTAAGCCGATATGGAGACTATGTCGCAAAATAACCTAATGTATGTACTATCAGTTGACTGTATTGGTTGTATGAAATAAAATTTACACGTTTCACTGCAGACTTTGTAACCTTAATTTCTGAACAGCTCTCACAGTATTAAGCAAAGAACAAAACAAGTTTTTCTCCTAAGTTTAAGGGTTTCACAGTTATTAAAATCTATAAACTGTATGTAATTTGTTGTATTTCATATTTTATTGTTAAATATCGACAAAAATCTACAAATCCTATTTTTTAAACTAATGAAGAATTGCTCCAAACCCTTAAAGTATAACATGTCTTGCTTTTAAATATTTATATATTTCACAATATTTAGGGATTTCTTTCTTCATAATTTGCCTGTTCTAGTAATGGAACTATTTCTGCAAAAGTTTATCTCGATCACAAGAAGTTGATTGAAAAAACATCTGATGTGTTACACGCATATGACTTTCTCTACTCTTGTAAAACTATTTTTACAAACGCTTATTCTCCATATGCTTCATGCTAATCGAGATATCGAGATGTTAATCTTATTGCTAATTTTCTTGTAGATGCAAGGGGAATATGGTAGGTTTTAACCGATAGTCAAATATTTTAAGCGCTGGTTGCTATGTGGCGCATTCGATTCTCTTTGCATTTCCAGGACATAAAAAAAATGAATAATGAATTTGAGAAAAAGTTTAAGTATTGGAAAATTTAAGGGAATAACAAGCAATATCTCGAAAACAGTTCACTCAACAACAAAAAATGTATATGTCATAAATTGTGTATTTTAACGCGATCTACATTTTTTGTGTAGTAAAATTTTGTCTATCTCTCATGGTTTACCAGTTATGCAAAAGTCGTTCACAATGAAGAATACTTTTGGAGACATTCCCAGAAAATTCAAGATATACATTTCATTTGTCATGACAATATCTTAAACATATCATATTTTAATCAAAATCGTTAGAGCCATTTTTGAGAAAATTAAAATTTTCGAAAAATGTTCCATGTAAAGGGTAGTCTGGGGTGGGGGAATTTTCTTGAAAACCTTCGTGTAGCATCTCTGGAAGATACTGAACCTAAATACAAAGTTTCCTGTTTATCCGACTGTTCGTTTCCGAGTTATGCTGTTCACAGACACACAGACACACACGGATATGTTTCCAAAAATCTGATGTGTTACACTCACATGACTTTCTCTACTCTTGTACACAGTAATTTTACATACGCTTATTCTCCATATGCTTCATGTTAATCTTATTGCTAATTTTCTTGCAGATACAAGGGGAATATGGTAGGCTTTAAGCGATAGTCAAATATTTTAAGAGCTGGTTGCTATGTGGAGTATTCCACTCTCTTTGCATTACCAGGACAAAAAAAATGAATAACGAATTCCCATTTGAGAAAAAGTATAAGTATTGGAAAAATAAAACAAATAACAAGGAATATCTCCAGGGGAAAAAATTACACAGACATAAATCGCGTGCTTTAACAGGATCTACGTGCACCGGGGTAGCACAATGGTTTTGTTTCCGGCTCTCGTACTGAAGGTCCGGGGTTCGCTTTCCGGCACTGGGGTGGCGATTTTAAGTCGGCTCATCTTCACTTCTGACTTGCTTATGTAAACTATCTCCAAGGCCCTACGTGGTTTGGAGTTCACGGAAAAAGCTGTAGGTCCTTTCATTCCACCGCCATCACTCTGCTATCGGAGATAAGGGATTCCGCTCGGGGTGGCTACGCCTCAGAAAGGGGTCCAGTCATCGCTAGGTGGAATCTGGTATCCCCCGAAGGTAATAGGCTACAACATCTTTTGTGCAGTAAGACCTTGTCTGTCTCTTACGGTTTACCAGTTATGCAAAAGTAATTCACAATGAAGAGGACTTCAGAGGCTATTCTCAGAAAATTCAAGACATACTTTTTATTTTCATGTAAATATCTTAAACATATGGGATTTTAGGCAAAATCGTTAGAGCCATTTCTGAGAAAATAAAAAAAAATTCGAAAAGTGTTCTATCTAAAGAGTCGTATTCTTGGAAGAGTTTTGAGTTATGCTGTTCCCACACACACGAACATTTTTCTAAAATTGTTTGGGATTTAGGGGACCTCAAAACATACATTTTTCGGTGAAAAAAACAGATAGGTGGTAGACAGTAGTACGCTTTTGTAAGAATATTTTAAAAGAGTGGGTAGAGAAAGTCATGTGGATGTACCACATCAAAAAAATCTTTTTAAAAGTGGTGACCGTTGTTCAGATAGTCTACCTCAGTATCCATGACAGCTCCTCTGCGCACCATCTTGGAACTTGTATGAACTTGCTCAAGTACATATTTCTTTCTACATTACTTGTCCTTTATCTCTACCTTCTCTCCCTTCCTGAGAAATCGTAAGCTCCGTCGTTCCATCGTTTTTCTCCCCTCATTTCTTTCCTCAGTACCAAGAGACTTCATACTTAGTGTTAGATAGGAGAGAGAAAGTGTAGAGGCTGGAAACTTTGTTGATGAGATTTGAGATCTCATCTCATAACAGGGCTTGTCTCCTGTTGGGTTCTTAGCCCCAACAACTGTCAACATATTTTCTTTTCTGGGGACAGACACGCAATACAAGTTAATACTGGACTCTTATCTGATAACACTGCAGGAAATATGTTCGCAGTAAACTCAGAGCTTCGTAATTGCTTTGTCTGTACACTGTCGGGCATAAAAAGTGGACCATCACCATAGTGTTTTTCTCCACCCAATTCTCTATGTGATTGGCCTGAAAAAACGACACAGGGACATACAAACTGCGACGGGCCTCCTGGCTGTCCGGTCTTCCTTTCTGGTATGGATGTGTTGATATGCTGTAAGAAAACATCCCTACAACACTTCTGTATTGGGCTATGCTCTTAACTTTTATCTAGAGCGTGGTAACAGAAGACGAAATAGAAGGTTTAGGTTTACTTTAACTGTAATTTATTCACACTTGTCCGCAGCTAGCCGCGATTTCTATCCCACAATTATCTTACTGGATTGTGGGGCCTAATCTATTAAGCTGTACCTCCCACTCTGTATATCTGTCATTGCTAACAGCTTATTCATATGCTCCACCATCTAAGTGTCGTGAAGTTCACTCCCTGATGATATTGTAGAAAATCGTGCGAATCTCGGGGCTCTGTCTTATTTATACACCCTACAAATGAAGCTATTTTCCCCCTATTTTAAAGCACTATTTAGATTGGCTGATCACCTTAGCGTCGTATGATAACATTTCTCATATCTCTCTGCTTATGACGCGTCTGGACATTCCATTTGTGTCCAAACCTCCAGCTATCTCTTTCAACCTCTGACTCCAGCGTCTCTGCTGGTCATGTTCAGCCTAGGCCCTGTGCTTGTATCTCCCCAGCGATGTTTCCGCCTGGTACCGTTTGGTGTCATGCACCTGACTTTCACATTCACGGCTAGCTAGCCTCTAAAACATCATGTATTTACACAATACTAATTACATTAATATCGGTATTTACACTGATGTATCACTGAGCTGTGTAAAAGAAAACCAAGAAATTTAATTGTTTGGTTTAGGTAAGTAGGCCGAAATCATATTAAAAGTAACTATAAGTTATTGTTCATGCTATTACAGTACAGTAATTTACAGCGTTTAATAACATACACGTGTTATATAAATGAAGTCCATAGCAAGTTTCAGTGCTTGGTTTAATACTTAAGGTGCATCCAGGTTATAGTGATCAGTGATTATGGCGGAGAAGGAAGATGATGACCAAACCTTTGTACCGAAGTAAAGAATATTACACAGCAGTACATATGATATGACAATGACTTATAATACTAGCTGAAAATGTGTCTTTTGTAAATAGGTTGTCTAGTGATTTCTCTGGTTATATATCTAGTGACCTGATATTGCGGCATCTGCCATCTTTGATTTTTAGCAACATGACTTAAGCTTCATCCCCTATAACATTCTTGTATTCCATCCAAAAAAAAAAGATAGCGAGATTTTACCGGCAATACACGTTTTGAGGCTCCGTGAATACAAAGAAATCATTTATATTTATAAAGGTCCGCGCGGGCGTGTGTCTGTCTGTACACAACATAACTAAAAATCGGATGTAATACATTCACATGACTTTTCCTACCCTCTATTTTTATTGGTGAATATATAAACTATTCCAACTAATTCCTACTATTACTAAATCTATTACATTTAATCCAAATAAAACTTCGGATAAATAGCTACATTACACATTTCGTTATAAATACAAAGAGAAGAGCGATAGTCAAATGTTTAAGAACTGGACGCTATATGCTGGCCTTAAAATTCCATACTGTTTCCATGACATCGCGAGAAACAACCGAAAATATATGCGAGTTTAGTATTGAACAATTCGAACCTTTAATGACGGATATCTCAGAAACGGCTTATGCCACAACAAAACTTATTTTTAGTAAACTGTGTGTTTTAAAGAGATCTACACTTTTTGTGTGGTATATTTTCGTCTATCGCTTAACGTTTATCAGTTATACAAGATTATACAAAATTCCTCCCGAATGAAGAGGACTTCCTAGGCTATTCCCAGGAAAATCAAGATATACATTTCATTTGTCATGTAAATAACTTTCATATATGGTATTTTAATCAAAATCATTAAGAGTCATTTTCTAAAAAATCAAATATTTTAAAAATGTTCCATGGAAAGGGTAGTTGGGGATGGAGGACTTTTCTGAAAATTTTCATGTCGCATCTTTGAAGGGTACTAAACTTAAATACCAAGTTTGGTATTTATCCGACTTCTCGTTTTTGAGCTATGCTGGTCACAGGCACACAGACGGACGTGTTTGCAAAAATGGTTTATTTGGATTCAGGGCGCCTTAAAACATGTATTTCGTGTGAAAAGTTTATCTGTATTCACAAGGAGTAGATAGAATAACACGTTTTTGTAAGAACAGCTTGTCGTCTGAAGATAACACATCAGATTTTTGCTTGTTTGTTACAATTTCCCTCTGTAACAAATGAAAACCAGTGCCAAACAAAGAAACGCAGGACTGTCCTTTCTAGAGTTAACAAATGCGACGCGTTATGAAATAAGTACAATGTGTTTGAGGGAAGTACTAATTAATTTTAAACGAGCTTGCACGACCATTTGCGTCTACTGTTGTTCTCGTTATTATTCGAAGAGTTGGGTTAAAAGAACCGGAACATTGTAAAATACATTACACGCGGCGCGCGTTATTTGTCGGCTAAATTAATACTGGGCAGGGGAGGCTACTAAAATTAAATATTAAATTTTGTCTGCTTAACAGCAAGTTACCACGTTGTATTTACTGTTACGGCTAGCAAGCCAAAAATAATGATAAAATTAATATAATAATAATAATAATAATAATAAGACAATAATTTTAATAATAATTTCCATCGTAACGTGTGTCTCGCATTTGAGAAGTCCTGTGTTCGATTCCCGTAGGCGTTGGTTCTTTCTTTCTTTTTTTTTAGGTCGGTAAGGGAATGATGGGGCTATTTCTCATGTATCACAATTTTCTTTCGCTCACTTCCCTTTCATTCCGTTTCCTTCAAATTTTTCAGGTGTGCTTCTATATTTCGTGGTGTGTGGCGGTACCGGACAGATGGCGCGGGTGCTCGCTCCAAGGAAACACTATTCCCCGTGGACACCGAACTGAATGGCCCAGCCGGCAACGTCTGTGGCCCGCATTCTGGAAGTCCCAGGTTCGATCCCTGGCGACCACCCACTCTGACCCATGGGTTTTTCGTGGTTTTCCAGGGTCGGCAGGCGAATGCTGGGGTGGTTCATCTTCTACCACGACTCTGCTTTATCTCATTTCCTCTATCCATCATCTTCCTTGTCATTTGTTTCAAGGTTTTAGAGCCAGGCGGGTTGCAGAACAAGGTGTTCCCGGGGATTAGGGACTTGTAGGTGGACTCGGGCGGCGTCGGATGCGTACGATCTGGAAATGTTAGGAACCCAATCCGTGCTTGCGCCTGTCGTTCTCCGGATCTGATTGTCCTTTAGGTCTCTCCTCCCATCCGTCCCTCCCTTTCTGTAGACACATTAGAAAAAATGTATAACCCTATGATAAGGCCGGTTTTGTTATACGGATGTGAAATCTGTGGATGGGAAAGAGCAGAGCATGTAAATAAAACGCAGGTAGCATTTTGGAAAAGAGTTCTTGGAGTTTCACAAGGCACATCAAATTCGGGGATATTGAGGGAGGTGGGATGTTATGAAGACACTGTAAAATAAGAGCAGTGAAGTACTGGCTGAGGCTGATAAGTACACACTACGATCCAAATGTTATAAATACCAGTGAGCAAACCTGTCTCCTAAGTTTTGGGCAGCTGATTTGGAAAGGGGTTTGAGGAGAATAGGAATGGGGTCAGTATGGCAAAGAGCTCAAACAAATGACAAAAACATATGGAAAGGTGTCAAAAGAAGACTAAGAGACATCAACCAACAGGAAATAGAATCGGATTGTAAAATTAAACCTTCTCTAAGTCTAGCAAATGAAATAAAATTGAATTGGGGTAAAGAGGCACATATACTTAACTTAGGAAGTAAGGAAAGATCAGGAATGGCATGGTTTAGACTGGGGGGGGGCTGGAGGGCAAAGAAAATGACACGATTCTGGCAGGAGAATCTGCCCATTCTGTGATTTGGATGACGACTGGGTACATATTTTGGCGGAATGTGCACAGTGGGAGAAGCAGCGAACAATTAAACTCAAAAAAAAATTGTTAAGTCCGTCAAGGAAGAGATTGGCATGTTGGGATCCACTGGTTGACCAGAGGAACTGGCAAAACATGGGCAATTTCTTGGTTAAAGTGCGCCAAGCGCTTATCTCTATTTCCCTTTTTGTTTTGTTTTCTTTTTCTGTTGTTTATTTTGTCACCATACCTTGTATCTTAAATATGCATGTACGGTCAATGATCCATGCACTAAATACTTGTGTAATAACCAATAAAGATACCTTATCTATCTACTTTTATCAAAGCCAATTTCCAGTGACATTGCAATATCGAACTTTTTGGACTGAATGCAGTTCCTAACGACTTCCTTCACGTTGTGTACTTTTCGGGTAGAGAATGTAAAATCGCTGTTGAACGTCGTTACGAGAGCATCTTGTGGAATACGCCGCTATTATGTTTCGTTGAAAGCGGATTTGAAAGTCCTCGTACACTAATCCTTCACAAGGCTCCTTTGCTTCACGCTTGAGTGGAATTCTTCATGCGAATCTCAAATAGCGACAGGGCGCACGTTAAATGCAGTAAGTTATAATGCTAGCCTTAAATACTCCTCAGTATAGACGTTTTTTGCGTACTTTATCGCGTACCTAGTTCATAGAGGATGTATTCCGTTCCACCCAAAAATTCGATATCAAAATTTCATCGCAATTTTGAGGCCCCTCCTTTCCAAAAGGTAGTCATTTTTTAGAAAGCTTCAGCGAGTGTGTTTGTGAACAACACGACTCTAACAGCAGATATTCTTTAAGTACCAAACTTGATAATTAAATTCAGTACATTCCAAAGATGCGACACGAAGATTTTCAAAAAAGTTACCCATCCCAAGCTACACTTTAGATATTTTTAATCTTCTCAAAAATGGTTCTAGCGATTTTAATTAAAACCAGCTGACTGACCGACATTGCACGGTAAGCTTGTGAAGCTGAAATGGTGATTAATTCATTTCACTTGCAACCCCCCCCCCGCGTTCTTTATGAAATTAATGTGCAGGGTGACCATAAAGTCCCAATTTATTTCCACGTTCCTGGTCTGTTACAACACAACAAACTGTTCCCATCACCTTGCGGTTGTACGGAGCGCACACCGTAAGATTTGAGGGGTTATTAGCAAACATGTCGCTCTTATTCGTTGTTTCAGTCCATGCACATCTGGCACCCTGGTAGAATAAATTCGACTCTTAATGAAATCCCATGCAAAAAAGTCAAGGGGAGTGAGGTAGGGGGAAACAGGGAGCCTACATACGATCCACCGGTTAGGAAAGGTCTCATTCAGGTAGTTTGCATAGTGGGGTGGTGCCCCATCTTGTTGATAAATGACAGAGACAAGGGTACCATCCTGCCGAAACTATGGCTCCAGGAACAACCCCAGCACGTCCAAGTAGACCGTCTTGTGTTTATAATAAAGGTGGACATGTTGAGGCTTTGTAAGGTCCTAAACTAAATCCCGTGGCGCGCCAGGGCCTGTCGCCCGGCCGCTACGTCCCCCACCTCTGCCTACAACAGGTATCATGAGTGGGGTGTAGTACTTTTTAATCAAGTAGTTCATTAATTGATCCCCCAGGGACCTAACGAGGCCGAGTGCACCCCGAGCCAGGTCTTCCACCGGGAGAAAATCCCCAGCCGGTACCGGGAATCGAACCCGTGTCTCACGCTTGGTGAGCAACTGCTTGGGACTTTATGGGCACCTTGTAAATGATCTAGATTTAGATGAACCTTCCCCTTTACTCCTTATAATTGTAATTTCGTACAGCAAGAAACGGGTGAAAAATCCTCTGGTATTCACACTAAAGGATGTGAAACATCGGCGGAACGACTGACTTCCTTAACCTCTCGCCGACAGTCTTCCAAGTTATGGAAATGCTGAATAAGTAAACTGAGTTTTATTTGTGGACGCTCTTTAACTACTATGGTTCTTAGCGTCCCATTCTATATTGGGCGTGAAAGACTTGTAATTTTGCTCAGTGGCCTCTTTATCAGGCTTGAGGTTCTTTTACGTGCCGTAAATCTACACCGGCTTTACTTCCCTTTGGAAGGAATCACACTAAGGAGTTTTACGCCCGAAAAAAGTCCATCGCCCTACACCGGGTTTGGGCCCGCAACCCCGGGAACTAGAGGCTAGCATGCATGCTAGCCTCTAGTTCCCTAGACTACGCGGGACAAAATGCTGCATAGCCTATAAGTAACCTTCGGCATTGTAAAAATGCTCAGTCGGAATAGTGAAGTAATTTCAGATTTTATAGTAGAACCTTTGTGATAACATAGTTAATTAACAACGTATAAGCTACATAGTTTTCACATAATAATTAAGATCCTTAAAATATACAACGAAATAGGGGTGAATATGAAGATTCTCTACACTCCCAGGCCACCAAGTTAATCTCCATGGAAAACTCACATAGGCTGCGATTACTGAGAAAAAGAATCTTCTCAGTTGTGAATTATAAAATATAGGTTGACTAATTTTTACTTTCTCTACTACGTATAGTAAGTAGGGGAAGTATTGTATTCCACCCAAAAATTCGATACCGAGATTTCACCAGAAATACATGTTTTGAGACCCCTGAATCCAAAAAAAAAGCATTTTTGGAAACATGTCCGTGTGTGTGTCTGTGAACAGCATAACTCAGAAACAAACAGTCGGATAAACACCAAACTTGGTATTTAGGTTCAGTATCTTCCAGAGATGTGACACGAAGATTTTCAAGAAAATCCCCCACCACAGATTACCCTTTACATGGAACATTTTTCGAAAATTTTAATTTTCTCAAAATGGCTCTAACGATTTTGATTAAAACATTATATATTTAAGATACTTTCATGACAAATAAAATATATATATATATATATATTGAATTTTCTGGGAATGTCTCCAAAAGTATTCTTCATTGTGAACGACTTTTGCATAACTGGTAAACGATAAGAGATAGACAAAATTTTACTACACAAAAAAATGTAGATCGCGTGAAAATACACTTATGTCATATAGATTTTTTTTATTGAGTGAACCATTTTCGAGATATTGCTTGTTATTCCCTTAAATTTTTAATACTTATACTTTTTCTCAAATTCGTTATTCAATTGTTTTTGTCCTGGTAATGCAAAAAAAAAAACGGAATACTCCACATAGCAACCAGCTCTTAAAATATTTGACTATCGCTTAAAGCCTACCAATTCCCCTTGCATCTACAAGAAAATTAGCAATAAGATTAACATCTCGATATCTCGATTAACATGAAGCATATGGAGAATAAGCGTTTGTAAAAATAGTTTGTACAAGAGTAGAGAAAGTCATGTGAGTGTAACATCAGATTTTTTATGCAGATTCGCATAACAAGGCGCATAACAGCGTTGCAGATTAAAGTTTTATTATATGTTTTAACACGTCATTACAAAATAAACACTTTCACATTACACAGTGCTGAAATAAAATAAATTTCCTCCCACACAGGGTTGAACCTATACTTTGACGTACTGTCCTCCATAGTAAATCAAACCTACCCGACAGAACCGCTGCTGCGCGAGGAAGGGTATTAATGACGTCAACACTTCCCCCTTTGGTCTTCTTTCAGTTGCTCCCATCACGCTTATGCACAGAGCAGGCAAGCTCCCAACCGATCTGTTCAGTACTCGACGATAACTGTTCCAGTATATAGGTGTTGTAAATTCTTTTTAATGTTTTAGTAAGTTATGAAATGAAATTAGAAAACATTTTATAGACCATGTCCGCGAGATAGACTTGGGCTTTTAATGCAGAAACAATTATTCAAAATCAGTCGAGTACTTTTTAAGTTTACCCCCCCCCCCTCCACACACACACATACACAGATTTTCTCTGTTTATAATATGTCATACATTTAACATGCAAACAAATGTGTATCTTACTGGCACCTTTACTCAGGCGGTAAAACATGTGGTGCGCATTTGGAACGTCAGGGATCAAATCCCACGAGCCGATAAACCTGACTGGGTTTCTCTTTTCATGTTTTACCTCAGTCACTAAGGTAAACAACGGATTGGATATATAATACCACGGCCCAAACATCCACCTTAAGTCTAAAACAATGGTACAAATGAAAATGTCTTGCCATTTATCCACAGATGGGAGCCAGCATGTGTAAAACTATAGGTACAGTTGCCTAGCACTAAGGTCTCAGTGGGCACGTGCTGAAGCTGCCATCTGCCCGGCATGTACAGAAGCACAAGTTTTGTCTTGTTCGTTACAGATTTCCGTCATTGCTCTGGACCACTTCAGTCTTGGATTTATTGTGCTATCTGTGTCGTTTTAAAGCCAATTTATTATGCCTGCACCCTTTACCAAGTAATACAGTCTCATAACAGATATGGTTTCAAATTCTTCTGGTTCTAAAAACATTTCCGCAAAAGCAATATATCTGCTGTGAGGCAAAGGACTCAAGTCCTGTTCATTCTGAGTGACTTTTACATAACTAGTAAACATTAAGAGATAGACAAAATTTTACTACACACAAAAAAAGTAGATCTCGTTGAAACACACAATTTATGTCATATACATTTTTTTTCATGGAGTGAACCATTTCCGAGATATTCCTTGTTATTTATTTGAATTTGCCAATACTTATACTTCTCAAATGTGAATAGGTTATTCATTTTTACTTTCTCTACTACGTATAGTAAGTAGGGGAACTATTGTATTCTACCCAAAAATTCGCTACCGAGATTTCACCAGAAATATATGTTTTGAGACCCCCTGAATCCAAAAAAAGCATTTTTGGAAACATGTCCGTGTGTGTCTGTCTGTCTGTCTGTGTGTGTGTCTGTGAACAGCATAACTCAGAAACGAACAGTCGGATAAACACCAAACTTAATATTTAGGTTCAGTATCTTCCAGAGATGCGACACGAAGGTTTTCAAGAAAATCTCCCCACTCCAGATTACCCTTTACATGGAACATTTTTCGAAAATTTTAATTTTCTCAAAAATGGCTCTAACGATTTTGATTAAAATATTATATGTTTAAGATATTTTCATGACAAATAAAATGTATGTCTTGAATTTTCTGGGAATGTCTCCAAAAGTGTTCTTCATTGTGAACGACATTTGCATAACTGGTAAACCATAAGAGATAGACCAAATTTTACTACACAAAAAATGTAGATCGCGTTAAAATACACAATTTATGTCATATACATTTTTTTATTGAGTGAACCATTTTTGAGATATTGCTTGTATTCCCTTAAATTTTCCAATACTTACACTTTTTCTCAAATGGGAATTCGTCATGGACATGCAGAGAATGGAATACTTCACATAGCAACCAGCTCTTAAAATATTTGACTATCGCTTAAAGCCTACCAATTCCCCTTGCATCTACAAGAAAATTATCAATAAGATTAACATCTCGATGACTCGATTAACATAAAGTAGATGGAAAGTAAGCGTTTGTAAATATAGTTTTACAAGAGTAGAAAAAGTCATGTGAGTGTAACACATCAGATTTTTTACATGGTTTTCTAATAAATAGTTTATCATGTCTGTTTCTTGGAGTTTTAAGCAAAGTTTTATGATGTTCTACTTTGGACCAGTACTTAATAGCCTCTCTTTCTAAACATCGAGATGTTCCTTGAGCCTAATAAATTGTGAACCTGCTCCTTGTCTTGCAAGTTCATCAGCTTTTATATTTCCCTCTATGCCACTATGACCTGGCACCCAGATGAGTTTAACTTCATTCTGTTCTGCCAAGCTTGTGAGCATGTTTAGGCAGTTTAAAACCAGTCCTGAGGTTACCTTATGACCACTTAGAGCCTTAAGTACAGCCTGGCTATCTGAGAAGACAAGGATCTGTTTACCAGTTTAAGCTCTCCTTAGGTTTTCATGTATACATTGAATAATAGCATAGATTTGTTTCAAAAACAATAGCATATTCACCCAAGGGAAAAACTACAGTTACCTAGCATTAAGGCCGCTGTTGACTCGTGACGAAGCGTGTCTCCTAACCAGGAGCGGCTTCTTAATATGGTAGCACGTTTGCGCTACAACCAAAGTCCTTCCTCTCCCTTTAATGTAAATAACGTATACGATTCATACATTTCGGTTATAATTCTGACATGATCTTGTGGAGTGCACTTTGGCAAGTGTTGTATTGTTTGCAGGTGCCAAGTAGTGCACTCCCGGCTGCAACCCACATTGGTATAATGGTGAAGTATAGGGAATGACGAACCAAGGGAGCGCAGAGGTGTCTGGGGGGGAAGCGAGGGGCATAAGCTGCATGTTGTTGGTTAACCTAGTAGTCAGAGAGCTTAGAATAGGATGATCAACAGGAGCAATACTTTCCGTTTCGTCCCATACACAGAGCCATATATTGAATTCATAGTAAAAGTTTACCTCACTTCTGGTCTTCTATTACTGAACTGCATCTCTGACTATACTCTAGTTACCTTGCATCTCTGATAATTACGTTGCCTGTATGCCACGTGGTTTGTGCCGTAATGTATCTGGTTTTAATATATGAATCAAAGTGGTTTATTTAGCTAAATACAGGTAAACGTTGCTATAAGGAGAGACGAATTCCATTCAGTCTCTTTTAATGCAACCGTTTTCAACCCTAAACTTGGAGGAAAAGAATGAAATTAAACGCATTGACAGACCCACACCACACCTAAAAATCTTATGTGTTACACGCTCATGACTTTCTCTACTCTTGTACAAACAATTTTTACAAACGCTTATTCTCCATATGCTTCATGTTAAACGAGATATCGAGATGTTAATCTTATTGCTAATTTTCTTGTAGATGCAAGGGGAATTGCTAGGCTTTAAGCGATAGTCAAATATTTTAAGAGGTGGTTGCTATTCCATTCTCTTTGCATTACCAGGACAAAAAAAATGAATAACGAATTTGAGAAAAAGTATAAGTATTGGAAAATTTAAGGGAATAACAAGCAATGTCTCGAAAATGGTTCACTCAACAAAAAAAATGTATATAACATAAATTGTGTATTTTAACGCGGTCTACATTTTTTGTGTAGTAAAATTTTGTCTATCTCTTATGGTTTACCAGTTATGCAGAAGTCGTTCAGATTGAAGAACACTTTTGGAGACATTCCCAGAAAATTCGAGATATACATTTCATTAGTCAAGAAAATATCTTAAACATATGATATTTTAATCAAAATCGTTAGAGCCATTTTTTAGAAAATTAAAATTTTCGAAAAATGCTCCATGTAAAGGGTAGTCGGGGGTGGGGGGATTTTCTTGAAAACCTTCGTGTCGCATCTCTGGAAGATACTGAACCTAAATATTAAGTTTGGTGTTTATCCGACTGTTCGTTTCTGAGTTATGCTGTTCACAGACACACACACACACACACACACACACACACAGACAGACACACACACACGGACATGTTTCCAAAAAAACATTTTGGATTCAGGGGGTCTCAAAACATGTATTTCCTGTGAAATCTCGGTATCGAATTTTTGGGTGGAATACAATACTTCTACTTACCTACTATACGTAGTAGAGAAAGTAAAAATTACTCAGGTAGTTCAAACAAAAACAAGAAGTTTAAACAGGAATTTTAACAGCGATGTATATGAAAAATATGTTTGGATAAGCGGTTGTGATATTAAAAACGCCCTGTTTTGCTTTCCTTGCGTTTTGTTTGGTGGTGAAGATACATGGACAAAGCATGGCGTGAATGACATGTAGCATCTTCATGAAATGTGCATGTGTTATATATTGCGAATTACCATTTCTTGTTTATTTGCGTAAATTAATCAGCCTATAGTGAGAAACGTATTCCGTATTTATTACTTAAACCATTTCAATTCGCAAGGATAATGTTGTGAACGACCAAAGTTCAGAGTCACCAGCCACCCCTGCTCCTAGCAGAACCGTCATGACCACGTAGTTAAAGCGACGTAAAACGGAGAAAACAAAACTGTTTATATTGAATTTTCTGGCAATAGCAAGTCAAGTCCTCTTCATTCGGAAGGGATTTAGTAAAACTTTGTATAACGCGTAAGATATTAGAGACAGGCAAACGTATTACGCCATTAATATGACGATTCAAACCTTCCCTAAAGATTAACTGCTTCATCCTTTAAAAGCAAAGTGGTATGGCACCCAAAGACACCTGCCGACTGAAATGCTGCCCTATGTTAACGTTTTATGTAGCGATGCAAAGAATGGACCCCAGTGTTTATTTATTTTCGAAGCTCTCGTGCTTGAGGCTGTTCAACAATAGTCTATTGATATTCGAAATAAAAACAAACAAAGGATTATCACGGAAACAAAGACATGCATTTCGAATACGTACCGTAAAAATAATATTGACTATAGGAAAACAAACATCGGTGGTATAAAGGATGGAGTTTCTCTCCATGTAAACCTCACAATGCAATGCCCTATTCAACACCGCAATTGTATATCTCCCCCCCCCCCACCGCCGTGATAAAAGAACTGTATATTCGGTTTCACCTTCCTTATACATGGTGTATATAAACCACGATGGTAAGCTTTTACAAAAATATGTTGGTTCCATTTTACTTTCTCTAGCACGTATCTAATAGGTAGAGAAGGTATTGCATTCCATCCAAAAACTCGATAACGAGATTTCACCAGTAACACGTGTTTTGAGGACCCCTCCATCCAAAAAAAGCATTTTTAAAAAAGACCCGTGTATGTGTATAAACAGCAAACAGTATTTAAATGGGATACCTTCCAAAAATGTGACAAAATGTACGAGGGCGAATTGATGATAAGTCCATTACTTTGACGAGAGATAGCGTTCTAATCACAGGTTTCTTGTTTGCACCCAAGCCTAATATCTATTCTGGGTATAATCGCAGAAATTCGTTGTTGACAGCGTTCTAAAATAAGCAGATGTGTGTTGCCTCATTGAAAATGGAGAAAAGCGAATTTCGTGTTCTGATAAAGCACTACTTTTTGTGTGGTAAGACGGTGAAGGAAAAAGAAGAAAAGCTGAACAAGTATTATGGTGACTCTGCTCCATCACATGGCATGGTTCACAGAATTTCGATGTGACCATTCCAGCACAAGAGATGCCGTGCGCACAGCAAGGACGGTTGAGGTCACAACACAAGAAATGGTCAACAAAGTTCACGATATTGTGTTGGAAGACCGCCGAGTGAAAATCCATGAGATAGCCAAGATCGTAAACTTCTCGAGTGAACGGATGTATAACATTCTGCACGAATTTTTAGGTATGAAGAAAACTATCGGCAATATGGATGCCGTGACTGCTCACAGTTGAGAACAAGCGGAATCGTGTGACCATTTCACAGGGATGTTTGAACATGTTCCAGCACAACCTAAATGAGTTTGTGCGGCGTTATATCACGGTTGATGAAACTTGGATCCATTACTTTCAACCTAAAACCAAACAACAATCAAAGCAGTGGATTTCCTTCGGCGAACCTGCTCCAAAGAAAGCGAAAACCATTCTGTCGGCAGGAAAAATCATGGCAGCTGTCTTTTGGGATTTACAAGGGATGATAGACATCCACTACTTGGAAAAGGGATCACGATTATGCCGCAATGCTGGATCAGTTTCACAAGGAATTGTTAAAGAAATGACCCCATTTAGTGAAGAAAATGGTTCTCCTTTGCTACGATAATGCACCCGCACACAAGTCAGCCATTGCCATCGCAAAATTTGTGGAATTGGGCTACGAACTGCTACCTCACCCACCATATTATCCAGATTTAGCTCCGAGCTACTTCTTCCTCTTCGCAAATACGAAAAATTGGCTCGCTGGGAAGAAATTCACGTCCAGTGAACACAAAATGGCAGAAACAACCTCATATTTTGCAGACTTCGAAAAATCATATTTTTTGGAAGCGTTAAAAAATTGGAGAAACGTTGGACAACGTGTATTAAATTGAAAGGAGACTATGTTGCGAAATAAAATTGATTTTTTGGAAAAAATTATTAATTTCTTCAAAAAGTCACTGACTTATCAATCCGCCCTCTGGGAATAGCCTGTCAAGTTCTCTTCGTTCGGAAGGAATTTTGTATAAGCTTGTATAACTGGTAAATGTTAAGCGATAGACAAAATCGTACTACACAAAAAAATGTAGATCTCTTTAAAACACACAATTTCTTTCAAATAATCCTTTTGTGACCTCAGCCATTTTCTAGGTGCCCATTATTATTGGTTTATTTTTCAATACATCATTTTAAATACGGGCGTTTGAGCCTTATTCGGCCGTTGGCGGCAATCGGTTGTCTGCGCATGACGCCAATACTTTGAAGCCTCTGGCAGAGGACTAGCGAAACATGAATGCAGGGGGTGGATGTCAACAGTTGCGAGGTCACCTTAGTGGAATGGGGCTTGTATCCTACTTTCCCAGTATTTATATTTGGAACGTCTTACGCTTGCGTCTCGTAAACAGGCAATCTCAGCATATATTGCTTATAGTTAACACAAATAACGGGGCGGGTTTTGTAGCGTAGTGTATCCCGGCAAACACTCAACCATGGTCACTTTCATCTCGCGTGCAAAGAACATACAAAATGTCCTAGTGAAAAACAGTTTTACATGCTGTCGTTTACGGACCTTCCCTTTGAGACAATATGCTCGATGAACTAATGACGTCATCGCTTTAAACCGATGGTGGTAAATCTGAAGAGCCGTTATATACACTGCCGTTTGTAAAAATTGCAACACAAGAAATAGTTTCCCGAAAATAACTCCAAACTTGGTGGAAGTGTAACAGAGTGTGCAAGCAATAAGTGATTAGGTTTGCACAGAGATGGGGTACACGTAGGCCGAGCAGAGCCCTCTCGTGTCGGTCCGACAAGATCAGTGTTGCGCCCAGTGTAGTCAGTGCAGAGCTGTCAAACAAGGTGGAAACAATAAAGTAAGTGACGGTATGCCTCGTCCACGCCAAAGGGAGCCATATCGGCATGTGAGTGAGTTCGAACGGGGCAGAATGATCGGTCTCCGGGAAGCGGGTTTGTCATACCGTGACATTTCGGCTCGTACAGGGCATGCTGCTACGACAGTGATGCGTGTGTGGAAGCAGTGGATAGATGAAGGTCGTACGCAGCGAAGAGCGGGTACTGGACTACGGAACATGATCACAACACGGGATAACCGTCATCTTGTCCGCATGGCCATAACGAACCGCACAGCTTCATCCACAATGTTGGCTCGACGCTGAAGCACTGCAACACGTGTGAACTTGTCTGCATCAACGGTTCGTCGCCGTCTGCTGCAGGTTGGATTGGTTGCATGCATGCCACGTCGGCTTCCATTGTCCAGAAACCACGAGCTCCTCCGACTGCAATGGGCACTTGAACACCGTCACTGGGGTGCTGAGTGGCAATGTAGTCTTTTCGGACGAGTCCCGCTTCGACGTGCCTTACAGTAATGGCCGCATACTTGTCCGGCGGTACCGTGGTGAGCGCAACCTGGAGGGCTGCATTGTTGAGCGGCATAGCGGACAAACACCAGGTGCGATGCATTGGGGCGCAATTGCTTACAACAACCGATCTCGCCTCCTACGAATTGAGCGCACTTTGAACAGCAACCGGTACCTAACGGTGATTGTAAAGCCTGAGGTACTCCCCCTACTTCAGGCATCTCCACAGGCCACTTTTTAACAGGACAATGCCCGGCCACATATTGCGAGGAATGTACAAGCCTTCTTCGAAGAGCGACGGGTACCACTGCTTCCCTGGCCTGCACGTTCGCCTGACATCTCGCACATTGAACATGTCTGGGATATGGTTGGTCGGCGTCAGGTCCTTCAGTATTCAGTGTCACGGATTTGTGGACTCGAATACAAACTGCGTGGAGGGAGATCCCTCGGAACTTATTCAGAACCTTTTTGATTTAATGCCACGGCGTATAGCAGCTCTAATTGCAGCGCATGGAGGCCACACCAAATACTGAATATTAGGGCTCAAAGTTCATGTATAGATTTGAGAAGCTTATAATTTGTTACTTGTCATGTACCTAACCTGTGGTATTAAATTCATGCGTTTCCTTCTTGGTGTTGCAATTTTCACAAACGGCAGCGTAGATATATATTCAGTTTGCTCTATTCTTCTTGCACCAACAAGTAGGTGTGTAATAAAAGAATTTCTGACATATGAAGTAGATAAGAAAAAATAAGTTTTCGTAAACATAGTTTGTACAAGCTGTATAAAAAAATATCAGATCCGTTGCACTCACAGACTTTCTCTACTCACTCTTCTACAAACTATTCTTACAGAACCTTATTCTTCTATTCACTTATTGTTCATAAGATAAAACTTTCATTAAGCATTTCGTTGCAGGTATAAAAAGAATACAATACGCTAAAATGATAGACAAATCTTTTCAAAGCCACTCGGTAAGCCATGGGTTTGAAATTCTGTTTTCTTTGCACAAACTTGAAAAAGAAACCATTATACATTACATTCAACTGACTTTCTGTACCGTTCATTGTTTATTAATTGCCATAGAAACTGCTCTTACGAAACCTTCTTTTTCTAACTACTTCATTTTAATCCAAATAAACCTTTACAGAAATAGCTACATTACACATTTTGTTATAGATACAAAGAGAACAGCGATAGTCAAATGTTTAACAACTTGACGCTGTATGCTGGCCTTAAAATTCCATACCATTCCTATGACATCGCGAGAAACAACTGAATGTCAACAGGACTAAAAAGAATTGAATAATTCGAACCACTAATAACGGATTTTGGAAATGGCTTATGCCACAAAAAGGTTAATCGAAATAAATTGTGTGGTTTAAACAGATCTACATATTTTGTGCAGTGCGTTTTCGTCTATCGCTTAACGTTCACAAGATTATACAAAATTTCTTCCAAAGAAGAGGATTCAAATGCTATTCCCAGAAAATTCAAGATATACATTTTATTTATCATATAAATATCTTTAATATACGCTATTTTAAACAAAATAATTACAGCCTTTTGAAAAATGTTCAATGTAAAAGGCAGTTGGGGTGTGGCTATTTTCTTGAACATATTTTCTAAAAATACTTTTTTTGAACTCAGGAGTACTCAAAACATGTATTTTCGGTGGAATACAATACTTCTAGTTACTGTAGGTATATAATCGAGAAAGCAATAAACGTTAGTGACAACGTCCATGATTCTGAAAGTGTTTCCAGTGCAAAAGGGGCATGACAGGTGACGTGGCTGTAACCACACGCAATTAGTGTCTCTCTGTTTATTAGTGCACGCCCCTGCAGCAGCACGGGGGGGTCGTCATTTCCCACAACGCAGCATCCAGAGATACTACGTGCTCACAGTGTTCATGATAATTGCACCTTTATAATAAGGGAGGTAATGGAGACCATAATGCCGCCTGCTACATCCTGCGCAACAGGTCCAGCATCTCTGTTCTGTTATTTGCATTTCTGTGACTGTCCCAAACGCGAGACAATGACCGATCATGTTTGAAACAGTGTTGTTTTCCGACAAATCACACCATCTCACACGTTATAGAAATCTATTTACCACCTCCTCCTTAATAATACATATATCTCCTCCTTTTCACTTTCTCTACTCCTTAACTATAGTACGTGCAGAAAGTTATATATTCCACCCAAAAATTCGATATCGGGATTTTAACGGAAATACAGTTTTGAAGTTCCACGAATTCAAAAAATAAATAATTTTTACTTTCGCTTCTACATTGAAGTATGCACAAGAGGTATTCCATTCCACCCACAAATTCGATACCGAGATTTTGCAGCAAATACACGTTTTGAAGTTGGCTGAATTCAAAAAAGAAATAATTTTTACCTTCTCTAATTTAAAGTAACTACAGGAAGTATTGCATTCACCCACAAATTCGATACCACAATTTCACCCGAAATACAAATGTTGAGGTCTCCTGACTTAAAAGAAAATCAGATGTGTTACACTCACATGACTTTCTCTACTCTTGTACAAATTATTTTTACAAACGCTTATTTTCCATATGTTTCATGTTAATCGAGATGTTAACCTTATTGCTAATTTTCTTGTAGGTGCAAGGGGAATATGGTAGGCTTTAAGCAATAGTGAAATGTTTTAACAGCTGGTTGCTATGTGAAGTATTCCATTCTCTTAGCATTACCAGGACATAAAAAATTAATAACGAATTCCCATTTGAGAAAAAGTATTGGAAAATTTAATGGAATAACAAGCAATATCTCGAAAATGGTTCACTCAACAACAAAAATGTATATGACATAAATTGTGTATTTTAACGCGATCTACATTTTTTGTGTAGTAAAACTTTGTCTAACTCTTATGGTTTACCAGTTATGTAAAAGTCGTTCACAATGAAGAATACTTTTGGAGAATTCCCAGAAAATTCAAGATATGCATTTTATTTGTAATGAAAATATCTTAAACATATGATATTTTAATCAAAATCGTTAGAGCCATTTTTGAGAAAATTAAAATTTTCGAAAAATGTTCCATGTAAAGGGTAATCTGGGGTGGGGGGATTTTCTTGAAAACCTTCGTGTCGCATCTCTGGAAGATACTGAACCTAAATACCAAGTTTGGTTTTTATCCGACAGTTCGTTTCTGAGTTATGCTGTTCACAGACACACACACGGACATGTTTCCAAAAATGCTTTTTTTTTTTGGATTCAGGGGGCCTCAAAACATGTATTTCCGGTGAAATCTCGGTATCGAATTTTTGGGTGGAATACAATACTTCCCCTACTTACTATACGTAGTAAAGAAAGTAAAAATAGAAAAAGGTCTGTTAGTGTGTGTCTGAAAGATGCAAGACTTGGTATTTAAATTGCATATTTCAAGGCTGCCATCACGACATACGGAGATATAGCAAGAAAACCCTCTCACCCCAAATTACATGCTGTTTTTTATTTTCTTCTAAATGGTTTTAGCGATTTTGATTAATATACCGCATACTTGACATATGTGCATGACAAATAAATGTATATCTTGAATTTTTTGGGAATCGAACTCGCTGCACAAGTGGTCCCAGGTTCGATTCCCGACTCGGGGGTGGGAATTTTTCTCTGTTCAAGATTATTCCCTATCGTCCCTAGAGTCTGGAAGCACGAATGAGTGTGTCAATGTGTATGCATATGATCTAGTGTATAAAACCCAAAGAAAAACCAGAAATACAAGACAACCGTATACGAGTTAACACCACTGCCGATAGGTGATGTGTTCCAAAGCCAAAAGGCCGCCGATACGACCATTGCAGTTAAGTGCTGGAATAAAAAGAATACCTCCTCCTCCTCCAGGTACGTGTGTTAGAGAAAATGAATAAGCCTATGCCAGAGGAGACACTTCTCTTTCACGGTGGCGTGTTGGATGGCGTAACTATGGCTGCGTGAGCCATACTGGGCTTAGACACGATGAGTTACTTGAGCACACCAAAAAGTGACACGGCATGGAAATGGTATCACGTACTCTCGCATTCCAGTGCAATGCGCACACAGAACTATGTTCCTAATGATGACAGCAATAATTTCACGTTCCTTACTCCGGTATCTCGGTCATTTCATCGTTACGTGCCGCAAAAGCCTGCAGTTTTGGGCCTTAAAGCCTTAATACCAAATTACGTAGATAATTCCCATACATTTAACTAGCTTAACGGAAGACTACATGGCTAAAATTGTACAATACAAATTAAATTTCTAGTTTTTATTTCATATTTATTACCAATATCATTGTAGGCACTATTCTATACAGTGATTTTCCTTCACACAGTGTCCACCGTCGGCCGCTACAGCTCGGACTCCCGCCAAAGCAGTTATCATTATTAAGAGATGAGGTTAACTGTAGTGTGTTTGTGTTCAAGGAGATAGGGTGAGTCCAGATGTAAACAACGGGCGCCTTGCTCGTAGAGGTTGTATCAAAAAACATGCGGAGATAGTCGAAAGTGAACGTTCTCCGTCTCTCACTTAAAACAAAAGCTATATCACCGAGCGGATGGCTCAGGCGGTAACGTTCCGGGTTCAAATCCCGTGGGTCGAACAATCTGACTGAGGTTTTTTCGTGGTTCCTCTCAGCCGCTAAGGTAAATACCGATTGGATATTTAATACCACGACCCAATGTTCCAACTTAAGTCTAAAACAATAGTAAAAACGAAACATAGGTGGTAATAGCGAATGCTGTTCCATCTAGCCACAGACAATGAAAGCATCTACTGGACGGCACCCTAATGCCATCTTGCACGGCACGAAGCAGAAGGTCCAGTTGCTATGCGCTAGGGTCTCTGTGGACACGTGACCAAGCAGGTGGTTACAGGGATGAGACCTAGAAGGCTAACTGTCCGCCTTTGGATATGAAAGCAACAGGAAGACTGGATGGCACCCTAATGTCATCTGCACAGCCTACGCAGAAGATACAGTTGCTATGCACCAAGGTCTCTGTGGACACGTGACGAAGCGAATGGTTACAGAGATGAGACCTAGAAGGCCGACTGTCCGCCACACATCGATCTAAGAGTTATCCACTAACAGATCCGTCGCGATATGACCATGTAGTTAACGCGACGTAAAATAGAGTAACAAAAAGAGCTATATAAGAAACTCATTTCTACACCGCAAGAGGTAATAGATGCATATGCACTTATATCACAGTCTGATATATTTCTTACTCTGCTTGCGAAGCGGAACATGCGTACTACGGTATATTTCTTTACCCACTATATGTAGCCGTCTGTACCCTCAAGTGTGAATGAGTATTTCTTGAGAAGATGCCAGAAATGTGTGGATCATTGTAAAAGTAATTATGATAATGTGAGGCGGTTGCGGGGATATTATAACTGTTTTGGCGGGAGTCAGAGCTGCGGTGACCGGAGCGCGAGTAGCCTTGTGGCGGCCACAGTGTGAAAGAAACGCACTGTATTTTAAATATTTTAATAAATTATGCTGCATCTGCATTTTGTACCGAATTTGTGTTGCATTCACATGACTTTCTCCACCCATTCAACAAACTATTCTTACAAAAGCTTATTCTAGTATCTACTTCTTGTTAATGCAGAAAAAGATTTGTTGAAATGGTTTCATTACATATTTCCTTACAATGAGAATGCAGTAAGGTTTAAGCCAGGCATGTACAGGCTTGACTCGCTACAGCAGCCCACGAGCAGTGTTGTTTTTCATTCTATTGTGGACTGCTATGCCAATGCAATGTGGTCGCTGCTAGTTTCCCTGCATCTGCACACAGCTAGCTTAAGCGATAGTCAAATCTTTTAAGAATGGGCCGCTACCTGATGATGTTGACTTTGAAATTTCGTTCTCTTTGCATGCCAAGGAGAAAAATCTGATGTGTTACACTCACATGACTTTCTCTACTCTTGTACAAACTATTTTTACAAACGCTTATTCTCCATCCACTTTATGTTATTCCAGATAAACATTTGCAGACTCTATCTTATTGCTAATTTTCTTGTAGATGCAAGGGGAATATATATTTACAAAGGCAATATAGAAATACAGTAGCCTTTAAGCACATACATATCTCTTAATAGCTGGTTGCTAGGTGCAGCACCATTCCCTTTGCCACAGATTAATACTCTTTGCATATCCAAGACAAAAAAAATGAATAACGAATTCCCATTTCAGAAAATAAGTATTGAAAAATTCAAGGGAATAACAAGCAATATCTCGAAAATAGTTCACTCAACAAAAAAACTGTATATATGACATAAATTCTGTATTTTAACGCGATCTACATTTTTTGTGTTGTAAAATCTTGTCTATCTCTTATGGTTTACCAGTTATGCAAAAGTCGTTCACAATGAAGAATACTTTTGGAGACATTCCCAGAAAATTCAACATATACATTTTATTTGTCATGAAAATATCTTAAATATATGACATTTTAATCAAAATCGTTAGAGCCATTTTTGAGAAAATTAAAAGTTTCGAAAATCTTCCATGTAAAGGGTAATCTGGGGTGAGGGGATTTTCTTGAAAACCTTCGTGTCGCATCTCTGGAAGATACTGAACCTAAATACCAAGTTTGGTGTTTATCCGACTGTTCGTTTCTGAGTTATGCTGTTCACAGACAGACAGACACAGACACAGACACACACACACACACACACACACACAGAGACACGTTTCCAAAAATGCTTCTTTTGGATTCAGGGTGTCTCAAAACATGTATTTCCGGTGAAATCTCGGTATCGAATTTTCGGGTGGAATACAATACTTCCCCTACTTACTATACGTAGTAGAGAAAGTAAAAATGGGGGGTAGCGATTTTGCAGTTTGACGTTTCAAACCTATAATAAAGAATAAATCGGAAATAGTTAACGCCACAAAAATGTGACAAATTCTGTCCTTTGAGTACATTCACATTTTTTGTGGCATGCTTTTGTCTATCTCACCCAGAGGGTGAGGCGGTAACGTCTGTGGTTCGCATTCGGGAGGTTGAGACAGAAGGTGCCCGGATTAATTTTGTGTTAATTTATTTAGTGATTAATTTGATATGTGTATAACACCGTGTATAATGTAATATTTGTCTTATAGGTAATGTTCCTGTTTCACTAGTTTTAGGACGTGTTAAACTCTGCAGTATGGTAGAAATTATGCTGTTCGCAAGTACAGAGAAAGTTGGGATCTTTTGTGTTAGGATCGAGCATAAGGTTTTACTACCTTGTCTCCGCTCCGAAAGTATGGAGTGAAGGAAATGTAACACAGAACGGAAAATTACCAAGAGAAGCCCGGGAAAAGGTTACGTGATATAGCCAATAAGAATATATATAAATGAAATAATATTTAGCCACGCTGAGAAAACCGCGAAAATTCCTCCAATGAGAAATCAGATCCTAAAATTTCAAGTGGGGGGATGTATTCCATAAATAGTCGATATTTACCCCAAAATCCAGGAGTTGACTTGTAGATAAAGACGAGGAATCCACGCTACTCCGTAAGAGAAAGTTGGCACGCAAATGGTGTTCTTTTGTGCGGAAGTGTAAATGTGACTAATCACATATTAATAACAATGTATCGGTGATTCCCTATATAAAGTGATAAGTGAACAGGAACATTATTTAGTGTTTTTAGAGTGAAGAAGTGACAATAAATAGCGATAAATCAAACATTATGATGAGCAGTGAATTCACCTCTGAGCTCCTTTGTACCACTACCGAGATCAACGACCTTATTAGCAATCCTGATTGGCAAATTTGTGAAACTATTTATTTTAAGAGGTTGGAGTTGTATTGTATTTCGACTGTTGGGGAGCCGAACACTTGAAGTAGTTGCAACCACGTATGATACTAAGTTTTCCGGTAGCCTTCGCCCCAAATTTACTTTCCAGTGGCCTTTGCCCCAAGTTTAAGAATCAATTTTTGTATTTTGAATGTTTCTTTAAATATTATATATTTAGGTTTGCCTCGGCTTCGTCAGTATTATTGTTAGAAACATGAATTTCTTTGCAAGGAGTGGTGCGGCTAAGAATGTAGATTTACACAGATTATAATTTTTACTTCACTCCTTTTTATTAATTCTTGACACGATTTAAATAACACTTCACTGATATAGAGAGCTGAGAGATAATTTATTAATTACTTGCACTTTTTAACACGTAAGCTATTTTTTGTCTCACACTGAATACGTATTAAACTTCTCGAGGACGCGTCTCGCGTCCGGTTAGGAACACTGTCTACAACCAACCGAACTGATTTCCACCACCTAAATTTGTAAATTTCTGTATTTCAAGTCTCTGATTGGCTATTCCTAATCCAATACAACACTTTTATTTAACTTTCGGGTTTTTTCTGGTTGTTGATTGGCTATTTATAAACTGTCTAAAAATTACATTATTGCTGCTCCAAGAATTACCAGTAGCATTATTAAACATTCTAATTCATTATTGCCTCAAGGTTACCTCATTGTTACCTCATTATTAGCAACTTTTAACCTATTATTCTCACAGCTCCTACATTATTAAATTACGTAATACATTCACATAACATTATTAAACATGTATATAATAATATAAACTTTAATACAATGACTGTTACATGCATTTTATACACGAGTATTATACACATATTGCTTTAAGGCGGGCTGTTATTATATTTTATATTATATAATTTGACTGATATCATTTAAGTGTTAAAAATACTGCCTCAAAGTTCATGGTTATATCTCCGCTGAGAGCAACTAGCCAGGGCGACAACGAGAATTACCGTACAGTTAAATCTACGGAGATTTGCCTGATGAAGACGTCGGACGGAGGACTTAAAGCAGGTACAGTGAATTTTACCATTACTTCTCCTGTATCTACCACTACACCGCGTTCGGTGCAACCCAAAGATACAGCTAGGCCACCTCCCCGGCGCAGTCTTCGAAGCAAGAGGCACGAGGACCGACGCAAGGTCCAGGGTTGGATCTCCCATTCTGACCTAGAGTTTCTCATTTTCTGGGGTGGTTTATCTTCTACCACGACTCTCCTGCCCCATTTCCTATACCCATTATCTTTGTCATCTGTTTTAGGGTTGAAGGACCAGGCGGGTTGCAAGAGGTTTCCTCCTTGGCGTCGTTGCGGGGACTGCTCAGTTAGCTGTCTCCCCCCAGGGGAGTGCCGGGGGTTCCGTGGATTCTGGCGTCGGGTGCGTTCTATTTGGACACATCAGGGACCAGGTCTGTGCTTGCGCCCGTCATCATCCGGAATGTTCGCCCTTCGGGTCCCTCTCAGGGTCACGATACAAGCACAAGGCACCGAGTGGCCTGCATGTCAGTTTCGGGGCCCCTCCGATGATTCGTCCCTTTACCTCTTTGTCTGTCTTTACATTCATTCACTGATTAACCTCAACTTATGTAGGACTACCACCACCACCACCACCCCCCAGGACTTACAGGCGAGTGCCTGGGATCAGAGGCCCGTCGAGGAGCAGACAGAATATCCAGGATGGGTGATCAGTCCGATGCCTGGTATGGGATGAAGGAAGTAAATGAAAGGAAATGTTGGCGAAATGGATGAAAGGAAATGTGATGATGGAGCAGTTGGTGGAATGAATGGCGGGGGAAACCGCAGAAAACCCGCCCAGACGCCGTTTTGTCCACCACAAATCCCACATGGGATTGAACCCGGGGCGCCTCGGTGAGAGGCGAGCGGTCTAACCACTCGGCCATGGCGCCGCCTTGTCTGTCTTTACAGTTATACAAAAGTGATTCAGAACCTAGAGGACTTCACAGACACACGTTTATTTGTGACGGTGACGGTGACGGTGACGGATTTTCCTGAAAATCTTAGTGTCGCATTCTTGAAAGACGCTGAACTTAAATACCAACTTTGGAACTGATTCGACTTTTCGTTTCTGAGTTATGACGTACACATTTGCGCGCACATGGATTTTTTCTAAAAATATTTCTTTTGGATTATTTAAGGGAGTCTCAAAACGTGACATCTCGGTGTCAAATTTTTGGGTGGAATAAAGTACTTCAACTTACTATGGGTAGAGAAAGTAAAAAACCGTTTATAACGAAAGGGAGGAGAAGGAGAGAAGAGGCATTAGTGGACTAAAGTTGGAGTGCTCAAGGCACGAATGGGATTCCAAACATCCCTGGAGACAGCTGCTATGCTCCCCACTTTGTTAACCCCTGGCTGCAGCATCCTGTTTAACAGCTGTAACCATCGCTTTGCATTTGTATTATTCATTGCTCTCTGCTGGAACACTGTGCTACTTCAAATTGAAATTACAGTGGACAAGCGCAAACCAGCAGAAAACGTTCTCTTCCTTCAAAGTTATACCTGGAGCAGTGCAACTGTTTTCTGTTGCGGTAACGGCAACTACTGTCCTTTGTTTTTATTTGCCCTACAACTGCTTCATTTCCCACGTGAAGAAAATTAACGCAATGGAATGTACACGATACCCTTTTTACTTCCTCAAATACGTACCGTTATGTTCTAGTGATTTTAATTAAAATACCTTATATTTAAGAAAAAATCTGATGTGATACATTCACATTACTTTCTCTACCCTCTATAGTTTATTATTGGATACATAAATTATTCTTACGTAAGCTTATTTTTCTATATACTAAATCTTTACAGACACAGCTACATTACACATTTCGTTATAGATACAAAGAGAACAGCGATAGTCAAATGTTTAACAACTGGACGCTATATGCTGGCCTTAAAATTCCATACTGTTTTCATGACATCGCGAGAAACAACTGAAAATCGACAGGACTTTAAAAGAATGACAAGGTAGAGAACAATGCTAACCATTAATAACGCATATCTCACAAATGGCTGATGCCACAAATTTATTTTACATAAAATTGCGTGATTTAAAGAGATCTACACTGTTTTGTGTATGATGAAGTTTTCGTCTATGGGTTAACATTTATCAGTTATATAGAATTATACAAATTCCCTCGTTATGGAGAGGACTTCAAATGCTAAGCCCAGAAAATTCAAGATATACGAGGCGTATTCCAAAACTAATGTCCGTTTGCTCATAACAACAACCTCGCTCATGAGACAAGGTTTTTATTGACAGTAATATGTGCCTACATATATACTTTACTTCTCCACATAATCGCCGTTCACATCTCTACACTTGCTGTAACGCTGCACCAGCTTCTTTAACCCCTCGGCATAGAAGTCTGTCGCCTGGGACTTGAACCAGTTGGTCTTGAGTTCATCGCCGGTTTGAAATCGTTGTCCACCCAACCGCTGTTTTAAATGCAAGAAGAGGAAACAGTCGCTCGGTGCCAGGTCAGGGCTGTACGGAAGGTGGTCAAAGATTCCCAACGAAACTCTTGAATCTTCTCTTTGGTTTTGGCAGCGATGTGTGGGCGGGTGTTGTCGTGCAGGAGGATGATGCCAGACAAAAATTTAGATCGCACGTCTCAGTTTGGTAAGCGTTGCACAGTACACCTCAGCTGTAATTCTTGACCCACAATCCACGAAATCAATCAAAACGACGCTCTTTTCGTCCCAAAACACGGTAGCCATAACTTCGCGATTGCTTACACTTATTTGGTTTGGGTGAACCGCAACAGCGCCACTGCATTGACTGTTGTTTCGATTGATTCTGCATTGGTGTACGCTATCCATGTCTCGTCGCCCGTAATAATGTGGGAAACACACCATCTCCATCTTGTCTATAGCGCTCCAAAAACGGTCGTGAACTACGAATGACCGGTGAGCAGTTTTGGCACCCACCTCGCACAAAGTTTCCGATATCCCAGCTGTTCAGTGACAATCCTGTAATGTTAGGTTCGAGCAACATTTGGGAATTCATCAGCCAGACCACTAAACGTCAAACGCCGATCACTTCGAAGATTTTGGTTCAATTACTAAACGATGTCGTCGGTCCGAATACTGGGCCTACCACTCCGCTGTGCATCGTGCACATTTGTGCGGCCATTTCGAAATTCTCGACACCAGTGTCGAACCTGTTTTTAACTCATTATGTCCGGTCCATACACGAGACATAACTCACGATGGATGTCCTCAGCTGACGATCCTTTTGCCATCAAAGAGCTAACCACACCACGCACTTCATAACTGGCGGGAGCTACGACTGTCGCGGCCACTGCGATTTGCTCTCACCGACTGGCAAACGCCTACTGCGCCACACCAACAGTGAGGTAGGTTTCTCAGGAGTCGGTAGACAGCGCTGCAGGCGTGAAACGTCATTCAGGCCTACCATCCGTTAAATAGTGTTCACCGGACCTTAGTTTTGGAATCGCCTCGTACATTTTGTCATGTAAATAATCTCTAATATATGCTACTTTACTCAAAATCGTTAAAAAAAACAAATCTTTATATATATATATATATATATATATATATATATATATATATTTACAAAATAAAAAAATCGAAAAATGTTCCTTGTAAAGGTAGTTTGAGTTAAGGGGATTTTGTTGAAAACCTTCGTGTCGCATCTTTTGTGGCGGGAGTACACGTTGTCTCATGTACCTGGATCTCCGTTGTTGCCGGCTGCCAGTCGAAGAGCTGAGGAAAGAATTCCTATCCTATCTAGTTGGATAATAACTCTGCGATTTTCTGGGTGAAGTCAAAATAATATACTGATTTTCCCATAACCTTGATTTATTAAGAAAATTGTGTCTATTCAAGCGGCTAGCAATTTTCCCTTATGAAGTACTTTTTAAATTTTATAGCTTAAAGCTTCCCGCTATCATTTTATGTTACTCTGTGGATCTAGCTAATTCGCAGCACGATCTTCGCACCCACATACGCAGTATCTTCCACTGGTTGCATAATTTAATTACATCATTGATTCTAATATCAGTTGCTACGGTAGTAGCATGCAAACTAATGCCAAGAGAGAATCTCATAGAGCTGTGTAAACTCGGGGACTAACTACCTTTTTATTTGTTTTCCTATGACGCCAAAATTTGCGCCTTTATTTGTTACAACTTCCATTGGTTCTTAAGTAGCGTTACTAGCATCTTATGACAATAAAATGTACCAAATTTCTGAAGTCACGCGTCCTGCTGACTTATCTACAAACCCACTGCCTCTATCCTTCTTTTAAGTACATGTTTCCTTTTCTACTTTACCAAGTTCCTCGAGTTCCGAGAAATGGACCACTATTTCTCTCTTTTTCTATTCTTTGCTATCTCTTTCTAATTGCTGAGGTTTGGTCTGAAACCTGTGCACATTAGTGCGTGTGTTGATGGACTTTCACCTCGTTTGCTACCTCGCCTGTTCTAATTACAGCTATGTTACATATTGTAAGTTATTTCCAATATTTCAAATACTGTTATTTCCTATGGTTATTTGCTATGTCCCCTTACACTTTGGAAGGTACTGAAACTTTATCCGACATTTCGTTTATGAGTTATGCTCTTCACAGACAGACACACCCGCACATTTTTCTAAAAATCTGATGTGATACATCCGCATGACTTTCTCTACCCTCTATCATTTATTAGTGGGTATACAAACTAGTCTTATTTTTCTATCTACTTCATTTTAATCCAAATAAACGTTTATAGAAATAGCTGCATTACACATTTCGTTATAGATACAAAGGGAACAGCGATAGTCATATGTTTAACAACAAGACGCTGCATACTGGTCTTAAAATTCCATACTGTTTCCATGACATCGTGAGAAACAATTGAATTTTGACGGACTTAAAAAGAACTGCTAAGTATTGAACAATTCCAATTATTAATAACGGATACCTCAGAATTGGCTTATGCACAAAAAATCTTATTTGAAATAAATTGTGTGTTTTAAAAGGATCTAAATTTGTGTAGTACGTTTTTCGTGTATCGCTTAACGTTTAACAGTTGTAAAGAACCGGGTTCTCCGGTTTCCCCCGCCATTCATTCCACCAACTGCTCCATCATCACCTTTCCTTTCATCCATTTCACCAACATTTCGTTTCATCTACTTCCTTCATCCCATAGCAGGCATCGGGCTGATCACCCATCCTGGCTGTTTTGTCTGATCCATGAGTGTCTGCTCCTCGACGGGCCTCTGACCCCAGGCACCCGCCTGTAAGTCCTGGGGGGTGTAAGTCCTACATAAGAGGAGGGTAAACAGATAATGAATGAATGAAAAAAGTTGTAAAGAATTGTACAAAATTCCTTCCGAATGGAGAGGACTTCAAAGGCTATTCCTAGAAAATTCAAGATATACATTTTGTCGTGTAAATAATATGTAATACATCGTATTTTAATCAAAGTCATTAGAAACATTTTTTAGAAAATCAAAAAAAAAAAAAAAAAAACGTCCGTTGTAAAAGATAGTTTGCGGTGGGGAATTTTCTTGAAAACCTTCGTATCGTATCTTTGGGAGGTACTGAAACTAAATATCAAGTTTGGTATTTATCCGACATTTCCTTTTTGAGTTATGCTCTTCGCAGACAGACACACACACGCCTTTTTCTAAAAATCTGATGTGATACATTCGCATGACTTTTTTCTACCCTTTATGATTTATTAGTGGGTATACAAACTAGTCTTATTTTTCTATCTGCTTCATTTTAATCCAAATAAACCTTTACAGAAACAGCTACATTACACATTTCGTTATACATACACAGAGAACAGCGATAGTCAAATGTTTATGGACGCTATACGCCGGCCTTAAAATTCAATACCGTTTTCCATGACATCATGAGAAACACCTGAATATTGATAGGAATTTAAGAATGGTTAAGTGTTGAACAGAATCCCAGAAAGTTCATTATATACATTTCATTTGTCATGTAAATATCTTTAATGTACGGTATCTTAATAAAAATAAACACTTGTAAAGGATAGTTTAGTGTGGGAAAGTTTTCTTGAAAATCCTGCGACGCATCCTTGGAAAGTAGTGGAACATAAATACCAAGTTTGATATTGATCCGAGTTTTCGTTTTTGTGTCATGGTGTTCACACATACACACGCGCGCGCGGACCTTTTTATAATTTTTTTTTAAACAAGAGACCTCAAAACACGTATTTCCTGTGAAATCTTGGAATCGAAATTTTGCACAGAATGCAATACCTTCTCCACCTACTGGATACATGGCAGATAAAGTAAAAATCTGATGTGTTACACTCACATGACTTTCTCTACTCTTGTACAAACTATTTTTACAAACGCTTATTCTCCATATGCTTCATGTTAATCGAGATGTTAATCTTATTGCTAATTTTCTTGTAGATGCAGGGGGAATTGGTAGGCTTTAAGCGATAGTCAAATATTTTAAGAGCTGGTTGCTATGTGGAGTATTCCATTCTCTTTGCATTACCAGGACAAAAAAAATTATGAATAAAACGAATTCCCATTTGAGAAAATAAGTATTGAAAAATTTAAGGGAATAACAAGCAATATCTCAAAATGGTTCTCTCAACAACAAAAAATGTATATGACATAAATTGTGTATTTTAACACGATCTACATTATTTGTGTAGTAAAATTTTGTCTCTCTCTTATGGTTTACCAGTTATGCAAAACTCGTTCACAATGAAGAATACTTTTGGAGGCATTCCTAGAAAATTCGAGATATACATTTCATTTGTCATGAAAATATCTTAAATATATGATATTTTAATCAAAATCGTTAGAGCCATTTTTGAGAAAATTAAAATAATCTGGGGTGGGGGGATTTTCTTCAAAAACCTTCGTGTCGCATCTTTGGAAGATACTGAACCTAAGTACAAGTTTGGTGTTTATCCGACTGTTCGTTTCTGACTTATGCTGTTCACAGACACGCACACAGACAGACACACACACACGGACATGTTTCCAAAAATGCTTTTTTTGTATTCAGGGGGTCTCAAAGCATATATTTCCGCTGAAATCTCGGTATCGAATTTTTGGGTGGAATACAATACTTCCCCAAACTTACTATGCGTACTAGAGAAAGTAAAAATATTCACTACATGTTTAAGAAGCAAGCCTTGCATATACGTAACGCCCATCGACTGAATTTCTAAATTAGCAAGTCCATTAAAGAGGAGAGAGACTGTTTAATACAAAGGCATTTTCTTGGTACAAAACGATCAACAACCAGTGCTATTTTATCGCGCTTTATTTACTGAGCAAATCTCTGTGGATGCTGCAATGCCAACATTTACGGGCCACTCTGGGGAGCGATTGGTTGAACGGTCGTTTTCACCGCCGCCGCAGCAGAGGTTCCTCTGACCTGATTACCTGTTTAGTCGCCTCCCTTTTGAAGGTTTTCCTATAGCGATTAAAAGCAAATGCCGGGCAAATTGCCAGGCCAAAGGCTCTCATGCCATTATCATAAAATGTGATGCAGCCACCAAGCTCTGCCTTAGGCTATATTTTGAGTTTCGCGTGGCTTTAAGGCGGCGTTGAAATGTCCAGACACGTAAACAAAACTCTTCTTTACTTTATTCTAGAGTAACATTTACATTTTTACTTTCCCTACTACGTATAAGTAAGTATGGGAAGTATTGCATTCCACCCATTGATTCGATACCGAGATTTCACCCGGAAATACTTGTTTTGAGGCCCTCTGAATAAAAAAAAAGCAGTTAGAAAAAGGTTGACGCGTGTGCCTATGTGGATGTGTGTCTGTGAACAGCATAATTAAAAAACGAAATATCGGATAAATGCTAAACTTAGGTTTAGTATCTTTCAGAGCTGCGATATGGAAATTTTCAAGAAAATTCCCCCACCTCAGACTACCCTTTGCATGCAAAATTTTTCGAAAATTTTGATTATCTCAAAAATGGCTCTAACGATTTTAATTAACGTATATATTTTTATGATAAATGAAATGTATATCTTGAGTTTTCTGAGAATGTGTCCGAAAGTCCTGTTCATTCCGAATGGCTTTTGCATAACTGGTAAAGCCTAACAGATAGACATAATTTTAGTACATAAGAAATGTAAATCTCGTGAACAAGTGAACGTAAACAATTCGAACACTTAATAGTGGATATGTAAGAAACGGCTTATGCTACAAAAACACTTATTAGAAGTAAACTGTGTTTGTTAAAGAGATTTACATTTTTTGTGTGGTACGTTTTCGGCTGTCGCATAAGGTTTACAAGATCATACCAAATTTCTTCCAAATGAAGTGGACTTCGTGGATATTTCCAGAAAATTTAAGATATACATTTTATTTGTAATGTAAATATATTTAATGTAGCTGTTTTAATCAAAATCGTTAGCCATTTTTTTTAGAAAAACAAACATTTCGAAAAATCTTCCATGTAAAGGGTAGTCTAAGGTGGGGGATATTCTTCAAAATCTTCATGTCACATCTTTAGAAGGTACTGAATCTAATTACCAAGTTCGGTAGTTATCCGACCTTTAGTTTTTTAGTTATGGTGTTCAGAGGCACACAAGGGGCCTCTGACTGCGTAAAAAGCCCATTGTGTGCCTCTGAACAGACCAATTTTCTGTTGGCATATGAAGAGAGCTGCTGAAGCATGTAGCCTTATAAAATCCGTTTTGACCTTCTCGATAATGCAAATAGGATGCATTACTCATTAAGGAGAACTGATTATAAAATTACAACTCGAGACTGGTAAATGAAATTCACCTCATGACGAGCCGATGGTGAAAAAGTTTCTGTAACACAAAGAAAAACTTGTTCCAATGTATTTGCATTTTCATTCGCAATTAAGAGTCTAACAAGAACAGCATTTTAAAAGTTCTGGAATTCTCCTTTTTAATTGTGCTTCCAACTTGGTTAATGGGATTTCGCTCTTCGTTCAAGTATCAGCACAGACACGCCATCCCAGTTCTGGCGATTATACCATTAAGAATATTGATCTACGTGTGCAGATACGCCACGATACTCGTAACCAATAAATAATCGAGTGGGATAGTTCGGGAGGTTATGGGTTCGATTACCGCGGACGACCTTCCTGGCCCATGGGTCTCTTAGGGGGTTTCCCCGGGTCGCTAGGCGAATGCCGGGAAGGTTCATTACTTTCCTGTCCCTCCATTTCACCTCACCTTTCAGTCGGCGTTGCATGGCAACGTAAGGGTACACTTTTCGTCCTCCGGAATGGGGCGGCCTCCGAGTCCCGGGCCCCCAATGAGATGTGCAAGTCCGCAGGGAGGAGGGCAGCTGCCATTTGGGGAGTCTCAATCTGCAAAAAGCTAGGGACCCTGTCCTCTGTCTGTTCTCACCCAAAAGATCTTCATAGGTCGAGGTGCTAAATCCCCGTCCGTTCCTAGTCCTGACCAATAAATATTTGCCAGTTTTTACTTTCTCTACTACGTATAGTAAGTAGGGGAAGTATTGTATTCCACCCAAAAATTCGATACCGAGATTTCACCGGAAATACATGTTTTGAGACACCCTGAATCCAGAAAAAGCATTTTTGGAAACATGTCCGTGTGTGTGTGTCTATGAACAGTATAACTCAGAAACGAACAGTCGGATAAACACCAAACTTGGTATTTAGGTTCAGTATCTTGCAGAGATGCGACACCAAGGTTTTCAAGAAAATCCCCCCACCCCAGATTACCCTATACATGGAACATTTTTCGAAAATTTTAATTTTCTCAAAAATGACTAACGATTTTGATTAAAATATCATATGTTTAAGATACTTTCATGACAAATAAAATGTTTATCTTGAATTTTCTGGGAAAGTCTCCAAAAGTATTCTTCATTGTGAACGACTTTTGCATAACTGGTAAACCATAAGAGATAGAAAAAAGTTTACTACACAAAAATGTAGATCGCGTTAAAATACCCAATTTGTGTCTTATACATTTTTTTTTGTTCAGTGAACCATTTTCGAGATATTGCTTGTTATTCCCTTAAAATTTTCCAATACTTATACTTTTTCTCAAATTCGTTATTCATTTTTTTTTGTCCTGGTAATGCAAAGAGAATGGAATACTCCACATAGCAACCAGCTCTTAAAATATTTGACTATCGCTTAAAGCCTACCATATTCCCCTTGCACCTACAAGAAAATTAGCAATAAGATTAACATGAAGCATATGGGGAATAAGCGTTTGTAAAAATAGTTTGTACAAGAGTAGAGAAAGTCATGTGAGTGTAACACATCAGATTTTTTTTTATTAAAGTTCGTTTTGACATTATCTTTATCACACCTTATAAAAATAATTATGAACATTCATTTACAATTGCACAAACATGTAATTAGGTAAACATTTACAGTAAATCAGAGAGTTTTGTATCCATTAGAAACTTGCGTCGGTCCTCGCGCCTCTTGCTTCGAAGACTGCGCCGGGGCGGTGGCCTAGCTGTATCTGTTGGTTCGATGCCCGCGCGGGTTGACATCAACCGCGGTGCAGAGGTAGATACAGGAGAAGTAATGGTATAAGGTAAAATTCACTGCACCTGCTTTGTCCTCCGTTCGACGGGCTTCGTCTTCATCCGCAAATCTCCGTAGAAAGTTGATTAAAATATAACATGGTAATTCTCGCTGTTGCCCTGGCTAGTTGCTCTCAGCGAAGATGTACGCATGGACTTTGCCTATTAGGATTACTAATAAGTTCGTTGACCTCGGTAGTAAAACAAAGGAGCTCTGCGGAGAATTTCTACTCGTCACAATGTTTGAGTTACTGCAACTTATTGTCACTTTTTCACTCTAAAACACTACATAATGTTCCTGTTCACTTATCACTTTATATAGTACTCGGGAATCACATACACATTGATTAGTCACATTTACACTTCCGCACAAAAGGACACCATTTGCGCGCCAACTTTGTCTTACGGAGTAGCGTGGATTCCTCGTCCGTAAGTCAACTCCTGAATTTTGGGGTACATATCGACTATTTATAGAATACGATCCCCCACTTAGAATTTAAGGATCTGATCTCTCATTGGAGGAATTTTCACGGCTCTCTCAGCGTGGTTAAATATTATTTCATTTATATATACCGGGTGTTTCAGAAATACTTTTACAAACTTCGGGTATGGGTTCCTCACACCAAAAGAAGGAAAAAAGTTCATATGAACATATGTCCCATAATCCATGATTTTCGCGTTATTGCTGTCATAATGAAAGTGTGAGTTCAACGGCCTTCGGGGTCCAACCTCAAAACTTCATTTCTTTATGCATTCATAGAAGGCGTTGACCCGTTGTACTACATACGTAGATGGCGAAGTGTTGCCATGGAGACTTGTTTACGTTTGTCATTTGTCATTAGTCTATCTTCAACGTTTCAATTGTGTACATGGACGCGAGGCTGCACGGCTCCATCAGATGGAGTTTCCAGACAACCGAGTCATCCAACCTTTGTCGCTGTTTATCGTCGCCTTGCTGAGACAGGAACCGTTGCACCACGGACTATTGATCGGAAGACCAAGAGTTGTTCGTACGCCGGAACGCGAAGAACAGATGTTAAAAAGTGTCGAAGACGATCCAGGTATCAGTACAAGACAATTGGCTGTGGCATCTGGTACATCACCTGTAAACAGCATGGAGGGTACTTCACGAGCAGCTCCTCTATCCATATCATATTCAACGTGTGCAGGGCCTTTCCCCTGCCAATTATCCACCACGGGATAACTTGTACCGATGGTTTGTAGCACAAACAGCCAATCCATTGTTTGTCTCGTCAGTTTTGTTTACAGACGAGACAACGTTTGGGAGAGATGGAGTTACTAATTTACACAACGTACACGTATGGGCAGATCGTAATCCTCATGCTGTACTTCAGGTTAGACGTCAGCTACAGTTTAGTCTGAATGTGTGGGCTGGCATTGTAGGTGACTGTCTGGTAGGTCCATGCGTTTTACCAGCACGTCTTACTGGTGCTGTCTACAAGGACTTTATCCAGCACACTCATCCCGACTTACTTCACGATGATGTGCCCCTGCAAATAAGAAAGAACATGTGGTTTATGCATGATGGGACTCCGGCACATTTTAGTCCCATTGTTCGATATGCACTGACTGGTATCTGCCATGACCGATGGATAGGCAGAGGAGGACCAATTCCATGGCCTACACGTTCTCCCGACCCCAATCCTGTGGATTTTTACCTCTGGGGGGGCATCTTAAATCATCGGTTTATGCAGCAGCCATCCCGGATGCAGAAACGCTTCATCGACATGCCATGGAAGCCTGCGAAACCATTAGACACCATCCCGTAGTTTTTGACAGGGAGCGACATTCCACGATTCGATGAGTACAGGCATGCATAGAAGCAAGAGGAGGACATTTCGAGCATTTATTATGAGTTTTGTGTGTGATAACTGTTGAACACGTCCTAACGAGAAAACAAAGGATTAGGGACATATGTTCATATGAACTTTTTTCCTTCTTGTGGTGTAAGGAACCCATACCTGAAGTTTGTAAAAATATTTCTGAAACATTCTGTATATTCTGATTGGTTAGTTTATACATATCACGTGACTTTTCCCGGGCTTCTCTTTGTAATTTTCCGTTCTGCGTTACATTTCCCTCTCTCCACACTTCCGGAACGGAGACAAATAAGGTAATAAAAGCTTACCCTCGATCCTAACACAAAAGATCTCAACTTTCTCTGCACATGCGAACAGCATATTTTCTACAAAACGGCAGAGTTTAAGACATTCTAAAACTAGTTGAAACAGGAACATTACATTACACAAAAATGGCAATTTACATGGTATCCACATTATACACATATATCATACATATATCAAATTAATCACTAAATAAATTAACACATTGTAAAATTAATCCGGGCACATTCTGTCTTAAACTTTAGCGTCTTCTTGAGCATACTGGGTCTGTTAACTGCGTTGGGAGTTGTCTACATCTACTGTACTGAGGACAGTTATAAGGATGTGCTGAATGGTTAGAGGAATGCTACAGTTTGGAGTGCCCAATTCTAAGCCGGGTGATGATAACTTGATCTCTTCTTTTGAGAGTTCGGGAATACAGAACAGGTTGTGTGCAGCCCGAACTGTTGATTGATAACCATTTCAGTCTCCATTTTTGCACGCACATGTGCTTAATGAAACTGATGACGTCTTGGTGCGGAGAGGAAATCGATGAGTCCCTGACGGGATGTTTAGTTGCTTCATCCGCTTTTTCCCTACCCTTTATGCCAATGTGAGAGTGAGTCCATACAAAGGATACCTTTGCCAGTTTTAAGAGCGATTACTGTTCATGAATTAAACCTCGTAACAACGAGGAGTTCCGGGAATGTTTGAATGCAGATGGACATTACTTCTCGAACTTTCGCCGCCGAAACAGTTATATCCCCGCAACCGCCTCACGTTCTCATAGTTACGAGGGTCATCCAATAAGTAAGTTTCCCTATTTTATAAAAAAAAAATTACACACAATTGATCATGTTGAATTAATTTTATTTATATTCTGCAATCCTTCTGTTACTTTTCTACATATTCAACACGTTTTTTCAAGCATTTTTGGGGATATGACACATGTTTTTCCAAGCCAGTGTTGTACCTGGTCGGGTCCTGTGCTCGCAACCAGCTGTTCACTGATTTGACGTCATCATCGGTGTTAAAAGTCTTACCTTTGAGTTGGAGGAACATGTGAAAATCACTTGGGGCAAGCTCCGGTGATTACGGAGGGTACGAAAAAACTTCCAAGTTGAATCTTGACACAGGTGGAGCTCAAAAGATTCAACTGAGGAATTTTCTTGCATCCTCCATATTCACCAGATCTTTTCCCAAGTGATTTTCACATGTTTCCCTGGAGGTAAGCACTTTAACACCGTGACGAAGATCAATCAGACTCGACCTGGTACAACACTGCCTTGGAAAAACTTGTGTCACGTTCCCAAAAATGCTCGGAAAAACATGTTGACTACGTAGAAAAGTAACAGAAGTATTGTACAATATAACATGATCAATTGTGTGTAATGTTTTTTTATAAAATAGGGAAACTTACTTATTGGACGACCCTCGTACAATTACAATCATAATAAACACATATTTCTAGCACCTTCTGAGGGAATTTTCATTCATACGCGAGACTTCAGTATCCAAAATTGAGTGAATATCTCGCCTGGGGTTTCTTTTAGTTCTTAAAATGTATGGAATTTATTGCACACACCTTATTTTTCATGTTGACCCAACTGACCCACGCTTAATATTCTTCTCTGACGAAGCATGCTTCTATTTATATGGCTATGTTTCGTCGCAAAATGACAGATATTGAAACACAGAGAAATCCGATTTTACACACGAAATTCCCTTACATGACGCGAAATTCAGTGTACAGTAAATGGAGCGGTACAGGAATGATACACAATTTTTTAAAAGCTGACCGACGTTGAATCTCAAGTCTGGATTTTTCCAACAAGACTTTGCTACCGCGCATAGAGCTGATGAATCACTAAATTGAATTCAGGCGATTTTTTAAGATAGGGAAATTAATAAATAATTAAGGGTATGCAACAAACCCCATACAATGTAGAACTATAATAAAACTTAGGCCAGAAACTCATTCAATTTCGGATACTGAACTCTCGAAAGTGAAGGAAAATTTACTGAGATGCCAGAAACAGAGAAAGACAACATTTCCAACATCTCTTATGATAAGGTATGTGCTTATTATCATTGTAATTGTAACTATGAGAACGTGCGGTGGTTACGGGGATATTATAAGTGTTTCGGTGGGAGTCCGAGCTGCGGCAGCCACAGTGAGATAGGAATGCACTGTGTTACTCACGAGTACAACAATTTACTGTCTACTGTTAGAACAAATAACCAACAATAGACTTACACACGGCACTCCTTATATAATTCCTTCACCTCGACTGTTTGATGTGCGGTGCTGTTCTCCAGTTACTAGAGAGTTCTGAGTACTAACATTTCCCGCTCGTCAAAACACCCTTGTTTACCTTAATGAGATGGGTTCGAACCGATCCGCTGTCACTCTCGTTGTTAATGAATTGCGGTATAGAGCTGACAAAATAATCGCTTCACCCTTCCACGTTTGATCGAAGACCGAAAGCGGAGGACTGCCTTGTATATAGGGGACGCAGGCTAACTCAGGTAACAAAAAGCAATGATAGCTGATACCGAGATGTCAGGACAGCCAACGTTTTAACTTGAGTCACTAGATATATATCCAGAGAAATCACCAGACAATCTATTTACAAAAGACGCACTATTTCTGCTAGTATTATGAGTCATTGGGTGGTATTAATAAAAGCGAGCCATGACTTAAAACTCGCAATTTCTGAGCCACGACTCACTTCCGTATTAATAAAACGCAACAACTCAAGCTTAGCGTGACCTTCGACTTATCAACCCCTCCTCCTAGCGAGTCACGGCTCTAGCCGTGGTTTTTATAAAACGGAACTGTGACTTCACTTTAAGAGCCATGGCTTACGATTTCTTAAGCCACCTCAGTAGCTGTCTCAAACTTGAAGGCGATGGCTCAGTTGCAAGTGAACGTCAACCTGAGAAATGAATACTATAAAATGCTCCGGGATTCTGAAGACTAAAATTATAAACAACTTTATAGGTTTGAGAAAGAAAACGTGAGGTGGCTCGCCCGGCATTTCCTTCCGGAAACTGTGGAGACAAGAGGAAGGGCCCTTATGTACTAGGGATGGAAAAATGAGGATATTTCTACGCTGCATTGGGGACCCCGGATTCCAGAGGACTTGGGCGTTTCACAAGGTACAGTTTAAATACATTTTGGAAGTTTCTTCTGGCATCAACAAAAATCGAGGAACTGCATCAAATTTCCAGCAACCACTGCTGCACTACAAGCTGCTAAATTTGAATGGCAGCGTTATTGCAACCTCTCAAAAACAGCAAAAAGTTTTGTAACCTTGAATTATTTCATAAAACAGAGCTTTACTAGTAGCATCAATAAATTTGAGAATAATCGAAAGTCGACCTTACTATTCTTAACGAAACTATAGATGGATCTGATTCACCTTGAATAAGGTCTAAAAACTTGTTTTCCCAGTTTTCCAGGGCTATGGACTTGTTGCCTGTCCGTCGCAGATCAGTCTTCACTTTTAGGCGACTTTTTATATTTCTTATTTTCTTCGCTACCTGGTCCTCTGTTAGACCAAGATTCAGATTCTCTTTTAGTTCTCGCTGCACTTCGGTCATAGCAGAAGCCTTTTCCACACAGTTGAGATTTGCTCATCTCTTTTGGTGGTTAAGTTCACAAAAGAAGATACAAACTGATTGCTTTCTTCACTCGTTTCTGATGGATATACTGCCACACGGAATCGAATCTTTACTGCTGCTCGACAATAATGCATTTGCAATCAGGAAGAGGGGAAACACGAGGCAGAGACTCGCAATTATAGAGCCTGAGTCACAGCTCGCTTTTATTAATACCACCCAATGTCATATATATACTGCTGTGTAATATTCTTTTCTTCGGTACAAAGGTTTGGTCATCACCTTCCTTCTCCGTCATAATCACTGATCACCTATAACCTGGATGCACCTTAAGTGTTAAACTAAGCACTGAACCTTGCTATGGACTTAAATTTATATAACATACGTGAGTTGTTGCGTTTTAATATGATTTCGCCGCACTTGCCTAAACCAAACAATTAAATTTCTTGGGTTTCTTCTATGCAGACTTCGTCTAAAAATAACCCCAAACAAACAAACAACGCTTACACAAAAACTGCAAAAACAATTCAAATTTCTAGTCAACTGTAAAGATAAGCCGAAATAATAATAATCGATAACCTAACCAAATGATAATCAAATGCTCGTATAATTAGCATAATGAATACAACTATAATACAAAATAAACAGTAATATTGTAGCACCCCTATTAAGGGTGGCCACACCCGAGGAGCGGTAGACACAGATGGGGAGAGCGCAACGGTATCGGGGGTTGGTAGGTAGGGTGTAGGCGGGTACGTTACAGGAAGAGGCGTTAAATAAAAGCCCGGGGGATGTATAAAAACTAAGAGTTGTATTCATACTTAATTTACACAGTTGCAGTTAATAGAGTGTTGATTAGTCTAGCGGCTAGGACGAGCGAGAGCTTAACACTAGAGCATCTTAACTGAATTATTATGTGTATGTAAAGCACCCCCTGTTGCTCAGAGCTTCGCCGTCGAGTCCGTGACCAGACGAGAATGAGAGTAAGACCCCTGTGACTTCGATTTGTAGCCATTAAATATCATTTTCACTGCTGACATGGCAGCCACGTGTCTTCAGGGTTTCGACATTTTATCATTTATTCGCAATAGTAACGTAATTCTTGGTACTCTGTTGGAACTTCACTACTTAATATTATAATCAGTTGATTAACTGGTCGACGTGCAAGTTTTGAACACCTGCGAATATAAAAACAGAGCGCCAAATAACAGCCACTTTATAACTAACCTTCCTAATACATGTAGCAGGTGCGTGTTTGCGGAGGAGTTGCCGGTAATGAATGGAACCTAACGACCCGAATATCGCTAGATTCTAGTCAGTTATCGCATTATGGTTGAGGCAGTATTTTTAACACTTGAATAATTTCAATTAAATTATATAATATGTAAATTCAATAACAGCCCGCCTTGAAGCAATATGTATGTAATAATTTATAAAAATGTATGTAACAGTCATTGCATATACTTATATTATTGTAAACATGTTTAAAAAATTTATGTGAATGTATTACGTAAGTTAATAATGTAAGAGCTGTGAGAATAATAAGTTTAACGTTGTTAACAATGAGGTAACCCTGAGGCAATAATGAGTTTGAGAGTTTAAATGTTACTAGTCATGATTAGAGCAACGATAATGTAAATTCTGTGACAGTTTAAAATTAGGCAATCAACAGCCAGAAAAAGCTTTAGTAAAATGCAGGTATTCTATTGGACTAGGATTAGCCAATCAGAGACTTGAAATACAGAGGTTTACGGGTTTGGACGGTTGAAATATGTTCAGTTGCCTGGAGACCTTGGTAGTGACCGGATGGAAGATGTGTTCTCTAAAGAAATATTATGTATTCGTGTGAAACGAAAATTATGTATACGCGTTAACAAAGTGCAAGTATTAAATTAAAGAATCTCACAGCTCTTGATATCTGTGTAGTGCCATTTAATTTGTGTCAAGGATTAATAAAAAGAAGTGAATTTAAACTTAAAAAGCTGTGTAAGCCTACATTCTTGTCGCACCACGCCCTGATTAAGAGAAACGTGTCTCTGAAGTAATACTGATGCAGCGGAGGCAAAAACAAACATAAATACAAAAATACATCTTCAAATCAGCTTTTTCATACGTAGCAGCATATTACGTAACAAAGAATCTTCTTCAAATTAACGCCCAAATCGTGGTGCAAATTTCGACAACAGAACACTTTCTCAAATTGGTTTTCCAAGGAGCATAAATAAATAACTCCAACGTAAAGACAATATCTACTTCATGGTGGGTAGAGTCGAAGTGACATTTTAGTATCCTCTCAGTTAACGGTAGTCGTAATGGCTTATGTTTGTGCCAGTGTAAGGCATTTTCATTCCGCTGCTCTCATGCATTCAGTACATTAGATAATTTACTTTCCAGAATACTTACATTTCTGAAGTCCACGAGCTGGGTAATGAGCGTACCGTCCGATCGCTGGAATTCCAGCGTGACTGTGTCCTCGCTCACGTTAGCGGTAATAGTCTCTTGAAGTACATCTCCACCCTAAAAACAAATGAAAGACTTTCAATACATTGTGCTCCAATCCATTCAATTCATCTTCTGGAGTAAGTGCCTATAATCAATATAAACTTTCATTACACATTCTCTTGTACGTATAAAAATATGGAGGATTGTACACGATCTATGGCAACAATATCTGACGAGTACAATAGCTCTGCACTGAAACACGTGGAACCGAATGAAAGTTCAGCAGTATAGGTGTATCACTGTGTTTGTGTTCTCGTGTTCTTGCTGCATCAAATAGAACCATTCATAGGGGTTGGCAAAGGGATGGTATATGATTGATGTAGTCCATAGAATGTTTTGTAGAGAAGTTCTGGATTTACGTAAGACTTCACCAAGGGGCGTGGCCCTGGCAGAGCTAGGAAGGGTAGGGAGAAAAGGTATAATAGTGTACAGAATTTTGAAGTAATAGATGTTTAAATTTAGAAGATAGTAATATATTAAAAGAATGTATACAGTTTCAAAAAGCTGTCTTAGGAGAAGAGTGTTGGTTAGGGGAGATGGGAAATGTCCTAAAATAAATTGGCATGAGGAATATTTTCCTATTATATAAATATAATAACAGGGGTTTTGGAAAGAAGTGAGATTGAGGGTAGAAGACATCAAGAAACAAGAGATATGGGCTAGTTTTGAGGATAAAAGGTCATTGATCTTGTATAAATCAGTTAAAAGAAATTGGGGAAGGGAGAAGTATGTAGATATATGCAATCAATTTGGTAGAATAGGTCTTGCGTGGATGCGCACAGGAGTAATATTTCTAAAAAGGAATGGATATAATTGTTCGGGGAGATGTATTATGTGTGATGAACTGGGTAGTACTTTTCATTGGCTAATAGTGTGTGATAAGGTTGAAAGGTGGAGAGAGGTTATATGTAATAAAAAATGGGATAAGCTAAACAAAGAAGCAGTAGCATTAAGAATGTTGGGAAGCACAAAAGCAGAAACAATTAAAATGATGGGGACATTTTAGGCAACACAAGGGATAAGTGGATAAGGAGCTTAAGAAAGGTACAGGAGAATGGGCATAGTTTGAAAAGTGGAGAGATGGTATAGTAGCTTTATCCCATATATACAGCCTAGGGGCTAAATATGGGGGAGCTAGAAAACTGGAGCACTAGACATAAGTTTTAGATGCAAGTTTCATTTGTATTATTGTAATAATGATGAAATAAATATTACATATTACAAGAACCATTCTGATAAGGGTACATTATTGTCCTCTCTGATGCAAAATACTTGTATTCTAAGATTATTAAGCAGTGTAAGAGGCGTGGTTTTACCATATCCATATCTCATGTGTACTCAACAAAAAAGCCAAGGCCACATCAGAACTTATTCCAAAGGGCAAAAAGAAAGAGAAATCCACGACTAGTCGACTCCGGACATAATTTGGAAGGTGAAAGCCCATGCCTCTGGACCAAATCCTGCAACTCACAGGGCCATTGCACTGCAATTAGGGATCTTTGTTACTACTGTGAACACCATAATCAACCAGGATTTGAATCTAGAAAAGTTCCATAACAGCCGGGGATATAAGCTGTTGCCTAAACACATTGCAGAATGTGCCCCTAACAGTAGAAAACTGTATGAACGATACCTAGCTGGTGAAAAGGGCATGTTTGTTGTCTTTTCAGATGAGGCATGTTTATCTAACTAACTGTGACAAATTCTGGGTTATATATTATCGACCACGGGAAGAATAAATTGAAAGTTAGTATAAAGAAACTAACGAAATGGTTTCATGGTAATAGCAAAATACAGTTACAATGGCAAATTAACCATTCGCCATGTACATAAAAATGTGAAAATCAACTGGGGATATTATCAGACTAACGTCACGATACCAAGTTTTCATTTAGAAATCCTTGCTCTCTGTTGTGCAGAAGTAAATAAAGTGTAGTTGCATCTGGATAAGGCATCAAGCCATACGTCTGCTACAACCTACAAATTTTTGGAGAACATAGAGAGAGAAATGGGAATACATTTCATATCTTTCAGCGACATCCGTGTTAAGTCATCTAATGCATCGCTGATGAAGTTTTGTGTACTTGGGTTACTGAAAAGAGCCCTTGAAAGCAGACGACCACGAAGTTTGGATGGTCTCTGACAGGAGGAATGGAATAACATTCCTGTAATTCGAAATAGTTTGTTGCAGCGGAAGCTGTGCTGCATATTGATACCTCAAACTAAAGGCTGCCATCTAGAACATCACTGCTGGTAGAGGCGTGGGTTTTCATAACATAAGGGAGTCTTAAGTTACTAGTTACAAAGGAAGGTTAGCCTTCCAATACCAGAAATGAAACCGTGCGCCTTTAATACGCTCAGATAGGCCACCCAACATACAATTACATAAGGATGCTCGTCACACAGGAAGGTTGGCCTGCCAATATCAGAAATGAAACCACTGTGTCCTTAATACACTCAGATAGACCACCCAACGTACAGCTACACAGAAGGTTAGCCTTCCAATACCAGAAATGAAACCGTGCGCCTTTAATACGCTCAGATAGGCCACCCAACATACAATTACATAAGGATGCTCGTCACACAGGAAGGTTGGCCTGCCAATATCAGAAATGAAACCACTGTGTCCTTAATACACTCAGATAGACCACCCAACGTACAGCTACACAGAAGGTTAGCCTTCCAATACCAGAAATGAAACCGTGTGCCTTTAATACGCTCAGATAGGCCACCCAACATATAATTACATAAGGATGTTCGTCACACAGAAGGTTAGCCTGCCAATATCAGAAATGTAACCCTTGTGTCTTTAATACACTCATATGACCAACCAACGTACAGCTACATAAAGATCCTAGTCACACAGAAGGTTAGCCTGCCAATATCAGAAATGTAACCCTTGTGTCTTTAATACACTCATATGACCAACCAACGTACAGCTACATAAAGATCCTAGTCACACAGAAGGTTAGCCTGCCAATATCAGAAATGTAACCATTGTGTCCTTAATACACTCAGATAGACCACCATACGTACAGCTACATAAAGATCCTAGTCACACAGAAGGTTAGCCTGCCAATGTCAGAAATGAAACCATTGTGTCCTTAATACACTCAGATAGACCACCATACGTACAGCTACATAAAGATCCTAGTCACACAGAAGGTTAGCCTGCCAATATCAGAAATGAAACCATTGTGTCCTTAATACACTCAGATAGACCACCATACGTACAGCTACATAAAGATCCTAGTCAAACAGAAGGTTAGCCTGCCAATATCAGAAATGTAACCATTGTGTCCTTAATACACTCAGATAGACCACCATACGTACAGCTACATAAAGATCCTAGTCACACAGAAGGTTAGCCTGCCAATATCAGAAATGAAACCATTGTGTCTTTAATACACTCAGATATACCACCATACGTACAGCTACATAAAGATCCTAGTCACACAGAAGGTTAGCCTGCCAATATCAGAAATGTAACCATTGTGTCCTTAATACACTCAGATAGACCACCATACGTACAGCTACATAAAGATCCTAGTCACACAGAAGGTTAGCCTGCCAATATCAGAAATGTAACCATTGTGTCCTTAATACACTCAGATAGACCACCATACGTACAGCTACATAAAGATCCTAGTCACACAGAAGGTTAGCCTGCCAATATCAGAAATGTAACCATTGTGTCCTTAATACACTCAGATAGACCACCATACGTACAGTTACATAAAGATCCTAGTCACACAGAAGGTTAGCCTGCCAATATCAGAAATGAAACCATTGTGTCTTTAATACACTCAGATAGACCACCATACGTACAGCTACATAAAGATCCTAGTCACACAGAAGGTTAGCCTGCCAATATCAGAAATGAAACCATTGTGTCCTTAATACACTCAGATAGACCACCCAAAGTATTACATAAAGATCCTAGTCACACAGAAGGTTAGCCTGCCAATGTCAGAAATGTAACCATTGTGTCCTTAATACACTCAGATAGACCACCATACGTACAGCTACATAAAGATCCTAGTCACACAGGAGGTTAGCCTGCCAATATCAGAAATGAAACCATTGTGTCTTTAATACACTCAGATAGACCACCATACGTACAGCTACATAAAGATCCTAGTCACACAGAAGGTTAGCCTGCCAATATCAGAAATGAAACCATTGTGTCCTTAATACACTCAGATAGACCACCCAAAGTATTACATAAAGATCCTAGTCACACAGAAGGTTAGCCTGCCAATGTCAGAAATGTAACCATTGTGTCCTTAATACACTCAGATAGACCACCATACGTACAGCTACATAAAGATCCTAGTCACACAGAAGGTTAGCCTGCCAATATCAGAAATGAAACCACTGTGTCCTTAATACACTCAGATAGACCACCCAACGTACAGCTACACAGAAGGTTAGCCTTCCAATACCAGAAATGAAACCATTGTGTCCTTAATACACTCAGATAGACCACCATACGTACAGCTACACAGAAGGTTAGCCTGCCAATATCAGAAATGTAACCATTGTGTCCTTAATACACTCAGATAGACCACCCAACGTACAGCTACACAGAAGGTTAGCCTGCCAATATCAGAAATGTAACCATTGTGTCCTTAATACACTCAGATAGACCACCATACGTACAGCTACATAAAGATCCTAGTCACACAGAAGGTTAGCCTGCCAATATCAGAAATGAAACCACTGTGTCCTTAATACACTCAGATAGACCACCATACGTACAGCTACATAAAGATCCTAGTCACACAGAAGGTTAGCCTGCCAATATCAGAAATGAAACCACTGTGTCCTTAATACACTCAGATAGACCACCCAACGTACAGCTACACAGAAGGTTAGCCTTCCAATACCAGAAATGAAACCGTGTGCCTTTAATACGCTCAGATAGGCCACCCAACATATAATTACATAAGGATGCTCGTCACACAGAAGGTTAGCCTTCCAATACCAGAAATGAAACCGTGCGCCTTTAATACGCTCAGATAGGCCACCCAACATATAATTACATAAGGATGCTCGTCACACAGAAGGTTAGCCTTCCAATACCAGAAATGAAACCGTGCGTCTTTAATACGCTCAGATAGGCCACCCAACATATAATTACATAAGGATGCTCGTCACACAGAAGGTTAGCCTGCCAATATCAGAAATGTAACCATTGTGTCCTTAATACACTCAGATAGACCACCATACGTACAGCTACATAAAGATCCTAGTCACACAGAAGGTTAGCCTGCCAATATCAGAAATGAAACCATTGTGTCCTTAATACACTCAGATATACCACCCAAAGTACAGTTACATAAAGATCCTAGTCGCAAAGGAAGGTTAGCCTGCCAATATCAGAAATGTAACCCTTGTGTCTTTAATACACTCAGATAGACCACCCAAAGTACAGTTACATAAACATCCTAGTCGCAAAGGAAGGTTAGCCTGCCAATATCAGAAATGTAACCCTTGTGTCTTTAATACACTCAGATAGACCACCCAAAGTACAGTTACATAAACATCCTAGTCGCAAAGGAAGGTTAGCCTGCCAATATCAGAAATGTAACCCTTGTGTCTTTAATACACTCAGATAGACCACCCAACGTACAGCTACATAAAGATCCTAGTCACAAAGGAAGGTTAGCCTGCCAATATCAGAAATGTAACCCTTGTGCCTTTAATACACTCAGATAGACCACCCAACGTACAGCTACATAAAGATCCTAGTCACACTTCCAAATCCAAAATGTAACCCTTGTGCCTTTAATACACTCAGATAGACCACCCAACGTACAGCTACATAAAGATCCTATTCATGCAGGAAGGTTAGCCTGTCAATACCAGAAATAAAACCCTTGTGCCTTTAATACACTGAGATAGATCACCCAACGTACAGCTACATAAAGGTCCTAGTCGCAAAGCAAGGTTAGCCCGCCAATAGCAGAAATGAAACTCTTGTGTCTTTAATACACTCCGATAGACCACCCAACGTACAGCTACATAAAGGTCCTAGTCGCAAAGGAAGGTTAGCCCGCCAATAGCAGAAATGAAACTCTTGTGTCTTTAATACACTCCGATAGACCACCCAACGTACAGCTACATAAAGGTCCTAGTCGCAAAGGAAGGTTAGCCCGCCAATAGCAGAAATGAAACTCTTGTGTCTTTAATACACTCCGATAGACCACCCAACGTACAGCTACATAAAGGTCCTAGTCGCAAAGGAAGGTTAGCCCGCCAATAGCAGAAATGAAACTCTTGTGTCTTTAATACACTCAGACCACAGCTACATTACGATCCTAGTCGCAAAGGAAGGTTAGCCCGCCAATATCAGAAATGAAACCCTTGTGCCTTTAATACACTGAGATAGATCACCCAACGTACAGCTACATAAAGGTCCTAGTCGCAAAGGAAGGTTAGCCCGCCAATATCAGAAATGAAACCCTTGTGTTTTTAATACACTGAGATAGACCACCCAACGTAGAACTACATAAAGGTCCTAGTCACACTTCCAATACCAGAAATTAAACCCTTGTGTTTTTAATACACTCAGATAGGCCACCCAGCGTACTTATGTATAAAAATCCAAGTTGAACTGTTCGGATATTATCTAACCTCCTACAAAAATAAAACACGTGCGTTTGCAACACACTCGGATAGGCCACCCAACCTATTTTTGTGAAGTGCTGCCGGTATTCAGTTGTTTATTGCTAAGTCATTGAAACAGTATGGAGTTTCAAGGTCAGCATAAATCGACTCTGTTTTAAACATCTGACTAGAAATGCGATTTCTTGTATTCCCCTTTAACGTGCAACGAAATGTGTTCTACAACTATTTCTGCAAATGTCTCTCAATTAACATGAAGTAGGCAGGAAAAGCTTTAGTCAGAATAGTTTCTAAAATCTACACAAAAATAAACCACAGTGGGTAGAGGTGTCATGTGAATGTAACAGAGCTTTTACAACAGAAGCCACACACATTCATACTCTCTCTCATAGTTCCAGAACCTAGCGAACCACCTTCAAGCAGAAATCTAATACGGAACTTCTAGATTTAAATGCCAACTAGCAGACCATAGTAAAATTCAGCGGCAATTTATTTTGTTTCTTCTTTTGAGAATCTTTACTTCCTTTAGCTTGAGAATGCAGTAGTTTGCTGGGGTTCCACTCTTATTATCGTTTTCAGTGAATCACGTTTTCATGTTCCACTTGTACTGCCTATTCTTGACTTCTTACGAGTGCTACGTGAGAAACATTTGTCCACCATGCACTACAACCATTCCAATTTTTCACTTGTAGCAATGGCTCACAGAGAGAGACAGAGATGCTGGAAAAATCTTAGCGTTACGTTCACACAACATTCTCTACCCACCCTCCTACAAATTAATGTTGCAAAAACTTATTTTTCTGCCTAATTTTGCTTACACAAATAAACATTTATAGAAATGGCATTTATTTCACATTTTGTTGCATAAAAACAATGCAGGAGGCTTAAGCGATAGTCAAATGCTTTAAAAGCGAATCGTTATACAACTATGGACTTAGCAATTAAAAACTATATAAAGTATTTGAAAACTGAGACAGTAACAAATAATACCTCCGAAATGTCACAAAAATTTATAACATAAATTGGGTGCTTTAACGAGTTCTAATAAGTTTCTGTCTATTTCTTACGGTTTACCTACAAGTTATACAAAATTCGACCCGAATGACGAGGGTTGAGATATGCACTTTGTCATATAAATACGTTATAATATTAGGTTGTCTCATAAATAATGTGGGTGTTTACGTTTAGTATTTTATATGACAGAACTGGTATTCTTTGGGTCGCCAATGCTATTTACAGGATGCCATGGGTAGTATTGCGAGAATGTGTCAGTCGTCATTGTTAATACACAATCACAAAATGGAAGTCACAAAGTTTGAGATTAGAGTTCTTCTGGAAACAAGATTATGAAGCTGCTGCCGCAGCTCGAGATATATGTGAAGTGGAAGGAGAAGGTATCGTTAGTGAGGTGTGGCACAACGATGCTTCCAACGTTTCAACACTGGAGAAGAAAACACTAAGGATTTGCCACATTCTGGAACACCTAAATTATGGAGTATTGAAATATACACCGAGTTTTGGAAGAAAATCCGCAAAAAAGAACTCGTAGGCTGTCAGAAGAATTTGGTCCGTCAAAAGATACCATACATCGCCAGGTTAAGAAACTTGGAAAATCAAACAGAAGCTGTAGACCTTATGGACACCCCAACAGCTCAACGTAGAGTGGATATCCGTCGTCAGCTTATTGGTAATCCCTTGGGTGATAGATTTATCAGAGGAATTGTCACATGTGATGAAAAATGGGTCTATTACCGCAACCCTGACGCCTTGAAACAGTGGCTCAGTCCACGTAAACCTGCCGAAGTCATCGTTAAAAAAAATCAGCTCGTCCCCAAAGTGATGTGTGTCTGGTGGAATTTTGAAGGAGTCATTCACTGGGAGTTTGTTCCAAACAGGCGTGCAGTCAATGCGGATTTTCATTCTCAACAACTGGAATGAGTTCATGAAATTTTGAGACGGAGATACTCAGCATTAGTTAACCGAAATAGAGTTCCCTTGCAGCAGCACAATGCAACAACTCCCCATACTACACGAACAACCATGACAAAAAATTCAGAAATTGGAAGGAGTCGAACTGCTGCCACACCCAGCATACAGCCCTGATCTTGCGCCTTTAGATTACCATCTGTTTCGATTCGTGACCCATTTCTTACGTGGAAGAAATTTTGAAAACATTGAAGCTGCGGAAGTGGGTCTCGCCGAAGTCTTCGCATCAAAAACCAGAGACTGGTACCGTCGCGGGATAAAAAAAATTCGCTGAAAGACCATAGAATATGATGGTCTCTACTTTGAAGAGTAGTTTAATTTCTTGTCAGAAAACGTTCCAAATAAATTTTTGCTTAAAAACACACTTTACTTATGAGACACCATCTACTTCTGCTATTTTAATCAAAATCGTTATGAGCCATGTTAAGAGAATAAAAAATAAACAAACCTCTTTAGTGTAAAGGGTAGTTGGGTTTTGGGATTTTCTTGAAAATCTTCGTGTTGCATCCTTGGACGATACTAAATTTAGTATTTATCGCACATTTGGTTTTTGAGGTATGCTGCTCGCGCGCGCGCCCACGCACACATGCGCAGATCTTTTTCTAAAACTCTTGTTACATTCACATAACTTTCTTTGCCCATTCTTCAACATACCATTATTACAAAAGCTTATTCTTCTATCTATTTCACGTTAATCGAGATAAACATTTGTACAAATAGTTTTATTACACATTCCCTTGTAGATACAATGGGAACACAGCACGCTTAAGCGATAGTCAAATCTTTTGAGAACGGATCGGTACGTGATGGCTTTGAAATTCCGTTCTCTTTAACTATAACATAGCTATTTCACAGTTAAAAAAGTTAAACAACATACAGTACTAGCCACAGACAAACTAATACAATAACCCATTAAGGCATTAAGATATCTAATTCACAGCTTCTCAGTGTAAACACATTAATAATTTATTTCTTTAATATTTTTGTTCTAAGTTTTACGTGTTATGTATTTTATCTGCTAATATTGTACGTATAATAATTAAGATGCTGTTAAAGATACATATATTCATAATGTACACATGATATAGAACAAGTATATAACGTTATAACATATAAAATATAATATGAGAGGGAAAGGCCATTGTTAGCTATTACAACCAGTAATAAAACTTACGAGAAATGCAGTAGCATATACGTAAGCATGTAACGAACCTTGGATTCATAATTAAGACAATGGAAGTCTGGAAATATATATATATATACATTATATACACACACACGAGGTGTGATCAAAAAGTTTCCGGAATGGCTTCACAACAATTCTGACGCTGAGATTTCTTTAATTCTTACCCAGACTGTACATGCAGCGTTCCTTCTCGATAAAAATGAGAGGTCACGTGACTTCCTGTGACCATGCAGTGACTAGGTAGACGCTCTGAAATGAACACGTGTTTTGCACGTGCTGCGATTTTTTCGCGTAGCAAAAATGTCAGATTACGAAGAACAAAGAACGAACTTCAAATTTTGCTTTCAACTCGGTAAACTGCAACAGAAGCCTATAAAATGTTAAGAATAGCTGATGGGGAGGAAGTTATGGGCAAAACTCAAGCATTTGAGTGGTTTTCGAAATTTAAAAGTGGTGTGACATCAGTTAAAGATGCATACCGTTCGGGGAGATCCTGTTCCAGCAAAACTGATGAAAATATCAATCAGGTGAGGGAAATGGTCTTAAATGATAGGCGCATTACAATAAGAGAGCTTTCTGACTCATTAGGAAGTGTTCAAAGCATTTTGAAAGACAATTTGGACATGTTACTGCATCATGACAATGCGCCCGCGCACAAAGCCCTTTCTGCTCGCAAATTTTTGGATAAAAATAGGATGAATATTGTTCCCCATCCCGCCTATTCTCTAGATTTGGCACCAGCGGCCTTTTTTTCTTTTCCCGCGGCTCCGAGGACACCGTTTTCAGAAGGTTCTGAACATGTTGAAAGAAGAGGACTTCCAGAGGTGCTTCCAGCAGTGGCAAAGCTCTGGAACAAGTGTATCAACTCCCAAGGAGACTACTTCGAGGGTGACAGTGCAGATTAGACAAAACAAACTGTTGTGTAGTATTTATGACGTCATTCCTGAAACTTTTTGATCACACCTGTATATATAACAAATTGTTATTGGATAGTAGCACCAATCAGGCACATTGAAACATACCTATAATTCAAATACGTACGCTAAGAAAACGGTTGAAGTAAACACTAACAGAAGCTTGCCAGACTTCGAGCAGGAAGGCCTTGTATAAGCTCGTCTCTAAATAGATGCTAAAACTACGTATTTAAAGTTTGCCACTTATACATATTTTTAACATGACAAAGGTGAACAGTGATTTGTGAATATTTACATGTGTTTTATCTAAAACACAAGTGAAATAGTTAACATAATATGTGTGTGTACAATATTTTAACATTCTCCACACCTAACCCTGACAAGACACAATTGCTCTCCACTCAAAAATACAACAGCCGCGGCATAATTATAAAATAATAGTTACACCATACTAACACACACAAGAATACAGATACACGATCATCAGATACATCACAAGAGTACGGGCATCAAGACGACCTACAGGTATGTAACATAGCATCCATTATCTCTCTACGGGTCTATCATCAACTTAATGCTGTTCTCGCTGCATAGTGTCACTTGACGTGGGGCACTGTCGTCCTCCGTGGTGTAGTGGTTACTATGCTAGTCTCTAGTTGTCGAGGTCACGGGCTCAAACCCGGCGGTGGACGATGGATTTTTTTCGGGCTTAAAAATCCTTAGCATGGCTTCCTTCGGAAGGGAAGTAAAGCCGGTGGTCCCGTGTCGTAGATTTACGGCACGTAAAAGAACCTCAAGCATGATAAAGACTCCTCTGAGCAAAATTACCAGTCTTTCACGCCCAATATACAATGGGACGCTAAGGACCACAGTAGTTAAAGAGCGTCCATAAATTAAACTCAATTTAATTTAAGTTATAAGTATTTGAAAATTCAAAACAATACAAAGAATATTTGTAAACCCGCCGTTTGTAAATAGTAAACCCCACAAAAAATCTGACAAATTGTATGCTTTAAGCAGTTGTAATTATTTTTGTAGTAATATTTTGTCAACCGAGCGGAATAGCTCGGGCGGTAACGTCTGAGGCCCGTATTCGAGACGTTGCGGGTTCAAACCCCCGAGGCGACTAATCTGACCAAAGGTTTTCTCGCGATTTTCCTCGGTGGCTAGACGAATGCTGGGTTGGATAATCTGATCCGCCAATTTTCTATATTTCATTTCCTTCCTCATCGCGACACCAGGCATCGGGCTGATCACCCATCCTGGATATGCTATGATCCAGAGTTTGCTTACTCCTCGACTGGTATTGGCTTGCAAGTACTACAGAGAGGAGGGTAATCCGAAGAGGAACAAGATCTCGTGCGTTTACTAATTATACAAAACTCATTCAGAATAAGAGGACTTCACAGATATCCCCATAAAATTCAAGCTAACCATTTCATTTGTCTTGAAAATATCTCAACATATAGTATTTTAATCAAAATCGTGAGAGCCATTTTTGAGAGACTCAACATTTTCGAAAAATGTTCCATGTAATGGGTAGTTTGGTGTGGTTGGATTTTCCCGAAAATCTTCGTATCGCATCCTTAAAAGATGCTGAATTTAAATACCAATTTATCGAACTTTTCGTTTTGAGCTTTTCTTGGACTCAGGTGCCTCAAAACCTGTATTTTCGGTGAAATCTCGATATAAAAGTTTTTAGTGGAATGCAATACCCCGTCTACGTATTAGGTTGTAATAGAGAAAGGCATAACCTTTCGTAAGAACAGTTTGTGGAAGCTGTATATAAGTAAATGAGAAAACTAGAACAAGGAAGAAACATCTGATGTGTTACATTCACATGACTTTTTCTACCCTCTATCGCTTATTAGTGGGCATACAAACTATTCTTACGAGAGTTTATTTTCGTAAACACTTCATTTTAACTCAGAAAAACCTTTGCAGAAACAGCTACTGTGGTTGACTCAGGAGAATGGCTTTGTCCTTGAACTGCAAGTGGACTAGGGAGCTTCTTGCCTACGATGCAAACAGTGTAACACCAGCAGTTCAAAAGTATTGTCAACAAGTGCAGTTTCACATGTGTGTGGTCATAATTATATTGTTTTACACATATGCAGGTTTTACAGGTTTACTTATTGAATGTATGATCATAATTATTTTGTTTGATGCGATAATATAATGTATTACTGATCCTACTGCGCGTAATATTTAATGTTCCGGGAAAGAAACGATAAATACCTTTGGAGCAGGGTGTAAAACAATACAGCGCTGGCTCAAGCTCGCTTACGTGAACCACAAGGTCATAGCTAAACTCCTGAGTCGTACACAGTACATTACACATTTCGTTATAGATACAAATGGAACAGCGATAGTCAAATGTTTAACAACTGGACGCTATATGCTGGCCTTAAAATTCCATACTGTTTCCATGACATCGCGAGAAACAACTGAAACTGGATAGGATTTGAAAAGAGTTCCTAAGTATTGAATAATTAAAACAGATGCCTCGGAAATGGCTGATGCCACAAAAAAAAAATAAATTGCTTGTTTTAAAGAGATCTACTTTTTTTTGTGGTGGTGGTGGTTTTCGTCTATCGCTTAACGTTTACCAGTTATACAACATTATACAGAATTTCTTCCGAATGAAGAGGACTTGACAGGCTGTTCCCAGAAAATTTAAGATATACCTTCTATTTGTCATGTAAATATCTTTAATATATGGTATTTTAACAAAATCGTAAAGAAATTTTTAGAAAATAAAAAACTTCGAAAAAGGTCCCATGTAAAGGGCAGTTTGGCATAGGATGATTTTCTTGAAAATTGTGTGGTATCCTTGGGAGCCGCTGAATTTAAATACCAAATTTGGTATTTATCAAACTTTTCGTTTTCAGTTTCCTAAATGCTTTTTTAGGACTCAGGAGCTTGAAAACAAATCTCGGTTTAAATTTTTGGGTGGAATGCAATACCTTCTCTATAGATTAGGCACGTGGTGGAGAAAGTAATAATCTATATAGAAGTAAACGAAAGTGAGTAGAGAAGATTATCACCGGCAATATTACGAGATTGACAGGGGCGCTGGCACGTCCGGCCAGGTAACTCCTCATATATATGCAAGACGTGATTATTCCCTCGACGTGCGACTCGCATTAGCAGTCTTTTAGAGCGCCGACGTGCCCGGCTTGTAATTTCGCCCTCCTACCGTTTTTAACGCGTACGCTAGAGAAACTTGCGATCTAATAATTAAAAAGCAGGGAGATAATGATATCACCCCATGCGCCCACTCTGGTTTTGTGTGGCTATTTTACTGCTGCACAACACACCCTTGAGAAATTCCGGGGTCTTTCCCAAGGCAACACTTCCAGGACAATCCGGAAACACGAAACAGGCCTTAGTGCCATGCAGCTGTATAAACACTTGCTTCGGCCGAGTTTAATGGGCCCCAGGCTACTGTACCTTAAAGTTGGAACACCTTTCCAGCAGAAACGTAAACGTCGCGTTTACTTCCTTCTTTTAAAGGTTAACGGGCCAATTATTTCATTCTTTCTCACTGTATTTGCACAATCCATAAATCTATATCTTAATATACAGCGTGTCCGTAAAAATACTCCAAACTGGCACCACGTTGCCTTGATAATCGCATTTAAATGAAGTTTGAGGCAATATTTTATATCATAACATGCTGTGAATGCCAGAGTGATTGTAGTGTAAATTAATATTATTGTATGTACATGATTTTAGATGTTTGTTAGCCATAAGTATTGTTAGGAAATAAGTTTACACGGCCTCACTGAAACTGACAATTGAAGTGGGTAACAATAAACCGAGGGGGTGAGTTGTTTATCACTAAGAAGAAACAAACAAATGACGTCAGGGTAGCGTGCCTTTTCTTAGAAATGGAGGGAATATTTTCCCTAGAGCATATATGCTAGTAGTAATGATTGGCTGACAAAAAGACGCTAATGTTGGCGCGATTTGGTAACCAATAGGAGCTCTATTATAATGTTTAGGCATTTCGAGGTGAAGGAGTATATATTCTCGAGCCATAAGCAAGTGTCGCACAGTTCTGAAGAATCTCTCACGAGGTGCACGTCGCAGAGTTAGTTACAAAGAATGTAAAGTACGTGAAGTAATTGGTGCGCGGCAACTAAAACGACTGTAGTTACATTCGGAAATATCACAGTTTCAGTCAGGCGTGTATAAAGATTAAATATGTCAATTATTAATTAAGTGTTACGGCAATAAAAGTGTATAAACAAATTATTTTATTAGTGTTATCTTTTAGTAACAACTCCTTTTCGTTTACACGCCCTGCTCAGAGACACTTGCTTGACTGAGTAATAATTGCTAGCCGGAGGACAAAGAACCCAAATTTAAAATAATAAAACAATGGTGACATTCGAAAGAAAAATTCAAATATTTTTGTGCATGTCAACAATGGACGCGATCGCGGGAATCAAACACAGGAACTAAATTCAATCACTTTGTGGTTAGTCGGTATGGGTTCATTGTTAGATACTTAGTAGGTAGGTTACATGTGAATGTTTGCTTTTGAAATTGTGTTGTTATTAAAGAAGTTTTAAGGACTTATGGCGAACCCACAAGAACGTAGTTGGTGTGTTTTGGAATACCATAGCACGCAGCTTCAGCGTGCTTTTAGGGGAAGGTATCAACATCAAACTCCTACACACACGTTAATTTTGAACTGGTGCTGTGATTTTGTGGATCGTGGCTGCATATGTCATCAAAGAAAAGGCCATTCAGGGAGACCATCTGTCAATGCGGGAGGCATTTGTACGCAGTTCTAAGAAGTCTGTCCGTAGAGCTAGTCAGCAGTTAAACATCCCTAAATCCACTGTATCTAAGATCCTGCGTACGCGACTGAAGTTTCACCCCTACAAACTGCAATTACTGCATAACTTGAAACCTGATGTCCCTGCAAAACGATTAGATTTCTCTGAACATTTATTGGTAGTAATGGGGGATAATGAAAATCTGTCAGAAAAAATAATTTTCAGTGATGAGGCAACATTCCACGTTAGTGGAAAAGTAAACAGGCATAATTTTAGGATTTGGGGGAGACAAACTCCACATACCGTTTTGGAAGTTGAAAGAGACTCCCCTACATTGAATGTCTTTTGTGCCATATCAAAACGTCAAATCTAAGGCCTGATTTTTTTCTTTGGAGAGGCCACTGTCAACGGTACAACTTATCTTGACATGATCACTGAATGGTTATTTCCACAACTGGAAGAAGGCAACGAATTTATTTTCCAACAAGATGGAGCACTTCCTCACTGGCATTTACATGTTCGGGAACATCTGAATGAGCGCCTTCCAGGAAGGCGTACCAGAAATGATGATCATATCTTCTACAAGTAACCGCCGAGGTCGCCTGACTTGACGGTCTGTGACTTCTTTTCGTGGAGTCACATAAAGGATTGTGTCTATGTACCCCCATTGAAGTGCAACTTTGTATCACTGCTACTATCAGATATGTTGGAGCGTGTGTGGCGTGAATGGGAACATCGCCTTGATGTCTGCAGCGTCACTCGTGGGGCCACATTCCATGTCTATGAGATATAGTGAAAAATATTTCAGTTTTTCCTTCGAATGTCATAGACTTCACCTAAATACGACTATCCAAAGCGTCGCAATGCCAGTTCAAAGTATGACAGTATTTTTAGGGACATGCCGTATAAAAGTCAGTGTATATTCATATAAACTTCTGCACCGATTTCGACCAAACATGGCACAGATAACCATTGATCCAAGGCGAAAACCACTGTTTAGCTTAGAATTCGAATTTCCACCCCGTTTCACAAGATTAATTATTTAGTTTTATGTAAAGCCTACAAAGGCTCGCAAGACCATCTATATCCTTCTCAACGATAATTGTAATACCTCGAACATCGCCAACATAAGAATAATTACTTACTGTTCACGGCCTCACGAAATAAGAAAGGAACAGCGAGTTGACATATTATTCGTTATCTCCTCTCGGACATTGATCATGGAGTAATAACACACTCAAATAATTACAACAGCTCTACCATCTGTCTCTATGACTGCGCAAATGAAGGTAAAGGTGCTACAATCGCAAACGAATAACGAATTCGCATTTGAGAAAAAGTATACGTATTGGAAAGTTCAAAGAAATAACAAGCAATATCTCGGAAATGGTTCACTGGACAAAAAAAATTATGCGACATGAATTTTGTGTTTTAACGAGATCTACACTTTTTCTGTAGAACAATTCTGTCTATCTCTTACGGTTTACCAGTTATGCGAAAGCATTCAGAATGAAGAGGGCTTTTGGGGACTTCCCAGAAAATTCCAGATATACGTTTCGTTTGACATGAAAATATCTTAAACATATGATATTTTAATCAAAAGCTTAAGAGCCATTTTTGAGAAAATAAAAAATTTCGAAAACTTTTCTATGTAAAGGGTAATCTGGGGGTGGGGATTTTCTTGAAAATCCTCGTGTCGTATCCTTGGAAGATACTAAACTCAAATACCAAGTTTGGTATTATCCGACTTTTCGTTTTTGGGTTATGCTGTTCTCAGACAGACATGTTTCCAAAAATGGTTTATTTGTATTCAGGTACCTCAAAACATGTATCAAATCTCGGTATCTAATTTTTGGGTGGAATGGAATACTTCCCCTACTTACTATACGTAGTAGAGAAAGTAAAAATTAGCATTTGAACTGAATGGATTAAACTGCGGAAACAGCAACAGCATCAAACCATACAAAACACCACTTCCTCTTATTCTTCATGTGTTTACTTATGTGTACTGAAATTAGATTGAGTTTTATTTATGGATACTCTTTAACTACTATGGTTCTTAGCGTCCCATTCTATATTCGGCGTGGAAGACCGGTAATTTTGCTCAGAGGCCTCTTTATCAGGCTTGAGGTTCTTTTACGTGCCGTAAATCTACAACACAGGACCACCGGCTTTACTTCACTTCCGAAGGAAGCAATGCTAAGGATTTTTACGCACGAAAGCGTAAGCCCTCCGCCGGGTTTGAACCCACGACCTCGGGAACTAGAGGCTGGCATGGTAACCACTACACCAAGAAGAATGACATATATATTCTAACAAGTAACAATTTGCGTTTTAATGAAATTCACATAATTAAACTAATTTAAATGAAACGACACTTCCATGCCAAACTATCACTTTTCGTTAAATTTACTAGACATAAAAAGTAACTTAAAGTCGCAGCATTTACACCTGGGACCTTTACCCTGAAAGCCAATGCGCACACTGTTGCGCTACGAGTGCAAATCACTGCACACACAGTGGTGCAGAGCTGTCATTTCAGCCGAAATTGATTCGACGCGATGCAGTGGATAGTGTTTACGACATAGCCTGTACAACGTAGGGACTACATAACTTCTCAATCCGCAGACTAAGAGGACTCACCCCGTATAAGCTTAGGTTAATTAGCAACCAGTGATTCACGGGAGGTTAGTCAGGTTTATATATATTACAAAAGAAGCAGACACCTTTGAAGTCCTATGAAACAAAAATTAAGTGTGATATTAACATAAATTTTGCGGTGTTATGTTGGAAAACTCTGGAAGTTTGCATTGGTAGTCTTGTAGTTGGTAATCATGTAAGTCATTGTTGTTGAAGATGTAAAAATAGCGAATCATGTGGGAAAAGCATATTGTGTGCTAGAACTTGCTAAAACAAATTCTGTAACTGTTGTCCAACAACATTTCAGAACACGATTACGGAAACCACCACCGACTAGACAATTGATCTATGATTGGCACAGGAAGTTTGAGGCAACAGGCAAACGAAAGAGTCCGGGAAGAACACGCGTATCACAAGAGGATGTTGAACGTGTTCGTGGTGTTCTCTCAAGAAGTCCACAGAAATCGACAACAAGGGCAAGCTTGGAGTTACAAACTCCACAACCAACTGTATGGAAAATTTTGCGAAAGCGACTAAAACCGACTCTTTACAGCTACATGAAGACGACAAAGCCAAACGTGAAGATTTCTGCATAGAAGACGATGGCCTCAGTTAACAAATAGTTTTCAGTGATGAATCAACTTTCCACTTGAGTGGAAAAGTGAATTAACGAAATGTTCGAATATGGGAACTGTAATACCAAGGACTGTGGTGAAACATGTGCGGGACTCTCCCAAAATTAATGTGTTTTTTTACAGTATCCCATACCAAGGTGTATAGCGCTTCTTTATTGCAGAAAAATCTTGCTACATATCTCTATATGTTACAGCTTTGGTTGATGTCCCAACTGTATGAGGAAATAGAAGGGGAAACCTTTAGCTTCCAACAAGATGGAGCACCGTCTCACTGGCACACAGATGTTAAGACTTTGCTTGGATGAAATTCTACCACAGCGTTGGATTGACAGTGCTGCAGATGACGATAACAACGCTTTGCTACGTTGGCCACCGAGGAGTCCCGATCTCACGCCGTGTGACTTTTTCCTTTGGGGATTTTTCAAAGACAGAGCTTTCGTTCCTCCACTTCCACGCGATTTAGATGACATGAAGGAACGTATCAGAAGAGCCGTGGCAAGTGTCGATGCAGGTATGTTACATTGGGCTTGGGATGAACTTGATTATCGTTTTGATATGTGTCATGTGATGCAGGGATCACACTTCAACATTTGTGAGTTCACAAACTAAACTTCAAGACTTCCTCTACACGACAGTGCCAACAGATTCATTATATCATTAATAGTTACGGATTTATAACACACTGAAAGTGTCTAGTTCTTTTGTAATAAACCTGTATATATAAAATTAGGTTAATTAGCAACCAGCTGTTACACCAAAGCACGGGAGCGTGCATTCCTTAAAGATGTTTATGATTCACTATATAGTTTTCTGATTCACGGAAGGTGAGGTGAGGTGAGGTTAGGTTTATCTTTTCTTTTTACTTTCTCTACTACGTATAGTAAGTATGGGAAGTATTGTATTCCACCCAAAAATTCGATACCGAGATTTCGCCGGAAATATATGTTTTCAGATCAACCTGAATCCAAAAAAAGCATTTTTGGAAACATGTCCGTATGTGTATGTGTGTGTGTGTGTCTGTGAACAGCATAACTCAGAAACGAACAGTCGGATAAACACAAACTTGGTATTTAGGTTCATTATCTTCCAGAGATATGACACGAAGGTTTTTAAGAAAATCCCCCCACCCCAGATTACCCTTTACATGGAATATTTTTTCGAAGATTTTAATTTTCTCAAAAATGGCTCTAACGATTTTGATTAAAATATCATATGTTTAAGATATTTTCACGACAAATGAAATGTGTATCTCGAATTTTCTGGGAATGTTTCCAAAAGTATTCTTAACTGTAAACTACTTTTGCATAACCATAAGAGATAGACAAAATTTTACTATACAAAAAATGTAGATCGCGTTAAAATACACAATTTATGTCATATACATTTTTTTTTTGAGTGAACCATTTTCGACATATTGCTTGTTATTCCCTTAAATTTTTTAATACTTATAGTTTTTCTCAAATGGGAATTCGTTATTCATTTTTTTTTATGTCCTGGTAATACAAAGAGAATGGAATACTCCACATAGCAACCAGCTCTTAAAAGATTTGACTATCGCTTAAAGCCTACCATACTCACCTTGCATCTACAAGAAAATTAGCAATAAGATTAACATCTCGATTAACTTGAAGAATATGGAGAATAAGCGTTTGTAAATATAGTTTGTACAAGAGTAGAGAAAGTCATGTGAGTATAACACATAAGATTGTTTTAATTAAACCTAGGTTAACTAGTATAGCGCAAATTTTCGTTGTAGTGTGTGTTTTGGAGGAAGAAGAAAAAAATCAGTATTTTCATGGATTTCTATGACTCGTAGGTTGGCACTTTCTTCCGCGCATGCGCACTAATCACAAAATGGAGCATTTTGTTAACAATTTAGCGACTTATTTCGTATATAAAAAGTTGTCTTAAAAAGGGAGGTTGGATGGTATAGTCATAGGGCTCCAAACTGTTAGCATCCAATTTTAAATTGTGTAATAAGTGCATTTCCATTCCCTAAACAATTATTGCTGGTTAAATATAGAACCGTTACCTACTTCCTTTGTATTTATTTTGTAATCAAGCTTGTTAGCATACTAAATAATTATATTAAAAAAATCAGTGACCTGATATTTTTTAATTATCAACAACTGACTAGGTACTGGATTATACAGAGTCCGTTTTTGGCAGGTTTTATCGCATCATTCAGCTGGTCTGATGTCTCTTGTCTTACACTGTGAACTGTTTTGAAGCACCAAGTTTTGCCCGTTTTCCTCGAGCACTTTCCTGATTAGTGTATCGATTTCCCCGGACGCAGGGAGGGGACGTATTGTTTCGTTAACACGGTGGCCTAATAATTAACAATAGATGTAATATGACAACAGCATAGCTCCATTCAACTCGTTTCTAGAATGAGCTCTTAGAGCACACCCTTATCGTGGTACTGAGAAAATGAATTGTTACGTCTGGGCGTTTTCCCGCAGCCGAAGCACGAACTGCCCCCCGGTATTTGTTTACTTAGGCAAGGGAAGTCGATTAACGAAGGAACAAATGTTGGTGTACAAAGCTCTCGATTGTTAGTTTATCCGTTTTAAGCTTACGATACTGGCGCGCGCTGGCCAGTGTTTGCTGAGCAAGCTGCTTTCAAAACATCGAGTAGGCAAGTTTCACTGTTCTAGATACGCTTAAAAAAGCCCCGTGAGAATTTACATGGAGATTCCTGACACCCTTATTACAGCGTTTTATTGAAGCATTTAACAAGCTTTTGGCAGTTTTTAAAGGTGTTTGTGTTGTAGAATGTACCAGGATCCAAAAACTGTAAATTATTGGACTTTAAGGCAACCCATTTTGGTTGAAAATTCAAGATTTGAAACTTTTTTTACTTTCTCTACTGCGTATAGTAAGTAGGGGATTGTATTCCACCCAAAAATTCGATACCGAGATTTCACCGGAAATACATGTTTAGATGCCTCCTGAATCCAAAAAAAAAAAAAATCTGATGTGTTACACTCACATGACTTTCTCTACTCTTGTACAATCTGATTTTACAAACGCTTATTCTCCATATGCTTCATGTTAATCGAGATATCGAGATGTCAATCTTATTGGTAATTTTCTTGTAGATGCAAGGGAAATATGGTAGCTTTTAAGCGATAGTCAAATATTTTAACGCTGGTTGCTATGTGGCGCATTCCATTCTCTTTGCATGTCCAGGACATAAAAAAATTGAATAACGAATTTGAGAAAAAGTATAAGTATTGGAAAATTTAAGGAAATAACAAGCATTATCTCGAAAACGGTTCACTCTACAAAAGAAATGTATATGACATAAGTTGTGTATTTTAACGCGATCTACATTTTTTGTGTAGTAACATTTTGTCTATCTCTTATGGTTTACCAGTTATGCAAAAGTCGTTCACAGTGAAGAATACTTTTGGAGACATTCCCAGAAAATTCGAGATATACATTTCATTTCTCATGACATTGTCTTAAACATAGGATATTTTCATCAAAATCGTTAGAGCCATTTTTGAGAAAATTAAAATTTTCGAAAAATCTTCCATGTAAAGGGTAGTCTGGGGTGGGGGGATTTTCTTGGAAACCTTCGTGTCGCATCTCTGGAAGATACTGAACCTAAATACCAAGTTTGGTGTTTATCCGACTGTTCGTTTTTGAGTTATGCTGTTCACAGACACACACACACACACACACAGACACACACACAGACACACACACGGACATGTTTCCAAAAATGCTTTTTTTGGATTCAGGAGGTCTCAAAACATGTATTTCCGGCGAAATCTCGGTATCGAATTTTTGGGTGGAATGCAATACTTCCCCTACTTACTATACGTAGTAGAGAAAGTAAAAAAAGCATTTTTGGAAACATGTCCGTGCGTGTGTGCGTGTGTGAACAGTGTAACTCAGAAACGAACAGTCGGATAAACACCAAACTTGGTATTTAGGTTTAGTATCTTCCAGAGATGCGACATGAAGGTTTTCAAGAAAATCCCCCACCCCAAACTACCCTTTACATGGAACATTTTTCGAAAATTTAAATTTTCTCAAAAATGGCTCTAACGATTTTTATTAAAATATCATATGTTTAGGATATTTACATGACAAATGAACTGTATATCTCGAATTTTCTGGGAATGTCTCCAAAAGTATTCTTCATTGTGAACGACTTTTGCATAACTGGTAAACCATAAGAGATAAGACAAAATTTTACTACACAAAAAATGTAGATCGCCTTAAAATACACAATTTATGTCATATACATTTCTTTTGTTGAGTGAACCGTTTTCGAGATATTGCTTGTTATTCCCTTAAATTTTCCAATGCTTATACTTTTCTCAAATGGGAATTGTTTTTTTTTTTTTTTTTTTTTTGTCCTGGTAATGCAAAGAGAATGGAATACCCCACATAGCAATCACCTCTTAAAATATTTGACTATCGCTTAAAACGTACCATATTCCCCTTGCATCTACAAGAAAATTAGCAATAAGATTAACATCTCGATTAACATGAAGCATATGGAGCATAAGCGTTTGTAAAAATAATTTGTACAAGAGTAGAGAAAGTCATGTGAGTGTAACACATCAGATTTCTTTTTTTCTAATAATTATTGGGTAGTATTTTCCAGACGTCCTTAATGAAGCATCTTGTGACCGCCCAGAAACACAAAATAGTGGCATGTGAATCTTTAAACCTGATTTTCTATGAAACAAAAATTCTACAGTTTTTAGTACATAAAAGGTCTCTGGTGATGTAATTTTTCACCAATCTTTCTGAAATTTGCATACTAAATATGGACAAACGGCTTCAAAAAGCCCTATTTCAAAATATGTGAATTGTGCCCACGTAACATTAAATAAATTGTGAAGTTGGTGAAATTTTGGGAGGATTTTTCTGTAGAACACAAAAAAATTGTGAAAAAAGGCCGATTTGAGTGTCTTAGCAATATCTTTAGCTAATGTCAGAAAAAGTTGTATTGTACGAACATAAATAATCTGACGTATAGGGCATTTTATATAACAATATTATATAAACAATAATTAATATTTGCACTAGCTTTATGAAAGTCTGTACTTAGTCATAAGATAACCTTACAAGCATGTGGTTAAATTTTCAAAACAATTGGTTAAGAATTACAGTTTTTGGAAATTGCACCATAGGGTTAAGGTATTAAAATCGAATTTATAAATTTTGTAGTTCCGAGTGTTTCCGAAACGCCTGAGATTTTGTTTAGCTCAAAGTAAAATACGGAGCGAACAAATATATACGTAATGGATGGAGCGGGGGATCAATTAGGTAACTACTTTATTTAGTGTTTATTGACATTAGAGGTATACACAACCACAAAGAAATCCTGTGCAGGTAATGCGTTTCATATCCTTATAGGAGTAGGAGGAGAGGAATACACAGGAGGTGCCTCAGAAACCCGGAGGAATGAGGGAGACACCCGAAGGGCAACCGTATACAGACGACGATGTGCACTAGCAAAGACGGGGTCTTTAACGATTCCTGGAACTCGAGAAATCCCCAGAAAGGGGCCCTTTAGCAGGCCCGCCAACGTCAGGGAGAAACTTTACCAAAGAGCACGTTCCACTGTCACGCCGACGGCTTGCTCCTTCAATCCTGAAATATGATTGAAAGTAAATGACGTGGAAAGGAAATTATGGACAGGAAATTCCTAGTAGAACAGCAACCACCTCAGCGTTTGCCTACCGACCCGGAGAAAGCGCAAAAAAAATCGATTGAGAGAATTGTCGACCCGACGGAAATCGAGCATGGAACCTCCCGAATACGAGGCTCATAATGCAATGCCATTGTTAAAATTGGGTAAAGCATTCGGGAGTCTCGTAGATTTCAAACAACAAACAACGCAGCCGTAAAATCCTCACGCGGGGAGGTACGCTTGCAAAATGTATAAAAACCTGATGTGATACATTCACATGACTTTCTCTAACCTGTATCGTTTATTAATGGGTATACAAATTATAGCTTATTTTCCTATCTACTAGATTTTAACCCAAATAGACCGTTGCAGAAATAACTTCGGTTACAAGGCCGATATTCCTGGAGTTTCGTCCGTTATAGATAAATTAGTAATGGGTGGTAATTCTAATACATGCGGTTGGCAACTGTTCGGTATTTCAGCCACTAGTTGTAGGTAAAATAAATGGGGGCTTGTTTGGAATGATGGCTCGCGAAGAAATCCGCTGTTATTCGATTTCTGTCGGCGAAACATGAAACCGCGGCTGAAACTCTCCGGCAGCTGGTAGAGATTTACTGAGACTCAACATGTCACAGAATGGTTTGCGGCCGGTAGAGAAAACGTCACCGACAAGGATCGCAGTGGTCGATCCAGCACGGCATCAACAGATTTGAACACAGCTCGCGTGGAGGAGCTGATTCAGGACAACAGGAGGATCACGTTACGTTCACATGACGGTAGAATTTAGAATGTCATTTGGAAGCGTTGGTCACATTGTTCACGCTGTTCTGCAGTACCGGAAACTTTGTTCCCAATGGCTTCCACGAAATCTGTCTAACCAACACAAGAAGCACATGGGGGCAAGTCTACAACTTTTGCAACGGTTCTCCACGGAAGGGAACAGCTTTCGTCACCACATTGTCACGGGTGACGAAACATGGATCCACCACTACACCCACAGCAGTAAGCGCTCGTCAATGGAGTGGAAACACCCCTCCTCTCCAAAGACAAAGTAGTTTAAGGTGACGCCATCTGCCAGGAAGGTGATGGCCACAGTGTTTTGGGCTAGCGTGGGTGTCATACTCGTGGAGTTTTTGGAAAGTGAGCACACAGTGACCGCTGACAGATACTGCGACTCCTTGACACGATTGCGAGAAGCAATCAGGAGGAAACGGCCAGGACTTCTCAACGTCATCTTCCTTCACGACAACGCGTGACCCCATACAGTCCAGAAGACTAGCACGCTCTTGAAGCGGTTCCCCTGGGAAATCAACTACCGGACCTCGCACAACCTTTTTCCGCACTTGAGAGAGAACCTAGGAGGCCGAAGATTCGCTTCAGACGAGGTGAAACACTTCGCGACATGGCTGAACACGCAAGGACAGGAGGGAATATTCAAACTCATCCCACGAAGTGACAAACGCTTAACCGATATGCAGACTACGTCGAATCAGTTAGCTGTATTGGTTGTAGGAAATAAAACGTACACGTTTCACTGCAGCCTTTGTAAACTTAGTTTCTGATCACCCTCGTAGATACAAAGGCAAAAACTGGAATAGAGTTTTATTTATGGACGCTCTTTAACTACTGTCGTCCTTAGCGTCCCATTCCATACTGGGCGTGAAAGACCGGTAATTTTGCTCAGAGGCCTCTATCAGGCTTGAGGTTCTTTTACGTGCTGCAAATCTACAACACGGGACCACCGGTTTTACTTCTCTTCCGCAGGAAGCCATGCTAAGGATTTTTACGCCCGAAAAAATACATCGCCCTCCGCCGGGTTTGAACCCGCGACCTCGGGAATTGGAGTCTATCATGGGCAACTGTGAGCGAAGGTTCTACCAGAGCAAGAGCCGAACCCCAAGCCCCCCGTGCTCAAGGCTGGTCACTTCAACAATGGGTTTTCCCATGAGTCCAATACCTTATTTCTTAAAAATGGAAATGGATACGCCACTTACGCGCGTCATCCCGAAAAGGACGACTACCGAAAACCTCGGTAGGGCCGACAGCAATCTACTATGCCGTCTCCCAACTCTCACTCATGGGTGGTACCGAAGAACATCGGGGCGTCTCACAACCCCGCCTGGGCGGAAAACCAGCCAGGCGTACCCAATCTCCCACCGGTATCGGGAACCACTGCTCAGCCGAGCCCAACCCAATCCGAATAACTCCCCATTGGGAGGGGCTCGAATGTTCGGCCCAGCGTACTTCTAGTAACGTCAGAAGTACCACAAGTACTCAGGGTCCTCAACGGCAGCTGAAGGGGTCGGAACCCTCCCCTAAACAACTGAATGTTGAGAAGACTAAAATAATGACCAAGTGATGAGCAATTCCAACCATTAATAACGGATATCTCGGAAATGGTTTGTACCACAAGGAAAGGTATTTGAAATAAATTTTATATTTTACAGAGATCTTCATTTTTGTGTAGTACGTTTTCGTCTATCCCTTAACGTTTACCAGTTGTGCAAGATTACACAAAATTCCTTCTGAATGAAGAGGACTACATAGACGATTCCCAGAAAATTCAACGTATACATATTATTTGTCATGTAAAAAGTTTGAAAAATGCTTCATGTAAAGGGTAGTTTAGGGTGGGAGGAATTTCTTTAAAACTTTCGTGTGACATCTTTAGAAAGCACTGAATCTAAATACCAAGTTTGGTGTTTATTCGACTTTTGGTTTTTAAGTTACACTGTACACAGAGGCGCGCAGACCTTTTTCTAAAAAAAATGTTTATTCAAGGGGCCTCAAAACATGTATTTCAGACCAAATCTCAGTATCGAATTTTTGGGTGGAATGCAATACCTTCTCTACCTAATATGTATACGTGGTAAAGGTTCACCACAACGATTTATACATGGGTTGTATCTACTTTGGCTGCACGAGAAACGTGGATCCAGACAACGGCAGTTATTCTATTATCGGGGAGGGAATCTCTCAGAGATTTAAAACAAGGCCTGCTTACAAAGGATGACGTCCATCTTAAATTCTCTCCGCATTTGTTTTCTGTCTGCTAATGTAATTCATTCCGCAAAGCAAGGCAAGTCTTCCGTGATGCTAGTCTCGGCGAGACGGATATGGTAAGTGGGGGGTTTCAACTTCTTAAAAGAGCAAGGGATTGATAACAGAACATGTTGTGGTTTGGGCGGAAGTAACTCTCAGTGGCGTGCATTTTCTTCTTGCTTATCGCTTTTTGCTTTTTCTGCTACGTATAGTAAGCAGGGAAGTACTGCATTCCACTCAAAAATTCAATACCAAGAATACATGTTTTGAGGCGCCCTGAATCCTAATAAAGCATTTTTTGGAAACGTCTGCCTGTGCGTCTCTGAACACCGTAACTCAAAAACGAAAGGTTAGTTAAATACCAAACCTGGTATTTAGGTTCAATATCTTTCAAAGATGCGACAAGAACATTTTCAGCAAAATCCCCCCAGCCCAAAGTACCCTTTACATGGGACATTTTTATTAAAATACTATTGAAACATATTTACATGACAAACAAAATGTATATCTTGAACTTTCTGGGAATAGCCTATGAAGTCCTTTTCATTCAGAAGGAATTTTGTATAATCTTGTATAACTGGCAAACGTTGATACACGAAAACATACTACATGTAGATCTTTGTAATATACATAATTTATTTCAAATAAATTTTGTTGTGGCATAAGCCATTTCCGAGATATCTGTTATTAATGGTTGGAATTGTTCATCACTTGGGCATTTTAATGTCCTTTCAGCATTCAGCTGTTTCTCGCGATGTCATGGAAACAGCATGGAACTTTAAGGCCAGCATATAGCGTCTAGTTGTTAAACATTTGACTATCGCTGTTTTTTTTTTGTATCTATTACAAAATGTGTATTGTAGGTGTTTCTGCAAAGGTTTATTTGACTTAAAATGTAGTAGATAGAAAAATAAGCTTTAATAAGAATAGTTTGTATACCCACTAATAAACGATAGAGTGTAGATAAAGTCATGTACCACATCAGACTTTTTTATAACTAACACGGAGCACGAGGCAGAATAAACAGATAAAGTACTGTGAACGCACACACGTATAGCTGTTCCACAAAGTAAGAAGGAAAAAACTGTCTCCTCTTGTTCAAACAGGATGACACGTATTGCACTCAGTGACCCGAGTTGTTTAAGGCCATTCCTACACAAGAGCAGTAGCTCAGGATATAGGCTACTCGATAAGGGCAGAATAACTAAAGCTAAATCCGCCTAACATTATGCCCAGCTGGCATCGGCCCTAGTTTAATCTTCTTCTTTAACAGATTACCCTCCTCTGTGTAGTTCTTACAGCCACAAGGACTCACAAGCCAATGCCTGTCGATTGGCAAGCAAATCTGAATCATAATATATCCAGGATAGTGATCAGCCCAATGCCTGATATGGCGGTGAAAAAGAAGTAAATGAAATGTAGTGATGAAAAGGATGATAGGAAAACTCGCCGATCAAATTATCCAACCCAGCAATCGCATAGCGACCGAGGAAAACTGCGAATAAGCCTTCGGTCAGATTGGTCAACATCGAGGGTTTGAATCAGAGACCTCCCGAACGCGGCCATAGACGTTACCGCCTGATCCATCCCTCATCACTTCAATAAATGCACATACCTGTGAAAGTTCTAGTTGTTCTAGTTCTAGATGCTGTATATTAAACTACTCCGGCGACGTAGACAACAGCGGCAGGATGACTGGCAGAGAGATTGACGCTACTGAGAGCGAGATCTATTTCGCGGTAGCTTATGTAGCAGTAAAAGTGTACGAACAACTACAAATTCAGAACGTGTCCGTGCAGCGTTGGAACAGTCTCCGCAGTTCTGAACGGCCCCTTGCGAGAACTATGCAATAATCGAGCCGGCCACTTGGGCAGACTGCTGTCTATAAAATTCAATCCGTATAATATTGAGACAGCTCAGGATTTGAAAGAAATTGACACCAATATCAGATGCACAGCCTGTGTGAACTTTCTGGGTCAGGAAACCATGCTGCTTGATCAACGACTCATTTGGGATGCAGGAACTTCTTCCACTACGTGTGATAAAAATGGTCCATGAACTCATGCTGTTTGACCAACTCCTCTTGTCTGATGAAGCGAACCTCTGTGTCTGCACAAGATGGCCCGGGATCCCTTGCTGCTTGGTCGACTGCTCATGTCTGATGAAGCGAACTTTTTTCACACTGTCTGATAAAAATGATCCATGAACTCATGCTGTTTCACCAACTGCTCTTGTCTGATAAAGCGGACTTCTTTCATAGTGGCTGGCCAAGATGGCCCAGGATCCCTTGATGCTTCAACAACTGCTCTGTCTGATGGACCAAATTTCTTTAACAGCGTGTGGCACAGATGGCCCATGCTACTTGATTAACTGCTCGTCTGATTAAGCGAACTTCTTCCAGTGTCTGGCAAAGATGGTCCAGGAACCCATGTTACTTGACCAACTGTTCATGGCAGATGGACCGAACTTCTTCCACAATTGCTGGCAAAGGTGGTCCAGGAACCCATGTTACTTGACCAACTGACCATATCAGCTAAAGTGAACTTCTGCCTCCGAGGGTTCGTTAAGCAAACGATACTGAGCAGACCAAAATCATCGCGAAGTGCAGGAAAAGCCTCATAGAATCCAGAAAGTTATGGTGTGAAGTGTAGTACAAATGTTTGGAATTGTTTTTTATGATCATGCTGGTCGCGCAGTCTAGGACAGCTATGTTGGAATACTGGAAAATTTCGTCATGGTAGAACCCCAAACATGACAGTTGAACACCACATTGGGATAGTATCAATTGAACCCACTGCCTCAAGTTTTGACCGAGCTTTTTCCTTTCAGCGCCTGAACCCCTTTTACTAGCGAGGCGTGATTCCATTATCCTTAAGTCACCTCGTTAGGTGCATCCAGCTGGCTTATTTACAGCTGCATATTAAGCAACAACAGATCCTAGTGCTAGTTTCACTAAAATAAATTGTACCAAAGTTGAAATTCATTTTATTTCTTTTATTCTTGCCTGTTAATGGAGTTATGGAAAGATTTGGCGCCTCCTAAATAAGCTCAAAAATTCTAATTTGCTACTCCTTGCCTGTTCTCCACAAATCTGTCTTCAGTTTCACGCGGTTTTTCATATTTATTTGCTCCAGGGTTAACTGAAGATCCAAATCGCCTTTTAGCATCCACTAAAACTGAGAGATTTCTTCAGATATTTCTGATGATGGTGTTTATATTTGATAACCAATCAATCATCTGCATACATTGTCGATAATGCTGTGTTACAAGGATGCAGGTAGTGAGGAAACACGAACCAGCTACTCGAAGTGGCAAAGCCGTGGCTCTGCACGGAGGGGAAGTTTTTATCAATACCGAAATGCTGACTCTTGGCTCGCCGTTATGCCGTCTCAAATTTACTTGAGTCATGCCTCGTGAGAAGAGGCTCGTTTTTATTAATATCAACCCATGTACTTCCAGCTGAACGCTGCTGCTACGCCGCGCCTGCATTTCAAAGCAGGGCTTTTCTCCAACAAGTGTTCCCCAATTGACTAATCTCCCGGCTTGGAGATTTGATTTGGCCGTCCCGCTGCCCGCATTTGACCGCTTCGGGCTCTTTTCTATGGGGATACTTGAAAGAAAACAGCATTCGCACACCGTCTGCACACCATCAAACAGTTGAAAGATGTCATCCGCCAATCCAGTTGTGTCGACGCGACTTGCTATAGACGCATTTCCGCGCTGCCTTCAAGAATGTATAAAACAGATGGGGGACATTTTGCTGGCGCAATTTTCAAGAAACGTTGATATACATATAACCACAACATCCATAACGCACATGTATATCTATGATTTTATTTTCATAAATTAAGTACCTTCATTTTCACATAGCAGTTCTATTTTTTTCAACTCAAATTGTTAGATACAATACCCGCCATCCCGACTCAAGAAGGCAACTTTACAATTTTATTCCAATCAAACAAGTAAATGCATCATTTACAAATTTCAGAACGATGCCCAATTTTCCACAGATAACAAATTTCAAATTACAATTTTCAAACTTGAACAAAAGCCTACGAGCAATCTAATTCACTTAAATTCCCGTTATCTTCTAATAAATCGCTTCAATATACCTTAGCAAGAAAACTAATTATCCACAACAAAATATGTGCTGCTACTTTTCATAAACTATCAGAAGAGCTACCACAAGTTAAGAAATGAAAACCACTCTACCAACCTACGTACTATCAGCAGCGTAATCAACAATTTTAGAACCGAGAGGGATGGCTTAGACAGTAACTTCTGTGGGCCATATTCAGGTGGTCCCGGGTGCGCCGACCTATCTGACTAGGGTTTTTTCGTGGCTTCCCTTAGTCGCCAAGGTAAATACCGGATTGGATATTTAACACCACGACCTAAGGTTCCACCTTAAGTCCAAAACAATAGTAAAACATGAAAATACACGCTAAAATGAATGCTTTGTCATCATAGATAATGCAAGTAGGCAGACTGGACAACACTCTAATGTCATCTGCCAGGCACAAGTGGAAGCAGAGGTACAGTTGCTGTGCACATGCCTCTGTGGACATGTGGAGAAGCAAGATGGCATGGTATAGGGATGAGACCTAGAAGGCTAATTGTCCGCCATACACCGATCCGCAAGGCATCTCCTGACGGTTCCGTCATGATATGACTGCATAGTTAAAGCGACGTAATGTTTGAATAGACATTTTCTCTCAACACTGTATACCTTGTTGCGGACGAATAACCTCGATTAACACGTCACACTGTTGACTGAGAGAGGGAGGGAAATAATTAAATTGAGTTCTATTTACAGACGTCCTTTAACCACTGTGATTCGTAGTGTCCCATTATATATTGGGCGTGAAAGACAGGAAAGTTTGCTCAGAGGTCTCTTTATCAGGCTTGAGGTTCTTTTACGCGCCGTAAATCTTCGGGGCCACCAGCTTTACCTCCCTTACGAAGGAAGCCATGTTAAGCATTTTTACGCCCGAAAACCTCCATCACCCTCCACCACCGGGTTTGAACCCACAACCTCAAGAACCAGAGGCTAGCATGATATCCCTAGATCACGGAGGACAAACTGTGTGTAAAAGCAAATAATAAATATTTTCAAATAATAATAATATACTAAAATATCAGCCAATATATAGTCACAGTAAGTCGCTGCAATGACATAATCAAACGGAGTTCAACTCCCAATAGGAACAAGCCTGGATAGCTTTTATTACTTTCTTCAAAAATTCGATGTCAAGATTTCATTCGAAATACACGTTTTGTGGCTCCCTGAATCTAAAAACCACTTTTTAAAAATGTCCATGTGTGTGTGTGGGGGGGGGCTGTTAACAGCGTTACTTCAGCATCTTCCAAAGATGCGCCATGAGTACTTTCAAGAAAAAACTCCCATCCAAAAACTGAACTTTACACCTGAATTTTTCGCGTAATTTGCTATTCTTTCTTAAAAATGGTTCTAACGATTTTGTTCAAAATACCATATTTAAAATATTTGCATGACAAAATGTATATATTGAATTTTCTGGGAATACCTTGTGAAGTTCACTTCATTCGAGATGCGATGCCGTGACCTTCAACGCAACGCTAGCCGGCAGATTAATGGTAAGAGTTTCCAGCTGATGTAAACAATTCCAGGAAGGCCTTCTAGCCGTAAGGTGGTGTTCTCGGGCTTTCCAGAACATTCAGCATGGCTTTCCGAGAACTCTGCAGCCGTATATAAGCGAGCACTCTCAATCAAATACGGAGAACTGAACTAGTTCACCTTAATGAAGTGAAAGTGTGAACGAAGTTAACTTCTACTGAAAAGTGACAGTTGAAAAACTGGACAGTCACTATATATATGCCGATTTTAGCATCTCGGAGCATATCGGCGCCTTTTATCTTTGGAACAATTGCTCAATAGCAATGATGTTCACTCGCTTATACTTAGACTCGTCACATTTTTAGAATGGCAATAAGGGACAATCGTCGTCCCCCGCTTTTGAGGGCCAGAGGCGGTACTGTATCAACTTGCAAAAAATACCTATATTTACTTCAATTAAATGTGTATTTGTACGCTGAAATATAAATATTAAAAGCAACATTTTACACTATTTCCTTCCACCTCTAATCTACAGTAATTTGCATATACTGAAGTTATAACATACTTCATACGTAAAACTCTTCCTTGCATTCGTCAAAATACGAGGGGGCGCTCATAAAGTTTTAATTATCACCTCGAAAAAATCAAGCTGCGACCATGAAGCTTGGTGATGGTGTTAGTCCTTCTCTATATATTCACCCTTCAATGCCACACATTTTTCCCAACGATGGATGACTTGGAGGAGACCTTGTTTCTAGAAGTCAGTATTTTGGATGTTCAGGAAAAGTTTCCACCTCGTCGTCAATCTGGAAATGCCTGGAACGCAATGGTTTCTTCGTCCGAAGAAAGAGAAGTCACCGGGTTGCCATGTCAGAAGAATACGGGGGAGTGGGGTAAAATTTGATAGCTCAAAGAAGCAGCCGGTGTGCTTGTGTCCTGTGCAGAATGAGCTAGTGCGTTGTTGTGTAGGGAAAAGACCCCCTTAGACAGCTTCCAGCTGCGCTTCATCTTGACAGCCTCGTCAGGAGATTCCGGTAATATGCTCCATGATGGTTTGCCCATTACGAGAGTAATCTGTTAGCAACATACCATGACAATCCCAAAAAAATCTGACGTGTTGCTCTCACATGACTTTCTCTACTCTTGTACAAACTATTTTTACAAACGCTTATTCTCCATATGCTTCATGTTAATCGAGATATCAAGATGTCAATCATGTGGATGCAAGGTGAATATGGTAGGTTTTAAGCGATAGTCAACTATTTTAACGCTGGTTGCTATGTGGCGCATTCCATTCTCTTTGCATGTCCAGGATATAAAAAAAATGAATAACGAATTTGAGAAAAAGTATAAGTATTGGAAAATTTAAGGGAAAAACAAGCAATATCTCGAAAACGGTTCACTCAACAAAAGAAATGTATCTGACATAAATTGTGTATTTTAACGCGATCTACATTTTTTGTGTAGTAAAATTTTGTCTATCTCTTATGGTTTACCAGTTATGCAAAAGTCGTTCACAATGAAGAATACTTTTGGAGACATTCCCAAAAAATTCGAGATATACATTTCATTGGTCATGACAATATCTTAAACATACGATATTTTAATCAAAATCGTTAGAGCCATTTTTGAGAAAATTAAAATTTTCGAAAAATGTTCCATGTAAAGGGTACTCTGGGGTGGGGGGATTTTCTTGAAAACCTTCGTGTCGCATCTCTGGAAGATACGGAACCTAAATACCAGAAACTCTTCGTTTCTGAGTTATGCTGTTCACAGACACACACACACACACACACACACACGGACATGTTTCCAGAAATGCTTTTTTTGGATTCAGGGAGTCTCAAAACATGTATTTCCGGTGAAATCTCGGTATCGAATTTTTGGGTGGAATACAATACTTCCCCTACTTACTATACGTAGTAGAGAAAGTAGAAAATGAATAACGAATTCCCATTTGAGAAAATTATTGAAAAATCTGATGTGTTACACTCACATGACTTTCTCTACTCTTGTACAATCTAATTTTACAAACGCCTATTCTCCATATGCTTCATGTTAATCGAATTATCGAGATGTCAATCTTATTGGTAATTTTCTTGTAGATGCAAGGGGAATATGGTAGTTTTTAAGCGATAGTCAAATATTTTAACGCTGGTTGCTATGTGGCGCATTCCATTCTCTTTGCATGTCCAGGACATAAAAAAAATGAACAACGCATTTGAGAAAAAGTATAAGTATTGGAAAATTTAAGGAAATAACAAGCAATATCTCGAAAACGGTTCACTCAACAAAAGAAATGTATATGACATAAGTTGTGTATTTTAACGCGATCTGCATTTTTTGTGTAGTAAAATTTTGTCTATCTCTTATGGTTTACCAGTTATGCAAAAGTCGTTCACAATGAAGAATACTTTTGGAGACATTCCCAGAAGATTCGAGATATACATTTCATTTCTCATGACATTATCTTAAACATATGATATTTTCATCAAAATCGTTAGAGCCATTTTTGAGAAAATTAAAATTTTCGAAAAATCTTCCATGTAAAGGGTATTCTGGGGTGGGGGGATTTTCTTGAAAACCTTCGTGTCGCATCTCTGGAAGATACTGAACCTAAATACCAAGTTTGGTGCTTATCCGACTGTTCGTTTTTGAGTTATGCTGTTCACAGACACACACACACACACACACACACGGACATGTTTCCAAAAATGCTTTTTTTGGATTCAGGAGGTCTCAAAACATGTATTTCCGGCGAAATCTCGGTATCGAATTTTTGGGTGGAATGCAATACTTCCCCTACTTACTATACGTAGTAGAGCAAGTAAAAATTTAAGGGAATAACAAGCAATATCTCGAAAATGGTTCACTCAACAAAAAAAATGTATATGACATAAATTGTGTATTTTAACGCGATCTACATTTTTTGTGTAGTAACATTTTGTCTATCTCTTATGGTTTACCAGTTATGCAAAAGCCGTTCACAATGAAGAACAGTTTTCGAGACATTCCCAGAAAATTCGAGATATACATTTCATTTGTCATGAAAATATCTTAAACATATGATATTTTAATCAAAATCGTTAGAGCCATTTTTGAGAAAAGTTTTCGAAAAATGTTACATGTAAGGTGTAGTCTGGGGTGGGGGGATTTTCTTGAAAATCTTCGTGTCGCATCTTTGAAAGACACTGAACCTAAATACCAAGTTTGGTATTTATTTGGCTTTTCGTTTTTGAGTTATGTCATTCACAGACACACACGGGCCTTCTTTAAAAATGCTTTTTTTTATTCAGGGGGCCTCAAAACATGTATTTCCGGTGAAATCTCGATATCGACTTTTTGGGTGGAACGCTATACTTCCCCTACTTACTATACACAGTAGACAAAGCAAAAACCACCACCACAAGCCCTGTAAACGTCTCCCTACTTGCAGCACTACAGCCTGACTAGGTGACCAGTGGTCACAATACCAACGTACCGAATGAACATGCGCTTATGACGTCCCATATGACGGTAATACGGGACACGATTCTTCCTACTCGAATACGGGAAATCATATATAATATGGGATGTCTGACAAGTCTACTTACAGTGGTATTAATTTTTGGGTTGGTGTTAATTCACACTCTCGTTCATACTTCCGGACTCTAGAATAGTGTAATTGTGTATAACCGGTAAACGTAATAGATAGACAAACTCACTACATAAAATTGTAAAGGCTGGCACCTTAGCTCAGTCGGCAGAGCACCTGCCTGCTGTGCGAGGGGTCTCGAGTTCGATTCCCAGCTGGGGGTGGAGGTTTTTCTGTAGCCAAGATTATTTACTATCCCCTGCAGTCTGAAAGTATGACTGAGAGGGTGTGTGATCTAATGAATAAAACCTAAACTTTACTAGAAACCCAACGACAAGTGAATACCAGTTAACACCACTGTTTCAAAGGAAAGGCCGCCGATAGTTAAAGTCGGGGTATAAATGGAACTTCTAAAAGATGTACATGTCTTCTTTAAAACACACAATTTATTCCAAATAATTTTTGTAGCATCAGTCACTTCCGAGATATCCATTATTATTGATCTAAAATTTTTAATACTTTTGTCATTTTTTTCAAGTAGTGGTCCATTTACTTGTATCTGTGAATGTAACTTCCATTTTTCTCTACGACTATTTCCTGCAAGGTATTTTAGACTTTTCTGGGAACATAAATAGACATCCTGGCGATGTTGCAGGGTTTGCTGACCCAAGTAGCGGGGTGTCACTTTGGAGGATACCAGGTAAATAGGTTTCACTTTCGCAGTGGCGTGTGTCTCATTAGCGCTAACAAACACACGTATCGTGTCTGCTACCTCCCAAAATTGCATCTGAATCTCCCATGACGCATTTTGTAACCTAAACTCACAATCTACGTATATTTTTATCAGTTCGTTCAAATAAACTTAAATACGTTTTGCAAGTGATGCTGCTGTAATGTAATCAACCAAACCAACTTTCTGACATGCAACTTAAAATTATTACATGGTTAGGTTCCTAGTGGACGCTGAAGGATTCCTTCCGCTTTACACTGTTCTAGCGTAGATCAATAGCTTGCCAGTTGTACTTATTTCGCCAAAACTTTACATCAACGTTATATCGTGTTTGTTTGGATTAAGCAGCATGTGGAAAACAAAGCCGATAGTCAGCCTTCAGGTAAAGGAAAGGAGTGAGACAGGCTATGTTTTGTTTACGTCCTGAAGCCAGTTCAGATCGCGACCTATCTCGACCTGTTTGCAATGTTGCCGAGTACCACAGCCACATTAACTCTGTTCGAAATATCCTTAAGTGATAAAGTATTTCAAAACCCTGTGTAATGTCACATAGTTACTACCGAGACTGTGTCAGAAATAGGTTACTCTAATCATCTTACAAGTAACAAACTATTATCTTTACATACTCGTATTCAACATCTAATCTGGAACAAAAACTTTTTTTTCTTCAAAAATGTCTGATAAGAACAAAATGCTATTATACTTTTTTGTTTGTAATTCTTCTATGAAACAAATATTGGAAGCAATATATTAAGTTCCCTTACCCCCGTATAAGCTTTTAACACATTTGATTGGGCTTGCACTCTGCACGTTACTGCAGGTGTAACCACGCCACTGATTTCATGTGCGGCACGAGGTCATCAAAACCTCCCCTCGTCCATAACTCTAAGGAGATCCACCTCGAATAAACTAGATTGCCTGCACGCCAACAGACGCAATCTTAAATCGTCTGGGAAACATGCGCGAACTACACTCCGCCTAGCTTTTATACCCCAGTTAATAAACTGCCGTGCTAGTCATTAACAGAGAAAAATTCGTGTAATAGTCTGATGTGTTGCCTTCACATGAATTTCTCTACTCACTCTCCTACAAACTCTTCTTACAAAAGCTTGTTCTTCTATCTGTTTCTTGTTAATCGAGTTAAAGTTTCATTCCACATTTCGTTGTAGGTATAGAAACGACGGTAAGAAATCAACAAGGCTTCCCTGGAGAAGCCGCATTTGTTACCGTCTCTAGGGGATGTCATGACTTCCTTTTATTGGCTGGTGGTATCACCTTTAGTGCTATCACGCCTTGTGCTGTGTATCGCACCAATAAGCATACCTATGCTAGTTCTACAACTCATTGTCAAATTACGAATACGTTTAGGTGAGAAATGGCGACCGATTTTGTCGATCTTTCGCGAGGTGAATTGCGAATATACAGCAAATGTCTGTTTAAAAATACCCTTGAATATGAGTCAGTTCCTGAGATGTTAGCATTTTGAACCTCAAACATCAGTTATCGGTCCTCATATATATTAGTTTCCTAGCTATTTACATGTTCTTAAACAGGCAAGCTATAGCCCCCATCCTCCTTCAACACACTAAGGATGAAGCAGGCGCTAGCGGGTATCTTAAGTCACGCCCCGTTAACGCCTTTACAGACGATCAGAAATCGGATATACCGTCGTCCTCCATGGTGTAGTGGTTACCATGCTAGCCTCTAGTTCCCGAGGTTGCGCGTTCAAACCCGGCGGAGGGCGAAAGGGTTTTTTTCGGGCGTAAAAATCCCCCAGCATGGCTTTCTTCGGAAGGGAAGTAAAGCCAGTGGCCCCGTGAGTAGGTATATATAGAGAGATCGAGCACAGTTTTTTGCGTTTATATGGGAAAGGATAGGGAAAACGAGGCTAGATGCGACGGTTCAAGGAGGAAAATGCGTTTATATGGGCGAGATAGGGAATACGAGGACTGACGCTAGGCTAGTCAGATGCTAAAGGAGGGAGGGATATGCTTTATACGAGAGAGATAGGGAATACGAGGAAAGATGCTAGGCTAGACAGAGGCTGAGTAAAGTATGGTTTATATGAGCGGTATAGGATAACGATGAGAGGTGTTAGACTAGACAGGGCTTGAAACGTAGTGCATGGTTTATATGAGAGATATAGGAAAACGAGGAAAGGTGTTAGGCTAGACAGAGGTCGAGGAGTAGAGTATGGTTTATATGAGAAGTATAGGAAAACGAGGAGAGGTATTAGGTTAGGAGAATTGAGTATGTGTTTATAAGGAGAGACGAGAAAACGGTGAGAGATCCTATGCTAGGATAGACAGGTGTTAAAGTTAGGTTAGATAGGAAACCAAGGAGTGATACTCAGCTAGAGGGGAGGGCAGGAGGGAATACTCTTTATGAGAGGTAGAGGATCAGGGGAGTGGTGTTAGGCTAGACAGAGGTTGAGAGTAGAGTATGCGTTTATATGTATGGGAAGTATAGGAAAACGCGGAGAGGTGTTAGGCTAGACAGAGGTCGAGGAGTAGAGTATGGTTTATATGAGAGGTACAGGGAAACGAGGAGAGGAGTTAGGCTAGGCAGAAGTCGAGGAGTAGAGTATGGTTTATATGAGAGGTATAGGAACAGGAGGAGAGGTGTTAGGCTAGACAGATACTAAAGGAGTAGCAATATGGACTTATATACAGGAGAGATAGGGAATAGGAGGTGCTAGACTTGAAAGCGACTTTAGACGTGAACTTAGTGGAAAACTGTTTGATGTCAATGTTAGACCGCTAATTCTAGACATGCCCATCACGTAACCTATTCAGGGAAAAGGTGAGTTGTTCAGGGGAAAAAGGTGACTGCTCAGGGAAAAAGGTGACCCACAAAGGGAAAAAGTCGACCAGTAAAGGGAAAAACGTGACCAGCAAAGGGAAAAAGGTGAGCAACAAAGGGAAAAAGGTGACCACCAAAGGGAAAACGGTGAGCCATAAAGGGAAAAAGGTGACTGCTCAGGGAAAAAGGCGACATGCAACGCGAAAAATGTCACCAGCAAAGGGAAAAAGGTGAGCAACAAAGGGAAAGAGGTGACCACCAAAGGGAAAACGGTGAGCCATAAAGGGAAAAAGGTGACCTGCAACGGGAAAAGCTAACCCTCTAACACTAACAGGTAAGTAATTCAGCTAGTATTGCAAGAGGTTGACTGGATCATAGCAGTGTATGATTTCACAGGTAATTCAGCTAGTATCGTATGTATTTAGGCTAATTCATCTAGTATCACAGGATAGATTCCAGAGGCTAACTTTATCATGGCTCTGCATGATTTCACAGGTAATTCAGCTAGTATCGTAGGTATTTAGGCTAATTCAGCTAGTATCACAAGAGAATAGATTCTAGGGTAGGGTATAGCATAGTTTCATATTTCACAGTTAATTCAGAGGGTATCGTAGGTATTTAGGATAATTCAAGTAACATAGGTGTTTAGAGTAATTAAGCAAGCATTACAGGAGGGTAGGTTACAGGAGTTGGTTATAACCTAGCTTCGTATTTCACAGATAGTTCAGGTAATATCGTAAGTATTTGAGGTAATCGACATAGCTTCACAGATATTATTGATAAATTCGGTCAGAGATTTGTATCACAGCTATTTAAGGTAAATGCAGGTGATTCAGGTTGTATCAATGGTATTTGAGTCATTTTAACAGGTAATTCAGATAGTATCACGGGTGCTCGTGCTAATTTAGAGCAGGAATTCGTATCAGAGCTAGTTAAGGTAATTTCACATGATTCGGGTAGTATCACAGGTATTTAAATCATTTTCACAGCCAATTCAGCTAGTATCTTGAGCATTTAAGCTAATTCAGCTAGTATCACAGGAGGCTAGATTCCAGAGGCTAACTGCATCACAGCTATGCATGATTTCACAGCTAATTCAGCTAGTATCGTGAGCATTTAAGCTAATTCAGCTAGTATCACAGGAGGCTAGATTCCAGAGGCTAACTGCATCATAGCTATGCATGATTTCACAGCTAATTCAGCTAGTATCGTAGGTATTTAGGCTAATTCAGGTAGTATCACAGGAGGCTAGATTCCAGGGTTGGGTATAGCATAGTTTCATATTTCAAGGTAATTCAGAGGGTATCGTAGGTATTTAGGATAATTCAAGTAACATAGGTGCTTAGAGTAATTAAGCAAGCATTACATGAGGGTAGGTTCCAGGGGTTGGTTATAGCCTAGTTTCGTATTTTACAGATAGTTCAGGTAATATCATAAGTATTTGGATAATCAGCATAGTTTCACAGATGCTCGTAATAATTTCGATCAGAGATTTGTATCACGGCTATTTAAGGTAAATGCAGCTGATTCAGGTTGTATCAATGGTATTTGAGTCATTTTAATAGGCAATTCTGATAGTATCACAGGTGCTCGTACTAATTTAGAGCAGGAATTCGTATCTGAGCTATTTAATGTAATTTCACACGATTCGGGTAGTATCACAGGTATTTAAGTCATTTTAACAGGCAATTCAACTAGTATCACAGGTACTCATGGTAATATAGAGAGTAATTCGATTATAAAACTTTTCTCATCCAACGTTACAACAATTTATATACTTTTTTCTAAATCTTACAAACTTATTATATGTTAAACAGTTATTGTACGATGCGGAGAGGGATAAACTGCATATTGGTTCACAAATTGAAAAGCTTTACGTCAACATACCTTTATTTTAGTTCGTTATAGATGTCTCTCCCCTTTTATCTAGGCTTGAGACTAGCACTAGGATTGCTCCTAATGGCAGGGTTACCACCTTCCCTTCCATCTTCTTCTTTCTTCATCAGGCGTCAGCTATCTGCATATACAGCACACAGATACCTTCTTTTTAAGATTGTAGACTCACTAGAAAATCTTTATCTTTAACTTACATTCTTTTAAGCACTGTTTGTAATGGCATAATGTCCATACGCATATGTTGTTATCCCGTCCTCAGCAATAATTCTTTTATCATCAAACGGAGTCAATGCAATTTTATTCACTTGTACTGTAGCAAGGGCATGCTTTCGTGATAGGATCAGATTCATAGGTGTTCTGATGATTTCACTGGTTTTAAGACAGTCTGTATAGCTGTCAAACGAAATGTACTGCTTAATAGCGCTACGTTTTATACCTTTAATCTTTTTTATCATTGACCCTTGAATATCTAAGGCATACATCTTAGGACGTAGTCCAACAAAGCGTAGGATGATTTTGCTATTAGCCTCATCTTTAAATTTTCCCAATACCTTCTTGTTCTGAGTAGAGTAACATATATGGTTGGCAGGGTAATCAGCTGTATCGAGATGCTCAAGAAAACGTAGCTTGTCCTGGTACACATCTTCAGTTGTTACACGATGAATGAACGAATCAGTGTCCATATACATAAGCTTCAGGTTTTCAGCTCCATAATAAGGCAACAAAACGTCGTAATGATAGTTATACATTAATGTCTTGGAGATGTCCAACACACTCATACCAATGTATATAGGCTTGTTGAATACAATCTGACGAGAGGCCATATGTACAGCAGCTAGATTATCAGCATATATCGTCCTGTCGATAAACGTAGGCTTGGCGATCAGCTTCTCTAGAGTTTTTTCATTGGTCACCAGTCGTATATCCATACGGTTACGCAGGTTCTCCATAGTTTTTCCAAACATAGCGTTGTTAAAGAGCTTGTAGAGATCCTTCTCGAAATCATTTGCAGCTTGTTGTCGTAGTCTGTTGTTAAATTCCACATAAGGTTTCAACCACTGAGACTGTCGGAATTGTAGCACACGATGGATTTTTGTTAGTCGTAGTCCATGACTAAGAGCTTGCTTCAAAGCCATGTAATGCACTACATACTTCTTTCGAGGTCCAAGATGAGGTATCAGTTTCTTTGTAGATGATTCCAATGGTTTCATACACTCTGGCAGGAATGGTAGATCGTTGTGTAGATCGTGAAGTTCTGCAGGATACTCGATGTCGACTTCTAATATGTACCCATGAGGATCATCTTCTTGTAGTGTTTCTAAGTTGATTTCTTCAGGTGACACCCACTGAAATCCACCAAAAGGAAGGGCGTGACACATTGCCCACCCATATTGGTTATTTGCGTCCTCGTATGTGATAAATTGGGTTGGTCTCGTCGGATCAAACTTCTCCATATAAGTGTTATTAGCCTCAGCATACCGATGAGAAACTTGACATAAACCTCCTCTTATACCTGATTCCACCATGAGTAGTTGATCATAATCTTGTAACAGCTCTAACTTAATTCCAGTATACAGTAACATAGCGTCCCATGTTAGACCTGGAGAGGTAAAATAATGGGCGGGATCGACTTTGTGTGTTTTAAGGGTTTGCTCTCTGAACGTCTCAAAGACGTCAGCTAGAAGAAGTACATCCGAAGTTAAGTAGAGATCGCTGTACTCTCCCAGGTTTCTCACATTAAACAGCTCCCATACATTTCTAGCATGATCGTAGTCAGCATCAGTAATTTCTTCTTCATTTAATCTATTGTAGAAGGAGTCCTTAGGAGGCAAGCAGGTCTCGTTCAGGGCATCCCATGACGTAACAAAATCATATGGAAATACACCCTTACGGGTCATCAACTTCAATTTGTCTTCTCCAAAGTACTTTATCGTTTCAGGATACGAGGTTAGATTTTTTACCAACTTATCCAAGCTTGTACTGAGGAATCGGAAGCTATCCACAGATCGAAGCTTTATATCTCCTACATACTTGGTGAATGAGATATAGCTTTCTTCAGAGTTAGGAATTACCTCCACACGTTCACTTGTACAACCCAGCTCCTTAACAATGAAATGAGAGTCATATCCGCTAAGGTTATGCATGAAGACTGGTATATATTTAGGTGTTTTGCAGGCTAAATTACATTCATTATGAAGACTTCCACGATATTCACCGCTGATGTGATCATGGTCGCGTACTTTATAGTTCTCTTCTATAAAGGGTTTTCTACACAAGTAGCATGTCGTAGAAGACTCGAAATCCTTTTGCTGTTGATTCGTAAGTTTCAGAGGCTTAGCAGATTTGTATATATTACCAATCATTTTTGCAAGAGATGTCAGGTACAGCATAAACTTCTGAGCAGCATCAGCACCACGATACACATAGGGATGCTTAGGAAGATCAGTTTCGAGATGTTCAACACTGGATGTAGGTTTCACGTAAACACAGAAGCTCATTGGTGTGTGCTCTTGATAAGGTGTTGTATAGGAAGTTTCAGGATTGGGTGTACACGTATGGCATGGAGTGAGAATACTCTCAAAATCCGCATAGATGACATAAGGTACTTTCAGCATCCTCTCAACATTTTTAAACTGTACAATTGATTTCTCCTTGGTAGGCATAACTACCCTTGCAACACCATGTTGAATACAGACGGCTGCATGTTCTTGTAGTTTTTCCTGTCCACTTCGTCCGCTCTGGTCATCAAAATGTGTAAAGCAGCGCTTACAAGTATAAACCCGTCCATTATGGTTAGTTTTCTGGCGTCGAACGAGTTTCTCAAAATTCTTTATATACACGTAGTGATGTTTTCCACTGCTATCATTCAATAGTAGCAGGTCGCGATGTTCAGGTAGTTCAATATCAGCAACCTTTATCGGATACACTTCATGCTTCTCATCCAGCCCGAAAACGTTAATAGACATATTGTTAAGCTTCTCAAATTTAGGTATTTGAGAAAGTGGAGTAGGGTAGGAAACACAGCTGAAGTCGTACTTGTCTTGAAGTTGTTTGTATTTGTTCACACGCTGTGCATTCTTCCCTATGAATTTAGCTAATACAGAGTACATGAAACATTTCTCGTCGGTAAAGTTCTGAATGTTTATACACGCTTCTTTAGCTCCGACAGATGACGGTAGTGGTATGTAGCTACTTCCTCGTAACGGGTTGTACTTGTTGATACGAAGTCGAACTCCTTCCACAGCAAGCAAAGCCCAGCTGCTACCCTTAAGCTGAGACTCCTCCATTTCAGTCACCAATTTCTTGAATTTCACTTCCATCGTTGACTCCAGATCAGTTTCCAGGAAAACAGCTTGATTCCGTGTTTTAAATGTTTTGTCACAGGTTTCTCCAATACTGTTAACAAATCGACACTCAGCCAGCAGATTAATTTTAACACTCTTATGAATGCTAAGCTCTTTATGCACAGCCTGGATTATACGTTGTTTTGCCTCTTGCAGATACATATTTAGGTCCTTAGCTGATTCGCATGTATAAAATACGATTTCAATCGTCCTTCGAATGAAGTTTCGTATTCTTTCATATCACAGTCCTCCATTGTTGACAGTAACTGATGTTTAGTTGGCTCCAATCTTCTTTTCTTCTGAGGGCTGCTTATTTCACATATATCTTCGTGTCGCTGTCCCTTATAACAATCTTTGAAGGTTACATTACAATGTTTACATTTGAAGAGCTTCTTGCAGCTCATCTCGTGTCTTCTCTTGTCATAACCTCGGAGGAACTTCTTCCCACATTTTCCGCATGGATATCCAGTAGCGCTTGGAATAATATCCTTATACGCTGAGTTATTCATCTTTATTCTTGATGTAATAACGTATTAATCACTGATCAATGAAATGTAGACCTCTTCACCTTGACACCACTTTAGAAAGCTGATTATTCTTGGAGAGAACACGATGTTAACACCTCAAGACTAATTAGCACAATGAAGTCCAATGCCCTAGATCACCATATTTATAGAGGGAGCACGAACCTTTTAGATCAATCATAAACTCGCTCCATAACCACCTGTATATGATCGCTCAACGTGTACTAACCCCCCAGCCATATAACCTCAAGTCTAGAGACAGGATGTTTATGACGTCACACCCAGAGACAGGATGTCTGGCAGCATCAAACACGTTTAAACTCGTCTCATAATTACCTGCTTATGCTGTCACACCAGCAAGAGAAGTATTCCCACACGCTCATTCAGACATATATTTCAAATTCAAGCCCACCACCACCATCACCACCTATTGTACCAAGGTTAATTCAAGCTGTATTATCACAATACTTAAAAGTAAAAGCTTAAAAGGAAACCTAGAAGATTTTCCCCCTTATTTACTTAATTATTTCATGTTTTTATCCCCTTTTCAATTCTTCCTTTCCATCTTCTCACAGAAAGACCATTACATTTCACTACAATCATGAGAAAAGCAATTTTTCCAGAGTTACACAGATTCTAAGCTTCTAAATCGAACCCGGTAATACTTTTAATAAATGTATTTTAGCTCCCCAATATCAGCATCTACCATTTAATCTTTACTCGAACCTGATATGATCCATAAGCTTGAAGATATATGAAATCACCCTTCGGGATTCGATCTGAGTACTTTAAAGTAATATTTGTCACGATAACGATATTTAAGGACTAGATACTCTGTTTGCGTTTACCTTGACATGTTTATCTAAATTAAATTACGAGTTATTAAATTTTTGCAAGTAAATTTCATTGAATCGGTATTCGAACCCAGAACACCAGGAACAGGATAATTTATAATATTAGTCTGACATGTTAAACAAAGTTGTATGCAGTTACATCATCGATCTAAGTGATATATTCTAGTGTACAGAGGAAAATTAAGAAAGTCATTAAAAGATGGGGAATCGAACCAAGCACAACTGATTGACAATTATATACAGCATTAATCACCCATCATAGAAGCTATCAATCATGCTTTGCTGCACTCCTCTACCTCACTTAGTTCCCGAGATAATGAAAATTTAAAAATTAAGGATCGAACCCAGGACGTCAGGTATCTAATTACACATTTACAAGATACTACCTAATATCATAAACGCAATAAAGTTTATTTGGCGTCTTTATCTTAATTGGTTTAGGAGTTATTAAATTTATAAGTAAATTCCATCGAATCAGTATTCGAACCCAGAACACCAAGAACAAAATAATTTATAATATGAGTTTGGTATGCTTAAAGGTGCTGTATGTAGTTACAGCATCAATGTAACTGATATTTTCTAGAGTATAGAGTAAAATTAAGGAAGTCATTAAAAAATCGGGATTCGAACTAGAGACAACTGATTAAAAATTATATACAGTATTAATTACACATTATAACCGCTATCAAACATGCTTTGGTCCATTCCTCTAGCTTTCTTAGTTTCCGAGATAATGAAGTTTTTAAAATTAAGGATCGAACCCAGGACACCAGGTACCAAAATATACATCCACAAGAAACTAGCTAATGACATTAATGTAATAAAGTTTATTTGGCGTCTTTATCTTAATTAGTCTCTGAGTTATTAGAAGATGAATTTGCATTCACTCCTAGGATTCGAACCCAGGCATCCCGGTCAACTTGGAACAAGGTCCTAATGACGCGGCGCATTCCAAAGAATTGATTAGTTTTTATCCCATTGTTCTATCTCTTTTCATTCAGGAGATATAAGCGATTAAACAGTAGAAATAAAATGGGCGGAGCTTGCCGGCATAGATCAAAGAACTTTATCAGATGTCGGCATCTCTCTGTGGGCTCAAGTCGCCATTATATTTCTACTGTTTAATCGCTTATATCTCCTGAATGAAAAGAGATAGAACAATGGGATAAAAACTAATCAATTCTTTGGAATGCGCCGCGTCATTAGGACCTTGTTCCAAGTTGACCGGGATGCCTGGGTTCGAATCCTAGGAGTGAATGCAAATTCATCTTCTAATAACTCAGAGACTAATTAAGATAAAGACGCCAAATAAACTTTATTACATTAATGTCATTAGCTAGTTTCTTGTGGATGTATATTTTGGTACCTGGTGTCCTGGGTTCGATCCTTAATTTTAAAAACTTCATTATCTCGGAAACTAAGAAAGCTAGAGGAATGGACCAAAGCATGTTTGATAGCTGTTATAATGTGTAATTAATACTGTATATAATTTTTAATCAGTTGTCTCTAGTTCGAATCCCGATTTTTTAATGACTTCCTTAATTTTACTCTATACTCTAGAAAATATCAGTTACATTGATGCTGTAACTACATACAGCACCTTTAAGCATACCAAACTCATATTATAAATTATTTTGTTCTTGGTGTTCTGGGTTCGAATACTGATTCGATGGAATTTACTTATAAATTTAATAACTCCTAAACCAATTAAGATAAAGACGCCAAATAAACTTTATTGCGTTTATGATATTAGGTAGTATCTTGTAAATGTGTAATTAGATACCTGACGTCCTGGGTTCGATCCTTAATTTTTAAATTTTCATTATCTCGGGAACTAAGTGAGGTAGAGGAGTGCAGCAAAGCATGATTGATAGCTTCTATGATGGGTGATTAATGCTGTATATAATTGTCAATCAGTTGTGCTTGGTTCGATTCCCCATCTTTTAATGACTTTCTTAATTTTCCTCTGTACACTAGAATATATCACTTAGATCGATGATGTAACTGCATACAACTTTGTTTAACATGTCAGACTAATATTATAAATTATCCTGTTCCTGGTGTTCTGGGTTCGAATACCGATTCAATGAAATTTACTTGCAAAAATTTAATAACTCGTAATTTAATTTAGATAAACATGTCAAGGTAAACGCAAACAGAGTATCTAGTCCTTAAATATCGTTATCGTGACAAATATTACTTTAAAGTACTCAGATCGAATCCCGAAGGGTGATTTCATATATCTTCAAGCTTATGGATCATATCAGGTTCGAGTAAAGATTAAATGGTAGATGCTGATATTGGGGAGCTAAAATACATTTATTAAAAGTATTACCGGGTTCGATTTAGAAGCTTAGAATCTGTGTAACTCTGGAAAAATTGCTTTTCTCATGATTGTAGTGAAATGTAATGGTCTTTCTGTGAGAAGATGGAAAGGAAGAATTGAAAAGGGGATAAAAACATGAAATAATTAAGTAAATAAGGGGGAAAATCTTCTAGGTTTCCTTTTAAGCTTTTACTTTTAAGTATTGTGATAATACAGCTTGAATTAACCTTGGTACAATAGGTGGTGATGGTGGTGGTGGGCTTGAATTTGAAATATATGTCTGAATGAGCGTGTGGGAATACTTCTCTTGCTGGTGTGACAGCATAAGCAGGTAGTTATGAGACGAGTTTAAACGTGTTTGATGCTGCCAGACATCCTGTCTCTGGGTGTGACGTCATAAACATCCTGTCTCTAGACTTGAGGTTATATGGCTGGGGGGTTAGTACACGTTGAGCGATCATATACAGGTGGTTATGGAGCGAGTTTATGATTGATCTAAAAGGTTCGTGCTCCCTCTATAAATATGGTGATCTAGGGCATTGGACTTCATTGTGCTAATTAGTCTTGAGGTGTTAACATCGTGTTCTCTCCAAGAATAATCAGCTTTCTAAAGTGGTGTCAAGGTGAAGAGGTCTACATTTCATTGATCAGTGATTAATACGTTATTACATCAAGAATAAAGATGAATAACTCAGCGTATAAGGATATTATTCCAAGCGCTACTGGATATCCATGCGGAAAATGTGGGAAGAAGTTCCTCCGAGGTTATGACAAGAGAAGACACGAGATGAGCTGCAAGAAGCTCTTCAAATGTAAACATTGTAATGTAACCTTCAAAGATTGTTATAAGGGACAGCGACACGAAGATATATGTGAAATAAGCAGCCCTCAGAAGAAAAGAAGATTGGAGCCAACTAAACATCAGTTACTGTCAACAATGGAGGACTGTGATATGAAAGAATACGAAACTTCATTCGAAGGACGATTGAAATCGTATTTTATACATGCGAATCAGCTAAGGACCTAAATATGTATCTGCAAGAGGCAAAACAACGTATAATCCAGGCTGTGCATAAAGAGCTTAGCATTCATAAGAGTGTTAAAATTAATCTGCTGGCTGAGTGTCGATTTGTTAACAGTATTGGAGAAACCTGTGACAAAACATTTAAAACACGGAATCAAGCTGTTTTCCTGGAAACTGATCTGGAGTCAACGATGGAAGTGAAATTCAAGAAATTGGTGACTGAAATGGAGGAGTCTCAGCTTAAGGGTAGCAGCTGGGCTTTGCTTGCTGTGGAAGGAGTTCGACTTCGTATCAACAAGTACAACCCGTTACGAGGAAGTAGCTACATACCACTACCGTCATCTGTCGGAGCTAAAGAAGCGTGTATAAACATTCAGAACTTTACCGACGAGAAATGTTTCATGTACTCTGTATTAGCTAAATTCATAGGGAAGAATGCACAGCGTGTGAACAAATACAAACAACTTCAAGACAAGTACGACTTCAGCTGTGTTTCCTACCCTACTCCACTTTCTCAAATACCTAAATTTGAGAAGCTTAACAATATGTCTATTAACGTTTTCGGGCTGGATGAGAAGCATGAAGTGTATCCGATAAAGGTTGCTGATATTGAACTACCTGAACATCGCGACCTGCTACTATTGAATGATAGCAGTGGAAAACATCACTACGTGTATATAAAGAATTTTGAGAAACTCGTTCGACGCCAGAAAACTAACCATAATGGACGGGTTTATACTTGTAAGCGCTGCTTTACACATTTTGATGACCAGAGCGGACGAAGTGGACAGGAAAAACTACAAGAACATGCAGCCGTCTGTATTCAACATGGTGTTGCAAGGGTAGTTATGCCTACCAAGGAGAAATCAATTGTACAGTTTAAAAATGTTGAGAGGATGCTGAAAGTACCTTATGTCATCTATGCGGATTTTGAGAGTATTCTCACTCCATGCCATACGTGTACACCCAATCCTGAAACTTCCTATACAACACCTTATCAAGAGCACACACCAATGAGCTTCTGTGTTTACGTGAAACCTACATCCAGTGTTGAACATCTCGAAACTGATCTTCCTAAGCATCCCTATGTGTATCGTGGTGCTGATGCTGCTCAGAAGTTTATGCTGTACCTGACATCTCTTGCAAAAATGATTGGTAATATATACAAATCTGCTAAGCCTCTGAAACTTACGAATCAACAGCAAAAGGATTTCGAGTCTTCTACGACATGCTACTTGTGTAGAAAACCCTTTATAGAAGAGAACTATAAAGTACGCGACCATGATCACATCAGCGGTGAATATCGTGGAAGTCTTCATAATGAATGTAATTTAGCCTGCAAAACACCTAAATATATACCAGTCTTCATGCATAACCTTAGCGGATATGACTCTCATTTCATTGTTAAGGAGCTGGGTTGTACAAGTGAACGTGTGGAGGTAATTCCTAACTCTGAAGAAAGCTATATCTCATTCACCAAGTATGTAGGAGATATAAAGCTTCGATCTGTGGATAGCTTCCGATTCCTCAGTACAAGCTTGGATAAGTTGGTAAAAAATCTAACCTCGTATCCTGAAACGATAAAGTACTTTGGAGAAGACAAATTGAAGTTGATGACCCGTAAGGGTGTATTTCCATATGATTTTGTTACGTCATGGGATGCCCTGAACGAGACCTGCTTGCCTCCTAAGGACTCCTTCTACAATAGATTAAATGAAGAAGAAATTACTGATGCTGACTACGATCATGCTAGAAATGTATGGGAGCTGTTTAATGTGAGAAACCTGGGAGAGTACAGCGATCTCTACTTAACTTCGGATGTACTTCTTCTAGCTGACGTCTTTGAGACGTTCAGAGAGCAAACCCTTAAAACACACAAAGTCGATCCCGCCCATTATTTTACCTCTCCAGGTCTAACATGGGACGCTATGTTACTGTATACTGGAATTAAGTTAGAGCTGTTACAAGATTATGATCAACTACTCATGGTGGAATCAGGTATAAGAGGAGGTTTATGTCAAGTTTCTCATCGGTATGCTGAGGCTAATAACACTTATATGGAGAAGTTTGATCCGACGAGACCAACCCAATTTATCACATACGAGGACGCAAATAACCAATATGGGTGGGCAATGTGTCACGCCCTTCCTTTTGGTGGATTTCAGTGGGTGTCACCTGAAGAAATCAACTTAGAAACACTACAAGAAGATGATCCTCATGGGTACATATTAGAAGTCGACATCGAGTATCCTGCAGAACTTCACGATCTACACAACGATCTACCATTCCTGCCAGAGTGTATGAAACCATTGGAATCATCTACAAAGAAACTGATACCTCATCTTGGACCTCGAAAGAAGTATGTAGTGCATTACATGGCTTTGAAGCAAGCTCTTAGTCATGGACTACGACTAACAAAAATCCATCGTGTGCTACAATTCCGACAGTCTCAGTGGTTGAAACCTTATGTGGAATTTAACAACAGACTACGACAACAAGCTGCAAATGATTTCGAGAAGGATCTCTACAAGCTCTTTAACAACGCTATGTTTGGAAAAACTATGGAGAACCTGCGTAACCGTATGGATATACGACTGGTGACCAATGAAAAAACTCTAGAGAAGCTGATCGCCAAGCCTACGTTTATCGACAGGACGATATATGCTGATAATCTAGCTGCTGTACATATGGCCTCTCGTCAGATTGTATTCAACAAGCCTATATACATTGGTATGAGTGTGTTGGACATCTCCAAGACATTAATGTATAACTATCATTACGACGTTTTGTTGCCTTATTATGGAGCTGAAAACCTGAAGCTTATGTATATGGACACTGATTCGTTCATTCATCGTGTAACAACTGAAGATGTGTACCAGGACAAGCTACGTTTTCTTGAGCATCTCGATACAGCTGATTACCCTGCCAACCATATATGTTACTCTACTCAGAACAAGAAGGTATTGGGAAAATTTAAAGATGAGGCTAATAGCAAAATCATCCTACGCTTTGTTGGACTACGTCCTAAGATGTATGAGTTAGATATTCAAGGGTCAATGATAAAAAAGATTAAAGGTATAAAACGTAGCGCTATTAAGCAGTACATTTCGTTTGACAGCTATACAGACTGTCTTAAAACCAGTGAAATCATCAGAACACCTATGAATCTGATCCTATCACGAAAGCATGCCCTTGCTACAGTACAAGTGAATAAAATTGCATTGACTCCGTTTGATGATAAAAGAATTATTGCTGAGGACGGGATAACAACATATGCGTATGGACATTATGCCATTACAAACAGTGCTTAAAAGAATGTAAGTTAAAGATAAAGATTTTCTAGTGAGTCTACAATCTTAAAAAGAAGGTATCTGTGTGCTGTATATGCAGATAGCTGACGCCTGATGAAGAAAGAAGAAGATGGAAGGGAAGGTGGTAACCCTGCCATTAGGAGCAATCCTAGTGCTAGTCTCAAGCCTAGATAAAAGGGGAGAGACATCTATAACGAACTAAAATAAAGGTATGTTGACGTAAAGCTTTTCAATTTGTGAACCAATATGCAGTTTATCCCTCTCCGCATCGTACAATAACTGTTTAACATATAATAAGTTTGTAAGATTTAGAAAAAAGTATATAAATTGTTGTAACGTTGGATGAGAAAAGTTTTATAATCGAATTACTCTCTATATTACCATGAGTACCTGTGATACTAGTTGAATTGCCTGTTAAAATGACTTAAATACCTGTGATACTACCCGAATCGTGTGAAATTACATTAAATAGCTCAGATACGAATTCCTGCTCTAAATTAGTACGAGCACCTGTGATACTATCAGAATTGCCTATTAAAATGACTCAAATACCATTGATACAACCTGAATCAGCTGCATTTACCTTAAATAGCCGTGATACAAATCTCTGATCGAAATTATTACGAGCATCTGTGAAACTATGCTGATTATCCAAATACTTATGATATTACCTGAACTATCTGTAAAATACGAAACTAGGCTATAACCAACCCCTGGAACCTACCCTCATGTAATGCTTGCTTAATTACTCTAAGCACCTATGTTACTTGAATTATCCTAAATACCTACGATACCCTCTGAATTACCTTGAAATATGAAACTATGCTATACCCAACCCTGGAATCTAGCCTCCTGTGATACTACCTGAATTAGCCTAAATACCTACGATACTAGCTGAATTAGCTGTGAAATCATGCATAGCTATGATGCAGTTAGCCTCTGGAATCTAGCCTCCTGTGATACTAGCTGAATTAGCTTAAATGCTCACGATACTAGCTGAATTAGCTGTGAAATCATGCATAGCTGTGATGCAGTTAGCCTCTGGAATCTAGCCTCCTGTGATACTAGCTGAATTAGCTTAAATGCTCAAGATACTAGCTGAATTGGCTGTGAAAATGATTTAAATACCTGTGATACTACCCGAATCATGTGAAATTACCTTAACTAGCTCTGATACGAATTCCTGCTCTAAATTAGCACGAGCACCCGTGATACTATCTGAATTACCTGTTAAAATGACTCAAATACCATTGATACAACCTGAATCACCTGCATTTACCTTAAATAGCTGTGATACAAATCTCTGACCGAATTTATCAATAATATCTGTGAAGCTATGTCGATTACCTCAAATACTTACGATATTACCTGAACTATCTGTGAAATACGAAGCTAGGTTATAACCAACTCCTGTAACCTACCCTCCTGTAATGCTTGCTTAATTACTCTAAACACCTATGTTACTTGAATTATCCTAAATACCTACGATACCCTCTGAATTAACTGTGAAATATGAAACTATGCTATACCCTACCCTAGAATCTATTCTCTTGTGATACTAGCTGAATTAGCCTAAATACCTACGATACTAGCTGAATTACCTGTGAAATCATGCAGAGCCATGATAAAGTTAGCCTCTGGAATCTATCCTGTGATACTAGATGAATTAGCCTAAATACATACGATACTAGCTGAATTACCTGTGAAATCATACACTGCTATGATCCAGTCAACCTCTTGCAATACTAGCTGAATTACTTACCTGTTAGTGTTAAGAGGGTTAGCTTTTCCCGTTGCAGGTCACCTTTTTCCCTTTATGGCTCACCGTTTTCCCTTTGGTGGTCACCTCTTTCCCTTTGTTGCTCACCTTTTTCCCTTTGCTGGTGACATTTTTCGCGTTGCATGTCGCCTTTTTCCCTTTATGGCTCACCGTTTTCCCTTTGGTGGTCACCTTTTTCCCTTTGTTGCTCACCTTTTTCCCTTTGCTGGTCACGTTTTTCCCTTTACTGGTCGACTTTTTCCCTTTGTGGGTCACCTTTTTCCCTGAGCAGTCACCTTTTTCCCCTGAACAACTCACCTTTTCCCTGAATAGGTTACGTGATGGGCATGTCTAGAATTAGCGGTCTAACATTGACATCAAACAGTTTTCCACTAAGTTCACGTCTAAAGTCGCTTTCAAGTCTAGCACCTCCTATTCCCTATCTCTCCTGTATATAAGTCCATATTGCTACTCCTTTAGTATCTGTCTAGCCTAACACCTCTCCTCCTGTTCCTATACCTCTCATATAAACCATACTCTACTCCTCGACTTCTGCCTAGCCTAACTCCTCTCCTCGTTTCCCTGTACCTCTCATATAAACCATACTCTACTCCTCGACCTCTGTCTAGCCTAACACCTCTCCGCGTTTTCCTATACTTCCCATACATATAAACGCATACTCTACTCTCAACCTCTGTCTAGCCTAACACCACTCCCCTGATCCTCTACCTCTCATAAAGAGTATTCCCTCCTGCCCTCCCCTCTAGCTGAGTATCACTCCTTGGTTTCCTATCTAACCTAACTTTAACACCTGTCTATCCTAGCATAGGATCTCTCACCGTTTTCTCGTCTCTCCTTATAAACACATACTCAATTCTCCTAACCTAATACCTCTCCTCGTTTTCCTATACTTCTCATATAAACCATACTCTACTCCTCGACCTCTGTCTAGCCTAACACCTTTCCTCGTTTTCCTATATCTCTCATATAAACCATGCACTACGTTTCAAGCCCTGTCTAGTCTAACACCTCTCATCGTTATCCTATACCGCTCATATAAACCATACTTTACTCAGCCTCTGTCTAGCCTAGCATCTTTCCTCGTATTCCCTATCTCTCTCGTATAAAGCATATCCCTCCCTCCTTTAGCATCTGACTAGCCTAGCGTCAGTCCTCGTATTCCCTATCTCGCCCATATAAACGCATTTTCCTCCTTGAACCGTCGCATCTAGCCTCGTTTTCCCTATCCTTTCCCATATAAACGCAAAAAACTGTGCTCGATCTCTCTATATATACCTACTCCCGTGTCGTAGATTTACGGTACGTAAAAGAACCTCAAGCCTGATAAAGAGGCTTCTAAGTAAAATCACCGGTCGTTCACGCCCAATATAGAATGGGACACTAGGGACCACAGCAGTTAAAGAGCATGCATAAATAAAGCTCAATTTATTGGATGGACCTAGGTAGATTACTTCTTGAGGGATATGTACAAGAAGAAAAGTGATAGAGTTTTTTTAAAGCAGGTCGCAAAGTGATGCTTTTGAAATTCCCTTCTCTGTGTATGCTCACGAAAAATAAATCTTGTGTTCATTTTCATAACTTTCTCTATCATCTATCGTTTATTAGTGGGTATACAAACCATTCTTACTGAAGTTTATTTTTCTATCTACTTAATTTCAATCGAAATAAACCTTTGCAGAAATAGCTACATTAACACTTCGTTATATATAGAAAGGGAACAGCGATAGACAAATGTTTAAGAACTGGACGTTACACGCTACCTTCAAATTCCATACTCTTTCCATGCAATCGTGAAAAACAACTGGATATCGACAGGACTTCAAAAGAGTGACAAAGTATTGAACAAATCGAACCATTAATAACGGATATCTCAGAAAAGGCTGATGCCACAAGAAAGCTATTTGAAATAAATTGTGTGTTTTAAAGAGATCTACGTTTTTTGTCTAGTACGTTTTCGTCTATCTCTTAAAATTTACCAGTTATATACGATTATACAAAATTCCTTCCGAATGAAGAGGACTTCATAGGCTATTCCCAGGAAATTCAAGATATACATTTTATTTGTCATACAAATACCTTAAACATATGATATTTTAATCAAAATCGTTAGAGCCATTTTTGAGAAAATTAAAATTTTCGAAAAATCTTCCATGTAAAGGGTACTCTGGGGTGGGGGGATTTTCTTGAAAACCTTCGTGTCGCATCCTTGGAAGATACTGAACCTAAATACCAAGTTTGGTGTTTATCCGATTGTTCGTTTTTGAGTTATGCTGTTCACAGACACACACACGGACATGTTTCCAAAAATGCTTTTTTTTGGATTCAGGGGGTCTCAAAACATGTATTTCCGGTGAAATCTCGGTATCGACTTTTTGGGTGGAACGCTATACTTCCCCTACTTACTATACGTAGTAGAGAAAGTAAAAAGATAATTAAGAAAATAAGATGCATATCTTGAATTATCAACGTCTTCTTTAGGGGCTCAACTGTTTCTTCATGATAGTGGTTAATAGGCGTGTCTATCAACAGATATCTGAGGGGTTATGTTTGTACTAGCTGTTGTCAAGGCAACCTACAATCGCCAGGTAGGCCAACCGCTACTTTATCGTAAGTTTTGTCATTATATTTAGACCACTTACATAGCTACGCGGAAAAGTGTGACACTCCCATTCGGGAGTTCTTAGGACCGGCCACTCTGACTATGTTTTCCGTGGTTTCCCTGGTTGGCAAATCGAATACTGCGGTGGTACCTCTTCTACACGAATTTCCTTTCCCTAATTCCCTATCATTTCGCTTCTACTTTCATGTTTTAAGTGGGCTTAAGGGCTCTGCGGACAAATGCCGCAGCTGTCTGCTCGTTGGAAGCGATGTCAGCCTTCAATGACTCGCCTCAGGTGGGTCGAGTTGTCCCCGATTCCGCCAAAGGGAAACCTTCTTTGAGCAGACCGCCGGTGTGTCATCAAGCTTGGAAACGTCAGGACTTCTGCGCGTCACTGTCGGACGGCCTATAACCTCCTGTTGTTCCTTCACATCGTCCTCATGGGGGTGGTAAGCACAAAAGATCCGTTGGATCGAGGTTTCCCCTCGTTCCCTGCCATACGTCATAGATCACTTACGGGCCAAATAGAGAGGCGACTAAAGTATTCTTCACTATAAAAAATAAATAAATTTTAATAAAATTAACTTTTTAATACACAGAAAGAACAAATTGTATTAAATTTTAGACATTGCTGGTTTTTCAAAATGTTTCATACCAGTTTTATGTTTTGAAAATTGCAGCGATTTTCAACCTTTTCATCGTGATGCTTACAAAATTATTTTATATCCACTTAGTGGTGCAATTTTTACTTTCTCTACCGCGTACCTAGTAGGTAGAGAAGGTATTGCATTCCACCCACCAATTCGATACAGAGAATTCACTGGAAGTAGAGTAGTGTGGGGCAAGTGTACGCACTTAAACTTTCAAGACCTCTGCAACGGAATCTATTCAACCAGTATATCTGAAATTTTTATTATGCAATCTTTATTCTATTGTTCATCACAAACAGTGGTTAAAACCTATTTTTACATGCGAAAAATAGTTTTATAAATGTTCAATTAAAATGTGACCCATGCGAACTTTTGCCCCATAGATGGGGGTAAGAGTACGCATAAGGTGGGGTAAAAGTACGCAGAAAACACATATGTTTAATTTTAATGCTTGGTGCTGTAACTTTTATTACACTATAAGAATACACCAAGGACCTTAGTCTGACTAATATTGAACACCATTCTAAGAATCAGATGATAACCTAAATATAAAAATATTTTAATAAAGAAAAGATTGAAATATTCTCATTGTCTGTCATTTTTAACAATAGTCGCAGATAAATTTGCTGCCTCCCTCATGGGTGGAACAAGCTACATGCCACCATTCTGCACACTTTTGGCACTGAATCCAATCCTCTTCTGGTGGTTCAACATACTCCCCGTCGCATCCTGGACAGTGGATTTTCTCATTTGAAGTTGAAGTTGACGCTTTGGGTAGGACTGAATGGTATTTGGTCCTTTAGGGTCTCATATCGTTTTGTGCATATTTTGATACATCACGCTTGACGTGTTTTGAAGCACTGGATGATTTAAGGCTTGATTCATTTCCAATCTTCTTTTAAAGGGTGAGCTAGTCAGTACTTCCAATTTTTTACTTCTCTTACTTCTTTCCTCTCCAATTGAAATTGTGTTATTACACGTCCTGGGTTATTTAGTAACCGTTTGTCACACATTGCAGAATATAGATCTTTTAACGGCTTGAAAAATGATCTGTCAAGGGGCTGCAACCTATGTGAAGTATCGGGAGGAATCGATAATAGATGAATACCATTGTGTCTGCAGTAGACAATTGCTTCCAAGTTTATATGGGATATGTGGTTATCTAGCACCAGAAGTATTGGATTCTCCATGCTTCCTCTTACATGCTTCAGCCACTCAGAAAATAGCTCACTGTTGATGTAGTCACTGTCTGAGCAGATCATGATTGAACCTGGTGGAGTTCCGTGCATGAGTTCTTGTTTAGCTCTTTTTCTTGCAAATATTATGGCTGGGGGAACATAATTTCCACTGCGCTGACTGCCAAACAACAGTTGTTAAATTTCCTCTTTCTGTAGAAACAATTGTTCCAACTGGTTTCTTACCAGTAGGTGATACAACCTTAGGAGTCTTACTAGGGACAGTGCTTATTCTGATTCATCCATATTATACATTCTTGATAGACAGAACTTGTATTGATCCATCATTTGTTCAAGATTATCAAAAAACAAAGAAACTTGAGCTTTATTAAAGCCCATAACTCGAGCAAGACTTGTTTTGGTGGAAACACGGAGTGATAGTTTGTGCAGTTTCATAAATTTAGTGCCCAGTCTCTGCCAGCTAATTTGCTGTCCTTGTTAAATGGATGGATTACCTTGTTAATGTCAGCAAACTAAAATGCCAGTTCTACGCAAATCCTTCAATGTTAAACTATACAAGTGAGAGTCAAGGAGTCTGCAAAGCTCTGCCAATTCCTTCGCATGCTGCTTAGTGCGTACTTTTGCCCCACTCCACAGTTCGTACTCTTGCCCCGTTGTCTTTAACATTTCCCAGACCGTACTGCCATCTGTGGCCAGTTTCACACAATGGCCAAGCCACCACACGTTATTACAGAAATTTGTCTGAGAAATGACATAATGCTAAAATACCTGTCCCACATTCCTAATAGCTCAATCACGTTTCCAAAACCACGAAAAATAACATCAAGATGAATGATTTTCAATCTTACCTCATAGTTTAAAGACGAAACACACCAGCACAACGAAACTATGTAGAGAGGCTATCGGCCATGTAATTCTTCCAACAGCATACAGTACTGCCAATTGCACAGCCGTCTTCATATAAATATCCCTTGTGCGTACTCTTACCCGCCGCGTACTTTTGCCCCGCACTACTATACATCTTTTGAGGACCCTTGAATACAAAAAAAAATTAGAAAAAGGTCCGTGTGTGTCTCTGAACAACATAACTCAAAAACGAAGTCTGATAAATACGAAACATGGGATTTAGGTTCAGCACCTTCCAAAGATGCGACATGAAGATTTTCAAGAAAATACCCCACCACAAACCACCCACTCAAAAATGGCTTCAAACGATGTTGATTAAAATATCATATATTAAACATATTTACATAACAAATAAAATGTATATCTGAATTTTCTGGGAACAGCCTGTGAAGTCCTCTTCATTCGGAAGGAATTTCGCACAATCTTGTATAACTGATGAACTTTAAGTGATACACGAAAACGTACAAGAATAAAAATGTAGACCTCTTTAAAAACACACAATTTATTTAAAATAACTTTTTGTGGCATCAGCCATTTCCGAGATATCCGTTATTAATGGTACATATTTGTTCAATACTAGGTGAATTTCTTCCCAGCGAGCCAATTTTTCAGGTTTGCGAAGAGGAAGAACTCGCCCGTAGCCAAATCTGGAGAGTATGGTGGGTGAGGTAGCAGTTCCTAACCCAAATCCACAAATTTTGCGATGGCAATGGCTGGATTGTGTGCAGGTGCATTATCCCGGTGAAAGAAAACCTTTTTCTTCACCAAAGGGGGTCGTTTCTTTAACAGTTCCTTGTGAAACTGATCCAGTATTGCGGCGTAATACGAACTTGGGATCGTTTTTACCCTTTTCCAGGTAGTGGACGTCTATCACCCTTGTGAATCCCAAAATATAGTTGCCATGATTTTTCCTGCCGACGGAATATTTTCGCTTTCTTTGGGGCAGGTTCACCGAAGGAAATCCACTGCTTTGATTGTTGTTTGGTTTCAGATTGATTGTAATGGATCCAAGTTTCATCAACCGTGGTATAAGACCGCAAAAACTCATTTGGGTTGCGCTGGAACATGTTCAAACATCCCTGTGAAATGATTACACGTTTCCACTTGTTCTCAACTGTGAGCAGTCGCGGCACCCATCTTGCTGACAGCTTTTTCAAACCCAAACATTCGTACAGAATGTTATACACCCGTTCACTCGAGATGTTTACGGTCTTGGCTATCTCACGGATTTTCACTCGGCGGTCTTCCAACACAATATCTTGAACTTTCTTCACCATTTCTTCTGTTGTGACCTCAACGGACCGCCTGTGCGCACGGCATCTCTTGTGCTCGAACGACCACGTCGAAATTCTGTGAACCATGCCATGTGATGGAGCAGAGTCCCCATAATACTTGTTCAGCGTTTCTTCTGTTTCCTTCACCGTCTTACCACGCAAAAAGTAGTGTTTTATCAGAACCCGAAATTCACTTTTCTCCATTTTCTATGCAGCAACGCACATCTCTTATTTTAGACGCTTTTAACAATGTTCTAAGAAACACATGACGAATTTCTGCGATTATACCCAGAATAAATGTAAGACTTGGGTGCAAACAAGAAACCTGTGATTAGAACGCTATCTGTCGTCAAAGTCATGGACTTATCAATCCGCCCTCGTATTTTGTTATTGTTTTCAAGTCCAGTCGATTTTCAGTTGTTTCTCGCGATTGCATGGAAACAGTATCGAATTTTAAGGCAGGGTATAGCGTCTAGTTCTTTAACATTTGATTATCGATATTCTCTTTGTACTGTAACGAAATGTGTAAAGTGGAGGTTTATCTCGATTAAAATGAAGACAAAATAACAATAATGTTATACCAGCTAGTAAACGATAGGGGATAGAGAAAGTTATGTGAATGTAACACATATTTTATTGTTCCTACAAATGGAAACCTAATTTCACCACAAAATCAGGTATCGCACAAAAAACATCGCTTTATTCAATGCATGAAAAATAATTCTGTAAACACCACGTACTAAAAAGTTGAAAAATCGGCATATTTTTCAAACAATATTAAAATTAATAATGTGCAAGATACTGAAAGCTGCCAAAATAAGTAAACTGTTGTACTATTTGTTCTTTCTATTAAAAATGAGAATTTTATCTGGATTAATTTGGCTACTAGAATTTTTAAAACCGTAGACAAATACTTTTGACCGCCTCTGTATTTGTTTTGACACCAAATGACGTGTCCATGTCCTTCGATAATAAAGCGGCCTTTTTAAAATATGTTGCCTATGTTGTTTTTACAATTAACAATTCATGTAATATCACGGCTAACATCGATCTGTTTTTAAAAAAAATAGCTGCCATTCCAGCCATCTGCATGCTTTGTGTACTTATACAATATGTATACGAGGTCGACACTGAACATGTTTAATAAATCAAACAGAGGTTAGTTTTAAAAAATTTAATCAAAATATTCCTCTTTAACACCAATACATTTTTGCAACCGATGAAACCAGTTCTTAAAGCAATAATACGCTGAAACACTCAAGAAACCACTGCGTCACCTGATGATGCAAAAGTGAGGGCTGTATGGTGGAGCGTCCATTGGTGCTGATCTCTAAGGGTATCCAGGTAGTTTTACTGAATGCGACAATGCATTGTCATTGTGTATATTATTTTTCATTTTGGGCGCTTTTCACGAACTTTTTCAAATATTTATGGTAAACAGACATTCGTGTTCCCATCGGTAGTAACGGCAGGTCTATCTTCTAGTGCTATAGTAGCAATATGGCCCGTTTTATATAAAAAAATAGGAAATATCTGCTTAACAGCGCTGCGAATTCGTCGGACTTTTGTAGGCTTGGGTTCTGCTTGAAAGACCCATTACGCCTATTGACTTTTCTTTTCAGGATCATGATAATAAACCCAAGATTCATCACCAGTCACGATATTCCAAAACCAAATTTGAAGTGCCGCCTTGGAATTTTACCACTACACCAATCAATGCGTTGTAGTTTTTGATCGGGAGTCAAAGTTTTCTTAAGATGTCGGATCTTCTTCAAGCATTGTTCGAACAACGGTAATAGTTTCATCAGTAACAGCAGTTCTTAGGCGTCCTTCACGAAATTCATCGCTAAGAAAAAAATCCGATGTGTTACACTCACATGACTTTCTCTACTCTTGTACAAACTATTTTTACAAACGCTTATTCTCCATATGCTTCATGTTAATCGAGATGTTAATCTTATTGCTAATTTTCTTGTGGATGCAAGGGGAATATGGTAGGCTTTAAGCGATAGTCAAATATTTTAAGAGGTGGTTGCTATGTGGAGTATTCCATTCTCTTTGTATTACCAGGACAAAAAAAATGAATAACGAATTCCCATTTGAGAAAATGTAAAAGTATTGGAAAATTTAAGGGAATAACAAGCAATATCTCGAAAATTGTTCACTCAACAACAAAAATATATATGTCATAAATTGTGTATTTTAACGCGATCTACATTTTTTGTGTAGTAAAATTTTGTTTATCTCTTATGGTTTACCATTATGCAAAAGTAGTTCACAATGAAGAATACTTTTGGAGACATTCCCAGAAAATACAAGATATACATTTTGTTTGTCAGGAAAGTATCTTAAATATATGATATTTTAATCAAAATCGTTAGACCCATTTTGAGAAAATTAAACTTTTCAAAAATGTTCCATGTAAAGGGTAACCTGGGATGGGGGGATTTTCTTGAAAACCTTCGTGTCGCATCTCTGGAAGATACTGAACCTAAATAACAAGTTTGGTGTTTATCCGACTGTTCGTTTCTGAGTTATGCTGTTCACAGACACGCACACGGACATGTTTCCAAAAATGGTTTGTTTTTTTTGGATTCAGGGGGTCTCAAAACATGTATTTCCAGTGAAATCTGGTATAGAATTTTTGGGTGGAATGCAATACTTCCCCTACTTACTATACGTAGTAGAGAAAGTAAAAACCGATCTCTTTTGAATTGTCTTAGAGGGGCTTCTTCGCCAAATACATTTCTCAGCCGATCCTCACATTATTTAAGGGTTATTGACGATTTAAAAGCGTACAAAATCATAGTCAATGTCCTCTAGTCAAATTCATTTTTGGGTGAACAGCAAATCTTTAAATTATAATTAACAAACTACAGAGTGAGCCAAAAAACTACGAACCGCCTGCGCGGTGTTTTTCCTGTCCGCGTCCTCGGCGCTCGCTGCCATCTGCCGCTATCATAGAAAGGCGCGGCTGAAACCATGCAACATTTTTAAAACTAACCTCTTTAGGAAACTATCCATCACTCGCCATAGTTCACGTTGAGAAACGCTGGCAATTTCCTGGCGGATATTTTGTTTTAATTCTTCCAGTGTGTGTGGGTTTGTCTTGTATACTTTGTTTTAAGTTACCCCAGAGATAGAAATCGCAGGGGGTTAGGTCGGGGGACCGAGGGGGCCACAAGTCTGTACTAATAATTATGTCTTCAAACACACTTTCAATTTTTCCCATCGAAATATTGGCCGTGGCTGTTAATTCTCTAAAAAAGGAGGGGCAAAATTGTATTTACATATGTACGGGCTTCAACTGTTGACTCGAAAAAAACTGGCGGGTGATGGATAGTTTCCTAAAGAGGTGCCAAAAATGTATGGGAAGCATCTGCTTTCATAATGTTGGTAAGTAATTAAAAGTAGTTTTAAAAATGTTGTTTGGTTTCATCCGCGCCTTTCTATGTTAGCGGCAGACGGTTCGTAGTTTTTTTTGGCTCTCCCTGTATTAGAGCATATTGAACAAACTACACGGCAATCAACATTAGAAACCAGCTGTCAAATATATAAAAAGTTCATTTGTTTTTTAGAAACATGGCATTCTAAAACATTTTCAGTATCGCCCTCGTAGCAAATATTTTAAAACAAAAAGTATCTATCACGATTAATAGAAGGTAGTGAATAAATCTAGAAATAGAGAAAGTTACGTGATTGTTACACGTACGCACATTCAACTCCCTGATAAAAACACTGCATTACACGGCCGCAAATTCAAAAACACAATCAAATTAGAAGCTGGCATTTTCTGAAAGAAACAGGTACAATTGACACATGTGAGTGACATATACGTAATAACGAAAGTGAAAGAACGTTGTTGCTGGGAAGCCTGTTTTCGTGCAAATGTAAAATAATAATAAAAACAGAGCGGATGGAAAGAGAAATTGTGGTGCAACTCTGAATAATTAATACCTGGTTTGCTGCCTTGGCGTGTTGTAAACGTCATATACACGTTACACTCATGCAGAAATGCTTTCAGTTTCGATGGAGATGTGATAGCGGGGGAGTGTTTTTCGTGTTTTATTTTACCGAAATCGACGTGACATTTATAGGTACAAGACTTCCAAAAACATCGCTAAATATTCCTCTGCAAAAGCTATGTCAATTAGGTATATCGTTTGTTCATTGCCAAAATACACTGGTGTGCAAAATCTAAGGACGAAAGTAATCTTCGTATGTTGTGACACATAGCTCGATGAATCATACATAGAAGGAACTGCTACAGTAGGCAACTAAACGAAATATGCAATGAGACGAACAGAAATGCCACTTTTATTCATAAACCATAAGCTACACTAAAGTCAATACGACATATGATGGCTCTCTAGATTTACAGAAACACATACATGGTGCTTAAAAGGGTGTATGATCACCACGGACAGCAATGCATGCTCTGCATCGTGCTCCCATGCTGGCCACAGGGTTGGTAAGCAGTTCTTGTGGTAGGGCGTTCCACTCCTCCACCAGCGCTGCTGACAACTGTTGGTGCATGTGGATATGCTGCAATGCGTCTCCCCAAAGCACCCCACACGTGTTCGATGCGATTTAAAACGGGGGAACGGGCAGGCCAGTCCATTTGCCGAATATCCTCTCGTTTCAAGAGATCCTCCACCTGCGCTGTTCGATGCGGTCGCGCATTGTCATCCAAAAAAATGAAGTCAGGGCCGACTGCACCCCTGAAAAGACGCACATGGGGAAGGAGTACAGTATCACAATAACGTTGACCAGTGAGCGTACTGTGTTCAGAGATTTGGAGGTCGGTCCGCCTATGCAACATTATGCCTCCCCAAACTATAACACCCGGATCACCAAAACGATCATGTTCAAGGATGTTCCTGGGTTCATTACGTGATCCCACCTCTCGCCAGATAAGGGCACGTCGAGAATCGCGACCCCATTCCTCGTTGGTCCAACTTTGGCGCTCTTGGGACCATCGCAAACGGTGCCGCCGATGTGCGGATGTCAATGGAACACAACGTACTGGCCGTCGAGCAAAGAGACCATCTCTGTGTAGTCGCCGTGCCACTGTGTATCGTGAGATTGCGTGCCTAGCTGTCCTGTTAAATGTGGGTACAATTGCACCCGCTGTTGGACGTGGATCGCTTCTTGCCTGTTGCACAATGTAGCGGTCATCTGCTTGATTAATCAGCGATAACACACTTTCGTCCACTTTAGTTTCAATGCAGTGTCCACCACCAGTTTTAAACTGTCTTAAACGCTCTTCGTACCTAACGTTTCTGGTGCTGCACTTTATGTTAGCTAAAATTATCGTAGTTGCTTACAGGACTTAAGGGAAACGCGTTTGCTCCAATTAAATTATAACTGGCGCAACAGTTCTAGACATGTGAAAATCTTAATGAGAGCTATGAAGCGAGTTACCTCCAAATCAGGAGGTGACCGGTCGTCTGCTCTGCATGCTGCAGGAGTGCGTGGGACAGTCATTGTCAAATATCCGTACACCGTTATGCATTGCATTGCGCTGATAAACTTAGTTATATACAGTATATTAAAATCCACGCTGTAAAAAGCGTTTAATATAAAAAACGCTGTCAATCATTGCCTCCAATTCTTCCACACCTAACAACTCTTCCTCTTCTGCGGAATCACTCACTTTATTGCCGTCATCACTGCTGTCACTACTTTCTGCACCATTATCCTGGATGAGAATTATTTCTATTTGATTTTCTGCAATTCCGTATTTTTCGGAATAATGATTCTTAATTTATTCAACATGTCGCCATACATTTTCCCATTCTGGCCTTCCAATTTCAGCAAATTGCTGGCGTTATAACTGCTCCACATATTTTAATTTAAAAGTGATATTTCTGCATGCCACCCATTTTTTGATATCAGCCCAGATTAATTCGATTGGGTTTAGTTCTGGGCGATACGATGACAGTCTAAGTGCATTATGGCGATGTTGTATTACTATCTGGTCAAGTATGTATGACTTCTGAAGCTGTTTGTGGCTTTAATTAAGTTATATAGCTTTGTTTTACTCATGCTTTCATCTAAAGCTATATTATGTCTAAGTAACCAAGCTCTCATTTCTTCTTTCAAGGAAGTTGAGGTAGGTGGTTTGTCAATTTGAGTGTTGACGCATTGTGAAGCATTGTCGATGACCAGAACAGACCCAGCAGGCATATTAGGTATCAACATGGCGTTGATTCACTTCATGTAATTTTCTGTATTCATTTCTTGATGAAAATCTCCTGTTGTTTTTGCAACTTGTAAAAGAAGGGCATTTGGAACGAAGCCGATCTTTCCAACAGCATGAACGATAACAAGTATTTGCCCTTTAGCAACAGGAACCTGCAACCTAACTCGCTATCGTCACTCCAACTTTTAGATGTTGTACGACTGCTGTGTATGTATGACTCATCTTCATACACTATAGTATTTTTCTGAAATTTGTTGCACCACCTTTAAAATTGATGCTGATATAAGTACATATAAAATTATAGTCATTTGAAAACGTAGAATCAAACTGAAAAATTAAATGCCATAGCCGGGATTTGAACCGCGGACCTTAGGCTTTCCGTGCCGTTGCTCTAACCGACTAAGCTATCATGGCAACATTTACTTTTTATTTTTATTTTTTTATTTTATTATTATTTTTTATTTTATTTATTTATTTATTTTGTTTTCTGTTAGAACTCTTCTATTTGATTTCGGTTTCTTCCACTTGAACCCTAAATCTTTAATAATTTTTCTGAGATTTGTAGCACCATCTTGAAAGAGTCTGCTGTCTTTCAGCTTGATGAGCAATCTGCTTATTGTTAGCACAGTTTTTTCCTCCACATAGAAATTGTGAATCGTGCGCCGAATGACGCATTCGAAATCGTCTATTTCTGTAATACGTTTAGGGACCGTATGTTTCTTCCCAGGTGTGTCAAATGGCATTCTTTCATCCATGTTTTTTCTCTTATCTTTGAGAACTCTGGAAACGGAACTCGGTGAAACACCAGTTGCTTTGACTACTCTTTCTTTCACCCTCTTAAGGCTTTTGTGGAACTCGGATGAACATATAATTTCTTCCTTCATCTCTGCTTCTTGCTTCATGAAGTCGATGACATTTGTAATTATTTCCCTACTTTGACTATGTAATACCTTACCACTTAACTTTGAAAACATAGGAGCCATGGTTATAAATATAACAAATATAAAATAAGCACTATTTAAGTACTGCTCTCTTTGAAATTACAATATGCGGACACTTTCTATGCAGACTGTATGTGTTACGCACTGTGAGTAAGCAAAGGTATTATATCGCTTTCGTTGATTAAGCTAAACATAAACCATTCCTAGGTTCGGCAGCTGGGCTAGCAATCAAGGTCACGATTCCAGAAGTTTTGCGCGAGTAATACGTGTGGATTTTGTTTGTTCCAGGCTGCAATCTTATCCTTTAATGTAAGGACGTCAGTTTTTTTCGTACTTGACAGTATGTCTGTACTTATTAACCAGATGTTAATTAACGTGTTTCAAATGGTGAAACATTTATTTCAGTTGACATCATGACTCTAACCTCAAACAACCAGGAACTTCACATGGCGATTGCCATGAATGTAAATAGTTGTGGGCTACTGACACAGAGAGCGCGGCAATACGTAGACAAAAGTACATCGAAGTACGTTCAGAAGCAGCGTAGTTCGGCCACCGCCTTCTGAAAGCTGGCGTTCGAAGTTGTCTTTGATGTTAAAAACATGTTAGCTAACAATTTGCTGTAAAAGCTTGATGAAACGCAAACGTTTTAACCTTATGTTAAACTTGGAACAACTAGTTAACAAACAAGAGGTTAGAATATTTTTAATATCGGTTGGTGAAACCGGCCCTTTACTTTCTCCCAACATACTTCCAAGTTCTGGATATGCTGCATAGCCCATAAGTAGTCTTTGGCGGTGGAACAATCAACGGTCGGAATGATCGAGTAACTTTAACTACACACTTTTCACATAATACAGAAAAAGTTAACAATATACACACGAAATCGAGATAAAGCTGGTAAATATGAAGATTCCGCACTGCAAGGCCACCAAGTAACCTCTTTGGAAAAGAGACACCGTCTGCAACCATCGAGGAAAATTATCTTCTCAGTTGTTAATTAAAACAAATCCCTTCATTGATTTTTAATGTTAGCAGTTTTCTCTCTTTATACAACTATTTAGCATGTCCTGCTATCGAACTTGATTACAACCTACGAGGGCTGACCCAGAAGTACCCGAACTAACAAAGAAAACACAAACATTTTGGGAAACAATATCTTTATTTCTCTACATAGTCTCCTTTCAGCTCGATACACTTTTCCCAGCGATGTTTAATAACTTCGATACCCTGTTTATACTGAGAACCGTCGAGTTCTGCAAAATACCCATCAACTGCAAACTCCACCTCTTCGTTGTTGGCAAATCTTTTAGCACCAAGGCATTTCTGCAACGTTGTAAACAGAAGATAATCAGAGGGGACTAAGTCTGGCGAATAGGGTGCATGAGGAAGCAATTCGAACTTTAACTCATTGATTTTGGCCATGGCGATAATGGATGTGTGAACTGGTACATTGTCTTGATGAAATAGAACTTTCTTTTTCGCTAAATGCGGCCGTTTTTGCTTGATTTCATCATTCAAACCTGCAATAAGTTTGCAAAATACTCGCCATTGATTGCTTTTCCTTTTTGAAGATAATCAATGAAAGTTATCCCACGCGAATCCGAAAAAAACTGACGCCATGACTTTGCCTGTAGATGGAACTATCTTCTACTTCTTTGGAGCCGATTCTCCCCTTTCAATCCACTGCTTTGCTGTTCCTTCGTCTCAGGGTGAAGTGATGGACCCACGTTTCATCCATGGTTATGAATCGAAGCAAAAACTCGGCTTTATTGCAGCGAAACATCGCCAAAAAACTCGACTGAAACATCCGCACGACGCCGCTTTTGTTCCATTGTGAGTAAACGCGGCACCCAACTTGCGCACAGCTTTTTCATGTCTAAATTTTCAGTTAGTGTGCGATGTACAACACTTTATGAATTGCCTACGATGTCTGCTAGCTCGCGCACTTTCAGTCGACGATCATCCAATACCAATTTGTGGACTTTCTTCACAATTTCTGGTGTGGTCACCTCATTTGGTTGACCACTGCTATGTTCGTCTTGGCAGCTCGTACGGCCTCGCTTAAACTCTGCCACCCAATATTTTACTCTTGTAAACGAAGGAGCAGACTCCCCCAGAGCAGAATCTAGTTCAGCTTTAACATTAGTTGGACTAACACCTTTCAAATGAAATTATTTTATCACATAACGCGCTGAGAGAGTTCACTATTAATGGCTGCCAAACAAACGTCAGGTTGGGTACTTCTGGAACCGACCTCGTATACCGGGTGGACCATTTAAGTTGATACTGTACAATATCTCCAAAACTAAGCGTTGTAGAAAGAAATGTCTTGAATAAAAGTTGCTTGATATTATGGGGAATAATAAATGCCATTAGTCGCGTTTTATTTGTAGGGGGTTATGATGGTCATTTTAAGTCAATTTTATTTTATTCTAATTGTAGGTTCTCATCTTAAAAAATTAAATTGACTTTAAAATGACTAACTTCCTCCAACAAAACACAACTAATGGCATTTACTTTCCCCATAATATCAAGCAACTTTTATTCAAGACATTTGTTTCTGCAACGCTTAGTTTTGGAGATATTGTACAGTCTCAACTTAAATGGTCCACCTTTTATGTATAGTATTTACATAGTACTGTAATGCAAACTATTGCCAGATTGGTGCTAAAGGAATTATGATGAACAAGCGCCAGGAATTTGTTTGTTTCCTCTCTCTGTTGTTCGAGATGAGAGCCAACAGCTCACTTAACCTGGTAAGCAGAATGCTGCATCTGGAGAACGTCCGCTGCGACATGTTAATGTGGTCTTATGTTTACTCTTCAAGAGTTCAGATATTTCATATCAGTAACCAGTTGTTGCTTTAAGTAGCAATAGAACAGGCGTGAATTCGTGCAAAAGGCCTTAACTGAATGTACTGGCAGGTATTAAGTCAGCTCAAATTGAGTTTTTTTTAATCTATTTGTGGATGTTCTTTAACTGCTGTGGTCCTTAGCGTCCCATTGGGCGTGAAAGACCAGTCATTTTGCTCAGTGGCCTCTTTATTAGGCTTGAGGTTCTTTTATGTGCCGTAAATCTACGACATGGGACCACCGGCTTTACTTCCCTTCCGAAGAAAGCTAATGATTTTTACGCCGGAAAAAATCCATCGCCCTCCTCCGGGTTTGAACCCGCAACATCGGGAATAGAGGCTAGTATGGTAACCACTACACTACGGAGGACGACAAAAAAGTGAGACTCACAATATTATTTTAGGGTATACGCATCTTTTTTAAAGAATTACCGAGCAACTTACTGTTAAAGCGTGTGGTGTAGGCAAAGCAAGCGTGTCTCGCGAGTTTCTTACATTCCCTTGCGCTAGACTGTGCGAGCGAGAGGGAAACAGAGCGTCGGATTCGCTGGAGAGGAAAACTCTTCTGGCTGCTGATGTGATGAAAGTCGCTGTACACGTTACTGTGTTTGTTTGAGGGTAATAATGAAACTAAGGTAAAAGATTTATCCTGCTCATTTGCAATTTCCGCTTCCTCTGAAAATTACATCTGCAAGTGATAACTTATCGCTATTGTTTCACGAGTTTGATCAATTGTTAGCGTTCGTTGGTGGGATGGTGATGTTGATACGGCAGCTGCCTGCCATTGTGCGCGTTATTGTGTTTTAAAAATACAGTGCATTGTCCACTTCCGATTGTTTTGACAAATTTGAAACGTCAAATGTGTCACAGTTGCAACTCTTAATTTGTTTTTAACAAAGCGCGCTGCATGCACTTCATTATTGCCTGCAATGCATTTTGGCACATTACATATTATGTTTTATGTGCACGTTGTAACATCGCTATAACGCGACATCTACTTCTAAAATCGATTCTGTCCATGTTTGCACTACACAGTATAACTAAATGACACAGAATGTGCGTAATGCAAATAATCGATTTTAGTAATTTGTTTTCTCCACTATTTACCTATAGTAAGTATAGGAAGCATTCCACCCAAAAATTCCATAATTTCACCAGAAATACACGTTTCGAGACCACTCCCTATATATTGGGTTGTCTCATAAGTAATGTCGGTTTTTAAATTTGGTGTTTTATAAGATAGAATTGGTTTTCTTTGGTTCGCCAATGCTATTTACAGGATGCCATGGCTAGTATTGCGAGAATATGTCAGTCGTCAGTTGTTAATACACAATCACAAAATGGAAGTTACAAAGTTTGAGGTTAGAGTCTTTCTGGAAACAAGATTATAAAACTGCTGCTGCGGTCCAAAAATATGTGAAGTGGAAGGAGAAGATGTCGTTAGTGAGCGTGTGGCACAAAGATGATTCCAACGTTTCAACACTGAGAAGAAAACACTATTGTCCATTCCAAACCAGAGTGCCCTCTGATGTAAACAGAAGCACGTGATTCTGCTTGTCACGAACCCAAGAATACACTCTTACGCCAAAGAAAATAGTTCCTTAATAAATGCATTGTGTTATGAAATATTAGAGCAGAAAAGATATAGAACTGCACATTTTATTGCGGTTATCATAAGAACTTATTGCTAAAGGTAATGGATATATACTAGCTGTTAAGAGATTACAAAATATGATTTTCGTCTGCTTTTGCGCTAACGCCGAGAGCATCTTGCTTGTTAATACCAACCGTATGCATGACTGCCACTCTCTTACATATACAAGAAATGCAGCAATGAATTCCCAGAGGTGCTATCTGAGTACCGAATAAACACTTTGCGTAACACAGGATATATGATAAGCGAAGTCATTCATAATACACTAGCACACGTATGTTCAGCTCAGGTCAAATCTTGTGATTTAGCCCGTTGGTATTTGAGTTTTCATGGCAGAAGAAGGACGTGTAGTACGAATAGACTGTTCAAACACAAAAGCGGGAAACAATTAAAAAGTGGCAAAAAACGAACAACTCTTCATATATTTAACTTACTATTAGAAAAATACCCGACACTTGCATTGGTGCATATTACGAAACTAATATCGGATTTTACAGGCGTTTCAGTGAGAAGTGTAACCAAAGCGAGCAGGCAATATAAACAGACATAATAGAACATAGAAGAGGATAAAACATGGGAACTTGGTTTAAGTGAGACAGTGCTGTGGAATTGTGGATAAGCTTGTCATTATTTTGGAGAGTAGTTCTGATTCCGATATACAGCTGAGTCATCTTCGGAGGTGATGTTGCACTTTTGCTTGAGGATTGTGATTAACGCAAGTAAAATGTTCATTGCCGCATACTTATAAAATCGATTGTTACCTCAGGTTACATTTTGAACTATGATTCTCACACAGGGCGCCTTTTTATAGATTGAAACAATGTTCAACAAGCACGTGAGAGGGGAACAAGCAGCCATTAGGGGCGGGGATTGTGACTACCTTAGCGCGGATAATACAAAGGGTTTGTTTTCAGTGAAAGGCACTCTGATTTGGAACGGACAGTAGATTTACCACGTTCTGGAAGACCTAAATTTTGGGATATTGAGAATACACGCAGAGTTTTGGAAGAAAATCCCAAAAAAGTACTCATAGGTGTCAGAAGAACTTGGTCCATCAAAAGATACCATACATCACCAGATGAAGAAACTTGGAAAATCAAACAGAAACTGTAGATCTGTACCTCATGAATTGACACTTCAACGTAGAGTGGACATCTGTCGTCAGCTTATCGGTAATCCCATGGATGATAGATTTATCAGCAGAATTGTCACATGTGATGAAAAATGGGTCTATTACTGCAACCCTGACGTCTCGAAACAGTGGCTCAGTCCCCGTCAACCTGCCAAAGTCATCGTTAAAAAAAATCATTTCGGCCGCAAAATAATGTTGTGTGTCTAGTGGAATTTTGAAGGAGTGATTCACTGGGAGTTTGTTCCAAACGGGCGTGCAGTCAATGTGGATCTTTATTCACAAACAACTGGAACGAGTTCATGAAATTTTGAGACGGACATACCCAACATTAGTTAATCGAAATAGAGTTCGCTTGCTGCAGGACAATGTAACACCCCATACTACACGAACAACCATGACAAAAATTCAGGAATTGGAAGGAGTCGAACTGCTACCACAGCCAGCATACAGCCCTGATCTTGGGCCTTTAGATTACCATCTGTTTCGATCCATGGTCCATTTCTTGCGTGGAAGAAATGTCGAAATTGAAGTTGTGGAAGTGGGTCTAACCGAATTCTTCGCATCAAAACCCAGAGACTGGTACCGTCGCGGGATAATAAAACTCGCTGAAAGACCATAGAATGTGATGGTCTCTAATTTAAACAGTAGTTTAATTTCTTGTCAGAAAACGTTCCAAATAAAGTTTTGCTTAAAAAATGGCATTACTTATGAGACACCATCTATATAACAGCACTTTCAGAAACATATCTGTGTGTATGTCTGAACAGCATAACTCAAACACCAACAGTATGATAAACATATATGTCACAATATACAAGAGATTACAACTTTGACGTTTTCCCAACATTATGGGATAAGTCACTAGAACCTGATGATATTGGGGTTGTTAGGTTGCACTCATAACCGGCAACTCCTCTGCAAATACGCATTTGTTACATGTATTGTGAAGGTTAGTTATATTATATCTGTTATGTTGGCGCCCTGTTTTTATATTCGCAGGTGTTTAAATTTTGCACGCCGATCATTTAGTCAGCAATTATATAATTATATTACTATTTATATTACATTGGTTATGGACATGTTAATTATATCTACGACCATTTAATTATTATTCGACTATGCTATTAGGCTATTATTAATTATAAGGTCTTACCTTTGTAGATGCATTTGAATTCTTTTTGCAGTTTGTTTGTTTGTGTGGGATTTTATCTTTAGAGGAAGAAGATCTGCGAGGTAGAAAACCAAGAAATTTAATGGTTTAGGGAAGTACACTGGATTTAAATTAAAACGTAAGTATAAGTTGTTCTTCATACTATTACGTACAGTAATTTGAAACGTTTAATAACAGATGTATGTATATAAATCAAGTCCATAGCACGGTTAATTTAACACTTAAGGTACATCCATCCAGGCTATAGGGGATCAGCGATTGTCGCGGGGAAGGGAGGATGACCAAACCATTGCACCGAAGAAAAAATATTACAGAGCAGCGTATATATGACAATGACTCAAAATATACATGATAGTCCTGAGCCAGCTTTGAGGTAGTATTTTAATGCCTAAATGATGTTTATTGTATTTTTTATTATAATTAAATTCAATAACAGCCCACCTTGAAAAGCAATATGTATATAATTATTATATATATTGTATGTAAGGTAATTGTAAATACATATTTTTATTGTAAACGTATTTATTAGTGATATGTAAATGTTGATATACTCTAATAGTGCAAAAACTGTGAGAATAATATATTTTAGGATGGTAATAATAAGGTAATAATATAACTTTGGTAACAATAATGTGTCTGGAAATTTAAAAAAATACTGGTCATGAAAAGATCGGTAATAACGTAATTTCGCTTACAGTTTGGAATTAGCCATAAAGAGACTGGCATTACCGAAGCTATAAGATTTTTACCGTTGGATTTAGTCAGTCGCAGGCATGATGTTATGGAGAGCAGATGTGAAAATCGTGGGTAAGATGATGTAGAGTACGAATGGTAAAATTGTGTTCTCCGCTAGAATATATAGTGCTCACAGTGTTCTTTTATAAAGTGTTGTGTTTATAAATGTGCAAGTATAAGTGAAAAAAAAAGAAGTGAAATTAAAAAGTAAATTCTGTGACGTATTTTAATTCTTGTCTTATCACAACCTTAAAAGAACTTGTGTTTCTATAGTGCGACTGAAGCAGCCGAGGCAAATAACTTTAATAATATTACGTAAAACAAGCATCATCTTCACTATAAAGTTTGGCGTCCCTAGCATCAAACAACATCAAAGTGTATCTTCATTACGTAACCTAAATACTTCTTCATAAGTGATGCACATACGTGGGCATTCTTACATTTCATATCCAGCTAAATAACTTTTTCAAAGTTGGCAACAAATACAACGAGGCTCAATAACAATCTCAAAGTGGCATTCCTCAACGTGGAGCTTAATAATTACATAACAGCACACTTTTTCAAATATACGTAATAATATTTACGTAAGCCAAAAACCTCCCGCAAATTGGCTCCCAAGCGTGGGGCTTAATAATCTAATCGCAAATTGAAGAACAAATACTTCTTCAGCTTTCAGCGAGGTTTGCTATCCCGCAACGGTAGCAGTTTCTGGTTTTTGATGCGAAGAACTCGGTGATACCCATTTCAACTGCTTCAATATTTTCAAAATTTCTTCCACGTAGGAAATGGGTCATGGATCTAAACAGATAGTAATCTCATGGGGCAAGATCAGGGTTATATGCTGGATGTGGTAGCGGTTCGATTCCTCCCAATTCCTGAATTTTGTTCATTGTTCTTTGAGCGGTGTGAGGTCTCGCATTGTCCTGCTGCAAGATAACTCTGTTTCTATTAACTAATGCCGGGAACCTCCGCCTCAAAACTTGACGAATTCGTTCCAGATCCGCATCGACCATTTGGAATAAGTTCCCAGTAAATCACTCCTTCAAAATTCCGACATACACATTATTTTGGGGCCGAAATTATCTTTTTAACAATGCTTGCACTCTGACGGGTATCGAGTCATTGCTTCGAGGTGTCAGGGCTGCGGTAATACAACCATTTTTCATCACATGTGACAGTTCTCCTGATAAATCTATAATCCCAGAAATTAGGATAAACACACGACAAATATCCACTCTACGTTGAGCTTCATCAGGTGTCTATTCATGTGGTACAAATTTACAGTTTCTGAACGATTTTTTAAGTGTTTTAATATGGCGATATATGGTATCTTTTGAAGCACAAAGTTCTTCTGACAGGCTTACAAAACTCTGCGTGTATTCTCAATATTCCATACCTTGGATCTTCCAGAACGTTGTAAATCTTTAATGTTCTTATCTTCATTATTGTAACGCTGGAAACATCGTTGAGCTACTAGCTCATTAACGACACCTTCACATTTTTTTCTTGCCACGGCAGCAGCTTTATAATCTTGTTTCCAGTAGTGCTTCAGAAGCACTGTAACCTTAAACTTTGTTACCTCCATTTTAAAATATTCTATTACCAACTACTGGGTGCCAACATGTTAACGATACGGAACAATAACCATAGCCCCCTATAAGCAGCACTGACGTATTGGGTTCATATACGTACGATATGAACCCAATTAAAAAACCGACATTTTACTTTCTCTACTAGATATGTATAGTAAGTAGGGGAAGCATTGCAATCCACCCAAAAATTCGATACCGAGATTTCACCGGAAGTACATGTTTTGAGGTGCCCTGAATCCAAATAAAGCATTTTTGGAAACATGTCCGTGTTTGTGTGTCTGTAAACAGCATAACTCAAAAACGAAAAGTCGTATAAATACAAAAATTGGTATTTGAGTTCCGTATCTTCCAAGGATGCGACACAAAGATTTTCAAGAAAATCACCCCACTACAAACTACCCTTTGCATGGAACATTTTTGGAAATTGTCGATTCTCTCAAAAACGGCTTTAGCGATTTTGATTAAAATATCATATGTTTCAGATATTTTCATGACAAATGTAATTATATCTTAAATTTTCTTGGAATATCCATAAGAGTCCTCTTCATTCTGGTGGCATTCGCATAACTGGTAAACTGTAAGAGATAGACAAAAGTTTACTACACAAAAAATGTAGATCTCGTTAAAACGTACACTTTATGTCATATACATTTTTTTTCGAGTGAACCATTTCCAAGATATTCCTTGTTATTTCTTAAATTTTCCAGTACTTTTTCTCAAATGGGAATTCGTTATTCATTTTTTATGTTCTGGACATACAAAGAGAATGGAATACGCCACATAGCAACCAGGTCTTAAAACATTTGACTATAGCTTAAATACTACCATATTACCCTTACATCTACAAGAAAATTAGCAATAAATAGTTTCTGCAAATGTTTATCTCGATTAACATGAAGCATATGGAGAATACGCGTTTGTAAAAATAGTTTGTACAAGAGTAGAGAAAGTCATGTGAATGTAACACCAGATCTTTTAGCTTCTGTGTCCATCTCCTAGAATAAAGAAAGTATTTCTTTGCACTGAAAACTCGATCCCGGGAAGCGGCGTTTTGCATCATTGAACTTTTGAGGGCCTTCGAAGAAGTAGTAGTAATAATGATGATGATAATAATAATAATAATAATAATAATAATAATAATAATAATAATAATAATAATAATAATAATAATAATAAGCTCCCAAAGGATAGAGCGGAAATTTTCCTTTTTCTCCCCTCCCAGTTACTTCTTACCTAAAGTAAGTAGATAAAGTATTGCAGGTAATCTTGCTGCCAACCTCTCCCTTTGTTACCAACGTTACAGAACCAAAATCGCGAGAAAGATACGTGGTTTGGCAAGAAGGAATGCAAGTCCTAGTTCTATAGGGGAACGAAAGTGACGTATGAAGGGAACTTGTGTTTGCGGAAAGGACCGGAACTGAAACTGGAACGGATCGTAGGGTAGGTGAGGTCACGTGATTAAGTAGTCAATTAAAATGCAAGAAAAAGGGGACATACGATTTTCTCGATTAACTTGAACTAGATGAATAACGCTTGTAAAAATAGTTTGTACAAGAGTAGGAAAAGTCATGTGAGTGCAACACATCAGATTATTATATGTATTATTGTCCGTCATTTATTAATATTTTTTTATTAATGTGATGCTTACCTTGGTATTCCAATTAACGTTGGTGCTCTGAACCAATGAGTCATCGTTGACAAGTGCCTGAGGAAGTTTGTAATATCAGCATTCCCTTCCTAACGTCAGTAGTTGTATTGTTTCATGTAATAATAAAACAGTGGCTACCTAGCACAATAAAATGTACAGTAAACGGTAAACTACAAAAAACTATTTGTTTACGATTGGGAAACCGATCATCGCTTTGTTCAGTAACACGATGAATTTGTTGTTTTCTACTTCCCACGTGGGCTACTGACCAAAGAAGAAGTAAACTTATTTCAATGCAAACGTTATAATAGCCTGTTTAACAATAATACATAACAGACCCGGTAATAATTACAAACCAGTGTGGGAGAGTAAATTTAAAGAAGTAATGTTTACAGTTTACACTTCATTAAGAGAATAGTGGAATTTAGTGAATGTAATATATGGGGTATTTCTATACTGTTCCGTCGTGTCAAAATGTGTTTTTAAGTGGTAAATAATACATGATTGTGCCTACTTCAATTGTTTGGTATGAAGTAGTAGTTGTTTACATAATTTTATTTTTTACGTAATTTATTAAGCTTCATGCATTGGAAGCAAACTTGAAGTATTGTTCTTGGCGTTATTGTTTAAGAAGGTTACAACACGCTTTGAGCGTCAGTTTGAATTTGTTGATTACGTAATAGTTACTGTTGTTACGCAATATGCTGCTATGTATCAGAAGCTGATTTTAAGATGTATTTTTTATGTTGTTACACTCCAAGTTTTACACTACAATATTTAACTTTGTTATTAAAAACTGCTTCTATATATTATTTTGGTTTGAATTTGCCTCGGCTGCGTCAGTAATGTTTGTAAAGTCATGTATTTCTTAGGCAGGGTGCGGTACGACAATAATTGTAGACATACACAGAATTTAAGTTTTTAAATTCACTTCTTTTATTAATCCTTGCACATTTTAACAAAGCACTACACTTTGAGATTTGAGATTCTTTAATACTTTCACTTAGCTAACGCGTAGACATATTTTACGATTCACACGTAATATTTCTGTAGAGAACACATCTTCCATCTGGTCGCTACCAAGGTTTGTCAGCAACTGAGCATGTTTCAACCGTTAAATCCGTAAGCTTCGGTATTTCAAGTCTCTGATTAGCTAATTCTAGTCCAATAGAATATCTGCATTTTACTTAAAACTTTTCTTTGCTATTGATTGGCTAATTTTAAACAGTTACTGAATTTTATATTATCGTTGCTCTAATCATGACTAGTAACTTTCAAACTGTCAAACTCATTATTGCTACAATGTTACCTCATTATTACCTCATTGTTAGCAACTTAAAACTTATTATTCTCACAGCTCTTGCATTAATAAAGTATGTAGTGTATTCACATAACATTATTGAACATGTTTACAATAATAAGCATATGCAATGACTGTTACATACATTTAAACAATAATTATTACATACACATTGTTTCAAGGCGGCTATTATTGAATTTATATATTATATAATACAATTGAAATTATTCAAGTATTAAAATACTGCCTCAAATATTACTACTGCGCCGATGTGGCCGTGCAACGTGAAATGCCGCCGTGTTCCCAACAGAAGGGCAATACCCACCTGGGTGCAACAGTGGCGTCAGTGTGGTTAGCTAATCGATACGAAGCATAAAGCGCTTCGAACGCCAGAAAACATCCAACAGGTTCGAGCAGATCTGCAGCGATCTCTTCGTCGCCATTGCACAACACTGGACCTATCTGCCTGCACAGCTTAGTGAACCTTGCTTTAAATTCTCATCCATTCGAGTATCAGATGACATCTACTAATGAGGCAAACTTTCATCTTAAGAGAGATTAAAAGCCCTGTACCGCCACTGTTAAATCACCTAATTTCATCATCCGCCCCAAAATATCCTTTACATGGAACATCAAAATTTCATACGCTTTCCATGACATCGCGAGAAACAACTGAATGTCGACAGGATTTTAAAAGAATGACCAGGTAATGAACACTTCGAACCATTAATAAGGTTATCTCGGAAATGGCTTACCCATAAAAAAGTTATTTTAAATAAATTGCGTGTTACAAAGAGATCTACATTTTGGATGCAGGGCGATTTCGTCTATCACTCACCCTTTATCACTTATGCAAGATTATACAAAATTTCTTCTGAATGAAGAGGATTTCACAGGGTATTCCCGAAAATTCAAGATAAGCGCTTTATTTGCCATGTAAATATTTTTAATATATGCTATTTTTATCAAAATCCTTTAAAAGCATTTTTCCCGAAAATCAAAAATTTCGAAAAAAATGTTCCATCTAACAGGTACTTCGTGTCACATCTTTAGAAGGTACTGAACTTAAGTACCCAGTTTGGTATTTATCCGACTTTTCGGTCTTGGGTTATGCTGTTCAGACACACACATACACATACAACTTTTTCTAAAAATGTGTTGCACTCACGTGACATTCTCTACTCTTGTACAAACTATTTTTACAAACGCTTATTCTCCATATGCTTCATGTTAATCTTATTGCTAATTTTCTTGTAGGTGCAAGGGGAATATGGTAGGCTTTAAGCGATAGTCAAATGTTTTAAGAGCTGGTTGCTATGTGCAGTATTCCATTCTCTTTGTATGTCCAGGACAAAAAAAAATGAATAACGAATTTGAGAAAAAGTATCAGTATTGGAAAATTTAAGGGAATAACAAGCAATATCTCGAAAATGGTTCACTCAACAAAAAAAAATGTATATGCCATTAAATGTGTATTTTAACGCGATCTACATTTCTGTATAGTAAAATTTTTTCTATCCCTTATGGTTTACCAGTTATGCAAAAGTCGTTCACAATGAAGAATACTTTTGGAGACATTCCCAGAAATTTAGAAATATACATTTCATTTGTCATGAAAATATCTTAAACATATGATATTTTAATCAAAATCGTTAGAGCCATTTTTGAGAAAATTAAGATTTTCGAAAAATGTTCCATGTAAAGGGTAATCTGGGGTGGGGGATTTTCTTGAAAACCTTTGTGTCGCATCTCTGGAAGATACTGAACCTAAATACCAAGTTTGGTGTTTATCCGACTGTTCGTTTCTGAGTTATGCTGTTCACAGACACACAGCAAGACACACACACACACACAGACATGTTTCCAAAAATGCTTTTTTTGGATTCAGGGGGTCTCAAAACATATATTTTCGGTGAAATCTCGATATCGAATTTTGGGTGGAATGCAATACCTTCTCTACCTAATAAGTACGTGTCAGAGAAAAAAAAACTAATAAATCCTCAAGGAGTCAAAAAGTTAGGGTGTCCACGTGCTCTTATGCTGCAGCCGCCACTGTGTATCGCCAAGATTAGTATAACACAGTGCGGTCATTTTAAGACAAGGCCACATACTGGTTATATGCGTAGCACGCAATACTGCAGTGACCTCGGTACTTTTTTCAATGCGCAATTGGTGGCACATGACGCGTTCAAGGTTACCTTTATCAGCTGTGCTTCAGTCGCTGCTTTGTGTTCGTGCTGTAAAGAGAGTTGTGCATCACAAAGGTGAAAGTCTATTATCTGTGTTGCGTGTGATTTGCTTAAACTGTTAATGTCTGCCGACAAATTCACGCATGAACGAGTTTTTATGTACGATACATAAGTTTATACCAACAATCCCCACACCATAGACGAACTTAAGTAGTCTAAAAACGGAAATTATGAACGCTACGCAAGAAGCACTTACGCGTGTAAATGGAAATTTCATCCGAAGATGCCAAGAATGTCTTTACGCACATGAACACCGCTTATAACAAGATTAGTACTCGTTGTACTGCAAGTTACTATCACTCGTGAGTAAATAACACGGGAGTTACGCAACGAAAACCCCCCAGTGTAATACAGTGTGCGGAGAACGTATACATGATCAGTGGCCTCACCATAAAACGACCGCACTGTATTTGAGCAGAATACGGTGTGTCTCTTAGCTAAGAAATTGAGAAAGTTAGTCGAAGTGCGAGCTTGCATTTCTTCACTATACAGAAGGTGAAACTCGACTTAGCCATGAAAAGAGCTCAGAGCAATTCAAAATAGCCGCTATCAGCAGTCGTAAACATTGAAATAGGCACAATCATTTACCACTTGAAAACCATTTTGACACGACAGAACAATATATAAATATCGCATATATTAAATTGACTAAATTCTATTATTCTCTTAAATTTGCAGTCTTCACTTACTGTGTATGTTTATGGCAAACCCTATATTCAGGTTTTAAGTAATTTCTCTCTTGAATACGTCTTATACTCCCACACTGGTATGTGATTATTATTGCGTCTGTTATGTATTATTGTTAAACAGGAAAATGTTATACACCGGGGGGAGGCCAGAAGGTTTGCAGCTAAAATATTAAATTTAGTTACCCCGGCAAAAACATTGGGGAATGCACCATCAGTGGCACACGAGAGATACCAAGAACTTGCTGCACAAACTAAACGGGTGTGGGATATTTAGAACATTAAAAATATATAAATTTACATTACCTCTGATTTATTATACCTATTTAACAAGGTGCCCTACATTATAAACACAGGCTTACAGAAGAACACTGTGTGAGATGCCCCCCACACACACACACACGCACGCAATCATCCTCTCTGAAGACCTACATTAGACTGGCTACAAGTGACGCCAGGCCACCACACAAAGAGGCTCTTCCCTTGACTAGCCTTCATCCCCCAACTAAGATGGAATTGCCGTGTCGGACAAGAACTTAACACACAAACAATTAGCTCAACAATATTATACATAGCAATACTGTGTCCGACGCGACAATACACACACATCGCTACATCACTGTTGTGTTTGCAACAGAATAAGTCTAATCTCTTTAAGTCACTACTGTGTTTTCGCGTACATGAAAAGTAGAAACAACAAAGTCATGCGATTTCTCATTGATAAACCAATACTTTTTTGTAGTTAACCAATTACTGTACACTTTATTGTGCTAAGCAGTCACTATTTTATCATTATACGAAATAATGCATCTGCTGAGGCTAGGAAAGTATTGCCGGTATTGCAAACCTCCTCAGGCACGTTGTCAACAATGGCTCTACAATGCGAAAAGTCTTGATAAAAGTGCTCATTACAAAGCCATAATAGGGGGGGGGGCAGACTATGAAAATAGGCAATTATAGGCACTATAAAATTACAGCTCAGCAACTTAAACATTCTTTATCACACCACTGTTGTAACTTGTAGAAGCAGAACTAAAGATACAAAAACATTGCAACAATAATGCTGTGTTTGTAGATTGCTATGACAGGCCACGTGCAGCGGTTGTGAAACCAAATGTTTGCATATAACTAGCGATAGCATTTCACATACTTGCGGTATTATCATGGGATATCTTCCGAAAGTTAATTCACACTTTCTAGGTTATTTCATAGCCTTAACTCCCCCATCTATCTCTTCAAGAAAAACAAGTTCTTCGCTGATTGATTTTTGTAATACACATTATTCCAATTGAAGTTTTACAAAGAAAGCTAGCGTGTGTTTTTTTTTTTTTTTTTTTACTTTCTCTACTACGTATAGTAAGTAGGGTAAGTATTGCATTCCAACCAAAAATTCGATACCGAGATTTCACAAAAAATACATGTTTTGAGGCCCCCTGAATCCAAAAAAAGTATTTTGGAAACATGTCCGTGTGTCTGTCTGCGAACAGCATAACTCAGAAACGAACAGTCGGATAAACACCAAACTTGGTATTTAGGTTCAGTATCTTCCAGAGATGCGACACGAAAGTTTTCAAGAAACCCCTCACGCCAGATTACCCTTTACATGGAACATTTTCGAAAATTTTATTTTTCCCATAAATAGCTCTAACGATTTTGATTAAAATATCATATATTTAAGATACTTTCATGACAAATAAAACGTATATCTTGAATTTTCTGGGAATGTCTCCAAAAGTGTTCATTGTGAACGACTTTTGCATAACTGGTAAACCATAAGAGATAGACAAAAGTTTACTACACAAAATATGTAGATCGCGTTAAAATACACAATTTAATATTTGACTATCCCTTAAAGCCTTGCATCTACAAGAAAATTAGCAATACGATTAACATCTCGATATCGCGATTAACATGAAGCATATGGAGAATAAGCGTTTGTAAGAGTAGAAAAAGTCATGTGAATATAACACATCAGATTTTTTTTTTTTTTTTTTTTTTTTTTTTTACAGTTAGGCCAGTCACACATTATCATCTCGAGACTGTGCTCTTTGACATACCTCTTACATAACTGAAATAAGGATTCTAGTGTTTGAGTTATCACGATGTAAACAAGATCCGTTACATCTTCTACATCATAAAAGTGCTGTGTCACTTGTTTCCCGCGTATCAGCCCAACCTCACTGGACAACTCAGTAGCTAAAGGCAAAAGACAAGTAGAGTGGGGGCGATCTATCCCTCCTAAATACTCGCGCAGTCCGTAGAGCGAGGGATTTACGAAGTTGTTATACTATAGTATTTTTTACTGCAGTAAGCATGGCTGTAAAGAAAGGAACAAAATAGGCAAATGCCCAGCTGAGCATTACCAGTACGACTAATGCCTTCTGTTCAGAATGGAGTGACAATGAGTCAAGCGCCTAAAACGTTTCATTAACATTTTTATCCGCGCTTTGCTTCAAAGCGCGCGAGAGACGCACAAAAGGCGTGAAGGCGTGTTGTTCCCTGTAAATTGAATTCCTGATCCTTCGATTGCATTACGTTAACTGTGTCTCCAACAATGCGCTCTCTTTTTAGTTCCGGAGGGCGCCGGGGCGATGAATCAACCCTTTCATCGAGCTCCTACTATAGAGCGTCCGCAGGGAGAACAGTCCGTGCCGCATACGCTGCATTAATTGCGCGGGGAGAAAAGCTGGTTAAATCCAAGATTACCAAATCATGAAGTGCTTGGTTTCAACGTCAGTAAGTTGCCAAATATTTGAGCATTCATTATGTGCACCTACACTGGTATATAAACAGAGAAATTGCGTGTGCTAATCCCGCCAACCACTTATCGATTTTGTTAATACTTCCACCACTGAAAACCCCTTTTCTTCTAAACAGACATACGCTATTAGACAGCTTCTGATTTCAACTCTCAAATTACTAAAACATTTAAAAAGATTTACAAAGCCTGTGTATTACAACACCAACACATTGCAGTTGTCTAAGAACTTACTTGCGAAGAAGGCCTTGACTTTTATTTGAGAATGCCATGGAGTAGAAAACAGAAGTAGATATTACTCCACAGAATATGCATGTAAAATAAGACAATCCGATGTGTTGCATTAACGCAACTTCCTCACTCACTCTTCTATAAACCACACAAACCTTTATTCTTCTACCTACTTCTTGTTAATCCAGATAAACTTTCATTACACATTTCGTTGTAGATATAAGAGGAATACAGTAGGCTAAACCGATAGTCAGATTTTTATAAAGCGGATCGCTTTGCGATGCCTTTCAAATTACATGCTCTATGCATGACCACGAGAAACTAAATAATTGAGGTCCAGAAGATAGCTGATTATACTAACAACAAGCATGCAAAAGTGTGATTCTGTATTGCTAGTGGTATCAGGAAAAAAAGGTACACGAATTCATATGTTTTAAGAGTAAATTTTATTATTTTTCTGCTGAATGGAATAATTCTTACAGACTCGACTACATAAGCTATCAATACAACCAACCACTTGAAATAGTTGTCACGATTTATATAATAATTCATAAAAACTTCAGGAAAAACCATTGAGAACTTTAAGAGCAGTGGTAATTTAACACATTTAAAGTGTAATTTCCATGTGTTCAGACTACCTTGTTCCCTTATGCTGTTCACAGAAAGACACACACACACACACACACACACACACACACACACACACACACACACACCCGCTTTCCGGTAGCCTTCGCCCCAAATGTACTTTTCGGTGGCCTTTGCCCCTCAAAAAATGTTTAAAAAATATCAACTTTGTAATTTGACTGTTTCTTTAAATCTTATACACTTATGTTTGCCTCGGCTGCGTCAGTATTATTGTTAGAGACATGTTTCTCTTTGCAGGGCTTGGTGCGACTGAAGAATGTAGGCTTACACAGATTATAATTTTACTCGACTCCTTTTATTAATGCTTGACACGATTTAAATAACACTTCACTGATATAGAGAGCTGTGAGATTGTTTTTTAATTAACTACTTGCACTTTTTAATACGTAAACCATTTTCATCTCACACTGAATACGTATTATACTTCTCGAGGACGCATAGTAACACTGTCTGCTAGCAACTGACTTCATTTCTACCGCCTAAATTTGTAAATTTCTGTATTTCAAGTCTCTGATTGGCTATTCCTAATCCAATAGAATACTTTTATTTAACTAAAGCTTTTTTCTGGTTGTTGATTGGCTATTTTCAAACTATCTATAAATTTACATTATTGTTGCTCCAATAATGACTAGTAGCATTTAAACTTTCAAATTCATTATTGCCTCAAGGTTGCCTCATTGTTAGCAACTTTTAACCTATTATTCTCACAGCTCCTACATTATTAAATTACGTAATACATTCAGATAACATTATTAAATGTATACAATAATATAAACATTTACAATGACTGTAATATACACTTTGTTTATATATTGTTACATACACATATTCCTTTAAGGCGGGCTGTTATTGAATTTATATATTATATAATTTGACTAAGATCACTTAAGTGTTAAAAATACTACCTCAAGAAAGCAATAAAAGATAGCGGGTAGAGAAAGTCGTGTGATGTAACATAAATATCAGCCATTCATCCTCTGCAAGAGTCAAGTAAATCTCTACACAGCGAGGCTGGATATATAGTACGATAACTAGGGGATCGTAGGAATCAATTGGAGAAGTTAACTGCCAGCATCTTCATCTGCAGATATCTGAAGTAGTCATTTACAGTTATTAATGGTACAAGTTACAGCGATCAATAAGGAGATTCAAGCCAAGACATCGTCGTCTGGAAAAGGGAGCTTCAACTCCACGAGAAGCAGCTCTAAGGAAGCGGTCCTTTTACTTCGTACCTAGTAGTCAGAGAAAGTACTGCAATCCAACCAAACATTTCATGATGAGAATTCGACGGAAATACATAGTTAAATACCAAACTTCACATTTAAGTTCAGCATCTTCCAAGGATGCTACACGAAGATTTTCATGAAAATACTCTCCACCCCAACTACCCTTTTCTTTTTTCTCAAAAGTGGTTCTAACGATTTTGATTAAACACCGTAAACTAAGGGATACTTGAACCAGTTTTGAAGTTCATGTTAACATATAGCCTAGGCTACTATAGTTAAGTTTTTATTTTCTCTACCACATCAGCTGCGCACATTCGGACCGGACATAATGAGTGACAAACAGTTCAAAACTGAATTTATGACCGTCTGGTCATAACAACAACATCGCTCATGAGACAAGACTTTTATTGACAGTAATATGTGCCTGCATATACGAGGGGCACTATTTATTCTTTGAGCCTTGGCAATCCTGAATGTTGTAGGTGCCATCTGATGTTTCCAATGGAAAGTTTGACATTTTTGATCATAATCTACTTCAAACATTCTGTCAATAGAGCGTCATTTGTTTTGTTTACACTAACTTGAAAATTGTGTGTCAACGAAAACATGGAATTAACTCGTGAAAATGTTCGTGCGATGATTTATTACGACTTTCGACGTGGATGATCAAGACAAGAGTGCATCGATCAACTAACTTCCACATTTGGCGACGAAGCTCCATACTTTGCCACTGTGAAACGCTGGTATAACGAATTTAATCGTGGCCACCGTTCGCTCAATGATGAAGTTCGTGAAGGTCGTCCAAAATCAGTTGTTGTGCCAGAAAACATTGATGCTGTGCAAAAACTAATAATGAAAGATCGTCATGCGACATGTTGTGAGATTGAGGCAACCCTAGGCATTAGTTCCACAGCATATATAAAACATTGCACGATTATTTAGCCTGAAAAAGGTTTGCTCTCGTTGGATCCCACATATTTCACGCAATCTCAGAAAGATGCTCGTGTCGATTGGTGTACAAAAATGCTCAAGAAATACAATGGCGGTGCCTCAAAAGACGTATATAGGATTGTAACAGGTGACGAATCATGGATCTATGCGTATGAGCCGGAACGTAGACAGCAGTCGACTATATGGGTGTTTCAAGACGTAGTAAATCCAACAAAAGTTGTTCGCACTCGAAGCACTTCGAAGCAAATGGTCGCCTGCTTTTTCAGCAAAACTGGCCATGTGGCAACAGTGCCTTTAGAGGAACGTAAAACGGTCAATGCCGAATGGTACACAACCATTTGTTTCCCGGAAGTCTTCGGTGAAGTAAGGAAAGCCAACAAGAACCGTAAGATCGTTCATCAAGACAATGCAAGGGCGTACACATCTCGTCTAACAACAGAGTATTTGAAGGCTCAAAAAATCGAGTTGATCGGTCATCCGCCATATAGTCCTAATTTGGCACCCAATGACTTGTTTTTGTTCCCGAACATCAAGAATAAATTGCGTGGACAACGTTTTCGTTGGCAGAAGAAGCCGTTGATGCCTTCAAAAACCATTTTGAAGGTGTCTCAAGAAGATTGGAATAAATGCTTTGACAAATGGTTCAAACGGATGCAAAAGTGTATTGATCATAAAGGAGAATGTTTTGAAAAACAATAAAGCAGTTTTCAATCAGAAATTACTTTGTTTTACTTATTAGGCTCAAAATATAAATAGTGTCCCTCGTATACTTTACTTTTCCACATAATCGCCGTTCACATCTATACACTTGCTGTAACACTGCACCAGCTTCTTTAACCCCTCGGCATAGAAGTCTGCCGCCTGGGACTTGAACCAGTTGGTAACGCTCGTCTTCAGTTCATCGTCGCTTTGAAATCGTTGTCCACCCAGCCACCATAGTCGCTTGGTGTCACGTCGGGACGGTACTGAGGGCGATCAAACAGTTCCCAACGAAACTCTTGAATCTTCTCTTTGGTTTTGGCAGCGGTGTGCGGGTGTGCGTTGTCGTGCAGGAGAATGATGCCAAACGACAGTTTCCCGCGGCGTCGATTATGGATCGCAAGTCTCAGTTTGGTACGCGTTATATACTACACGTCAGCTGTAATTGTTGACCCATGGTCCATGAAATCAATCAAAAGAACGCCCTTTTCGTCCCAAAATACGGTAGCCATCATTTTGCGATTCGTGTACTGCGATTGCTCACACTTCTTTGATTTGAGTGAACCGAAACGGCGTCACTGCATTGGCTGTTGTTTCGATTCTGCGTTGGTGTACGTCATCCATGTCTCGTCGCCCGTAACAATGTGGGAAAACAAACCATCCCCATTTTGTCTATAGCGCTCCAAAAACTGTCGTGCCCTACGAATAACCGGTGAGCAGTTTTGGCATCCACTCGCACAAATTTTCCGATATCCAGCTGTTCAATGACAATCCTGTAAAGTGAGGTTCGAGCAACATTTGGGAATTCATCAGCCAGACCACTAATCGTCAAACGCCGATCACTTCGAAGTGTTTTGTTCACTTGCTCAACGATGTCTCGGTCCGAATACGGGGCCTACCATTCCGCTGTTCATTGTGCACATTTGTGCGGCCATTTCGAAATTCTCAACACTAGTATCGAACTGTTTGTCACTTATTATGTCCGGTCCATACACGAGGCATAACTCACGACGGATGTCCGCAGCTGACGATCCTTTTGCCAGCAAAAATCTAATCACACCGCGCACTTCACAACTGGCGGGATCTACGATTGTCGCGGCCACTGCGATCTGTTCTCAGCGACTGGAAAACGCTACTGCGTCACACCAACACTGAGGTAGGTTCCTCAGGAGTCGGTAGACAGCGCTGCAGGCGTGAAACGTCATTCAGGCCTACCATCCGTTAAATATTGTTCGCCGGAGCTTAGTTTTGGGATAGGCCTCGTAGTTAAAGAGCGCCCATAAATAAAACTCATTTTTATTATATTTACATGACAAATAAGACGTATATCTTTAGTTTTCTGGGAATAGCCTTCACTCAGAAGGAATTCCGTATAATCTTATATAACTGTTGAAGTTAAGCGATAGACGAAAATGTACATCTCCTTAAAATACACAGTTTATTTCAAATAACTGTTTTAGTGGCATACGCCATTTCCAAGATCTCCGTAATTAAAGGTTAAAATTGTTCAATACTTAGCTACTCTTTTAAAGTTCTGTCGATTTTCAGTTGTTTCTCGCGATGTCACGGAAAGAGTATATAATTTCAAAGCCACATAGAAACATGCATTTTAAAAATCTATCACTTTATGTTACTGTATTGTTCTTACACCTACAACGAAATGCGTAATAAAAGTTTAGCTCAATCAACAAGTAGATAGAAGAATAGTTTGTAGAAGAGTAAGTAGAGAATGCAACGCATAAGACATTTTAAAATCAGTGTGCCTTTCTTCCCTGTTTGTTTCAAACTATTACACGTACAGCCCCCGCAGAGGCCTATTTCACGAACCAACAGAGCGAAATGCATTACCGCGCGTGGCCATGGAGACCGGTAAAAGTAAAGCCCAAAACCCCACGTTGTTTACATTACACAAATCCCTGACAGGACAGTGCTGGCCAGTCTAAATGTCCTATCTCGCCAATGTTAAATTTAACCAACTTGATGGCAAATTTTCTAAATAAAAAAAACCTAATTTAATTAGCTGAATTTTTCAGGTCATGTTCTGCAATGCCGTAACTGCTGATAGATGAAAATGAAAAAAAAGTTGTATTTATCAGAAGCATACCTATTATTTTTACCTTCTTCACCCAGCGAGGTGAGACGTCGCGGTACGTGCGACTCGCTCCTGGGTTCGATTCCCGGCAATCACGGGTTTTTTCCGGGGTTTTCCCGGGTCGTCACGCGAATGCTAGAGTAGTTTCTTCCATCCCCCGAATTTCCTACCTCTCCATATCGCTCCATAAATCATTTCATTCACCCTTCATCCCATTAGGTCTGTTTGAGGTTTGGAAGTGTCGGCGATGGTGTTCCGGTGCGACGTGGCAGGGGAAAAGAATGCTCTCTGAGAACTTTCTCCGTCCCTTGGTCTTCGGCTGGTTGAACGGGATATAAGGTCCACCCCTTTTGAGGGGAGGCGTTGGACCCTGTGTGGGGCGGGGTCTCCGGTCTGCAGGTCCGACTCCATGTGGAATATGTAGGGACCCTGCCATTGCTGTGCCGTCCGCCGTCGCTTTACCTCACTTTATATATAGTACGTCCTGTGAATATTTACTAAACAAAATAAAGGTAATGGAATGTATATCGGGGGGACTCGGTACCGATCCACGAATGAAGATATTCTACCTACGGTCCACAGGGGAGGAGTGAGGTAAAGGGACGGGAGAACGGCATAGCAATGACAGGGTCCCTACATATTCCACATTGAGTCGTACCTGCAGACCGGGGACCCGCACCACAGGGTCCAACGCCTCCCCCAAAAGGGGTGGTTCTTATACCCCGTCAACCAGCCGAAGGTCAAGAGACGGGGAAAGTTCACACACACATATATGTATACCCTATCCAAAAATCTGATGTGGGTATTTAACCGAAAATACATATTTGAGCCCCCATGAACCCTCGAAAAAGAATTCTTAGAAAAAGGTTCTTTGTATGTGATAACTCCAAAAACGAAAAATCTGATATATACTAAAACTAAAAATGAAAACTATATTTCTGAATTGTGCTGCAGCAAAAATAGTTGCCTATATGCGTTCTTCTAACAGCTACGTCAGTGCGCCGAAAAAAGAACGAAAGAATCCAGCCCCAAGGGGAAATAATGGCAACAATGCAAACTACTGTGGGAGGTTTGTCAAAAATAACCTGTAGGAATATCATGAGCGATACGTGTTAATCTTATTTGTGAACATAACTTCATAACCCTATTACTATTCAGTTTAATATATTTACATATCGGATTTCACACATGGGAACGGTTTTACCTTCAAGCTAGTTTTTGTTTACCAGTTGCAAACAAATCAAAATTAGGTGTGATAATTCCGTGGAAGCCAGAGCAGCAGGTGCGAGAGTTTCATTTTGACAGACCGGCTGAAACTGAAGCCACCCTTAAGGCAGCCATTCACTGACGCTCCGATTGGAGCGTTTCCATTTCGATGATATCCAGAACTAGGGAGTCAGTCAGTGACGCGCCGCGATCAGCCAGTCCTTCAGCAACAATACATATATACAGTAAAGCCTGCCTTCAACGGACCCCTTGTTAAACGGAAAATATTTCATATTCCCATTAATTTTGGAGTGAAAACATGCTAAATTCCCTTTATTAAACGGAAACTGTCATACGCGGACAACGGAAATCAAAGTACGCCTTTTAACGGAAACTTTCCAGTTCCGGAATGCAGAGTTTAGACAATTTTCAGGCACCCTGTGAAAGTCTGCTCTAAGTACGTGATGTTGAAACATGGCCATTTTACTGCTATCTAACCAGTCTAGGAGGGGGTGCGCTAATGACAGTCCGAATATTGAGAAACCTGTCACACTCATCCTTCACCGCATAGTTAAATTAATAATAAGCACGGCTGATTGTCTTTTATTGTTGTCTCTTCCCTTTCCATTTCCTGCTCTGACTTGTCAGACAGCATAGATTACAGCTCTTAATCTTCACCTAAACTTACATAGGTGGTGATGATTTACTTCAGTAGTGGTCGTAATGGCTTCGAAAACAAGAGTTGTGCTAGATATTACTACAAGAGTGAAAGTTGAAGTAGTTTCTGCCCCACGTTGGACGCCAATTTGAAGTAGTATATATTTTTATGTTGTTTGCACCACGCTTTGGGTGCCAATTTGAAGTTGGTTGTTGCTTCACGTATGGAAAACCGATTTGAAGTAGGAGTTGTATTGTAGTTCTTATGTTGGGGAGCCCAACTTTAAGTAGTTAAAAATGCAGGTATGGTAAAAAGTTTCCGGTAGCCTTCGCCCTAAATGTACTTTCCGGTGTACTTTACCCCAAATGTTTAAAAAAGTATTAACTTTGTAATTTTGACTGTTTCTTTAAACATTATATATTTATGTTTGCCTCGGCTGCGTCGTATTTATTTATTTATTTATATATATATATATTTATATATATATATATATATATATATATGTGTGTGTCTTAGTAGGGAGTGGTACGACTGAAGAATGTAGGCTGACACAGATTATAATTTTACTTCACTCCTTTTATTAATGCTTGACACGATTTAAATAACACTTCACTGATATAGAGAGCTGTGAGATTTTTTTATTAACTACTTGCACTTTTTAACACGTAAACTACTTTTCCTCTCACACTGAATACGTATTAAATTTCTCGAGAACGCATCTTGCGTCCGGTTAGCCACACTGTCTACAAGCAACTGACTTCTGAATTTGCAAATTTTGCTATATTTCAGTTTCTGATTGGCTAATCCTACTCCAATAGAATACCTTCATTTAACTAAAGCTTTTTCTGGTTGTTGATTAGCTATTTATAAACTGTCTCAAAATTTACATTACTGTTGCTCCAATAATGACTAGTAGCATTATTAAACCTTCTTACTCATTACTGGCTCAAGGTTACCTCATTGTTAGCAACTTTTAACCTATTATTCTCACAGCTCCTACATTATTAAATTATGTAATACATTCACATAACATTATTACACATACAATGACTATAATATACACTTTTTATATCTTGTTACATACACATATTGCTTTAAGGCGGGCTGTTATTGAATTTATATATTATATAATTAGACTGAAATCATTTAAGTGTTAAAAATACTGCCTCAAAGTGATTTAACATTTGAAACAGATCGTGAAGGTGTTCAACGTAGGCAAAACTCACGTTTACGAGATTCTAAAGAAGAAAACAGAAATTCTGAAGCGGTGGGAAAATTGTGCTAATGGAAAAATAAAGAGAGAACTTAAGAAAACTGAAAACTAGGACTAATGAAATAGTGTGGGAGTGGTTCATTACCGTTAAGGCAAGAAATCACCGCATATCAGTGTCTATGTTACAGGAATATGCTAAAAACGTAGCTGAAAAAGGGTTGAGGCTGGGTAAGACTGAATCCAAAGCATCTAATGGATGGTTGGAGAGTTTCCGCAAAAGACATGAGATAGTTTTTAACGAACTTTGTTGTGAATCGAATGACGTTAATATTGAAACCATTGCTGATTGGGCTGGTAAACTACTTTCAATAATCGAAGTATACGAACCTAAAACATAGCAAACGGCGACGAGATGGGACTATTCTTCCGCGCATTACTGAATTGTGTTTAAAAGGTGAGAACAGGTGTATGTTTATGGTTTAATTTTGTTAACAGCCTAGGCCTACCTTCATTAAACTTTATCGGAAATGTTCGAGAGCCCCGTTCAATTCCTCTCAAGACAGGTTTTACTGTATTACCAGTATGAAATGTCATATCCTAAACCATGCTTTCTATCATTAAGGGCGTTTCGGCAAAAACTCGGCTATGAATAAATTACGGACTTTAAATGCCAATAATTTACAGTTTCTGAATTCTTTGAATAATGTAGAACAAGCACGAATACTTGCCAACTTACTGAAATTGAAACCCGTCCAACAAAGTGTAATAATTTTGCGATGATATGAAATTTAGAATGCGTAAAATCTTCAGAGCAGTGGTTCCACAAAAATTACAAGTAAAATAATTGGGAATTCCGTTTTACAAGAAACTTGGAGACCTGGTAGTTTGCTTCATCCTGGTACCACAATACGCACGTATTAAAGCATAGAACAACACTTCCTAGTCTATACACAGACTTCTAGTCCATATTTTACTTACACAAAAGTGGTAAACTTATATTCTGCAGCCACTTACATGAGGGAGTTGACTTTATAGTTCACATCGTCCATTACTTAATGTTTACTCTAGTTACCAGAGGTCACTAGTGGTGCAATCAAATTTTAAATTCACACGCTATACATTTTGTTGCAGCCCAGTGAAGGGGGGGGGGACCATGATCGTGATGAAGGATAGACACACACACATAAGCTCTGGCCTATCAGTGGTGGCTCTTAGCCTAAACATAAGTTGAAGCCCTTTTCACACAAAACATGGCTTGCAATTTTTCTATTTGTAGTATATTAAGTTAACTCGGTTGGCGTACCGCAGTGAAAAACATTTTTGTAACACCCAACAGACTATGTCAGTTTGCGGATTCATTGCAAATCGTCAGTAGGTATAAATATTTTTAAGTTATAAGCTGAAAGGGTTTAATTGCTGTAGTGGTTGCACCACGTATGGGAGCCAAACTTGGAGTATTTGCAGCCGCACGTATGGTACAAACTTTCTGGTGGCCTTCGCCCCACGTTTAAAAAATCAACTTTGTATTTTAATGTTTATTTAAACATTATATATGTATGCCTCGGCTGCGTCAGTATTTTTTTAGAACACGTATCTCATAGCAGGGCTGGTGTGGCTAAAGAATGAAGGCTTACACAAATTATAATTGTATTGTACTGTTTTATTAATCCTACACACGATTAAATAACCCACTGATGTATAATACTATAGAGCTGTGAGATTATTAATTGCACTTTTAACACGTAAGCTTTATATTATTCTCACCACAATAAAATGTCATGTCTCACACTGAACAAGTACCGCAACGTACCGATCAGGTACGCAATCTTGTAGCGTCTGCCGCCTGAATTTGCACGTTTCCTCTATTTCAAGTCTCTGATTGGCTAATCCTACTCCAATGGAATATTTTTACTTAACTTAAGCTCTTTCTAGTTTTTAATTGGTTATTTATAAACTGTTTTAAATATTACATTATTGTTCCAAGAATTATTAGTAGCATTATTAAACTTTCTAATTTATAGTTGTCTCAAGGTTACCTCATTGTTAGCAACTTTCGCTTTTACTTTGTAATTCTGTTTGCTATGAAAGGCAGCTTGCTTCTATTCTCATAGCTCCTACATTGTTAAACTACGTAATACATTCACATAACATTATTATGCATGTACATAGTAAAATAAACATAATACAATGACTTTTACATACACTTTATATATTATATTACACACATATTACTTTAAGGCGGGCTGTTATTATATTTTTACTTTCTCTACTACATATAGTAAGTAGGGGAAGTATTGTATTCCACCCAAAAATTCGTTACCGATATTTCACCGGAAATACATGTTTTGAGACCCCCTGAATCCAAAAAAAGCATTTTTGGAAACATGTCCGTGGGTGTGTGTGTGGTGTGTGTGTGTGTGTGTGTGTGTGTGTGTGTGTGTGTGTGTGTGTGTGTGTGTGTGTGAACAGCATAACTCAGAAAAGAAAAGTCGGATAAACAGCAAACTTGGTATTTAGGTTCAGTATCTTCCAGAGATGCGACACGAAGGTTTTCAAGAAAATCCCCCCACCCCAGAATACCCTTTACATGGAACATTTGTCGAAAATTTTAATTTTCTCAAAAATGGCTCTAACGATTTTGATTAAAATATCATATGTTTAAGATATTGTCATGAGAAATGAAATGTATATCTCGAATTTTCTGGGAATGTCTCCAAAAGTATTCTTCATTGTGAACGACTTTCGCATAACTGGTAAACCATAAGAGATAGACAAAATTTTACTACACAAAAAATGTAGATCGCGTTAAAATACACAATTTGTCATATACATTTCTTTTGTTGAGTGAACCGTTTTCGAGATATTGCTTGTTATTCCCTTAAATTTTCCAATATTTATACTTTTTCTAAAATTCGTTATTCATTTTTTTATGTCCTGGACATACAAAGAGAATGAAATGCTCCACATAGCAACCAGCTCTTAAAATATTTGACTATCGCTTAAAGCCTACCATATTCCCCTTGTATCTACAAGAAAATTAGCAATAAGATTGACATCTCGATATCTCGATTAACATAAAGTATATGGAGAATAAGCGTTTGTAAAAATAGTTTGTACAAGAGTAGAGAAAGTCATGTGAGTGTAACACATCAGATGTTTATTATATAATTAAACTGATATTATTTAAGTGATAAAAATACTGCCTCAAAGCTTATTGTTGATACTGTAATTCACACTAGCGAACTTCCATGCCCATACACACTACGACAATAACCGCTATGCACAGATTGTTTTCGCATATGAACCGAACTGACGCTGATTATTTGAAGTTTGAAAAGTGAATTAAGAGTGAAAATACTTCGTTAATCAAAGGACGGAGTGTTTGCAAGTGTTTTACACGTGTCAGTGACCACCGAATAGCCTCTACAAGGGATCTTTCTACTCCAAAAACTCCAGGATTTTAGCTTCACCGTAGCCTCGAAGTAGGTTAGTTTGTATTACGTATACAGCACTCATACTGTCCAAGCTAGAGTCGGTTGTTATGGCAACCAGACATAAAAAGTGCAGCTGAACATCTCAGAGCCGAGAGTAGTTGCACCAACCTTCTATATCTGCTCTGGACATTGCGGGTTTCCCATTTCGCTCGCTTGCAACCCATTTTCCTTATTCCCGCGGTAACACTTCGGAATGGGCGGTTTTCGCTCTTAAAATAGTGATTCCTAAAATTACATTTCTTTGTGTGAGGAGTGAAATGTTTAAACATAAAACGTTTAAAATAGAGATAAAATTACATCCGAGTGTACCTAGTTAGAAACCAAAATTAAACCGAGTTTTATTTATGGACGCTCTTTAACTGCTGTGGTCCTTAGCGTTCCATTGAATATTGGGCGTGAAAGACCGGTAATTTTGCTCAGAGGCCTCTTTATAGGCTTGAGGTTCTTTAAGGTGACGTAAATCTACGACACGAGACCACCGGCTTTACTTCCCTTCCGAAGGAAGAAATGCTAAGGATTTTTACGCCCAAAAAATCCCTCACCGGGTTTGACCCGCGACCTCGAGAACTAGAGGCTAGCATGGTAATCACTACACCACGGAGGACGACAGTTAGAAAAGTGGGGCTTCACTAGTTTCACCTGAGAAACCGCCGCTGCCTATCATAGCAATGTACACCAATCAGGGCCGGTTTCACCAACCGATGTTAAAAATACTCTAACATCTTGTCTGTTAACATGGTGTTCAAAGTTTAACATAAGGTTAAAATTTTTGCGTTTTTTCAAACTTTTACAGCAAAATTTTAGCTAACATTTTGTAAAAAAAACACAGACAACTGCGAACGCTAGCTTTCGAGAAGGCGGTGGTCGAACTACACTGCTTCTGAACGTGCTCCGATGCACTTTTGTCTACGTTTCGCTGCGCTACCGTGTCTGTAACAGAGAACTACTTACATTCATGGCAATTGCAATGTGATGTTCCCGATTGTTTGAGGTTAGAATCGCGATGTCAATTGAAATAAATGTTTCACCGTTTGAAACGCGTTAATTAACATCTGGCTAATAGGTATAGAGTATTATCAAGTGCGAAAAGGCTGGCGGACTTACATTAAAAGATAAAATTGCAACCTGGGACAAAATTCGCAAGTAATTTAATTGGAATGAACGTGTTTCTCTAAGTCCAGTAAGCAACTGCGGCAATTTTATGGTAACATAAATCGCAGCACCAGAAACGTTAGCTGCAAAGATCGTTTAAGACGGTTTAAAACTGGTGGTGGACACTGCATTGAAACTAAAGTGGACGAAAATGTGTTATCGCTGATTAATCAAGCAAACCCGAAAAAAATACTGTTTGTTTCTTGAAGTAATTGCTTTGGAAACCTTTCAGATAAACCCATAAACGGTAGCTTTGGAAATACCAACATTATCACCCACCAAGTAATTGAAAAATGTTAGTAGTATAAATTCTAAGTACCTAATTAACACTTGTAACATAGGAGAAAGAGGCACGCTTCTGTTGGTAGTATTCTAACCTCTCGTATTTCCCATAAAACCATGCTCATGGCCCCTTGGACAGTCTATATTGCTTTAAAAATTCCTCCTTTTGCAGGGTTTCAAATTTATTATGACGTACGACTATTCTTCTATTAGAAATGTCATTTTAAAATGCCAATTGTAGCAAACTCACATCAACAGCCTGGTTTGCGACAGCCATTTTCCAACTTCTAGCATTTGTTAAACGGGGGTACGGCGATGTTAACTTAACACCGACTTTAACATATTGTTCAAGTTAACACTGTCTGATGAAACAGGATTTGTATTAACTTCAGTGTTAAATCAGTTTAACATTATGTTAAAATTTAGCATCCGTTAGAGAAACCGGCCCTCAATCTGTAATCTTAAGTTACAATATAGAACAATAAAATTTATATCTGTGGTTAAAATCTGTAACACTTTGAATCTGCCCACAAAGCTGTAAAACGCCTCCTTTGCCGTAAAAAAGGCCTCGGCTACCGTAGATTTTGCGGGTAAACCGTAAAAGTTGGCAGGTATACAAAGGGCCGGTTTCACCAACAGATGCTAAATTTTAACACATTGTTAAACTGATTTAACACTGAAGTTAACACAAATTCTGTTTCATCAAACAATGTTAACTTTAACAATGTATTAAAGTCCGTGTTAAGTTAACATCCCCTTCCCTGTGTTAAGGGTTTAGCAAATGTCAGAAATTGGAAAATGGCTGCCGCAAACCAAGCTGTTGATGCGAGTTTGCTACAATTGGCATTTTTTAATGTCATTCCTAATAGAAGAGTAGTCTACGTCATAATAAATTTGAAACCTACAAAAAGAGGAATTTTTAAAGCAATACAGACTGACCAAGGGGTCGTGAGCATGGTTTTATGGGAAATACGAGAGGTTAGAATACTACCAACAGAAGCATGTCTCTTTCTCCTATGCTAAATTAGGTACTTAGATTTTATGCTACTAACTTGTGATAATGTTGGAATTTCCAAAGCTACCGTTTGTGGGTTTATCCGGAAGGTTTCCAAAGCAATTGCTTCAAGCAAACAGTATTTTTTTCCAATGAAATTACTCGTGGATTTTGTCCCAGGCTGCAATCTTATCCTTTAATGTAAGAACATCGGCTTTTTCTCACTTCACAATACGTCTATACTTATTAACCAGATGTTAATTAACGCCTTTTAAAACGGTGAAACGTTTATTTCAGTTGACATTGTGATTCTAACCTCAAACAACCGGGAACATGACATGGCCATTGCCATGAATGTAAATAGTTGTCGGCTACTGACACAGAGAGCGCAGCGATACGTAGACAAAAGTGCATCGGGGTACGTTCAAAAGCAGTGTAGTTCGGCCACCGCCTTCTCCAAAGTTAGCGTTCGCAGTTTCTTTGGCGTTAACAGAATGTTAGCTAACAATTTGCGTTAAAAGCTTGATGAAACGCAAAAGTTTTAACCTTATGTTAAACTTTGAACAGCTTGTTAACAAACAAGATGTTAAGAGTATTTTTAACATCGGTTGGTGAAACCGGCCCAAACGGTTTCAAAATAAGCCCAAAGTTTGTTATATGTTTCAGTATGGCGCCGTAACTAAGGGTCTCGAGAATCCCCAGGACCGGATTAAGCGTTTTAAATACAAGATAATGCTGTTGACTAACTTTGAACCCCAGATTCAGTATCACTAGCGAAAGCTCGTACCGGGAAAGTACGTTTATTTCAGCGCACAAGTGAACCCCGACTGTAGGTGCATTATCGCATTTAAAAACCGGGGGAAGACAAATTAAATTACTTCCGAACTACTAGCGAACAGAAGTGCCTTCATATCGACTGCGCGGCCCACTGCCTTGCTATATGAAATTACAACCTCGGTTTCTTTCTACTCTCCCTGTGCATTTGGCATTACATAAAGCCTTCCCAGGTATACCTAAGGTGTCCAAATAAACAAACTATGTCAGTGGAATTGCTATCATGACCACTTAAGCCCAATGCCTTTCATTGTGGTACACACAAAACAAATGGAACTGTTTCAAAATCAAACCGGCAGGGCATCTACATTCACATGACTTACTCTACCCACTATCATTTACATTTATATACCTTCTAGAAACTATTCTTACGAAAGCTTATTTAATCGAGATAAACATTTGCAGAAATAGTTTCACCGGCTGTTCCAGAGCACGCGTATCAGCCGTTTTTTTCTCTAAACTATAAAATATATGTTGTTCGCAAAAACAATTTGATAACCAAAACCTATGTGTAGAATCGATTGGTGGCATTTCCATTTTACGGAACAAACCGGAAGTGGTCAACTTAGAAATTATAAATGGGAACATGGCTTGTTTAATTTCTCATTGGATAGTACTTTTAAAATGAAACAATTTTCATTTGTAGAGTAATGCATTCCACCCAAAAACTTCGATACCGATTTCTCACCGGAAATATATGTTCTGAAGTGCCCTGAATCCAAACAAAGCATTTTTGGAAACATGTCCCCCGTGTGTGTCAGTCAGCCAGTCTGTGAACAACATAAGTCAAAAACGTAAAATCGGGCAAATACCAAACTTTGAATTTTAGTTTAGTATCTTCCAAGGATGCGACACGAAGATTTTCAAGAAAATCCCCCACAAGACTACCCTTTACATGGAACATGTTTCCAGCATTTTTATTTTCTCAAAAATGGCTCTAACGATTTTGATTAAAATATCGTATGTTTAAGATATTTTCATGGCAAATGAAATGTATATCTTGAATTTTCTGGAACGTCCCCAAAAGTCCTCTTCGTTCTGAATGACTTTTGCATAACTGGTAAACCGCAAACGATGGACACAATTTCACTACGCAAAAAATGTAGATCTCGTCAAAACACACAATTTATGTCATATACCTTTTTTGTCGAGTGAACCATTTCCGGGATATTCCTTGTTATTTGTTTGAAATTTCCAATACTTTTTCTCAAATGGGAATTCGTTATTCGTTTTTTTTTTTTTATGTCCTGGACATGCAAAGAGAATGCAATACTCCACATAGCAACCAGCTCTTAAAACATTTGACTATCGCTTAAAGCCTACCAATTCCCCTTGCACCTACATGAAAACTAGCAATAAGATAGTTTCTGCAAACGTTTATCTCTATTAACATGAAGTAGATGGAAAATAAGCGTTTGTAAAAATAGTTTTGTACAGGAGTAGAGAAAGTTATGAGAGTGTAACACAAGATTTTTTTTAGTTATGCTCTACATAGACACACGCACGATCTTTCTCTAAAAAATGCTCTTTTGGGGTTCAGGGACCTCAAAACATATATTTCTTGTAAATCTCAACATGAAATTCTTGGGTGGAATACAATACATACTTCCCCTACTTACTAAGTGTAGCAGAGAAAGTGAAAATGGTCTTGGTGATAACAGTATTTAGAAAAGTGGCATTTGCACTACAGTTAAACTTGAAGAACTTTAAAAAGCCCCCCTCCTAAAAACTTTGTATTAGATGCTGCTTATTTAGTGTTACTTTAAATGTTGACTTCAAGAGTAACATTGTTGTTGGTATTAAACTCTATAATGAACTGCCAAAGTGTTTATATATGTATACACACACACACACACACACACACACACACACACACACACACACTGCCGTTTGTGAAAATTGCAACACCAAGAAAGAATCTCCCGAATAACTCCAAACTTGGTGGAGGTGTAGAAGAGTGTGCAAGCAATAAGTGATTAGGTTTGCAGAGAGATGGAGTACACGTAGCCGAGCAGAGCTCTCTCGTGTCGGTCCGCCAAGGTCAGTGTTGCGTCCAATGTAGTCGGTGCAGAGCTGCCAAACAAGGTGGAAACCATAAAGTGAGTGCCAGTATGGCTCGTCGACGTCAAAGGGAGTTATGTGAGTGAGTGAGTTCGAACGGGGCAGAATGATCGGTCTCCGGGAAGCGGGTTTGTCATACTGTGACATTTCGGCTCGTACAGGGCATGCTGCTACGAGTGATGATGCGTGTGTGGAAGCAGTGGATAGACGAAGGTCGTACGCAGCGAAGAGCGGGTACTGGACCACACCACGGGTGACCGTCATCTTGTTCGCATGGACATAACGGACAGTACAGCTTCATCCACAGTGTTGGCTCGGCGCTGGAGCACTGCAACAGGGTGAATTTGTCTGCATCAACGGTCTGCTGCAGGTTGGACTGGTTGCATGCATGCCATTACCTGCTTCCATTGTCCAGAAACCACAAGCTCCTGCGACTGCAATGGGCACGTTAACACCGTCACTGGGGTGCTGAATGGCAAAATGTAGTCTTTTCGGACGAGTCCCGCTTCAACGTGTCCTACAGTGATGGCCGCATACTTGTCCGGCGGTATCGTGGTGAGCGCAACCTAGAGGGCTGCATTGTTGAGCGGCATAGCGGACAACCACCAGGCGTGATGGTTTGGGGCGCCATTGGTTACAACCGAACTCGCCGTCTACGAATTGAGGGCTCTTTGAACAGCAACCGGTACCTAACGGTGGTTATAGAGCCTGAGGTACTCCCCCTCCTTCAGGCATCTCCACAGACCACATATTGCGAGAAATGTACAAGTCTTCTTCGAAGAGCGACGGGTATCATTGCTTCCCTGGCCTGCACGTTCGCCTGACATGTCGCCCATCGAACATGTCTGGGATATGGTTGGTCGGCACCTGGTGCGTCACGGTCCTCCAGTAACCAGTGTCACGGATTTGTGGGCTCGAATACAAACTGCGTGGAGGGAAATCCCTCAGGAATTATTCAGAACCTTTTTGATTCAATGCCACGGCGTATAGCAGCTCTAATTGCAGCGCATGGAGGCCACACCAAATACTGAATATTAGGACTCAAAGGTCATATATAAGTTTATCATTTGTTACTTGTCATGTACCTAACCTGTGCTATTAAATTCATGCGTTTCCTTCTTGGTGTTGCAATTTTCAACAAACGGCAGTGTGTGTGTGTGTGTGTGTGTGTGTGTGTGTGTGTGTGTGTGTGTGTGTGTTTGTGTGTGTGTATAATGAATATTTATTACTAGAGTGCTGCATTTTGATTGAACATTCTGATCCTGTGTTTTGAACACAGGCCTTGTATATAGAGTAGAATATTTATTTGTACTCAACATCATATAAAAATGTTATATACATTTATGTCAAGTCTTAAAGCTACTTACGTTCTAGTACCAACTAAGTATAATTTTCATTCCTTTTAAGGGCTACTTTGAACCTGGCATCCTGGTCCTTTTTCTTTTCCTTCCCTTTCCACTTCCCTAGTTCCTACTTTCTCATTATTCTCCTTTCTCTTGCTCTTCCTACTGTTTTTACTTTCCTTAACCAGTTTTTCTTGAAAACTCCCCCATATCCTTGATGCCTTTTCCTCCCTTAACCGTTAATAGTTTTATAGCTACTATTTCCTCACTCATTTTGGATCCCAAACATCCTATCTCCACCTCTTTACATTCTACCAAGTAATATTCTCCTTTTCTCCACATGACATTTGTTCTAAATTCACTCCGTCTTAACCCTCTAAGGAACGTTGCCGCTGTTCTCACCTTCCCTTTCAGCTACATAAGCCAACATAACCTTCGCTCCCCCAACCTCTTCTAATTGTTCTATATAAACTTAAGCACTTTTATTTTCAAGGCTTTCCCAGATTTCTTGTTTTTTTTTCTATATCTTCTGTCCTATTTCTCTCTACTTTCCAAAATCTGTTATCATTTTTTCACTCCAGTTGCCAAATATCCCCCTTTCCTAACTTTTCCAACTCTCTTCCTATCCCAGCCAGTCTTATTTGATGTTATCTTCTGTCCATTTATACAAACTTAATATACCTGATCTTCTGTTTGAAGGCACTTGTGGCAACACTATAAAATTCTTTCCATCCTGTTCTTAATTCCAGCAATGCTACTTCCCTTGGTGCTGACCTGATTAATCCCAAAAGTTCTTTGCAAAATAAGCCTTGTACATATATATAAATACGTTTCATGCTTACTGGAGTAAAGTATACTAATTTTATAGTGCCTATAACTGCCTATATAAGAACTTTTATGAAGGTTTTTGCCTATTATAATTTCTTTATTTTCATTACCAATAGTTATTTATTAATGTGATGTTAACCTTAGTACTGTAATTAATATTTTGAGATCTAAGACAATCAGCCATTCTTGACAACGTGCCTGAGGAAGTTTATAATACTGGCATTCCTTTCCTAATGTCATTGTTTTGTTTATAATAAAGTAGTGCCTACTTAGCACAATAAAGCGTATGGTAAATGGTCTACTACAAAAAAACTGTTAGTTTATAACTGCAAAATCTATCATTTTAGTATTAATTCATCGCTTTGTTCATTAATACAATGGCTTTATTGTTTTCTACTTCCCACATGGATGAAAACACAGCACTGGCCTGAAAACACTAGACTTATTTCATTGCAAGCATAACAATAGCTTTTTAACAATAATGCTTAATAGATTCAGTAACAATTATAAACCAGCGTGGGAGTGTAAAACGCATTCAAGAGAGAAATTGCTTAAAAACTGATAATAGCGTTTGCTGTTAAAAATACATAGTAACTGAAGAGTGCAAATTTAAAGAAATAGTGTTTACACTTCATTAAGAAAATAGCGGAATTTAGTAAATTTAATACATGATATATGGCTATTTGACAAGCTCTGGCGTGACACTACTTGTACCAAAAGGAAAGAAACAGAAGTGCGCATAAAGCATTGTTTCAGAGTATGTATTCTCTCAATTGAACATGTGCGTTACGTGGCGCACGCTTTGCCAGTAGTTTTCTGAAGCTTGGAGCCAATTCCAGATTGGTATGGTCTATGTTTTAAGCACAGTGTATAAGGCTAGGGTGTACTTTTCTACACGGTCCTTATGGGAGAGGTGAGGCCAATATTGCTCTGACTCACAGTTTACGTTCCACCCGCTAGAGTGCAGTAAAGTACAGAACCTAATGCAATACACATTCCATTCTCTACTTTTCTTTAATACAGTGTTAGCACCTTACTGGAAGTTAATGCTAATGCATTTGGAAGCACAGATTAACGTTTAATTAAAATGAATGCAGAAATAATACACCAAAATATCCTCATAAATAAAAACATATGGTTTTTAATATAATTATGTCGCTAGGTTTTGAAACTAAGAGGCATTATTTCAATATATGTATATTTCATAGGTTGTTGGTTATGATTGACTATCTGGTAACTTGTGCATCACAGAACAAAAAACTAACGTATTCACCATGTGTTGAGCACCTGTTTTCAAAACAACTGTCAAATACTTCTACGTCCGTGTAGTAACAGTTCATTCCAAAGATGTTCTAGTTCACCGTGAAGTGAAACAAGTAAAACAGTGTACAGTGTTTTCTTTAAGTGCATTTTCAGTTGTGTGTGAAAGTTACAAACATCAACAAAGCAAGTGAAATAGCAACAGGACTCTCAGTGAAAAAATCTGATGTGTTACACTCACATGACTTTCTCTACTCTTGTACAAACTATTTTTACAAACGCTTATTCTCCATACACTGCATGTTAATCGAGATATCGAGATGTTAATCACTTACTAATTTTCTTGTAGATGCAAGGGGAATTGGTAGGCTTTAAGCGATAGTCAAATATTTTAAGAGCTGGTTGCTGTGTGGAGTATTCCATTCTCTTTGAATGTACAGGACATAAAAAAAATGAATAACGAATTCCCATTTGAGAAAAAGTATAAGTATTGGAAAATTTAAGGGAATAACAAGCAATATCTCGAAAATGGTTCACTCAACAACAAAAATGTATATGACATAAATTGTGTATTTTAACGCAATCTACATTTTTTGTGTAGTAAAATTTTGTCTATCTCTTATGGTTTACCAGTTATGCAAAAGTCGTTCACAATGAAGAATACTTTTGAAGACATTCCCAGAAAATTCCACATATACAATTCATTTGCCATAAAAATGTCTTAAACGTATGGTATTTTATTCAAAATCGTTAGAGCCATTTTGAGAAAATTGAAATTTTCAAAAAATGTTCCATGTAAAGGGTAATCTGGGGTAGGGGGATTTTCTCGAAAATCGTTGTGTCGCATCTCTGGAAGATACTGAACCTAAATACCAAGTTTGGTGTTTATCCGGCTGTTCGTTTCTGATTTATGCTGTTCACAGACAGACACACACATGGACATGTTTCCAAAAATGCTTTATATGCATTCAGCACCTCAAAACATGTATTTCCTGTGAAATCTCGATATCGAATTTTTGGATGGAATGCAATACTTCCTCTACTTACTATATGTAGTAGAGAAAGTAAAAATGGATTTGTGGCTGTAAGGAAAAGTGCTACTTTTTTTTTTTTTTGGTTTCTCTACATTATTTAGGGGAGATGTTCATTGCATAAAACTGGAATAACTCATATTGTGCATATATGATCTAAAATAAAAGTACATTCAGTTCTTGACAATTTCCTAATATGTTCGACACTGCACAAAGGTGGTAAACATATATTTGAGGGATTTGTTTTCACTTTTTTTTGGGGGGGGGGGTTGAATGCCAATAGAATAGCTCAGCAGCCGCCACTGCTATTTGATATTTCTATTAAACAGATCTGTAACTGTAGTATTGGTCAAAAATGTTCATGTACATCTGTTGTTATATTTCCATTTATATATTCCTGATTTTTATTATAATTTGTCATTCTATGTTACGTTTTGCTAACGCACTGGTGGCTATGATATTACATAGAATCAAAGTGCATTCTGGGTAAGTTGATACCCAGCTGTTTCTAACAATAAGCACCAACTGCATGGAGAAGTTCACAAATCATCACTATTGACAGAAATCAAACCTATGATCTCCTCATTCACAAACTGTAAGCAGTGTTCAAATGTAAATCACTTATTACTTTTAATCACCTTAATGTATGTTTCGTAGCTTATCACTACAGCATGGATGCTTAGACATTTATAATAATCAAAATAGATAACAAAAAATGCCAATAAGAATGTAAAATAAAGACACGATAAATTTTAAAAAGACACAACCGTAATATATAGTTAATAATTATACATTTATATAGTTACATAACACCACAGGGTAAATGTTTTTGTGTTAGTCTCTCCACCAGCATCAACTAAAGCCTTACAAAACTCTAATAAAAACTGTGACTGTTTGCCAGATGTGTTGGAAGTAACCTAATTTTGTTGTCACCACTCTTTGAAGCAAGAGCAGATTTGGTTTTGTTGTTAACATGTATTGATTGATAAAATAATTTTCACAAACCTACGCAATAAAACTGCTCCATCAGGTGAAGAAACATGGACACCAAATTCACTAACATAACTGTGAAGTTTACGTTTCAATGGGTGACTGAATTTAAGCATTGCAGCTAAATGATGTTATGTCTATTTTAATGTGACAGTAACTGACCATCACTGTTCGTCGAAATGTTTTCCTGATAATACTGGTGAACCACTTTCATATGACAGTAACTGACCAACATGATTTATCAAAATGTTTTCGCTACAATACTTCCTGATACAAAACCCACTTTCATATGACAGTAACTGACCATCGTGATTTATCAAAACGTTTTCCCTACAATACTTCCTGATACAAAACCCACTTTCATATGACAGTAACTGACCATCGTGATTTATCAAAACGTTTTCCCTACAATACTTCCTGATACTGCGGAACCCACTTTCATATGACAGTAACTGACCATCGTGATTTGTCAAAATGTTTTCCCTACAATACTTCCTGATACAAAACCCACTTTCATATGACAGTAACTGACCAACGTGACTTATCAAAACATTTTCCCTACAATACTTCCTGATACAAAACCCACTTTCATATGACAGTACCTGACCATCATCATTTGTCAAAATGTTTTCCTACAATACTTCCTGATACTGGGGAACCCACCTTCAAAGAGAAATGCTGAGCCCTTAGCAGATAGCAAATATTACAAGATGGTCACATTCCAAAGTAAAACTGTCCATCAATTAAGAGTTCCCTGAATGTATCGGAAAAATTTAAAAAGTTTAAACTTATTTAAAAATGGCAAAAATTGGCATTTATAATTCAAAGAGGCTGTTAGATCTTAAAAAGACAAAATAGGGAAAACTAAAACAGTTCTATCAATTCAAAATACCTCAAAACAATATTACCTATATAACTTTTGATATATTATCACCCAGTAAAAACTGCATTTTTTTCAAACATACGGGCTCTATTTATTACAGAACTACTGTTGCAAATTGTTGCTTCAAAACCACCTATAAATCGTTGGAAGATTCCATGACAAAATTAGGGTGACATAACCTCAATAAGGAATGACAACAGTTTATTTTTCTATAAATTACAATTTTAATATCAGATGCAAAAATGTTTTAGTGGTCCATCGCATACTGATTATTAACCCCACAGATCCTCACTATATTCTCTTTGATTGTTAATACAAATATATTAGCAGTTCAGAGCAATAGAAAAACTAGCGCTGTTTAGTCTTTAAGCATTCACCGTAAACAAAAACATCTTATGTGTTTTCCTCACATGACTTTCTCTAACTATTTATTTGTATATAGCTTCTACAAACTATTCTTACAAAAGCTTATCACTTCAAGTTAATCGAAACAAACCTTTGCCGAATTAGTTTCACTACAGATTTTGTTGTGGGTACGAGAGGGATAAAGGAAAGTAAATTGATAGTGAAACAATTAAAACCTAGTTGTTAAATGCTCTTTCCATCACATTGCGAGAAACAGCTGAATAGCTACAGCACTTTAATAAAATAATAAAAGTATTGTTGAATTTACCAAAAAGGTTTGTATGGTGCAAACCCCTTCCTTCCCCAGAATTCACTGTAGACTTATTTATTAAGCTGGGTATTTTAACATTGACTTCAATGACTGTGCTCAACTGCCTCATAAATATATGTTATATTATGTTCTGAGGTTCATGACCATTACACTAGAAGCAGTTGTAATATTTACATTAATAGATGTAAATAACAGTAAAATTCACAATGTTTAAGGTAGCTTCACTTAATTTATTTGATATACTTTCTAATAACACTAAAGCTGTTTATTTTGAATCTTTAAACATGTCAGCAAAGTGCATGTTGCTCTCAAATCCTTTTTATTGTCTCATAGAATTTTATGCTAATACCATATATTTTGACACTGCTATATAATGTGCTTGTTTTGGCAAATAAACCATCTATCTATTACAACCTCCAAAAGAAATCACAACTGAATGAGTGATTCAAGCAAACTTCAAACACACAAAATTTGAAGCATTGCAAATATTTTTTACAACTTCCTAACATTAAATAAGAAAAAAATGAGATGTTGAAATATGATCCTAGGATAGCTAGAATGCTACTTGCAATTTTAGCTCGTTTGTTGCCTAAGCTAAGAACACAATCAATACAATTAAAAGCATTAGTTTTAAAATTCATAACTGCATGTGTAACAGCAGTTTCTTAAAACCTTTATTGCAGAATGCCAGTAAACTGCAAAATCTCTTCATTTACAACTAGCAAAATTTCGGTATATTAACATTTATATTTCTTGCATAAACTATTAATATGCCGGCCGTGATGCTTCAAACTGAGGTGATATACAAATACTTTAGTTCGTAAATGTAATAATATAACCTTACTTAATACAGCACTTCAAACACCGTGTTATTGGCTTGGATGATAGCAAGATACGTCTGAAACCGCAGTGTCATCATCCTTACGCGTGTTTATGATTCAAAACAAATAAACAAACAGCTGTGTGTCAGCTGTCACAACAAAAATACAAAGTACTTACATGAAAATACATTATACTTCACAAAAGTTTAATATCTTCAAAGAATAAATTAACTACAAATGCCATATAGTATAAGCCAAAATTCCTTTTAATAAAGAAATTAATCACGATAATTCCTTATATTCACATAATTTACGAAATCACTATTTCCTTATGTCAACATAACCTTACAAATGGATGTTTTGACATGTCATTGAACAATTTACAACAACAATCGTTTATAAGGTTGGCCACAAGATTGATGGCAGTGAGTAACAATGATTTTCTGATTAGCTGATACTTCTTGCTCACACTGCACGGACCCCGGATCAAAAAGTTCATGGTAACCTCAACGCAGTTATTGCTTACCTGGTTTTTTACGTTGATTAGAAGCTGTGGGTTGCCAATATTGATGAGGTACAAAAAGTATACGATGCCTACATAGCAGGCACAACTAGCACCACGTATAAACCTCATTTCGACGCGAAATTCTCCACCTTCCTCACCGACAGAAAACCATCAACTTACCATGACACGAACTGTTTCGCAACTAAATAGCATCGGCTGTTTGTATTCCTCCCCGCTAGAGGTCAGCGCCATACACTTGAGCCTGCTGCTTCTAACGGAAAGTGGTAGAACTATTCAATGTTTGGAATACAATATTGAATTGCGTATAAAACCCCGTAAATAAACAAATTTATTCTAAGTAAACGGTATTCTTATCTTTTCCTTATTTCCCAACTCTTCGTTTCCTTATGAACCTCAAAATTTTGGGATTTACCTATAATGTTTGCTTAAAGTAACTAAAACTGCTAGTTACATACTCCATGTCCTTTTCGACACTTTCAAATTTGCACAAAGTAAAATTATGGAAACTGGTAGATATGTTCTTAATGTAAGAGAGAGTCAGAGTGAGTGTGTATTTTTGTATTTTACTTTCTCTACAGCGTGCTAGTAGGTAGAGAAGGTATTGCATTCTATCCAAAAATTAGATACCGAGATTTCACCACAAATACCTACATGTTTTGAAACTGAAACCAAAAAAAAAATTGTAGAAAGGTGTGTATGTGTGATAACTCAAAAACAAAAGTGATTAGATTCGAAACTTGGCACTCAAGTTCAACGTCCTTCAAGGATGAGATACAAAGATTTTGGTGAAAATCCCCCATCCCAAACTACCTTTACATGAAAAAAGTGTGTTATTTTTGTTTTTCTCAAAATTGGCTCAAACGATTTTGATTAAAATCACACATGCTTAAGATTTTTTGCATGATAAATAAAATGTGTATCTTGAATTTTCTGGAAATAGCCTGTGAAGTCCTCTTAATTGTAAATTAATTTTGCATAATTGGTAAACCGTATGAGATAAGACAAAAATATTACTACACAAAAAATGTACTTCTCGTTAAAGCACACAGTGCACAATTTTTTTTGGTGGCGTTAACTATTTCCGAGATATTTTTTGTTATAGATTTTAAGTTTCAAATACTCTTTTCAAGTGGCATGTCGCTATTCGGTTTTTCTTTCTTTCTTTTTCGTGGTCATGCAAAGAAGATGGAATGCCATCACATAGCGACACGCACTTTAAAGCCGGGATTACGGTGAACTTAACGTAACGTGACTTAACGCAAAGTAACGTGAAAGTGTAACACATTGTACTAAACGGAGCTATTAGGGTTGACTTAACTCATCGTAACTTAAGAGTTTGCCAGAGTCAAATTTTTCCTTCCCGTTACGTCAAGTTGATGTCACATTGCAACCAATCGGCGTGAAGCAGTAGCATAAAGTAATAAAAGAACTACCAATCAAGAGTGCATATAATTAGACCTTAGGTTTAGCAGTATTTCTTAACCTCACGTTACGTCCTGTCACGTTAAGTGAAATTCATCGAAATCCCGGCATAAAAGTTTGACTATCGCTTTAGTTTATTGTGTACTTCTTATATCCACAACGAAATGTTAAATGTGAATTTAAAATGTATTTTTTATCCCCATTCATTATTCGGAAGAGTTGTAATTATTTCTTACCAAAAATTTGTCAAGGGTCGCCATCCTTTTGGTAAGCGATGCCCTGAATTATAATTGTCTCAGTTCTCTGAAGACGTTGTTGATTCCGTTTCAATGGCGAAGTCTCCGATATGGCTTGTTTAACGCCGCCATACAAAATTTTCCTCTCCTCCTTCCTGTTCTGCCGTCTCCGCAACGCTTTAGTTGACTTTGCCGGAATTAATTAACTTGGCTAAGGATCGGTATAAAAAAAACACTTTGATTCTATTCTAACCTGTTTTAAAATTGTTTTCTTTGCAACTCATAGTCTTGAAAGGCAGGTAAAGCCTGCAACGGGCAGGAGATTAAACCTCAAGCTTTGTAAGGATGTGCTTAACAACAGCTGGGGAATTTTCCTTGGAGACTCTATGGCGGATCAGTCTTTATAATATAAATAACTCATCAAAGGCTTCTCTCCCTCATTTTACATCCTACAGAAAAGCTGTGCCATTAAAATTCAAATAATGTATTCAGAGACTTGGCACTTTCAGAATAACCGAGACATTTTAATTTCTAATTAATCTTGTGATGTGTGCAAGCTCAGATGGCATCATGTCCTTAGAGGAAAACTTTGTATAACGGGATATGTTCAGAAACACCTTCAAAGTGATGTGAAACTGTTTCTCATGGCTGTCAGGGAAGAGCTTTTATATGAGTACCTTTTTTAAGCATAGATATGAAAATAAACGGTATATGTAGAGAAAGTAATGTGAATGGTATACATTATATACACTGCCGTTTGTGAAAATTGCAACACCAAGAAAGAATCTCCCGAATAACTCCAAACTTGGTGGAAGTGTAGAAGAGTGTGCAAGCAATAAGTGATTAGGTTTGCAGAGAGCTGGGTACACGTAGGCCGAGCAGAGCCCTCTCGTGTCGGTCCGACAAGGTCAGTGTTGCGCCCAGTGTAGTCAGTGTAGTTGTCAAACAAGGTGGAAACAATAAAGTAAGCGCCAGTATGCCTCGTCGACGTCAAAGGGAGCCACATCGGCATGTAAGTGAGTTTGAACGGGGCAGAATGATCGGTCTCCGGGAAGCGGGTTTGTCATACCGTGACATTTCGGCTCGTACAGGGAATGCTGCTACGATAGTGTTGCTGTATGGAAGCAGTGGATAGATGAAGGTCGTATGCAGCGAAGATCGGGTGCTGGACCACAGCACGGGATGACCGTCATCTTGTCCGCATGGCCATAACGGACCGTACAGCTTCATCCACAGTGTTGGCTCGACGCTGGAGCACTGCAACAGGTGTGAATTTGTCTGCATCAGCGGTTCGTCGCCGTCTGCTGCACGTTGGACTGGTTGCATGCATACCATTACGTCGGCTTCCATTGTCCAGAAACCACAAGCTCCTCCAACTGCAATGGGCACGTGAACACCGTCACTGGGGTGCTGAGTGGCAAAATGTAGTCTTTTCGGATGAGTCCCGCTTCAATTATGGCGGTACCGTGGTGAGCGTAACCTGGAGGGCTGCATTGTTGAGCAGCATAGCGGACAAACACCAGGTGTGATGGTTTGGAGCGCCATTGGTTACAACAACCGATCTCGCTTCCTACGAATTGAGGGCACTTTGAACAGCAACCGGTACCAAAAGGTGGTTGTAGAGTCTGAGGTACTCCCCCTTCTTCAAGCATCTCCACAGGCCACGTTTCAACAGGACAATGCCCGGCCAGATATTGCGAGGAATGTACAAGCCTTCTTCGAAGAGCGGCGGTTACCATTGCTTCCCTGGCCTGCACGTTCGACTGACGTGTCCCCCATCTAACATGTCTGGGATATGGTTGGTTGGCACCTGGTGCGTCACCGTCCTACAGTAACCAGTGTCATGGATTTGTGGGCTCGAATACAAACTGCGTGTAGGGAAATCCCTCAGGAATTTATTCAGAACATGCCACGGCGTATAGCAGCTCTAATTGCAGCGCATGGAGGCCACACCAAATACTGAATATTAGGTCTCAAAGGTCATGTATAAGTTTATAATTTGTTACTTGTCATGTACCTAACCTGTGGCATTAAATTTATGCCATTCCTTCTTGGGGTTGCAATTTTCACAAACGGCAGTGTAGAATGGATAGGGATTCAGACTTTTAAAATAAAAAAAATCAGATGTGCTGTATCCACAAGACGTTTTCTACTTACTCGTTTACAAAATATTCCTATAAAAGTTTCTTCTTCTACCTACTTCTTGCTAATCCAGACAAACTTTCATTACACATTTCGATGTAGGTCTAGGTAGAGGTTATTCAACGGAAAGGAAGAGATCTACTGCGGCTACCCTCCTCCCAGGAGAAAGGGATAAAGTGAAAGAACCACAGGTTACAGGTCACAGAGACGCGCGGAAGTTTCTAACATTTCCAAGCTTGAGACCATGACACAGCCGGAGCTGCCTAGAGGGGGGGGGCGATGACACCAATCAAGCAGCCCTCTGGTGTCCACGGGAAGTACCCTTTCCTTTGGACATGCATCCGCGCCATCTATCCAGCACTGCCATACGCCAAGAAACCTAACACACCTGAAAGAAGAAAAGGAAGCGGAATGAAAGGAAACTGATGGAAAGAAATCGTGGTAGAGAAGAAACCACCTCAGCATTCGCCTCCGACCGGGGGAAACCACGAAAAACCCATGGATCAGAATGGGCGGTCGTCAGAGATCGAACCCGATACCGCAGCGCCACCTCGCTCGGTTTCGCTGCAGGTATAGAAGAATACACTGGGCTAAGGGATAGTAGATTTTCAAAAAGCGAATCGCTGTGTGGTGGCTTTCAAATTAAATGCCCTTTGCATAACCACGAGAAAAAACGAATAGCGATTTACCATTGGAAAAAAAGTATAAGTATATGAAAATTTAAACCAACAACAAAGAATATTTGGGAAATGGTTAACGCAAAAAAAAAGAAGAAAAAAGTTATATAAAATAAAATGTGTGCTTTAACGAGATCTACATTTTGTTATGGTAAGATTTTGTCTATCTATAACCATTTACCAGCTATACAAAATTCCTTCAGAATGAAGAGGATTTCACGTGCTATTTACAGAAAATTCAAGATATACATTTTATTTGTCATACAAATATTTTAAACATATGGTGTTTTAATTAAACTTCGTTATAGCCATTTTTGAGAAAATAAAAAATTACGAATATCTTTTTTATGTAAAGAGCAGTTTGAGAAGGCGGATTTTCTTGAAAATCTTCGTGACGCATCCTAGAGAGATGCTGAACTTAAATATCAAGCTTGACATTTTGTTTTTGAGTTATGCTATTGAAACACACAGACATGTTTCTAAAAGGTTCCTTTTTATTAAGACAGCCTCAAAACGTGCATTTCCAGTACGTTTAGGTTCATATGACTCAACGGAGGGGGGCACCTCGCGCACTGCGACTTATAGAGATCTATTGTGACTACCACCCCCTGGAGAATGGGATGAAGTGAAGGAACCACATGAGGTTACAGGCCGCAGGCGGACAGACCACAGAGACGCGCGAAAGTTCCTAACAGTTCCAGACTTCAAGACTAAAACTGCCTAGAGAGGACATAAACGACCCGTCGACCAAGCAGTCCTCTAGTGTCCACGGGGGTGGGGGGGGCACTGCCACACGCCACGAAACCTAGAAGACGCCTGAAAGATGGAAAAGAAACGGAATGAAAGGGAAACGATGAAAAGGATATGTAGTAGATGAGAAAACACCCCAGCACTCGCCTACCGACTAGGGAAAACCACAAAAAACCAAGGTCAGAGTAGAGTCGGCGAGAATCGAATCTGGGACCTCCCAAATGCGAATCTCACACGTTACCGCGGAGCAGGTTATTTACAGCCAGTTTCGATATCGAATTTTTAGGTGGAATGCAATCAGAAGCGTAGTATAGAGAGGTTTTGGGGGTTGGAATCCCCCTTGCTAAAAATAATCACAAAAATAGTTCGTTAAAATAACGCATCTTTGTAGGTTGGCGGGAACGAGATAATTCCTAATCATATCACTGGTGGCGCTGTATTTACGCCGCATGTCTTAGACAATATCGCTAAAGTTACAGCAACAGAAACTGTATTATATAGAGGACGTTGCTACAACCATGCTAAGGTGTCGGGGATATGTTTTCATTCCGGTGCTAAATCTGAGTGAAATATCTACCAGTTTAGAACATAACGAGAAACCCATTTTGTAGTGAAATAAAATGGTCTGCAGCGTTAATATATAATACTTCACAGTGGTCGTTAATTTTCATGGCACAACACATTTGTCTCTTAGAATACGCAAAACATCCTATCCCAATTTTAACTCCAATTGCTGCACCTTAATCTGTGAATATAAAATTCATTTATTTAAATATTTCAACTCAGAGTTAATTAATGTTTATCATTTTAATTTATGCAAATTATTTTAAAAATGGGTACCTATACATAAACTCCCCTTAATATTTTTTTGACTACGCCACTGAATGCAATACTATTGGTAAGTAACACCGAGCGGGATGGCTCAGGCGGTAACGTCTGTGGCCCGCTTTCGGGAGGTCGTGTGTACGATTCCCGTGGCCAGCCTTCCTGACCCATGGTTTTTTTTTTTTTTTTGTAAGTTTCCCCGGGTCGCTAGGCGAACGCCGGGAAGGATGATTACATCCAGCGAATTTCGTCCCTCTATTCTCATTTCACTTTACCCATCTGCTTGACGGTTGCAAGTGTTGGCGGGAGGTGTCGGTGTGTGCATGGCAGCGGAAAACGATGCTCTGAGTAAACCTTCGTGCCCCTGACTGATAGCGTCTCCGGGATGTATAAGCCCACAGGGGGGAGGGACGCCAGTTGCACCAGCCAGCGTCCGGGGAGTTCAAATCTTTAAATGGTAGGGACTCTGCCCTCTGCCTGTCGTGCCTCTGCCTCCTGCTTCCCGAGGCACAAAAGATCTGCGCAGGCCGAGGTGCTAAGCCCCCCCTCCTATTTTTAGGTGAGTAGTAGAGAAAATGTACTATCACGTATTATTACCACTTTACAGATACATTTTACATATCTACTCTTAGCAGAAATAGTTGAAGTTTCCCGGGGCTTTTAAAAACATCAACTTTCCAAATATTAGTAAATTAAATCAATTACAAAATCCTGGTATTCAATCATTTTAATTTTATCACTTCACCTTCATTCGTTCTGAAAATCATTTGAATTGCCTGCCACCCAATATTTTCCAACCCCACCCTCCATGGCTTTTCGTATTACCTACCTAAAACAACTAGAAGAGAGCAACATGTTTTTTTTCAGGTTTGGCGTCCTTTAACCTGATATTACTCGCCCTAAACGAGATTCGAACTCAGGACCTCTTGAATGTGATGCAGACCTGCGCACCACAGAGGCGGGCTATAACAGCATTATATTGTAACACCTCTAGGGGGGTGGTTACCCCAGTAGTTGTTTACACTAGGGGTGATAGCTCAGAGGTAGGGGGATGCTTTGGTACCAGGATGGTTGGTAGGCTGGGGTGGCGTTCCAGGATAGGGATAACGATTTAACGTACAGGGGATGCATAAATCCTATAAGTTGTATTTACCTATAGCGTATATAAGGCCAACCTGAGACGGGGCGAAAGCAGAACTTAAGGTTGAAGCATTCTTACCTAGATAACTGCTGTCTAGACGGAAGCACTGGTACGCTGGTGGCTCGTTAGAGCGGGGGTGTACGAGGCAACCTGTGTCACCTATAGCCTTCGGCCGAGGGTGGACGTCAGACGGTGGGTCACACACTCATGACGATAGGTCAGACAGACGACGCACATGGTCTAACCTCCCGCGGTATAAATACTTTAGACAATGCTGACTCCGCATTCCTGAGTAAGCCCGTGTTGAGGTAACCGCGTTTCAACACTTCCTGTTCGATTACCACATCTCACGTAATCCTCAGCACTCAAACTGATTTCTTACTGCTCGCTCCGCTATAATATCCTTTTATTATTGAAAAAACTCATGCTAAATATTCTCAAAACTGCCCCGCGATGAACATTTTCCACTCCCCCATCCTTCCAAGGATGCGACACGAAGAGTTTCAAGAAAATCCTCCACCCTAAACTACCCTTGAAGCAGTAATGATGATCGTTTCAGACTCGCGATGGTCGGCACTTTCGATGTCGTCGTTATTTCGTGTGTCAGCTACTCCAGTGGTAAGCTATGAGATCTTTCTCTCAGGATATGCGTGCGCGTATTGTGGAAGGATAACACCAGTTTAAATTGACTGAGAAATGTAATGTACTCTAACACTTGAGCTATTCAAGAGAATTGCCGACCGTTTTAAGATAAAAAAATGAAACTTTATGAACCGTATCACTCGAAATTGTAACAACTGAATTATTAAACCTGCTAACTTGTGCAGTATCAAAGTTACGGTTGGAAGTAATTATTTCCTTAATAAAAGAAACTAGAAGCGTAACTTGCCGCGAGTCGCTAAAATGTCGCTCGGAAAGATCTCTCCGATAACCTCGAAACCTTACTCACACAAGCGTGTTACTAGGCGCTTAAATAATACTCGAGCAGCAATCACATCATTAACTGAATAAATCTCAAGAGAGAGCGTGTGCCCAACTGCGAATGTATGCACAACCGTGTGCACGAACGAACGTAGGTAAGTACCAGTGGCCAATACCAGAGTATCCCTCTAATATAAAATTACTTTATACCCAGAGAGTATAAAAATTACTTTTATAAAATCTTATTACTTTTAGCTCCGCCTACTTCATTACCCTGCACCAACGTTATTATTAGTAGCTAACACTTAGGGCTGGTTTCACCAACAGATGCTAAATTTTAACACAGTGTTAAACTGATTTAACAATGAAGTTAAACAAATTCTGTTTCATCGAACAATGTTAACTTTAACAATGTGTTAAAGTCGGTGTTAATTTAATATCCCCATACCCCTGTGTTAAGGCGTTTAACAAATGTTAGAAGTTGGAAAATGGCTGCCGCAAACCAAGCTGTTGATGCGAGTTTGCTACAATTGGCATTTTTAATGACATACCTAATAGAAGAGTAGTTGCACATCATAATAAATCTGAAACCTTGCAAAGGGAGGAATTTTTAAAGCAATATAAACTGTCCAAGGGGCCATGAGCATGGTTTTATGGGAAATACGAGAGGTTATAATACTAACAACAGAAACGTGCCTCTTTCTCCTATGCTACAAGTACTAGGTACTTAGATTTTATGCTACTAACATTTTTCGTTTACTTGGTGGGTGATAATGTTGGTATTTCCAAAGCTACCGTTTGTGGTTTATCCGGAAGGTTTACAAAGCAATTGCTTCAAGAAGCAAGCAGTATTTTTTTTCGGGTCTGCTTGATTAATCAGAGATAACACATTTTCGTCCACTTTAGTTTCAATGCACTGTCCACCGCCAGTTTTAAACCGTCTCAAACCTTTTCGCACCTAACGTTTCTGCTGCTGCACTTTATGTTAGCATAAAATTGCCGGAATTTCTTACTGGACTCAAGAGAAACGCGTTCATTTCAATTAAATTACTCGCAGATTTTGACCCCGGCTGCAATCTTATCCTTTAAGTACGACCGTCAGGTTTTTTCGTACTTGATAATACGTCTATAGTTATTGACCAGATGTTAATTGACGCGTTTCAAACGGCGAAACATTTATTTTAGTTCACATCGTGATTCTAAGCTCAAACAATCGAGAACATCACAGGGCCATTGCCATGAATGTAAATAGTTGTCGGCTAACAGAGAGCGCAGCGAAACGTAGACAAATGTGCATCGGAGCACGTTCAAAAGCAGTGTAGTTCGGCCACCTCCTTCTCGAAAGCTAGCATTCGCAGTTGTCTTTGACGTTAACAAAATGTTAGCTAACAATTTGCTGTAAAAGCTTGATGAAACGCAAAAGTTTTAACATTATGTTAAACTTTGAACATCTTGTTAACAAACAAGATGTTAGAGTATTTTTAACATCGGTTGGTGAAACCGGCTCTTAAAATCCTACTTGTGCCTCTGCTACTTTCTTACTAGAGAGCTTGGCTAAAATATCAGAATTTAAGTCCCTTTCTCTTTTCCAGAATTTCTGTCTACGTGATCCTGCAAACGTACTGAGCTTATAACCTAAATGAATTCCTAGAATCTTTAAGCTGATGTGTTCTGCCCTCGGCTGATACAAATGACTTTCGCTAACCTGACTTCCTAATTGCCTTCTTCTTTCCGGACAAATCTTTGAAACTCAAGCTTATTACATTATACATTTATTTAATATACAGAAATTATTTATTGCAATTATTTCTTCATTTGTTTATATCTTCCCGTCGATTATTACGGTATCACCCTTTACATGGGAAATGTTTAGAAATGTATTTTCTCAGAAAGGGCTCTAACAATTTTTATTAAAATACCGTATTAAACATATTTTCATAACAAATGAAATGTATCTCTTGAATTTTCTGGGAAAAGCCTGTGAAGTCCTCTTCATTCTGAATGACTGTTGCATAAGTGGTAAATTGTAAGAGATGGACAAAATCTTACTACACAAAAAATGTAGATCTCGTTAAAGCACACAATTTATGTGGAATATTATTTTTTATGGAGTTAACTATTTGCAAGATATTCCTTGTTACTGATTTGAAAAACTTGTATTTTTCTCAAATTGAAAGTCATTTATTCTTTCTCTGTCTCTCTTGGCCATGCAAAGAGAATAGAATTTCAAAACCATCACGTAGCGACCCGCTCTTAAAAGATTTGACTATCGCTTAAAGCTTATTGTATTCTCCTAAACCCCTTGTACAAGGAAATTTCTGCCAATGTTTATCTGGATTAACATGAAGTAGATAGCTTTTATAAGAACAGTGAGCAGAGAAAATCTTGTGAGTGCAACATAGCAGATTTTTATTTCCGGTGAAATCTCGGTATCGAATTTTTGGGTGGAATGTAACCTTCTGTATATATTGGGTACGTGGTACAGAAAGTGAAAAAAAAAATGCCGGTAGAAATGCACTTACCTATCTCAAAGCAAGCGTTCCCATTCCCATGACGCGACGTAACAAAACGTAACTGCTGGTGACAGCGGAAACGCTGTCAGGTGGCACAAAATAACTCAACAACATCCTTATCAAGTGAAAACAAATGAATCAAACGTTCTCCGTGAAGCGTGAAGCATGAAGTGGGAAACACACATATTATTCTTTATATGACTCATGAGTAACCTCTGGTTATAATTGTAGCAGTTTACGACATTATTTGCTGTTTGGGGACACTAGAAATAAACTAATACACTGAATGCAACCATAGGCGCCAACTTATACATTTGGGGGAGGACGGAATTGAGCAATAAAGTCGGGTATTAATAAAACATTTTAGTGCAATTACATTTTTAATCACAGTATAGTCATTCATAGTATCAGGCTTTCAATTGCCTGAACATTAAATAAATTGTTCATTAATTTTTTAGGCAACTGAAAGCATCTGTACTATACTATGATTAAATACCGTTTTTAGACAGCAAGGTCTAAAAGAAGAATTTCTAACAGAATGCACACAACTAAAAGCTTTAGATGATCACAATTCGTTGTAGAGTTAACCTATACGTTATATTGGCAGCCTTCTGTTGATCTAAAACGATATTCTTTTATCTTTCTAACCTACATAAAGATTAAATTGCGGAAATTATGAATTCAGAAGAAACTGGGATGGAAGAGCCAGGTGAAATTACAGAAGCAACAGAAGAATAACACTAGAAGTACTTAGGGGAGAGTTGGATAAAACAGGGTATCTGCTACAACGAAGTAGCGACATCTTTCGTTGAACATAGTAACTTCTTTACCATTTCTTTACTACCATTTTGACGGTAGCAACAATCTGTTGTGAGCAACCGTGTGTTCTGTGGATTAAAAATAGCTTTTTTACATTGTTGTGTTGTAATTTCCGACTCTTAAAGGTGTGTTTATACTTTGAATGCACTATTTTGAAGACTGTGAAGTAAGTGTTACATAAATTAAGACCTGCCTGCATTATATACCCATGTGTGTTTCAGAATGTATATCCCGCTTATTTTCCGTTGTAAAATTGTTCATAACATGGCGCTGTTGGATAAAACGGGGTATCACTAAGTTGGATAAAACAGGGCGGTATTCCATTTTATCACACACGCTTAAAATCACATTTCGCGTCGTTAGAAATGCTTATTTACTTAGATCAATTATTATTATTATTGTTATTATTATTATTGCTGTAATTCATAGGACCTGTCAACTATTATGACGGCCTATGCAAGGAAAACTGACAAAGGGAAAGGGAAAATCACCAAAAGAAGAACGGGAAAACTAGAAATCCTAACACATTCTCCTTACAAAGACAACATAATTTATTCCATGAAGATGCAAAAAGAAAACTTCAAATGGAGCCAAATGCTACAAAAACCACTGAGAGAACGAAAGAAAATGGTGGAGGAAAGAAGAGGCAAAAACAAGCTGGTATAGAACAGGATTGTAACACGTCATCAGATGAGGAAGCAGATGATAACTCAGCTTGCATTTATTGTAACGAACTATTTTCTAGTTCTAAGTCTGAAGAGGGATGGGTGTAAAATGTTGTAAGTGTAGTGAATGGGCTCATAAACAGTGTGCTGGCATTGATAACGAGGATGAGGAATCTTGTACTAGTGATATTTCTGCACATAAAGTGAATTTGAACATTTCTAAAATTATTATACATTTTGAAATTTTCACTTTTATCTAAGAAGGTACCCTGTTTTATCCAATCAGTCTGATAAAACGGGGTCTTTGACATAAATTGAGGAAAACATTTTGTTTGGCTGTGTTTATTATAAAAATATTTGTCACTAGCAATTTGAAGTAGACATATTAGGTAATTAATAATTAAATGGTTAACAAAGTACCATGCAGAGTTTATAACATATATGAAGTTATTTATTAAAACTCCACAGTTTTCATGCAACCCCGAGAATCAACTGAATGTTGATAGAACTTTAAGAGAATGACCAAGAAATGAATAATTCGAATCTTTAATAATGGATATCTCAGTAATGGTCTATGACACAAAAAGGCTTATTTTGAGGCAGTATTTTTAACACTTAAATGATATCAGTCTAATTATATAATATAAAATAAAATAACAGCCAGCCTTAAAAGCAATATGTGTATGTAATAATATATAAAGTGTATGTAACAGTCATTTATTATGTTTATATTATTAAGTGCATGTATAAAAATGTTCTGTGAATGTATTACGTAGTTGTAACAATGTAGGAGCTGTGAGAATAGAAGCAAGGTGCTTTTCGTAGCAAATAGAATTACAAAGTAGAAGCCAAAAGTTGCTAACAATGAGGTAACCTTGAAACAACAATAAATTAGAAAGTTTAATAAAGGCTACTAATAATTCTTGGAACAATAATGTAATATTTACAACAGTTTATAAATAGCCAATCAAAAAACTAGAAAAAGCTTAAGTTAAATAAAAGTATTCTATTGGAGTAGGATTAGTCAATCCAGAGACTTGAAATAAAGAAAATATACAAATTCAAGCGGCAGACGCTACAAGATTTTGTACCCTAGTAGTTAGATTTGGTACGTGTTCAGTGCGAGACTTAAAAATTCATTGCGGTGAGTATAATAAAAAGTTTGTGTTAAAAATACAATTAACAATAATCTCACAACTCTACAGTAGGATACGTCAGTGAAGTGTTATTTAATCGCGTGAAGGATTAATAAAGGGAGTGGAGTGTAAGCCTTCATTCTTTAGCCACACCAGCCCTGCTAAGAGATACATGATTTACAAATTACTAATGACGTAGCCGAGGTACATATAATATTAAAGTAAGCATTAAAATACAAAGTTGATTTTTAAACTGGGGCGAAGGCCATCGGAAACTTTGTACCGTACGTGGGGCTGCAACTCCTGCAAGTTTGGCGTTCCATACGTGGGGCAACAATTACTTCAAATTGAAATAAACTGTGTTTTTTAATCATATCTACATTTTTTTTTTTTTTTTTGTGTAGTGCGTTTTGTCTATCGATTAACGTTTACGAGTTGGGTAAGATTATACAAAATTTGTTCCAATGAAGAGGACTTCACGGGTTATTCCCAGAAAATTCAACATGTACATTTTATTTGTAATGTAAATATCTTTAATACGGGGCATTTTAATCAAAATCGTTAGAGCCACTATTTGGAAAATAAAACATTTCGAAAAATCTTTCATGTAAAGGGTAGTCTGGGGTAAGGGGATTTTCTTGAAAATATTCGCGTCGCATCTTTGGAAAGTATTGAACCTAAATACCATGTTTGATGTTTATCCGACTTTTCGTTTTTGGATTATGTTGTCCACAGACACATACAAGGACCTTTCTCTACTACGTATAATTCCACCCAAAAATTCGATACCGAGATTTCACCGGAAATACATGCTTTGAGACCCCTGAATCCCCCCCCCAAAAAAAGCATTTTTGGAAACATGTCCGTGAACAGCATAACTCAGAAACGAACAGTCGGATAAACACCAATTCATTGTGAACGACTTTTGCATAACTGTTAAACCATAAGAGATAGACAAAATTTTACCACACAAAAAATTTAGATCCCGTTAAAATACACAATTTATGTCATAGACCTACATTTTTTTTTTGTTGAGTGAACTATTTTCGAGATATTGCTTTTATTTCCTTAAATTTTTCAATACTTATTTTCTCAAATGGGAATTCGTTATTCATTTTTTTTTGACTTGGATATGCAAAGAGTATTAATCTGTGGCAAAGAGAATGGTGCTGCACATAGCAACCAGCTATTAAGAGTAATGTCTATGCTTAAAGGCTACTGTATTTCTATATTGCCCTTGCAAATATATATTCCCCTTAAATCTACAAGAAAATTAGCAACAAGATAGAGTCTGCAAATGTTTATCTCGATTAACATGAAGCATATGGAGAATAAGCGTTTGTAAAAATACTTTGTACAAGAGTAGAGAAAGTCATGTGAGGTAACACATCAGAATTTTTTTTTATTCTGGAGGTCTCAAAACACGTATTTCTAGTGAAATCTCGACATCGTATTTTTGGGTGAAATACAATACTTCCCCTGCTTACTATACGTAGTAGAGAAAGTAATAAAAGTTCAAGAGACGATAGCGCGATTGAACTAGGAACCTCTTGGTTAGAAACCCGCCATATACAAAGCTGAATGTCAGTACACCAAACACTTGCTGGTGACAGTGTCAGCAATACCAGAACGCTTCTACACAGTAGTCCTACATGATGTATCGAGAGTGGTGGCTCCGCGTGGAATTCCCGTCTATCGCTCACTTGACCTTGGGGTTTTTCGTGGTTTTCTCAGGTTGGTAGGCGAAGCTGGTGGTTCTACCACGAATTTCTTGTCCCCATGATTTCCTTTCATCTGTTTCAGGGTCAGGCGGCAGCAATTGGTGCGTGGCGGCGGAATATGTAGTTGTCCTCCGTGGTGTAGTGGTTACCATGTAAGCCTCTAGTTCCCGAGGTCGCGGGTTCAAACCCGGCGGAGGGCGATGGATTTTTTCGGGCGTAAAAATCCTTAGCATGGCCTCCTTCGGAAGGAAAGTAAAGCCTGTGGTCCCGTGTCGTAGATTTACGGCACGTAAGAACCTCAAGTCTGATAAAGTGACCTCTGAGCAAACCTACCGGTCTTTCACGCTCAATATAGAATGGGACGCTAAGAACCACAGCAGTTAAAGGGCGTCCATAAATAAAGCTCAATTTAATTCTTTTTTTGAGTATGTGCTGCGTAAAAATTTCCCCCTGGCACTTGGTACTCCTTCCTGGTGGGCTCGTTCCCTCGGACTTACGGTACCGGCGTCAGGATTGGTGTCATTATGGAATCGTTAGGGATCCCGCCCTTGCTAGCGGGTATCGTCATTCTTCCGGTCTCCCCTTCGTTTCCTCCCAGGGGTCACACAGGGCCAACAACGGCCTATGTGCGGTGCTGAGTTTTACTGGCTAGGGACCACCTCTTTGTCTGAGTAATGTAATGATAAACACTAAGAGATATTTTACCATCTCTGATGTCATTTGGGTTGCCTGTTCAAACATAGTAGACAGAATTCGGGAACATAATGTACTTATATTGCCACTATTTTTCTTTTTTTACTTTCACTATCATGTATCACTACCTTGATTTTTCTGGGAATAGCCTGTTAAGTTCTCTTCATTCAGGAGGAATTTTGTGAATCTTGAATAACTGGCAAATGTTAAGTAAGAGAAGAAAATGCAACTCCACAAAAACTGTACATCCCTTCAAATCAGACAATTTCAAATAACGTTCTTTGTGGCATCAGTCATTTTCATTTCCAAGTTGTTATTTCACTGAAAAGAGTGGAGGCCAGTATGTAGTGTCCTGTTTATAAACATTTGACTATCATTATTCCCTTTGTACCTACAATGAAACTGTTTATACAAACATGTATCTTGATTATTATGAAGTAGATAGAAGAATAATTTTTGGAAGAATGGTTTGTAGAGGTAATATAGAAATACAGGATAGTGGGTAGAGAAAGTCATGCAAATGTTGCTAAGAGTTCATCAGTGAAGGTTAAGAATGAAGTGTGCAACCTTGACAGGAAGGCCAGGGACAGATGTGTATCTGGGATGTGCACTTTATTGATGGTTGACTATTAACCTTCCTGTCATATGCTGAGCACAGTAATTGCTGGGAGGGGGGAGAACCAGCCTTTATTCATGCATCTATTGTCACATGATTTCAGTTTGTGTTTAATGCCTGCTATAAAAATATTTATTGCACAAAGCAGAACTTTTGCAGACAAAGGTTCATGGTCGCTTCAGTAGCAGAAAGGAGTAATAGTTGAAATAATGGGTTTTCCCAAAACTAGGACACATATAATAGGGATCTGGAACAGGAGCACACATACACAACAGAATGAACATCACCACTGGGACTACTGTTTTATTAGTGCTTCTTGGAGCTCTTTTTATAGTAAGTGATATTACACTGACATTATTTTAATATCTTCCTAAAGCAATGTAATAATAGCAATAAAAAAAATCTGATGTGTTGCACTCACATGACTTTCTCTACTCTTGTACAAACTATTTTTACAAATGCTTATTCTCCATCTACTTCATATTAATTGAGATAAACATTTGCAGAAACTATCTTATTGTAATTTTCTTGCATGGAGAATACAGTAGGCTTTAAGCAATAGTCAAATCTTTTAAGAGCAGATCACTATGTAATGCCTTTGAAATTCTGTTCTCTTTGCATGGTCAAGAGGGAAAAAAAAATTAAAAAATGTATTTCACATAAATTGTATGCTTTAACAAGACCTACGCCTTTTATGTAGTAACATTTTGTCCATAAAAAAACTGGTTCTTAGCGTCCCGTTCTATATTGGGGATGAAAGACTCAAAATTTTGTTCACAGGCCTCTTTATCAGGCTTGAGATGATATGGGACCACTGCCTTTACTTCCCTTCTGAAGGAACCCATGTTAAGGATCTTTATGCCTGAAAAAAGTCCATCGCCCTCGCAGGGTTTGAAAGTGTGACTTTGGGAACCAGAGTCTATCATGGTACCCCTAGACCATGGAGGATGACAGATTTTGTGCATCTCTTGTGGAATCATGCAAGTCACCCTATCAAGATATGTGTACATTCTGACAAGGAAGCCCTTACTGAAGCAAGATCCTTACCTTGAACTACTACTCCCTGTAACACAGGCCTACAGAGAGCTGATGGCAGAAAACCTGAGGAAAAGAAGTGGGGTCGAGGAGGACTTCAATGTAACAAGCGAAATGACAGACAGGACCAAATCAAACATGAGTAAAATTGTAATGACACTGGCTGTACATGGTTTCCACCTAAAACATGCTACAAAAACAATTTTCATGCAGTGACGGATAAATGTGTTTGTAAATTCTGTGAACTAAAATGTGATAAATACCATGTGCGGAACTGAAATAAATGTCCAAAAACAGTGAGAGAATTTAGTGCTGAAGACAAGTCATGCTCATACTTCACACTTGTGCGCACTTCACTTATTATTAAATTCCAAGTCCAAATGGAGCAGCAATGTTGGAGTTGGGAAGAGTAGGTAGCAAGGGCATGATAATAGAAAGGATACTTAAATATTGGCATAGATTGAAATCATTGGATGAGCATAATTTCTTGAGGCAATGTTTAATAATTCAAGAAAAATCCAGTGCTGGGATGAACTGGGCTCAAGGAATAAGGAGAATGCTACAGGAAATAAGAATGGGTAACTTATGGGATGAGAGAGAGGGGTTAGTTAAAGGTTTCTGGAAAGAAAAGTTTGGAACTATATAGACAATTAAAGGTAGACTGGGGAAGGGAGAAATACGTGAATGTAGGTAATAGGTTAGCGAGAGAGGGGTGGGCCTGCTCTAGATTAAGTGCACATAGGCTAAGGGGAGATAGTAAGGGAGTGAATTTGGATAGATGTCCTCTTTGTGGAGAGGCAGATAATGATTTACATTATGTAATTGAATGTGAAGAAACTAAGTTGTGGAGAGACCAGTTTTTACCGAAAGAATGGGAGAATGTTAACAAAGAAGTATTAAAAGTTAAAATAATGAAAATACATAAGGAGGGGGATATAAAAAGGATAGGCGGATATATGGGGAGAGTAAGAGAAAAATGGCTTAGAAAAATAAAGCAATATGAATCTGTTATGGCCCACCATGCACAAATAACCACAGTGTTAAAATGCATGGTGGATTAAAGAATAAAATAGCAACTCAAAGTATTCATTCATTATCTGTTTACCCTCCTCTTATGTAGGACTTACAAGCAGGTGCCTGGGGTCACAGACCCATCGAGGAGCAGACACTCATGGATCAGACAGAGCATCCAGGATGGGTGATCAGCCCGATGCCTGGTATGGGATGAAGGAAGTAGATGAAACGAAATGTTGGTGAAATGTATGAAAGGAAAGGTGATGATGGAGCAGTTGGTGGAATGAATGGCAGGGGAAACCGGAGAACCCAGAGAAAACCTGCCCAGATGCCGCTTCGCCCACCACAAATCCCACATGTAGGACCCTGGGATTGAACCCGGGTTGCCTCGGTGGGAGGCGAGCGGTCTAACCACTTGGCCACGGCGCCGCCCCAACTCAAAGTAATGTTTTGAAAATTGTAAGATTTTGGTATAACATTATGGAAAATAAATAAATACATACATACAAATTCAAGTCAGTTGGGGAATTCACTGTCATACTGGCATGTTGCCACAAGCTTGTTGGTTAGAGCAACTGGATGGAAACTTGAAGATTTGTGGTTCACATCCCAGTTATGGCATTCAATTGTTCAGCCTGATTCTACCTTTCTAATTTTGTAGGAATAGTTTATAGACGAATGGGTACAGAAAGTAAGGAGAATGTAATGACTTGTGTCTGTTTTTCCAACAGAATGGACAGAATTCAACATACACTAACACTACAACAACCATCACAACAGTTATAACCAGTATAATAAACTGTAATTGTACCAATGCCACTACACCTGCAGCAAATACCACAATGCCACCAAGACCTCCAAATTCTACAAATAATATGATGAGTGGCATGAATATGACTGGTGGATCACCTCCCAACAATGCAACTGTTGTTATTGTTAATGCAAATTTTGGTGAGTACTCTTAACTGTAGCCCTGCGCTATACTTGCACAGACTTCTGTTCCACATTTGAATGTTACAACTGCTTATCTGCTAATTTTATGTGGCCACTGAGCAGAGTTATTGGAGCTGCTTATTTTGATAGGTACATGTTTTCTTTACAGTGAGTTGATAACATTTACGTTACTGAGACAAGAGTAGGGTTGCCACCTGTCCAGATTTTGCTAGGGTTGTCCTTACTGTTTTGTAACTCTCTCGTATCCCAACATGAGTAAGACAGGATGCCCAAATGTTCCTATTTTTGTATTTAGGTTGCAAGCTGAGCTTTGTTATTGAGTCTTCTTAATTTTTTACATCAAATAATATTTTTAATAACATTAGTAACATCTAATTTACGTTTTTTAATTCTACAGTTGATCATCTTGATAACTGTCTAAATTTAGATTAGATAGGTACTTAACAGTGAGATGAACAGGAGGAACATAACCCTACCTGCCCTCACCGAAACCTTAGGTTTATTGTACGGTTTACTCCCTGTTTCTTCTAATTATCACCTCCCTAAACTCTAGTAATAGTAATTTTATTGTAACCAATTAATTGTACAAATTTACAACAAATTTATTCTTAACCCAGTTACTAAAAATAACAATAAAATATAAAAACAACTAACCTCTTAACTACTGGTAGCCAGCATTCCTCCTAATCTAAAAGTAAATTATAAATTTATTTAATCTCCAATACTAACTCTACCTTGAGTTGCTTTACCTTGGACCCCAACAAACCCAAACCTTTAGGTTGTCGAGTTGTTGGGTCCTACTTGCAACATATCAAATAGAAACTACTGTAATTTATACTCATTTACTCTGTCCAAAAAGTTCCCTACTTCTATTATATTTTACCTAGATTTTACATTTACTAACTTTTTAGCTTGAATTTCTATTGGTAAATTTAACCATTCTCTCTTCTCTTTCTAAGCCACTTCGTTTCTTTGCACTCTAAAACTATATGCCACTCTTTAACTTTCCAGTGGCATAGTGGGCATTTCTCCAAATCAATCTCTTTTCTCAAACCTTTCAGATTCACTACCCCTGTCCTAGCCCATGCAAATCCTGCTCTTGCTGTTTTATCACATATATCAACAACCTGTTCCCTGCTCCATACTACCTTCATTTCTGTATATAATCTCAGTGAGCTCTTAAAAGTAAAACTCGCTAATAAATCTTGTTTTTCCATATCCTCTATTCTTGTCCTAATTTCATTCCAGAAACCTACTTGTAGTAATTCTTTAGCTCTCCACGTCTCCCCAGAACCTATCTTCATCAGGTTTCCTTTATCATACCTAGCCAAGACTCTTTATGATTAAGTCTTTCCTGCACCATCAAACATTGATGTAAAAATGTTCTGATCATCAAGATTTCTAATTCTATTCCAATATTTTAGCACTCTTTCCACAATTTTTCCTTTAATTCTCATTCTCCCTAATTCGGCTTGAGCTACTCCATTGGGTAAGCCCAATATTTGTTTACAAAAGCTCCTATGGATCATGTCTATATTTACCCACCCTTCTTCCAGGCCCCAAATCTCTGCTGCATATAACATTTTTGCTTCTACTACAGTAGTATAAATTCTCTCTAACCATTTTAATTGCATTTCTGGTAATTTATCTATACAAGTTTTAATGGCTCTCTAAACTCTAACAGGTCTCAGGAGTCCACAGATTAGATTTATGCTAGATACAATCTCATTTGGATCAACAGTTCCAAATTGATTCCAGTGCTTCACACTGGAGTATTAAGTGTGAGGCCATTTCGTACACCACATATCCTGCATATAGGGCCCCGGGTGTTTTTTAAAATTCCCATAACCAGTCATCAAACCCACCACAAGCCTCATCTGCTTCCTACTAAATTTCAGGACAACAATACTTCTTCTAAGACATGGCTGTTGCATCATTAGTTTTCCATGACTGTGTTTCAGGTTATGTACTCTATATGTGTCTTTGAATCTAGTCTAATAGATTTGTCCTTGACATTACTTTGATGATACCCAAGACAGGTTCTGGTCCTATAAATGGGGTCCACATTTTCATTTCCAATCACCCCAGTGTGGCCAGGGACCCATGCTAGAGTAAGCCTATTACAATCCCCTAACCTTTCTCGACACTCCTTAACAATCTTTGAACTTGTGAATGGCTCATGGTGCTACCTGCCGTCTAAATATCTCCAGATGTTTACCAACTTGTTTTTTTTAACAAATATGCAGCCTCTAACTTATTAAAAGCAGTAAACTTTGGCTGTCCATTCCTGTCAGTAATGCGCATGCAGAAACAGTGTTTTCTTTAATGAAAAACTTGTAGACAGAAGAAACAAACAAACTTCGCGTAAAATCTATGGAAAGTGAACTTCTGGTTAAAATAAGATATGATAGGAGTTATCTGTTCAGAATTTCATCAATATGTTCTGCATGAGAAGAAACTTCTAAAGGCGAGTGTATCAGAAGTATGTGTATAAGTTCCAGCCATAAAAGGTATCATGTTTATACTAAGGTAAATAATTAATTTCAATACCTTTAGAAATGTTTAATATAATATTTGTAATACAAAGGTGATATTCAGAAGTTAAGAGACAGTGAAGTGAAACAATAATTTAATTGAATCTTGAGTTGGTGGACACACTAAAACTTCACTTACTTTAAATTAATGGAACATGTTTCGAAAGCACCACTTGCTTTCACCTTCAGCTTTTTTCTGACTGAGCATGACAGGAATTAGGATCCATAGATGTAGGTGACGTGGAGGTGATGTCATCTGGTGTGTCTATGATGAAGCTGCTTAAGAGTGTTGAGTGGCAGGATTTCAAAGTTTATTACTGTTTTCATGCATTTGATTATGTGTATGTTTTCCCAAACTTTCAGTTCTGTTGCACTTGTGGTACATTTCAGGAGTCTGACTTTGGGGTTGATCTCATGGTTTGCTATGACAGATTTGTCCATCTGTTTGTTGGATATACATCTGAAGTGTTCCTTCCTTCTGATTTCAATATTTCTTTTTGTTTGACCAACATACACCAAGTCACAATTTTCACAGTGTATTAGGTAGATGCCAGATTCTTGTTCTTGTGAAATTTTATCTTTGACAGCAAGCTAGTAGGTTCTGAATTGAAACATGAATATGAACATGAATACAACCACATCTTCCACATAGCAGAAGTAAATGGCTACAACACAATATAGTCCACAGCAAAGTAAAAAAGTTCCAGAAACAAAAACACATTACCGAAAATGGCTTTCCCCTATGCAGGGACTAAAACAACAATTCAAAAAATTTGCATACCATCCTCAGCTTAATCCCAAATTTAATAAAATCTTAAAAAAGTACAGCATATCATTGGCATCACAGAACAAACACACAATTCATGTATGTTGTAAAACAAAAAGAAATATTGAAACCAGAAGGAAGGAACACTTCGATGTATTCCAAAAAATAAATGGACAAATCTGCCACACCAAAACATTTCTGGACCACAAACCATGATATCAACCAGATTCCTGAAATGCACCAAAAATCCAACAGAACTAGAAGTTTGGGAAAACATACACATAACAAAACACATGAAAATGATAATGAGCTTTGAAATCCCGCCACTCAACAAGATGAAAGCAAGCCGTGCTTTTGAAACATGTTCGTAATTTCAAGTAAGTGAAGTTTTAGTGTATCCACCGACTAAAGATTCAATTAAATTATAAATTTCTAGTTTATTTTTAATATAAAGTATTTAAAGTTTAATTCCTAAAATGGAGTACCACCCACTTTAAGTATACCGATTTTTTTCTTCAAGGTAGCAACCCTAGATGAGATGAGAGTTAGGTTTATACCTTATCTAACCATGCACCTAGCAAGTAGAGGAAGTAGTGCATTCTAGCCAAAAATTTAATATAAAAATTTCACTGGAAATACCACCATAAACAAACAAAAGAATATAAAAAGGTCAATGTACGTATATATGTGTGTGTCTGTCTATAAACTGCATAATTTAGTATTTATGTTTACGATCTTCCAAAGATGCGACACAAATATTTTAAAGAAAATCTCCCCATCCCAAACTATTCTTTGCATGGAAAAAGTGTTATCTTCTTATTTTCTCAAAAATGGCTCTAAGAATTTTGATTAAAATACCATATGTTTAAGATATCTGCCTGACAAAAGAAATATAAATAACATGCTCTATTTTGGATTTTGCTCATTGGTAAGTTATTCTTCAAAATATGTTAGCCCCACCCTAAAGGTATCCTGGATCTGTCTCTGATTGAAAAGGCAATGTCACATTTATACTTGTTATAGGTCCCCTGTTCTTCTGCTGGTTTCCTTGTCTTGGAAGCAACAACTGTGGTAACAGCTCACAGGCTACGTCATCTTCATCATCAAATGGAGCTGTAAGCATTGGGGGAGGAGCATCTTGGTGGGGGGGTTTCAACTGGTGGAAGAATGTGTCTCAGCCAACAACAGCACCTAGAACCCAAAGACGTGGCCGCCATAATAAGCGACGAAAAGGATGGTTTCTCTTTAATTGGTAAACAATGAAAGCCACACTTCATTAGCCCATTACATTCCTGTACTTGATGGTTAGTATTCAAACTGCAACATTTCATGGTTCACAGCGTTTTTCATATACTGACTTTACTGAGACACTTTACTAGACAATCAAGATTTTTAATATGGTACTGTAAAAGTTTTACAAATATCATTAAATATATTGAAATCAGCAGGTGATAACTTTTGACATTTAAAGTAAATAATTAATTGAAACTAAGCAACTTTGTCTCATTTAATTTTTTTTAATCGGCCTCCACCGTCCCCAAAGCTGTCCAGCATTCTCATTATTTTGTGTTATATATGACAAAACATTACGTATCAGCATAACAGATTAAGAACAATACAAAGATCTCTGTGGTCTGGTGGCCAGCATGCTAACCTCCAAATCCAGAGGTCCCAGGTTCTATTCCCAGCTGGAGGGTGGGAATGTTTCTTTAGTCAGGATTATTCCCCACCCTCCGTAGAGTCTGAAAGTATGAATGAGTGTGTGTAAATTTAATGTAATAACCAAAAGTAATACAAACATAAAGATTAACACCACTGTAAGCAAGTGAACATTATTGCCGATGAGCAATTGTTTCAAAGGTAAAAGGCTGCCAATATGACCTTGGATGTTAAAGGAGAATATAAATAAAACATTAAAAAAAAAAAATTACAAACACAATTGTTTTCATTGTCATAGCTACATAAAACGTTTGTAAACACAAAACAAGTCCGTAAAATGAATTCAATTTCAACACTTCCTATGAATCTACATGTGTCTTTCTGCTTTCAAGGGATTGCTAAAGTCACAATAAGAGGATCTGTGTGAAAATTTTCCTAACATTTTTTTCTGAAAACTAGCTATTTCCCTGATTTTCCAGTTAAGTGTGAACCATGCAATATGAATAAATTTTGACAATTTTCGGTCAAAAGTTTTTTTTTCCCCTTTTTGGCATAAAAAATTTACAAAATATGCTCTATAAAATGCATCCTTTATTCCATCAGCTGCGCCATTTTTAAAGCCCGCAGAAGCCATCCTTTAATTCCATGCGCATGGTATTTAAATGTCCAGTACATGCTTTTTTGCAGAGCATTTATCATAATGACTTGAAACTTGCACAGTATGTACTAGAAATAAAAACTGTATTGGGTTTTGATATAAAATTAATTTTAGTACGGGTTTTATGCTTCAGAATAGGTAATTATTCCATATGTTTTAAAAAATATGAAATTTCTATATTTATATTTTTCTGCAGGCCAAATAAATAATCAGATATGAAAACCCAATACAATTCCAAGTTATCCTTGTTTAAAGTGCATTTCTGAAAAACGATACAATGATTGGATGAAAACTTTGTCGCAAGGGACTTTGCGAGTGCAACTATTAATTTATTTAAATAATTTGCAATATTTACTGAACCAAGCAACTCATTGCTAAAACTTTGCACGGCATAATGTGGTTACAGCATAAATAGATAATTCTTCATTACGAAGGAATTTTGTATAATTCTGTATAACTGGTGAATGTACAATAGATGAAAACGTACTGCACAAAAAATTTTGATCTCTTTAAAAAACACAATTTATTTCAAGCAAGTTTTTTGTAGCATAAACCTTTTCCGAGATATCCATTATTAATTGTTAGAATTTTTCAGTACTTGGCCATTCACATGAAGTCCTGCAAACATTCAGCTGTTTCTCGCGATGTCATGGAAACTGTATGGAATTTTAAGGCCAGCGTATAGCGTCCAGTATTTAAACATTTGACTATCGCTGTTCTCTTTGTATCTATAACGTAATGTAGCTGTTTCTGCAAAGGTTTATTTGGATTAAAATGTAGTAGGGTGAAAAATAAGCTTTAGTAAGAATATTTCATATATCCACTAATAAACGATAGAGGGTAGAGAAAGTCATGCGAATGTATCAAATAAGATTCTTTTGTAATAAAATTAAGGTAAAACTGGTGAAGATGTATAACATATTGTGAGAAAAATTGGCAGGGAGCTAATTACTGCATTTGTAATGGATGCAACTTTCACTAAATTAGGTATTTACCACAGAACTAGTTTTGAGGAATGTCCTCCACATCATCAGCTGACTGTGACTAGATGGTCTGCCCCTGATGATTACAGCTCACTCCTTGTTCTCTTTGTTGGTAGTTGTAACAATTTTGTGTTGAGATTTTGATGCATTGGGTTCTCAAAATTAGTTAATCTTAGTCAATTTTTTTCTAAATATTAAGTTCAGTGGATTTTTGAGGATACTTAGTGTCACTGAGTAGACAATTTCATGTCCTTTTTTTTTTTTAAATAGAGAGTTGAGGGTTGTTACACTACATCACTATGATATTCTTACTTGAACGCGTTTCGGGAGACGGCTTGTTCCCATCGTCATCATTTTCTCTCAACTGAGAGTTCAAGTAAGAATATCATAGTGATGTAGTGTAACAACCCTCAACTCTCTATTTTAAATATGACACATCACTGTTACTAGCTTCTAAATCTTCAAAATTAGTCAATTTCATGTCCTTTTATCCAAAAATGTCCTCTACTATAAATAATCAAAATAGGAAGGCAGAAAAAGGCAATAAAAATGTAAAAAAAAAAAAAAGCATTATAAAGTTTAAAAAAATGTGTTGTGGCACAGTCACATAGCTTTCTCTACCCTCTATCGTTTATTAGTGGTATAAAAGTAATCTTACTAAAGCTTATTTTTATATCCACTACATTTTAATTCAAATAAACCTTTACAGAAACAGCTGCATTACACATTTTGTTATAGACACAAAGAGAACAGCGACAGTCAAATATTTAACAACTGGACACTATATGCTGGCCTTAAAATTCCATACTGTTTCCATGACATTGCGAGAAACAGCTGAATGTTCACAGGACTTTAAAAGAATAATCAAGTAATGAATGATTTGAACTATTAATGACGGATATCTCAGAAATGGCCCATGCCACAAAAAAATGCTATTTGACATAAACTGTGTGTTCTAAAGAGATCTAAAATTTTTGTGTAGCACATTTTCATCTATTGCTTGATGTTTAGCAGTTATACAAGATTATACAAAATTCCATCTGAATGAAGATGACTTCATATTCTATGCCTAGGAAATTAAGATAAAGATTTTATTTGTCATGCAAATATCTTTAGTACTTGGTATTTTAATCAAAATCATTAGAACCATTTTTAGAAAATCAAAATTTTCAAAAGATGTTCTATGTAAAGGGCAGTTGGGGATGGGGAAATTTTCTTCAAAATCTTTGTGTCACATTTTTGGAAGGTACTGAAATTAGCAGGTTTAGTATTTGTCCTACTTTTTGTTTTTGATTTATGCTGTTCACGTACGCACACACACATAAATATTTTTCTAAAAATGCTTTTTCTTTTATTCAGGTGCCTCAGAACATGCATTTCCAGTGAAATCTTGATATCAGATTTTTGGATGCAATGCAACACGTTCTGAGCCTACTATCCATGTGGTAGAGGAAGTAAAAGGTTAACGTTATAACTTTTAATAAACAATGTTTGGTTTAAAAATCTGATTTGTTGCACTCATGACTTCTTCTGCCTACTATTGTTTTTTACTTTCTCTACTACGTATAGTAAGTAGGGGAAGTATTGTATTCCACCCAAAAATTCAATACCGGGATTTCACCGCAAATACACGTTTTAAGATCCCCTGAATCCAAAAAAAGCATTTATGGAAACATGTCCGTGTGTGTCTGTCTGTCTGTGAACAGCATAACTCAGAAACGAACAGTCGGATAAACACCAAACTTGGTATTTAGCTTCAGTATCTTCCAGAGATGCGACACGAAGGTTTTCAAGAAAATCCCCCCACCCCAGATTACCCTTTACATGGAACATTTTTCGAAAATTTTAATTTTCTCAAAAATGGCTATAACGATTTTGATTAAAATATCATATATTTAAGATATTTCCATGACAAATAAAATGTACATCTTGAATTTTCTGGGAATGTCTCCAAAAGTATTCTTCATTGTGAACGACTTTTGCATAACTGGTAAACCATAAGAGATAGACAAAATTTTACTACACAAAAAATGTAGATCACGTTAAAATACACAATTTATGTCATATACATTTTTTTTGTTGAGTGAACCATTTTCAAGATATTGCTTGTTATTCCCTTAAATTTTTCAATATTTATTTTCTCAAATGGGAATTCGTTATTCATTTTTTTGTCTTGGATATGCAAAGAGTATTAATCTGTGGCAAAGGGAATGGTGCTGCACCTAGCAACCAGCTATTAAGATACATGTCTTTGCTTAAAGGCTACTGTATTTCTATATTGCCCTTGTAAATATATATTCCCTTACATCTACAAGAAAATTAGCAATAAGATAGACTCTGCAAATGTTTATCTCGATTCACATGAAGTAGATGGAAAATAAGCGTTTGTAAAAATAGTTTGTACAAGAGTAGAGAAAGTCATGTGAGTTTAACACATCAGATTTTTTTTATATAGCTTCTATAATGTATTCTTATGAAACCTCATTTTTCTATCTACTTCATTATAATTGAGGTAAACATTTGCAAAAATAGTTTCATTACACACTTCATTGTAGGTACAAGGGGAATAGAGGAAACTGAATCAAAACCATGAGAAACAATTGAATAGTGACAGCACTTTAAAAAAACTGACAAATTATTGAGAGATTCGAAGCAATAATAATGGATACTTTAGAAATTCCTGATGCTACAAAAAAACTTATTTGGAATACATTGTATTTTAAAGAGCTATGCATTTTTTAGCATGTTTTTGTCTCCCTCCCCTCCAACCATACCCTTTTCTAAAAATGTTGCTTTTTCTTCTTTTTGGATTTAAGGACATCTTGACATTAAATTTTTGGATGAAATACAATACCTCCTCTACCTACAGGGAGAGCCAAAAACTATGAACTGGCTGCGTGGTGTTTTTCCTGTCTGCGTCCTTGGCACTTGTTGCTATCATAGAAAAGCACGGATGAAACCATACAACATTTTTAAAACTCTTTTAAAGGCTCTACTTAACAACTTTATGATAGGAGATGCTGAAACTGGCCACTGTCATTGTCCATACATTTTTGGCACCTCTTTACAAAACTATCCATCGCTCACCAATTTTTTTCAAGTCAACAGTTGACGCCCCTACATATGTGAATACAATTTTGCCCCCTTTCTTTAGAGAATTAACAACCAGGGAGCGTGATTTTGCCTTTTTTCAAAAGACCCTACAACAGTTTATATGGCCAATATTTCATGAGAAAAATTAAAAGTGGGTTTGAGGACAGAATTATTAGTACAGATGTGTGGCCCCCTCGGTCCCCCAACCTAACCAATTGCAACTTCTATCTTTGGGGTAACTTAAAACAAAATGTAGAAAACAACCCCCACACCCCTGGAAGAATTAAAACAAAATATCTGCCAGGAAATTGCCAGCATTTCTCATCGTGAACTACAGTGAGTGATGGATAGTTTCCTAAAGAGGTGCCAAAGATGTATGGACAATGATGGTGGCCAGTTTCAGCATCTCCTTTCATAAAGTTAGTAAGTAAGGCCTTTAAAAGTAGTTTTAATTTTTTGGCTCACCCTGTATTAGGTACATGGTAGGAAAAGTAATTTGTGTGTCAGAAAAAGTAGAGAGCACGCAAAGCCACTCATCCCCCTTATAATGGTGACGCTGGCTTTTTTTTGGGGGGGGAGGGAGAGAATGTGAGGTATCAATAGTAAATTTTGTGTTTTTATTTTTTCATTTCTCAAATACATTTCTACTAAAAAAGCAGGAGGTGTGTTTCATCTTTGGGCACAGAGACAAAATGCTTCAGAACTTCCAATTTAATGCCATGTTACAGAAGATGGGCTTATTTTTATTTTGAAACTTGACTCCAAAATTAACTTCAGATAAATGCCATAAAGAACAAATGAAGATATGGCCCAATTACCAGGAAAACACTAACAATCTAATTATCAGTCCAATGGGTTGAAACATATTATTTTTTCATTATGACTTCTCTTAAGTTTGCAATATGAAATACCAGTCATATTTTAAAAAGGTGTTACTGTAAGAATGCCACCGTTTCTAAAATAATTTGATAGGTCAAAAATCATAAAAGACATTGCTTATATTCATACTGGCACTCCATTTTATCTCCATTATCTTTTTTGCCATTATTATAGCGAAAAAGTTACAGAAGAGAAAGTTTGAACAGAAACATTAACAAAATTTGTGTCTTTTTGGATTTTTAGATTACCTTTATTTAATGTGCATAAATTTTAAAATTATAATTTGTAATACACTGCATTCATATCAACAATACCAAAATACAGAATACATTAGATGAGCAACAGCTGAAGGTGGAGACCAATGTCTCCGAAAAACATTTCTTGATCTTAACCTTTTGACATAAGTGAAGTATGTTTTAATATGTGACGCTCTATATATTTTAATATCTAAAAACCTGGTAATTTTTTTGGAAAAGTTTTCTCTAACTGTTAACCTGTGGACTAATAGTGCAACAAGCTTCATGTATTTTAAATTTCATATTTTCTTTGTTTATAGGTACTGTAAACATGACTTTCTCTTTTATGTATTTCTACAAAAGTAGTCCAAAGGTGTTGTGTCAGATGAACAAGGAGGCCATGTGATAGGTCCAACACGTCCAATCCACTATTACCAAATTTCTCATTTTAGCAGTTGACGTGTACGTAATGCAAAATGTGGTGGTGCACCATCCTGCTGATACCACATTTCTGTTCTCACATAGTAGGACACATTTTCCAACAAGGGAGGTGATTCATGGTTGAGAAAACAGCGATATCAACAAGTAGGGGCCTATGACAAGGTTATCAAGAATTTCACATCAAATATTTAGTGACCAATGATGCTGAAAAGGCACAGTTCTCATCCATTTGGGGTTTTCAGATGTCCAATAACATGTCCAGTACAAGGGTCACTAGATATATATTGAGACATGGAAAATTGGCCACCCCTGGGGAAAGCATTGTTACTATGTCAAAATAGCTGACTTATTGGTAATGCAACGATAGCAGGCAGACCATTGTTGTGCCATTCATTTTTGCTCAATTTATGTTTGAAGTCTGGAAAGTGTGGACGTTTTTTCAAGTGCAATGGAGATTCAGAGAGAGCATTTTCATGCAATGAATTTGTACGACTTCAAATATGGCTTAAATGAAACACAGTCACCTGAGCGTTTTGAGGGGGGCTTTTGGGAACTATTCTCTGTCATGTACCATTGTGTTATGCTGGTTTGCAAAATTTAAGAGGGGGCGGCAATCTCTTAAAGATGTAGAGAAGAGTGGTAGACCAGCAACAGTAGCGACTGACAATAACATCACTGTCGTGGAAACAATGATTTGGGAAGATCCAAGACTAACCTACAAGGACATTGAGTTGGCATTAGGAATTAGTTTGCCGAGTGTTTCAACCATCCTTCATGAACACCTGCGTGTAAAAAAAGTTTCTTCAAGATGGGTGCCACATAATTTATCTGAAACACAGAAGCTCCATAGGGGGATTGGTGCAAAGAAATGCTGAAAAGATTTAACTGTGGAGAGCCTCGCCATGTTTAAGATATTGTTACGGGTGATGAAACATGGAACTAACAGTTTGACCCTGAAACAAAATGCCAGTCCTCCATTTGGATGCTCCCAGATGACCAACTACCTGTCAAGGTCAAGAGGGCAAGGAGTGCCGGAAAGAAAATGGTTGCTTCTTTCTTCTCCATATGTGGTCACTTGGCAACAGTTATGCTCGAAAATCAGAAAACTGTTATTGCAAAATGGTACACAGAAGCTTGTCTTCCAAAAGTGTTTCAAAAGATCCAAGAAAAGCGTCCAAAGACAGGACTAAGGGGCACATCGCTGCATCATGACAATGCATCAGCTCACACCACTAATGTCAAATTGGAATTTCTGCAAGGGACTGAGGTAAAGCTATTGACTCATCTACCTTATAGTCCTGATCTGGCACCCTGTGATTTCTTCCTGTTCCCTACGGTGAGGAACAGACTTCGAGGTCACCGATTTTCTAGCCTTGAAGAAGCAGTTTCCGTATACAAAGAGGAGTTATCTGCAGTGCCAGAAACTGAGTGGCATGAATGCTTCCAGAAGTGGCTCCGAGAATGGAATGCTGCATACAGTGCCAGGGAGAATACTTTGAGAAACTGGGATAAACAAAATGTTTCTGTGACTATTCATATTTTGCTGTCTTAATACATATCTAGTATGTATTAAGGGTCTAGTGACCCTTGTATTTGAGAATGTTGCTTCATCCAAAAATGTTTACCAAGAATGAACCATTCTCTGCAATAGTATTGCATAACCACTCGCAAAAAACAAGTCGAAGCTGAAAATCTCTTTGCGTGAGCTCTTGATGCAAACACATATGATAAGAATGGTATTTCTGCCTGTTTTAGTATCCGCTGTACTGAAGTGTGGCTAATCCCACTGTTCTTTGTACAATTCACGTTGACTTATCCGTGGATTTACTTCTACAGCAGCAAGAATATTGATAGTATTTGTCGCGGTATTCTGTTCGTGTTATCTTATTTGCTGAGCGCCTGTTATTGTTTTACTATTTTGAATTTTGGGTTCTTTCTCCTCCGGCTAGCTATTATTACTCAGTCGAGCAAATATCTCTTGAACAGGGTGTGTAAACGGAAAGGAGTTGTTACTAAAAGATAACACTGATAAAAGAATTTGTTTTTACACTTTTATTGCCGTCACACTTTATTAATTTCACATATTTAATCTTGATACACGCCTGACTGAAACTGTTATATTTTCAAATGTAACTACAATCACTTATTTGCTGCGCACTATTAATTCGCATATTTCACATTTGGTAACTAACTTTACGATGCGAGAGATTCTGTAGAATTGCGTAACGTGTACTTCGTGAATGCTTCCTTAGAACTGCCTGACGTGTAACTTGCGAGAGAGATTTCTTAGAACTGCGCAACATTTACCTTGTGAATGATTCTGTAGAACCGTGCGATACTTGCCTCTGGCTCAAGAATTTATACTCCCTCACCCCGATATGCCTAAACATTATAATAGAGCTGCTATTGGTTGCTAAATCGCGCCAACATTAGCATCTGTTTTATAAGCCAATCAAAATTACGAACACATATGCTCTAGGGAAGATATTCCCTCCATTTCTAAAGAAAGGCACGCTACCCTGACATCATTTGTTCGTCTCTTGTAATTGATAAACAACTCACCCCCTCGCTTCATTGTTACTCACTCCTATTGTCAGTTTCAGTGAGGCCGTGTAAACTTATTTCCTAACAATGCTTATAGCTAACAAACATCTAAAATCATTGTCATACAATAATGTTAATTTACACTACAATCACTCTGGCATTCACAGTGTTGTGATATAAAATACTGCCTCATATTTTCACCATTAACTTTTGGTTTCACCTTCAAGCGATTCTTGTTCTTTACACTTCCATACTTAGGTTGTCATGTTTCCAGTCGTTTGAATTTCATATGTGACATTTTCATCCCATATCTCTCATTGAACAATGGCAATGCAGTTTGATAATTTCTCCTACATTCATAGTACTAAAATAATATCTATCTTTACATCAAAATATGCCTAAATAATTAACATGACTAACTACATATAGTGTTGTATTTTATGAGTTCAAGTGGCTTTGAAACCTCAATAGCCACATTCTTTCATTTGATACTTTATTTCCTTTCTGAGTTCATGAAATGTAATAACTTCAATGAAAACATCCTATAACAGCTCAATTCATTTTAGAAAAAAATATTTTAATAAAGGCTGCTTAGCTTATGGAGGGAAACCAGAATATAAAGAAAATTATCATGGTTTCATTTAAAATTCTGAGGTTGGCCCCATGTGCCCCATGGAAATATTTTTCATATCACAATTTGGAAGGCCCCTTGCACCTACGAGGGTCGGCTGATAAGTCCCAGGCCTCTCGATGAAAACAACATTTAACAAATTTTTTTTTTATTTCTAAACATAATCTCCAGAAAGGCTATACATTTGTCATACCGGTGTTCTAATTTAATTAAACCATCTCTGTAGTGTGATTTATCGAGGTCCTCAAAATAGCTGTTTACCACATCTTCGTCCTCCAAGGGAACAGGTGGGGGTCACTGGGTGCTAGATCTGGTGAATAGGGTGGATGTTCAAGCAACTCGAACTTTAATTCGCAAATTTTCCCCATTGCAATGACTGAATGATGGGCCGGAGCATTGTCGTGATGAAACAATTTTTTTTTTTTTTTTTTTTTTTTTTTTTTGCCAAATTGAGGTCTTTGTCTTTTCACCTCATCACTCAAACGTTGCAGTAAGCTTGCGTAGTAGTCACCAGTGATACTTTTACCCTTTCCAAGTAATCAATAAAAATAATTCCCTTTGCATCCCAGAAAACACTTGCCATAACCTTGTAAGCTGACAAAATTGACTTTGCCTTTTTTGGAGTTGGTTCACCTGGTGCAATCCACTGTTTTGACTGTGATTTACTTTCTGGAGTGTAGTGATGTATCCAAGTTTCATCCATGGTAATAAGCCGTCTCAAGAATTCATTGGGATTTTTATGGTAGAGCTCCACATTCTTAACAGAAACAGTTTTTCTATGCAACTTTTGATCAGGTGTCAACAAACGCGGCACCCACCTCACACAGACCTTGTGAAAGTCCAAAACATTACTTAAAATATTACCTGCACGTTTTTTTGCTACGTTTACAGCCTCTGCTATCTCAAACAACTTTAATCTGCGGTCTTCCAGTACTAAACAATGAATTTTTCATCTCTGGAGTTGTGACTTCCACAGGGCGTCCAGAGTGAGGCTCATCACTAGTGCTTGTACGTCCCATTTTAAACTTTACAACCCACCTTTTAATCATTGAATATGAAGGGGCAGAGTCTTTCAATGTACTGTCCATTTTCTCCTTGATTTCTTTAGGAGTTAAGCCTTTCAAATGGAAGTATTTAATTAATGCTCATTTTTCCAAATCCTCCATTTTTGTGAAAACTCTAAAGTTCAATTTTTGAAGATTTAGAAGCTTGTAACAGTGATGTGTCATAATTTAAAATAGAGAGTTGAGGGTTGTTACACTACATCACTATGATATTCTTACTTGAATATCATAGTGATGTAGTGTAACAACCCTCAACTCTCTATTTTAAACTCTAAAGTTGTCTTGTTTAAAATGCTGTCATTCAAAAACTAAACAAGCTATTGACCTGTAACTATGGATACAAGCTAGTCTAGAGTAAAACTATATGATGCTACCTCTAACTGGTGTACTGGCGCCTTCTCTGTGTAAGGCCCAGGACTTATCAACCGACCCTCGTATAAGATTTGGAATTCTTGGCATTTGGTTTTTTTCTATTTGTTTAAGAGATATTAGGTGGCGCCGTGACCGAGTGGTTAGACCGCTCGCCTCCCACCGAGGCGACCCAGGTTCAATCCCAGGGACCTGCATGTGGGATTTGTGGTGGACAAAGCGGCGTCTGGGCGGGTTTTCTCCGGGTTCTCCGGTTTCCCCCGCCATTCATTCCACCAACTGCTCCATCATCACCTTTCCTTTCATCCATTTCACCAACATTTCGTTTCATCTACTTCCTTCATCCCATACCAGGCATCGGGCTGATCACCCATCCTGGATGCTCTGTCTGATCCATGAGTGTCTGCTCCTCGATGGGCCTCTGACCCCAGGCACCTGCTTGTAAGTCCTGGGGGGTGTAAGTCCTAAAATAAGAGGAGGGTAAACAGATAATGAATGAATGAATGAATGTTTAAGAGATATTCACCTGTAACACTTTATATGGGCCACCTTGTATATTATAACACACAAAATTACATGGAACACATTATAAATTCCAACAGTTTATTTATGTCTGTTTTCAAAAGAGGGAGAGTAGGGTAGAGGAAGAGAGAGAGAAAAAAAGATTTTTTGTAGTGGTTTAGTTGTATTTTTTTTTCTTTGTACTTGCACAGTCTTATTTAATTCCTGTACTTCATTTGGTCATGTACTGAAAATACGAGAGTTGGAAAGAAATACGTGGCAACACCGTTTTATCCCCAAACAGGGAGTTTTGTTGGAGTTGCTGTCGGCAACACATGTAGAGAGTGTGTATACAACTTGAGTGTAGGTGCTGCAGTGATAGGAGTGGCGTGTGTTGAATGTAGGTTGTCAAATCGCACCGCCCTAAAGGGGGGTGTTTTCCAAGTTAGAACAACGTGCATGGATAAAGATCGAAGTGGCCCGTGAAAACAAAAATGCCAGAGAATGTCACTCTGGACTACGTGAAGCATGCAGGAATGACACACTGCTGTATCGGACTGTGGCACGTTGGGTTGCAGCTTTTCATGCAGGACGTGATAGTGTGCATCAGGAACCAAGTGGAGGTCGAAAACCGAGTCATTGAACTGATTCAATCTTTGCTGCATGTGGACAGGAGGTGACTTCCAGGGAATTGGCTAATGAGGTAGGAATAAACCATGCTACCGTGTTGAATGTGTTGCAAAATGTGCTTGGTTACCGAAAAATTGCATCCTGAAGGGTATTGCACCACCTTACAGATGTTAAAAAATGGCATGGATATGCCCTTGCCGGTGATCATTTGGCGCGTTACAGATGGGAAGGTTGTGCATTCCTAGACAGGATCATCGCATTTGATGAAACATGGGCGCACTCTTATGAACCATAACCTAAGCGCCAATCAAATGAATGGTACCACCCATCATCTCCTGAAGCTGCGTCAGGAACCGGGGAATGTGAAGGTTATGCTGATAGTGGCATACAACATACATAGTGTCATTATACAGCATGTAGTTCCTCCAAACTAGATCATAAATGCTACACTAAATGCTAAATGCTAGACATCATCTTCGTCCTGCACTGTGCAGGAAACAACCCAACTTCCGAGTCAGGGATGCACCCATTGTTACAATGCAGTTGCTGTGGGGAACCTGATGGGGGTGGGAGGTTCTAGAGCACCCACCCTATTCGCCAGACATGAGTCCGTGTGTTTCATCTGTTCCCTAAGATGAAAGAACCACTGCGAGGGATGCATTTTGCAACAGAGATGTCATACTTCAAGCTATATGGCGCTAGACTATGTGGCAGTATTTTATATCACAACACTGTGAATGCAAGAGTGATTGTAGTGTAACTTAACATTATTGTATCACAATGATTTGAGATGTTTGTTAATTATAAGCATTGTTAGGAAATAAGTCTACACGGCCTCACTGAAACTGACAATAGGAGTGGGTAACAATGAAATGATGGAGTGAGTTGTTTATCAATTAGAAGAGACAAACAAATGACATCAGAGTAGCGCGCTTTTCTGTAGAAATGGAGGGAATATTTTCCCTAGAGCATATGTGTTCATAAATTTGATTGGATATAAAAATAGACGCTAATGTTGGCGCATTTTATTAACCAATAGCAGCTCTGTTATAATGTTTAGGCGTATCGGGGTGAGGGAGTATAAAAAGCTAAAGCCAGAGATGGGTAACACTCAGTCCAACAGAATCATTCGTGGATTATACGTCGCGCAGTTTTACAGAATCATTCACAAGGCAAACGTCGCGCAGTTCTATAGAATCTCTCGCGTCGTAAAGTTAGTTAAAAGATGTGAAATACGCGAATTAGTAATGTGCAGCAAATAAGTGATAATAGTTACATTCGAAAATACAACAGTTTCAGTCGGGCGTGTATCAAAAGTAAACATGTGAAATTAATGAAGTGTGATGGCAATAAAAGTGTAAAAACAAATTCTTTTATTAGTGTTATATTTTAGTAACAGCTCCTTTCCGTTTACACACCCTGTTTAAGAGATTTGCTCGACCTATAATAATAGCTAGCCGGAGGACAAAGAACCCAAAATTCAAACTAATAATACAATAACAGGTGCTCAGCAAATAACACTAACACGACGATACCGCAACAACTATAGCTATATCCTGCGACTTCGCCACATCTGCAATGGGTACAACATGCTGCAGGGGATTAAGTTGAAGGCCTGTAGAAGTCTCATGATTGTACAATAAATGGTTCACAAAAGAGTTATGTGTTGCCATTCTTTCCAGCCCTCGTAAATTCACACCATTACATGAACTGCGGAGGTCTGGCTCTTAAGTCAGCAATTACACAATAAAATACATAACATTTAATAATATAAAACAATGATATTTATAAACTATTGGTATATTTGTATGGCAATGAGGTAGACCCAGTGAAATTGCTATAATGTTTTACAACTGTCAACGAAAGCATTGCATATCCTGCGCCAGAAATAGAAAACAATGAAAACTCTGAACGTTATCTCACAAATTCACAAAATGGCCGTTCTAGTAAAAATTAAATTATTGTATATGCACAAAAAGGATTCTAGCAGTCTTTTTATTATCACTAAATCACACATTATCGACAACCTCTCGGATATTATTGGACTTCAATAACGCAACTTTATCAACATTTACGTTCATTTCTGCTCTCTAAATGATACTCTTTCAGAGCTTGAACGTTAAATCACGCTGCTGACTAGACAACAAGTTTTTATGTTCCTGCGGTATTAGTTACCACAGAATCTTTATTAATCTGTCTCTTTGAGCATCTATTTTGATTAATAACAAATAACTGATAACTAAAATTATGTCTCTATGGCAGTGGTGGCTACTACAATCATAATGTAAATAAGTATTTATATATTTCGGTTCATTCTGATTTGATCTTGTGTAGTGGGCTTCAGCACGCACTGTATTGTTTACAGGTGCCAAATAATCCACATACAGCTGCAACCCACAGTCATATAATGGCTAGGTTTAGGGCATGATGAACCAAGGGAGCGCACATGGAGAAGTGCAGGGCATAAGGCCCTATGTTGTTGGTAAACCTAATAGTCAATACTGATTGGATTCAAAACTGAACTAGTTGAGAAGAGAATTAAAAAGTTCAAAAACCAGAAATAGTTCAAAGAAATAAACGCATTAATCCCCAATAAGGGTAAACCTAAATTTATGAAATTCATACACCACCCTCAGACACTTCAAAAATTGCAAAAGATCTTTAACGAGTTCAACATAGTTCTGCATCAGAAAATAAATACAGGTTAAATCAGAATACACAGAGAGAATCCCTCTGAAAGGAGCCCGGGAGACTGCAACAAAACATACATCGGAAAAACCAAGAGAAACATAAGAACACTTCAGACATACAAACAATTAGCCAATGACTTCCAGGCAGAAAGGCACAATATAGAACAAAAAGTCAAACTGTTAAAATCATACATAACATTTGAACTGGACTTGTGGGAAATACTATATATCAAAAGTTTCAAACATGGAATTATGAATTTTGAAATTCCAGCAAATGATAAATTAATCTCTAAATTCACTAATACTACAGTTACCCAGGGAAGAAAAAGATCAGGGAATCACCAATTAGTCGACTAGCAGCCAAAAATGGGAACAATAGGTCCTTGAAATATGTCCTGCCAGTAATCTGGTAAGCGGAGCAGTATGAGTTGTTAACGTTTGATTCATTTTCCATCATTTCATTGTAGTTCCACTTATCTTAATACAGATCCAGATATATTCCACTCCACCTGTCCCAAATGCAACCAGATATGGCTAAGTTATGTAAATCTATTTAGTCTCGTCACTGCAACAGTTCTTTTATGGTTTCAAGTAGCATTTCTGGTTTTGCAACATTAAAATGGTTTTAACTATTAAGGCTGGTTCACAACCACCCGAGAATGGCAACCAGAATGGAAAGCAATGCACCATGCAAGATATTGGTTCACAACAGCCCGGTAACGAGAACAGGAATGCATATCGATCACAAAGCGAAAGTCGATTTTGCATGTTGGATTTCATTTGTTTTTAACTGACCAATGACATTTTTTCCACCTACTACCAATTTAGTCAAGCCAATGTCAAAATTCGATAGAGTAAACATTATCTAAATGCATATTCATTACATTTCCGATCTCTCTACTTATGCAAAACTTTCATTCCTTTATTTAATGGCATACATTAAAATTGTTTATTGTTCTTTTTTCATTTCCACCGGTTTTAGCTGTTCTTTGTAGCTTTTGCCATTGTTTTTAGGTAATCGCCAGTTTTGAGTTGCATATAAACAAACTACAAATGATCCCTTCACCAGAGGAAGCAACGCTGATTAGATTTGCGGGTGTCGGGATGAAGTTAGGAAGCACATTTACTACTAATTCCTTCCAGTTTCATGTTTCCAGCTTGCAAGTATAGAGAGCACTAGTGGCTGTTTCATGTCACGGCCGCTTAGAATAACCTTTAGAGTGAAGAGTCTAATATGCACAATAGGGATCTAATATGCCGTGCCCGGGAACGAGAATGAGAAAGTTAAAAGTTGGGCAACTCTTCTTTCCCATTCCCAGGGCCCGGGAAGGCTTCCCGTCGGCTGTGAACATTCCCATTTGAATACATGTATTTCAACTTTTTCATTCTCGTTCTGGTTATCATTCTTGTTGATTGTGAACCAGCCTTGAGGATATATTATTATGATGAAGCCAGCTGATGTAAACAATTCCAGCAAGGCCTTCTAGCCAAGGGTTATCGTTCTGGATCTTTCTGGGCTTTCCAAAACATTCAGCATGACTTTCTGAGAACTGTGCAGCTGTATATAAGAGAGCGCTCTTGCGGCAGTTGCAACTTGAGCACAAGTCAAATGTGAAGACAGTAGCGACAGTGGCATTGCATGTTGCAGCCAGTACAAGTGGAGTTGTGAATGGCGAGGTTGTTGAAAAGTTCAAATAAGTGAGTCAGTGAGCAGTTCTCCAAGCAAATTGGTGATGACATGTAGTAAAATTAGAGATGAAAATATTTTTTTTTACACAGCTGGCACTAAAAGCAGAGCCACTCATACTGGAAAGAGTATAAAATTCAGTGGAATAAAATTGCTATTACACTCCACTGTTACCACCCTTGTTTCATGCGATGGAAATTGAATATATATTAAGCTGAGACCTTGTATCATTAATGTATCGGCAGATTATTTGAATGACTTGGAATGAATTTGGCAGAACCAGAAGAAATTTTGCAAGTGGCAGAGAGGATTAAGTTGGAATTTTACCAAAGATGTACAATATACTGCATTGAAAATATGTTACCATATTCTGGAGTGAGAGAGAGGGAGGGAGAGAGAGACAAGAGAGAGAGAGAGAGAGGGAGGGAGAGAGAGAGAGAAAGAACATATGGAACTCTGTGAACAAATTACTATATGATGAAGTTGTATATCAATTTAAAGGATAACCAAGCCATTAGTAAATACTATAAACTTATAGCATACTTCAAGCAGAACTCTAAGATTATTATCCGAGAAAAAAAATCTCTGTTGATTTAATTTTGCCATAGCCTTCTATATATTATAGAACATTATGATTGTATATGTGATCATGTTGTCAACACTAGTGCTGTGAAGGCCAAACAGCAACAGATTAGAGCTCACCATTGCACGTCTGAATGTATACTACTATTTCAGCTGGATGCTTTATAATTTAATATTCAAGGCTGTCTGAAAACTAGTATACGACAACACATGTTAAAAGTGACTTTATTTTGCTCATAGGAATGCTACGTGAATAAAACTGCACTTTTAACATATGTATAATAAATATTTGTAATGAAATGTACCAATAAAGCATGTTTCATGTGTCTTAAGTTCTAAATTCTGAATGTTTACCTTCTATCAAGCAGTAGGTCATTTAAGTGCCAGGTGAAAACTGAGCTCTGTGATGAACTTTTCTAATGAAAAGTACTCCACGGCCTAAAAAGTTTGGGAGCCATTGATGTATACAAAGAACTTATGGACTACAATTTGTTGGGGAGGGAGATTTCTAGCTGTACTTGTCACTACCCTCCTCATCAGAGGAAGGAGAAGGCTTGACAGTGACCAGAGGTACAAGTCTTTTCAGGATGGGATAGCCACTTGAGTCTTCACCTTCTTCAACTCCCTCCTGTAGCTCCTTCTTAATCTCCATCTTTACGCTGTCATCTTCCTTCTCAACCTCCATCTCTAGATCTGGTGGACTGTTTTGACCGCTGGTTGGTGAATCGCTGCTTATCTGCAACCTTTCTAAAAGGACTACCAAAACACGCCTGTTACAAATTGCTCTCAGAGTGCTGATCCATTGATGCTCTTCATCAGATGTACTAGGAGATTTTGGGTTCTTATCCTCATTTGGCGTTTTAATGAGAGATTTTCTTGGTTCACCTTGGTCCCTTTTCTCTGTTTTTCTTGGTCGCCCTGGGTCCCTTTTCTTCGTTTTCCTTGGTGGCACTTGGCCCCTTTTCTCTGTTTTTCTTGGTCGCCTTCGGCCCCTTTTCTCTGTTTTTCTGGGTCGCCCTGGGTCCCTTTTCTCCGTTTTCTTTGGTGACACTCGGACCCTTTTCTCTGTTTTTCTTGGTCGCCCTCGGCCCCTTTTCTCTGTTTTTCTTGGCTGCCCTTGGCCCCTTTTCTCTGTATTTCTTAGTCGCCCTGGGCGCCTTTTTTCTGTTTTGCTAGATGAATCAGTACGATAGTTCTCAGAAACGGCAGAATCAATCGCATCTATAGGAGCAACAGTTCTACATCCTACAGTATTATCTTTCTTTGGAGACTTCTTACTTGTCAGTTGCAACCTTTCTTCTTCTTCTTCTTCATCCTCTTTAGGAGAAGACTGGCTTGAAGAATCCTCAACTGAAACTAAACAAAATCAATAAATTACTAGAAAGGTAGAACCAGGTTGAAAAATTCAATGCCAAAGCCATGGTTTGAAGCATTGATCTTTGGCTATTTGTGCCATTACTCTTAACTTAGCTACCATGGCAACATGCAGGCATGACATTACATTTCCCGACTGACTCACTTTTTCCCAGTAACCCATAAGGCATTTTCAAAGTAATTTTGAGACAACATACCCCAATGGTAACTTACAAGGTGCGGCAATAAAGAAACAGGATTCATGCTCTAACACATTATTGATAAACAGTCGATGGCAATTAATTGTTGTTCCACACAAGCCGTGTGTTGGACAGGGTTGGAAAGGTAGAATCAGACGACTGAAAAATTCAATGCCATAGCCGGGATTACAACCAAGGATCTCCCGGTCTCTGTCCGCTTGCTCTAACCACTGGGTTACCATGGCAACATGCCGGCATGCCATTAAATTCTCTAACTGATTCGCATTTATCCTGGTAAACCACAAGATCTCAAATTGTATTAAGATGACATACCCCAATGGCAACTTACAATATTGTAAGTACTTTAAGTCCCGGGCTTTATAGTTTCAACCACTGTTAGGTCAATTAATGGAATTAATTGTTCTTTCACACAAGCCATGTGTTGGACAGGGTTAGAAAGGTAGAATCAGACGACCGGGATAAATGCAAATCAGTTGGAGATTTTAATGGTATGCCGGCATGTTGCCATTGTAGCCCAGTGGTTAGAACAACCGGATGGAGACCGGGAGATCCGTGGTTCAAATCCTGGCATGGCATTGAATTTTTAAGTCGTCTGATACTACCTTTCCAGTCAATGGCAATGTTATCCCCTTCAATGTATTCCCTCTCTGGTCCCTGCAGCACTCCAGTGAACTTTACGCTGTTAGAAGCTGTGCTGCAGGTCATCTCATGTTATGCTGTCAACAGTTGTGTCACTCTTGTTTTCACTGCATCCATGGACTCAAACCTAGTCCCTTTGACTTTGGGAAAGAGAGAAAACTTACATGGTGCTATTTGGCAAATACAGTGGATGTTCCATCACTGGAATGTTGTTTTTCTACAAATAACTCTTCACAGTTGTGGGCTAGACATTGTTCTGGTGGAGGATTCATGAGGCATTCCTCCAAAAGTCTGGTCTCCTTAAAGTAAATTGTTTGTTTCGTATATTTTTTTACATAAAATTATTTAGCTTCTTGTTTGGGAAGCCAATTTGAAGAAGTATTGTTCTTGGAGTTTACTTTGTGTAAGAGGTACGCAAAACACTTTGGGCGTCAGTTTGAATTTGTTGATTACGTAATAGTTACTGTTGTTACGCAATATGCTGCTACGTACGAGAAGCTAATTTTAAGATGTATTTTTGTTGTTACGCTCCAAGTTTTTAAATATTATTAACTTTGTTATTAAACTGCTTCTATAGATATTATTTATGTTTGAATTTTGCCTCGGCTGCGTCAGTAATGTTTGTAGAGTCATGTATCTCTTAGGCAAGGTGCGGTACAACAATAATTGTAGATATACACAGAATTCAAGTTTTTAAATTCACTTCTTTTATTAATCCTTGCACATTTTAATAAAGCACTACACTTTTTAAGGGCTATGAGATTCTTTAATACTTTCACTTAGCTAACGTGTAGACATATTTTACGACTCACACGTAATATTTCTGTAGAGAACACATCTTCCATCTGGTCACTACCAAGGTTTGCCAGCAACTGAACCTTATTTCAACCATTAAACCCGTAAGCTTTGGTATTTCAAGTCTCTGATTGGCTAATTCTAGTCCAATAGAGTATCTGCATTTTACTTAAAGCTTTTCCTTTGCTGTTGATTGGCTAATTTTAAACTGTTACTGAATTTACATTATTGTTGCTATAATCATGACTAGTAACTTTCAAACTCTCAAACTCATTATTGCTACAAGGTTACCTCATTATTACCTCATTGTTAACAACTTAAAACTTATTATTCTCACAGCTCTTGCATTATTAAAGTATGTAATGTATTCACGTAACATTATTAAACATGTTTACAATAATAATAAGCATATGCAATGACTGTTACATACATTTAAAAATAATTATTACATACATATTGTTTCAAGGCGGGCTGTTATTGAATTTACTTATTATAAAAAATACAATTGAAATTATTTAGGTATTAAATTTTGCCTCATCCTTCATTGCACATGTTTCATGGAGGATCTTCAAAACATGATTATAATAAATCTGATTGACAGTATGACCTCAGTAAACCCAATGAATGTAAATAACCCCCATGATTTTTTTTAAAATAAAGGAAGGGAAAATTCAAGTTTCTTTGCATGTAATTATGTTTTTGAAGAAATGAGGATTACTTTCAATGTTTTCAAGAATGTCAACACAGCAATTCAATGTTCCTTTTGCGTAGGTGTGAGGATTTTTGGCACCATTTTAGCACACACTTTTTTCATGCACACATCATCATGCAAAATCTAACACTTTCCTTACTAGTGCTGGTAAGTTCAACTGCTGAAATGCTAAATCAGTGGCCTCCTCCAATAATTTTAGTGACTTTCTCCACATTCTCTTCAGTTTTCATAATGGAAGGATGGCCTGATTTTCGATTGTCCCTGACATCTTCCCTATCCTCCTTAATTTTCTTAAACCTCTTGAAAAGTTGCATATGTAAAAGATGAGGCAGTATTTTTAACACTTAAATGATTTCAGTCAAATTGTATAATATAAAATATAATAACAGCCCGCCTTAAAGCAATATGTGTATGTAACAATGTATAAAAAGTGTATATTACAGTCATTATATATGTTTATATTATTGTATACATGTGTAACAATGTTATGTGAATGTATTATGTAATTTAATAATGTAGGAGCTGTGAGAATGATAGGTTAAAAGTTGCTAACAATGAGGTAAGCTTGAGGCAATAATGAATTTGAAAGTTTAACAATACTACTTGTAATTCTTGGAAGCAATAATGTAATTTTTGTGAGTTTATAAAATAGCCAATCAACAACCAGAAAAAGCTTTAGTTAAATGAAGGTATTCTATTGGACTAGGATTAGCCAATCAGAAACTAAAATGAAGCAAAATTTACAAATTCAAAGTCAGTTGCTTGTAGACAGCGCTCATAACTGGATGCGTTGCTTGTTGACAGTGTTCCTAACCGGACACAAGACACGTCCTCGAGAAATTTAATACGTATTTTGTGTGAGACAAAAATAGTTTACGTGTTAAAAAGTGCAAGTAATCAATAAAAAAAATCTCACAGCTCTCTACATCAGTGAAGTGTTATTTAAATCATGTCAAGCATTAATAAAAGGAGTGAAGTAAAATTATAATCTGTTTAAGCCTACAATACAATCCAACTACTTCAAATTGACACCCAAAGCGTGGTGCAAATAACGAAACAATGCAACACCACCATAAAATTAACCTTGTTCAAAGACAATGATCACCATAAACTTCTGTCAACAATTTGTAAGTTTTTGTGCCAGAGTTTCTGAGTTTTGTTTGTAATTTGATGTTAACACGTTCTAATTTATCACTCAACATTTAAAATAAAGAGAGTTGGAGGTTGTTACACTACATCACTAAAAGGTTCTTACTTTGAACGCGTTTTGGGAAAACAGTTTGCTCCCATCGCCAGCTTGCTTCCAACTGATTTTGCCGGTTACTGTCTGGGGGATGTGTGTGGTTAGTGGTGTTCCTTGGTGCCGGGTTTATGAACCTCCAAAGGCTGCTGTGTGGCGGTAGTTCGAAATTCATTAGGTGATTCCTGTGTTTGATGACATGTATTTTTTCCCAGATGTCCAATTCATTTGACGGCGCCGTGGCCGAGTGGTTAGACCGCTCGCCTTCCACCGAGGCGGCCCGGGTTCAATCCCAGGGACCTGCATGTGGGATTTGTGGTGGACGAAGCGGCGTCTGGGCGGGTTTTCTCCAGGTTCTCCGGTTTCCCCCGCCATTCATTCCACCAACTGCTCCATCATCACCTTTCCTTTCATCCATTTCACCAACATTTCGTTTCATCTACTTCCTTCATCCCATACCAGGCATCGGGCTGATCCCCCATCCTAGCTGTTCTGTCTGATCCATGAGTGTCTGCTCCTCGACGGGCCTCTGACCCCAGGCACCCGCCTGTAAGTCCTGGGGGGTGTAAGTCCTACATAAGAGGAGGGTAAACAGATAATGAATGAATGAATGAATGAATGTCCAATTCATTGCTATTCTAGATTGGTTTTAAGAGTTTTATGTTTGAAGTGATTTCATGGTTTGAAGACCAGTAATGATGTGGTACTGCTGATTTATCTGTCTGTTTTTGGTAAATGCATCTCAGTTTTATTTCAAGATTTCTTTTGGTTCTTCCTATGTGTACCAGGTTACAGTCATTACAAACTATTTGATATATACCAGCTGATTTATTGTTGGGGATAGGGTCTTTTGTTCTGTTGCATAGTAGTTTCTGTATATTGTGGTTATTCTGTGGAGACAAGGTGATGTTGTATTTCTTGAAAATCCTTTGAAATTTATGATGTGTCCAAGGGTGGTAACTGAATTTTCTATATGCTTGTGGTTTTTGTTGTCTGAGTAAAGTAGCCGTTTGTTGGACTCAACATTATTCCGACAGAGCTCAAACACATGATCTGCTTCTAACACTTGTCACAGCCAGACTAACCACAGTGCATCGTGAAGCTTTGTATGACAGCAGAGGAGAATCCACAGGCCAATGCCCTACACCACTCTTTGCCCTCAAAGTGGCTGGAAATGAGTAAAACAATTAGATGCGGTTTCTTTAATGTCAAACCTTATACTGTTAGTATACGCAGTAGGTCTAGTGTTGGCTGAAGTGCTCAAATTCTACTCTGCTTCTTCACCTGTCCTCTACATCTGTAATGGTGGTTTGTTTACATTTTTATTATGCTCTGCTAGCATCTTGTTGCATGCATTTAGCACTCATGCTACCGCTGCCATTTTCATTAACTTTCTATGAACAGATGTCTGGGGAAGCGTGTATTGAGATATTCAAACGTATTTGGAGCACGTTTACATTTGAATTATTGAGTGTAATGTATTGTATTCATAGAATAAAGTATGAAATATATCAATTCCTTTAAAAAAATAAATAAATTTTAAGAAATACAATAATTTACAAAGATATGCTGTGTTTTATCATTAAATGTGCATTTCATAAAGTGCCACTATGATAAAAAAAATGTTTAGTTAGATTTCTCAAATTAAATACAAATCAATACTTCAGAAATCTATGGAAAAACACAGGTTTGTAAAAACAGGGTTTTTATTGAATATTATCCTAAATAATAAAAGCCAAATACCTTCAGCAGGGTGAACTCTTGTGGATGCACCTTGAGGCATATGAAGTCTAACTTCTGCTGCAGACATTGCATAAAAGGAACGTTTGTACTGCGGATGTTCAGGTGATATCCCATGCTTACTTAACAGGTGACGTCGAAGCGACTTTCGGAATGAATATGCTTTATCACAGAGAAGGCACTTAAATTGTTTCACCTCCGCATGTGTCACGAGGTGGGCCTTCAGTTTTACTTGGTGTGAAAACCACTTTGGACACCTGAAATCAATAACAGATTATACATACATAATTTACTGAGAAGAACTAGAATATACGAAGCAAAATATAAGTGCACAGTACAATTTTAATTCTGTGACAAATACATTTGTGATTTATTGCCCATAGACTCAATTACAAGTTTCAAGCATTGTCAAGTACAAAGATAAAAATTTAAATTACACTTTAGAAAATATATATGATTGTTTACACTTTGTTGAAAAGTTACAGTATAAATATTGTATGCAGGCTCTTTCAAGCATTGTTAAGTACAAAGAAGAAAATCATTAATATTATATACGGATTGTTTAAAAGATATTTTTACACTCTGTTTGAATCTAAAGCTGTTGCTTTTGAAAATTATGTATTATGGGCTTATTTTTCCACAACTCAGCTACTGCTTGGAAGTTTGGAGTGGAGCAGCGCAGCTATACATATGAATAGAATATTTATGTTACAGAAAAAATGTATAAGAATTATGTTCAATATTAAAAGATTGAAACATGTAGAAATGTATTTATTAAGGAAAACATTCTAACTTTTGTTTCATTATATGCTTATCAAACAATACTCTTAACTGTAAATAGCTCTAAAGACATACTAACAAATTGTGATGTACATCAGCATAACACCACACATAGTATGGATTTTCATAGAGTAGCTGTGAATACAAAGAACGTCAATACTGATCCTTATACGATGGGCACTATTTATATTTTGAGCCTTGGCAACCCTGAATGCTGTAGGTGCCATCTGATGTTTCCAATGGAAAGTTTGACATTTTTTACCATAATCTACTTCAAACATTTTGTCAATAGAGCATAATTTGTTTTGTTTACACTAACTTGAAAATTGTGTGTCAACGAAAACATGGAATTAATTGTGAAAATGTTCGTGCAATGATTTATTACGACTTTCGACGTGGATTATCAAGACAAGAGTGCATCGATCAACTAACTTCCACATTTGGTGACAAAGCTCCATCCTTTGCCACTGTGAAATGCTGGTATAACGAGTTTAATCATGGCCACCGTTCGCTCGATAATGAAGTTCGTGAAGGTCATCCTAAATCAGTTGTTGTGCCAGAAAACATTGATGCTGTATAAAAAAATTAATAATGAAAGATCGTCATGCGACATATTATGAGATTGAGGCAACCCTAGGCATTAGTTCCACGAGCATATATAAAATATTGCATGATTATTTAGCCGTGAAAAACGTTTGCTCTCGTTGGATCCCGCATAATTTGACGCAACCTCAAAAAGATGCTCGTGTCGATTGGTGTACAAAAATGCTCAAGAAATACAATGGTGGTGCCTCAAAAGACGTATATAAAATTGTAACAGATGACGAATCATGGATCTATACGTATGAGCCGGAATGTAAACAGCAGTCGACTGTATGGGTGTTTCAAGATGAAGCAAATCCAAAAAAAGTTACGTTGATATTTTTAATGAAAAGAAGCTAGAAACAGTGATGTGTATTGAATTTATTTAAAGGTGAGTCGGAATTGTTACACTAACATCACTTAAGTTTACTCACTTAACATGTTTCGGGAAACCGAAACCTTCTGAGGATGGGAACAACGGTTTCCCGAAACATGTTAAGTGAGTAAACTTAAGTGATGTTAGTGTAACAATTCCGACTCACCTTTAAATAAATCCAACAAAAGTTGTTCGCACAAGAAGCACTTCGAAGCAAATGGTCGCCTGCTTTTTCAGCAAAACGGGCCATGTGGCAAAAGTGCCTTTAGAGGAACATAAACCGGTCAATGCCGAATGGTACACAACCATTTGTTTGCCAGAAGTCTTCGGTGAAGTAAGGAAAACCAACAAGAACCGTAGGATCATTCTTCATCAAGACAATGCGAGCGCACACACATCTCGTCTAACAACAGAGTATTTGAAGGCTCAAAAAATTGAATTGATGGGTGATCCATTATACAGTCCTGATTTGGCACCCAGTGACTTCTTTTTGTTCCCAAACATCAAGAATAAATTGCGTGGACAATGATTTTCGTTGGCAGAAGAAGCCGTTGATGCCTTCAAAAACCACAATTTGGAGGTGACTCAAGAAGACTGGAATAAATGCTTTGACAAATGGTTCAAATGGATGCTAAAGTGTATTGATCATAAAGGTGAATATTTTGAAAAACAATAACGCAGTTTTCAGTCAGAAATTACTTTGTTTTAATTATTAGGCTCAAAATATAAATAGTGCCCCTCGCATTGTAGGTAGTATACTTTATAATAAGCTTCCTTTACAAATCAAGTCCAGTAAAAAGAATTGTTTTAAAAGAAATCTAAAGAATTATCTCATTCACAAATGTTTGTATAATATTGATGAACTATAAACCTTAATCATTGTAAATACTGTAATTAGCTCATGACAATGTCAGATGTTCTTTATGAGCCTATTGACAGTAATAAAACTTACTTACTTACATTTTACTTCAGTTGGTAGTCGGTTGTGCATATATAAACCAAATAGAAAAGGATCTTTGTTTATAGATTTTAAATTATAACTATTTTGGTACAAGTCCAATTTATACCTTGTGTCGTGACCATGTATTTCACTATTTGTTTTAGGTTTGTGCAGTTCAGTCAGACAGATTACTCTATATATGTACAAAGACACTACAGTAAATAGTTTTTCTCTTTTGAAGACTTCCTTACAGGACTCACGTTTTCCCATTTTGAACATTGTTCTGATATATTTCTTCTGGAGTACTAGAACCCTCTGGATGAGGGTTACCTATACTTCTATGCCATATTGAATGTGCAAGTAAATTAAGCCATGATATATAGTTTTGAGAACATCTATGTCACATGTTTTTGCAAACTCTCTCAACAGCTACAGGTCTTTACTAATTTTTTTACATAGGTTGTCAATGTGATTAGTCCATGATATGTATTTATCAGCCTGTATACCTAAGAAGTGAGGGGATTCCTTTATCACTGTACCTGCAAGGTTAATATGAAGCATAGCATCTGTTTTCATTTCTTTCTTTTTTTTTGTAGTTCAAATTTAATTATATTAGTCTTTTCAGAGTTGCTCATGAGGCTTAAGGTTTTGAAAAAGTTATATATCCTAAGCGATTCCTTGGTGGCTAGTGACTGAAGGTTGCATTACAGATAATAGTGGTGTCATCAGCATAACTCAATTTTCTGAAGCATACATGTCATTTATGTAAAGCATAAAAAAGTAAAGGGCCAATCACTGAGCCCTGTGGTACAGCATGTTTGACAATTTCTGCAGCAGATTTAACTTTTGGTGTGTTAATTTCTTGTTTGAAACTTATTTCTGTGTACTGTATTCGCCCTTTTAGATATGATGAGATGAATCTGTTAGCAACCCCCCTAATTCCATACTTTTCTAATATTAATAGCAATATATCATGTTGGACACAATCGAACGCCTTAGATAAGTCGAGAAATATACTAGCAACTTTCTTTTTGTCATCCAAATTGCTTAAGATATTGTGGACAAAATCTACCAGTGCAGTGATAGTTGATCTTTTAGCTCGAAAACCATGTTGAAAGTCACTGAGAACGTTATGTTTTTCTAAAAAAGTGATAATTCTTTTCATTAGTAGTTTTTCAAACAATTTTGCAATTACAGGAGTAAGAGAGATTGGTCTATAGTTTTGCATAATTCTTTTGTTGCTTTTTTTGTGTATTGGAGTAATAATGCTGATTTTTAAGCAATCTGGAAATATGCCCTGCCTTAGCAATTCATTCATCAGATAGACCAAGGGGATGATTACAGAATGTTAACAGTTTTTTCAACAATTTGGAACTAATGCCATCCCATCCAGTGGAATTTTAGTTCTTAAACCCATTAATTAAACCTAGGACCTCATCTGACATAGTATCATATAAATAAAGAAAGACATAAACCTGTTAGCACTAACAACCAAATATGATGGACGGTAGCAAAGAGAAGCATGTGAAAATTTGTCACAGTGCCTCAGCCTGGACACCCACCAGCAAGTGGCAAAGATGTACAGACTGTGTCCACATTATTGGAGAGACTGTAAGTTGAATGAATGAATTTGTTTTACAATTTTTTATACAATATATATCACTCGTACCCCTACATCTTACATACCATTTGTCTGGTCCTTGTTTTCTTATTGAGCCACTCAGATTGCTTGGCTCCCAGGCCATATCGCTCACTGAGCGGCCCTTGCCTCTCTTACTTTTCTAGACCATTTTTCCTTTACCTTCCTTAAAAATTCTCCCATGCCCTTGATTTTCTTTTCTTCTTTCCCTGTCAACATCCTTATAGCTACTTTTTTTCTATGCATATTTTCCCACACTTTTTCCCTCCAGCTCCTTATTTCCTTACATTCAATCATATAGTGTTCTGTGCTTTCTCTTCCTCCACACAACTGACATATCCCTCTTCTGCTGCCTCTCATCCCACTTAAATACATTGATCACATTCTCATCCATGCTAAACCTTACCTTTCTTGTCTGTTAGAGCAATCAACATACCTCTCTCTTCCCCACTCCTTCTTTATCAATTTATAAAACCTTAATGATGTTTTTATCTTCCCCATATCTCTTGTTGTTCTATATCTTCCACTCTGTTTCTTACTACTTTCCAAAAGCAGTTTGTATTTCTTTCTTCTAGCCCCTATATATCCCCCATTCCAATTAATTCCATTATTCTTTTGGTTTCTTTCCACCAGCTGTTTTTGCTTATTAGAACCTTTTGCTGAATCATGCATATCTTTAAGATTTCACCTTCCCCCATTGTCATACATCTAAACCAAAATTTTAAAATTATTTCTCCTATTATACCTTTCCTCCTAGTTCTACCAATGCAACCTTGCCTGATGCTGCTCTTGGTGGTCCAATTAATTCATTACAAAACATTCTATACATTTGGTCATTTTTCTTACTTAGTTCTCCCCCCCCCCCCCCTACAAAAGGTGCTAAACAACATGAAACATATTTTGAATGAAAAAGACAAAAAGTTCCTCATACTGAGCAACCCTATCACACCCAGGATATATGGATTACCAAAAATACATAAACCAGGTCAAAAAATGAGACCAATAACAAACACTATAAACTCATCCACATACAATATATCAACATGGTTAGTTAAAGAATTTCAGAAACTTCCACAGTCCCACAGCCTAAGTATTAAGAATACATTTGATCTGATAGAAATTATCAAAAACCTAGAACTCTCAGACAATGACCTTTTGGTGTCGTTTGATGTCATTTCTTTGTTCCCTAGCATACCAAGAGAAAAACTCCTTACATACACCAGGCAGTGGTTAAAGTCAATAGACATGGGTAATGAAAAAATACAGGAATATCTTGCTTTGATAGAGTTATGTATCAATGAGAAATCCATTATCCCCATTTCTAGCCAATTTGTTCATGAGCTTTCTAGAGACCCACACAACAAATGCATTCCCATCTTTATTTAAACAATGGTTCAGATATGTTGACAACATCATTGCAGTAGTTAACAAGAAACTTGCCAAATACACCTTAAAGTTACTTAATATGATAGACAGCTCAGTAAAATTCACTATGGAAATAGAATCAGACAACAAACTCCCTTTCTTGGATATAATAGTCATTAGAACTAACAATAAATTAGAATTTGGAATTTTTAGAAGACCTATACACACGGATAATTACTAAAGAACAAAGGATATAACCCAACACTACATAAACATGCAATTTTCAACAGTTTGGTCTTCAGATTGGTAAACATACCCTTGAAAGATGAGAAATATAAGAAAGATCTCCAAAACATCATAGAAGTAGCCTACAAAAATGGCTTTGCAAAAGAATTAGTATACAAGAAAATCCAGAAATTTAAAAAAGATAAAGAAATAAAGGAAATCACCACACTACAAAAAATAACAGAAGACAATAGTTTTAAAAAGTTTACATTTCATCCAAAGGACAAACACAAAAAATAAAATTCCAAGAACTTAAGTGCCAGGCATTTACCAGATAAATTGTAGTGATTGCAAACTTAGATATATAGACAAAACAAAAAGGAACATAGGGGTGAGACTGAAAGAACATTTTAAAAATATAAGACACAAAGAAACTGAAAAATCTGCCATTGCATATAATTTCTAGAATTCAAACCACAACATCCATAATGAAATAAATCTAATCAAGTCAATCCAAAATCCAATAGAATTGACAATATGGGAGAAACTTCTCATACAAAAAAACAAAAGCCATCTAATGAATTTCAATTTCCCTCCAGAAAAGGATCTCATCTTTAAATACATCAAGTAGAGTATGACGTCAATATCAGGAAGCCCAACGGCAATGTCTACACCGGAATCGACAGACTCGTTAGTGGCTCTTAGCTGATGATGAAGACAGGGTGTCTTCAAAACGCGTTGAAAGAGTGAAGTTGCCACTAGAATTTATATTAATATGTTAACTACTTCACTGTGTTTCCCATGAAGTATTATGTTAAAATTATTTACATTATTTACACTTGTTTCTGGCTCATATATATGAAACAACATATAATTTAATGTTACTCAACATCTACCAGCAGAGCTGCTGTTACTATGTTATACTGATCATGGTGGCTCAGTGACGAATCAGGAACTAACCTTCAAGGAAAATATCCCATGAAAATCTGTAAAAAAAAAAGCAGACTTTTTACTTCATGCAGCATTTCCTCACCTGCCACACCTCCTCAGGGACATTTAAGGAGTGTAGACCTTTAAATATGATGTAATTAGAGCAACTTCCAGGCACTGTAGGGCTTTAAAACTTGAAGAAGGTTATGTTGTGCTGCTTTTGTTTTGTTTGGTTACGTAATTTTAACTGCTATTACGCAATATGCTACTACATATGAGAAGCTGATTTTAAGATGTGTTTTTGTTATTACACTTGTTATCAACATTGCTTCTATATATTATATATGTTTGAATTTTTATGTTTGCCTCGGCTGCGTCAGTCTTACTTTAGTCATGTATCACTAAATTAGGGTGCGGTGTGACAATGATTGTAGACATCACAGAATTTAAGTTTTTAAATTCACTTCTTTTATTAGTTCTTGCACATTTTTATAAAGCACTACACTTTTTAAGAACTGTGAGAATCTTCAATACTTTCACTTAGCGTGTATATATATTTCACGATTCACTCGTAGAGAACACATTTTACATCTGTTCACTACCAAGGCTTGCCAGTAACTGAGCAACTTTAAATGGTTAAACCTGTAAGCTTCGGTATTTCAAGTCTCTGATTGGCTAATTTAAAACTGTCACAGATATTACATTATCATTGCTTTAATCATAACTAGTAATATTCAAACTTTTAAACTCATTATTGCGACAAGGTTACCTCATTGTTAGCAACTTAAAACTAATTATTCTCACAGCTCTTGCATTTAAAGTAAATAATGTATTCACATATTAATTAAAAAAAATCTGATGTGTTACACTCACATGACTTTCTCTACTCTTGTACAAACTATTTTTACAAACGCTTATTCTCCATATGCTTCATGTTAATCGAGATGTTAATACTATTGCTAATTTTCTTGTAGATGCAAGGGGAATATGGTAGGTTTTAAGCGATAGTCAAATATTTTAAGCGTTGGTTGCTATGTGGCGCATTCCATTCTCTTTGCATGTCCAGGCCATAAAAAAATTAATAACGAATTTGAGAAAAAGTATAAGTATTGGAAAATTTAAGGGAATAACAAGCAATATCTCGAAAACGGTTCACTCAACAAAAAAAATGTATATGACATAAATTGTGTATTTTAACGCGATCTACATCTTTTGTGTAGTAAAATTTTGTCTATCTCTTATGGTTTACCAGTTATGCAAAAGTCGTTCACAATGAAGAATACTTTTGGAGACATTCCCAGAAAATTCGAGATATACATTTCATTTCTCATGCCAATATCTTAAACATATGATATTTTAATCAAAATCGTTAGAGCCATTTTTGAGAAAATTAAAATTTTCGAAAAATGTTCCATGTAAAGGGTAGTCTGGGGTGGGGGGATTTTCTTGAAAACCTTCGTGTCGCATCTCTGGAAGATACTGAACCTAAATACCAAGTTTGGTGTTTATCCGACTGTTCGTTTCTGAGTTATGCTGTTCACAGACACATAGACACACACACGGACATTTTTCTAAAAATGCTTTTTTTGGATTCAGGGAGTCTCAAAACATGTATTTCCGGTGAAATCTCGGTATCGAATTTTTGGGTGGAATACAATACTTCCCCTACTTACTATACGTAGTAGAGAAAGTAATAAGCATATGCAATGACTGTTACATACAATTCAAATAATTATTATATACATATTGTTTCAAGGCGGGCTGTTATTGAATTTACTTATTATAAAGTACAATTGAATTATTCAGGTATTAAAATACTGCCTCAAACTTTGCATATATGCACTTTAAACCACTTAGTATTTTTTTCCACAAAAAACACAAAATGTGAAATTTTGTCATTTTTGGCCACATTTTCACCCATTTCCTCCTTAACAAACCTGTTTCTTCTCTTTCTAACAGTGCAAGTGTCTGCCTCAACAGAGACAACACTCAACAGTTTAGTTAATATGACATTTGAGAATACTTACAAGGGGCAGTAACATGTAGAAGGCTGATGAATTAACTCCATATGCTGCCGCAGATTTTTATTATGGAAGAAGCTTTTCCCACACTGCCGACAAGGATACTCTGTTTCTTGGTTGTGAAAAACCCTGTGCTGCTTTAATGCAAAGTTGCTTGTGAAGGACTGCAAAAGGATGAATAGCTTTAAATAAACATAATTTCATTTTCAGAATAAAATAAACACAGCACAGCTTTGCCTTATTGTTGGTATACTAAACAACTATAAAGATACTAACTAAATAAAACAGAACTATTTTGAAATAAACACACTTAAATGCTCTATTTCATGATGAATTAAAATCCTCCAAAACAATGCATAGAAGAAAGAAAGAAAAAAAAATCTGATGTGTTACATTTGAAGTAGTTATGTGGTTATGTAATATATATGTTTATACTTGAAGAAGATGTATGCTTACGTAATATATTTAACTTGAAGTAGAAAGTTTGTTACGTAATGTTTAACTTGAAGATGATATTTAGCTTACGTAATTGTATTTTACTTATTATTTATTTAGTTGCATTTAAGGAGTTCCTGGAACACGCTTTGGGCGTCGGTTTGAATATGTTGATTACATAATAGTTACTGTTATTATGCAATATGCTGTTACGTATGAGAAGCTGATTTCAAGATTTTTTTTGTTATTACACTCCAAGTTTTACACTACAATATTTAACTTTGTTATTAACACTGCTTCTATATATTATTTATGTTTGAATTTGCCTCGGCTGTGTCAGTCTTGTTTGTAGAGTCATGTGTCTTGGGCAGGGCGCGGTATGACAATCATTGTAGACATCACAGAATTTAAATTTTTAATTCCACTTCTTTTATTAATTCTTGCACATTTTTATAAAGAACTACACTTTTTAAGAACTGTGAGAATCTTCAATACTTTCACTTAGCGCGTATACATATTTTACGATTCACACATAAAGAACACATCTTCCATCTGTTCACTACCAAGGCTTGCCAGCAACTGAGTAAGATTTCAACGGTTAAACCTGTAAGCTTTGGTATTTGAAGTTTCTGATTGGCTAATTCTAGTCCAATAGAATATCTGCATTTTACTTAAACTTTTTCCTTGCTATTGATTGGCTAATTTTAAACTGTTACTGAATTTGACTTATCTTTGATATAATCATGACTGGTAACTTTTCAAACACTCTAACTCATTATTGCTACAAGGTTACCTCATTATTACCTCATTGTTAGCAACTTAAAGCTTATTATTCTCACAGCTCTTGGATTATTGAAGTATATAATGTATTCACATAACATTATTAAAACATGTTTACAATAAAAATAAGCATTTGCAATGACTGTTACATACAATTTAAATAATTATTACATACATAGTGTTTCAAGGCGGGCTGTTATTGAATTTACTTTTATCTAAAATACAATTGAAATTATTCAGGTATTAAAATACTGCCTCACATTGATGTGACTATCTCTATCCTCTATCGTTTATTAGTGAGTATGCAAATTATTCTTATAAGTATTTATTTTTCTACCTACTTCATTTTAATTGTGATAAACCTTTCTGGAAATAGCTACGAGGGCTGATCAACAAAGACGGAGACTGATCTTTTCCTGTAGCTTCCGTGATAGTTTTGTATCTGTAACATAAATATTTGAAAAGAGCGTGTTTTTATGTATAATGTTGGTAGGCGGCAGCACTCTCGTATTGGTAGGTTGGTAGTAATGCTCTATTTTGTAGACCCTACATGCATTTCACATACCAGCTGCATCTCTTTGCTGATGGAGGGGATGCATTTTTTAAATCGATTATCACCGGTGATGAGTCATGGCTGCATCATTATGATCCTGAAGGAAAACAAGCCAGCACAGTGTGGAAATCGCCAGGTTCTCCAACACCAAAAAAGGCAAAAGTTGTTCCATCTGCAGGGAAAGTGATGGTAATCACATTTTTTGACTGTAATGCAAAGATTTACCAGCATGCAGTTCCCGTCACACTACTGTTACAGCAGCATACTACACGTCAGTATTGGCTACACTGAGGAAGCACATTGCAAAGAAACAACCAGAGCTTTTTCGGACTGTGTACCACATCCACCTTATAGCCCCGATCTTGCACCCTGTGACTTTTTTTTATTCCCATCACTAAAGGCAAGTATTCAATTTGAGAACTCTGAAGCAGTGCTCAAGAAAAGTGAGGCGATTCTCAAGGACCTGACAAAGAATGGTCTGCAGCACGTGTTCAAGGACTGGCAGAGACGCTATAAAAAGTGCATTGAAGTAGGAGGGGACTACTTTGAAAAAGATCATGTAAACATTGAATTGGAGTAATAAACATCTGTGAAACAAAAATCAGTCCCAGTCTTTGTTGATCAGCCCTCGTACATTACATATTTCCTTATAGATACAAAGAGAACAGTGATAGTCAAATTTTAAGAACTGGACGCTATATGCTGGCCTTAAAATTCCATACTGTTTTCATAACATCGCGAGAAACAGTTGAAAATCTACAGGATTTTAAAAGAGTGCCTAAGTATTGAACAACTCGAACCATTAATAACAAAGAAATGGCTGATGCCATAAAAAAAAGTTATTTGAAATAAACTGTGTATCTTAAGAGATCTACAGTTTTTATGTAGTACATTTTCGTCTATCGCTTAGCGTTTATCAGTTATACAAAATTTCTTCCGAATGAAGAGGACTTCACAGGCTATTCCCAGAAAATTCAAGATATACATTTTTTTTGTCATGTAAATATTGTCATGTAAGCTGTTGAGGATTGTAAAGGATCATGTCAAGGCTCATATATTTATATTATGGACAGTTATTTATTTTGGTAAATTTATACTTTTTATACATTCTTATATAAATTATATATTTTTAAATTTCTCGACTTTTGGATTTAACAGCAGTTAACACTCTTAGGAACAGCAAGAGTAACCACTTCCTATGATAATTCTAAGGGGTTTTACCATTACATCAGCTTCCTCTGGCGTACGTTGAAGTAGTATTGTTCTTCAATTTGTAGATTGTAGGTTACGTAATTATTTGGAGGAGTTTGCCCCACAGTTGTACGCCAATTTGAAGAAGGTTATTTAGCTACGTAAATATTATTAAGGTTACATAATGAAGATACACTCTGATGTTGTTTGAATTTTAGGACGCCAAACTTTATAGTGAAGATGATGCTTGGTTTTTACGTAATATTATTAAAGTTATTTGCCTCGGCTGCTTTCAGTCGCACTATAGAAACACAAGTTCTTGCAGGGTTGCGATGAGACTCAAATTATAAGACGCACACAATTTACTTTTTAATTTTTTACTTCTTTTTATTTCACTTAATATTTGCACATCTTATAAACACAACACTTTATAAAATAAAACTGTGAGCACTTAATACATTTTTGGCGATAAACACAAATTTTATTACGTTGATATTGTAATGAAAAGAAGCTAGAAACAGTGATGTGTATTGAATTTATTTAAAGGTGAGTCGGAATGTAACACTAACATCACTTAAGTTTACTCACTTAACATGTTTCGGGAAACCGTTGTTCCCATCCTCAGAAGGTTAATTCGACTGGCCCGTGTTGTTGGTGTTTCCGTTTTTTGGACTGGATCCGGTGGTGGCATCTTGTGGTGGAGAAATGTACTTCCAGAGAGGATTTGGTGGCGGCAAATCAAAATTCATTAGATGTGTGTTGTGTTTTAGAATGGTGATCTTCTCCCATGCATCTAATTCGGCTGCAAATTTGGCTGGTTTGACTAATGTAATATTGGGTTTGATGTTGTGATTAGTGATCCAAAAATGGTGTGAAACTGCAGATTTGTCCATTTGTTTGTATTTAATACATCTCATGTGCTCCTTTAGCCTAGTTTCTAGGTTTCTTTTTGTCTTACCTATGTATACTTTATTGCAATCTGAACAATTGATTTTATAGATTCCAGCTGTTTTGTCTTGTGGAATGGGGTCTTTTAACTTGTTACAAAGTAATTTCTCTATGTTAAATTTGTTCTGTGGAGCTAGGCTGATGTTATGTTTCATGAAAATCTTCTTAAATTTGTGAAAAGTTCCTGGGTGGTATGTGAATTTCCTGAACTTTAGCTCTTTATCTTGCTGGCTGAGATTTGTTGTGTTTCTGATGTGCATCTGTCGTTTGAATTTTGCAATTTTTTTGTCAATAGTTGTTTTGTTGTACCCATTATGTATTGCTGTGTCTACTATATGCTGGTATTCTAACTGGTATTCTTTTTTATTTAAGGGGGTATATACCAGTCTATGTGTTAGGCTGTTTAGTACTGCATGTTTGTGTGTGGTTGGATTGAAACTCTTATTTTTTATGTAATTAGTAGAGTGTGTTGGCTTCCTGTATATGCCAAAGGTTAGGTTCTTTTGTTCTCTGATGATTTTTAGGTCTAAAAATGGTAGCATACCTTCTTTTTCTATTTCTATGGTGAATTTTATTGATTGGTTCTGTAGGTTTAGTAAGGCTAAGGAGTCTTGTATGAACCTGTTAGGGACAACAGCGAAGATGTCGTCAACATATCTGTGCCAAACTTTAAACATGTATGGAAAGGAAGTTGTTATGTGTGTTTCTAAGTAGCTCATAAATAAATGTGCCAAGAAGGGTGAAAGTGGGTTGCCCATGGTTAGACCAGTTGGTTGTTGATAGAACTTCTTATTGAAACTAAAACAATTTTGTGCAATGCATAAATTGGTAAGTTGTATGAGGTCTTCTATTTCTTCTTCAAGTAGGTTAGTCTGCTGTAGCCATTTGTTTAATTGACGCAGGAGTTGATCTGTAGGAACACTTGGAAATAGTGCAGTGACATCAAAGGAAACTAATCTGTCTTCTGGTTCGAGTTCCAGGGATTTTATCTTCTGTATTAAATCTAACCAAATGGTTAGTACAGAGATTCTCTTCACTACCAAAATTCAATAGCAAAAACATAATGAATTCAGAAGTTTTAATACAGAAGATAAAATCCCTGGAACTCGAACCAGAAGACAGATTAGTTTCCTTTGATGTCACTGCACTATTTCCAAGTGTTCCTACAGATCAACTCCTGCGTCAATTAAAGAAATGGCTACAGCAGACTAACCTACTTGACGAAGAAATAGAAGACCTCATACAACTTACCAATTTATGCATTGCACAAAATTGTTTTAGTTTCAATAAGAAGTTCTATCAACAACCAACTGGTCTAACCATGGGCAACCCACTTTCACCCTTCTTGGCACATTTATTTATGAGCTACTTAGAAACACACATAACAACTTCCTTTCCATACATGTTTAAAGTTTGGCACAGATATGTTGACGACATCTTCGCTGTTGTCCCTAACAGGTTCATACAAGACTCCTTAGCCTTACTAAACCTACAGAACCAATCAATAAAATTCACCATAGAAATAGAAAAAGAAGGTATGCTACCATTTTTAGACCTAAAAATCATCGGAGAACAAAAGAACCTAACCTTTGGCATATACAGGAAGCCAACACACTCTACTAATTACATAAAAAATAAGAGTTTCAATCCAACCACACACAAACATGCAGTACTAAACAGCCTAACACATAGACTGGTATATACCCCCTTAAATAAAAAAGAATACCAGTTAGAATACCAGCATATAGTAGACACAGCAATACATAATGGGTACAACAAAACAACTATTGACAAAAAAATTGCAAAATTCAAACGACAGATGCACATCAGAAACACAACAAATCTCAGCCAGCAAGATAAAGAGCTAAAGTTCAAGAAATTCACATACCACCCAGGAACTTTTCACAAATTTAAGAAGATTTTCATGAAACATAACATCAGCCTAGCTCCACAGAACAAATTTAACATAGAGAAATTACTTTGTAACAAGTTAAAAGACCCCATTCCACAAGACAAAAAAGCTGGAATCTATAAAATCAATTGTTCAGATTGCAATAAAGTATACATAGGTAAGACAAAAAGAAACCTAGAAACTAGGCTAAAGGAGCACATGAGATGTATTAAATACAAACAAATGGACAAATCTGCAGTTTCACACCATTTTTGGATCACTAATCACAACATCAAACCCAATATTACATTAGTCAAACCAGCCAAATTTGCAGCCAAATTAGATGCATGGGAGAAGATCACCATTCTAAAACACAACACACATCTAATGAATTTTGATTTGCCGCCACCAAATCCTCTCTGGAAGTACATTTCTCCACCACAAGATGCCACCACAGGATCCAGTCCAAAAAAACGGAAACACCTACAACACGGGCCAGTCGAATTAACCTTCTGAGGATGGGAACAACGGTTTCCCGAAACATGTTAAGTGAGTAAACTTAAGTGATGTTAGTGTTACATTCCGACTCACCTTTAAATAAATACAAATTTTATTATTTATACTTTACAACATTTTTTTTTACCATGACTTTCACGTCTGCTCTGTCTAATATCTTGCCAGAGACTGACTAGATTCAACGGTGAAAACCTTTAGCTTTGGTAATGCCAGTCTCTTATTGGCTAATTCTAGTCCTATAAAATTTAAGTATTCAAACTAAAAATCTTTCTTTACTTTTGATTGGCTAATTCCAAACTGTAAGCAAAATTATGTTATTACTGGTCTTTTTCATAACCAGTACTTTTAAAACTTCAGACACATTATTGTCACAAAAGTTACATTATTGCCTCATTATTAACATCCTAAAACATAGTAATCTCACAGTTTTTGCACTATTAGAGTATATAAACATTTACATATCACTAATAAATATGTTTACAATAAAAATAAGTATTTACAATGACTTTACATACAATATAAATAATAATTATATACATATTGTTTTCTAGGTGGGCTGTTATTGAATTTAATTAATAAAAAATACAATTAATATCATTTAGGCATTAAAATACTGCCTCAACGCGTAGATTTGCACAGCTTGAGGTGCACCCTGAGGTGTCATGCGTCACTAGGAATGTTCTAGAACAAATTGAATGCTTTGCTGCTATTGGCTGTTACAACTCAAGCCTAGGGCGTTGATACATCATATTTGGTAAAGCTTACAGCATGATTGCTGTGATCCTCCTAGCCAGGGATGATCTATATTAAGGCCGTCAGAACTGCGTTGTGGGGTTCTAGTTTTTCTGGAAACTTATATTATGTATTTATTTAAAGGTGAGTCGGAATTGTTACACTAACATCACTTAAGTTTACTCACTTAACATGTTTCGGGAAACCGTTGTTCCCATCCTCAAAAGGTTAATTCGACTGGCGCCAGTCGAAACATGTTAAGTGAGTAAACTTAAGTGATGTTAGTGTAACAATTCCGACTCACCTTTAAATAAATTCAATACACATCACTGTTTCTAGCTTCTTTTCATTACAATATCAACGTTATATTATGTATTTCACTTTGTATTTTTTGGAGGTTTTATTATCATCCTTTTAAATACATTTAAAGGACATGTCCAATTACAAATATAAAATAATTTAACAAGTACAGCTTATAATTTTACATGTCTTCTTTTACATTGCATGTACATTAAATATCATTTTCACTTCACGTTGCTTTACCATGTCTAAATTGATCTATACTATAAATTTCATTTTCTATTAAGTATTTCTTTATTGTTTTCAACATTACATTTGGCTGGTTTATGTTCTTTATTTCTCTAGGTAATTTATTGAATAATTCTCTTCCTCTAATTTCTATGGCACGATTATTTAGAGTTCCCCTTAATGTTATTCACCTATGTTCTAAAAAGTCTCTTCAAGACAGTTGAAACTATACCCCCACCACTGTAACGTTGCACTTGACAGCTAGCGTTTAAGTTGGTACACCCGCAAAAAAACAGATGAAAAGCTTTAACCATTTGACTCCCTAAGCCAATCACAAGGCAGCATTCCAGAAGGTCGATGACAAAGCAGAAGCGGAACAGGATGGAAGTGGCTCTGTTGCTGGATGTAGCTATTCCCAACCACGTGCTTCAGTTTGTAAATCTCTAGCATGCATGTTGAGTTGTTCTTTGCAAGCTACATATTGTTCATTGTTATTTATATTTGTGGTTATTGTTTTATAGTTTTGTTATTGTTCGTTTATACATATATTTATTTATATTTATCTATTTTTTATATATATATATATATATATATATATATATATATATATTTCATTCATATTATTTATTTATACAAGATTTAAGTGCGACAATGTCTGAAAAACGATGTCAATTGCCAAGTGATGATTCACGAAGTGAAAATCCTTTGTGCCGAGGTGTGCCACTTAATAGTCAGGTATTGGAACTATTGAGGAGGACCCGAGAATTCTTTGAACAGGAAAAGGAGTACGTGAAGCTTCAAGAACATCCCTCTATTCCTGCTGATAAAGCTGTACACTGTCACTTCAACCCTTCAAATTAGTGTGGAGTGACATTTAGGCTTATGTGAGGGAGAACAATAAGTCATTTACCATTACCAAGCTGGAAAGGTTTTGCGGGATGGTGTGGCGGCGGTGGATGCGGCTTTGTGGAAAAGAAAATAGATCATGTAAATAAGCTAATACGAAAAGCACAAGAAATAGATGGAACTATTAGTGAGTGTGAACCATATATGCCTTGGAAAAGAAGAAGAACACGACGATGATGATGATGATGACGACGACGACAGGGATTTGGTTGGAATTGAACCATTGCAGTTTTAAATCGGTGAGTGAAAATAACTTTGTTATCGCATGCTTATAATTTGTTTTATTTCTCCTCATTGTAGCAGGCAAGTTTGCATTAGAAACAGGAGCCAGATGGTACCAACAGGACATCCTAGAGAGAGTTGTGGGACCCTTGAACAACACGCTTGGGTCTTTCAGCAAGACTCAGCTAGAGGCTAGAACAACTCGAGCATAGCACAGGGACAATGTTCCAGAATTCATTGCAGCAGACTGGTCCTCTGGCAGCCCATACCTGAACCCACTGAACTATAGGCTTTGGGATATCTTAGTGAGTAAGATCTGTGCTAAATCTCACTCCAGTTTGCAATCTCTAAAGCAAGATCTCATAAAGGTAGCGCAGGAAATTCCTCTAGATGTCATTCATGCTGCAGTAGCAGATAGGCCTAACAGATTAAGGTCCTGTGTAAAGGCCAGAGGTGACTTATGGTGTAAGAAATGTTCATTAGTCACTAAATTAAAATATATATGTTACATCTTATTGTGTCTTTTATTTTAAGACATATCGCTTCTTAATCATAGGACAGAACTTATGACTGGACTGTGTGTATATATTGGACACAGCTGAGTTGTGATAGGCTGAAAATAAATACATTTTTACAGCTAAATGAAGATGAATTAAGTCACATATTCAACTTACCTTGCTGCAGACATCACAACTAACTAGGCCTTCTCCTGTGTGTTTCCGAATATGGTATTTTAAACTCTGGAATAAAAAATGATTTGAAGTTAATCAATAGATTGTCTCTCACACTTAAGCATAACTGAATAATACAAAATATTTGTCTGTTAGCTCATTGCAGGGTGTTCATTATTCATTTTTAGAATGCATAATCACAACATAACCCAAGATATTAAAATCCTGAAACAGCAATAACCCTACAGCACTCAAGACATGGGAAAGAATATACATTACTAAATACAGTGATTGAACAATGAACTTCGAAATTCTACCAAAAGACAGCTTATAAGGGGCAGTCGAATGAAAGACAAATCAGATGCCAAAAAGTATTAAATAATATTTATTTATGAAAAACAAATCGACCTGTTTCAGAAGCATGTTGCTTCCATCATCGCACTGAGTAACATGCTTTTGAAATCTGTCCCACATTTCTAAAAGTAAGTGATGTATAATGTCTCCAAAATCAATTTGTTTTTCATAATTATTTGAAACATATCACATGTCCAAGCATAAAGCCTGGACACCTATCTTGGAGAAACACGTACACAAAAATAGCAGACATAATGATGCCTTGCCAAACCCACCACTCCTAGAGAAGCGAGCCAATCACTACACAGGACCTCACAGTAAGCCCCCGCCCACCCCCACTATATAAGAGCACCATCCCCCGGTCTCCACATTCAGGCTCCGACCACCGCAGACAACGAATCACTTCACCCTGAAGATGCCAAGCGCTGTACTTGGCAAAACGTCGGTATCCACGATGCCTTCTAGACCACGGCCTACAAGCCCGGATAGTAGTAATTCAATTATTAGTCATGACACTGGCCATGAAAGCTTCAGTATGTACCTAAATACCAAGTTTGGTATTTATCCTACTTTTCGTTTTTGAGTTTATGCTGTTCACAGACACACATGGACCTTTTCCTAAAAATACTTTTTTGGGAACTCAAAACATGCATTTCTGGTGAAATCTCGGTATCAAATTTTTGGGTGGAATGCAATACCTTCTCTACCTACTAGGTACGTGGTATAGAAAGTAAAAAAAAGAAAATAAATAACAGCTTACCTCTTTTTTGTATCTCAAGCAACTTCACATCACAATTTCTCGGGATATAATTGACCTATTGTGATGCAGCAAACAAACACCATTCTTAATGTTATTTTCCATGTTATCAATAGCATAAAAGTAACTCAGATTTTCTTTTAAAACAACATAAGTTAATGCCTCAAAAACATATTTGCTTACATTTTTGAATGGCCTATATCATCTACCTTAATAAGCCCCTCCCCCTCCTTTCAAGTTTGCAAAAGTCATTTTTCAATTCATATTTTTGTTTCAGAGATATTTGCAGTGCAAGTTTTAGGTGACTCTGTGACTCACCTGGTATATATTAGCTGAGTGTGGAAAAACAATTGTAGAGTAGAAAGGCAGAACTAAAATAAGCATTTTGAGGATATGAACAAAGGTAGCAGAAGCCTTTTTACTGCGCTACATAAATCCTCATGTTAAGAATCTAAGGTTATGAAACCTGCTTGTGGCATGTCATATGTAAACAAAACACACTCTTGTATAGTACAGAGAGAGCAAGAAAACTATGAACCGGCTGTGCAGTGTTTTTCCTGTCCACATTCTTGGCGCTCGTTGCCATCTGCCACTATCATAGAAAGGTGCGGATGAAACCATACAACATTTTTAAAACTACCTTTAAAGGCTTTACTTACCAACTTTATGAAAGGAGATACTGAAACTGGCCACCGTCGTTGTCCATACATTTTTGATACCTCTTTACAAAACTACCCATCACTCATCGTAGTTCACGTTGAGAAATGCTGGCAATTTCCTGACGGATATTTTGTTTTAATCTTCCAAGGTGTATGCGTTTGTCTTGTACACTTTATGTTTTAAGTTACCCCAGAGATAGACGTCACAGGGGGTTAGGTCGGGGAACCAAGGGGGCCACAAATCTCTACTAACAATTCTGTCCTCAAACACACTTTCAATTGTTCTCATCGAAATATTGGCCGTATCAGCTGTTGCAGAGTCTTGTTGAAAAAAGCCAAAATCACGCTCCCTGCCTGTTAATTCTCTGAAAAAGAGACAGCAAAATTGTATTCACATATGTACGAGTGTCAACTGTTGACTGGAAAAAAATTGGCCCTATGCGGAAATTAACATTTTACTTATGTTAATCACAATCCTCGGGCAAAAGTGCAACATCCAAATCTGAATCCTCCGAAGGTGACTCAGCTGCAATATTGATTTCAGAACTATTCTCCAAGTTAATGACCAGCTTATCCACAGCACTTCACACACAAAACATGTTCCCACATTTGATTCTCCTCTTCTATTAGGTCTGTTTATATTCCCTGCGAGCATTGGTTACACTTCTCACTGAAACGCCTGTAAAATCAGATATTAGTTTCGTAATATCCACTAGTGCAAGTGTCAAGTATTTTTCTAATAGTGAGTTGAATACATTAAGTATTGTTTGCTTTTCGCCACTTTTAACGGTTTCCCGCTTTTGTGCTTGAGCAGTTTATTCGCACTATACGCACCTTCCTCTGCCATGAGAACTCAAATACCAACTGACTAAATCACAAGATTTGACCTGAGCTCAGCAGCTGCATTGTGCCTGCGTATTATGAATGACTTCGTTTATCATATTTCCTGTGTTACGCAAAGTGTTTATTCAGTACTCCGATAGTACCTCTGGGAATTTATTGCTGTATTTCTCATATATGTAAGAATAGCAGTCATGCATACAGTTGGTATTAACAAGCAAGATACTCTGTTAGTGCAATAGCAGACAAAAATCATATTTTGCAATCTGTTAACAGTTAGTATATATCCATTACCTTTAGCAATGAGTTCTTATGTTAATCACAATAAAATGTGCAGTTGTATACCTTTTCTGCCCCAATATTTCATGATACAATACATTTTTTAAGGAACTATTTACGTTGGTGTAAGAGTGTGTTCTTAGGTTCGTGACAAGCAGAAGCACGTGCTTTTGTTTACAACAGAGGGAACTCTGGTTTGGAATGAACAATAGTAGTGCATTAGCTCTTTTTTGTACCTCTAATCCTGTTTTTCCTGTAACTATAATTGTGGTATCATCTGCATAACTAATAGCTATTCCCCCCCACATCTTTTATATGTTTTAATAAACTGTTAATATATAGCAGACATAAGTACGGTCATAATTTTGAGCTTTGTGGCACTCCATGTATTACTCTGATGATCTGAGCTTAGTTAGATTTCCACTTGTATTGTGTATTATTTCAACGCATTGCTCTCTATTTTGTAAATACAAGCTTACCCATTTTAGCGGTATGCCCCTAATTCCATAATTTTCAAGTTTTGCTAGTACTGTTTCAATGTTTACACAATTGCGAGTACATATTCTTTTGTATTTATTGCATTTATAATGTCATCATTTCCTTTGCAGATTACCTGTACTGTTGACTTTTTTTTTAAACCCAAACTGGTATTCTAAAAGAATTTTAAACTCTGTAGCTGTTAAAATTGGTGTCCTCAACGCTCTGGCTCACAAAGCAGTCTCTATCTCTGATCCAAGCCACCTGACACTAGAACTGCAACACCTGAAATACATCTTCCACTAAAACGGCTGCTGTGACTATGATGCCACAGCAGCACTCACTAGAGCCAAAAAATGGAAACCTTTCACACAGCAATCATCAGAAAAGCCTACCACCACAGCCTGCATCCCCTTCATCGACAACCTATCCAAGAGAATCAGCAGAATACTATCCAAACACAATATCAGGACCATTCACAACCTTCTCTGAAGATAAAGAACCTAGTGAGGACAGTGAAGGATCAGCTAGACCTCAATGTGCCGGGGGGTGTACTGCATTCCCTGTAAGTGCGGACCCCATATATAAGACAAACCGAAAAGGACCATAACCACTAGGGTCAAGGAACATAACAGGACCATCTGTTTGATGCAGCATGAGAAGTCTGGACTAGCAGAAATTGTATTTTTTGCCAACTTTGAAGAAGTTATTTAGCTGGATGTGAGAAGAGAGAAGCCCCCACGTATGTGTGTCACTTTAAAGAAGTATTTTTAGCCTTACGCAATGAAGATACACTTTGAAGTTGGTAAATGCTTGGGACGCCAAACTTTGTAGTAGTGAAGATGATGCTTGTTTTACGTAATATTATTTAAATCTGCCTCAGCTGCTTCAGTCGAACTATAGAATCAAAAGTTCTTGTTCAGGTCGTGATATGACAAAAATTAAAAGACGTCACAGAATTTACTTTTAAATTTCACTTCTTTTTATTTCTTTATACTTGCACATTTATAAAACACAACACTTTATAAAAGAAAAACTGTGAGCACATTACATATTCTTAATGTATTTACTAGCGGAGAACACAATTTTTGGCATCTACACGCTATCACATCATGTCCGCGACTTTTACATCTGCACTCTACAACATCATGCCCACGACTGACTAATTTCAACGGTAAAAATCCTGAAGCTTCGGTAATGCCAGTCTCTTATTGGCTAATTCCAGTCCAATAGAATTTAAGTAACTATTCAAACTTTTCTTTACTGTTGATTGGCTAATTCCAAACTGTAAACGAAATTATGTCATTACCGATCTTTTCATAACCAGTACTTTTAAAAATTCCAGACACATTATTGCCACCAAAATTACATTATTACCTCATTATTAACAACCTAAAACATATTATTCTCACAGTTTTTGCACTATTAGAGTATATAAACATTTACATAATATTAATAAAATATGTTTTACAATAAAATAAGTATTTGCAATGACTTACATACAATTTAAATAATAATTATATACATATTGTTTTCAAGATGGGCTGTTATTGAATTTAATTATAATAAAACACAATTAATATCATTTAGGCATTAAAATACTGCCTCAATATACGAATGTATTAAATTTACTGTAAAACGTTACAATAATCAAAACAAAAATTTGAACATTCATAACAGTCACACCAATACAAAATATTGTGCAATGATCCACCTTCTCAAATAAAACAGGTAACAAATGAAAAGATAAAACTAAAAGCTGTCAAGTCCTATCTGTTATAAAATGCCTTCTACTCTTTAGAAGAGTACAAAAGAGCAAATGTAAATGCACTCTAAAATATGTATTTTTGCACTTCTCATTCTTTTTATATATGTATATTCACTGTTATAGCTTTCTATATTTTTACATAATTGGACAATCCTTGTAAAATGTAGTTGCAATGGAGAAAATAAATACAACATAATTCAATAGTACAGGGAGAGCCAAAAAACTACAAACTACGGTGGTTTTCTTGTCCGCATCCTCTGCACTTGTTGCCGTCTGCCACTATCACGGCAGATCATACAGCATTTTTAAAACCACTTTTAAAGGCTTTACTTACCAACTTTATGAAAGGAGATGCTTTGAAATGGAGCATACAGCTATCTTCTGTGACACAACCATCTTGGCCAATTGTGATGGTTACTGAGAGCGCAGAGTCAAGGAGGCGTTGGTCATATCCTCCAAGAGGGGCACGCTGAACCGGGATGCTGGGTTACAATTCAGTCCCACATGGAAACCAGCCATCAAAATTGAAACTGAACAGCTCAGAAAACACAAAATAGACAATCTAGGCAGCAGTCAGAGTAGGTGAGTTCTCTACAAGGTTCAACCGCGTGAACCCAGCAGACCACCTCACATTTTCTATGACATCCATGCTCGTCACCATGTCAGATAATATATATACAGGCCATTTCACCTACTCAGCCATTCAGCATCCTGAAGACGGGAGAGATGCGCACTCCTGAAATGTCCATGTATCAACATCACCTCTCCTGGCTTGAAGCCCGAGAACAACAAGAGTCTGTAGCTGTTTTGCTAGTTTTGAATTTTTTTCCTTATATATTGGTGTAACTACTACCTGTTTTAACTTATTTGGAAATGTTCCAGAATTAAAAGACTGGTAGGTTAGTTGAGTCAGCATTTCTATAAATTCATATTTACAGTGTTTTATCACTGTCAATAGGTGTGCTTGAGTAAAGCCTACTGAATGGTATTGTAACACTATGTTGTTCAGAACAGTATGTGTGTGTATAATGGTTAGTTTCTCATTATGTACCAGTACTTCTTAGTTGAGATACACACTTGTCATTTAACTGGTAAATGAAAATGTTTAATAAAGTCAGATTTCAATTATGTTCATGCAGAGCTCCTGCTATTATACTGCCTCTGCAACCCTGTGCTCCTAACCTCAAAATGCTTAGTTTGGTACTGCTTTTTTACTCCACTATTTTTCTAACATTGTTTACTATGTTCTTGTGTATACAAACCTCTTTCCTTAAGAAAGTCTGACCACAATAAAGACAGCTGTAAGTCTCATCATGTGTATGCGCCTTGATGTGAGAATTGCATACTCTTTTGTCTGAGAAACACTTTTCACAGTGTAGGCACTTATATGGTTTCTCCCCTGCAAAACAAAAAGGTATGTATATTTTCCAAGTCAGAATATATAAATAAGATTTATTCATTGTTTATAGTAAAGCTTGAATAAATTATGTAGGTTGTAACAGTTGTTTACGCTGCAGTTTTAAGTTGCCAGTATGCTAGAAAGGTTCAACAGTGAGACAGGCGGCAGAAAAAGGAAGAGCCACAAAGGGTATGCTCACTGGACAGAACAGCCAGCCAGCTAGCATGAGAGTGGCAGCCTGTTCTGCGTGGAACTAAAAGGTTTCATGCAGTATAAAAGAGAGGTGGTGCATGGGCATTTCACATACAACATTCTGGTCATCACAGAGGTATTACTCATTGGGAACTTCATGTCGACCAGTTGTAGCCAGATCACAACACTCATTAACAGCCAGTCCCGCTGCTGACTAACATATATGAAAAATTATTAGGTCTACGTTGAGAACTTCATGGGTAACAGGCAAAGGATATATTAGGACAACGGAGCAGCCAGAGAAATTTTCTAGCAGTGAGAACTTGATGTCAATGGGGAAATGTTCATATTCCACAAAAGTCAAGCAGACTACAAACTTAGGCATTTTAACCAAAAAGTGAATGCACATAGTTATTGTATTTTATTATTTAAAGCTTTAAAGTTAAATGTTTCTAGAGAAGGCAAGAGTAATTGAAGTTTGCTGGAATTGTTTGCCAGTAGTTTCTTTAGCTTACTCAAATTAAAAGCAAGAAATATTTATAGGCAAGCGTATGAGTTATATGTCCAAGATTGTAAAGTTTAAAAAACATTCTCAGTTTCAAATGTAAATACTTTAAACTCAAGGTTGTAATGGTTAAGTTTTAAATAAATGCTTTGCAGACTGAATTCTGTGAGACAAGATATAATGCGACTCACCCAGCAATCCATGTCCTCAATCCAGGACACTACGCCTTTAAGCCAAAAGTAGTAGTGAATATAATAAATTTATAGAGGCATTAAAAGGAGTTGGTAAAGATAGTAGCTATAGAGTAAAAGAAAGACATGTTGCAGTGCTAGCAGAGTGGCATGTGACAAGGTCTATGTTTAAATATGCACCAAGGTTGTTTTTCTTTTTGTTTTTCTAAAAGTCAATGTTATTTGGAAAATATTTCATTGAGATTGAATTCTTATATACCTTAAACTACAGGGTGAGCAAAAAACTCTGAACCGGCTGCGTGGTGTTTTTCCTGTCCGCGTCCTCAGTGCTCTCTGCCATCTGCTGCTATCATAGAAAGGCACGGATGAAACCATACAACATTTTTAAAGCTACTTTTATGGGCTTTACTTACCAATTTTATGAAGGGAGATGCTGAAACTAGCCATTGTCGTCCATACATTTTTGGCACTTCTTTAGGAAACTACCCATCACTCGCCGTAGTTCACGCTGAGAAATACTGGCAATTTCCTAGAAGATATTTTGTTTTAATTCTTCCAGTGTGTGTAGGTTTGTCTTGTATACTTTTATGTTTTAAGTTACCCCAGTGGAGTGTTTTATGAACAATATCACCGGCTGTGCAGTGTTTTTCCACTGGGCGTGTGGAAATATGATAAAAACATGATAATGCACTGCTGCTATAAACAAAGTCACGCTGTTGTGGTTTTGCTGTGCAGTGTGAAGTGCAGTACTGAGTTGACGGTGATGTGATGTAGTTCAGTTATTACAAGTTATTTATTATTTTGTCCTGTACTTAGTCACAAAGTATATTATGGCTCAGTATATGTTTTCTACTGCACAGCATGTATTTATTTATGATTCGTATGTGTTAACTTGGTCAGCTGTCACGTGAAAGCATGATTTGCAGAAAGATTTCAGGTGTAAAAGTTCCAGGCCGTACAACAATCCATAAACTTTACAGTAAATTTCAGGTCACAGGAAGTGTTAAGGCTAAGAAATCTAAAAGACGGCATACGGTTCTTACCAAAGAAATATTAGACGACATCGGTCATCGTTAGGCGTGATTTGTCTCTGAGGTAACTTAAAACATAAAGTGTACAAGACAAACCCACACACCCTGGAAGAATTAAAATAAAATATCCGCCAGGAAATTGCCAGCATTTCTCAACGTGAACTATGGCGAATGATGGATAGTTTCTTAAAGAGGTGCCAAAAATTTATAGACAACGACGGTGATCAGTTTCAAATCTCCTTTCATGAAATTGGTAAGTAAATCCTTTAAAAGTAGTTTTAAAAATGTTGTATGGTTTCATCCGTGCTTTTCAATGATAGCGGCAGACAGCAGCAAGCGTTGAGGATGCGGAGAGGAAAAAGACAGCACAGCCACTTCAGAGTTTTTTGGCTCACCCTGCACTTTGCGAAAGCTTTCACAATTATTGAGGCACTTGTCACATTGAGACATCAATTTCTGTATCCTTTTTTCATACAATTATGCTGCCTTTACTGAGATCAATCTTCATCAAAATGCTTGCCACCATTGAGAGTCTTCAGCAAAAAAACAAATGTAAATCACATGGTGCCAACTGTACACCTGGATGTTCAAACTTTTCTCAATGAACACCCAGCATCCACACCTTACAGCTCTGACTTTGCAACCAGTGCTTTTCATCTACAAGCTGTGGCAATAAAGAAACTGGGCTTCGGAAGGGAAGTAAAGCCGGTGGTCCCATGTCATAGATTTACGGCATGTAAAAGAACCTCAAGCCTGATAAAGAGGCCACTGAGCAAAATTCCCAGTCTTTCACACCCAATATAGAATGGGACGCTAAGGACCACAGTAGTTAAAGAGGATCTATAAATAAAACTCAATTTAATTTAATTTTACAGACTCCCTGCATGGATGTTCAGTTGCTGGTCACTGCCACTTCACCTGCCATAACTGGCATTACCACCACAAATTAATTGTTCTTTCACAAAAGCTGTGTGTAGGACAAGATTGGAAAGTGCAATGCCGTAGCTGGGATTTGAACCACGTATCTTCCAGTTTCTGTCTGGTTGCTCTAACCAACTGAGTACCATGGCAGTATGACATTAAATTAAAGAACAATTCTATTAATTACTACTAATTACTATGTACTTGGTAGAGAAAGTAAAAATGTGCCAACTGGAGAATGGAAAATAGCAACAGTGTAGAATCAGCAAATAATACAATATTAGTACAAGGATAAAAGGATATAACCCAAGACTACATAAACATGCAATTTTCAACAGTTTGGTCTTCACATTGGTAAACATACCCTTGAAAGATGAGGAATATAAGAAAGAGCTCCAAAACATCATAGAAGTAGCCTACAAAAATGGTTTTACAAAAGAATTAGTATACAAGAAAACCCAAAAGTTTAAAAAAGATAAAGAAATTAGCACACTACAAAAAATCTGATGTGTTACACTCACATGACTTTTCTACCCTTGTAAAACTATTTTTACAAACGCTTATTCTCCATATTCTTCATGTTAATCGAGACGTTAATCTTATTGCTAATTTTCTTGTAGATGCAAGGGGAATTGGTAGACTTTAAGCGATAGTCAAATATTTTAAGAGCTGGTTGCTATGTGGAGTATTCCATTCTCTTTGCATTACCAGGACAACAACAACAAAAATGAATAACGAATTCCCATTTGAGAAGAACTATAATTATTGGAACATTTAAGGGAATAACAAGCAATATCTCAAAAATGCTTCACTCAACAAAAAAAATGTATATGACATAAATTGTGTATTTTAACACGACCTACATTTTTTGTGTAGTAAAATTTTGTCTATCTTTTATGGTTTACCAGTTATGCAAAAGTCGTTCACAATGAAGAATACTTTTGGAGACATTTCCATAAAATTCAAGATATACATTTTATTTGTCATGAAAGTACCTTTAATATACGATATTTTAATCAAAATCGTTAGAGCCATTTTTGTAAAAATTAAAATTTTCAAAAAATGTTCCATGTAAAGTGTAATCTGGGGTGGGAGATTTTCTTGAAAATCTTTGTGTCGCATCTCTGGAAGATACTGAACGTAAATACCAAGTTTGGTGTTTATCCGACTGTTCGTTTGAGTTATACTGTTCACATACACGGACATGTTTCCAAAAATGCTTTATATGCATTCAGTGCACCTCAAAACATGTTTTTCCAGTGAAATCTCAGTATCAAATTTTTGGGTGGAATGCAATACTTCCCCTACTTACTATACGTATAGAGAAAGTAAAAATAACAGAAGACAATAGCTTTAAAAAGTTTACATTTCATCCTTGGACACATAAAAAAATTCCAAAGATATTCAAGCAGTGGAACATCAAACTAACACCCATCAATAAACACAGTTTAAATAACATATTAAGAACAAACACAAAAGATAAAATTCCTAGAACTAAAATGTCAGGCATTTACCAGATAAATTGTAGTGATTGCGAACTTAAATACATAGGCCAAAAAAAAAAAAGGAACATTTTAAAATATAAGACACCAAGAAACTGAAAAATCTGCCATTGCATATCATTTCTGGAATTCAAACCACAACATCCATAATGAAATAAAGTCGATCCAAAATCCAACAGAACTGACGATATGGGAAAAACTCCTTACACAAAAAAACAAAAGCCATCTAATGAATTTCAATTTCCCCCCGGAAAAGGATTTCATCTTTAAATGCATGAAGCCGAAAATAACGTCGTCAGGAACCCCAACGGCGGCCTTTACATTGGAACCGACAGACTCATTAGTGGTTCTTAGCTGATGAAGACAAGGTGTCTTCGAAACACATTCAAGGTAATTATCTTGAAAGAGTGAAGTTAGAGTGTGTCACCACTAGAATTTTATTTAAATAATATATTAGTACAATTGTTTATACTTAAGAGTGAAAAAGAACGCCATAATAATTTGGTGAAGAAGCTATTCTTACTACATTTTTTGTATACTCAGTACCACGTAACAGTGCTCAAAAATCAGTATTAGAAATGACTACAAATTTGTTTGTCCCATTTTTACTTTCTCTACTACGTATAGTAAGCAGGGGAAGTATTGTATTCCACCCAAAAATTTGATACCAAGATTTCGTGCGTGCATGCGTGTGTGTGAACAGCATAACTCAGAAACAAACAGTCGGATAAACACCAAACTTGGTATTTAGGTTCGGTATCTTCCAGAGAAGCGACACAAAGGTTTTCAAGAAAATCCCCCCACCCCAGATTACCCTTTACATGGAACATTTTTCTAAAATTTTAATTTTCTCAAATATGGCTTTAATGATTTTGATTAAAATATCATATGTTTAAGATATTTTCATGACAAATGAAATGTATATCTCGAATTTTCTGGGAATGTCTCCAAAAGTATTCTTCATTGTGAACGACTTTTGCATAACTGATAAACCATATGAGATAGACAAAATTTTACTACACAAAAAATATAGATCGCGTATACACAATTTATGTCATATACATTTTTGTTGTTAAGTGAACCATTTTCGAGATATTCCTTGTTATTCCCTTAAATTTTCCAATACTTATACTTTTTCTCAAATTTGTTGTTCATTTTTTTTTGTGCTGGTAATGCAAAGAGAATGGAATGCACCACATAGCAACCAGCTCTTAAAAGATTTGACTATCGCTTAAAGTCTATCATATTCCCGTTGCACCTACAAGAAAATTAGCAATAAGATTGACATCTCGATTAACATGAAGCATACGGAGAATAAGCGTTTGTAAAAATAGTTTGTACAAGAGTAGAGAAATCATGTGAGTGTAACACATCAGATTTTTATTCAATACTTTATTCAAATCAAGATATTCAAAAGCTGTCAGTGCCAGTAGCAATAGTGGAAATAGTTTATTTATTGAATGTGAATATAACAATAACTGCTAAAGGTTTAGTAACAAATGTTTTACCTGTATGAATTCGAATATGCTGTACTAGGTTTGGCCTATGAACAAACTCTTTGGGACAATGAGGACACTTGTGTCTAGGACCATTATGAATTCGCAGATGTTCTTTATACCGGTTCTTTCGCTGAAAGAGAAGCAGAAGTTTAATTACCACATTCATTAGTCAACAAAAACAATAACTGATTAAATAGTAACTCTGTGGTCATTATACAGGGTGATTTATGAAGAACTGATGCATATCTTTAATTGTTTCAAAAATGAGTTAGGCTAGTGACAACTTATTATACCTGAAATGCAGAAGAATTTTGGGAGATTATTTACATTTATAGCAAATGTTGAAAATGTCCTCCATCCTGCATAGGGCACAACTCAACACATCGTTCCATGTTAATGGCCACTCGGAGGACTCTGTTGTCTATAGCTAACATGAAGCAGATAGCAAAATAGGCTTTTGCAAGAATAGCTTGTAGAAACTACATAAAAATAAATGATACTAAAAAGTCATGTGTATGCAACTCATCAGACTTTTTCCTAAAATTACCTTGGAAAGTTGTATGGTGGTAGAAATGAAGCTTAGCACACACATTCACATGATATTCTCTATCCATTACCATTTATTTTTCTCTCCCGTCCTACACTACGAGAGTCGGCTGATAAGTACCGGGCCTCTCAATGAAAACAACATTTAATTTTTTTTTTATTTCTAAACATAATCTCCAGAAAGGTTATACATTTGTCATACCGGTGTTCTAATTTAATTATACCATCTCTGTAGTGCGATTTATCAAGGTCCTTAAAACAGCTGTTTACCACATCAATGGCCTCCTCGTTGCTGTGAAATCTTCATCCTCCAAGAAATGTTTTGAGATTAGGGAACAGGTGGTAGTCACTGGGTGCTAGATCTGGCGAATAGGGTGGATGTTCAAGCAATTCGAACTTTAATAAGCAAATTTTCCCCATTGCAATGACTGGTCCACAAATAATTGAACCACACCTCTCTGCTCTTCACACGTGGATGACAGAAACTTGTACGCCATTTTTGTTGCATAGTTCATGCTTCTCTCGCTAGAGCTGCACATGAAACAAAAAATACCCTCTGTAGTGAAAACTTCAAACTATATCTGTGTGAAATTGCAACATTCCAGCTGCAATACCAAGGCAGAAAAAAATTATTGGGCGTTACTTTTCGATCCACCTCATAGCTCTCATGTGTTTTTTTAGTCATGTCTTTTAGGTTTGTACATAGTAATTTATTTTGCAGAGTGAAGGTTACGTTGTATCTGTTCAAAATCTGCTAAATTTGTGATGGGCCCTGGGGTGATACGTGGATTTTCTGTATTACTTTAGTTTTTTCTGGTTACTAAATCTTGTGATGCTTGATGTCTGATTTTGTTGTTTCAGTTTTGCTGTCTTTACATCTGTTTTCTTTTCTGTAACTGTTGTGGCTGCTATGAACAGAATGTGCTCACAAGTTAGTAAGTTAAGTTGTTGAAAACTGCCTGTGTAAGTTTAAAATGCTTCAAACTTTAGGACAAACCTGTTTAAGAGGACTAATGATTTTGGTTTTATTAATCATGGCACGTTCGTTTTCTGGATGCGTATGTCAGCAAGGAAGAATTGTGTGATGCTGAATTGTTCTGGGAGTTGCTGACTTGTTTTGGAAAGGTGCTAGTCGTGCTTATTTCAGTGCTGAGCAAGTGCTGGCATAGCACTTTCCAGCTGTACATAGAGAGACTTTTAATGACTGTTTGACTCTTTAAATCTTTCTAGTTAAAAAGTTGCAACCAACTTATAGATATGCACACAGAAGCATGGAACTCTGGATCTTCTGTTCCGATTGCCAGGTAACACCACCTGTCTGGTGAACAACCTCTAACATGTCTAGCAGTGTAGTGATCTTAGTTAATTAAATTAGATTTGGAAACAGAGTTTCAAGTGATTGTTGTATCCCTTGACAAACTGTCTTCCCTGCAGCTAATGCCAAATCCAGCTTTACCATGAAATCTGAGACCCTCAGGTCAAATTTAGCAATGTAAAGGCAGCACCAGCACTGGGGCATTATCAAGCTGGGTTTGAAACTGTTGCCTTTATGCACAGTGCGGACCATTTCAAATCTACCAGTGAGCTGTACAGCATGTGTTTACTGGGAGAACCAAAAGATAGGATTAAGACAAGGGTGCAAATTGAGCCCTATATTATTTAGTATATTTATAGATAACATATTAGAAAGAGTGAAAGAAAAAAATCTGCACTGTCCCATAATAGCAAATAGAGAGATACCAGGTTTGCTATATGCGGATGATCTTATGGTTGGGGCTATAACGGTAATTAGGCTACAGAAAGCAATCAACGGAATACATGAATTCTGTGAAGAATGGGGAATTAAAGTAAATATAAATTGAGGCAGTATTTTAATGCCTAAATGATATTAATTGTATTTTTTATTAATTAAATTCAATAACAGCCCACCTTGAAAACAGTATGTATATAATTATTATATAAATTGTATGTAAAGTCATTGTAAATACTTATTTTTATTGTAAACGTATTTATTAGTGATATGTAAATGTTTATATGCTCTAATAGTGCAAAAACTGTGAGAATAATATGTTTTAGGATGTTAATAATGAGGTAATAAAGCAATTTCGCTTACAGTTTGGAATTAGCCAATCAAAAGTAAAGAAAGATTTTTAGTTTGAATACTTAAATTCTATTGGACTAGAATTAGCCAATAAGAGACTGGCATTACCAAAGCTAAAGGTTTCTACTGTTGAATCTAGTCAGTCTCGGGCAAGATGTAGTGAACAGCAGACGTAATGGTCTCGGGCAAGATATTAGACAGAGCAGACGTGAAAGTTGCGGGCAAGATGTAGTAAACAGCAGACTAAGAGTCGCGGGCATGAAGTTGTAGAGAGTAGATGTGAAAGTCGTGGGTAAAAAATGTTGTAAAGTATAAATGATAAAATTTGTGTTCTCCGCCAAAAATGTATTAAGTGCTCACAGTTTTTATTTTATAAAGTGTTGTGTTTATAAAATATGCAAATATAAAGTGAAATAAAAAGAAGTAAAAAAATTTAAAAAAGTAAAATTGTGTGGCGTCTTATAATTTGAGTCTTATCACAACCCTACAAGAACTCGTGTTTCTATAGTGTGACTGAAAGCACCAAGACAAATAACTTTAATAATATTACATAAAAACAAGCATCATCTTCACTATAAAGTTTGGCATCCTAAAAATCAAACAACATCAAAGTGTATCTTCATTACGTAACCTTAATAATATTTACGTAACCAAATACCTACCGCAAAATTGGCGCAAAACATGGGGCTTACAAGAAACATCTCACATCAAAAACATCACTAAATTACCTTCTTCAAATTGGCGTACAACTGTGGGGCAAACTCCTCCAAATAATTACGCAACCTACTATCTACAAATTGAAGAACAATAATTCTTCAAAATAAATCAAAAGTTATGGTATTTAAAAGAGGAAATAAGTTAAAAAAGAAGAGAAATGGCAGATGGGGGTTTAAAGTTACAAGTTGTCAAGGAGTTGGATTATTTGGGGGTGAGGATAAGCAGTAATGGTGAATGGGCGGCACATAGCAGAAAGGTTATACTAAAGGAAAGGCGGCAATGACAGGAGTAAGGATGTGCCAACACAAATTAGAAATGCTGACTAAATGGATAGAAAGAATGTATGAGGCATTGGTAGAAGCAAGAATGCTATATGCAGTTGAAATTTGGGGAGGGGATCGAATTAATCAGAAAAATAAACCATATCTATAGAAGGTTCTGTAAAGAGCTATTGGGGTTACCAAGATCAGCACCAGGGGAAGTAGTGTTAGTGGAATTAGGAAGAACAAGAAGAAAGGGAGAGATACTAGAAAGGATAATGAAATATGGAACAACAAAAGAGTACAAAAAATAAAAATAGCTGGTGGACAGAGATAGAAAAAATTATGGAGAAGATAGGAATGGGAGATATTTGGAGAGCAGGAGCAAGAAATAGCAATGGCTTCTAGATAACAGTAAGAAAAGGAGGACATAGAAAGACCAGAGATCTGGGGAAACTTAGAGAATAAAAAAATCACTAGGGTTCTATAGATTAGTAAAAAGGAAATGGGGAACAGAAGAGTATGTGGATTATTGTAATAGCACTGAAAAAGAAGCGTTTGCATGGATGAGAAGAGGATCAATGTGCCTGAGAGGGCTAAGAGGCAGAAAAAGCAGAATTTGTGAACTATGCAGAGGTAGTGAAAGCACACAGCATTATATGACAGAATGTAAAGAATTAGCAGAATGGAGACAAAAAGTATGGTAAAAAATGGATGGAAAATGAGGCAGTATTTTAATACCTGAATAATTTCAATTGTTATTTATAATAGGTAAATTTAATAACAAAATTTAATAACAGCCCGCCTTGAAACAATATGTATGTAATAATTATTTTAATTGTATGTAACAGTCATTGCAAATGCTTATTTTTTATTGTAAACATATTTTATTAATGTTATATGAATACTTTATATATTCTAATAATGCAAGAGCTGTGAGAATAATAAGTTTTAGGTTGCTAACAATGAGTAATAATGTGATAATTGTGGCAATAATGTGTTTAGAATTTAAAAATGTACTGGTCATAATTAGAGCGACGATGACGTAAATTCTGTAACAGTTTTAAATTAGCCAATCAACAGCAAAGAAAAATTTTAAGTTAAATGCAGAAATTCTATTGGACTAGAATTGGCCAATCGGAGACTTGCAATATGGAAGCTTAAGGATTTTTGACCGTTGTGGTTACTCAGTTGCTGGCTAGACTTGGTAGAGTATAGATGGAAAAATGTATTCTGTACAGGTGATTAGTAAAAACAGATATACGCGCTAAGTGAATGTGTAAAAAGTTTCTCACAGTTCTTTAAAGTGTAGTGGTGTATAAATATGTGCAAGAAGTTAATTTAAAAGTTTAATTCTGTGACGTCTACAATAATTGTCATTACCACGCCCTACCCAAGACACATGACTAAATTAAGACTGATGCAGCTGAGGCAAATTCAAACAGTAATATTACGTAAGCATAAAATTCAAACCGACGCTCAAAGCAACTATTAATACATAACAACATCATAACTACTACAAATTGACTCACATACATGGGGCAGTTAAACATAAAGCATCTACCAACAAATAACCAACTTCAGAAAATAGTAACAATTAAAATGTTAACAAGAAAAGAAGAAAATGAAAATAAGAATATGGGGGAGTTCTTAAAGAAAGTAAAAGAGAAATGGATTAGAAAAGTAAGGGAGATAAGAAAGGTAGAAGGGCAAACGGGGGAGGGAGAAGATGGATCATAGGTGTTTAAGGGTAGCAAGGGATGCTCAACTGAGCCATTAGGCCAGGTTGCCAGGCAAAATGAGCAATATAGGTAGAACATAGCTGGCCAGAAAATGTGTACATAGGTTAAGTTAGTTCATAAGTGGAATATTGTAAAAAGGATTGTGTATAAAAAGATGTACAAATAAAGTTTCATTCATTTGTTCATACTGAGAGAACCAAATGCTCCCTCAAAGGAGGAAAAAATCAATCACCGTGCACGCTGTACCCACCAATGTATGATGCGGTAATTTGTATCACAAATTACTTAAATGTAAATAACGATTGTAATATGAATATGCATTTATATGTGACATTGATTTCAGATGTTTATTAATTGTAATTATTATTGGGAAATAAGTTTATACGGCTTTACTGAAACTGTCAATAATAGCGCAATAATGCAGCGAGGGGGTGAGCTGTTTATCATTATTGGGAAGGAGGAAGTTACGTAATGTTCGCGCGTTTTTTCCGTTGAGAACCTTCTGGAATATTTCCTAAAGCATATGTATTCATAATTTTAATTGGATATTAAAATAGACGCTAATGTTGGCGCGTTTTATTAGCCAATAGCAGTTCATTTATAATCTTTAGGCATGTCGGGGAGTGGGAGTATAAATAGAAGCCAAGTTAGAGGTAAGGTCAGTCGGTCGGTCAGTTCATCAAAATTCCTAGCACATTACACGTCGTCAGTCAGTCCTTCAGTTCACCGAAAGCATTCATATACTACACGTCGTCTTCAGTCAGTCAGTTCGTCAAGTTACGCGCAGCAGAATTATGAAAGATCTAAAGTATTATAAAGTTAATTATACACAAAGTTGAAGTACGTGAATTAAAAGTGATAAGTAAGAAGTATTATAACAGTTTCAGTTTGGCGAGTATCTAGATCAATATGTAAAAGTGATAGTGAACGTGTTCGGCAATAAAAATTATAAAACAAATTTCTTCATTATTGTAATTTTTGGATAAAAGATTCCTTTCCGTTTCACAACCTGTATAGAGACACATGTTCGACCCAAACAGCTAGCCGGAGGACATTTGAAATAAAATCAAACAGAAGCTAATACTGCCACAAATTGCTAACGCCAGATGGAGCTACAAACCAAACAAATGAATGACGTCATAAGATGGCTTCCACTCACATGAAGTAAACAATATAAGATCTCCAAGTTCTAATAACTTACGCTATAAATATTACGTAAGAACCATCACTCGCAAATTGGCACCACAAAGTGGGGCTAACATATTATTTGAAGCAATATTATTCTCTCGCATGTAATTCTAACATCTGGTTAAAACCATATGAGTTACAGTTAATCTCTTGTTTACAATGGCATGGTACAACATTGAGCAATGAATAATATGACTTTTAACTGTGGGATAAAACAGAAAGTGCATGTTAACAATTCACACACTCTTCAAGAACTTCAGAATGAAATTAGAGTAGTGCTCATTCAAATTACAATTGCGGAAGGTGCTTCAGAATTTTCTAGGCCGCTGTGATCTTTGCAACCAGAAACATCATTTTCAACATATGCTTTGATAAAAGATAAGATTGATGTTACATTTCCTTATTACCTCCTAGTGGTAGATTATTTGTAAGGCTTAATCTCGCCATTCACTGCACATGGGTTTTTGTATACTGTGAGAGTGTGGTGTATCTCCCCGATAAGCATGCGCCAAATAGGTCTGTGAGGTCTACCAGGCCAAGAGAAAGCCCAAGCCTCCCTCTGTTGCCCCAGGGGATGGTGCCATCCGAGTGGCTCTCCAAAGAACCGTGGGGTTAAATTAAATTGAGTTTTATTTTGTGGACGCTCTTTATCTGCTGTGGTCCTTACTGTCCCATTCTATATTGGGCGTGAAAGACCGGGAATTTTGCTCAGAGTGAGGCAGTATTAATTGTATTTTTATTATAATTAAGTTCAATAACAGCCCACCTTGAAAACAATATGTATATAATTATTATTTAAATTGTATGTAAGTCATTGCAAATACTTATTTTTTATTGTAAACGTATTTATTAATGTCATGTAAATGTTTATATACTCTAATAGTGCAAAAACTGTGAGAATACTATGTTTTAGGTTGTTAATAATGAGGTAATAATGTAATTTTTGTAACAATAATGTGTCTGGAGTTTTGAAAAATACTGGTCATGAAAAAGATCGGTAATGACGTATTTTCGCTTACAGTTTGGAATTAGCCAATCAACAGTAAGGAAAAGTTTTAGTTTGAATACTTAAATTCTATTGGACTAGAATTAGCCAATAAGAGACTGGCATTACCTAAGCTTTAAGGTTTTTACCGTTAAGATTAGTCAATCACGGGCATGATGTTGTAGAGTGCAGATGTAAAAGTTGCGGACATGATGTGATAGCGTGTAGATGCCAAAAATTGTGTTCTCCGCTAGTAAATACATTAAGAATATGTAAAGTGCTCACAGTTTTTCTTTTATAAAGTGTTGTGTTTTATAAATGTGCAAGTATAAAGAAATAAAAAGAAGTGAAATTTAAAAGTAAATTCTGTGACGTTTTTAATTTTTGTCATATCACGATCTGAACAAGAACCTTGTGTTTCTATAGTTCGTCTGAAGCAGCCGAGGCAGATTAAAATAATATTACGTAAAACAAGCATCATCTTCACTACTACAAAGTTTGGCGTCCCAAGCATTAACCAACTTCAAAGTGTATCTTCATTACGTGGGGCAAGTATTGTTACAAACTTCAGATTGAGAAAACTACTTCTTCAAAGTGACGCATATACGAGGGGTTTCTCTCTTCTCACATCCAGCTAAATAACTTCTTCAAAGTTGGCAACAAAAAATACAACTTAACCTATAAACAACTTCAAAGTGGCGTACAACTGTAGGGCAAACTCCTCCAAACAACTACCATCATCATAACTACCGCAAGAGGCCTCTTTATCAGGCTTGAGGTTCTTTTATGTGCTGTAAATCTACGACATGGGACCACTGGCTTTACTTCCCTTCCAAAGAAAGCCATCCAAGGATTTTTTACGCCCGAAAAAATCCATCACCCTCTGCCGGGTTTGAACCTATGACCTTGGAAACTAGAGGCTACTGTCTACCAGCTCTCGCTCATGGTTGATACTGGAGAACATTAAGGCGTCTCACAACCCTGCCTGGGCAGAAAACCAGCCAGGCGTACCCAATTTCCCATGGGCATCGTGAACCACTGCCCCGCCGAGTCCAACCCAATCTGAACAACTCCCTGACGGGAGGGGCTCGAATGTTCGGCTTGGTGTACTTCTAGTAATGTCAGAAGTACCACGAAATGCGCCATATGACCTGCTAGAGTGCTGGCATGTTTGAAATGATTCGCACTACAGCTGTCTGTATAAGCTGAATGTTCAGTATTGCTGGTCTCTTGATTATTCTGATGTCTAAGAAACGCAAATATCCTGCTTCTACTTCCATCATAAAACAATGGATTGTTCTTGCAGGTTTGGCAGTTTTAGCGAATCTTTAGGGGACAATGGCAAACACAGTACCAGATCTTAAAGATGTGTGGGAAGGTTTTTCCAACACAGGTTTCAAGATAACTCCTAAAAAGGTCCTCCAAGAAGGGAGAAAACAGGTTTCCCATACTCGAGCACAAGAACTTCAAAATTAAAAAGCCTGATGTGTTACATTCACATGACTTTCTCCATCCACTATCGTTTATTTTTATGTAGCTTCTACAAACTTTTCTTGCATCTACTGCAAGCTAACTGTGATAAATGTTTGCATAAGTAATTTCATTACACATTTTGTTATAGGTATGAAAGGGTTAGTGATAGTCAAATGTTTAAAAGTGCATCACTACATGTCAGTCTTAAAATTCTATGCTCTTCCCGTAGCATTACGAGAACTGGTGAACAGTGACAGAACTTCAAAAACAAAGCACTCAAAACTTCAAACCAATAACAGCATATATCTCAAAAATATCTGATGCTACAAAAAATTTATTTGAAATAAATTGCGTCATTTAAAGAGATTTACATTTTTTATGTAGCACATCTTTGTTTATCTCTTATGATTTGCCAGTATTACAGAATTATACAAAATTCCTTCTAAATGAAGAGGTCTTACAGGCTATCCCCAGAAAATTCAAGATATACAGGGTTATTCAAAAAGAAGGAACAGACTTTCCATATTTATTTCTAATGAACGAAAATAGATAGCGACACATACAATACATCATTGAATAGAGGAAAGTTCAAACTTTTAAGCCCCACCTATTAGTTCCATTCAGTGCCTACAGCGGCGCTGTGTTTGTTTACGAGAAAATGGCAACGCCACAGGAGAAGTTGTTTTGTGTGCTGCATTATGCAAACAGTGAATCCATTGTTTCATTGCAGCGTGCATTTCATTATAAGTTCAACAACGAGCTCCCTCATCATAAAAAATTTACAATTGATTCAATAAATTCATAGAAGATGGTTGCGTATGCAAACAGAAAAGCACTGGTTGCCCTCGCATAACAAATGGTGCTCATTTTAAACACATAAAATAAAACTTTGAACTTTTCTCTATTCAGTAATGTATCACATGTGAAGCCATCTATTGTCGTTCATTAGAAATAAATATGTAAAGTCTCTTCCTTCTTTTTGAATAACCCTGTATATTTTATTTGTCATGTAAATATCTGATGATATATTAATCAAAATTGTTAAGAGCTATTCTTGAGAAAATAAAAAATTTTGAAAAATTTTCTGCATAGAGGGTAGTTTGGGATGGAGGGAATTATTTTTAAAATCTTTGTGTCACATTTTTGGAAGATGTTGAATCTAAATACCATGCATGGTATTTATCAGAGTTTTTCACTTTGAGTTATGTTCTCAAAAAGACAGTTTTTTTTTCAAAAAATACTTTTTCTGGGTTCAGGGGGCATTTAAACATGTATTTCCAGTGAAATCTCGGTACCAATCTTTGGGTGGAACACAATACTTCATCTATTATTGTAAGCACATAGTAGAGAAAGTAAAAAAGTAATCTGAAATTGCATTGAATAATGCTGTTTTAACACATGTTAAAATCAAGTTATAAAAGGAATTGTATACACTTACAAAGAACTCCTTGCCACAATACTGACACTTATGTATACCCGATCCTACGCGGAGATGACTCCTGTCTCTATGGAGTAGACCATGTCCATACAAGCCGGATTTGGAAGCAAACCCTTTTCCACATTTTGCACAACAAAAAGGTTTTTCACCCTCATGATCTATCTTGTAGTGTAGACTTCTGTAACACATCAACAAGGTCTTTAAAAATGGTAAAAGAATCACTTCTGCACATTAATGATATCTACAAAAAAATAAATCTGAATCTAAAAACATGATTGGGGTATGCACAAGCCAAATATGAGCATCGGAACAAAATGCACCAACTCCACCTGTGAATGAAATGTATTTTGATATGAATTCCCCTTCTCGAAAGCATGAATCAAACTGTGCAATGCATTTCTTTCTAATAGCACTCCTTCCTATAATAAAATAGCTGTAAATACAGCGTTTGATTCAGAAAGCGCTTAGTTCACTGAGACGAACAGAACAAAACACACTGTTTTACAGATGCAAAGAACTGTTTATGTGACACTGTGTACATAAATGCCTTTATTTGCATTCTGTGGAAGTAGAAATGTACGTCTTGCTGCCAAACAGTATCAGAATCGCTTCCTTGAAACTTCTTGGCAATATTACGTTATGCTAAATGAATGTATGAAAACAAACCTCCTTACCTGAAGGTCTGATATAGAGAGCTGTGTCAAGGAAGCACTAATAGTAGATTTGCTAAAGTATTACAGCATGGAAGAGGAAGTAATTGTTGCAGGCAATGGTAATGGTATCAGAAAGAGAATGAAAATGCAGGAAACGATGAAGTAAAACAGAGGTAAATAGCCTGCATCATGTCCTTAAAATGTATTTTTTGTATTACTTTCATGCAAATAAATGCAGTGGAATGCCTGCAAAGTATACAGATGTGATGTTTTGTATTGTTTTGTCTTTCATACTAGTTTTTAAAAAATACTGAAATGTGTTAAGTTCTCTTTTTCTAATGGAGTGCCACAAGGTTCCATATTGGGTCCTCTGCTTTGCATAGTACAGGGTGAGCCAAACAAATTATGAACCGGCTGCGCGGTTGCCTCGGCGCTTATTGCCATTTGCTGCTATCATAGAATGGCGTGGATGAAACCATACAACATTTTTAAAGGCTTTAAATAACAACTCTATGAAAGAAGATGCTGAAACTGGTCCATATATTTTTGGCACCTCATTAGGAAACTATCCATCAGTTGTCGTAGTTCACGTTGAGAAATGCTGGCAATTTCCTGGCGGATATTTTGTTTTAATTCTTCCAGGGTGTGTGGGTTTGTCTGATACACTTTATGTTTTAAGTTACCCCAGATATAGAAATCGCAGGGATTAGGTCGGGGGACCGAGGGGGCCACAAATCTGTACTAATAATTCTGTCCTCAAACACACTTTCAATTTTTCTCATCGAATTATTGACCATATAAGCTGTTGCAGAGTCTTTTGAAAAAAGGCAAAATCACATTCCCTGGTTCTTAATTGTCTAAAAAAGGGAGCAAAATTGTATTCACATATGTACGAGCATCAACTGTTGACTCGAAAAAAATTTGCAAGTAAAAAACTGTACTCTAGCTGCTGTCTCTTATCACTGCTACTTAAACCTGATAGAGATGGTATGGAGTAAGGTTAAGGTTTACGTTCCCAGGAATAACACAACTTTCAAACTGAAAAACGTGCGTGCACTGGTTGATGAAGTATTCCACATTGTAACACCCTGAAAAGTTGTATGCTTGTATTCAACACATGATTGGGGAAGAATAAAAAATTTGGGACTGGGGGGGGGGGGGGGTATTATTGATGTTGTAGTGGAAAAATATCTGATACATCTGGGAGTTGATGAATTGAGTGACACAGAGGCATCCGATCTGGACGGTATCGAACTGATGTCCAGCTCAGATTAATGGAATGCGATCAAGTAAGTAGCAATTAACTTTAACATCTATGTACTACATGCTATTTATAGATACAATCAAATAAATGTGCCTTGTGGTGAAAAATGCATATTGTATGTCACATTCCGCATTCTGCCCACATAGACATTTTATCATTGCGATCGCACGTGGGCATGGAGTGATACAAACTGGTGATATGTTTATCTCTACTTCATTCTCCTGCAGGACAGAGTTTATTAAAAAATGCTGTCACAAAAAATGTTAAACTTATATACCAAAACTACAGCGCCAATAAGATAAACAATTTATGTAAGACAGTCAACTTTATAATCCACGTCCATTATGGAATTTTTGTGCCCATTTACTGCGGTTACTAAAGCTAACTATAGTGCACTCAAATTTTAAATCTATGTTATGCATTTTGTAATAGTCTAGTGAAGGGAGACCATGAGCATGAAGGATAGACAAACAGATAAACTCGCTCTATCATAGCACTGTATACATCTTAAGTTGCAATATAATGAATTTAATGCTTTGTCATGCCCGTGGTGAAAATCTGTAACACTTTGAATCTGCCCACAAAGCCATAAAATGTCTTCTTTTCTGTAAAGTCATAAAAAAGCCTCTGTTACTGTACATTTTGTGGACAAGTCATAAAAATTGGCAAGTATGTAATTTGAATCATTGTTACACATGAATAGCAAATAGAGTTTCTTCTATAAAAATATCAAAGTGTAGATTTTCATGCTTTGTCACTGTTCTGAATACACAAGCTGGACAATGACAACCAATTCAGGCACTCACCTTTCTTTCTTAGAGTCAAATTTGTGTGTACAGATTCTGCAACTAAAGCCCCTGCGCATAGTTCTTTGTTCTATTTGATAATGAATTGCAAGTTTACTCCAAAGTACTTTACCACATAAACTTCAGTCTCTTCATCATGACTCCAACTATACATTCTGTAATCAAAACAAAACCACAGGATTATAAGTACCTTGATTCAAAATCCACTAGGTCGAAAATACTAGATTTTACAGAAAACGAGGGAAGTGATTTTTATACTGGAAAAAGTATTGGAAATACATGTTACCTATACTAATATTACAGAGAGAGATTCTTTTTGGTATGTGTGTATGGAGGGGGGAGTAATCTCAAAAAACAACCACCCAATTTTGACAATTCTTTCACCAATAAAAACCCTATTCCTTCTGATAGATGTGGGTTATAAAACATCTTCAATTTCAATTTACTAAGTACTATGAAATAAAAAGGATTTACAAAGCATGTGTACTAGAATACATTACAGATATAAAACAACATATTTGTGAAGGAGACTATGACTTTTCTTTGAGATTGCCACAAAGTAGAATACAGTTGTTACTCCACAGAAAATGATGTAAAATAAAATAAATGCTGCCAATATTTCATTCCAAACAATATATATATATAAGTGATCACAATTTAGGAACTAAGAAAACATAAGACACAGTAAAACAAGAGAGAATCTTATCTGCTTATAGCCCTACAATATGCATGCGGTACCAATGCCAAATATTTTAAGAACCCTCATATAAGAAAGTTTTACTTTATTTCCTTTGTACTTGTTGTGCAATCAAGTTTGTTAGCAGGGCATTGTAAATAACTGTATAAAAAGAGAAAAATGCCAACATATGAAATCAGTGAACCAATATTTTATAATTAACAACTGAGAAGATGGTTGCAGACTATGTCTCTTTTCCAAAGAGGTTAACTTGGTGACCTGGGAGTGGGGAATCTTCATATTCACCAGCTTCACCTCCATTTCATTGCTTATGTTCAGCATTTCTGCATTATGTGAAAACTATGTAGCTTTTATGTTGTTAAATAACCACAGGACCAAAAGAGAAGTTACAAAGGTTTAAAATTTCACCTACTGTTGTTATTTACACAATTACTTGACCACTGCAACCAATGATGGTTCCACCACCAAAGAGTACTTATAGACTATGCAGCATTTCCAGAACTTGGAAGATTGTCTGGGAGAGGTTAAGAAAGTGATGTTTCGCATTCTTGAATGGCAGGGAATTTTTCATCTGTTATTAGAAATAGCTGGGGCTATATGAAATTACAATTATAAGATCTAAAGAAGAGGATTAACCATAAATATCCTCTAGATCATTGTAAAACAATGTCATAAAAAATGGGGGAAGTTTAAAAAGCCCACCATGCAATGTCATGTGAGCCAGCTAGTGCTTCTATAAAATATCTCACTATCATTAGAAGTAATCAAGGTTATGTTGGATTTGCCTCTTCACATAAACCTGCAAATTTTTAAAGTTTCATTCACACTTAACTGTTTTTAAACTGAAAATTGATATACATAATTTTGGAAGCATGGAGCAAAGCATTTTGGATCATAAAAGTAGCAAACACAAGAAAACCCTGAATTAAATGCTTGAAGCCTATGTTGAAAATGAAAGTCTGCGGAAGTATACTTTTAAGGTAACTGTCAAGAAAAATGTTTTGCATATTATTATACACACAATAAGGCAACTTCTACCATCTTAATACAATGGTAGTGTAAGTAAAGTGCAAAAAATCTGATGTGATACATTCACATGATTTTCTCTACCCTCTGTCATTTATTAGTGGGTATAACCTATTCTTACTACAGCTTATTTTTCTATCTACTACATTTTAATCCAAATAAACCTTTGTAGAAATAGCTACATTACACATTTCGTTATAGATTCAAAGAGAACAGTGATAGTCAAATGTTTAACAACTGGACGCTATATGCTGGCCTTAAAACTCCATACTGTTTCCATGAAACAACTAAATATTGACAGGACTTAAAAAGAATGGCCAAGTATTAAACAATTCAAACCATTAATAATGGATATCTCAGAAAAGGTTTATGCACAAAAAAAATTATTTGAAATAAACTGTGTTTTTTAAAGAGATCTACATTTTTTGTTTAGTATGTTTTTGTATTTTGTTTAATTTTTACCAGTTATAGAAGATGATACAAAATTTTGAGTGAAGAGGACTTTACAGTCTATTCCCAGAAAATTGATTTTATTTATCACCTAAATATCTTTAGTATACAGTATTTTAATCAAAATCGTTTGAGCCATTTTTTAGAAAATTGAAAATTTCAAACACTTGAACACCCAGTAAGTAAAATAACACAAAATAGGTATACAGTCTTTGATAGTGAATATACACATATGTACCAATAACAATGTTGTAATATGTTCCACATACAACAGAATGGCATTAATTATACAGAACATTACTGTTGCTCTTACGTTACAACGGTTACAGGTTCAGATTTACACAATCATTCACACTTAAGGCATTTCTATCAGTAAAATATTTTTGACTGTGTTTTAAAGTTCTTACTACTGAGTTCCTTTACACATTTTGGAAGCTTGTTATATAAATAATACCTTTGTATGATATACTGTTGAGACTTCTATTGAGCCTTATAAATTTTAAATGGATATTGTTTGCTCTTCTTATATTATATTTATGATATTGATAATTTGTTTTAAAGCTGCTTATATTGTCATGGAGAAAACATACGGTTTCTAAAATGAACATACATGGTAGTTGTAGTATTTTGAGTTCTTTGAAGATGCATCTGCTCCCTGTCTGATTAGACACTTGTTTTATAATTTTAATTATTCTCTTTTGAAGCATAAACACAGAAGAGATTTTGGTTGACATTCTCCATGTTATAATGCCATATAAAATTATTAAGTGGACATATCCATAATACAGTGACATCAGCTATTCTATTCTGTATTAAATATTGAGTATGGCTTTCCCAAGTGAGATATGAGTCCACCAAAATACCTAGAAATTTAGTGGTCACTGTTTCTTTAATCTGGGCTTCATTAAGCATTATTGTGATAGGATCCTGTAAAGTTTGGTGACTTAAATGTAGATATACAGTTTTGTCAACATCTAATTTCAATTTATTCTTTGCAAGCCACTGCTCTAATTAAACTGAAGTTCTGTTTATAGTAGATTGCAACTCATTTTGTTTAATATTACTAACAATATGCAGATTGTGTCATCTGCAAACAAGACTGTTTTGGCTTGAGTCAATGCCAGCAGTGAGATCGTTTATATACATGAGGCAAAGGATTGGCCACAGAATAGATCCCTGTGGAACACCACATCTAATGGTTGTAAGGTTTGACCTTAAGGATTACACTTAAAAACCTAGTTCAATTTTTTAAGTAAAAGATTATGATCTACATTGTCAAACGCTTTACTGACACCAAGAAACAATCCTGCCATGTACTCCCTGTTATCTTTGACATTCAATATAGACTCTACGAAGGAATATAGAGTGCTGTTTATACCCCTATTGTTTCAGAACCCATATTGAGAACCTGATAGCATATTGCACGATTCCAGAAAGCAATTTAATCTGGTATGCATTACTTTTCCTAAAATTTTGGAAAACACAGATAGAAGGGATATAGGCCTATAATTTTCCATACTGTGTGGATTAATTAACATGTAACTGTTTGATATGGCAAGTAAGCTCAGTTTTTAGGCCAGTGGCAATCCTGAAATTTTGCTAATGAGCAAATTGGTTATTAAATTAGTGGTAACACACACCAGATTATGGGTATACGAAGACACCTTCTTGCTTAAAGAAGACAAGATGCACGTTTCATAGAGATAATTTTAGTTCAGTATACTTAACTGAAAAGAACTGATTAAATGGAAGTTATGAATTTTGTTTTAAAGTATGCCATGCAATTAAACATACATTAATGTATTTTGTGAGGAAAATTTGATATGTTTTAAATTGATTATAATGAACACATTAAGAATGTAGGTGAATTTGTGTGCAGAAAATAAGGGCAAATAATATTAAAAGAAGATATGCCAGGATCATGGATCAAAGGACGTATCCAATTCAGAAAACAGCAACACAGTGAATGTTATTCAGTATGGAGTCAGAAAACTAATAAATGCGTTTTGGTTTTTTCGTTGTTCAAGAACATAGTTGTTTTGTTCCACTTAAGGAACTTTAATATCTTAGGTCACACTGATGGCTTTGCCTTCAGAGTCATTACCCATCGACAATGATATTTGCTGATTTTCATTTAGTTAATTTTGCATTGAATTGCCAGTTTTTTAAAAAGAAAACTTTAAATCATTCTTCTTTCACATACACAATTTCAGACTCTGGGGAGAAATGGGACTAATCCTAGTTATAAATAAAAAGTTATATAATAACCCCAGTTGGGAACCAAACACGAGACCTCTGGTTTAAGAAGTCAGAATACAATATACTGCCACCCTTGTGGTGTTTTCTGTAAACGGGTGAGTGTCTACAGTGACAGATTTTGCCATTAGGTGAGCATGTTGGCAGACACTGGCCCACCAACTGCGATCATTGACAGCGCCACAGAAAAGAAACAGGATGCTGCAGGGTGACAGAGTGATTCTTTCTACATATAAATAAATATTACACAATAACTTTACAAAAAAAATCCACTGTCCACCACTGAGATTGAACCCAAACTAAAAAACCAGAGGCAATTACTGGACTACCAAGAATGATAGATGTCTGCTTATTTCGGTAAAATATTAAATATTGCCTGTAGAGAATACATTACTTCTGCTCAGTTTTTACCTTTAAAATAACCTTATAATTATATAAGCATTTGGCTTTCGCAATACATACAGAGTAATTTAGGTTGCCAAAATTAAATTTCTAAGAAGCCTGTGCCAATGTTAAGGATTATTTATGACCCAAATGACCAAGAATCGTTAACTAAAGTCACTTTGCACCGACATTCTTCTCCACAGATACTACCCCGCAATAAAACCTTAATTAGGATGTTTGTGCTTATTAATCATGCATTCAAAACAGGACATGTTTACACACTGCATGGTTACATACTCTCAAGAATGTAAATTAATATAATTTAATGGTGAAAATGATAAGAATTAAACCATGTCCTCCGATTCACAAAACTCCGGATTTCATAGAGAACTCAAATATTCCAAAATATCATACCTTTGCAAAACATGATTTATATTTGGTGTGAAAGCAAGCCTTGTTCTTTCTTGTTGATACAGGTTTGTATTGAATTTACACAGGTTGAAAACCTGACCTGCAAGAAACCGGGGCTATTTTGCTTTTAGGTGGTCCTCATTGAAAACGCTGAAAAAGCAAGAAGGAATGGAGTAAATTACCTTAAGAGTAAGTTTATAAGTAGATGTGATCTCGTCAATACCTGCCCGCCCGTTTTAGGTGTTTTACTTTTATAGGAAAATTGTGATATGAACACACCAAACATAGCCATCTTCCCGCTAAAACAGACGCTGAATGGGAAGTGCCAACCTAAATAAATGAAATCCGCAAAATAAGGAATTTTTGCAAACGTGAATCATTCGAGTTTTAAATGCCCAGATCCCTCGGTTATGCCCTGTCGTCGCTTCGCAGAGGTCACAACTGCTGCACTCCTCTCCTTCTAAAAAGCATCCCTCAGCTACGCTTTGAGGCTGAGGCCCCTCCGTCCCTTGGCTACACCTTGAGGCTGAGTATCTTACCAGCTTCGGTGGCATTAGTTATTCATCTGTTGCCAGCATTGTGTTAGAGCTAGAGAATGACACAGAGTCACATCTGTAGGGCTAGAGAACGACACAGAGTGACATCTGTAGGGCTAGAGAATGACACAGAGTGACATCTGTAGGACACATAAAACATCACTTCCATCGCTGTGGGGGACCCCGTAAAAGCAATTTACCGTATCAACTGCCTTCTTCCTACAAAGTCTGCCACTTAGAGTAGTCAGTCATCTTCTCACAGACAACCCACATCACTGTTAACATAAAAACATCAGCTGTACAGTATCTCTATATGGTCCTGAATATCATGTACAACACACTAATATAGAAAGAATAATCTCTTTTTTTAATTTTATGCAACAAGTTATGCAAGATCTTAACGAAAGCTTTCGTAGAAGGAAAAATAATACACAAAAACTGAAATGTTGCATTTTTAAGCTTCTAAGTGTGATTTTGAAATCTAAAAGGTTTTTTTGGCCACCAAAAATTGCATTTTCACATAAACTTATACAACCGACAAACAACAAAGGATATAAAAAAAAAACACTGATTCCGTAAAATTTCATGCCTTCTAACCGGATACGGAAAAACCTCACTAAATAATTATGATATGAACTTTCGGGAAATTACTTTGGGCTTATACATATAAGCTTACCCTAAAACCTATATTTTGATGTAAAGATATTCATGTAGATACTGAAAGCCAACATTCAATTAAATTACTTTCAAATTACCGAGATTTAGGTAATTCTATGCAATGGCTCTATATATTGTGGTGACTGCAGCCACACACAACACTATTATGTCCTTTTAATCCTCTTATTGTTTTTCTCGACATTCTACTTTTAGCCCTCTTCCTGAGTGATGAATATGATGTGTTATATGTCCAACAGATGTCACTCTGTCATACACTAGCTCTAATGCAATGCTGGCAACATATGAATAATTAATGCCGCCAAAGCAACACAACTGCGAAACGACTGCAGGGCATAGCCGAGGGATCTTATACAAGCTTAGGTTTTTTTTTTTATATAAGCTTAGATTTCTGAATTCACAGAAGATTAGCCTTAAGTTAGGTTTGTTTTTTTTTTTAAATAAGCTTAGGTTTCTGAATTCACGGCAGGTTAGCAATGTTTTATTGTCCATAGACTTCATATACAAGTTTCAGACATTGTCAAGGAATCTACATTTACAATTTTCACCTGTTTACATATTTCTGTATAGTATATAGTATTTACATTTTCAATAAGCCTTAGGTTATTATATATATATATATATATATATATATATATATATATATATATATATATAAGCTTAGGCTTCTGGATTCACGGAAGGTTAGCCTTAGGTTAGGTTTTTTTTTATATAAGCTTAAGTTTCTGGATTCTGCAGGTTCTTTAAGTTTCGGATACCCAGGTGGTCGGTTACAATGCTATATACTGTATTCTCGCATCCTGTGCACACCATTTTGATTCGTATTGTGCACTCTTAATATGAATGCGTTACGTTTTTTTCAGCGGCAACATTAAACGAAGAAGAAGAACACATCGCATTTTTAGCGGATTTCAAATGCAAGTCTGCTCTTAGAGTGTCGTTGTTGAAAATGCTTATAAACACAAAAAGAAAGTGAATAAATTACCTTAAGAGTGATTTTAGAAGTAGATGTGATCTCTCCAATAGCTGGTGCCCACCCCTTTCTGGTGTTTTACTTTTATAGGAAAATCGCGTTATGAACACAACAGCCATTTATTTCACCAAAGCACATGCAAAATGGGAACTGCCAACCAAAATAAAAAGTGAAATCCGCTAAATGTGCGATGTGTTGTTTCTGCGAACGTGAATCATTCGAGTTTTAGACGCGCAGATCCCTCGGCTATGCCTTGTCGTCGTTTTCCAGTTGCGGCTTGCCTTTCCTTCTAAAAAGCATCCCTCGGCTACGTTTTGAGGCTGAGGGCTTTCAATCTCTCGGCTACGCCTTGAGGTTATGTTACCGGCTTTGACGGTATTAGTTATTCATATGTTGCCAGCATTGGGTTAGGGCTGGCGTATGAGAGTTACAGCTGGACATAATACATTATCATCATTAAGAAAGAGGACTAAGAGCAGAATGTCGTCATTTAGGTTGGCAGTTCCCACTTTGCATGTACTTTAGCGAAAAAATGGATACGTTTGTTGTGTTCATAACGTGATTTGCCTATAAAAGTAAAACTCCTAAAAGGGGCGGGCACCAATTATTGGAAAGATCACATCCACTTCTGTACTCACTCCTAAGGTAATTTATTCACTTTCCTATTGCTTTTATAATCATTTTCAACAGGATGCTCTAAGAGCAGTTTTGCCATTTTCCCTTTACCTAGTTGTGCTGAATTACATTCCTTCTACTTTTTAACTTCACTTTTATTAAAAATTCTCATAGCAACGAGTTTAAACCCTACATACGCTTTTCAATTTTCCTGCACTGTACAAAGCTACCAACTGTTTGTGCTCATATGTTGAATTATATCAGAAAGAGAATTTCCGGTATTGTATTTACCAACTTCGCGTAAGTATTAAACAAAGTATTATAAAATTTTACACTTGAGGATTTTCTTGTTCAAATTTGAATAAGCCTAATCTGTAAATTGAGGAGTTTTCGGTTTAGCTGCAACGACTGTCTTCCTGGCAATTATAACCAACCTAAGTTATACATGCTTGTGTGAATATTTCAAAATATACGAAAATATATGTGAGCTGAAGACACCGGATGGTGCATACACAAAATTCAATATAAATGTTTAAAAATGAAAACAAAAATCAAACTTGTGGTGCTTTGGAATGAAAAAATTCATGGTCAAGAAAATACATAAAATGGCAGCACTGTCGCTAGGGTTGAAAATTACAACAGTTCTAACAAAATAGAAAATAATAATTGTGATGTCTCAGAATTGAAGTAACATGAACTGAAACCTATTAATTCTGAAACACAATTTGTGCTTTCTATGTGAAATTGCCGTTTTAACAATAGATAAGGTAATGTTGCTCCATAGGTCGACGTGTCATGGCGGAAGATGTAAATGCGCAATATCACATACCCTGTTAAACGGAGAAAACGTTGCCTCGTTAATAAAATCTGTGATAAAAGCCAACTGGGATAGGAACTTCCAGCGTAGCATTGATGTTCCCGCATCGGCCTCTCGAAAGGTACTTTTTGAGCGCTACATATGCCCATTCCCTAAAATGCAGATGCTAGATGACACCCCTATACTGAGATGACACGGTGAAGCTCGTACATATAACATTTAATACTGTCAACGCAATTATTCTAAACTGCTGTGTTGAATATTAAATTGTTTTAAAAATAACTCATATTTAGTCCAAAATGTAATATGTTATAACAGTTTACCTTGTATAAAGTAGTTTTCATAATATTAGTGGACCAGTTTGTACAGTATTTGAGCTCAATGTACGTGTGAAAAAAGCCTAAGGTTGGCTAAGTGTATCCGATTTGAGACGAACTTTTAAACCTGGGCCACAGACCTGGGCACGGCCTCTGCCGTCTAGGCATGGTCACGTGACCTAGTACAGGCGGCGAACGTTGGAAAGGCATCTTAGTGTTGCAGATTTTCTATCAATGAATAAAGCAGTTCTCCTGTGCATATTTTGAGTTATTTCACGTGTGAAAGTATTCGATTTTTACCCCACTTCTACGGATTGCAAACCACATTGGGGTAAGTAAAATATCTGGTATAGTTATGTCTGTTATTGTAGTATGTTGCAGAAGTATACCTGGTTAGGTCTGGCACAACTCTGAAAGTAACTAATAACGATTTGTATGCTTTTATCAGAGAATTATATTGTAAATGTATAAAACAACAGTATTTTCTTTGTATTTTCAGAGCTGCAATGCCTTTCAAGTGTTCAGTACCAGGTTGCAGATCAAATTATGAGCCTCCATATGTAACATCATAACATCTACCTCTACATTCGCTCTGAAGGTAATTTATTCCATTATTTCTCACTTCCTTCTGTATTTTCTAGGTGGCCCCAAGAAGGGCAACTTCGCCAAGGGGTAAATTGCCTTTCTTGGGCCCACATTAGTGACTGATGGTGTCTTAGATGTCCAACAGATGGCACTGTATGTCATTCTCTGGCTTTAATGCAATGCTGGCAACATATGAATAAGTAATGCCACCAAAGGCAGAGATATATCCCCAAATTTCTGGGTTTGGGGTTTTTTATTTTATATAAGCTTACGTTTCTGAATTCATGCATTAGCCTTGGGTTAGGTTTTTTTTTAATATAAGCTTAAGTTTCTGAATTCATTTTTTACTTTTTCTACTACGTATAGTAAGTAGGGGAAGTATTGCATTCCACTAAAAAATTCGTACCGAGATTTCACCGGAAATACATGTTTTGAGGCCTCCTGAATCCAAAAAAAAAAAAAAAATTGGAAACATGTCTGTGAGTGTCTTGTCTGTGAACAGCATAACTCAGAAACAAACAGTCAGATAAACACCAAACTTGGTATTTAGGTTCTATATCTCCTAGATATGCGACACGAAGGTTTTCAAGAAAATCCTCCCACTCCAGATTACCCTTTACATGGAACATTTTTCGAAAATTTTAATTTTCTTAAAATAGTCTTTCATTACTGTCTTCACGCTATTCTGACATCCTGTGCACACCATTTTCTTTTCTTTGTGCACAGCTTGCTCTGAATGCGTGGCGCTCTTTTTAAGCGGCTATAACATATGAATAATAAGAAGTACCAACACACCCCTTACTTAGCGGATTCCCAGATTCTTACTTCAGTTGGCACTTCTGAATGAGCATCAGTATTACCGTGAAGATGGCCACATTTTTTCTAGTTAGTTTCTCAGTTCCCCTATTTCAGTAAGGCACAAAAAACTGGCATTCTGGCGGGCGCCTGATGTACAACAGTTCGCATCTGCTTCTACATTCCCTCATAAAGTAATTTATTTCATTATTCCTCACTTCTTTATACCTAATATAGGTGGGCCCAAGAAAGGCAATTTAGCCGGAAAGAAGAACAAGAGAGGAAAGGGAAGATGAAGCACTTCAAACAGCCCTGGATAAAAGTTTAGCTTCATATGATAAGAAATTAGAAAGTAACAAATTACTCACATATGAAGATGTAACAGTTTCTATAAAAAAATGTGTGAATGAGAGAAAAGATTGGGCACTTTCAATAGTGTTAGTGCTCTTACAGTGCTAAAAATAAATACAGTATCAGTGCCTTATATTGTTAGTAGTTTTGTAGTTTCTAGTGATAGGTGCTTTAAATTGTATATAGACAAAGAATTGAATCCTAATGAACTGAATCTCGAATTTAGTGTTACCTTGGAGAAATCTCAGGTGGATGCATTATTTGAATTGTGTAGTGTGCCTATGTCAAACTTTAAAGAAAATAAACTTGCTGCAGCAGTGAAATTGTTAAAAGAACATGAGGTGCTAGATGTTGGTAAAAAAGTGAGGTTAAAATAAATTGAGTTTTATTTATGGACGCTCTTTAACCACTATGGTCCTTAGCATCCCATTCTATATTGGGCGTGAAAGACCGGTAATTTTGCTCAGAGGCCTCTTTATCAGGCTTGAGGTTCTTTTATGTGCCGTAAATCTACGACATGGGACCACCGGCTTTACTTCCCTTCTGAAGGAAGCCATGCTAATGATTTTTACGCCCAAAAAAATCCACCGCCCTCCGCAGTCTTTGCCATCGAGCAAGAAGAGTTAATTTTTCTGAATAAATTTTCAGCATGGTTGTGCAATTGGGAACATCTCTGTAGGGGAAACGTATACCAAGGGCTATCTAGGCGCACATTTGATGCAATAATGCAGACATGCTCAGGCCTTTATGGTTTAGCAAATTATGCTCTAACAGAATTAAAAGTAAACTATGTTCTGTGGCAAGTTTCAAACAGATCCTCTAGAAGAGCGATTCAGTCTTTACCACCAGTTGTCTGGCAGTAATTATTTTATCTCTCCAACAGCTATATGAGAGTGAGAAAAAGATCAGAATTAAAAATTTGCTTTCATTTTCATCAAAAAATGTTAACATTCCAGTAAGAAGCTTAAATGTGGGCGCAGATTCTGAAAACAAAAATGTTCCATCATTGTGAAATAGAAATTGAAATTGCAATTGCAAAACCAGTGGATAATGATGTAATGCCTATCGTGTTTTACATTTCAGGTTATGCTGCTTTCAAGGTAACAAATGGTATAATATGCCCCAAATCATTGAGTTGTTGATTTTAAATGACACTTTAGAGTATGAATTTGAAGGTGCAGCAAGGCTGATTGATTCCTTAAGTAGAGGTTTCTGTAAAGAAACCCACAATATATTGCGTAAAATTAACGTGGTTGTGTATCCAAGTATTTCAAGGCTTAGTCAAAGAGTGTTACAATGATTTTATTAAAAGCAGTAATCATCTTGCCTTGTTGAAGAATTTGTGCAGTCCCTATATAGTAAACATTATGGATGAAACCAGAGAAGCGATCATCAATCAATACAACCATAAATTACAAGACTATTTTCATGATGTATGCTCAATTATTTGCAAAATTATTTTAAATAATTACTCCAAAATGGTAACTGAGGATAAGAAACAAAAGTCTTGTGATAAAAGAAAAATAAAAAAACTGACCAGTGTGTGAATTCATAAGAGCATTTTGTGCTTGCCATGAGGAAGGAAACAATACTTTCAGTATTTATATTATATTTACAAGGAATAATTTGTGTATTAAAAGCCACTTTTTTCTGTAACATGAATTATTGTATATATTTTATAATGAACACACTGAGGCTATCAGACTTTGGCTTCACATCATATATTTCAGTAATTTTACTCTTTTTATTTAACTATTAAGTATGTGGCGAGCTTTAATATATTACCAGTAGTAACATTAGCAGATTTAGTGAATGGACTGTTAGCTTTTATGTTGACTTTAATTTTCAGTAAATACAAAAGAAATCTTATAAAAGTTTGTCAGAGTGTATTGACTTGTACAGTGGTAAATGAGAAAAATTGCTCCAATGTATTAAATTAGTCCAGAATATTTTAATTTTTATTGTATATTCACAGCTTTTGAGTGGAATAAATATAATCATATCCCAAAAATGCTTCTTTGTACAATTTTGCAATCCTTAATTTTGCTATTTCTGTTGTAATGAAATTTATAAAGCATGAGAATAAGTTCCTACAATAGTGTTCAAAGGTAGGTAAGTCCCGATAAACTGAAATGTTTGATAGTTGTGTTATCTAGCTGTTTATTTTCATTCCATTTGAAACTGAGCTTGTAAACATATGATTATATAAAGGTAAGGAGTTTAGTGAAAATAATATTTTGTCCCAAAACATAACACAGATGTTTAAAGCATAATTAAATTTAAAATTGTCATATTTTGAGCCACTTTCTTTGTAATAAGGTGAATTGGCTTTTATGTGCACCTATATAACTTGATGCTGTTTAACTTAACTGCATAGTAATTATGTTCTGTTTAAAATTTCTTCATTTATTATCATTATTAAAATAAAGTACCCATAATACTGCTGCAGTTACATTATTTGATAGGCTCAAAACAACATTCTACTGTGTTTATTACTTAGAGCACTATTTTAGTTTTTTCAAATCCAATACATGCACAAATACTTAAAAGTCATGATTGTTTTTATAAAATACAATGAATTGTCATTATTTCTTTAATGTTATCTTTGTGTTCTAGTGGTGTCTAGTTGCTATTATTTTAAATTAACTTAGTTTTGTATTTTTACGTTCCTCTGTTTTTTTGCTTGGAACTGTGGAATTCGTTGCCCACCGCCTTCGACTGCCACCATATTGAAATCAGCGCTCAGGCCTGTAGTGTAGTCGACTGTGACCTGGGGATCAAGACTGGGTTGCTTAGCAACGAGTGTGTTTGATGTGATCTTTCAAATATCGGGGTTAAAGCTAAGTAATCTTAATTATTTGGGCAGTTAAAACAATAATTAATTATATAGTTCTATCATTTATTATCCAGTCTATAATATTTTTCATTAATTCGTTTTGGTCTTGGATTTATTTCTTTAGTAATCGAAATTTCTATCTTTCGCTTTGGGGATTCGAATGGAGATTCAATATGGCCCAGAAGTACTGAATTTAAAAACTCAAACATATAATTCAAGATGTGATGTAAATGAGATGGTAATTAATGTGAATATGTCAGATAATAGGAAATTACTGTATAATTATAAAGATTCTGGCCCTTTTGTTGTGAATTTAGTAGGAGTTGATAAAAATGTTAACATGATGCTTCCAATGAAATATGGAAAAATGCTCTATGAAAATGAAATGAAATTTAAATCTATTGTGACAGTAGGGATAAATAAAATTGAAATCCATTTTAATACATTCTAAGAGGCTAATAATTTCCTGTTATCTGAATTTGATTTGAAATATTCTGTAAAATCATTTATCCCTAAATACGATATACTAACCAAAGGCATTGTTAGAGCTATTGATACAGATTTGTCGATAGATGAGATAAAACAAGTGGCTAAAACAAATGGTGATAAAGAAATTGTCCATGCATACAGATTTCAAAGGAAAAGTGCAAATCCCAATGGAGACATACAATGGTTCCCTACTCAATCAGTTCTTATGACTTTTAGACCTCAGTTGTTGCCACAAAGGGTATTTATTTGTAGAGTGAGCTGCAAAGTAGACAAATTTAAATAATCTCCTATTCAATGTAAAAAATGTCAACAATTTGGTCATGTGTTTAAATTTTGCAGAAATTCTACAAAATGTGTAGCCTGTGGAGAAGAGCATACTCTTTCTGATTGTTTAGCTTCTGATTTTTACTGTATACTATGTAAGGGAAACCATAAGGCCAATAGTCGTGATTGTCCAGTGTATAATTTTGAGCAGGAAGTCATAAAAGTAGTATATGAGCACAGGGTGTCTAGATATGAAGCTATCAATACCATCAAAAATAAATCTTCTTATGCAGATGTCACCAAACGGACAAGTACTAATGGTAATAACCTTACTTTGCTTAGTTCAGTTGCCATTCAACATCTTTCCTCTCCTTCTCAAGAAATATCTGTTAACAGTACTTCTCAACTTCCCACTAAACTTCCTAGATTGACAAAAGAAACTCCAAAGAAGAGGAAATCCCTAGACAATGTAAAAATAAGTAAACAAAGTCAAAAAATTCATTTGCAATCATCTCTAATTTGTCCTAATGGTAGATCTCCTTCCTCTGTGACAGATGCTTCAGTTACTGCTGTCAATAACTCAAATTCTCAGAAGACAGTCTTTAAAAAATCTGAAAATTTAAGTTCTGTTAATACTAATGAAAGTATCTTTCAGAAGATAAATCCTTCAGATACGTGCAGCTCCTATAGTAATTCCAACAAGACTTCATCAACTAAAGGAAAAACTAAAAAGAAGAATGATATTTCATTAATGTAAGAATGTGGACTTCTTAAACAAATCTGTCGTCCTCCGTGGACTAGCCTCTAGTCCCAAAGTCGTGGGTTCAAATCCGGCAGAGGGCGATGGATTTTTTTCGGGCATAAAAATCCTTAGCATGGCTTCCTTCAGAAGGGAAGTAAAGCCGGTGGTCCCGTGTCATAGATTTATGGCACGTAAAAGAACCTCAAGCCTGATAAAGAGACCTCTGAGCAAAATTATCGGTCTTTCACGCCCAACATAGAATGGGACGCCAAGGACCATAGTAGTTAAAGAATGTCCATAAATAAAACTCAATTTAATTTTTGAACAAATCTAAGTCGATTAATATTAATAAATTAAACATCATATATTAGAATGCTCAAAGTTTTAAAAATAAAAAAAGATGACTTTTTAGCGTATATAGTAAATCAATACCTGTACCTTTTTTTATCTCAGAAACATGGTTGAAAGAAAGCCATAATATTTGTATTGCTAATTATAAAGTCATACGTTCAGACAGACCTCAATTGTGGAGGAATACTAGCAGGAATTAAAAATTAATTATTGTGAATTCATATAACATTTTAGACAATGAAGATTATTCAATTCAAGGAATATCAATGGTATTAGATAATATTAAAATAATTTTTGTATATAAAAATTCTCAATTTCCTACTGGAATTATCTTCTTCAACCTCAATCTCATAAGGATCTTTTATTCTTTGGCGACTTCAATTTCTATATTCCTCAGCTGGATAGGATTAATGGAATATTCAATCTGCCTCTTGTTGATCATTTAGCTTCTCATAATATATTTTTATTGGATGATGGGACACCTACAAGAATGGGTAGAATGGATCAACAAGATACCTCTCCTGATTTAACTTTTGCATTAGCTTCTCTTATAAATTTAATTCAATGGAAAGTAATTCATGAAACATTAGGAAGTGATCATTTTATGATCTCAATTATGCTGGGAACTACATCACTTAACATTTTGAAAAGTAACTGCCTTTCAAGAAATATTAATATAAATTGGGAAAATTTTAAGATATTTATGTTGGAAAAGTATTATCATTCTTTCCACATCCCAAGTAAATTTGTTTTTTCCTTCATTTATGAAGTAATAGATGAATATATTAACAAATTTAATCCTATAACAAATTTTAAATCCAAAAAGAAAAATAAATCTATATAGTAGAATTCTAATTGTCAGAAACATATTGAAGAGAGAAAGCTTAGATGTTATAATTTCATGAAACATAAAACAATGAAGAATTTTCTTTTAATGAGATAACAATATGCTAAAACAAAAAATTTCATTAAACAGTCGAAATTTAATGGATGGAAAGAATACTGTAATTCTATTACGTTAGAGAAGAAAACAGTTTCACAAATTTGGAATATGGTACAAAGCTTCACTCTTAAAAAATTTCACCAATTTTCTCTAATATCAGACACCCATCGTTTGCAAAATAAATGTCTACATCTACTGTCACCTGCTTCAGTTTCTTGTAATATTCCTCAGATTATTTCAGATTATGAACCAACCAATTTACCATTGGAAAATTTATGTAGAGTGTTAAACTTTACTTTCAATGAACTTCAAGGAGTTATTAAAGGACTAAAGGATTCTATGCCAGGCCCAGATGAAATTAAATATAAAATGGATCAGAACTTTCCTACAGAATATCTCTATTTATTACTTCATGGATATAATTTTATTCTTCATAATGGTATTACTCCTAAGATATGACAGCATTTTTAGATTATTCCAAATGAAAAACCAGAGAAGAATAAAAATAGTGAAGAAAATTATAGACCTATAGCATTATCTTGTGTTTTTTGTAAAATTTTAGAAAAACTGCTGGCGCAAAGGATTCAGTTTTTCTTGGAGAGATATAGAGGTTGGCCAAGAAATCAATATGGTTTTCGTCTAGGATATGGAACAACTCACAATCTGAGTATACTAAATTTGGAAATTCTTTAAGCTTTATCTAAGAAAAAGGCATTACAAAGACTCAGTTTGGATGATTCTCATGCTTATGATATAGTAAATTTAAATATTTTAATCTTAAATTTGCAGAAATTAAACTTGCCTAAGAAGATCATAACTCTTATATAGTTAATTAAAGGATAAAAAGCTTCAACTTCATCTTAGATTTCATAATACTTTACAACTCTTAACATCACAAGGATCTCCTCTCAGTCCAATTTTATATAATTTATAAATCTATCAATTATCTCTCATGAAATCAGCATCAATAAATTTATTATTTTATGCAGATGATATTTTTATATATCAGCATATTGATTTTAAAAAGCTTAAAAATAATAATGAAGAGTTTAAGAATTTAGTTAACAATCGTATCCTTCAGTTAGAAGAATTGGGACTTAACATCAATCCTCAAAAGGGTAAATTGATAATATTTAAAAAAAATCTGATGTGTTACACTCACATGACTTTCTCTACTCTTGTACAAACTATTTATTCAAACGCTTATTCTCCATCTACTTCATGTTAATCGATAAACATTTGCAGAGTATCTTATTGCTAAGTTTCTTGTAGATGTAAGGGGAATATATATTTACAAGGGCAATATAGAAATACAGTAGCCTTTAAGCACATACATATCTCTTAATAGCTGGTTGCTAGGTGCAGCACCATTCCCTTTGCCACAGATTAATACTCTTTGCATATCCAAGACAAAAAAATGAATAACGAATTCCCATTTGAGAAAATAAGTATTGAAAAATTTAAGGGAATAACAAGTAATATCTCGAAAATGGTTCACTCAACAAAAAAAAATGTATATGACATAAATTGTGTATTTTAATGCGATCTACATTTTTTGTGTAGTAAAATTTTGTCTATCTCTTATGGTTTACCAGTTATGCAGAAGTCGTTCACAATGAAGAATACTTTTGGAGACATTCCCAGAAAATTCAAGATATACATTTTATTTGTCATAAAAATATCTTAAACATATGATATTTTAATCAAAATCGTTAGAGCCATTTTTGAGAAAATTAAAATTTTTGAAAAATCTTCCATGTAAAGGGAAATCTGGGGTGGGGACATTTTCTTGAAAACCTTTGTGTCGCATCCTTGGAAGATACTGAACCTAAATACCAAGTTTGGTGTTTATCCGACTGTTTGTTTCTGAGTTATGCTGTTCACAGACACACAGACGGACATGTTTCCAAAAATGCTTTTTTTGGATTCAGGGGTCTCAAAACATGTATTTCCGGTGAAATCTCGGTATGGAATTTTTGGGTGGAATACAATACTTCCCCTACTTACTATACGTAGTAGAGAAAGTAAAAGGAAGATTTGTACCCAATTTGTATCTGAAAGTATGAAATGAAATAATCCAAATAAATCAATGTGTAACATTTTTAGGAATTGTCTTGAACTATAAATTGAATTGGAAAAAAACATTTTAATTATATAATTAATAAAATAAGAAGTATATCTCATATTTTCCAGTATATTTCTGGCTCTTCTTGGGGAGCTCATCCTCAGGGTATGATAATTTTGTTCAATAACCTCATCAAATCAGTAATACAATATGGTTTTTTAATAACTCATAATCCATTAAAAAGGTATCAGGTAATCCATCTACACATCTCACATTAAAAGAAATTGGATTTAAAAATTATCAAGATATCAATGTATATCAATATAAATTTCTCTCCAAATTATTCATTGTTCTGAAGATAAACTTTTTCTTCTGTTGTCTCAGATTAGTAACTCAATTCATGTGGAGAAATTAGAAAATCATGAATTTGAATCACATGCATATTAATACCAGTACTTTTTCCAATATAGAGTCGTATCACAATCAATATTTTTTACAATTTCTTCAGAAATTTCCTAAGAAGATATGGAATTTATTCTTCACAGAGGGTTCCAAAGAAGTAGCAGAAGGAGCGAAAGCAGCCGAATATCATTATAATTTAAATGAATCAATTCTGATTAAATTAAATGATAAATGGTCCATTTATTCTGCTGAAATGTTGGCCATTAAGAAAGCTATTCAAATCATCAGTAAACATGGATATAAATTTAATATTATATTCACAGATAGCAAATTATCTCTGCCGGAACTCCAAAATACTGTTAAGAAAAATATTAGTCTCTTAGAAGTGGAAATTAAATTTTTGATTTGTCAAGCTCAACTTGATAAAATAATAATCAAATTGATATGGATCCCAGGCCATACAAATATTATTGGTAGGTAATGAAAAAGCAGACCCTGGCAAAAACTGCAAGATATGAAGGAGATTTTTCATCCACTTCCTTTAAAGGATGCAAAACTGTTTATCCTTAATAAATGGTATGATAATTATTCTCATAACTTGGATTCTTCTATGAAATGTTGTATTAATAAACCGTGGTTCAGTAATATCAACATCAAGAAAGAAGACCTTAAGGTTATGTCCAAAATAACATTACAAGTAGCTTATACACCAGATTTTCAATATAAATTAGGTAAAACTGTTAATAATAAATGCTCATGTGGCAATCTTGGTAATTTAGAACACATTTTGTTTAGATGTTCTTTTAATTAATAACAAAATAATAAATTGTTATTAGAATTGTTCAAATTAAGTTTGTCTGGGCCCATTAAAATCACTAATAAAATACAATATGATCCAATTAAGGTATTTAAAAAAATCATAACCCATATCCGTAAATGCAAAATTAAATTATAAGTTAGGATTACTTAGCCATTTCAGTTTTTGGGAATAGTCAACTATTATTACAGATAGGGCAATTAGACGTCAAAGAGGATATAGTGTCTTCTGGGCGTCTTTAAATAAGAAGAAGACACACAACAATTACGCCATAAATAAACTATCTGATACAAAATTTCCTGGGTTTCAAGTTGGAGAAAACAGATAAAAATCATGCTACCAAAACTCTGATGTGATACATTCATATGAATTTCTCTACCCTCTATCATGTGTTAGTGGGTATACAAACTATTCTTACTAAAGCGTATTTTTCTGTGTACTCTAGTTTAATCCAAATAAACCTTTACAAAAATAGCTACATTACACATTTTGCTATACAGATAAAGAGAATAGCGACAGTCAAATGTTTAAGAACTGGACCCTGTACACTGGCCTTAAAATTTCATACTGTTTCAATGCAATCGCAAGAAACAACTGAAAGTTGACAGGACTAATGACCAAGTAATTGACAGTTCAAACCATTAATAACGAATGACTAGAAATGCCTTATGACACAAAAAAAGTTATTTGAAATAAATTGTATGTTTTAAAGAGAACTACATATCTTATGTAGTACCTTTTTGTCTTTCGCTTAACGTTTACTAGTTATACAAGATTAATCAAAATTCCTTCTGAATGAGGGGTACTTCAAATGCTATTCCCAAAAAATTCAAGATACACATGTTATTTGTCATGTAAATATAATTAATGTATGGTATTTTAATAAAAATTGTTTCAATAATATTTTTTTTTAGAAAATCAGCATTTTCGATAAAAAGAAAGCCTAAATATGAGGCAGTATTTTAATACCTGAATAATTTCAATTGTATTTTATTATAATAAGTAAATTCAATAACAGCCTACCTTGAAACAATATGTATGTAATAATTATTTAAATTGTTTGTAACAGTCATTGCAAATGCTTATTTTTATTGTAAACATGTTTTAATAATGTTATGTGAATACATTACATACTCTAATAATGCAAGAACTGTGAGAATAATAAGTTTTAAGTTGCTAACAATGAGTAATAATGAGATAATTGTGGCAGTAATGTGTTTAGAGCGTGAAATGTACTGGTCATGATTAGAGTGACGATGACGTAAATTCTGTAACAGTTTTAAATTAGCCAATCAACAGCAAAGAAAAGTTTTAAGTTGAATACAGAAATTCTATTGGACTAGAATTAGCCAATCAGTGACTTGCAATACCGAAGCTTAAGGATTTTGACCATTGAGATTACTCAGTTGCTGGCGAGACTTGATAGAGTACAGGTGGGAAAATGTGTTCTCTACGAGTGATTAGTAAAAACAGATATACGCGCTAAGTGAATGTATAAAAGTTTCTCACAGTTCTTTAAAAGTGTAGTGCTGTATAAATATGTGCAAGAATTTAAATAAAAGAAGTTAGTTTAAAAGTTTAATTCTGTGATGTCTACAAATAATTGTCATACCGCGCCCTACCCAAGATACATGACTCTAAAGTAAGACTGATGCAGCCGAGGCAAATTTAAACATTAATATTACGTAAGCATCAAATTCAAACTGACGCCCAAAGCGTGTTACAAACTACATAAAGCAACTACCTACATTTATTACGTAATATACTAATTTCAAATTAAAAATAAACAAACCCTTTGCAAAAGGTCTCAATAAGTGTTCCATGTAAAGGGTAATTTCGGTGTAGGAATTATCAGTAAAATTTTGCGTCACATCTTTAGAAGGTACTGAACCTAAATATCAAATTTGGTGTTTATCTGACTTTTCGTTTTTGAGCTCTGCTCTTCACACACACACAGATCTTTTCCTAAAAATGCTTTCTCTGATTCAGGAGGCCTCAAAATATGTATTTCTGGTGAAATCTCGGTATCGAATTTGTGAATGGAATACAATACATTCTCTGCGTACAACTACGATATTTTTATCCCTGAGTTATGAATCCACTGCATTTCTTCTAAATCGATGATCGATTATTCAGTTGGAAACTGTCTGTAAGCCTGTCTTGTAGGATTTTTGTGATATTAAAATATAGGCATCAACACAACATTTTGGAAGATATCTAAAACGTTTCCAGAAAACTAACCATGTAGCAGTCTGATAATAGTTCAGCCTTTAATGTTTCTATAACAGCAAAGGCAATAGGATTCTTGAGTGCAGCATTTGTTATTCAACTGGAAGACCACTTGTTTGATCGAGTGGTCAGCACACAGACTTCGTAATTCAGAGTTTCGGTTCCATTAGCAGTGCTGGGATTTTTTTTTTTAAATTTTTATTTTAAGAATAGATTTCCAAATATTCGCGTTAGAATCATTGTTACATTTAGCAGATTACGAAATAGTTTAAATTATTTCCCTAACCTTACTAGTAATGGAACCACAGCTCTCTAAAGTGGGTGGTCAGATCATAAAAGCAAATAAACAGGAATTTCGAGCTATGAAGGCAAGATTAGTGATCCTGTGGTTCGAAAATATAAGTGTGCTAAATTTCATTGAAATCGGTGATGGTCATTGGCCCAGTAGCAGCGGCTGAAGCCTGTTTTTGGCTGTTTTCTGAAAAATAAAGGTATAAATATCTCTGTTTCTGGACCACATTTTGCAGCTTACTAAACATTTTTCCAAAAAAAAAAAATATATATATATAAGTTCCCCATAAAAATTGTTGGAGACTATATATTTATCCGTTCAGAAGTTATTCGTGTATAAAGTTTCAAGAAGAGGTAAAAAATCTAAGCCTGTTCTGTTTTCAGGCTGATTTGAAAGCTTATTCGAAACCGGCCTTACATTTTCGATATCTGAATTTATAAAGAAGTTATGACGTAAAATGTGTGCATTTTACAGAAAAGTGTAATAATTCAGCTGTAAAATTAAATAATTGAGTCATGTGATATGTCACTGGAAAGCTGAAGATTAGCAGAGTTCAGATCTGGCCTGATATATACAGGAGGTATAAGTTAAATGTGCAGAATGTAATTTCGAATACAGAAGTATATTTCCATATAATTTCGAGTTGTATTCTACTGGAGAGCATATAAATATTGATTAATTCTGGTGGTAAAAGAAATTTGAGATTTTAAATTCCAAGTTTGCAAGGATTAAAGTATATGAGACCAGCATGTGCGTGTTTACATTCAGAGAACAAAAGAAAAACAATTTAAGGCCATTGAGTCATCTGGTTAAAGTGCTTGGTTACAACTTTGGCGGTGGATCTTCGTGTCGATGGAAGAAATAATTTGCTGCTCCGCGAAAGTACTCGACTACAAGCTCATATATTAAGTACACTTTAGTATAAATCATTCTTTTCTGGGATTGGATTTTAGATGGTAAATACTTTGTTTTGTTAGAAAAATATAAAGGTTGGTGATAAATTTACATTCTACTCTTGGGGGTGTTCGATGAGTAGAAATGTAGGCCCATGTAAAATCTAAATTTAGTTTCATTTATGGACACTCTTTAACTACTATGGTCCTTAGCGTCCCATTCTATATTAGGCGTGAAAGAACGGTAATTTTGCTGAGGCCTCTTAATCAGGCTTGAGGTTCTTTTACGTGCCGTAAATCTACAACACATTACCACCAGCTTTACTTCCCTTCCAAAGGAAGCGATGCTAAGGATTTTTACACCCGAAAAAAATCCATTGCCCTCTGCCGTGTTTGAACCCGCGACCTCGGGAACTAGAGGCTAGCATGGTAACCACTACACCACGGAGGACAACGGACCCATGTAAAGAAATTAATGATCATGAAATGGAAGTAATGGATTATGAAAATATTAAAAACTGTAATAATGATGTAAACAATAGAGATTTCAAAATGAATAAAGCGATAAAATATAACTACAAAGATACTGGACCACACATAGTTATCATTAGCCGCAACCAAGGCAACGTCAACAAGATCCTTCCAATGAAATTTGGAAAAATGATATTCCAAAACGAGTTTAAAGTAAAGAAAAAAATAAAATTAAAATACATTTCAATGAATTTAGAGTAGCTAATGATTTTTAGACTCAGAATTTGATGAGAAATATAACGTAAAGAGTTATATTCCATTCCATAACTATGTAACTAAATGGACCATTAAAGGTTTAGCCATTGACATAACAGAAGATGAATTAAAACCAATGCTGAAAATGATGGAAATTTTAAAAGTACATAGATTTACCAAGAAAATTGTAGATGAAAAAGGTAGGATTAAATTCATACCAACAAAGACAGTATTGTTAACCTATAGATCCTAAGTGCTTTCTGGAAGACTGTTTATTTATGGAATTTCCTGTTCACTAATTGAATTCTTTGAAAAACCTTTCCAGTGCCGAAAATGTTATCAATTTGGACACTCTGAGAAATTTTGTATGAACCAACAAGTTTGTATGCATTGCAGTGATGAATATATGGAATCTCAGTGTAGATCAAAAAGAAAAATTTGTGTGAATTGCGATGAGAATCGTAATGCAGACTTTAAATAATGTCCTGTGCATTTATTGGAAGTAAGGGTTCTTGAGAAAATACAAAAATTCAGGATATCAAGATTGAAGCAAAAATTATGTTGAAAAATAGTTCATCATACGCAGGTAAGGTCATAAAAGAAAATCCTAAAAATTAACGGCAAATTTGCCACTCGTTATGTAAAGTAGCTTCTGCAGAATTTAAAATCCGGTGGTTCCGTGTCGTAGATTTATGGAACGTAATAGTACCTCAAGCCTGCTAAAGAGGCCTCTGAGAAAAATTTCCGGTCTTTCACGCCCAATATGGAATGGGATGCTAAGGGCCATAGTAGTTAAAGATCATCTGTAAATAAAAACTCAATTTAATTTGATTTTGCAGAATTTAAACTGCTAGGTAATGAAACAGGGAAAAATCAGACATCAGGGGAAGATTCTAACCATAATAAATCAAAAAGCTTCTCTACAACAAAAAGAAAAATGTAAAATCCTGAGGATAATAACATTGTATCAAAAAGAAAATAGTAGAATTAAATAATGAATTGATATCTCCAAACGGCAGAAGTCCACAGGCGAGTAAGATAGAAATTACAGCTAATGAGAGTAAGAAGTCAAAGGCCTACTGAAAAAGAGAAAACAAGCAACCACAACAGTACACCAATAAGCATAACAAGAAGATGTCGCACTCCAAAGCAGTAGCTTTGAATCAGAAAAAACCTAAGAAGTTTGGTTTGGTTAAGGGCTCTATATTAAAAACTTGCCTAAGACCAGGCTAAGGTCTATTAAAAGTATAATTAATTTATATAATAACAAAAAAAATAATTAAAACCCTTAATAATAATATATAAGCACCCAGCACTGAAGTACTTGCAATAAGCAGGTCGCCGCTAAGTTTGTCATCTCGAGGGAGATGCCTTGGTAGGTATGTCTGGGAAAACAACTTGAGTCAATTGGGGAATTCAATGCCCCACCGGCATGTGGCTCAATGGTTAGAGCAACCGCACGGAGAGCGAGAGAACCGTGTTCAAATCCCGGCTGTGGCGTTGAATTTTTCAGTTGACTCTATATTAAAAACTTGCCTAAGACCAGGCTAAGGTCTATTAAAAGTATAATTAATTTATATAATAACAAAACAAAAATAATTGGTTAAGGGCGTTCAATGTATAGGTCATTAGCACCCTTCTAAAACAGATCATGGCAAAGGCCAGAGATAACGATCAGTAGAAAATTTCATGGCAAAAGCCAGAGATAAAGCTGAATAAAAACAATTAAATAAATAACAAATTAATAAATAAAATCAAAGCAAAAGCCAAAGATAAATATCAATATAAAATTAATAGCAAAGCCAGAGATAAATATCAATGTAGAAATCTAGCACAAGTCATAGATAAATATAGATATATAAAACTAAACCAATCAGTATAAAACACCCTCTACTAAGATGACTAAATCCGCATTTGGAAATTTACCTTCGAAACAAAATTAAAAATCCTATCAACCGCTTGCTTATCATCCGCTAAAACCTCTGCAAGACTGTCCGGCAGTTGCAGAGTGTCCCGAAGTTGTGCTAGAGCAATACACTCTAGCAACACGTGACGGACCGAAAGACCTTCGCTACAAAATGGACAAATAGGAGCAGTGTCACCCTTGAAAAGGTAACTGTGCGTAAAATTGCTGTGCGGTTCCATTAACATAAGCACATCCAACAAGGTTGGTGCTCTTAGATCCATCTGTGTAGATCATAATTTGGTCACTGTAACCAGACATAAATTCTAAAAAACAAGTGCAGATACTAAACGTAGGCATGGTAGACTTCCGGTATACCGTCATCCCAAGATCTACATGAGGTGTAGCACATAACCAAGGGGGGAACACCCTCTCCCCCTTAGCAAACATATTGGGCATTTCAATGTCGTGCTTTCTTAGAAGCTCCCGGAAACGAACACCTGCAGGCCTTGAATTAATGGAGCTGTTCCTATAACGTTCGTCCAGCGCAGTGTGAGAAAATGAAGTGAACGTTGGAGGTTGAGGCATACATTTAAGCGCACAGCCATAATTAACGAAGAGGAGGTTCTGCAGATTCAGCTAAAAAACTCATAAATGGGCTAGTGGGAAAAGCACCGATAACCACTCGAATGCCCCGGTTATGGACTGCGTCTAATCTCCTCAGCACAGATGGTCGTGCTGAGGAATAAATGATACGCCCATAGTCTATTTTTGATCGGACCAGTGCGCGATACAGTTGCAGCAAAATAGTCCGATCCGCCCCCCACGATTTTCATTTAATATCCGCAAGATATTCAGAAAACGGTCACATGGCACTTTCAACTGTGCTATATGCAATGAGCAGCTAAGTTTACTATCAAACGTCAACCCCAGGAATCTCTTTGAATCTGCGAATGGTAGTAAATCTGGACCAAATCGGAGCAAAGGTGGTGATCGTCTCCTACGGCCTCAGAAGTTCACGCAGATTGACTTCTCAGTTGAGAAACGAAAGCCGTTTTTAGAACTCCAATCTTGGAGATTATCTAAGCATTATTGCATACAGCGTTCCAAAAACGGTGTACGCAGAGAAGCACAATAAACGGCAAAGTCATCTAAGAATAAGCATGACGATACCCCTGGAGGAACACATTTACAGATAGAATTAATTGCTATAGCAAACAGTGTAATGCTTAGTATCGATCCCTGAGGTACTCCATTCATCTGAACAAAAAGGTTCGAAAAAACCGAGCCGACCCTTACTCAGAAAACGTGGTCCTTCATAAACTCCTGAATGAACAATGGTAAGCATCCACGTATATTCCAGGCATGTAGGGAACGTAGTATTCCTGCATGCCAACACGTGTCATAAGCCTTCTCGAGGTCAAAAAATATAGCAACGGTTTGACAATTTTTCATGAATCCGTTCATGTTCTGTGTCAACAATGACACAAGGTGGTCAATTACTGAATGGGACCTAGGAAGGATGCTGTTAAAAATCTTACAAATGGATCTTCAAAAACAGTCCAAGATAGCCTCAGTAACATCAAAGTGATGTCATGGAACTCTACAATTTTAAATAAGAAGAAACAATAAATACAACATTTTATAGCTAACCAAGAACTAGATGTATTCCTAATTACTGAAACATGGTTTAAGAAAGGTCAAATTTGATACGGTAATTTGTATCACAAATTACTTAAAGGTAAATAATAATTGTAATATAAATATGTATTTTTATGTGACATTGATTTCAGAGGTTTATTAATTGTAAATATTATTGGTAAATAATAATATACGGCTCTACTGAAACTGTTAACAATAACGCAATACTGCAGCAAGGAGTGAGTTGTTTATCAGTACCGGGAACCAGGAAGTTACGTAATGTTTCGCGCCTTTTCGGTAAAAAAAAAGCTTCCAGAATGTTCTCTAAAAGAAATATGTATTAGTGGTTTTCATTGGATGTTAAAATAGACGCTAATGTTGGCGCGTTTTATTAGCCAATAGCATTTCATTTATAATCATTAGGCGTATCTTAAGGCTAGCCTATAAATAAGCCAGGTCGAGGTAGCGGGTCCCCCAGTGTGAAACAAGATTCTCAAAACATTACACATCGTCCCCAGTTCGGCAAGATTCTCAAAACATTATACATCGTCCCCAGTGTTCAACAAGATTCTCAACACATAACACGTCAGCTTCCAGTTCAACAAGATTCTCATGTCGGTCTCTCAATTCGTAAAGTTACGCGCAGCAGAAGTACGAGAAATCTTATAAAGTATTATACAGTTAAATATATAAAGTTGAAGTACGTGAGTTAAAAGTGATAAGCAGTTATTACAAACAGTTTCAGTATGGCGATTATCTAGATAAATCTGTGAAAGTGTTCGTGAACGTGTTCTGCAATAAAGATTATACAACCAACTTCTTCGTCAATATCATTTCTAGACAAAGGATTCCTTTCCGCTTCACACCCTGCAAGAGTTAAATGTCTACCTAAATAGCTAGCCGGAGGACAATATACATAACCATCAATTCTTTTAGAAACTAAGTCATAAAAATTGCTACGACAGAGGGAACTACGGACCAGACCAACGAATGACGTCACATAAGATGGCTTCGCGTGAAGTAAACACAAATTTGCTCTCGTAAATTGGCTTCCACAACGTGGTGCTATAAACACATATACAATTTGTTCTCTCGCAAATTCAAAATGTACAAGTACAAAATCATACGTTTCGAGAGGGGTAATATTGGAGGTGGGGTGTTAGTGAGTTAGAGAGACAATCTAATTTTATCAGACTATGCAATGATTGAAATTCCAGATAATACAATTCAAGGAATTATGCTGCAATTTAGTGATGTAAAACTATTTAACATATATAGATATCCTAATTCATTTGTGTCTAATAGTTTTTGGAAAAAATATCTTTAAAGTTAATAGAAATGACAATGTGCTAATATGTGGGGGATTTCAATTACATGGTGGAAATATAAACGTTCTAAGTATACCTTTTGTCAAATGGCTAGCCGATTTAGATATTTATGTTTTAAATGATGGCTCACCTACATGCATGGGATCCTTGTCACAAGTTGGCAGTGCACCAGATCTGAGTTTTGCTTCCAAGGAATTGTTACCCAAGGTACAATGGAAAGTTTATAGTGATACTCTTGTTAGTGGTCATTTTCCTGTAATTGTACATTTTGGGGATCCAGAAGCTAAAATCAAGGCTAAGAAACTAGAAGTAAAAATATAGATTGGGACTTACTTAAAGAAGTTTTTGGTAAAGCTTTCTCCACAGAAATGGATATACGGAAGGATAAAATATTTCACCATTTTTACCACCAAGTATACAATTTTTCTGGATACCTATAATCCTGCATATATTCAAAACACTCAAAGCATAATAAGAAAACCAAGATGATGGACTCAGGATTCTACTACTGCTATTGGCAAAAGGGGCAAAGCTAAAAAATAGTTCACCAAGGATAAGAACTTAGAGTTATTTTGTTATGAGAAACCAGTCATCTAAAACTAAGATGGTACTAAATGCAGCAACAAGGAGTAGTTGATTTAAATGATGCAATTCATTATCATTGAATACAAAATAATATAACTCAAATCTGGAAAGAAAAAAAATTGAATTTTTATTTATGGACACTCTTTAATTTTGATACGGTAATTTGTATCACAAATTACTCAAATGTAAATAATTATTTTAATATGAATATGTATTTTTATGTAACATTGATTTCAGAGGTTTAATAATTGTAATTATTAATGGTAAATAATAATATACGGCTCTACTGAAACTGTTAACAATAACACAATACTGCAGCGGTGGAATGAGTTGTTTATCAGTACCGGGAACCAGGAAGTTACGTAATGTTTCGCGCCTTTTCGGTAAAAAAAGCTTCCAGAATGTTCTCTAAAAGAAATATGTATTAGTGGTTTTCATTGGATGTTAAAATAGACGCTAATGTTGGCGCGTTTTATTAGCCAATGGTAACTCATATATAATCTTTAGGTGTATCTTGAGGTAAGCGCATAAATAGCCATGCTCGAAGTTGGTCGCCCCGCAGTTATACAAAATTTTCCGTACACTCCACGTCGATTCCGCAGTTCAACGGAAGGTCGCCAATCAGTCTTTCATTTTGTCATAAGTTACACGCAGCAGAAGTACGAGAAATCTTATAAAATATTCTAAAGTTAAACATACAAAGTTGAATTACGTGAGTTAAAAGTGATAAGAAGTTATTATAAACAGTTTCAGTATGGCGATTATCTAGATAAATCTGTGAAAGTGTTAGTGCACGTGTTAGACAATAAAACATTATAAAACACATTTCTTCACTAGTAATTTTTGGATAAAAGATTCCTTTCCGCTTCACAACCTGTAAGAAAAACATGCCTACCCAGATCAGATGATAGCTAGCCGGTGGACATTTAAAACTGATACAAATTGCTACGCCAGAGGAATCTACAAACAGAACAAATGAACCAACCAACGTATGACGTCACACAAGATGGCTTCGCGTGAAGAAAACACACATTTGCTCTCGTAAATTGGCTACCACAACGTGGAGCTAACTATAAGATCTTCAAGATATAATAATTTACGTAAAACAGAATACGTAAGCACAACATCTCTCAAATTGGCACCCATAACGTGGGGCAAAGTGACCAGGAAAGGAACTCAAGTAACCAGGAAAGGAAAGATGACCAGGAAAGGATCAACATAACCAGGAATGCAGCAGTGAAATGATCTACAAGACGCAGATTCAAGAAACAAATAGAGGAGCGACAAACGACGCGGATAAGTGGACGCAAAAACATCGAGACAACGTAGATTCATCACAACACAACGCAGAAGCGACATCAAACCTAGGAGAATGGGGCAGAACGCTGGACATCAAAGTAACAGCAACGGACAGCATTAGTAAGGTTAGAGTATCCTAATTTTTAAGTGTAAATAACTTTCAATGTTATTGAGGAGTGGTAGGATAAAAAGAACAATGGCTACCAATAATTCAGAGGAAATAATTATGGAGGATGAAAATGTTAGTACAGAAGGTGAGAATAGAATAGCAGGAAATGTTAATCCTGATACTATTATGATTATGGAAATGCTGAGAAATATGAATAGAGAATTAAGGGAAGATATGAAAAAGACTAATGAGAAAATAGATCAAAACAGGGAAGATAGTATTAAGAATAATGAGAAATTAGAACAAAAACTAACTCAGAATAGTGAGAAATTAGAAAAACTAACTCAGAATATGGAAAAGAATAATAGGGAATTGAGAGAAGATATTGATAGGAGTTTAGAACAAAAACTAGATCAGAATAAGAGAGAATTGAGGGAAGATATTGGTAAGAGCTTTGAACAAAACAGGAAATCAATTGAAAATATTGGTAGGAGTAATGATGTATTAGAGCAAAAAGTAGATCAAAGCAGTAAAGATAGTAGTATGCCAGAAATGAGAGATGAAAATGAGGAAGTAATAGCAAGTGAGATAGGAGAAGTTTCAAAGAAAATGCTAGACATGAGTAGGGAAAGAGATAACAAAGAAAGTGAGGTTAATACTAAAAGTGAGGTTAATGTAGAAGGCACAGAGTTAGGAAGTCAAATGAGTAGGATTTCAAGTGAGCTAAGAGAGATGAAAAAGGTTATGAATGTAGATGTAAATGAGGCGCAAGTTAATTTCAGAGCGGAGATATCAGAAATACAAAAAGAATCAGAAATGCAAATTGAAAACTCCAGTCCAGTACAGTTTAGTACAGATTTGTCAGAATATTCTCAGATTAAAAAGATAGCAGAAGAGTTGAAAATGAAAGTTGTTATAAGATGTATTGTTCAAGAAACTGTAGATTGTTTTCAAATGTTATCAGGGAACGAAATGTCATATGAATACAAGAGGTTATTCATGAACAATAATTTGAAGGTTAGGTTACGGCTACGAGTAATGTTTAGCCACACACAATTTGATCCAGGAGGGTAAATAGCAATGAGATGTAAAGTAAATGCTGGATAGGTAAAGATGACTTGCAGAGAAATGTATTGGAACGTAAGAGGGTTAACTATTTATATATATATCATTTGAAAAGAGAAATAAATGATAAAATAAAAAAAAAAAAAAAGAGAAATGTTTAAAAAAAATAAATAAATAAATAAATAAATAAAATTTTTAGTAACTGTAACAACATTTGAAAATTAAGAATGCAAAGATTGAAACTTAATATGATATTAAAGTAAAGTTACGTAAATACAATTTTAAGAGTATTGTTAAAATAAAGAACAAAATAACAAAAATGGGTAAAAATAGCTAAAAACAAATACTTATGTAGCAAACAGAAAATGTGAAACATTGTCTAGATTTAAGAGATGCAAATATATGTAGAGGGTGAATATTTTGGTAAATATGTATAATAATTACAAAAAAATCTTAAATGTGTAAATTTTTGTCAACAACTTAAAGTAAACAATTTGGTAGCAGTGATTAAATAGTTTAGGGTATAGTATTTGCTATAATAAAAAAAAAAAAATTTGTGATATCAGATTAATATCTAAATTAATTAAACCAGAGCCAGTAAGTAGTGGCGAGATAAAACACATGTCGTGTGTTAAATACGTGTGAAGTGTAAAGTGAAAGTGATAGCGTGTGTTCCAAGATTTAGGAGACTAAAAACACAAATTATAAAATTCTAAACAAGTTATAAATATTTATAATTATGTTTCTAGTGGGGCATATGATACGGTAATTTGTATCACAAATTACTCAAATGTAAATAATTATTTTAATATGAATATGTATTTTTATGTAACATTGATTTCAGAGGTTTAATAATTGTAATTATTAATGGTAAATAATAATATACGGCTCTACTGAAACTGTTAACAATAACACAATACTGCAGCGGTGGAATGAGTTGTTTATCAGTACCGGGAACCAGGAAGTTACGTAATGTTTTGCGCCTTTTCGGTAAAAAAAGCTTCCAGAATGTTCTCTAAAAGAAATATGTATTAGTGGTTTTCATTGGATGTTAAAATAGACGCTAATGTTGGCGCGTTTTATTAGCCAATTGTAACTCATATATAATCTTTAGGTGTATCTTGAGGTAAGCGCATAAATAGCCATGCTCGAAGTTGGTCGCCCCGCAGTTATACAAAATTTTCCGTACACTCCACGTCGATTCCGCAGTTCAACGGAAGGTCGCCAATCAGTCTTTCATTTTGTCATAAGTTACACGCAGCAGAAGTACGAGAAATCTTATAAAATATTCTAAAGTTAAACATACAAAGTTGAATTACGTGAGTTAAAAGTGATAAGAAGTTATTATAAACAGTTTCAGTATGGCGATTATCTAGACAAATCTGTGAAAGTGTTAGTGCACGTGTTAGACAATAAAACATTATAAAACACATTTCTTCACTAGTAATTTTTGGATAAAAGATTCCTTTCCGCTTCACAACCTGTAAGAAAAACATGCCTACCCAGATCAGATGATAGCTAGCCGGTGGACATTTAAAACTGATACAAATTGCTACGCCAGAGGAATCTACAAACAGAACAAATGAACCAACCAACGTATGACGTCACACAAGATGGCTTCGCGTGAAGAAAACACACATTTGCTCTCGTAAATTGGCTACCACAACGTGGAGCTAACTATAAGATCTTCAAGATATAATAATTTACGTAAAACAGAATACGTAAGCACAACATCTCTCAATTTCTATGGTTCTTAGCATCCTATTCTATGTTAGGCATGAAAGACCACACATTTTGATCAGAGGCCTCTTTATCAGGCTTAAGGTTCTTTTACCCAATGTAAATCTACGACACGGGACCACTGGTTTTACTTCCTGTCCAAAGGAATCCATGCTAGGTATAGCCCGAAAAAATCCATCACCCTCCATGGGTCTCACAAGACAACCGATCTATAAATTAAATGATAACCTGTGTTTTACCTAAAAGCAGACAAGGACAATAAAACCATAATAGATAAGGATGATTATATAAGTAGGGTGGATTAACTGTTGCAAAATGAAGAATATCAAGAAATACCCAAGGACCCTTTAAGATCTTACACAGTCACAGTGCAGAAAATAATTAAAGACCGTATGATCATACACAAACACAAGTTGATGTCTAGCAATCCGATGTTACCAAAGCTGTATTGTCTCTAAAATTCATAAAACAAAATAGCATGAGACCCATTATCAGCAACATAAATGAATATGGACTGGAAGAAAGGGTTGTGTTACAACTCTCAAAACCATTCCGGAAGCAAGGTTTGATTGTATACTTTGACAATTATTTCACATCCATTCCTTTACTTGAGCGCCTGAAAACAGAAAATACTTTAGGCTGTGGTACAATTCGTGCTAACCACAAAGGGCTACCTCCTCTTGTACCTGATAATACCTTGTCCAGGGGTGACTATGACTATCGCATTTCAAATATGGGTATAAGTTTCCTCAAGTGGATGGATAAAAAACCTGTTTTGTTTGCATCCAACTTACATGGTACAGAAGAAACTGTAGTACTACGAAGAAAACCTGATGAAACTAAAGTTGAGGTAAAATGCCCCACTGTTGTAAAAGATTATAACTCTAATATGGGTGGAGTTGATAAAGCTGATCAACTCCGTGCCCTGTACTGTGTCAATAGAAAGTCAAGGAAGTGGTGGCACAGGTTGTTTTGGGGTATAATTGATATTATATTTGTCAATGCATTTATTATAAACAATAAGCTCTTTGAAAAATCGACTGTTTTGGAATTCAGAAGAGCTGTTGCCCAAGGACTGGTTGCAAGAAAGGAATTGTCAAGGAAAAGATCTTGCCCAAAATATTCAAGTCCTAACATATCTCAGCCTAAAAGAGGAAAAGATGCCTACTCAGTACCTGCTGACGTAAGATTGGGAAACAGAGGGTGTCACTGGCCAGTGTTTACATCAAACCGAGGAAGGTGTGAAGTATGCAGCCTAAAAAAATTGAGTCAAGGCCTTACTCAGTTTGTCAAATCTGCAATGTTCATCTGTGTTGCAATGATAAGAAGAATTGCTTTGTAATATATCATGATGCAGATATAAATTGAAAAAATACCCTATTATTGTGAGAAACATTTCACTTTATTACTAGAGATTTTGTTGAAACATAGGTAATTGAAGGTGTAACTAATTTTTTTTGGTGCTAAATGACTTATAGATATATTTTCCTCTTGTTACTGAAACAGTTTTTACTGTTGTTTTATATTATGCTGAAAACAGGGTGTTATTTGTTTATTAGTTGTGTGTTGAGAGGAAGACGGCATAATGCCCAACGGGACTTATAAGTCCCATTGATTTTTTATTATTGTATATTTACTTTTTCATTAAAATGGCATATGCTTTAATTACACCATATCACAATAAAATATAACACAATTCAAACAAATATTTTAAAACTTCTTATATTGGTCAAGAAAGGGTTAATTGGCTGCTTAATCACGTGAAGATCTGGTTGGACTGGCAAGTGTTCTTAAAGTTACAATTATTACTTTAATTACAACTTTTACTGCCATGAGTATTAACTGTTAGCAACGCACCAGCTATTATTTGATAGTGGCATGTTGCCTATGCATTACATTCCTTAATTCAATCAAAAACATAATTTATGCAATGTAAGACTGATCAGTCTTAATTCAATAAAAAACATATACTTTACGCAATGTAAGACTGATCAGTACAATTGTAGAATAAATGAGGGCCTCTCATATTGTGATGAATTGGCCTTTCGCTTAGTTATGTACCACATAACCTCAAATAACTAAATGCATGTACCATGCAAATGCACAATAAGTAATGGGTGTGTTCCACATCGTACGCCCCCTTTTATTTATGCATTCATATTTGCATTTTCTACGATTCGTTCCATTTCCAGTCCCTTCCGCAAACTCTCCCCCTTCATATGTCACTTCCATTCCTCTATGGAACTCCGACAGACTCACCTTCCTGTCAACCAACATATCCCTCTCACATTTTTCAATGTTACAAGGTTGATATGGTTTAGCGACGTGACGTAGGACAGGGAGAGAATGACAGCATCATTACCATTTATCTTTCATGTGCTGTTAGTTTCCAATAGAATTTGTGTTTGCAAACAAGCGTTTTTGAACTTGTATGCTATTTCTGGGAAATCTGTTTGCCATGTAACATCCATCCTACTTGTAGGAGGTTCTCCTACTGATAGGCGTGGGAAGCATTAAATTGTGGCAATGCAGTACCTATAAGAGCAGTTCATAAGATAGATCACATTAGGGCATTTCCTACGCACCAAACACATTATTCAAACAAACCATCTCTCTCTAATTTTGCACATATCTGATATTGCAGCTGTAAATTCCATGATGCAAAAAGTAGAACCGTTCCTCAAAAGAGTAAAAAAGAGGATAAAGAATGGCAGATGAGAGGAGATAGAACATTATCATTGTCTTGTTGAAATGTTTCTTGCTTTAGAAGCTTTTTTTCAAAAACATTCAAATTGACAGTATTTAATATTTACTGTAAGCATGAAATAAAAATGAAACAAGAACTTCGTAAACAATACTTTCAGAGAATAACTAAACAAGAAAACAATGTGGAGCTGCTGAAAGGAAAGTTTGCATATTCAGTTACCTGTAACCAAATATAAATTGATACAAATAATTATGAGTAAAGTAGTACAACATATTTATTAATTAAAGCATCCAGACAGTTACAATTAATGTTGAATTATTACAAAAATATTTCAGAATAAATATAAGAAATATAACACCATATAAGTAAACAAACATTGGCATAAGGAGACAGTATGGATACAGGAGTAGAATAGTACAGGATATTTATAAATCGTTGACATAAAAACATACAATTAAAAGTAATATAACATACAGCAATTGAGGACTGGAATTCTCAAAGGTGTTAAGCACCAAAATTTACAAAATTTGCTTTAAACAAAATCCATTTTCCTCTCAAAAGCACTATGTTCATGTTCGCCATCTTGGAGTTGAAATTGATGGCGATAGCACTGGTGTTAACTCCAGCAGTCATGGTCTCTTGAAAAGTGCTAACTGCCACATTGATATTGTTATACACCGGGCGAGGCTAAAAGGTTTAGCAGCTAAAATATTAAATTTAGTTACCCACATAAACATTGGGGGACATAGCTGCAGAGGCAAACGAGAGATACCAGGAAACTTATCTGCACAAATCTAAAGCAGGCATGGGATTTTCATAACAAAATACACATTTAACACATTACCTCCGGTTTATTACAATTAATAAGGTGACGCTACATTGTACACAAAAGGTTACAGACAAACATTGGAGGGAGATGCCCCACACTCACATGAAAAACACATGCACTCTTACATACACATCCACACAGCCTGAAGACACACACAAGACTGATGCTACTGAACTGACCCATGCTCTCAGACAAAGAGGCTCGTCCCTCAACTTGTCTGCACCTCCCCTGACTAGGAGGTAGAGGGAAATGCTGTGCCGGACAAGAATTCAAAGTCACAAACGAAATAATTAGTTCAACGTCATTCTACACAGCAATAATGTGTCCGATGCGACAATGCACACACATATGCTAAAATATCACTGATAAGATGGAAATTAACATTGTTAATGTTGGCAGTTCGGATTTCAGCATGGTTCAAAGTTTATTAATGCCAAATTATATAAATTTCATAAAGAGATTTAGTGGCAAAACACCTTTCAGAGGAAACGTAAATGTGAGATTACCACATTTCCTAATTTCAGATTTAAATATTAATTTATATGCTCTTTAGCTCAATGTTATTTACATATACTTAATATGGCACATAGTCTGGTAAGAATGCTATAGTTTGGGTAATCTTGCTGCCAGCCTCTCCCTATGGGTTTCCTATTGTGAACAATTCCTATTACATAATGAACATTTTGGAAGAGTTTTAGCGATTTTTCATTTGCAAAGGTTGTCTATGTACTGTGACATAGCAAAGGAAGAGGCTGAAAGCAACATTACCATAATTCCTTGTATAAGGACCAGTCAAAATAATTGAAACATATATTATTTATAGCTAAAATGTAAATGTTTTGTCACATGACACCTTTGAGGGTTCTGTTGTCAGTTATGGAGGCAAAATAAATACATAATTAAAAGTAATAACCAAGGATGACACTTTGTCCTAGCGACGTCTTTCAGGTTTGTTGTTGCTTGCCTGTATTGACACCATGGAGGCCATGGGTTCAAAGGTACTCATCGGAGAACAAATGTACATTTCATTTTTAAGGATTCAATTCCTGGCTATTTAAAAGTGTGCAAAATAAACAACACGCAGCCATTTGTTTTATATATGCACCTATAACATCTTGGGGTGTTGAGCGAACTTTCCCACAGTACAAGCATATTTTTAATGAAAACTAGTATTTCATTTGCTCACACTTTAAAATACATTACTATAATACATCGTAACAGATTACAATTTAACTTACACTTAATGTGTAGTGGTCAGCTACCTTTAATTGATCTTAAAATCATCAAGGAAGAAAACCACCTAATATTTGGCATATACAGGAAACCCACGCACACCAATAGTTACATAAAAAAAAAGTTACAATCCAGCTTAATAGTGAAATTGTTGGGACCCTGCAGTTACCTGCCATATCCAGGCATTTTCCGATTCCCCTCTGTAGAAGACGGTTCCCCCACCACTGTAGTAAGTGGCCCGGGGTGGGTAGATCACATGGTCAGAAGTGCTGCAGAAGCGAGTCAGCCATAGTGGAGGGAGAAAACATTGAAATCTAAATTCGCAACATTGTTTGACACGTCCCTTTCGTTAAGGCATTGTTTTAAAGGAAAGGGTCAAGGTAAGAAAAGTTTCCACGTGAAAGGAATACATTGTAATTTATTTATTTTAAAGCAATGGTGCAAATGAAGGCTAGTTTTCACGTGAAAGGAATACATTGTAATTTATTTATTTTAAAGCAACAGGGCAAAGGAAGGATAGTTTGCCCGTGAAAGGAATACATTGTAATTTATTTATTTTAAAGCAACGGGCCAAGGGAAAGATAGTTTGCACATGAGAGGAATACATTGTAATTTATTTATTTTAAAGCAATGGTGCAAATGAAGGCTAGTTTTCACGTGAAAGGAATACATTGTAATTTATTTATTTTAAAGCAGTGGTGCAAATGAAGGCTAGTTTTCACGTGAAAGGAATACATTGTAATTTATTTATTTTAAAGCAACAGGGCAAAGGAAGGATAGTTTGCCCGTGAAAGGAATACATTGTAATTTATTTATTTTAAAGCAACGGGCCAAGGGAAAGATAGTTTGCACATGAGAGGAATACATTGTAATTTATTTATTTTAAAGCAATGGTGCAAAGGAAGAATAGTTTCCACGTGAAAGGAATACATTGTAATTTACTTATTTTAAAGCTACGGGGCAAAGGAAGTATAGTTTGCACGTGAAAGGAATACATTGTAATTTATTTATTTTAAAGCAACGGGCCAAAGGAAGGATAGTTTGCACGTGAAAGGAATACATTGTAATTTATTTATTTTAAAGCAACTGGACAAGGGAAGGATAGTTTCCACATGAAAGGAATACATTGTAATTTACTTATTTTAAAGCAACGGACCAAGGGAAAGATAGTTTGCACATGAAAGGAATACATTGTAATTTACTTATTTTAAAGCAACGGACCAAGGGAAAGATAGTTTGCACGTGAAAGGAATACATTGTAATTTACTTATTTTAAAGCAACGGACCAAGGGAAAGATAGTTTGCACATGAAAGGAATACATTGTAATTTACTTATTTTAAAGCAACGGACCAAGGGAAAGATAGTTTGCACATGAAAGGATTACAGTTTATTTTACTTTAAAGGATTGGGGCAAAGAAAGGATAGTTTGCATGTGAAAGGAATATAGTGGCGAAATTAAAAGGGGGCAATCATGTGTTCGCATGGTTAGGTATCATGGGTACAGTCACATGATAAGAAATGAAACAGTGGTGAGGCACCTTCTTGTTTGGAATGTAATCAGAAAATGGCTGGATATGGTGGATAAGTGAAGGGTCCCGGCAATTTCACTATTTTGCAATCCAGTTCCCCACCTTGAAGTACTCAACAGTCTTGCACACAAATTAGTAAATATTCCCATGTACAAAGAGGAATATGACAGTGAGCTAAACAACATAATGGACAGAGCTACAGAAAACAAATAGAGCCAGGAACAGAAAGAGACACTCATCATAAATGAAAAGGAAAACAAGATTTTTAAGAAATTCACATACTACCCAACAGCCTTCTACAAATTCCAGAGGATCTTCAAACAACACAGCATCATTTTGGCTCCAAAAACATTCAGTCCATCAAGCATTATTAAATTCTAAATTAAAAGCCTTAATAATTAATCTAAATTCTTAAAGATTACAGTTTGTGTAAGAATCATGTACCTAGATCACAAATACTTATGTGTAATAAACTTGTGTTTTGTATATGATGTTGTAAACATGTAAATAATTAAGACATATGCTACACGCATACATATTATATGGCAATGGTGATCTGTAGAAACATTGTATGTTTGTTCCACCAATCTACACCAGTGAACATTTTTGTGCTGTCAATAGTCTGCTCTTACCTCCCAATAAACACAGCTTCTCTATACACCAGTAGCAGTCAACCTCTTGGCACATTGGGACAAAGTGTCATCCCCAGCAATAATGCATAAAATAACTATGATAGAACAACATAAATAGTAAAGTGTAGATCATTTTCAGAATTTATTTACAGAATAAAAGCATTGGTGAATCCAATGTGCCAATACGGTCATCTTAAATGCTGATATTTTACATAAGGTATTGTGGGTAACTTATTCAAAAGTTTTATTCTTATATTTACTACACTCTTATAAAGAATACTTGTATTACTTTGCTGAAGATGAATGTCTGTTCTCTGTCTTCTGTAGTGATTACAAATTTGATGAAATTATAGTAGCCATTTCCATGCTCGAATTTAATGTTATCACAGTCCATGTTACGAGGGCAGTCCCAGAAGTACCCTGATGTATAGGTAGTGGTGGTTGTAGCAAACAAACGACTGTGGTAGAAAGTACCAATCTTATAAAGCTTAAGCTTGAAGCTGACGATGCTACTTGTTTAGTAATTGTTTGGCAGCCATTAATAGTGAACTCTCTCAGCGAATTTGTAAATGTGGATAAAACTGGCCATAGTTATTTTCATTTGAAAGGTCTTGGTCCAACTAATATTAAAGTGGAGCTAGATTCTACTCTGAGGGAGTCTGCTCCTTCATTTACAACAGTAAAATATTGAGTGGCAGAGTTTAAGTGAGGCCGTATAAGCTACCAAGACGAACATTGCAGTGGTCGACCAAATGTGGTGATCACGCCAGAAATTGTGAAGAAAATCCACAAAACGGTATTGGATGACTGTGGACTGAAAGTGCGCGAGCTAGCAGACTTTGTAGGCATTTCAAAAAGCGCTGTACATCGCATACTGACTGAAAATTTAGACAGAGAGCTGCGCGCAGCATAGGTGCCACGTTTACTCACAATGAAACAAAAGCAGCATTGTGAGGATGTTTCAGTCGAGTGTTTGGCGATGTTTCGCTGCAATAGAGATGAGGTTTTGCATCGATTCATAACCATGGATGAAACATGGGTCCATCACTTCATACCTGAGACGAAGGAACAGTCAAAACAGTGGCTTGAAATGGGAGAATGAGTCCAAAGAAGGCAAAGACAGTTCCATCTGCAGGCAACGCCATGGCATCAGTTTTTGGGATGTGTGTGGAATAATTTTCATTGATTACCTTCAAAAAGGAAAAGCAATCAATGGCGAGTATTATGCAAACTTATTGCAGCATTTGAATGATGAAATCAATCAAAAACAGACACATTTAGTGGAAAAGAAACTTGTTTCATCAAGACAATGCACCAGTTCACACATCCATTATCGCTATGGCCAAAATCAATGAGTGAAAATTTGAAATGCTTCCTCAGGCACCCTATTCTCCAGACTTAGCCGCCTCTGATTATTTTCTGTTTCCAAAGTTGAAGAAATGGCTTGGTGGTAAAACATTTGGCAACAATGAAGAGGTGGAGTTTGCAGTTGATAGCTATTTTGCAGAAACTCGACAGTTTTCACTATAAACAGGGTATCGAAGCTATTGAACATCGCTGGGAAAAGTGTATCGAGCTGAAAGGAGACTATGTAGAGAAATAAAGATATTTTTTCCCAAAAGTTTTGTGTTTTCTTTGTTAGCTCGGGTTCTTCTGGGGACAGCCCTCGTAAATTGGAAATACTGCTGGGAACTGAAGTATGGCAAATGGTAGTAATTTGCCAAGAGCAAGTCCTTTGCACTTCTCACAATGCAACATGCTTCACATCATCCCTTCCCTCACCCACAAAGTATTTAATTCCCTCTTGCCTCCTTCATGTCCAATTAAACATCTTATCTGAGCAAGAAGGCTCTGTGGTAACATGCCAAACTCATATTTAGGTCCTGGGTTTGATTCCTGGGGCCATGAGTTTCTCGTGGTATTTCCCTGGTCAGCAAGTGAATGCTGGGGTTGTTTCTCTTCCACATTTCTTTTCCCTCATTCCTCTCATTTTGCTTCCCTTTTCATGCTTCAGGTGGACTTCCAGGCTGTTCAGTGTCAAACAAATGGCCCAGATGCTTGCTCTTTGGAAAATTCTTCTCGGCCCTGCCAGAAGGTAGGCTTCTCTGAGCCACCTATGTCGAGTTCTTCCTGATTCTGCTGGAGGGAAGTCTTCTGTGAGCAACCGGATAGTTTGAAAACTTTAAGGACCTGTGCATGTCTGTATGACCTGTCTGCCTGCGGCCTGTAGCGTCCTTCCCACACATTCTTCACTTCATTCGTTCCTCCTGGGAGGTGTTACACGCAAAAGATTTGCCTTGGGTTGAAGTAAAATATGTTCCCCTCCATTACCTTGTCATAGTCATAGATATGAGGCAGTATTTTAATGCCTAAATAATATTAATTGTATTTTTATTATATTTAAATTCAATAACAGCCCACCTTGAAAACAATATGTATATAATTATTATTTAAATTGTATGTAATTCATTGCAAATACTTATTTTTTATTTTAAATGTATTTATTAATGTTATGTAAATGTTTATATACTCTAATAGTGCAAAAACTGTGAGAATGATATGTTTTAGGATGTTAATAATGAGGTAATAATGTAATTTTTGTGACAATAATGTGTTTGGAGTTTTTAAAAAAAATACTGTTCATGAAAAGATCGGTAATAACGTAATGTCGCTTACAGTTTGGAATTAGCCAATCAACAGTAAAGAAAAGTTTTAGTTTGAATACTTAAATTCTATTGGACTAGAATTAGCCAATAAGAGACTAGCCTTACCGAAGCTTCAAGGTTTTTACCATTGGATTTAATCAGTCGCGGGCATGATGTAGAGTACGGATGGTAAAAATTGTGTTTTCCGCTAGAATGTATAAAGTACTCACAATTTTTCTTTTATAAAGTGTTGTGTTTATAAATGTGCAAGTATAAAGAGAAATAAAAAGAAGTGAAATTAAAAAGTAAATTCTGTGACGTCTTTTAATTTTTGTCTTATCACAACCTGAAAAGAACTTGTGTTTTTATAGTGCGACTGAAGCAGCCGAGGCAAATTTAAATAATATTACATAAAACAAGCATCATCTTCACTATAAAGTTTGGCATCCCGAGCATTAAACAACTTCAAAGTGACGCACAAACGCAGGGATTCTCACATCTCACACAAATACAATACTTTCTCAAAGTGGCGTCCCTCAACGTGGATCTAAATAATTACATAACACACATATTTTTTTAAATATACGTAATAATATTTACGTAACCTAAATACTACCTCAAAGTGGCATACAAGTGTGGGGCAAACTCCTCCAAACAACAACGTGGAACCATCAACATAATTACTACCGCAGATACCAGGCCTGTTTTTAAAAGTAATTTAATTTTTTAAAAAATAATACAACATTATTTTCCAAATACTTTATTATTATTCAATACGTTACAGCTTACACTTCTCCACATAGTCACCACCGTTATTAGGCACTTGTCGCATCAGGAAACCAGTTTTTGTATGGCTTCATCAAAGAATGATGCCACCTGTGATGAAAGCCAAGTCTGCACTACTTGTTTCACATCGTCGTCATCAGTGAAATGCTTTCTACCAAGGAATTTCTTCAGATGAAAATCACTTGGTGCCAAATCTGGACTGTAGTTCAATTCGACTGGTTGATTTGTTCCCAACCAAATGATGTGCTCAGATCTTAAGTTTGCTTGGCCAGGCATTGTGTTTCCCCATAAGCCTACACAATTGGTGATGAATGTTTGCTGGTGCAACGTTTCTCGCATTCAAAAAAAAAATCACTGATGTGACTTCACAGTTGGTGGTCATTTGATTGTTTTGAGCATTTCAGAATGCTCTTAACAGCAGGAAAACACAAAGTGACGATCGCTTACAGCTGCGTGTGTCATCCTAATGAATGGATGAAGTGATTGCGCACGCTCAAAATCGCAGCTGCAGCAGCAAAACATTAAAATGGTGCTTACTTTAAAAACATGCCTTGTACATCTTATCCAGTTGCTGAAAAGCTAATGGTGTTTATAACCTACACATTGAACTTTTTTTTCCAGGGTGCTGTTGTAAGGAACCTTATCTACATGGGCTGTGGGACTAGGAAGGTGTGCTTTGGTTCCAAGAAGGGAGGTGCTGACTGCATACAAAATGGGGACTGCACGGGCTTTGTTTCAGTGACTGTTCTTGGAGAAAATTTTGTGTTTGAAATGTCATATGGCATGAATATGTAGCTCTTGGACTTTTGGATGATTCAGAAATGGTGAGTTTATGAATAACAGTAAAACAAAGTAAAGAGAAATCATATATCACTTCATAACTTCGTAACATTTTCTCCTGATGGAAACTTGAATAAGAATATTTCATTTTAAGTTTACTCCTGTATGCACTTAACAATCTTTGGATTGTAAGTTGTCTTCTTTAGCTCACTGAGTGTAATTTTCCATATTTAGAGATTGTTGTAATATATATTCATAGACAGTGTGATCTTAAAGTTCCTCCACAGTGATAAGGGAATGTGGTGGTAACCCTGACTGAGTGCTTATGGTGGACTGGTTGGAATGAAATTGGAGAAACTAGTAGAAAAAGAAAACAAATAAATAACAATCATAATTAACTTGCCCATTCACAGAACATGTTAAAATGTCCCCCATTCTGTCGAAGGCACATATTCCAGAGGTGTAGCTAGGGAGTGGTTTTGAGTGTTGGAAACCCCTCCTACTAAAACATTAATAGCAAAAATAGCTCCGTTAAAATAATAGCACCTTTCTAGGTTGGCAGGAACCTCCTAATTGTATCACTGGTGGCTCTATTTTATGCCACATGTGAGGTGAAAGCAGCAAAAACTGTACTTTAAGGGCCGGTTTCACCAACAGATGCTAAATGTTAACACATTGTTAAACTGATTTAATACTGAAGTTAACATAAATTCTGCTTCATCAAACAATGTTAACTTTAACAATCTGTTAAAGTCGGTGTTAAGTTAACATCCTCATACCCCTGTGTTAAGGTGTTGAACAAATGTTAGAAATTGGAAAATGGCTGCCACAAACCAAGCTGTGGTTGCGAGTTTGCTACAATTGGCATTTTTTAATGTCATTCCTAACAGAAGAGTATTCATATGTCATAAAAAATTTGAAACCCTTAAAAAAGAGGAATTTTTAAAGCAATATAGTTAGTTGAAGGGGACATAAACATGGTTTTATGGGAAATATGAGAGGTTAGACTACTACCAACAGAAGCATGCATCTTTCTCCTATGCTAATTAGGTACTTAGATTTTATGCTACTAAATGTTTTCATTTACTTGTGATAATGTTGCAATTTCCAAAGCTACTGTTTGTGGGTTTATCCGGAAGATTTCCAAAGCAATTGATTCAAGAAGCAAACAGCGGGTCTGGTTGATTAATCAGCGATAACACACTTTCGTCCACTTTAGTTTCAATGCAGTGTCCACCACCAGTTTTAAACTGTCTTAAATGCTCTTCGTACCTAATGTTTCTGGTGCTGCACTTTATGTTAGTTAAAATTGTTGTAGTTGCTTACAGGACTTAAGGAAAATGCGTTTGCTCCAATTAAATTACGTGTGGATTTTGTTCCAGGCTGTAATCTTATCCTGTAATGTAAGGACGTCAGTTTTTTTCGCACTTGACAATATGTCTGTACTTATTAACCAGATGTTAATTAACGTGTTTCAAATGGTGAAACATTTATTTCAGCTGACATTGCGATTCTAACCTCAAACAAATGGGTACATCACATGGCGATTGCCATGAATGTAAATAGTTGTGGGCTACTTACACAATGTGTAGACAAAAGTGCATCGGAGTACGTTCAGAAGCAGTGTAGTTCAGCCACCGCCTTCTGAAAGCTGGCGTTCGCAGTTCTCTTTGATGTTAAAAACATGTTAGCTAACAATTTGCTGTAAAAGCTTGATGAAACATAAAAGTTTTAACCTTATGTTAAACTTGGAACAACTAGTTAACAAACAAGAGGTTACAGTATTTTTAACATCAGTTGGTGAAACTGGCCCTAAATGGTGTTGGTAAACCCATGTTAAGATATTTGGGGCATGTTTTCTTTCCAATGCAAATTTGAGTGGGTTCCAAGTGAGTACAGTATCTCTCAGTTTAGAAATAACTAGAACCCTATTTTGTAGGGAAATAAAGTGGCCTGCAGTGGTAAAATAAAGTACTTCACAATGGTCATTAATTTTCATATCTCAATGCATTTCAACTATTTTGGTTATATATTTTTAACAAATATTTTATGGGAATAACTACTTTTAACAGTTTTTTTTAAAATTCATATGGATGTATTTATAAACTAGGGTTTCCTTTTTCTAATTGTACTGAAACCACGTTACCATCTTCGTTTAAATAGTTACAAAACTTCAATGAAAGAAACCGTCATGTTGGTTAAGCCAATATTTTAAATACAGATTGCTCCCAAACTATAAAGAATATAAGTATAACATCACTCGCTGTAGTTCGCATTGAGAAATGCTGGCAATTTCCTGGCAGATATTTTGTTTTAATTCTAGAGTATGTGGGTTGGTCTTGTACACTTTGTTTTAAGTTACCCCAGAAATAGAAATCGCAGGGGGTTAGATCGGGGGACTGAGGGGGCAACAAATCTCTACTAATAATTATGTTCTGAAACACACTTTCAGTTGTTCTCATTGAAATATTGGCTGTATGAGCTGTTGCAGAGTCTTCTTGAAAAAAGGCAAAATCAGCTCCCTGGCTGTTAATTCTCTACAAAATAAAAGGGGGGGCAAAATTGTATTCACAAATGTATGGACGTCAACTGTTGACTCGAAAAAAATTGGCCCTATAATTCTTTTTACACTCATGGCGCACCATACACCAATTTTTTCATCATGAAGGGGTACTTCATGAACAATATTACGGGTAGCACAGTGTTTTTCCACTGTTTGTTTGCATGTGGAAACATCATAACGCACTACTGCTATAAACAAGGTCACGCTGTTGACGTGGTTTTGCTCTGCAGTCTGAAGTGCAGTATTCAGTTGACGGTAATGTGATGTAGTTTAGTTATTACAAGTTCTTTATTATTTTGTCCTGTACTTAGTCACAAAGTATATTACGGCTCAGTATACGTTTTCTACTGCACAGTGTGCATTTGTCAATGATTCGTATGTGTTAACTCAGTCAGCTCGCCAAGTGAAAGTACGATTTGCAGAAAAGATTTCCAGGTGTGAAAGTTCCAGGCCGTACAACAATCCATGAACTTTACAATAAATTTCATCCACAGGAAGTGTTCAGGGTAAGAAATCTAAAAGACAGCGAAAGAGTTATTGGGCCAATTTTTTTCGAGTCAATAGTTGAAGCCCATGCATATGTGAATACAATTTTGCCCTCAGTTTTTAGAGAATTAACAGGCAGGGAGCATGATTTTGCCTTTTTCCAACAAGACTCTGCAACAGCTCATACGGCCAATATGGCCCACTTGGTCCTCCGACCTAACCCCCTGCGATTTCTATCTTTGGGGTAAGTTAAAACATAAAGTGTACAAGACAAACCCATACACCTGGAAGAATTAAAACAAAATGTTTGCCAGGAAATTGTTAGCATTTCTCAACGTGAACTACAGCGAGTGATGGATAGTTTGCTAAAGAGGTGCCAATAATGTATGGACAACGACGGTGGCCAGTTTCAGCATCTCCTTTCGTAAAGTTGGCAAATAAAGCCTTTAAAAGGAGTTTTAAAAATGTTGTATGGTTTCATCCGTGCCTTTCTATGATAACGGCAGGCAGCAACAAGCGCTGAGGACGCAGATAGGAAAAACACTGCACAGCCGGTTTGTAGTTTTTTGGCTCTCTCTGTATAACCTGTGCCATTATCAAATAAAATAAATTGCTGCCAGTGTCAAACAGGAACAATTTTGGAATTAATAAACAATACAAAATTGGTTACATGTGTTTATACACAGAAAACTACTAACAAGGACATAATTCAGTGAACAAGCTATTGCCCTTACAGTTTATTGTGAAAAGTGTATCGAGTACTGGTGCTTAAAAAAAATCGGAAATAGTGGTATTGTCCCATCGCTAGGGATTGACCAATTTCTGTAATGCTGGGCACAATTTTTATATACTTTCTGTATTTATACAGAAAGCAGTACAGAATTATAATTCACCCAAATGTTTGATACTGCGATTTTAAGAAGAATATACATTTTGAGTCTCCCACCCTCAACACAAAAAGAGCATTTTCACTTTTTCAACCACATATGTAGTAGGTAGAAAAGGATTGTATTCCACCCAAAGATTTGATACCTAGCTCTCACTAGAAATATATGCTTTGAGAACCCTGAATTAAAAAAAAAGAAGCATTTTAGAAAGAGGTCTGTGTTTGTGAACAGTACAACTCAAAAATTGAATAGAAACAAATTTTGTATTTAAGTTCAGTGTCTTCCAAAGCTGCAACAAAGATTTACAAGAAAATCTCATCACAAACTGCCCTTTACATGAAATGTTTTTCAAATTCTTGATTATATTAAAAATATTCTGGCTTTGTCCAGGTTTTACAAGTGTCATTTTTCTTGCTGTCATTGTTTTAAGTTCTTATCTAGCTGAAGTTCACTCACTAAGGTGAACTAGTTCAATTCTCCATCACTTCACCTCCTTAGTGATGCGGCCTTTTCACGCCAGACGTTTCGCTTCACTCGAGAGTCAAACACAAGTCCTCCACAACCGTCCCTCTGTGGTAGCACTCGCTGCACGTCACAGAAGCCTTGACCAACTCGTTCAGAGAATTGCTCTTGATGTCGCAGTCACTAACTCGCTCGCACACTGACTGACTCAACTCCACTGTCACACTCGACACTCACTGTTCATGGCCCGCAAGAGCACTTGCTTATATAGGCAGTTGAATCTTCCACACATGGTTCTCGAACATCCTAGAAGTATTTCAACACATTTTCTGGAGGAGGGGGCAGATAAAGCTTCCAGAAAGTTCTAGTTATCTCCCGATAGGGCACCAGGTGTTTACGCAGGCAAGCGACATTATCGTTGTTTACTCAGACCACTTGGTGCCAACCTCCTGATAACAGCCGCTGCATCACAGTATTTACAAGACAAGATGTATACGATAGCCTGTGAAGTCCCTCATTTGGAAGGAACCTCATGTATAGCTTGTATTAAGCGATAGGCTAAAATGTACTACACAAAAAATGTACATCTCTTGAAAACATACAATTTATTTCAGATAAGTTTTTTTTTTGGTGGGGGGGACGTAAAGCATTTCTGAGATACCTTGTTATTAATGGTTCAAATTGTTCAATACTTTTCTTATTCTTTGTCTTCTTGATATTCAGTTGTTTCTCTTGGTGTCATGGAAACAGTATAGAATTTTAAGGACAGGGTATAGTATCCAATTCTTAAACATATCCCTGTTCTCTTTTTATCTATAACGAATGTGTAATATAGTTATTTGTGAAGGTTTATTTGGATTAAAATGTAGTAGATAGAAAAATAAGCTTTAGTAAGAGCAGTCTGTATATACACTAATAAAAGATAGAGGTTAGAGAAAGTCATGTAAATGCAATACATCAGATTTTTTCTCGTCATGCAAAGAGCATGAAATCTCAAAGCCAACACTTTTAAAACTGTGACTCACTTTAGCCTATTGTATTCTTATAGCTAACATGAAATGTGTAATGAAAGTTTATCTGTATTAACAAGATGGAAGAATAAGCTTTTGTAAGAAATGCAAACATCAGATTTTCTCTCTTTACTAGTTGGTTTACCTGTGTGCCATTTAAACTCCTCCAATGGTATTCACCGCTGCTTCCCAGACTGGTACATTTCTACTGCCTTAAGCTAGCAATTTTTTTTAACTGTTCTAATACATTGTTTACATTGTTTCAGGTGTTGGAAAACCCAAGAGGAAGCTGTCCAGTGGCTTTCCACCCAAAAATAGGGTCTACATACAGTTTATCTCACTGTACTTTCTCTAACAATTACCAATAGGTAAGGGAAGTATTGTATTCCACTCAAACATTTCACCATAACTACCCTTTACACGGAAAAAAGCTATGATTATATTTTACTGCCTAATAATGCCTCTTAAAGGAGGACTGAACTAAATTTTTAAACACTTCTAACAATAAAATATAAACACATTGTTGAAAATTACGTCATTATACGACCTCTTGTTCTTGCTCTGGAAGCACTTTTATGATTAACTTGCAGTGGCATCATGAGGCTTATCATGCTATGCTACTGAATATCACTTGTGGTAGTTAGTTGCATTTAATTCCTGTTCTGTTGTGATTGTAGCACAGTTTCCCTTTCCTTGTATTCTGTGAAGTGTTAGGTCAAAAATGCCTGTGAAAATATACTGACTTCTATGAATGAAAATCTGCCCATCAAATTGTTCCTGACAGACAGACAGACACACGGTATTAGAGCTTTGATGAAAAAGAAATCCCCACAGGTACACCATGAATTTGATGTATGGCATCTTGCTAAATCGCTTATGAAAATGTTTAATAAGATTCCAAAATCATCGGTACTTCATATATGGAAGCATTCTATTTATAATCACCTGTGTTGGGCATCTGCTACTTGTGAAAGTGACCATGTACTCCTAAAGGAAAAGTTCACGTCAGTACTAAACCACATTACTAATGCCCATAATTGGGTGGGTTTTGAGTGAAGAGAAAGTTAAAAGCACAAATTGGCTATGTAAGAATTCCATAGAATACAATGACTTTTGCAGTATCATAAATAATGGAAGATTTTTAAGTGACATTGTGAGTCGCAAGCCAGCAGCGAGAGGGGAAGGACGTGTAACGGAGCAGGAGGAGTAGAGCAAAACCCGGGACCAACAGAGATGAACGAAATAATGGAAGAAATAAGAGAGATGGGAACGCAACTAGGAAAAAGGATGGATAACAATACAAGAGAGCTGAAAGAAGCAATGAAAATACAAAGAGAGGAAATGGAGAAACAAATATCAGAATGCAAAGAAAGAATAGTTGGGATGGAAAAAAGACTCGAAATGGATAAGAGAAGAAAAAACTGCGTAATATTTGGGGTGGCAGAGGACAGAAGAAATCTGGAAGACATGGTGTATGAAATTATAGAAGATGTGATGGGAATACAGATGTTCGGCTGGGAAATTGAAGAAACGTTTAGGATAGGAAAGAAAGGAAGGAAGCCGAGACCTATTATTGTGAAACTGACAACAATGAGAAAAAAGTGGGAGATTTTAAGACAAACAAGAAGACTAAGGGGGACAAAAATATTCATAGAACAGGACTATACAAAAGAAGAACAAGACCAACGGAAGGAATTAATTAAAAGAATGAATGAAGCAAGAGCAGTAGGGAAAGAAGCATATCTAAGAGGGCTACAATTAATAGTGGAAGGTGAAAATTGGAACATGAGCATCAAAAGAAACGAAGCTAGAGGAACATATGCACTGCAGCAAATTATAGACCGACCGGAAAACACAGGACAAAGACCTGAACAGAGAATGAAACCATCAGCAGAATTTCAGCAAAGTCAAACATGGGTGAGAAGAGGTCAACAAAATGAAAGAGCGACAGCTGAGCAAGAGGACAGAAGAAGCAACTTTGAAGAGAGAAGAGAGGAGGTGACAAGGGAGATACATCAACAAGAGACAAGGGGAAGGCAGGAAGAAGAGTTGGCAGTGGGGGAGAAAGCGAAGAGGTAACATTGGTGAATGAAATAATCGAGAGGGAGGAGCTAGAAGAAGGAGGGGCGGCAACAGGAATTGTGCTGAGTGAGGGTAGGGAGGCAGGGAAAAGTGAGAGTGCAAGGAGGGGAAAATCACAAAGTGGAGAAGTGTTACCGGTAGGGTCCATAAGTGAAGCAGATGAAACAAAAAAAAAGAAAGGTTCAAAATTTTTAGCCAAGGATTATAATCAGCTTAAGGATGTAAGAGAAGAAAAGGAAATGGAACTGCAAACTACAAGATACTGGAAAATGTTGGAGAGTTTTAAATTCCAAGAACAGACAAAGAATAAATAGGGAAAGGGGCTAAAATTAATGTTTTGGAATGTGGAAGGGCTAAGAAATAAGATAGGTAGCGGGGAAATGAAAAATGTTATGTGTTCTATGGATTTTGTAGGAGTAGCAGAGACATGGTTGGGAAAGGATGAGGTAGTAGAAATTGCAGGTTTCAAGTTTCTAGAGAAAAAGGCAAGGAAAAGATGCGGTAGGGGAAGAGCATCAGGAGGAGTAGGTCTGTTTGTAAAGAATGATTCGGAAAAAATTATTGATATAGAAAAAATGTCGAATAGAGGCACCAGTGTGCTATGGTCAATAATTAAGCAAAATAATGGGGTAAGATTAGGAATAGGGGTGGCATATAACCCACCAGAAACATCATTTTTTACGATAGTAACTTTTATAGTAAATTAGAAGAAGAGATGGAAGAAATATAAGAAAAGATGCCAGAGATAGAATTTATTGTGATGGGAGATTTGAATGCGAGAATAGGAGAAGAGAATGGAAGGTTATTAGGTAAAGAGCAGATACAAGAAAGGTTTATGGGAAGAGAATAAAGTTAGACATGAAAGAGGTAGGACAAGGAGGAATATTTAATGAGAAATTAGACAGTAAAATCACAGAGCTGGAAGTTATCCAGCAAATAAGGAATATAAAAAAAGGTAAGGCAGTAGGAATAGATGGAATACCAGGGGAATTCTGGAAAATATATGGGGAAATGCAAAGTGGGCTAACAATGATGACAAAATTATTAAATAAAATTAAAGAAAAGAATGATGTACCAGAATGTTGGAAAATAAGTATGGTGGTACCAATTTACAAAGGAAAGGGAGGAGCAAACAGACCAGAGAATTACAGGGGAATAAGTTTATTATCAATATTAGGAAAAATATACACAGGTATACTGGCCGATAGATTAAGAAGCTGGGTTGATGAGGAAGGAATACTGTCAGAATATCAAGCTGGGTTTAGGAAAGGAAACAAACAATAGACAATATATTTATAATAAAGACTATAATAGATAAATACTTGAGCAGGAAAAGAGGAAGGATATATATGTTTTTTGCAGATTTTGAAAAAGCATTTGATACAATAAATAGGGAAGCATTAGCATATAAATTAAGCAAGAAAGGGGTAAGCAAAAGCTTTATAAAAGAAATCAGAAAGATTTATAAAGATGTAAGATTCTGTATAAGATGTAAAAATAATGGAGTTACAGAAATGACGGAGCAAAAAATAGGATTAAGACAAGGGTGCAAATTGAGTCCTATACTAATTAATATATTCATAGATGATATATTAGAAAGAGTGAAAGGAAAAAATCTGCACTGCCCCATAATAGCAAATACAGAGATACCAGGTTTACTATATGCGGATGATCTTATGGTTGGGGCTATAACGGTAATTGGGTTACAGAAAGCAGTCAACGGAATAAGAGGTAAAAAAAATGGAATTTGTGAATTATGCGACGATAGCGAAAGCACAGAGCATTATATGTCAGAATGCAAAGAATTAGCAGAATGGAGACAAGAAGTATGGGAAGAAAAATGGGAAAAAATGGATAGGAAAATAGTAGCAATTAAAATGCTAACGAGAAAAGAAGAAAAGCAAATTAAGAATATGGGGGAGTTCTTAAAGAAAGTAAAAGAGAAATGGAGTAGAAAAGTAAGAGAGATAAGAAAGGTAGAAAGGCAAATGGAGGAAGGAGAAGATGGGCAAATAGGGATAAAAGGTAGTAAGGAATGTTTAGAGGAGCCAGAAGGCCAGGGTGCCAGGCAAAAAGAGCAGCATAGCTGGTAAGGAAATTTGGACATATGTTAAGTTAGTTTGTAAGTGGAACATTGTAAAAAGAAGTATGTAGGAAAATGTACAAATAAACTATCTATCTATCTAAGTGACATTGTGCATATAAATCATTTTCATCATACAGGAATCCTTGCATTTCTCATTTTTCATTTCTAGACATGTATGCCAGATCAATGATAGCTGCTCTAGATCATAATTTTCACTGAGGGAGAAAAGTAGTGGACAGTTCCTTGGAACGTTCTAAATCGGCTGGAGAATGGGTGTTTAAAAAGAAGTATGAGAAAAATCTTACAAGTGGAGACAAAACCTTGTAACACAAATAGTGAGTGAAGTAAATGAACACAAGTTTCAGTACAAATATCTTGTACCAGGAGTTACTGACCACAATTACATTCCTTGTAATATTGTCTCACTCCAGGAAATGGAAGGCTGATCGAAAAGTAACGCACAATAATTTTTTTACAAAAAAGTTTAATAGTTAAAACAACAACAAAAATCACAACTGAACTTATGCCTTTTACCTACTTTTCGACATAGCCACCAGGTTACTCAACACATTTCTCCCATCATGATACCAGTTTCAATATGCCCTGTTCGTAGAAGTCCATTTCCTTGGAGTATAGCCATCTGCGGACTTCTGATTTCACTTCCGCATCAGTCGCAAAGCGTTGGCCAGCCAGGAATTTCTTCATGGGACCAAACAGATGGAAGTCCGACGGTGCAAGGTCCGGACTGTATGGTGGATGCTGGAGCATTTTCCAAACAAATGTGGTGATTTTCTGCCGAGCAGCAGCAACATAGGGGTGAGCATTGTCATTAAGAATTTTGACATTGTCAGCATTCATGTTGTGGCATTTGTCACGAAGGGCATGACGCAATTTCACCAAAGTTTTCATGTAGGCTGCAGCATTCACGTGTTCAGCAAAGTCCTCCAATACAACACCATCCATATTCCAGAACACCGTCACAAACACTTTCCTAGCAGATTAAGTCACTTTGAATTTTTTCTTCACTGGGGAACCAGCATGTTTCCACTCCATACTTGCCTGCTTGGTTTCGGGCGTGTAGTGGTATGCCCACCACTCATCACCAGTGACGATTCCTTTCAGAAAGTCATGTCCTTCTGCAGTGTACCACGTTAGGTGATCCAAGCTCGTCATCATTTGCTGGCCCTTGTGGTTGTCTGTCACGTTCTTAGGTACCCAGAAAGCATTAACTTTACGAAATTTCAACGTGTCAATAACAATATCGTACATTGCACCATAGGAAATGTTGATTGATGCGATGAGGTTCCAGTTGCACACGCCAGTCGTCAAAATTACTGCCCCTATGCCTCTGACATTCTGCAGAGTTGCAGCTGTTACTGGCCTTCCAGAGCATGCCGAATCACTAAGGTTCACATGGGCCCTTAGGAAGAATGCACGCCAGCATGTCCTTGTGAATATCATTCGGTTTATGCCCTTTGGCCCACAAATATCAAACCACACCTCTCTGCTCTTCACACGTGGACGACAGTAACATGTGTGCCAGCTTTGTTGTGTAGTTCTTGCTAGAGCTGCACATGAAACAAAACATACCCTCTGTAGTGAAAACTTCAAACTATATCTGTGTGAAGTTACAACATTCCAGAAAAAAAATTATTGTGCGTTACTTTTCCATCCGCCTTCATACTTCTCTCAATTTGGAATACCTTTGTGAGAAAATGGTGAAAATACTTGAATAATGAGACAAGTTCATAGATGTGACATTTTTAAAGCATGAATATTCAAGGCACTACAGTGGCTACACATTCCTGTTGAAATTAAAGCTATGACTGATCAGCTGCTCCGACTGGAGATATTTGACTGGCTGTATAACGTCACCACAGTGCACTGTCAATGTGAATATACCCTGCAGATCCTGAATGGTAAGTTCCGGTTTTCAACATTATTGTGCACAACCCAAGATCTTGTTGAATATTAAATAAAATAGCCATGTGAATTTTTAGTACAGTCCTCCTTTAAATATTTTAATTAAAATATCACATTAACTGATAAAATATTTATCTTGAATTTTCAATAATGAGCTTGTAAAGACTTAAACGTTCTGAATAACTTTTGCATAACCACTAAGCCATACGGGATGGACGAAAGCTTAATACATAATAAATATTGATTTCATTAAAACATGCATTTTTTTTTTCTGAATGTTAACTATTTTTATACCCCTGACGTTGAATCTTTGCGCTTGACACTTCATGTGGCTTCGCGTAACGTTGGCTATATTGTGGTTGCGACATTTCCAGAGTGGTTAGTGAATAACAGCTGATTGTTCTTCTTTCTATCGTGTCTAAGCTGCATACAAAAAGTATATGTAAATAGTGAACATCATTGAATCATAACTATTTTGTATTATTATTATTGCTAATTGAAAATAACTCAACATAAACATTGTCACGTATGTAGAATAAATTAGCACTTTTGACAACAATATAGAAACAAAATAATGCAAACGTACCTGCTATGGTGAGGAGAAATAAAACAAATTATAAGCTGCAATAATGAAGTTATTTTCACTTACGTGGAGTTCCACATGGTTCAGGAATTTTGTCCTCTTTCTGTTGGAGTTTCACTCCCTTGTAAATAACAGTTCTCTTGATTAGTTCAAGAGCTGCTGCAGTTCATTGTATGGCTTTATCAGCAGGAATAGAGGAATGTCCATGAACCTTTGAGTATTCCTTCTGTTCAAAGGATTCCTGGGTCCTTCTTAACAGTTCCAATGCCTCACTATTAAGTCGCACATCTTGATGCAAAGGATTTTCACTTCGTGAATCTTCACTCTGTGATCGGCATCGTTTTTGAGACATTGTCGCACTTCAAATCCTTTATAAATAATATGAATTAAATGTGTGTGTGTGTGCGTGCGTGTAAATGAACACCAAAAATAACCACAAATATAAATAACAATGAACAATATTAGCATGTGCTAGAGATTCACAAACTGAAACACGTGCTTGGAAATAGCTACATCCGGCAACAGAGCCGCTTCCAGTTCTGCTTCCGCTTTGTCATAGATCACCTGAAATGCTGCCTTGTGATTGGTTTAGGAAGTCTTATGGTTAAAGCTTTTCATCTGTTTTTTGTGAGTGTACCAACTTAATTGCTAGCAGTCAAGTGCAATGTTTCAACGGCGGTGGTATAAGATGTTCATCACTCTTGTTTCAATATTTGATACTCTTTTGAAGAGAAAGTGATTTTAATGAGTCACTTTCACCGCCAGAGCAACACTCATAATTGTGCCCATTCAACAATCAGTTATCAGTTATAATTCACATTAATGCCCCTCGTGTATTACCTTTTCTTTCAGTGACAGGCCCACCACGTGGATTACAAATACTGAAAAGTGCAAGGAGAGCATTTACACATACAAACAGACAGGAATATTTTCTGGATATACCAATTTTCTTCACTGGATTCCTTCAAATATTCATTTGGTTTATAACCTTCCTCATCAGTCAAACTTTGCTTCAGATCAGCACCGTTTATAGTACTGAAAATTTCAGTTCCCAACTCGCACTGTATTTCAGCATCAGTCTTCAACTCCATGTGTAAAGACTCAGAAACTGCTGTAGCTTCACTTTCTTATGTAATTATTATCTATTGCTTTCACTTAACAAAATAGTCGTCCTAAAACTTTTGAAGGCACCACATTTTTGAATCTAGGGCTTTTGAATTTGTCACTCTTCATTATTCTTATGTGTATAACCTCATTAAAATCACTTTCTCTAAAATGAATTCCACAAGCTGTTTATATTTTTTTGTTGACACAAAGGTTTTGCATTTCATATCACACTGATATATTAGAAAGAGTAAAAATAACAAGTCAACATTGTCCAGCAATAAGGGATAAGGAGATTCCAGGTTTATTATGCGCAGATGGCCTTATGGTAGGTGCCATATCGATAATAGGGTTACAAAAAGCAATAAATGATATTCAAGAATTTTGTGAAAAATGGGGACTTTAGGTAAGTATAAATAAATCCAAAGTGATAGTGTTTAAAAAAGGAAATAAACTGAGGAAGGAAGAAAAATGGTTTCTAGGTGGTCAAGAACTGGAGGTAGTCAAAGAATATGAGTATTTAGGAGTAAGGCTGAGTAATAGCGGGGAATGGGAAGCATATGGCAGGAAGATGCTAGCTAAAGGGAAGGAGCTAATGGCAGGAACAAGAATATGCAAATATAAATTACAGATGTGGACAAAATGGTTTGAAGAGAATGTACGAGGCATTAGTAGAATAAAAAATCTGATGTGTTACACTCACATGACTTTCTCTACTCTTGTACAAACTATTTTTACAAACGCTTATTCTCCATATGCTTCATGTTAATCGAGATATCGAGATGTCAATCTTATTGCTAATTATCTAGTAGATGCAAGGGGAATATGGTAGGTTTCAAGCGATAGTCAAATATTTTAAGCACTGGTTGCTATTTGGCGCATTCCATTCTCTTTGCATGTTCAGGACATAAAAAAAATGAATAACGAATTTGAGAAAACGTATAAGTATTGGAAAATTTAGGGGAATAACAAGCAATATCTCGAAAACGGTTCACTCAACAAATAAAATGTATATGACATAAATTGTGTATTTTAACGCAATCTACATTTTTTGTGTAGTAAAAGTTTGTCTATCTCTTATGGTTTACCAGTTATGCAAAAGTCGTTCACAATGAAGAACACTTTTGGAGACATTCCCAGAAAATTTGAGATATACATTTCATTTCTCATGAGAATATCTTAAACATATGATATTTTAATCAAAATCGTTTAGAGCCATTTTTGAGAAAATTAAAATTTTCAAAAAATGTTCCATGTAAAGGGTAGTCTGGGTTGGGGGGATTTTCTTGAAAACCTTCGTGTCGCATCTCTGGAAGATACTGAACCTAACGTGTTTCCAAAAATGCTTTTTTTGGATTCAGGGGGTCTCAAAACATGTATTTCCGGTGAAATCTCGGTATCGAATTTTTGGGTGGAATGCAACACTTCCCCTACTTACTATATGTAGTAGAGAAAGTAAAAATGCTCTATGTGGTGGAAATATGGGCAGCAGCAGGGGGGGGGAGAACTAAGTAAGAAAATTGACCATATGTGTAAAATGTTTTGTAAAGAATTAATTGAACTACGAAGAGCAGCACCAGGCAAGGTTGCATTGGTAGAACTAGGAGGAAAGGTATAATAGTAGAAAGAATTTTAAAATTTTGGTTTGGATGTATGACAATGGAGGAAGGTGAAATCTTAAAGATATGCCTGACTCAGCAAAAGGTTCTAAGAAACAAAAACAGCTGGTGGAAAGAAACCAAAAAAGATTAAGTTAATTGGGATGGGGGGATATATGGGGGTTGGAGGAAAGAAATACAAATGGCTTTTGGAAAGTAGTAAGAAACAGAGTGGAAGATATAGAACGACAAGAGATATGGGGAAGCTTTGAAGATAAAAAATCATTAAGCTTTTATAAATTGATAAAGGAGGAGTGGGGAAGAGAGAGGTACATTGATTGCTGTAATAGACAAGAGAGGGAAGGTTTAACATGGATGAGAACAAGATCAATGTATTTAAGGGGGACGAGAGGCAGTGGAAGAGGAATATACAAGTTGTGTGGAGGAAAAGAAAGTACCTTATGACAGAATGTAAGGAAATAGGAGCTGGAGGGAAAAAGTGGGGAGAAGAAATGGAAAAATATGGATAAGAAAAGATGAGATGCTGTCAGGGAAAGAAGAAAAGAAAATCAAGGGCATGGGACAATTTTTATGGAAGGTAAAGGAAAAATGGTCTAGAAAAGTAAGAGAAGTAAGTGATAAGGCCTGGGAGTCAAGCAATCTGAGTGGCTCAATAAGAAAACAAGTACCAGACAAATTGTACATAAGATGTAGGGGTACAATAATATATTAATACACATTGTATAAAAAATTGTACAATAAATTCAAATTCAAAAAAATTCAATTCATACCACACATTTGATTCTTATCAGGGAATGAGTAATAACCAATGTTTCTTTTAACACTGGAATTATTTGCACAACCATAAACAATTCTTAACCTCACAGGACACTACAATGTTGCGCTCCCAGTCTGATGACGTCACCTCGAGGTGAGGATTGAACATGCAAGTGCTTCCAAAATGAAAACAAGATGTCATAGAACGACGTGGGTCTCAACAATGTGCTCAGATTTGTTTATAATTCATTGTTAAAAGTCTTTATAAATTTAGTTCGGTCCTCCTTTAAAAATGAAACGAAGCCCATGCAGCATATATTAAAGGTATAAATCAACGGCATCTTTCCAATTTTATTACGTCTAAAAATTAATGACCATATTTCAGTTCTATTTAAAACTACATTCACATAGCCTTCTCCCCACTATTGTTTATTTTTATACAGCTTTTAAAAACTATTCTTAAAAAGTTTATTATTTTATATGAACAGCATATGTCAAAAATGAAAAGTTGGAGAAATCCCAAACTTGGTATTTAAGTTAAGTATATTCCACCCCAAACTACCCTTTACATAGAACCTTTTCAAAATGTTTTATTTTCTCAAAGATGGTTCTAACAATTTTCATTAACTTACCATATATTTAAGGTATTTGACAAATAAAATATATATCTTGAAATTTCTGGAAATAACCTGTGAAATCCTCTTCATTCGGAAGGAATTTTGTATAATCTTATATAACTGATAAACGTTAAGCAATAGAGAAAAACAAAAAATATAGAGCTCTTTAAAACACACAATATATTTCAATTTTTTTTGTGGGGGTGGGGGGGGGGTTCTTGGGTAGCGCAAAGTTTTTGTTTTCGGCTGTTATACTGAGGGTCCAAGGTTCGATACACAGCTCTGGGGTGACCTTCTCCTCTGACTTGTTCATGTGAAATATCTATAAGGCCCAATGTAGTTCAGAGTCCATGGTAAAAGCTATAGGTACTTTCATTCCACCACCCTACCATCAGAGGCAACGGATTCTACCTGCTGGGAGCCTCACCTCAGAAATGGGTCCAGTCATTGTGCTGGAATGAGTTATCTATCAAAGGCTATATGCAGAGCATTAGAAACAACAACTATTTTGTGGCATAAGCCATTTCTGAGACATTCGTTTATTAATGCTTCAAATTGTCCAATACTTTATCAATCCTGCCAACATTCAGTTGTTTCTTGCAATTATAAGGAAGAGGAGAAGTAATTGAAGAAAAGAGGAGGGTAGGAGAAGAAAGAAGAATAAGTGAACGAGAAGAAGGGAGAGATATGAAAGAGAAGAAATTAGGATCTAGCACATATTAATACATATCAAAATAATGACCCTATGGATTACATGACAAGACTATAAACTATTACAGCGACAATTACTAATGACATAACCATAGGAACAATAACAAACGTAAACAATATTACTAATAACTAATGGACAATACAATGACACTTAAAAAAACAAAACAACTTTCCCAGTTATATGATGACAATATAACAACAAAACTCAACCTATTGACTGTTACAACCACTAGACATAAATACATGTATAAACAAAGTAGTATATTATGGAAGGAGGAGAAGTGGGATGGATGACTAATAGCAAAGGAGGCGGTAGCTGGTGAATGGTGCGAGGAGAAGTGGGGTGCACTGAAGAAGAAAGTGGTGCAGTCCTAAGGGAGGAGTTATTGCCGGCATGAAGAATAGTTTGGTGGATAGATGTGAAAGTGAAGAGTATTGTGAAATAGTTAATATGATATCAATATAAATTACTATTAGATTACTGAAGTCACATGGAAGTGCAATGTAAATTTATTAATTGGGAATTTACTATATATTTTACTGCTGAGAAGTTAGGGTAAAAGAGTGAACTGATTATAAATTAATTAGGGTATATAATTATATAAACGCCTCAAAAGAAATAAAAGAAAATAAATTTAAATATCTCATAAACAAAGCTGACAAGGACAAAAAAATTTTTAGCCATAAATGAATTATTATGAATTATTTGTTTATTATAGTGTTAGTTTTGTATTGGAGGTGCTAGATACCAGTACCTAAGTTGTCGGTTTCTGACATATATTTAGTTAGAATTTATTTAGATTGTTTAGTTAGATAGCTAGCTACCAGTTAGTTATTTTTACTGGCTACTGTAGAAATGTAATTGTTGTATGTGTATTTTGAGTTTTATTTTAGTTACTTTTATTATTAATTTTTTTGTATTTTCTTTCTTTTTATTAGTTATAGTTAATTATCTGTACAATGATAATGTAAGTATTGTATTAATAAACTGAAACTTTGTTAATATACGTCCCTGTTTAGGTAAAAAAGGTGCCGGGATGGAGTATTACAGATTTTATTTATTTATTTATTAATGTCATGGAAACAGTATGGAATTTTAAGACCAGCATATAGCGTCCAGTTGTTAAACATTTGACTGTCGCTGTTCTCTTTGTATCTATAACGAAATGTGTAATGTGCTATTTCTGCAAAGGTTTATCTCTATTAAAGCTAGTAGATAGAAAGATAAGCTTTATTAAAATTAGTTTTAGAGCCACTAATAAACGATAGAGGGTAGAGAAAGCAATATGAATGTAACACATTGGTTTATTACTTTTTTTTTATGTACTTAACATTGAGATAAATATTTGCAAAATGTTTCATACAATTTCATTATAGGTACAAGAGGGATAAAGGAAACTGAATCAACAGTCGTGTGTTTTAAAAGTGGGATGCTATATGCTGCGCTTAAAATTCTATGCTCTTTGCATAGCATCATAAATAACTAAACAGTGATACCACTGCAACAAAGTATTGAAAAATTCAAACCAATAATAATGAATGGACATCTTGGAAATGGCTGATGCCACAAAAAAGGTTATATGAAATAATTTGTGTCTTTTTTAAAGAGAGAAACATTTTTTGTAAGGCATGTCTTTGTCTAGCTCTTATGGTTTACCTCTTACACAAAATTCCTTCTGAATGGAGCGGACTTCACAAGCTATTCAAGGAAAATCAAATTATACATTTTATTTTGTATGTAAATATCATTAAATATATGGTGATTTAACAAAACGCATTGAGAATTTTTCCATGCAAAGGGCACATAGTTTGATGTGGTGCGATTTTCTTGAAAGTCTTTATGTTCCAACTTTAGAAGATACTGGGCTTTTAATACCAAGTTTGTATTTATCAGAAATATAGTTTTGAGTTATCCACACACACCTTTTTCTATAAATCCTTTTATTTAGATGCAGGGAGCTCAAAACATGTATTTTTGGGTGGAATAGAACACCTCTATCTCAGGTACGTAGTAGAGAAAGTAAAAAATAACGCAGTGACATACAAAGTAAATATAAATGTTACGTATCTCTTGAGCAAATCAACACAACTGTAAATGTGCCCATTGCCCTAGTGAGATTTTGTGTGTTTCAGCATTCTTAATTATGATATCAATGTGCTGTATTCCTCAACTTAATAAAGAATACCATCTAAATCTCTTTACTTATTCTCCCACACTCTAGAGAAAAAGCAGCTGCCATGTTAGCCTATCCTTCCCTATTTTTCTATAGAGAAGAAGCAGCAGCAATCTCCACCTATCGGTAAGTCAATTTAATTTTTGTATAGAGAATCAACAAAGCCATGTTAGCCATCCTAGTCTATGGTAGGTCAATTCAATTATTTATAGAGAATCAGCAAAGCCATGTTAGCTATCCTAACCTATGATAAGTCAATTCAATTATTTATAGAGAATCAGCAAAGCCATGTTAGTTATCCTAGCCTATGATAGGTCAATTCAATTATTTATAGAGAATCAGCAAAGCCATGTTAGCTATCCTAGCCTATGATAGGTCAATTCAATTATTTATAGAGAATCAGCAAAGCCATGTTAGCTATCCTAGCCTATAGTAGGCCAATTCAATTTTTCTATGGAGAAGAAGCAAAAGCTATTTTTGCCTATGGTATTCAATTTAATTTTTCTATAGAGAAGAAGCTGCAGCCATTTCTGCCTATCCTAGCCTATATTAGTTCAGTTTAATTTTTCTATAGAGAAAAAGCAGCCATGTTAACCAAACCCAGCCTCCATTTCTGCCTACCTTAGCCTAAAAGGTGCTGGCATGTCAACTTTCCCCCCCACCCCACTTTTTAAATACAGAAAGTTACCAGCTTGTCAACTCCCCTCCACTTTTATATGTACAGAAGGCTACCAGCTGGTCATTCTATGCAGTTTAACTATAAGGGGTTGTAAATAAACTAAGGTCAGCTTTTAAAAATTTTGAGAACTATATAATTCAAAATAAAGATTAGATGATTTTTAGAACTTGTAAAAACTCCTATTGCGTAATTGCAGATTTCTATATAAGAGTATGAAAATATAGTAGGTTTAGTGTTTTAGAGTTGTAAAGTACTTATAATTTTCATTGCATCCAAATTGGTTCAGACTATAGTATCTTTACTCCTACAATGACAGGTTTCATTTATAAAGGAAAAAAAATGGAATCTATCATTGTAGGAGTAAAAAGTACTATAGTATATGATGATATATTTAATAGTACGTATTCATCTTTTTGAGTTAACTAAATATAATTGGAAGATATGCCAGTTACAAGCGTACACATTTTCATCTAGATAGACCAAAGAATGTGATAAAAGTTGAAGATAGGGATTCAATGAAAGGGTAGCTTACCATTTTTGTCAGTTTCTAGAATAATTCAGATGTACCTGGTTTTGTCAAAATCATACCAAAAAAATATCTTGATAAAACTTAAATGAAATATGAGGGAAATGTGTTATGAAAGATAGGCATACAACCCTCACCTAAAATAATTCAATATTAAAAGATTTTAAGCTGCCTCATTTACCCCTTTTGGCTTAAAGTCATTAAAAATCTGCTATATTTGCAACAAAGTGCCAAAAGTAGCCTATAGTATCCATATTAAAACGAAACGGGAATGAAATTTGGTGACATAAAGCTGAAAAAGAAACCCCTAACCAGAGTCGTAGCTAGGGAGGGTTTATGGAAGTTGGAATGCCCCGTTGCTAAACAAAATCTAAAAATTAATAGCAAAAATGCCTTTGTTAAAATAACAGCACCTTTCTACATTGATGGGAACAAGATACTTCCTAATTGTAGTGCTGTATTTACACTGCATGTCTTAAACAATATCGCCAAGGCTAACAGAAACTGTACATTAGATGGCTTTGGTAATAACCATGTTAAGGGACACTGGGAGTGAATTTTCAAATTTCCATATTTCTGTATGGATTTTTCTGAAAATGTTACTGTGATTGCATTGCTGTTAAATTAATATGAATACCAAATATCATGTAAATTGAACAAATACTTTGCAAGCTATTATTTTATTACGATAGTCTCTTGCATAATCAAAATGATCCATGCACCTCAAAAGTTGAGAAAATTAGTTGGCATTTTTGGAATTGGAGCTTTGAATTACATTAAAAAAAAGTATGTCTTGAAAGTTCAAATTTTTTTAACATGTTAGAAATTTTAATCTCTAAATTGAATCATTTTTTGATAATTTTTTTTTTTTTTGTGATTATTGGTGTTTAGCATATTTTGGTACATAGAATGTTATGTGAATGCTTCCGCAGATTGTGAGAAATTTTAGCTGCATATAAAGAAAAACTGAGGCACATGTTAAATTTTGAATGTGTGAAAATGAAGTTTTGAGAAAAACACTGATTTATAAAATATTATGCTGGGAAACAGTGCATTGTATGCTTTGCATATCAGAACACCCTTTTTGCTACCTGCAGTTTTCCTGTTTGTAGCAGCAAACCACCTCTCGTAGAGTCAAATTTTACCAAATCTTGAGTAGACACTGGGACTGAATTTTGTAACTTTTTTGAAAGCTAATTACTGGAAAATTGTACATTTAATTGAGTAAATAGAGAAATGACTTCAAAGGCCTAACTCAAACAGTTTCTCAGATAATACAATTAAATGTTTTTCATTAGCCCCCCCCCCCCCCGCCAAAAAAAAAATTCAAACTACTATGCACATTTACATTTGTCAGGAAAGTATGATAGTAACATTTTCTTATGATGCTGCCAGCCTCTCTTGTCCTACGTCACCGTATGCTGTCAACCTACATACTTAAAAAATACGTGAGCAGTACTGCAGAAAACGAGTGTTGACAGTAGGTAATCCACGCCGCCGAGAGGGAGAAGGCGGCGGGAAAAATCATTGCTGTTCAAAATGTTTACGATTGTGCGGTTTCTTTAACCAAACCGTTGCAAAAACAACCCATTTTAAGGCTATCATAAAACAGCAAGTAGACCTGGTTGGACTGACAATTATTCTTAAACTTAAGATTATTATTTACGTTAATTACTGCCATATGTGTTGACTGTTAGCAACACACCAGCTTTATTTGATAGTGGCATGTTGCCTACGCATTACATTCCATAATTCAATAAAAAAAATAACCCAATGTAAGATAGTGAGCAGTACAATTGAAGAATAAATGAGGGCCTCTTCGTATTATGATGAAATAACCTTTGGCCAAGCTAAATGCCACATAACCTCAAATAACTATTAAATCATAACCTCGCGCAGTTCCCCAATAGCTAAATAAAAACATTTCGTAACGGGATTATGATATGTCTAATAAAATAAACTTCAGGTAATGCATGATACGTACTGGGTGTGTTCCACATCGCTTTTATTTGCATTTTCTACGATCCGTTTGTTCACTTCCGGTCCTTTCCGCAAACACTACCACTTCCGTTCATTTATGGAAATCCGAAAGACTCGCCTTTCTGCCAACCAACACATCCCTCTCGCGTTTTTCAACGTTACAAGGTCGGTATGGTTTAGCGACGTAACGTATCACAAGGAGAGGTCGGCAGCAACATTACTCTTATATTGCATTTGATTGAAGTTGATATTATTTGTGTAGAAATAAATTTTTGTTTTTATGAAGTTGATGCTAAAATGTTACTTGATTTTCAGTATAAATTAATTTTTTGGGAGCCAATGAGGAAAGCAATGATAAAATGCATCTGTTAATCTTTATATATTACATTTAAGAAGATGCATTCAAATTTACGTACAAATCAGAGCAAAACGGAAATATAAGGAATCAATTTCATGTGCAAAAATGAAAAACTGGGAGATAAAAAACTTCTAAAGAATGCACATTCTTTTTAGATTTACAGCTTATCAGGTACTTAGAACTCCCCTGAAGCATATGGTTTCCCATCCTTTTTCATTTTTGATGACTGACTCATTTTGGGAGCTGCTTTCTTCTTCTCAGTTGAAGATGTATAAACAAAGCCGTAAACAATTAATAATTTAACTGCAAGATGCTGTAAAATAAGATAATACGGGAAAGGATTTTAATGAAATAGACTTTTACAGTACCAAAATATAATTTTTCTTTTCAAAGTTCTTAACTTGCGTTCATTACGTAAGTAAATAGTTATGCATTTAGGGCGCTAGATGGAAGCACAAAGCAGGCAATTACATGTGATTCCAAAACGCGGCCATATAAATCGAAAATTATGCAGAAATTAGCAAATTAAGATGCTTCACATATAGAAATAGGAAGTGAGTGGGTCCAGTAGAATTTTAAAAGGAACGCATGGATGATTTAAACATGTCACCGGGCGTTAAACGATGGCGGGCAGTGAAAAATGTTTGGCCAATATGATTCACAAGTATCTATAGAATATTTATGTGATATAGTTCAAAAATAGAAAATGTCATTTTCATCTAAAAATACGCTCCATGTCCCTTAGGATATCGGAGGCATGTTTTAGTTCAGATGCTAAATTCGAGTGGTTTTCAAATGAGTGCTATGTGTCCCAGTTTACAACAAAACTAGAAACCCTATTTTGTAGTGAAATAAAATAGCCTAAGACGGTAATATAATATACGCCACAGTGGTCAATAATTCCCACGTCACAACACATTTGAGTGCGCAAAAGATCCTATCCTCATTTAAGTTGCAATTGCTTAATGTAATAGTCGATTACGATAGCGTTAAAAATATGGTTTTATTTTGTGAGTAGGAATGTTTGCGAAACAAAGGCTGTAGGTCGAGCAAAATAAAACCACTTATAACAGTGTGGCATATACTATTTTCAGACAGTGCTCGAATTTGTAAAATATCAATAAAAATATTATATTGATTCCTGAAACTAAGAGAAATCACGTTTAGAACGAGATCACACCAATCGCCTTAAGCCCCAATCCTAGTGTCAGTAACCCGATAAAACATATAATTCGCCGTGACCAGGTACTTCTCACCAGGCTACGTATCGTACATACTGCAAAAACCCATTCATATCTCCTTGGAAAGGATCATCAGCCTACATGCAAGAACTGTCACTCCATTCTCGCAGTTGCAGAGAGCCCTATCTACGATCTTCATCGGCTACGAACTGCTAACTTCTCGGTGGCCTTGAGTGATCCAACCATCTATCATAACGTAGTAACGTTTTTACAAGAAATAAAATTGTATAATGTTATATAATCAGAGTTGTAATTTGTTTCAAAATATTGTAATATTTAAATTTATTGTAGTCGCATTATGACTTTAATGTTAAAGCAATAATAATAAAAACACGTGTGGAGCGAGATGTTTTGATATTTTGTTGTTCGTTAGCAATCATTTTCAGTGAAATTATTTTCAACTTGTTTTGCCTTACACCAGGCAATGAAGGGATTAAATGCTTTATTATATTGCTTTCTGGATTTTTTGGGGTAAGTTGTTCTAATGTTATTCTTTCTGCTACTTCTGTAATTTCACCTGGCTCTTCCATTTCAGTTTCTTCTGAATTCATAATTGCCACCAATCTTTATGTAGGTTATTACTAGTAAAATAATAGTGTTGTAGATTAAAGAAAGCACAAGGCTGCCAATATAAAGTATAACTCCACAACGAATGGTGATAAATTAAAGTAAGGCAATTTGTATTGTGAACAAATAATGTGAGCGCCATGAAAAATTAATCATGTAAAAAGACACAATAAAAAGTAAAACCTATTCAACCCAAGTCGAATTATTAAACATCTGCAAATACGAAGAGTAACTGCCATGTGATTGGACTTCAAACCAAAGTTGGTCACAGTGGAGTGGTATATAAATTTTATCGCTCTAGTGCGATAATGTAAAGTTTTTAGTTTGTGTGCAGTATGGTGGAAGCTTTACTTTTAGGCCATGCTGTCTAAAAATTCGATTTATTTAAATATTTCAACTCAGGATTAATTCATATTTATGAGTTGTTTAAATACATAACCCCGTTAACATTTTTCTGGCTACGCCACTGTCCCAACCCCCAATTTTTTGAAACTTTGGAATCACTATATAGCCTGTGAGCATCTGAACGAGTACGTCTTTACAATGGTGAAAGAATTATCAAAATGGGTTGAGTGGCTTATGAGATTAACACACACATTTTCTCTCTTTATGTATTAGTATAAATAGAAAACTTGCTGCTTTAAAGCTTAGTTTTTTGAATACGAACTGCAAGTAAAAGGTAAAGGAGGGGCACTGGTAACCGGGGCAGAGCACCGAACGTAGGTCATCCGGCCCTTTGTGTTTCTACCGTGACGTGGGAGGGATGAGGGGAGAACTCCAAAGGGCGACCAGATCCGGAAGACGTTTGCAACCATGGTCGACGGTCCCGTGTCATAGATTTACGGCACGTAAAAGAACCTCAAGCCTGATAAAGAGGCCTCTGAGTACCGATCTTTCACGCCCAATATAGAATGGGACGCTAAGGACCTCAGCAGTTAAAGAGCGTCCATAAATAAAACTCAATATAATTTAATGGACGGGTTCTCTAACGATTCCAGTTCTAACGCAACCGGTGTCATCCAAGCCCACCCACTCCCGGGGGCCCTAACTGAGCATTCCCGACCGACGCCATGAAGGATATCTCTGCAAAGCGCAAACTCCAACGACGAACACCGCGCCTGGCTCTATAATCCTGAAACATATCTTGGTGAAGGAAAGTCGTGGTAGAGGAGGAATCGCCCCAACATTCACCTACCGATCCGGCGAAACTAAGAAAAACCCATGGATCAGACTGGTCGGTCGAACCCGTGACCTCCCGAATGCGAGGCGTAGTTACCGCTGCGCCACCTCGCTGGGTACTACCAGTAAAGCAACAGCCCCCGTTCCATTTATTAGCGTCGGTTAGTGTCTGTACACATCATACAGTTCACCAACTGGTTCAAGTAAAGAAACAGCTCCCGTTTCACTTGTTAGCGTCGCTTAGTGTCTGTATACATCATACAGTTCACCAACTGGTTCAACTGATGCAACAGCTCCCGTTCCACTTGTTAGTGTCGCTTTGTGTCTGTACACATCATACAGTTCACGAACTGGTTCAACTGATGCAACAGCTCCCGTTCCACTGTTAGTGTCGCTTAGTGTCTGTACACATCATACAGTTCACGAACTGGTTCAAGTAAAGAAACAGCTCCCGTTTCACTTATTAGCGTCGGTTAGTGTCTGTACACATCATACAGTTCACGAACTGCTTCAAGTGAAGCAACAGCTCCCGTTCCACTTGTTAGTGCCGCTTTGTATCTGTACACATACAGTTCACGAGCTGGTTCAAGTGAAGCAACAGCTCCCGTTCTACTTGTTAGTGTCGCTTAGTGTCTGTACACATCATACAGTTCACGAACTGGTTCAAGTGATGCAACAGCTCCCGTTTCACTTGTTAGCGTCGCTTTGTATCTGTACACATCATACAGTTCACGAACTGGTTCAAGTGATGCAACAGCTCCCGTTTCACTTGTTAGTGTCGCTTAGTGTCTGTACACATCATACAGTTCACGAACTGGTTCAAGTGTGCAACAGCTCCCGTTTCACTTGTTAGTGTCGCTTAGTGTCTGTAAACATCATACAGTTCACGAACTGGTTCAAGTGAAGCAACAGTTCCCGTCCCACTTGTTAGCGTTGCTTTGTATCTGTACACATCATACAGTTCACGAACTGGTTCAAGTGAAGCAACAGTTCCCGTCCCACTTGTTAGTGTCGCTTTGTGTCTGTACACATCATACAGTTCACGAACTGGTTCAAGTGAAGCAACATTTCCCGTTCCACTTGTTAGTGTCGCTTTGTGTCTGTACACATCATACAGTTCACGAACTGGTTCAAGTAAAGCAACAGCTCCCGTTTCACTTGTTAGCGTCGCTTAGTGTCTGTATACATCATACAGTTCACGAACTGGTTCAAGTGAAGCAACATTTCCCGTTCCACTTGTTAGTGTCGCTTTGTGTCTGTACACATCATACAGTTCACGAACTGGTTCAAGTGAAGCAACATTTCCCGTTCCACTTGTTAGTGTCGCTTTGTGTCTGTACACATCATACAGTTCACCAACTGGTTCAAGTAAAGAAACAGCTCCCGTTTCACTTGTTAGCGTCGCTTAGTGTCTGTATACATCATACAGTTAACGAACTGGTTCAAGTGAAGCAACAGTTCCCGTTTCACTTGTTAGCGTCGCTTAGTGTCTGTATACATCATACAGTTCACGAACTGGTTCAACTGAACCAACAGCTTCCGTTCCACTTGTTAGTGTCGCTTTGTGTCTGTACACATCATACAGTTCACGAACTGGTTCAACTGAACCAAAGGCTCCCGTTCCACTTGTTAGTGTCGCTTTGTGTGTGTACACATACAGTTCACGAACTGCTTCAAGTGAAGCAACAGTTCCCGTTCCACTTGTTAGTGTCGCTTTGTGTCTGTACACATCATACAGTTCACGAACTGGTTCAAGTGAAGCAACAGTTCCCGTTCCACTTGTTAGTGTCGCTTTGTGTCTGTACACATCATACAGTTTACGAACTGGTTCAAGTGAAGCAACAGTTCCCGTTCCACTTGTTAGTGTCGCTTTGTGTCTGTACACATACAGTTCACGAACTGCTTCAAGTGAAGCAACAGTTCCCGTTCCACTTGTTAGTGTCGCTTTGTGTGTGTACACATACAGTTCACGAACTGCTTCAAGTGAAGCAACAGTTCCCGTTCCACTTGTTAGTGTCGCTTTGTGTCTGTACACATCATACAGTTCACGAACTGCTTCAAGTAAAGCAACAGCTCCTGTTCCACTTGTTAGTGTCGCTTTGTGTGTGTACACATCATACAGTTCACGAACTGCTTCAAGTGAAGCAACAGCTCCTGTTCCACTTATTAGTGTCGCTTTGTGTGTGTACACATACAGTTCACGAACTGCTTCAAGTAAAGCAACAGCTCCTGTTCCACTGATTAGTGTCGCTTTGTGTGTGTACACATCATACAGTTCACGAACTGCTTCAAGTAAAGCAACAGCTCCTGTTCCACTTATTAGTGTCGCTTTGTGTGTGTACACATACAGTTCACGAACTGCTTCAAGTGAAGCAACAGCTCCTGTTCCACTTGTTAGTGTCGCTTTGTGTGTGTACACATACAGTTCACGAACTGCTTCAAGTAAAGCAACAGCTCCTGTTCCACCTGTTAGTGTCGCTTTGTGTGTGTACACATACAGTTCACGAACTGCTTCAAGTGAAGCAACAGCTCCCGTTCCACTTGTTAGTGTCGCTTTGTGTCTGTACACATCATACAGTTCACGAACTGGTTCAAGTAAAGCAACAGCTCCTGTTCCACTTGTTAGCGTCGCTTTGTGTCTGTACACATCATACAGTTTACGAACTGGTTCAAGTAAAGCAACAGCTCCCGTTCTACTTGTTAGTGTCGCTTTGTGTCTGTACACATCATACAGTTCACGAACTGCTTCAAGTAAAGCAACAGCTCCCGTTCCACTTTTTAGCCTCGCTTTGTGTCTGTACACATCATACAGTTCACGAACTACTTCAAGTAAAGCAACAGCTCCTGTTCCACTTGTTAGTGTCGCTTTGTGTCTGTACACATCATACAGTTCACGAACTGCTTCAAGTGAAGCAACAGTTCCCGTTCCACTTGTTAGTGTCGCTTTGTGTCTGTACACATCATACAGTTCACGAACTGCTTCAAGTGAAGCAACAGTTCCCGTTTCACTTGTTAGTGTCGCTTTGTGTGTGTACACATACAGTTCACGAACTGCTTCAAGTGAAGCAACAGTTCCCGTTCCACTTGTTAGTGTCGCTTTGTGTCTGTACACATCATACAGTTCACGAACTGCTTCAAGTGAAGCAACAGTTCCCGTTCCACTTGTTAGTGTCGCTTTGTGTCTGTACACATCATACAGTTCACGAACTGCTTCAAGTGAAGCAACAGTTCCCGTTCCACTTGTTAGTGTCGCTTTGTGTCTGTACACATCATACAGTTCACGAACTGCTTCAAGTGAAGCAACAGTTCCCGTTTCACTTGTTAGTGTCGCTTTGTGTCTGTACACATCATACAGTTCACGAACTGCTTCAAGTGAAGCAACAGCTCCCGTTTCACTTGTTAGTGTCGCTTTGTGTGTGTACACATCATACAGTTCACGAACTGCTTCAAGTGAAGCAACAGTTCCCGTTTCACTTGTTAGTGTCGCTTTGTGTGTGTACACATCATACAGTTCACGAACTGCTTCAAGTGAAGCAACAGTTCCCGTTTCAGTTGTTAGTGTCGCTTTGTGTGTGTACACATCATACAGTTCACGAACTGCTTCAAGTGAAGCAACAGTTCCCCTTTCACTTGTTAGTGTCGCTTTGTGTGTGTACACATCATACAGTTCACGAACTGCTTCAAGTGAAGCAACAGTTCCCGTTTCACTTGTTAGTGTCGCTTTGTGTCTGTACACATCATACAGTTCACGAACTGCTTCAAGTGAAGCAACAGTTCCCGTTTCACTTGTTAGTGTCGCTTTGTGTGTGTACACATACAGTTCACGAACTGCTTCAAGTGAAGCAACAATTCCCGTTTCACTTGTTAGTGTCGCTTTGTGTCTGTACACATCATACAGTTAACGAACTGGTTCAAGTGAAGCAACAGTTCCCGTTTCACTTGTTAGTGTCGCTTTGTGTCTGTACACATACAGTTCACGAACTGGTTCAAGTGAAGCAACAGTTCCCGTTCCACTTGTTAGTGTCGCTTTGTGTCTGTACACATCATACAGTTAACGAACTGGTTCAAGTAAAGCAACAGCTTCCGTTCCACTTGTTAGTGTCGCTTTGTGTCTGTACACATCATACAGTTAACGAACTGGTTCAAGTAAAGCAACAGCTTCCGTTCCACTTGTTAGTGTCGCTTTGTGTCTGTACACATCATACAGTTAACGAACTGGTTCAAGTAAAGCAACAGCTTCCGTTCCACTTGTTAGTGTCGCTTTGTGTCTGTACACATCATACAGTTAACGAACTGGTTCAAGTAAAGCAACAGCTTCCGTTCCACTTGTTAGTGTCGCTTTGTGTCTGTACACATCATACAGTTAACGAACTGGTTCAAGTAAAGCAACAGCTTCCGTTCCACTTGTTAGTGTCGCTTTGTGACTGTACACATCATACAGTTAACGAACTGGTTCAAGTGAAGCAACAGTTCCCGTTCCACTTGTTAGTGTCGCTTTGTGTCTGTACACATCATACAGTTCACGAACTGCTTCAAGTGAAGCAACAGTTCCCGTTCCACTTGTTAGTGTCGCTTTGTGTCTGTACACATCACACAGTTCACGAACTGGTTCAAGTAAAGCAACAGCTTCCGTTCCACTTGTTAGCGTCGCTTTGTGTCTGTACACATCATACAGTTCACGAACTGGTTCAAGTAAAGCAACAGCTTCCGTTCCACTTGTTAGTGTCGCTTTGTGTCTGTACACATCATACAGTTCACGAACTGCTTCAAGTGAAGCAACAGTTCCCGTTCCACTTGTTAGTGTCGCTTTGTGTCTGTACACATACAGTTCACGAACTGGTTCAAGTGAAGCAACAGCTTCCGTTCCACTTGTTAGTGTCGCTTTGTGTCTGTACACATCATACAGTTCACGAACTGCTTCAAGTGAAGCAACAGTTCCCGTTCCACTTGTTAGTGTCGCTTTGTGTCTGTACACATACAGTTCACGAACTGGTTCAAGTGAAGCAACAGTTCCCGTTCCACTTGTTAGTGTCGCTTTGTGTCTGTACACATCATACAGTTCACGAACTGGTTCAAGTAAAGCAACAGCTTCCGTTCCACTTGTTAGTGTCGCTTTGTGTCTGTACACATCATACAGTTCACGAACTGGTTCAAGTAAAGCAACAGTTCCCGTTCCACTTGTTAGTGTCGCTTTGTGTCTGTACACATCATACAGTTCACGAACTGGTTCAAGTAAAGCAACAGCTTCCGTTCCACTTGTTAGTGTCGCTTTGTGTCTGTACACATCATACAGTTAACGAACTGGTTCAAGTAAAGCAACAGTTCCCGTTCCACTTGTTAGTGTCGCTTTGTGTCTGTACACATCATACAGTTCACGAACTGGTTCAAGTAAAGCAACAGCTTCTGTTCCACTTGTTAGTGTCGCTTTGTGTGTGTACACATCATACAGTTCACGAACTGCTTCAAGTGAAGCAACAGCTCCTGTTCCACTTATTAGTGTCGCTTTGTGTGTGTACACATACAGTTCACGAACTGCTTCAAGTAAAGCAACAGCTCCTGTTCCACTTATTAGTGTCGCTTTGTGTGTGTACACATCATACAGTTCACGAACTGCTTCAAGTAAAGCAACAGCTCCTGTTCCACCTATTAGTGTCGCTTTGTGTGTGTACACATACAGTTCACGAACTGCTTCAAGTGAAGCAACAGCTCCTGTTCCACTTGTTAGTGTCGCTTTGTGTGTGTACACATACAGTTCACGAACTGCTTCAAGTGAAGCAACAGCTCCTGTTCCACTTGTTAGTGTCGCTTTGTGTGTGTACACATACAGTTCACGAACTGCTTCAAGTGAAGCAACAGCTCCTGTTCCACTTGTTAGTGTCGCTTTGTGTGTGTACACATACAGTTCACGAACTGCTTCAAGTGAAGCAACAGCTCCCGTTCCACTTGTTAGTGTCGCTTTGTGTCTGTACACATCATACAGTTCACGAACTGGTTCAAGTAAAGCAACAGCTCCTGTTCCACTTGTTAGCGTCGCTTTGTGTCTGTACACATCATACAGTTCACGAACTGGTTCAAGTAAAGCAACAGCTCCCGTTCTACTTGTTAGTGTCGCTTTGTGTCTGTACACATCATACAGTTCACGAACTGCTTCAAGTAAAGCAACAGCTCCCGTTCCACTTTTTAGCCTCGCTTTGTGTCTGTACACATCATACAGTTCACGAACTGCTTCAAGTAAAGCAACAGCTCCTGTTCCACTTGTTAGTGTCGCTTTGTGTCTGTACACATCATACAGTTCACGAACTGCTTCAAGTGAAGCAACAGTTCCCGTTCCACTTGTTAGTGTCGCTTTGTGTCTGTACACATCATACAGTTCACGAACTGCTTCAAGTGAAGCAACAGTTCCCGTTTCACTTGTTAGTGTCGCTTTGTGTGTGTACACATACAGTTCACGAACTGCTTCAAGTGAAGCAACAGTTCCCGTTCCACTTGTTAGTGTCGCTTTGTGTCTGTACACATCATACAGTTCACGAACTGCTTCAAGTGAAGCAACAGTTCCCGTTCCACTTGTTAGTGTCGCTTTGTGTCTGTACACATCATACAGTTCACGAACTGCTTCAAGTGAAGCAACAGTTCCCGTTCCACTTGTTAGTGTCGCTTTGTGTCTGTAGACATCATACAGTTCACGAACTGCTTCAAGTGAAGCAACAGTTCCCGTTCCACTTGTTAGTGTCGCTTTGTGTCTGTACACACCATACAGTTCACGAACTGCTTCAAGTGAAGCAACAGCTCCCTTTTCACTTGTTAGTGTCGCTTTGTGTGTGTACACATCATACAGTTCACGAACTGCTTCAAGTGAAGCAACAGTTCCCGTTTCACTTGTTAGTGTCGCTTTGTGTGTGTACACATCATACAGTTCACGAACTGCTTCATGTGAAGCAACAGTTCCCGTTTCACTTGTTAGTGTCGCTTTGTGTGTGTACACATCATACAGTTCACGAACTGCTTCAAGTGAAGCAACAGTTCCCGTTTCACTTGTTAGTGTCGCTTTGTGTGTGTACACATCATACAGTTCACGAACTGCTTCAAGTGAAGCAACAGTTCCCGTTTCACTTGTTTGTGTCGCTTTGTGTCTGTACACATCATACAGTTCACGAACTGCTTCAAGTGAAGCAACAGTTCCCGTTTCACTTGTTAGTGTCGCTTTGTGTGTGTACACATACAGTTCACGAACTGCTTCAAGTGAAGCAACAATTCCCGTTTCACTTGTTAGTGTCGCTTTGTGTCTGTACACATCATACAGTTCACGAACTGGTTCAAGTGAAGCAACAGTTCCCGTTTCACTTGTTAGTGTCGCTTTGTGTCTGTACACATACAGTTCACGAACTGGTTCAAGTGAAGCAACAGTTCCCGTTCCACTTGTTAAGTGTCGCTTTGTGTCTGTACACATCATACAGTTAACGAACTGGTTCAAGTAAAGCAACAGCTTCCGTTCCACTTGTTAGTGTCGCTTTGTGTCTGTACACATCATACAGTTAACGAACTGGTTCAAGTAAAGCAACAGCTTCCGTTCCACTTGTTAGTGTCGCTTTGTGTCTGTACACATCATACAGTTAACGAACTGGTTCAAGTAAAGCAACAGCTTCCGTTCCACTTGTTAGTGTCGCTTTGTGTCTGTACACATCATACAGTTAACGAACTGGTTCAAGTAAAGCAACAGCTTCCGTTCCACTTGTTAGTGTCGCTTTGTGTCTGTACACATCATACAGTTAACGAACTGGTTCAAGTAAAGCAACACCTTCCGTTTCACTTGTTAGTGTCGCTTTGTGTCTGTACACATCATACAGTTAACGAACTGGTTCAAGTAAAGCAACAGCTTCCGTTCCACTTGTTAGTGTCGCTTTGTGTCTGTACACATCATACAGTTAACGAACTGGTTCAAGTAAAGCAACAGCTTCCGTTCCACTTGTTAGTGTCGCTTTGTGTCTGTACACATCATACAGTTCACGAACTGGTTCAAGTGAAGCAACAGCTTCCGTTCCACTTGTTAGTGTCGCTTTGTGTCTGTACACATCATACAGTTCACGAACTGCTTCAAGTGAAGCAACAGTTCCCGTTCCACTTGTTAGTGTCGCTTTGTGTCTGTACACATACAGTTCACGAACTGGTTCAAGTGAAGCAACAGTTCCCGTTCCACTTGTTAGTGTCGCTTTGTGTCTGTACACATCATACAGTTCACGAACTGGTTCAAGTAAAGCAACAGCTTCCGTTCCACTTGTTAGTGTCGCTTTGTGTCTGTACACATCATACAGTTCACGAACTGGTTCAAGTAAAGCAACAGTTCCCGTTCCACTTGTTAGTGTCGCTTTGTGTCTGTACACATCATACAGTTCACGAACTGGTTCAAGTAAAGCAACAGCTTCCGTTCCACTTGTTAGTGTCGCTTTGTGTCTGTACACATCATACAGTTAACGAACTGGTTCAAGTAAAGCAACAGTTCCCGTTCCACTTGTTAGTGTCGCTTTGTGTCTGTACACATCATACAGTTCACGAACTGCTTCAAGTGAAGCAACAGCTCCTGTTCCACTTATTAGTGTCGCTTTGTGTGTGTACACATACAGTTCACGAACTGCTTCAAGTAAAGCAACAGCTCCTGTCCCACTTATTAGTGTCGCTTTGTGTGTGTACACAACATACAGTTCACGAACTGCTTCAAGTAAAGCAACAGCTCCTGTTCCACTTATTAGTGTCGCTTTGTGTGTGTACACATACAGTTCACGAACTGCTTCAAGTAAAGCAACAGCTCCTGTTCCACTTATTAGTGTCGCTTTGTGTGTGTACACATACAGTTCACGAACTGGTTCAAGTAAAGCAACAGCTCCCGTTCCACTTGTTAGTGTCGCTTTGTGTCTGTACACAACATACAGTTCACGAACTGCTTCAAGTAAAGCAACAGCTCCTGTTCCACCTGTTAGTGTCGCTTTGTGTGTGTACACATACAGTTCACGAACTGCTTCAAGTGAAGCAACAGCTCCCGTTCCACTTGTTAGTGTCGCTTTGTGTCTGTACACATCATACAGTTCACGAACTGGTTCAAGTAAAGCAACAGCTCCTGTTCCACTTGTTAGCGTCGCTTTGTGTCTGTACACATCATACAGTTCACGAACTGATTCAAGTAAAGCAACAGCTCCCGTTCTACTTGTTAGTGTCGCTTTGTGTCTGTACACATCATACAGTTCACGAACTGCTTCAAGTAAAGCAACAGCTCCCGTTCCACTTTTTAGCCTCGCTTTGTGTCTGTACACATCATACAGTTCACGAACTGCTTCAAGTAAAGCAACAGCTCCTGTTCCACTTGTTAGTGTCGCTTTGTGTCTGTACACATCATACAGTTCACGAACTGCTTCAAGTGAAGCAACAGTTCCCGTTCCACTTGTTAGTGTCGCTTTGTGTCTGTACACATACAGTTCACGAACTGCTTCAAGTGAAGCAACAGTTCCCGTTCCACTTGTTAGTGTCGCTTTGTGTCTGTACACATCATACAGTTCACGAACTGCTTCAAGTGAAGCAACAGTTCCCGTTCCACTTGTTAGTGTCGCTTTGTGTCTGTACACATCATACAGTTCACGAACTGCTTCAAGTGAAGCAACAGTTCCCGTTCCACTTGTTAGTGTCGCTTTGTGTCTGTACACATCATACAGTTCACGAACTGCTTCAAGTGAAGCAACAGTTCCCGTTTCACTTGTTAGTGTCGCTTTGTGTCTGTACACATCATACAGTTCACGAACTGCTTCAAGTGAAGCAACAGTTCCCGTTTCACTTGTTAGTGTCGCTTTGTGTGTGTACACATACAGTTCACGAACTGCTTCAAGTGAAGCAACAATTCCCGTTTCACTTGTTAGTGTCGCTTTGTGTCTGTACACATCATACAGTTCACGAACTGGTTCAAGTGAAGCAACAGTTCCCGTTTCACTTGTTAGTGTCGCTTTGTGTCTGTACACATACAGTTCACGAACTGGTTCAAGTGAAGCAACAGTTCCCGTTCCACTTGTTAAGTGTCGCTTTGTGTCTGTACACATCATACAGTTAACGAACTGGTTCAAGTAAAGCAACAGCTTCCGTTCCACTTGTTAGTGTCGCTTTGTGTCTGTACACATCATACAGTTCACCAACTGGTTCAAGTAAAGAAACAGCTCCCGTTTCACTTGTTAGCGTCGCTTAGTGTCTGTATACATCATACAGTTCACGAACTGGTTCAAGTGAAGCAACAGTTCCCGTTTCACTTGTTAGCGTCGCTTAGTGTCTGTATACATCATACAGTTCACGAACTGGTTCAACTGAACCAACAGCTTCCGTTCCACTTGTTAGTGTCGCTTTGTGTCTGTACACATCATACAGTTCACGAACTGGTTCAACTGAACCAACAGCTCCCGTTCCACTTGTTAGTGTCGCTTTGTGTGTGTACACATACAGTTCACGAACTGCTTCAAGTGAAGCAACAGTTCCCGTTCCACTTGTTAGTGTCGCTTTGTGTCTGTACACATCATACAGTTCACGAACTGGTTCAAGTGAAGCAACAGTTCCCGTTCCACTTGTTAGTGTCGCTTTGTGTCTGTACACATCATACAGTTTACGAACTGGTTCAAGTGAAGCAACAGTTCCCGTTCCACTTGTTAGTGTCGCTTTGTGTCTGTACACATACAGTTCACGAACTGCTTCAAGTGAAGCAACAGTTCCCGTTCCACTTGTTAGTGTCGCTTTGTGTGTGTACACATACAGTTCACGAACTGCTTCAAGTGAAGCAACAGTTCCCGTTCCACTTGTTAGTGTCGCTTTGTGTCTGTACACATCATACAGTTCACGAACTGCTTCAAGTAAAGCAACAGCTCCTGTTCCACTTGTTAGTGTCGCTTTGTGTGTGTACACATCATACAGTTCACGAACTGCTTCAAGTGAAGCAACAGCTCCTGTTCCACTTATTAGTGTCGCTTTGTGTGTGTACACATACAGTTCACGAACTGCTTCAAGTAAAGCAACAGCTCCTGTTCCACTTGTTAGTGTCGCTTTGTGTGTGTACACATACAGTTCACGAACTGCTTCAAGTGAAGCAACAGTTCCCGTTCCACTTGTTAGTGTCGCTTTGTGTCTGTACACATCATACAGTTCACGAACTGGTTCAAGTGAAGCAACAGTTCCCGTTCCACTTGTTAGTGTCGCTTTGTGTCTGTACACATCATACAGTTTACGAACTGGTTCAAGTGAAGCAACAGTTCCCGTTCCACTTGTTAGTGTCGCTTTGTGTCTGTACACATACAGTTCACGAACTGCTTCAAGTGAAGCAACAGTTCCCGTTCCACTTGTTAGTGTCGCTTTGTGTGTGTACACATACAGTTCACGAACTGCTTCAAGTGAAGCAGCAGTTCCCGTTCCACTTGTTAGTGTCGCTTTGTGTCTGTACACATCATACAGTTCACGAACTGCTTCAAGTAAAGCAACAGCTCCTGTTCCACTTGTTAGTGTCGCTTTGTGTGTGTACACATCATACAGTTCACGAACTGCTTCAAGTGAAGCAACAGCTCCTGTTCCACTTATTAGTGTCGCTTTGTGTGTGTACACATACAGTTCACGAACTGCTTCAAGTAAAGCAACAGCTCCTGTTCCACTGATTAGTGTCGCTTTGTGTGTGTACACATCATACAGTTCACGAACTGCTTCAAGTAAAGCAACAGCTCCTGTTCCACTTATTAGTGTCGCTTTGTGTGTGTACACATACAGTTCACGAACTGCTTCAAGTGAAGCAACAGCTCCTGTTCCACTTGTTAGTGTCGCTTTGTGTGTGTACACATACAGTTCACGAACTGCTTCAAGTAAAGCAACAGCTCCTGTTCCACCTGTTAGTGTCGCTTTGTGTGTGTACACATACAGTTCACGAACTGCTTCAAGTGAAGCAACAGCTCCCGTTCCACTTGTTAGTGTCGCTTTGTGTCTGTACACATCATACATTTCACGAACTGGTTCAAGTAAAGCAACAGCTCCTGTTCCACTTGTTAGCGTCGCTTTGTGTCTGTACACATCATACAGTTCACGAACTGGTTCAAGTAAAGCAACAGCTCCCGTTCTACTTGTTAGTGTCGCTTTGTGTCTGTACACATCATACAGTTCACGAACTGCTTCAAGTAAAGCAACAGCTCCCGTTCCACTTTTTAGCCTCGCTTTGTGTCTGTACACATCATACAGTTCACGAACTACTTCAAGTAAAGCAACAGCTCCTGTTCCACTTGTTAGTGTCGCTTTGTGTCTGTACACATCATACAGTTCACGAACTGCTTCAAGTGAAGCAACAGTTCCCGTTCCACTTGTTAGTGTCGCTTTGTGTCTGTACACATCATACAGTTCACGAACTGCTTCAAGTGAAGCAACAGTTCCCGTTTCACTTGTTAGTGTCGCTTTGTGTGTGTACACATACAGTTCACGAACTGCTTCAAGTGAAGCAACAGTTCCCGTTCCACTTGTTAGTGTCGCTTTGTGTCTGTACACATCATACAGTTCACGAACTGCTTCAAGTGAAGCAACAGTTCCCGTTCCACTTGTTAGTGTCGCTTTGTGTCTGTAGACATCATACAGTTCACGAACTGCTTCAAGTGAAGCAACAGTTCCCGTTCCACTTGTTAGTGTCGCTTTGTGTCTGTACACATCATACAGTTCACGAACTGCTTCAAGTGAAGCAACAGTTCCCGTTTCACTTGTTAGTGTCGCTTTGTGTCTGTACACATCATACAGTTCACGAACTGCTTCAAGTGAAGCAACAGCTCCCGTTTCACTTGTTAGTGTCGCTTTGTGTGTGTACACATCATACAGTTCACGAACTGCTTCAAGTGAAGCAACAGTTCCCGTTTCACTTGTTAGTGTCGCTTTGTGTGTGTACACATCATACAGTTCACGAACTGCTTCAAGTGAAGCAACAGTTCCCGTTTCAGTTGTTAGTGTCGCTTTGTGTGTGTACACATCATACAGTTCACGAACTGCTTCAAGTGAAGCAACAGTTCCCCTTTCACTTGTTAGTGTCGCTTTGTGTGTGTACACATCATACAGTTCACGAACTGCTTCAAGTGAAGCAACAGTTCCCGTTTCACTTGTTAGTGTCGCTTTGTGTCTGTACACATCATACAGTTCACGAACTGCTTCAAGTGAAGCAACAGTTCCCGTTTCACTTGTTAGTGTCGCTTTGTGTGTGTACACATACAGTTCACGAACTGCTTCAAGTGAAGCAACAATTCCCGTTTCACTTGTTAGTGTCGCTTTGTGTCTGTACACATCATACAGTTAACGAACTGGTTCAAGTGAAGCAACAGTTCCCGTTTCACTTGTTAGTGTCGCTTTGTGTCTGTACACATACAGTTCACGAACTGGTTCAAGTGAAGCAACAGTTCCCGTTCCACTTGTTAGTGTCGCTTTGTGTCTGTACACATCATACAGTTAACGAACTGGTTCAAGTAAAGCAACAGCTTCCGTTCCACTTGTTAGTGTCGCTTTGTGTCTGTACACATCATACAGTTAACGAACTGGTTCAAGTAAAGCAACAGCTTCCGTTCCACTTGTTAGTGTCGCTTTGTGTCTGTACACATCATACAGTTAACGAACTGGTTCAAGTAAAGCAACAGCTTCCGTTCCACTTGTTAGTGTCGCTTTGTGTCTGTACACATCATACAGTTAACGAACTGGTTCAAGTAAAGCAACAGCTTCCGTTCCACTTGTTAGTGTCGCTTTGTGTCTGTACACATCATACAGTTAACGAACTGGTTCAAGTAAAGCAACAGCTTCCGTTCCACTTGTTAGTGTCGCTTTGTGACTGTACACATCATACAGTTAACGAACTGGTTCAAGTGAAGCAACAGTTCCCGTTCCACTTGTTAGTGTCGCTTTGTGTCTGTACACATCATACAGTTCACGAACTGCTTCAAGTGAAGCAACAGTTCCCGTTCCACTTGTTAGTGTCGCTTTGTGTCTGTACACATCATACAGTTCACGAACTGGTTCAAGTAAAGCAACAGCTTCCGTTCCACTTGTTAGCGTCGCTTTGTGTCTGTACACATCATACAGTTCACGAACTGGTTCAAGTGAAGCAACAGCTTCCGTTCCACTTGTTAGTGTCGCTTTGTGTCTGTACACATCATACAGTTCACGAACTGCTTCAAGTGAAGCAACAGTTCCCGTTCCACTTGTTAGTGTCGCTTTGTGTCTGTACACATACAGTTCACGAACTGGTTCAAGTGAAGCAACAGCTTCCGTTCCACTTGTTAGTGTCGCTTTGTGTCTGTACACATCATACAGTTCACGAACTGCTTCAAGTGAAGCAACAGTTCCCGTTCCACTTGTTAGTGTCGCTTTGTGTCTGTACACATACAGTTCACGAACTGGTTCAAGTGAAGCAACAGTTCCCGTTCCACTTGTTAGTGTCGCTTTGTGTCTGTACACATCATACAGTTCACGAACTGGTTCAAGTAAAGCAACAGCTTCCGTTCCACTTGTTAGTGTCGCTTTGTGTCTGTACACATCATACAGTTCACGAACTGGTTCAAGTAAAGCAACAGTTCCCGTTCCACTTGTTAGTGTCGCTTTGTGTCTGTACACATCATACAGTTCACGAACTGGTTCAAGTAAAGCAACAGCTTCCGTTCCACTTGTTAGTGTCGCTTTGTGTCTGTACACATCATACAGTTAACGAACTGGTTCAAGTAAAGCAACAGTTCCCGTTCCACTTGTTAGTGTCGCTTTGTGTCTGTACACATCATACAGTTCACGAACTGGTTCAAGTAAAGCAACAGCTTCTGTTCCACTTGTTAGTGTCGCTTTGTGTGTGTACACATCATACAGTTCACGAACTGCTTCAAGTGAAGCAACAGCTCCTGTTCCACTTATTAGTGTCGCTTTGTGTGTGTACACATACAGTTCACGAACTGCTTCAAGTAAAGCAACAGCTCCTGTTCCACTTATTAGTGTCGCTTTGTGTGTGTACACATCATACAGTTCACGAACTGCTTCAAGTAAAGCAACAGCTCCTGTTCCACTTATTAGTGTCGCTTTGTGTGTGTACACATACAGTTCACGAACTGCTTCAAGTGAAGCAACAGCTCCTGTTCCACTTGTTAGTGTCGCTTTGTGTGTGTACACATACAGTTCACGAACTGCTTCAAGTGAAGCAACAGCTCCTGTTCCACTTGTTAGTGTCGCTTTGTGTGTGTACACATACAGTTCACGAACTGCTTCAAGTGAAGCAACAGCTCCTGTTCCACTATTTAGTGTCGCTTTGTGTGTGTACACATACAGTTCACGAACTGCTTCAAGTGAAGCAACAGCTCCCGTTCCACTTGTTAGTGTCGCTTTGTGTCTGTACACATCATACAGTTCACGAACTGGTTCAAGTAAAGCAACAGCTCCTGTTCCACTTGTTAGCGTCGCTTTGTGTCTGTACACATCATACAGTTCACGAACTGGTTCAAGTAAAGCAACAGCTCCCGTTCTACTTGTTAGTGTCGCTTTGTGTCTGTACACATCATACAGTTCACGAACTGCTTCAAGTAAAGCAACAGCTCCCGTTCCACTTTTTAGCCTCGCTTTGTGTCTGTACACATCATACAGTTCACGAACTGCTTCAAGTAAAGCAACAGCTCCTGTTCCACTTGTTAGTGTCGCTTTGTGTCTGTACACATCATACAGTTCACGAACTGCTTCAAGTGAAGCAACAGTTCCCGTTCCACTTGTTAGTGTCGCTTTGTGTCTGTACACATCATACAGTTCACGAACTGCTTCAAGTGAAGCAACAGTTCCCGTTTCACTTGTTAGTGTCGCTTTGTGTGTGTACACATACAGTTCACGAACTGCTTCAAGTGAAGCAACAGTTCCCGTTCCACTTGTTAGTGTCGCTTTGTGTCTGTACACATCATACAGTTCACGAACTGCTTCAAGTGAAGCAACAGTTCCCGTTCCACTTGTTAGTGTCGCTTTGTGTCTGTACACATCATACAGTTCACGAACTGCTTCAAGTGAAGCAACAGTTCCCGTTCCACTTGTTAGTGTCGCTTTGTGTCTGTAGACATCATACAGTTCACGAACTGCTTCAAGTGAAGCAACAGTTCCCGTTCCACTTGTTAGTGTCGCTTTGTGTCTGTACACACCATACAGTTCACGAACTGCTTCAAGTGAAGCAACAGCTCCCTTTTCACTTGTTAGTGTCGCTTTGTGTGTGTACACATCATACAGTTCACGAACTGCTTCAAGTGAAGCAACAGTTCCCGTTTCACTTGTTAGTGTCGCTTTGTGTGTGTACACATCATACAGTTCACGAACTGCTTCATGTGAAGCAACAGTTCCCGTTTCACTTGTTAGTGTCGCTTTGTGTGTGTACACATCATACAGTTCACGAACTGCTTCAAGTGAAGCAACAGTTCCCGTTTCACTTGTTAGTGTCGCTTTGTGTGTGTACACATCATACAGTTCACGAACTGCTTCAAGTGAAGCAACAGTTCCCGTTTCACTTGTTTGTGTCGCTTTGTGTCTGTACACATCATACAGTTCACGAACTGCTTCAAGTGAAGCAACAGTTCCCGTTTCACTTGTTAGTGTCGCTTTGTGTGTGTACACATACAGTTCACGAACTGCTTCAAGTGAAGCAACAATTCCCGTTTCACTTGTTAGTGTCGCTTTGTGTCTGTACACATCATACAGTTCACGAACTGGTTCAAGTGAAGCAACAGTTCCCGTTTCACTTGTTAGTGTCGCTTTGTGTCTGTACACATACAGTTCACGAACTGGTTCAAGTGAAGCAACAGTTCCCGTTCCACTTGTTAAGTGTCGCTTTGTGTCTGTACACATCATACAGTTAACGAACTGGTTCAAGTAAAGCAACAGCTTCCGTTCCACTTGTTAGTGTCGCTTTGTGTCTGTACACATCATACAGTTAACGAACTGGTTCAAGTAAAGCAACAGCTTCCGTTCCACTTGTTAGTGTCGCTTTGTGTCTGTACACATCATACAGTTAACGAACTGGTTCAAGTAAAGCAACAGCTTCCGTTCCACTTGTTAGTGTCGCTTTGTGTCTGTACACATCATACAGTTAACGAACTGGTTCAAGTAAAGCAACAGCTTCCGTTCCACTTGTTAGTGTCGCTTTGTGTCTGTACACATCATACAGTTAACGAACTGGTTCAAGTAAAGCAACACCTTCCGTTTCACTTGTTAGTGTCGCTTTGTGTCTGTACACATCATACAGTTAACGAACTGGTTCAAGTAAAGCAACAGCTTCCGTTCCACTTGTTAGTGTCGCTTTGTGTCTGTACACATCATACAGTTAACGAACTGGTTCAAGTAAAGCAACAGCTTCCGTTCCACTTGTTAGTGTCGCTTTGTGTCTGTACACATCATACAGTTCACGAACTGGTTCAAGTGAAGCAACAGCTTCCGTTCCACTTGTTAGTGTCGCTTTGTGTCTGTACACATACAGTTCACGAACTGGTTCAAGTGAAGCAACAGTTCCCGTTCCACTTGTTAGTGTCGCTTTGTGTCTGTACACATCATACAGTTCACGAACTGGTTCAAGTAAAGCAACAGCTTCCGTTCCACTTGTTAGTGTCGCTTTGTGTCTGTACACATCATACAGTTCACGAACTGGTTCAAGTAAAGCAACAGTTCCCGTTCCACTTGTTAGTGTCGCTTTGTGTCTGTACACATCATACAGTTCACGAACTGGTTCAAGTAAAGCAACAGCTTCCGTTCCACTTGTTAGTGTCGCTTTGTGTCTGTACACATCATACAGTTAACGAACTGGTTCAAGTAAAGCAACAGTTCCCGTTCCACTTGTTAGTGTCGCTTTGTGTCTGTACACATCATACAGTTCACGAACTGCTTCAAGTGAAGCAACAGCTCCTGTTCCACTTATTAGTGTCGCTTTGTGTGTGTACACATACAGTTCACGAACTGCTTCAAGTAAAGCAACAGCTCCTGTCCCACTTATTAGTGTCGCTTTGTGTGTGTACACAACATACAGTTCACGAACTGCTTCAAGTAAAGCAACAGCTCCTGTTCCACTTATTAGTGTCGCTTTGTGTGTGTACACATACAGTTCACGAACTGCTTCAAGTAAAGCAACAGCTCCTGTTCCACTTATTAGTGTCGCTTTGTGTGTGTACACATACAGTTCACGAACTGGTTCAAGTAAAGCAACAGCTCCCGTTCCACTTGTTAGTGTCGCTTTGTGTCTGTACACAACATACAGTTCACGAACTGCTTCAAGTAAAGCAACAGCTCCTGTTCCACCTGTTAGTGTCGCTTTGTGTGTGTACACATACAGTTCACGAACTGCTTCAAGTGAAGCAACAGCTCCCGTTCCACTTGTTAGTGTCGCTTTGTGTCTGTACACATCATACAGTTCACGAACTGGTTCAAGTAAAGCAACAGCTCCTGTTCCACTTGTTAGCGTCGCTTTGTGTCTGTACACATCATACAGTTCACGAACTGATTCAAGTAAAGCAACAGCTCCCGTTCTACTTGTTAGTGTCGCTTTGTGTCTGTACACATCATACAGTTCACGAACTGCTTCAAGTAAAGCAACAGCTCCCGTTCCACTTTTTAGCCTCGCTTTGTGTCTGTACACATCATACAGTTCACGAACTGCTTCAAGTAAAGCAACAGCTCCTGTTCCACTTGTTAGTGTCGCTTTGTGTCTGTACACATCATACAGTTCACGAACTGCTTCAAGTGAAGCAACAGTTCCCGTTCCACTTGTTAGTGTCGCTTTGTGTCTGTACACATACAGTTCACGAACTGCTTCAAGTGAAGCAACAGTTCCCGTTCCACTTGTTAGTGTCGCTTTGTGTCTGTACACATCATACAGTTCACGAACTGCTTCAAGTGAAGCAACAGTTCCCGTTCCACTTGTTAGTGTCGCTTTGTGTCTGTACACATCATACAGTTCACGAACTGCTTCAAGTGAAGCAACAGTTCCCGTTCCACTTGTTAGTGTCGCTTTGTGTCTGTACACATCATACAGTTCACGAACTGCTTCAAGTGAAGCAACAGTTCCCGTTTCACTTGTTAGTGTCGCTTTGTGTCTGTACACATCATACAGTTCACGAACTGCTTCAAGTGAAGCAACAGTTCCCGTTTCACTTGTTAGTGTCGCTTTGTGTGTGTACACATACAGTTCACGAACTGCTTCAAGTGAAGCAACAATTCCCGTTTCACTTGTTAGTGTCGCTTTGTGTCTGTACACATCATACAGTTCACGAACTGGTTCAAGTGAAGCAACAGTTCCCGTTTCACTTGTTAGTGTCGCTTTGTGTCTGTACACATACAGTTCACGAACTGGTTCAAGTGAAGCAACAGTTCCCGTTCCACTTGTTAAGTGTCGCTTTGTGTCTGTACACATCATACAGTTAACGAACTGGTTCAAGTAAAGCAACAGCTTCCGTTCCACTTGTTAGTGTCGCTTTGTGTCTGTACACATCATACAGTTCACCAACTGGTTCAAGTAAAGAAACAGCTCCCGTTTCACTTGTTAGCGTCGCTTAGTGTCTGTATACATCATACAGTTCACGAACTGGTTCAAGTGAAGCAACAGTTCCCGTTTCACTTGTTAGCGTCGCTTAGTGTCTGTATACATCATACAGTTCACGAACTGGTTCAACTGAACCAACAGCTTCCGTTCCACTTGTTAGTGTCGCTTTGTGTCTGTACACATCATACAGTTCACGAACTGGTTCAACTGAACCAACAGCTCCCGTTCCACTTGTTAGTGTCGCTTTGTGTGTGTACACATACAGTTCACGAACTGCTTCAAGTGAAGCAACAGTTCCCGTTCCACTTGTTAGTGTCGCTTTGTGTCTGTACACATCATACAGTTCACGAACTGGTTCAAGTGAAGCAACAGTTCCCGTTCCACTTGTTAGTGTCGCTTTGTTTCTGTACACATCATACAGTTTACGAACTGGTTCAAGTGAAGCAACAGTTCCCGTTCCACTTGTTAGTGTCGCTTTGTGTCTGTACACATACAGTTCACGAACTGCTTCAAGTGAAGCAACAGTTCCCGTTCCACTTGTTAGTGTCGCTTTGTGTGTGTACACATACAGTTCACGAACTGCTTCAAGTGAAGCAACAGTTCCCGTTCCACTTGTTAGTGTCGCTTTGTGTCTGTACACATCATACAGTTCACGAACTGCTTCAAGTAAAGCAACAGCTCCTGTTCCACTTGTTAGTGTCGCTTTGTGTGTGTACACATCATACAGTTCACGAACTGCTTCAAGTGAAGCAACAGCTCCTGTTCCACTTATTAGTGTCGCTTTGTGTGTGTACACATACAGTTCACGAACTGCTTCAAGTAAAGCAACAGCTCCTGTTCCACTTGTTAGTGTCGCTTTGTGTGTGTACACATACAGTTCACGAACTGCTTCAAGTGAAGCAACAGTTCCCGTTCCACTTGTTAGTGTCGCTTTGTGTCTGTACACATCATACAGTTCACGAACTGCTTCAAGTAAAGCAACAGCTCCTGTTCCACTTGTTAGTGTCGCTTTGTGTGTGTACACATCATACAGTTCACGAACTGCTTCAAGTGAAGCAACAGCTCCTGTTCCACTTATTAGTGTCGCTTTGTGTGTGTACACATACAGTTCACGAACTGCTTCAAGTAAAGCAACAGCTCCTGTTCCACTGATTAGTGTCGCTTTGTGTGTGTACACATCATACAGTTCACGAACTGCTTCAAGTAAAGCAACAGCTCCTCTTCCACTTATTAGTGTCGCTTTGTGTGTGTACACATACAGTTCACGAACTGCTTCAAGTGAAGCAACAGCTCCTGTTCCACTTGTTAGTGTCGCTTTGTGTGTGTACACATACAGTTCACGAACTGCTTCAAGTAAAGCAACAGCTCCTGTTCCACCTGTTAGTGTCGCTTTGTGTGTGTACACATACAGTTCACGAACTGCTTCAAGTGAAGCAACAGCTCCCGTTCCACTTGTTAGTGTCGCTTTGTGTCTGTACACATCATACAGTTCACGAACTGGTTCAAGTAAAGCAACAGCTCCTGTTCCACTTGTTAGCGTCGCTTTGTGTCTGTACACATCATACAGTTCACGAACTGGTTCAAGTAAAGCAACAGCTCCCGTTCTACTTGTTAGTGTCGCTTTGTGTCTGTACACATCATACAGTTCACGAACTGCTTCAAGTAAAGCAACAGCTCCCGTTCCACTTTTTAGCCTCGCTTTGTGTCTGTACACATCATACAGTTCACGAACTGCTTCAAGTAAAGCAACAGCTCCTGTTCCACTTGTTAGTGTCGCTTTGTGTCTGTACACATCATACAGTTCACGAACTGCTTCAAGTGAAGCAACAGTTCCCGTTCCACTTGTTAGTGTCGCTTTGTGTCTGTACACATCATATAGTTCACGAACTGCTTCAAGTGAAGCAACAGTTCCCGTTTCACTTGTTAGTGTCGCTTTGTGTGTGTACACATACAGTTCACGAACTGCTTCAAGTGAAGCAACAGTTCCCGTTCCACTTGTTAGTGTCGCTTTGTGTCTGTACACATCATACAGTTTACGAACTGGTTCAAGTGAAGCAACAGTTCCCGTTCCACTTGTTAGTGTCGCTTTGTGTCTGTACACATACAGTTCACGAACTGCTTCAAGTGAAGCAACAGTTCCCGTTCCACTTGTTAGTGTCGCTTTGTGTGTGTACACATACAGTTCACGAACTGCTTCAAGTGAAGCAACAGTTCCCGTTCCACTTGTTAGTGTCGCTTTGTGTCTGTACACATCATACAGTTCACGAACTGCTTCAAGTAAAGCAACAGCTCCTGTTCCACTTGTTAGTGTCGCTTTGTGTGTGTACACATCATACAGTTCACGAACTGCTTCAAGTGAAGCAACAGCTCCTGTTCCACTTATTAGTGTCGCTTTGTGTCTGTACACATCATACAGTTCACGAACTGCTTCAAGTGAAGCAACAGTTCCCGTTCCACTTGTTAGTGTCGCTTTGTGTCTGTACACATCATACAGTTCACGAACTGGTTCAAGTGAAGCAACAGTTCCCGTTTCACTTGTTAGCGTCGCTTAGTGTCTGTATACATCATACAGTTCACGAACTGGTTCAACTGAACCAACAGCTTCCGTTCCACTTGTTAGTGTCGCTTTGTGTCTGTACACATCATACAGTTCACGAACTGGTTCAACTGAACCAACAGCTCCCGTTCCACTTGTTAGTGTCGCTTTGTGTGTGTACACATACAGTTCACGAACTGCTTCAAGTGAAGCAACAGTTCCCGTTCCACTTGTTAGTGTCGCTTTGTGTCTGTACACATCATACAGTTCACGAACTGGTTTAAGTGAAGCAACAGTTCCCGTTCCACTTGTTAGTGTCGCTTTGTGTCTGTACACATCATACAGTTTACGAACTGGTTCAAGTGAAGCAACAGTTCCCGTTCCACCTTTTAGTGTCGCTTTGTGTCTGTACACATACAGTTCACGAACTGCTTCAAGTGAAGCAACAGTTCCCGTTCCACTTGTTAGTGTCGCTTTGTGTGTGTACACATACAGTTCACGAACTGCTTCAAGTGAAGCAACAGTTCCCGTTCCACTTGTTAGTGTCGCTTTGTGTCTGTACACATCATACAGTTCACGAACTGCTTCAAGTAAAGCAACAGCTCCTGTTCCACTTGTTAGTGTCGCTTTGTGTGTGTACACATCATACAGTTCACGAACTGCTTCAAGTGAAGCAACAGCTCCTGTTCCACTTATTAGTGTCGCTTTGTGTGTGTACACATACAGTTCACGAACTGCTTCAAGTAAAGCAACAGCTCCTGTTCCACTTGTTAGTGTCGCTTTGTGTGTGTACACATACAGTTCACGAACTGCTTCAAGTGAAGCAACAGTTCCCGTTCCACTTGTTAGTGTCGCTTTGTGTCTGTACACATCATACAGTTCACGAACTGGTTCAAGTGAAGCAACAGTTCCCGTTCCACTTGTTAGTGTCGCTTTGTGTCTGTACACATCATACAGTTTACGAACTGGTTCAAGTGAAGCAACAGTTCCCGTTCCACTTGTTAGTGTCGCTTTGTGTCTGTACACATACAGTTCACGAACTGCTTCAAGTGAAGCAACAGTTCCCGTTCCACTTGTTAGTGTCGCTTTGTGTGTGTACACATACAGTTCACGAACTGCTTCAAGTGAAGCAGCAGTTCCCGTTCCACTTGTTAGTGTCGCTTTGTGTCTGTACACATCATACAGTTCACGAACTGCTTCAAGTAAAGCAACAGCTCCTGTTCCACTTGTTAGTGTCGCTTTGTGTGTGTACACATCATACAGTTCACGAACTGCTTCAAGTGAAGCAACAGCTCCTGTTCCACTTATTAGTGTCGCTTTGTGTGTGTACACATACAGTTCACGAACTGCTTCAAGTAAAGCAACAGCTCCTGTTCCACTGATTAGTGTCGCTTTGTGTGTGTACACATCATACAGTTCACGAACTGCTTCAAGTAAAGCAACAGCTCCTGTTCCACTTATTAGTGTCGCTTTGTGTGTGTACACATACAGTTCACGAACTGCTTCAAGTGAAGCAACAGCTCCTGTTCCACTTGTTAGTGTCGCTTTGTGTGTGTACACATACAGTTCACGAACTGCTTCAAGTAAAGCAACAGCTCCTGTTCCACCTGTTAGTGTCGCTTTGTGTGTGTACACATACAGTTCACGAACTGCTTCAAGTGAAGCAACAGCTCCCGTTCCACTTGTTAGTGTCGCTTTGTGTCTGTACACATCATACATTTCACGAACTGGTTCAAGTAAAGCAACAGCTCCTGTTCCACTTGTTAGCGTCGCTTTGTGTCTGTACACATCATACAGTTCACGAACTGGTTCAAGTAAAGCAACAGCTCCCGTTCTACTTGTTAGTGTCGCTTTGTGTCTGTACACATCATACAGTTCACGAACTGCTTCAAGTAAAGCAACAGCTCCCGTTCCACTTTTTAGCCTCGCTTTGTGTCTGTACACATCATACAGTTCACGAACTACTTCAAGTAAAGCAACAGCTCCTGTTCCACTTGTTAGTGTCGCTTTGTGTCTGTACACATCATACAGTTCACGAACTGCTTCAAGTGAAGCAACAGTTCCCGTTCCACTTGTTAGTGTCGCTTTGTGTCTGTACACATCATACAGTTCACGAACTGCTTCAAGTGAAGCAACAGTTCCCGTTTCACTTGTTAGTGTCGCTTTGTGTGTGTACACATACAGTTCACGAACTGCTTCAAGTGAAGCAACAGTTCCCGTTCCACTTGTTAGTGTCGCTTTGTGTCTGTACACATCATACAGTTCACGAACTGCTTCAAGTGAAGCAACAGTTCCCGTTCCACTTGTTAGTGTCGCTTTGTGTCTGTACACATCATACAGTTCACGAACTGCTTCAAGTGAAGCAACAGTTCCCGTTCCACTTGTTAGTGTCGCTTTGTGTCTGTACACATCATACAGTTCACGAACTGCTTCAAGTGAAGCAACAGTTCCCGTTTCACTTGTTAGTGTCGCTTTGTGTCTGTACACATCATACAGTTCACGAACTGCTTCAAGTGAAGCAACAGCTCCCGTTTCACTTGTTAGTGTCGCTTTGTGTGTGTACACATCATACAGTTCACGAACTGCTTCAAGTGAAGCAACAGTTCCCGTTTCACTTGTTAGTGTCGCTTTATGTGTGTACACATCATACAGTTCACGAACTGCTTCAAGTGAAGCAACAGTTCCCGTTTCAGTTGTTAGTGTCGCTTTGTGTGTGTACACATCATACAGTTCACGAACTGCTTCAAGTGAAGCAACAGTTCCCCTTTCACTTGTTAGTGTCGCTTTGTGTGTGTACACATCATACAGTTCACGAACTGCTTCAAGTGAAGCAACAGTTCCCGTTTCACTTGTTAGTGTCGCTTTGTGTCTGTACACATCATACAGTTCACGAACTGCTTCAAGTGAAGCAACAGTTCCCGTTTCACTTGTTAGTGTCGCTTTGTGTGTGTACACATACAGTTCACGAACTGCTTCAAGTGAAGCAACAATTCCCGTTTCACTTGTTAGTGTCGCTTTGTGTCTGTACACATCATACAGTTAACGAACTGGTTCAAGTGAAGCAACAGTTCCCGTTTCACTTGTTAGTGTCGCTTTGTGTCTGTACACATACAGTTCACGAACTGGTTCAAGTGAAGCAACAGTTCCCGTTCCACTTGTTAGTGTCGCTTTGTGTCTGTACACATCATACAGTTAACGAACTGGTTCAAGTAAAGCAACAGCTTCCGTTCCACTTGTTAGTGTCGCTTTGTGTCTGTACACATCATACAGTTAACGAACTGGTTCAAGTAAAGCAACAGCTTCCGTTCCACTTGTTAGTGTCGCTTTGTGTCTGTACACATCATACAGTTAACGAACTGGTTCAAGTAAAGCAACAGCTTCCGTTCCACTTGTTAGTGTCGCTTTGTGTCTGTACACATCATACAGTTAACGAACTGGTTCAAGTAAAGCAACAGCTTCCGTTCCACTTGTTAGTGTCGCTTTGTGTCTGTACACATCATACAGTTAACGAACTGGTTCAAGTAAAGCAACAGCTTCCGTTCCACTTGTTAGTGTCGCTTTGTGACTGTACACATCATACAGTTAACGAACTGGTTCAAGTGAAGCAACAGTTCCCGTTCCACTTGTTAGTGTCGCTTTGTGTCTGTACACATCATACAGTTCACGAACTGCTTCAAGTGAAGCAACAGTTCCCGTTCCACTTGTTAGTGTCGCTTTGTGTCTGTACACATCATACAGTTCACGAACTGGTTCAAGTAAAGCAACAGCTTCCGTTCCACTTGTTAGCGTCGCTTTGTGTCTGTACACATCATACAGTTCACGAACTGGTTCAAGTAAAGCAACAGCTTCCGTTCCACTTGTTAGTGTCGCTTTGTGTCTGTACACATCATACAGTTCACGAACTGCTTCAAGTGAAGCAACAGTTCCCGTTCCACTTGTTAGTGTCGCTTTGTGTCTGTACACATACAGTTCACGAACTGGTTCAAGTGAAGCAACAGCTTCCGTTCCACTTGTTAGTGTCGCTTTGTGTCTGTACACATCATACAGTTCACGAACTGCTTCAAGTGAAGCAACAGTTCCCGTTCCACTTGTTAGTGTCGCTTTGTGTCTGTACACATACAGTTCACGAACTGGTTCAAGTGAAGCAACAGTTCCCGTTCCACTTGTTAGTGTCGCTTTGTGTCTGTACACATCATACAGTTCACGAACTGGTTCAAGTAAAGCAACAGCTTCCGTTCCACTTGTTAGTGTCGCTTTGTGTCTGTACACATCATACAGTTCACGAACTGGTTCAAGTAAAGCAACAGTTCCCGTTCCACTTGTTAGTGTCGCTTTGTGTCTGTACACATCATACAGTTCACGAACTGGTTCAAGTAAAGCAACAGCTTCCGTTCCACTTGTTAGTGTCGCTTTGTGTCTGTACACATCATACAGTTAACGAACTGGTTCAAGTAAAGCAACAGTTCCCGTTCCACTTGTTAGTGTCGCTTTGTGTCTGTACACATCATACAGTTCACGAACTGGTTCAAGTAAAGCAACAGCTTCTGTTCCACTTGTTAGTGTCGCTTTGTGTGTGTACACATCATACAGTTCACGAACTGCTTCAAGTGAAGCAACAGCTCCTGTTCCACTTATTAGTGTCGCTTTGTGTGTGTACACATACAGTTCACGAACTGCTTCAAGTAAAGCAACAGCTCCTGTTCCACTTATTAGTGTCGCTTTGTGTGTGTACACATCATACAGTTCACGAACTGCTTCAAGTAAAGCAACAGCTCCTGTTCCACTTATTAGTGTCGCTTTGTGTGTGTACACATACAGTTCACGAACTGCTTCAAGTGAAGCAACAGCTCCTGTTCCACTTGTTAGTGTCGCTTTGTGTGTGTACACATACAGTTCACGAACTGCTTCAAGTGAAGCAACAGCTCCTGTTCCACTTGTTAGTGTCGCTTTGTGTGTGTACACATACAGTTCACGAACTGCTTCAAGTGAAGCAACAGCTCCTGTTCCACTTGTTAGTGTCGCTTTGTGTGTGTACACATACAGTTCACGAACTGCTTCAAGTGAAGCAACAGCTCCCGTTCCACTTGTTAGTGTCGCTTTGTGTCTGTACACATCATACAGTTCACGAACTGGTTCAAGTAAAGCAACAGCTCCTGTTCCACTTGTTAGCGTCGCTTTGTGTCTGTACACATCATACAGTTCACGAACTGGTTCAAGTAAAGCAACAGCTCCCGTTCTACTTGTTAGTGTCGCTTTGTGTCTGTACACATCATACAGTTCACGAACTGCTTCAAGTAAAGCAACAGCTCCCGTTCCACTTTTTAGCCTCGCTTTGTGTCTGTACACATCATACAGTTCACGAACTGCTTCAAGTAAAGCAACAGCTCCTGTTCCACTTGTTAGTGTCGCTTTGTGTCTGTACACATCATACAGTTCACGAACTGCTTCAAGTGAAGCAACAGTTCCCGTTCCACTTGTTAGTGTCGCTTTGTGTCTGTACACATCATACAGTTCACGAACTGCTTCAAGTGAAGCAACAGTTCCCGTTTCACTTGTTAGTGTCGCTTTGTGTGTGTACACATACAGTTCACGAACTGCTTCAAGTGAAGCAACAGTTCCCGTTCCACTTGTTAGTGTCGCTTTGTGTCTGTACACATCATACAGTTCACGAACTGCTTCAAGTGAAGCAACAGTTCCCGTTCCACTTGTTAGTGTCGCTTTGTGTCTGTACACATCATACAGTTCACGAACTGCTTCAAGTGAAGCAACAGTTCCCGTTCCACTTGTTAGTGTCGCTTTGTGTCTGTAGACATCATACAGTTCACGAACTGCTTCAAGTGAAGCAACAGTTCCCGTTCCACTTGTTAGTGTCGCTTTGTGTCTGTACACACCATACAGTTCACGAACTGCTTCAAGTGAAGCAACAGCTCCCTTTTCACTTGTTAGTGTCGCTTTGTGTGTGTACACATCATACAGTTCACGAACTGCTTCAAGTGAAGCAACAGTTCCCGTTTCACTTGTTAGTGTCGCTTTGTGTGTGTACACATCATACAGTTCACGAACTGCTTCATGTGAAGCAACAGTTCCCGTTTCACTTGTTAGTGTCGCTTTGTGTGTGTACACATCATACAGTTCACGAACTGCTTCAAGTGAAGCAACAGTTCCCGTTTCACTTGTTAGTGTCGCTTTGTGTGTGTACACATCATACAGTTCACGAACTGCTTCAAGTGAAGCAACAGTTCCCGTTTCACTTGTTTGTGTCGCTTTGTGTCTGTACACATCATACAGTTCACGAACTGCTTCAAGTGAAGCAACAGTTCCCGTTTCACTTGTTAGTGTCGCTTTGTGTGTGTACACATACAGTTCACGAACTGCTTCAAGTGAAGCAACAATTCCCGTTTCACTTGTTAGTGTCGCTTTGTGTCTGTACACATCATACAGTTCACGAACTGGTTCAAGTGAAGCAACAGTTCCCGTTTCACTTGTTAGTGTCGCTTTGTGTCTGTACACATACAGTTCACGAACTGGTTCAAGTGAAGCAACAGTTCCCGTTCCACTTGTTAAGTGTCGCTTTGTGTCTGTACACATCATACAGTTAACGAACTGGTTCAAGTAAAGCAACAGCTTCCGTTCCACTTGTTAGTGTCGCTTTGTGTCTGTACACATCATACAGTTAACGAACTGGTTCAAGTAAAGCAACAGCTTCCGTTCCACTTGTTAGTGTCGCTTTGTGTCTGTACACATCATACAGTTAACGAACTGGTTCAAGTAAAGCAACAGCTTCCGTTCCACTTGTTAGTGTCGCTTTGTGTCTGTACACATCATACAGTTAACGAACTGGTTCAAGTAAAGCAACAGCTTCCGTTCCACTTGTTAGTGTCGCTTTGTGTCTGTACACATCATACAGTTAACGAACTGGTTCAAGTAAAGCAACACCTTCCGTTTCACTTGTTAGTGTCGCTTTGTGTCTGTACACATCATACAGTTAACGAACTGGTTCAAGTAAAGCAACAGCTTCCGTTCCACTTGTTAGTGTCGCTTTGTGTCTGTACACATCATACAGTTAACGAACTGGTTCAAGTAAAGCAACAGCTTCCGTTCCACTTGTTAGTGTCGCTTTGTGTCTGTACACATCATACAGTTCACGAACTGGTTCAAGTGAAGCAACAGCTTCCGTTCCACTTGTTAGTGTCGCTTTGTGTCTGTACACATACAGTTCACGAACTGGTTCAAGTGAAGCAACAGTTCCCGTTCCACTTGTTAGTGTCGCTTTGTGTCTGTACACATCATACAGTTCACGAACTGGTTCAAGTAAAGCAACAGCTTCCGTTCCACTTGTTAGTGTCGCTTTGTGTCTGTACACATCATACAGTTCACGAACTGGTTCAAGTAAAGCAACAGTTCCCGTTCCACTTGTTAGTGTCGCTTTGTGTCTGTACACATCATACAGTTCACGAACTGGTTCAAGTAAAGCAACAGCTTCCGTTCCACTTGTTAGTGTCGCTTTGTGTCTGTACACATCATACAGTTAACGAACTGGTTCAAGTAAAGCAACAGTTCCCGTTCCACTTGTTAGTGTCGCTTTGTGTCTGTACACATCATACAGTTCACGAACTGCTTCAAGTGAAGCAACAGCTCCTGTTCCACTTATTAGTGTCGCTTTGTGTGTGTACACATACAGTTCACGAACTGCTTCAAGTAAAGCAACAGCTCCTGTCCCACTTATTAGTGTCGCTTTGTGTGTGTACACAACATACAGTTCACGAACTGCTTCAAGTAAAGCAACAGCTCCTGTTCCACTTATTAGTGTCGCTTTGTGTGTGTACACATACAGTTCACGAACTGCTTCAAGTAAAGCAACAGCTCCTGTTCCACTTATTAGTGTCGCTTTGTGTGTGTACACATACAGTTCACGAACTGGTTCAAGTAAAGCAACAGCTCCCGTTCCACTTGTTAGTGTCGCTTTGTGTCTGTACACAACATACAGTTCACGAACTGCTTCAAGTAAAGCAACAGCTCCTGTTCCACCTGTTAGTGTCGCTTTGTGTGTGTACACATACAGTTCACGAACTGCTTCAAGTGAAGCAACAGCTCCCGTTCCACTTGTTAGTGTCGCTTTGTGTCTGTACACATCATACAGTTCACGAACTGGTTCAAGTAAAGCAACAGCTCCTGTTCCACTTGTTAGCGTCGCTTTGTGTCTGTACACATCATACAGTTCACGAACTGATTCAAGTAAAGCAACAGCTCCCGTTCTACTTGTTAGTGTCGCTTTGTGTCTGTACACATCATACAGTTCACGAACTGCTTTAAGTAAAGCAACAGCTCCCGTTCCACTTTTTAGCCTCGCTTTGTGTCTGTACACATCATACAGTTCACGAACTGCTTCAAGTAAAGCAACAGCTCCTGTTCCACTTGTTAGTGTCGCTTTGTGTCTGTACACATCATACAGTTCACGAACTGCTTCAAGTGAAGCAACAGTTCCCGTTCCACTTGTTAGTGTCGCTTTGTGTCTGTACACATACAGTTCACGAACTGCTTCAAGTGAAGCAACAGTTCCCGTTCCACTTGTTAGTGTCGCTTTGTGTCTGTACACATCATACAGTTCACGAACTGCTTCAAGTGAAGCAACAGTTCCCGTTCCACTTGTTAGTGTCGCTTTGTGTCTGTACACATCATACAGTTCACGAACTGCTTCAAGTGAAGCAACAGTTCCCGTTCCACTTGTTAGTGTCGCTTTGTGTCTGTACACATCATACAGTTCACGAACTGCTTCAAGTGAAGCAACAGTTCCCGTTTCACTTGTTAGTGTCGCTTTGTGTCTGTACACATCATACAGTTCACGAACTGCTTCAAATGAAGCAACAGTTCCCGTTTCACTTGTTAGTGTCGCTTTGTGTGTGTACACATACAGTTCACGAACTGCTTCAAGTGAAGCAACAATTCCCGTTTCACTTGTTAGTGTCGCTTTGTGTCTGTACACATCATACAGTTCACGAACTGGTTCAAGTGAAGCAACAGTTCCCGTTTCACTTGTTAGTGTCGCTTTGTGTCTGTACACATACAGTTCACGAACTGGTTCAAGTGAAGCAACAGTTCCCGTTCCACTTGTTAAGTGTCGCTTTGTGTCTGTACACATCATACAGTTAACGAACTGGTTCAAGTAAAGCAACAGCTTCCGTTCCACTTGTTAGTGTCGCTTTGTGTCTGTACACATCATACAGTTCACCAACTGGTTCAAGTAAAGAAACAGCTCCCGTTTCACTTGTTAGCGTCGCTTAGTGTCTGTATACATCATACAGTTCACGAACTGGTTCAAGTGAAGCAACAGTTCCCGTTTCACTTGTTAGCGTCGCTTAGTGTCTGTATACATCATACAGTTCACGAACTGGTTCAACTGAACAACAGCTTCCGTTCCACTTGTTAGTGTCGCTTTGTGTCTGTACACATCATACAGTTCACGAACTGGTTCAACTGAACCAACAGCTCCCGTTCCACTTGTTAGTGTCGCTTTGTGTGTGTACACATACAGTTCACGAACTGCTTCAAGTGAAGCAACAGTTCCCGTTCCACTTGTTAGTGTCGCTTTGTGTCTGTACACATCATACAGTTCACGAACTGGTTCAAGTGAAGCAACAGTTCCCGTTCCACTTGTTAGTGTCGCTTTGTGTCTGTACACATCATACAGTTTACGAACTGGTTCAAGTGAAGCAACAGTTCCCGTTCCACTTGTTAGTGTCGCTTTGTGTCTGTACACATACAGTTCACGAACTGCTTCAAGTGAAGCAACAGTTCCCGTTCCACTTGTTAGTGTCGCTTTGTGTGTGTACACATACAGTTCACGAACTGCTTCAAGTGAAGCAACAGTTCCCGTTCCACTTGTTAGTGTCGCTTTGTGTCTGTACACATCATACAGTTCACGAACTGCTTCAAGTAAAGCAACAGCTCCTGTTCCACTTGTTAGTGTCGCTTTGTGTGTGTACACATCATACAGTTCACGAACTGCTTCAAGTGAAGCAACAGCTCCTGTTCCACTTATTAGTGTCGCTTTGTGTGTGTACACATACAGTTCACGAACTGCTTCAAGTAAAGCAACAGCTCCTGTTCCACTTGTTAGTGTCGCTTTGTGTGTGTACACATACAGTTCACGAACTGCTTCAAGTGAAGCAACAGTTCCCGTTCCACTTGTTAGTGTCGCTTTGTGTCTGTACACATCATACAGTTCACGAACTGCTTCAAGTAAAGCAACAGCTCCTGTTCCACTTGTTAGTGTCGCTTTGTGTGTGTACACATCATACAGTTCACGAACTGCTTCAAGTGAAGCAACAGCTCCTGTTCCACTTATTAGTGTCGCTTTGTGTGTGTACACATACAGTTCACGAACTGCTTCAAGTAAAGCAACAGCTCCTGTTCCACTGATTAGTGTCGCTTTGTGTGTGTACACATCATACAGTTCACGAACTGCTTCAAGTAAAGCAACAGCTCCTCTTCCACTTATTAGTGTCGCTTTGTGTGTGTACACATACAGTTCACGAACTGCTTCAAGTGAAGCAACAGCTCCTGTTCCACTTGTTAGTGTCGCTTTGTGTGTGTACACATACAGTTCACGAACTGCTTCAAGTAAAGCAACAGCTCCTGTTCCACCTGTTAGTGTCGCTTTGTGTGTGTACACATACAGTTCACGAACTGCTTCAAGTGAAGCAACAGCTCCCGTTCCACTTGTTAGTGTCGCTTTGTGTCTGTACACATCATACAGTTCACGAACTGGTTCAAGTAAAGCAACAGCTCCTGTTCCACTTGTTAGCGTCGCTTTGTGTCTGTACACATCATACAGTTCACGAACTGGTTCAAGTAAAGCAACAGCTCCCGTTCTACTTGTTAGTGTCGCTTTGTGTCTGTACACATCATACAGTTCCCGAACTGCTTCAAGTAAAGCAACAGCTCCCGTTCCACTTTTTAGCCTCGCTTTGTGTCTGTACACATCATACAGTTCACGAACTGCTTCAAGTAAAGCAACAGCTCCTGTTCCACTTGTTAGTGTCGCTTTGTGTCTGTACACATCATACAGTTCACGAACTGCTTCAAGTGAAGCAACAGTTCCCGTTCCACTTGTTAGTGTCGCTTTGTGTCTGTACACATCATACAGTTCACGAACTGCTTCAAGTGAAGCAACAGTTCCCGTTTCACTTGTTAGTGTCGCTTTGTGTGTGTACACATACAGTTCACGAACTGCTTCAAGTGAAGCAACAGTTCCCGTTCCACTTGTTAGTGTCGCTTTGTGTCTGTACACATCATACAGTTCACGAACTGGTTCAACTGAACCAACAGCTCCCGTTCCACTTGTTAGTGTCGCTTTGTGTGTGTACACATACAGTTCACGAACTGCTTCAAGTGAAGCAACAGTTCCCGTTCCACTTGTTAGTGTCGCTTTGTGTCTGTACACATCATACAGTTCACGAACTGGTTCAAGTGAAGCAACAGTTCCCGTTCCACTTGTTAGTGTCGCTTTGTGTCTGTACACATCATACAGTTTACGAACTGGTTCAAGTGAAGCAACAGTTCCCGTTCCACTTGTTAGTGTCGCTTTGTGTCTGTACACATACAGTTCACGAACTGCTTCAAGTGAAGCAACAGTTCCCGTTCCACTTGTTAGTGTCGCTTTGTGTGTGTACACATACAGTTCACGAACTGCTTCAAGTGAAGCAACAGTTCCCGTTCCACTTGTTAGTGTCGCTTTGTGTCTGTACACATCATACAGTTCACGAACTGCTTCAAGTAAAGCAACAGCTCCTGTTCCACTTGTTAGTGTCGCTTTGTGTGTGTACACATCATACAGTTCACGAACTGCTTCAAGTGAAGCAACAGCTCCTGTTCCACTTATTAGTGTCGCTTTGTGTGTGTACACATACAGTTCACGAACTGCTTCAAGTAAAGCAACAGCTCCTGTTCCACTTGTTAGTGTCGCTTTGTGTGTGTACACATACAGTTCACGAACTGCTTCAAGTGAAGCAACAGTTCCCGTTCCACTTGTTAGTGTCGCTTTGTGTCTGTACACATCATACAGTTCACGAACTGCTTCAAGTAAAGCAACAGCTCCTGTTCCACTTGTTAGTGTCGCTTTGTGTGTGTACACATCATACAGTTCACGAACTGCTTCAAGTGAAGCAACAGCTCCTGTTCCACTTATTAGTGTCGCTTTGTGTGTGTACACATACAGTTCACGAACTGCTTCAAGTAAAGCAACAGCTCCTGTTCCACTGATTAGTGTCGCTTTGTGTGTGTACACATCATACAGTTCACGAACTGCTTCAAGTAAAGCAACAGCTCCTCTTCCACTTATTAGTGTCGCTTTGTGTGTGTACACATACAGTTCACGAACTGCTTCAAGTGAAGCAACAGCTCCTGTTCCACTTGTTAGTGTCGCTTTGTGTGTGTACACATACAGTTCACGAACTGCTTCAAGTAAAGCAACAGCTCCTGTTCCACCTGTTAGTGTCGCTTTGTGTGTGTACACATACAGTTCACGAACTGCTTCAAGTGAAGCAACAGCTCCCGTTCCACTTGTTAGTGTCGCTTTGTGTCTGTACACATCATACAGTTCACGAACTGGTTCAAGTAAAGCAACAGCTCCTGTTCCACTTGTTAGCGTCGCTTTGTGTCTGTACACATCATACAGTTCACGAACTGGTTCAAGTAAAGCAACAGCTCCCGTTCTACTTGTTAGTGTCGCTTTGTGTCTGTACACATCATACAGTTCACGAACTGCTTCAAGTAAAGCAACAGCTCCCGTTCCACTTTTTAGCCTCGCTTTGTGTCTGTACACATCATACAGTTCACGAACTGCTTCAAGTAAAGCAACAGCTCCTGTTCCACTTGTTAGTGTCGCTTTGTGTCTGTACACATCATACAGTTCACGAACTGCTTCAAGTGAAGCAACAGTTCCCGTTCCACTTGTTAGTGTCGCTTTGTGTCTGTACACATCATACAGTTCACGAACTGCTTCAAGTGAAGCAACAGTTCCCGTTTCACTTGTTAGTGTCGCTTTGTGTGTGTACACATACAGTTCACGAACTGCTTCAAGTGAAGCAACAGTTCCCGTTCCACTTGTTAGTGTCGCTTTGTGTCTGTACACATCATACAGTTCACGAACTGCTTCAAGTGAAGCAACAGTTCCCGTTCCACTTGTTAGTGTCGCTTTGTGTCTGTACACATCATACAGTTCACGAACTGCTTCAAGTGAAGCAACAGTTCCCGTTCCACTTGTTAGTGTCGCTTTGTGTCTGTACACATCATACAGTTCACGAACTGCTTCAAGTGAAGCAACAGTTCCCGTTTCACTTGTTAGTGTCGCTTTGTGTCTGTACACATCATACAGTTCACGAACTGCTTCAAGTGAAGCAACAGCTCCCGTTTCACTTGTTAGTGTCGCTTTGTGTGTGTACACATCATACAGTTCACGAACTGCTTCAAGTGAAGCAACAGTTCCCGTTTCACTTGTTAGTGTCGCTTTGTGTGTGTACACATCATACAGTTCACGAACTGCTTCAAGTGAAGCAACAGTTCCCGTTTCACTTGTTAGTGTCGCTTTGTGTGTGTACACATCATACAGTTCACGAACTGCTTCAAGTGAAGCAACAGTTCCCGTTTCACTTGTTAGTGTCGCTTTGTGTGTGTACACATCATACGGTTCACGAACTGCTTCAAGTGAAGCAACAGTTCCCGTTTCACTTGTTAGTGTCGCTTTGTGTCTGTACACATCATACAGTTCACGAACTGCTTCAAGTGAAGCAACAGTTCCCGTTTCACTTGTTAGTGTCGCTTTGTGTGTGTACACATACAGTTCACGAACTGCTTCAAGTGAAGCAACAATTCCCGTTTCACTTGTTAGTGTCGCTTTGTGTCTGTACACATCATACAGTTCACGAACTGGTTCAAGTGAAGCAACAGTTCCCTTTTCACTTGTTAGTGTCGCTTTGTGTCTGTACACATACAGTTCACGAACTGGTTCAAGTGAAGCAACAGTTCCCGTTCCACTTGTTAGTGTCGCTTTGTGTCTGTACACATCATACAGTTAACGAACTGGTTCAAGTAAAGCAACAGCTTCCGTTCCACTTGTTAGTGTCGCTTTGTGTCTGTACACATCATACAGTTAACGAACTGGTTCAAGTAAAGCAACAGCTTCCGTTCCACTTGTTAGTGTCGCTTTGTGTCTGTACACATCATACAGTTAACGAACTGGTTCAAGTAAAGCAACAGCTTCCGTTCCACTTGTTAGTGTCGCTTTGTGTCTGTACACATCATACAGTTAACGAACTGGTTCAAGTAAAGCAACAGCTTCCGTTCCACTTGTTAGTGTCGCTTTGTGTCTGTACACATCATACAGTTAACGAACTGGTTCAAGTAAAGCAACAGCTTCCGTTCCACTTGTTAGTGTCGCTTTGTGACTGTACACATCATACAGTTAACGAACTGGTTCAAGTGAAGTAACAGTTCCCGTTCCACTTGTTAGTGTCGCTTTGTGTCTGTACACATCATACAGTTCACGAACTGCTTCAAGTGAAGCAACAGTTCCCGTTCCACTTGTTAGTGTCGCTTTGTGTCTGTACACATCATACAGTTCACGAACTGGTTCAAGTAAAGCAACAGCTTCCGTTCCACTTGTTAGCGTCGCTTTGTGTCTGTACACATCATACAGTTCACGAACTGGTTCAAGTAAAGCAACAGCTTCCGTTCCACTTGTTAGTGTCGCTTTGTGTCTGTACACATCATACAGTTCACGAACTGCTTCAAGTGAAGCAACAGTTCCCGTTCCACTTGTTAGTGTCGCTTTGTGTCTGTACACATACAGTTCACGAACTGGTTCAAGTGAAGCAACAGCTTCCGTTCCGCTTGTTAGTGTCGCTTTGTGTCTGTACACATCATACAGTTCACGAACTGCTTCAAGTGAAGCAACAGCTCCTGTTCCACTTATTAGTGTCGCTTTGTGTGTGTACACATACAGTTCACGAACTGCTTCAAGTAAAGCAACAGCTCCTGTTCCACTTGTTAGTGTCGCTTTGTGTGTGTACACATACAGTTCACGAACTGCTTCAAGTGAAGCAACAGTTCCCGTTCCACTTGTTAGTGTCGCTTTGTGTCTGTACACATCATACAGTTCACGAACTGCTTCAAGTAAAGCAACAGCTCCTGTTCCACTTGTTAGTGTCGCTTTGTGTGTGTACACATCATACAGTTCACGAACTGCTTCAAGTGAAGCAACAGCTCCTGTTCCACTTATTAGTGTCGCTTTGTGTGTGTACACATACAGTTCACGAACTGCTTCAAGTAAAGCAACAGCTCCTGTTCCACTGATTAGTGTCGCTTTGTGTGTGTACACATCATACAGTTCACGAACTGCTTCAAGTAAAGCAACAGCTCCTCTTCCACTTATTAGTGTCGCTTTGTGTGTGTACACATACAGTTCACGAACTGCTTCAAGTGAAGCAACAGCTCCTGTTCCACTTGTTAGTGTCGCTTTGTGTGTGTACACATACAGTTCACGAACTGCTTCAAGTAAAGCAACAGCTCCTGTTCCACCTGTTAGTGTCGCTTTGTGTGTGTACACATACAGTTCACGAACTGCTTCAAGTGAAGCAACAGCTCCCGTTCCACTTGTTAGTGTCGCTTTGTGTCTGTACACATCATACAGTTCACGAACTGGTTCAAGTAAAGCAACAGCTCCTGTTCCACTTGTTAGCGTCGCTTTGTGTCTGTACACATCATACAGTTCACGAACTGGTTCAAGTAAAGCAACAGCTCCCGTTCTACTTGTTAGTGTCGCTTTGTGTCTGTACACATCATACAGTTCACGAACTGCTTCAAGTAAAGCAACAGCTCCCGTTCCACTTTTTAGCCTCGCTTTGTGTCTGTACACATCATACAGTTCACGAACTGCTTCAAGTAAAGCAACAGCTCCTGTTCCACTTGTTAGTGTCGCTTTGTGTCTGTACACATCATACAGTTCACGAACTGCTTCAAGTGAAGCAACAGTTCCCGTTCCACTTGTTAGTGTCGCTTTGTGTCTGTACACATCATACAGTTCACGAACTGCTTCAAGTGAAGCAACAGTTCCCGTTTCACTTGTTAGTGTCGCTTTGTGTGTGTACACATACAGTTCACGAACTGCTTCAAGTGAAGCAACAGTTCCCGTTCCACTTGTTAGTGTCGCTTTGTGTCTGTACACATCATACAGTTCACGAACTGGTTCAACTGAACCAACAGCTCCCGTTCCACTTGTTAGTGTCGCTTTGTGTGTGTACACATACAGTTCACGAACTGCTTCAAGTGAAGCAACAGTTCCCGTTCCACTTGTTAGTGTCGCTTTGTGTCTGTACACATCATACAATTCACGAACTGGTTCAAGTGAAGCAACAGTTCCCGTTCCACTTGTTAGTGTCGCTTTGTGTCTGTACACATCATACAGTTTACGAACTGGTTCAAGTGAAGCAACAGTTCCCGTTCCACTTGTTAGTGTCGCTTTGTGTCTGTACACATACAGTTCACGAACTGCTTCAAGTGAAGCAACAGTTCCCGTTCCACTTGTTAGTGTCGCTTTGTGTGTGTACACATACAGTTCACGAACTGCTTCAAGTGAAGCAACAGTTCCCGTTCCACTTGTTAGTGTCGCTTTGTGTCTGTACACATCATACAGTTCACGAACTGCTTCAAGTAAAGCAACAGCTCCTGTTCCACTTGTTAGTGTCGCTTTGTGTGTGTACACATCATACAGTTCACGAACTGCTTCAAGTGAAGCAACAGCTCCTGTTCCACTTATTAGTGTCGCTTTGTGTGTGTACACATACAGTTCACGAACTGCTTCAAGTAAAGCAACAGCTCCTGTTCCACTTGTTAGTGTCGCTTTGTGTGTGTACACATACAGTTCACGAACTGCTTCAAGTGAAGCAACAGTTCCCGTTCCCCTTGTTAGTGTCGCTTTGTGTCTGTACACATCATACAGTTCACGAACTGCTTCAAGTAAAGCAACAGCTCCTGTTCCACTTGTTAGTGTCGCTTTGTGTGTGTACACATCATACAGTTCACGAACTGCTTCAAGTGAAGCAACAGCTCCTGTTCCACTTATTAGTGTCGCTTTGTGTGTGTACACATACAGTTCACGAACTGCTTCAAGTAAAGCAACAGCTCCTGTTCCACTGATTAGTGTCGCTTTGTGTGTGTACACATCATACAGTTCACGAACTGCTTCAAGTAAAGCAACAGCTCCTCTTCCACTTATTAGTGTCGCTTTGTGTGTGTACACATACAGTTCACGAACTGCTTCAAGTGAAGCAACAGCTCCTGTTCCACTTGTTAGTGTCGCTTTGTGTGTGTACACATACAGTTCACGAACTGCTTCAAGTAAAGCAACAGCTCCTGTTCCACCTGTTAGTGTCGCTTTGTGTGTGTACACATACAGTTCACGAACTGCTTCAAGTGAAGCAACAGCTCCCGTTCCACTTGTTAGTGTCGCTTTGTGTCTGTACACATCATACAGTTCACGAACTGGTTCAAGTAAAGCAACAGCTCCTGTTCCACTTGTTAGCGTCGCTTTGTGTCTGTACACATCATACAGTTCACGAACTGGTTCAAGTAAAGCAACAGCTCCCGTTCTACTTGTTAGTGTCGCTTTGTGTCTGTACACATCATACAGTTCACGAACTGCTTCAAGTAAAGCAACAGCTCCCGTTCCACTTTTTAGCCTCGCTTTGTGTCTGTACACATCATACAGTTCACGAACTGCTTCAAGTAAAGCAACAGCTCCTGTTCCACTTGTTAGTGTCGCTTTGTGTCTGTACACATCATACAGTTCACGAACTGCTTCAAGTGAAGCAACAGTTCCCGTTCCACTTGTTAGTGTCGCTTTGTGTCTGTACACATCATACAGTTCACGAACTGCTTCAAGTGAAGCAACAGTTCCCGTTTCACTTGTTAGTGTCGCTTTGTGTGTGTACACATACAGTTCACGAACTGCTTCAAGTGAAGCAACAGTTCCCGTTCCACTTGTTAGTGTCGCTTTGTGTCTGTACACATCATACAGATCACGAACTGCTTCAAGTGAAGCAACAGTTCCCGTTCCACTTGTTAGTGTCGCTTTGTGTCTGTACACATCATACAGTTCACGAACTGCTTCAAGTGAAGCAACAGTTCCCGTTCCACTTGTTAGTGTCGCTTTGTGTCTGTACACATCATACAGTTCACGAACTGCTTCAAGTGAAGCAACAGTTCCCGTTTCACTTGTTAGTGTCGCTTTGTGTCTGTACACATCATACAGTTCACGAACTGCTTCAAGTGAAGCAACAGCTCCCGTTTCACTTGTTAGTGTCGCTTTGTGTGTGTACACATCATACAGTTCACGAACTGCTTCAAGTGAAGCAACAGTTCCCGTTTCACTTGTTAGTGTCGCTTTGTGTGTGTACACATCATACAGTTCACGAACTGCTTCAAGTGAAGCAACAGTTCCCGTTTCACTTGTTAGTGTCGCTTTGTGTGTGTACACATCATACAGTTCACGAACTGCTTCAAGTGAAGCAACAGTTCCCGTTTCACTTGTTAGTGTCGCTTTGTGTGTGTACACATCATACGGTTCACGAACTGCTTCAAGTGAAGCAACAGTTCCCGTTTCACTTGTTAGTGTCGCTTTGTGTCTGTACACATCATACAGTTCACGAACTGCTTCAAGTGAAGCAACAGTTCCCGTTTCACTTGTTAGTGTCGCTTTGTGTGTGTACACATACAGTTCACGAACTGCTTCAAGTGAAGCAACAATTCCCGTTTCACTTGTTAGTGTCGCTTTGTGTCTGTACACATCATACAGTTCACGAACTGGTTCAAGTGAAGCAACAGTTCCCTTTTCACTTGTTAGTGTCGCTTTGTGTCTGTACACATACAGTTCACGAACTGGTTCAAGTGAAGCAACAGTTCCCGTTCCACTTGTTAGTGTCGCTTTGTGTCTGTACACATCATACAGTTAACGAACTGGTTCAAGTAAAGCAACAGCTTCCGTTCCACTTGTTAGTGTCGCTTTGTGTCTGTACACATCATACAGTTAACGAACTGGTTCAAGTAAAGCAACAGCTTCCGTTCCACTTGTTAGTGTCGCTTTGTGTCTGTACACATAATACAGTTAACGAACTGGTTCAAGTAAAGCAACAGCTTCCGTTCCACTTGTTAGTGTCGCTTTGTGTCTGTACACATCATACAGTTAACGAACTGGTTCAAGTAAAGCAACAGCTTCCGTTCCACTTGTTAGTGTCGCTTTGTGTCTGTACACATCATACAGTTAACGAACTGGTTCAAGTAAAGCAACAGCTTCCGTTCCACTTGTTAGTGTCGCTTTGTGACTGTACACATCATACAGTTAACGAACTGGTTCAAGTGAAGTAACAGTTCCCGTTCCACTTGTTAGTGTCGCTTTGTGTCTGTACACATCATACAGTTCACGAACTGCTTCAAGTGAAGCAACAGTTCCCGTTCCACTTGTTAGTGTCGCTTTGTGTCTGTACACATCATACAGTTCACGAACTGGTTCAAGTAAAGCAACAGCTTCCGTTCCACTTGTTAGCGTCGCTTTGTGTCTGTACACATCATACAGTTCACGAACTGGTTCAAGTAAAGCAACAGCTTCCGTTCCACTTGTTAGTGTCGCTTTGTGTCTGTACACATCATACAGTTCACGAACTGCTTCAAGTGAAGCAACAGTTCCCGTTCCACTTGTTAGTGTCGCTTTGTGTCTGTACACATACAGTTCACGAACTGGTTCAAGTGAAGCAACAGCTTCCGTTCCGCTTGTTAGTGTCGCTTTGTGTCTGTACACATCATACAGTTCACGAACTGCTTCAAGTGAAGCAACAGTTCCCGTTCCACTTGTTAGTGTCGCTTTGTGTCTGTACACATACAGTTCACGAACTGGTTCAAGTAGAGCAACAGTTCCCGTTCCACTTGTTAGTGTCGCTTTGTGTCTGTACACATCATACAGTTCACGAACTGGTTCAAGTAAAGCAACAGCTTCCGTTCCACTTGTTAGTGTCGCTTTGTGTCTGTACACATCATACAGTTCACGAACTGGTTCAAGTAAAGCAACAGTTCCCGTTCCACTTATTAGTGTCCCTTTGTGTCTGTACACATCATACAGTTCACGAACTGGTTCAAGTAAAGCAACAGCTTCCGTTCCACTTGTTAGTGTCGCTTTGTGTCTGTACACATCATACAGTTCACGAACTGGTTCAAGTAAAGCAACAGTTCCCGTTCCACTTGTTAGTGTCGCTTTGTGTCTGTACACATACAGTTAACGAACTGGTTCAAGTAAAGCAACAGTTCCCGTTCCACTTGTTAGTGTCGCTTTGTGTCTGTACACATCATACAGTTCACGAACTGGTTCAAGTAAAGCAACAGCTTCCGTTCCACTTGTTAGTGTCGCTTTGTGTGTGTACACATCATACAGTTCACGAACTGCTTCAAGTGAAGCAACAGCTCCTGTTCCACTTATTAGTGTCGCTTTGTGTGTGTACACATACAGTTCACGAACTGCTTCAAGTAAAGCAACAGCTCCTGTTCCACTTATTAGTGTCGCTTTGTGTGTGTACACATCATACAGTTCACGAACTGCTTCAAGTAAAGCAACAGCTCCTGTTCCACTTATTAGTGTCGCTTTGTGTGTGTACACATACAGTTCACGAACTGCTTCAAGTGAAGCAACAGCTCCTGTTCCACTTGTTAGTGTCGCTTTGTGTGTGTACACATACAGTTCACGAACTGCTTCAAGTGAAGCAACAGCTCCCGTTCCACTTGTTAGTGTCGCTTTGTGTCTGTACACATCATACAGTTCACGAACTGCTTCAAGTAAAGCAACAGCTCCTGTTCCACTTATTAGTGTCGCTTTGTGTGTGTACACATACAGTTCACGAACTGCTTCAAGTAAAGCAACAGCTCCTGTTCCACCTGTTAGTGTCGCTTTGTGTGTGTACACATACAGTTCACGAACTGCTTCAAGTGAAGCAACAGCTCCCGTTCCACTTGTTAGTGTCGCTTTGTGTCTGTACACATCATACAGTTCACGAACTGGTTCAAGTAAAGCAACAGCTCCTGTTCCACTTGTTAGCGTCGCTTTGTGTCTGTACACATCATACAGTTCACGAACTGGTTCAAGTAAAGCAACAGCTCCCGTTCTACTTGTTAGTGTCGCTTTGTGTCTGTACACATCATACAGTTCACGAACTGCTTCAAGTAAAGCAACAGCTCCCGTTCCACTTTTTAGCCTCGCTTTGTGTCTGTACACATCATACAGTTCACGAACTGCTTCAAGTAAAGCAACAGCTCCTGTTCCACTTGTTAGTGTCGCTTTGTGTCTGTACACATCATACAGTTCACGAACTGGTTCAAGTAAAGCAACAGCTTCCGTTCCACTTGTTAGCGTCGCTTTGTGTCTGTACACATCATACAGTTCACGAACTGGTTCAAGTAAAGCAACAGCTTCCGTTCCACTTGTTAGTGTCGCTTTGTGTCTGTACACATCATACAGTTCACGAACTGCTTCAAGTGAAGCAACAGTTCCCGTTCCACTTGTTAGTGTCGCTTTGTGTCTGTACACATACAGTTCACGAACTGGTTCAAGTGAAGCAACAGCTTCCGTTCCACTTGTTAGTGTCGCTTTGTGTCTGTACACATCATACAGTTCACGAACTGCTTCAAGTGAAGCAACAGTTCCCGTTCCACTTGTTAGTGTCGCTTTGTGTCTGTACACATACAGTTCACGAACTGGTTCAAGTGAAGCAACAGTTCCCGTTCCACTTGTTAGTGTCGCTTTGTGTCTGTACACATCATACAGTTCACGAACTGGTTCAAGTAAAGCAACAGCTTCCGTTCCACTTGTTAGTGTCGCTTTGTGTCTGTACACATCATACAGTTCACGAACTGGTTCAAGTAAAGCAACAGTTCCCGTTCCACTTGTTAGTGTCGCTTTGTGTCTGTACACATCATACAGTTCACGAACTGGTTCAAGTAAAGCAACAGCTTCCGTTCCACTTGTTAGTGTCGCTTTGTGTCTGTACACATCATACAGTTAACGAACTGGTTCAAGTAAAGCAACAGCTTCCGTTCCACTTGTTAGTGTCGCTTTGTGTCTGTACACATCATACAGTTCACGAACTGGTTCAAGTAAAGAAACAGCTCCCGTTCCACTTGTTAGCGTCGCTTTGTGTCTGTACACATCATACAGTTCACGAACTGGTTCAAGTAAAGCAACAGCTTCCGTTCCACTTGTTAGTGTCGCTTTGTGTCTGTACACATCATACAGTTCACGAACTGCTTCAAGTGAAGCAACAGTTCCGGTTCCACTTGTTAGTGTCGCTTTGTGTCTGTACACATCATACAGTTCACGAACTGCTTCAAGTGAAGCAACAGTTCCCGTTCCACTTGTTAGTGTCGCTTTGTGTCTGTACACATACAGTTCACGAACTGGTTCAAGTGAAGCAACAGTTCCCGTTCCACTTGTTAGTGTCGCTTTGTGTCTGTACACATCATACAGTTCACGAACTGCTTCAAGTGAAGCAACAGTTCCCGTTCCACTTGTTAGTGTCGCTTTGTGTCTGTACACATACAGTTCACGAACTGGTTCAAGTGAAGCAACAGTTCCCGTTCCACTTGTTAGTGTCGCTTTGTGTCTGTACACATCATACAGTTCACAAACTGCTTCAAGTGAAGCAACAGTTCCCGTTCCACTTGTTAGTGTCGCTTTGTGTCTGTACACATCATACAGTTCACGAACTGCTTCAAGTGAAGCAACAGTTCCCGTTCCACTTGTTAGTGTCGCTTTGTGTCTGTACACATCATACAGTTCACGAACTGGTTCAAGTAAAGCAACAGCTTCCGTTCCACTTGTTAGCGTCGCTTTGTGTCTGTACACATCATACAGTTCACGAACTGGTTCAAGTAAAGCAACAGCTTCCGTTCCACTTGTTAGTGTCGCTTTGTGTCTGTACACATCATACAGTTCACGAACTGCTTCAAGTGAAGCAACAGTTCCCGTTCCACTTGTTAGTGTCGCTTTGTGTGTGTACACATACAGTTCACGAACTGGTTCAAGTGAAGCAACAGCTTCCGTTCCACTTGTTAGTGTCGCTTTGTGTCTGTACACATCATACAGTTCACGAACTGCTTCAAGTGAAGCAACAGTTCCCGTTCCACTTGTTAGTGTCGCTTTGTGTCTGTACACATACAGTTCACGAACTGGTTCAAGTGAAGCAACAGTTCCCGTTCCACTTGTTAGTGTCGCTTTGTGTCTGTACACATCATACAGTTCACGAACTGGTTCAAGTAAAGCAACAGCTTCTGTTCCACTTGTTAGTGTCGCTTTGTGTCTGTACACATCATACAGTTCACGAACTGGTTCAAGTAAAGCAACAGTTCGCGTTCCACTTGTTAGTGTCGCTTTGTGTCTGTACACATCATACAGTTCACGAACTGGTTCAAGTAAAGCAACAGCTTCCGTTCCACTTGTTAGTGTCGCTTTGTGTCTGTACACAGCATACAGTTAACGAACTGGTTCAAGTAAAGCAACAGTTCCCGTTCCACTTGTTAGTGTCGCTTTGTGTCTGTACACATCATACAGTTCACGAACTGGTTCAAGTAAAGCAACAGCTTCCGTTCCACTTGTTAGTGTCGCTTTGTGTCTGTACACATCATACAGTTCACGAACTGGTTCAAGTGAAGCAACGGCTTCCGTTCCACTGTTAGTGTCGCTTTGTGTCTGTACACATCATACAGTTCACGAACTGGTTCAAGTGAAGCAACAGCTTCCGTTCCACTTGTTAGTGTCGCTTTGTGTCTGTACACATCATACAGTTCACGAACTGGTTCAAGTAAAGCAACAGTTCCCGTTCCACTTGTTAGTGTCGCTTTGTGTCTGTACACATCATACAGTTCACGAACTGGTTCAAGTAAAGCAACAGCTTCCGTTCCACTTGTTAGTGTCGCTTTGTGTCTGTACACATCATACAGTTAACGAACTGGTTCAAGTAAAGCAACAGTTCCCGTTCCACTTGTTAGTGTCGCTTTGTGTCTGTACACATCATACAGTTCACGAACTGGTTCAAGTAAAGCAACAGCTTCCGTTCCACTTGTTAGTGTCGCTTTGTGTCTGTACACATCATACAGTTCACGAACTGGTTCAAGTGAAGCAACGGCTTCCGTTCCACTGTTAGTGTCGCTTTGTGTCTGTACACATCATACAGTTCACGAACTGGTTCAAGTAAAGCAACAGCTTCCGTTCCACTTGTTAGTGTCGCTTTGTGTCTGTACACATCATACAGTTCACGAACTGGTTCAAGTAAAGCAACAGCTTCCGTTCCACTTGTTAGTGTCGCTTTGTGTCTGTACACATCATACAGTTCACGAACTGGTTCAAGTGAAGCAACAGTTCCCGTTCCACTTGTTAGTGTCGCTTTGTGTCTGTACACATCATACAGTTAACGAACTGGTTCAAGTAAAGCAACAGCTTCCGTTCCACTTGTTAGTGTCGCTTTGTGTCTGTACACATCATACAGTTCACGAACTGGTTCAAGTGAAGCAACGGCTTCCGTTCCACTTGTTAGTGTCGCTTTGTGTCTGTACACATCATACAGTTCACGAACTGGTTAAAGTAAAGCAACAGCTTCCGTTCCACTTGTTAGTGTCGCTTTGTGTCTGTACACATCATACAGTTCACGAACTGGTTCAAGTAAAGCAACAGCTTCCGTTCCACTTGTTAGTGTCGCTTTGTGTCTGTACACATCATACAGTTCACGAACTGCTTCAAGTGAAGAAACAGCTCCCGTTCCACTTGTTAGTGTCGCTTTGTGTCTGTACACATCATACAGTTCACGAACTGCTTCAAGTGAAGCAACAGTTCCCGTTCCACTTGTTAGTGTCGCTTTGTGTCTGTACACATACAGTTCACGAACTGGTTCAAGTGAAGCAACAGCTTCCGTTCCACTTGTTAGTATCGCTTTGTGTCTGTACACATCATACAGTTCACGAACTGCTTCAAGTGAAGCAACAGTTCCCGTTCCACTTGTTAGTGTCGCTTTGTGTCTGTACACATACAGTTCACGAACTGGTTCAAGTGAAGCAACAGTTCCCGTTCCACTTGTTAGTGTCGCTTTGTGTCTGTACACATCATACAGTTCACGAACTGGTTCAAGTAAAGCAACAGCTTCTGTTCCACTTGTTAGTGTCGCTTTGTGTCTGTACACATCATACAGTTCACGAACTGGTTCAAGTAAAGCAACAGTTCTCGTTCCACTTGTTAGTGTCGCTTTGTGTCTGTACACATCATACAGTTCACGAACTGGTTCAAGTAAAGCAACAGCTTCCGTTCCACTTGTTAGTGTCGCTTTGTGTCTGTACACATCATACAGTTAACGAACTGGTTCAAGTAAAGCAACAGTTCCCGTTCCACTTGTTAGTGTCGCTTTGTGTCTGTACACATCATACAGTTCACGAACTGGTTCAAGTAAAGCAACAGCTTCCGTTCCACTTGTTAGTGTCGCTTTGTGTCTGTACACATCATACAGTTCACGAACTGGTTCAAGTGAAGCAACGGCTTCCGTTCCACTGTTAGTGTCGCTTTGTGTCTGTACACATCATACAGTTCACGAACTGGTTCAAGTGAAGCAACAGCTTCCGTTCCACTTGTTAGTGTCGCTTTGTGTCTGTACACATCATACAGTTCACGAACTGGTTCAAGTAAAGCAACAGTTCCCGTTCCACTTGTTAGTGTCGCTTTGTGTCTGTACACATCATACAGTTCACGAACTGGTTCAAGTAAAGCAACAGCTTCCGTTCCACTTGTTAGTGTCGCTTTGTGTCTGTACACATCATACAGTTAACGAACTGGTTCAAGTAAAGCAACAGTTCCCGTTCCACTTGTTAGTGTCGCTTTGTGTCTGTACACATCATACAGTTCACGAACTGGTTCAAGTAAAGCAACAGCTTCCGTTCCACTTGTTAGTGTCGCTTTGTGTCTGTACACATCATACAGTTCACGAACTGGTTCAAGTGAAGCAACGGCTTCCGTTCCACTGTTAGTGTCGCTTTGTGTCTGTACACATCATACAGTTCACGAACTGGTTCAAGTAAAGCAACAGCTTCCGTTCCACTTGTTAGTGTCGCTTTGTGTCTGTACACATCATACAGTTCACGAACTGGTTCAAGTAAAGCAACAGCTTCCGTTCCACTTGTTAGTGTCGCTTTGTGTCTGTACACATCATACAGTTCACGAACTGGTTCAAGTGAAGCAACAGTTCCCGTTCCACTTGTTAGTGTCGCTTTGTGTCTGTACACATCATACAGTTAACGAACTGGTTCAAGTAAAGCAACAGCTTCCGTTCCACTTGTTAGTGTCGCTTTGTGTCTGTACACATCATACAGTTCACGAACTGGTTCAAGTGAAGCAACGGCTTCCGTTCCACTTGTTAGTGTCGCTTTGTGTCTGTACACATCATACAGTTCACGAACTGGTTAAAGTAAAGCAACAGCTTCCGTTCCACTTGTTAGTGTCGCTTTGTGTCTGTACACATCATACAGTTCACGAACTGGTTCAAGTAAAGCAACAGCTTCCGTTCCACTTGTTAGTGTCGCTTTGTGTCTGTACACATCATACAGTTCACGAACTGCTTCAAGTGAAGAAACAGCTCCCGTTCCACTTGTTAGTGTCGCTTTGTGTCTGTACACATCATACAGTTCACGAACTGGTTCAAGTGATGCAACAGCTCCCGTTCCACTTGTTAACGTCGCTTTGTGTCTGTACACATCATACAGTTCACGAACTGCTTCAAGTGAAGCAACGGCTCCCGTTCCACTTGTTAGTGTCGCTTTGTGTCTGTACACATCATACAGTTCACGAACTGCTTCAAGTGAAGCAACGGCTCCCGTTCCACTTGTTGGCGTCGCTTAGTGTCTGTACACATACAGTTCACGAACTGGTTCAAGTGAAGCAACAGTTCCCGTTTCACTTGTTAGTGTCGCTTTGTGTCTGTACATATTATATAGTTCACGAACCTGTTCAAGTAAATAAACAGCTCCCGTTCCACTTGTTAGTGTCGCTTTGTGTCTGTACACATCATACAGTTCACGAACTGCTTCAAGTAAAGCAACAGCTCCCGTTCCACTGTTAGTGTCGCTTTGTGTCTGTACATATTATATAGTTCACGAACTGGTTCAAGTAAATAAACAGCTCCCGTTCCACTTGTTAGTGTCGCTTTGTGTCTGTACATCATACAGTTCACGAACTGGTTCAAGTGAAGAAACAGCTCCCGTTCCACTTGTTAGTGTCGCTTAGTGTGTGTACACATCATACAGTTCACGAACTGGGTCAAGTAAAGAAACAGCTCCCGTTCCACTTGTTAGTGTCGCTTAGTGTGTGTACACATCATACAGTTCACGAACTGCTTCAACTGATGCAACAGCTTCCGTTCCGCTTGTTAGCGTCGCTTTGTATTTGTACACATCATACAGTTCACGAACTGCTTCAACTGATGCAACAGCTTCCGTTCCGCTTGTTAGCGTCGCTTTGTATTTGTACACATCATACAGTTCACGAACTGGTTCAGCTAAAGCAACAGCTCCCGTTCCACTTATTAGCGTCGCTTTGTACGGTTTTCTTGTTTTCGGGTAGGAGATCTTGTCGAACAAAAATCTGCTTGTAATATAAACAGTTGAGTGTTGTTTTAGCGTCTTGCTTGGTAATCAAGTATTTGTTCCGCACTTTTATCCTGATTACTGTGAATAGTACTTACTATAACAAATAAGGAATGTGGCGCATAGAAAAAGTCCTGTGATTGTTACAAGTGTTTGTCCCAGTTTGCATTATACAAAATAAAGTTAATGGGTTAGTGTTTTATACGTTCCTTTACTTTGTATGTTGTCATATACAACTACACTTCCACGTGTAGAAACTGACCGCGATATTTCGGGTTCAGAACGCAGCAATATAGACAATATATATGAAACTCAGTTGGGATTTGAACGTCGCTTTCTTGGCTGAGTGGTCAGCGTGCGGGCTTCGTGGTTCGGAGATTCGCGTTCGCTACGCAACCTTGGGGTTTTGTTTTTATAAATTTGTATTTCAAAAATATATTTCAAATTTTTTGCATCAGGAGCATTCTTTACACTCTGCAGGTCACGAAACAGTTTAAATTTTTGTCCTAGCCTTACTAGTAGTGAAATTACAGCTCTCTAAAGTGGGTTGTCCTAAACTTTGACACGTCATAAAACGCAAACAAATAAGAATTTCGAAAAACGAAGGCCAGATTCGTGATCCTGGGGTTCTAAACTATAAGTATACCAAATGTCATCGCAATCGGTGATGGTCATTTTCAAACTAGCCCGGCTGAACGCTGGTTTTGGCTGTTTTCTGAAAAATAAAAGTGTTAATATCTCTGCTTCTGGACCACATTTTGCAAATTACAAGGTACCAAAAAATTTGCAAAAAAATTAGCTTTCCATAAAAAATTAGTTGGAGTCTCTATCTTTATCCGTTCACGAGTTATTCACGTTGAAAGTTTTGAAAACAGGTCCAAAATCCAAGTCTAAAGCCTCGCCATTTTTTGGCGTCCGAAAAAAAAAATCGAGTTATCGGTGTCATTTGAAAGCTGAAGATGAGTAGAATTCGGAACCGGTCTTAAAATTTCGATATTTGAATTTATAAAGAAGTTATGACGTAAAACGTGGGCACCTAGAAAAACTTGGAAGTGCAATAATTCGGTGTAAAACGGAATAATCGAGTCATATGATAGCTCGTTGGAAAGCTGAAGATCAGCAGAATTCAGATCTGGCTTGAGTTATACGAAATTTTAAATTATACAGGATTTTGAAATTTCAAATTTGCAAAATCATAAAAGAGAATATAAGTATCAGAAAGAAACACTATTATTCCAGCGATGTGCCGTGGTGTAGTGGTGAGAGTCACAGGCCATGGACTAAGAATCTTAGGTTCGCGTCCCGGCTCCTGCTTTAAATTTTATTTTTAAGTTAACCTTTAGTGTAGTAATGAAGATGAGAATTGTACTAAATACCAAAGTTGCAGTATAGCCAAGCGTTTAAAGGCAGTGGACTGCGAACAAAAGGGTTGGGTTCGAAACCCGGGTTCTGCATGAATTTTTTATTTTTTAAAATTTTTGCTCCAATTCATTAATAAAGCTAAAAAAGGGACTTTTATGACAACCACGCTATAGCCGAGTGGATAAAGGCAATGTTCTGTTAACAAAAGGATCCGGGTTCGAATACTATTGCCTGCGTCAATTTATTTTTATATAATTTATTTATATTAAAAAAATTGAATCCTTTCTTCAGGGTACTAATAGGAATAAGAATGAATCCATGTCGTGTGTGCAGAACAGCCTGGTTGTTAAAGCGACTTATATGTCTTTAGTGATTTAGCTCACTACCTCATAGGAATGTAACCAGTGGTTTAAACCAAGATGCTGTTAGTATTTTTTTCTTTTCTTTCTCCCAAAGGGAAGATAGAAGAAAAGTTGGATGGGAGATAAGAGTTGGCTTATTTCGCCGGGAAGGGAATGGTAGGTCTAGAGGATGGGAGAGGGAAAATGATTGTTAGTTGGTAGGAAAATCAAAAGAGAATAACGATGGAGTCCCGCATAACAACTCCGTTACTCCACGTGTATTTGGGAGCGAGGTAAAGGTTATTCCTGGCAAATAGGTTGAAGGGTGTTGTGCATTCATTCGGTCCAAAGTGCCGTCAGGGTTCAATTCTGGATTTGAATTGCTTCCGGCGTGGAGCCAGCGCGTCCTGGTGAAGGTGCAGTCTCTAGCTGCTGGTGTGTAGTGATGTTTGCACGCTGCTGTGAGGGAGGAAGCGCCGTCAGAGTTCAATTCTGGATTTGAATTGCGTCCGGCGTGGAGCCAGCGCGTGTTGGATTTGGGTGGAGTCTCTAGCTGCTGGTGTGTAGTGATGTTTGCACGCGCCAAAGTAGTGACATTTCGGCGGAGCTATGCAAATGACGTCACCATCGGCGGCAAGAAATAAATAGTTTTATTTATGGACGCTCTTTAACTGCCGTGGTCCTTAACGTCCCATTCTATATTGGGCGTGAAATACCAGTAATTCTGCTCAGAGGCCTCTTTATCAGGCTCGAGGTTCTTTTACGTGCCGTAAATCTACGATACGGGACCACCAGCTTTACCTCCCTTCCGAAGGAAGCCATGCTAAGGATTTTTACGCCCGATAAAATCCCGTCTGCTTGCCTCGACGCGCTTCCCTATCAAAGTACAAGCGGCGTCGGTCTCGCCAACATGAGACAGGTCAGGCTCTTCGAGAGAAGACCAACGTTGCTGTCTCAAAGTAACACCATGTTTAACCAACTTACACTGTTCAGACACATATACACAGAGAAACCTTCTAAAAATGCTTTTTTTTGGGGGGGGGGCTTCAGGAAACCTCGAAACACATATTTCTGGTGAAATTTTGGTATCAAATTTTTGGGTGTAATAGAATAGTTTCTGTACTTGCTGTAAGTGCGTGGTATAGAATGCACAACACTTGGGCTTCCTCTGATATCTCTACTATGTATGTACTTGATGGAGGTGTAATTAAATAAACCAAACTATTTATTTAGTAGCTCTCATTTTATTGCACAACCTTACTTTAAAAGCATCCCTTGTACAAACAAATGTTAAATGTCACAATTAAGTACAAGATTGTGTAATCCTGTAAAAAATGTTTCAGATTTTGAAGGAATAAAATAAGAATACTTGAAGCAAACATTTCTTTGTAATTGATTACCTTTATTTTGCATCAAATACATAGTTTCATTAGTATTTTTATGAATAACTTAACAATTCATCAGCAATGTTGAACTACGATTTCTTCTGTTGGTTATTACATGAAGAGCATTTAAGAAAAGCTGTATGGAACTGGAATTCTTTTACAATGTACATTTTAATTTCTTTCTTTCATGCATGGATTACATGTATCAGAAATAACTGACAATCTTTACAATAAAGCTTGCAGCCAACCAACCTTATACGTTGCTCAATAGGCTATGGCTTGTTTATTTAAAACATGTTTAACTATATATTATCATGGTGTGACTGGCTGGTTCACAATAACCCAGGAATGCATCATTTGTTTTAAACTGACCAATGATATTGTTTCACTGCTTCTAATTTGGCCAACATAATGCAGTTAGCCAATGTCAAAATTCAATAAACATTTTCTAAATACAGATCCATTACTATTTCCTACTCCTCTAGTTGTGCCAAGCTTCAATCCTTTATTAATAGTGCACATTAAACTTGTTTGTTGATTTGCTGTTCTTGCATATAAACAAACTACTAGTGACAACTGAAGGGGTCCGGATGCACATTTGTTGCAGTTTCATCTAACAGACACGTTTGACACCCAGTTAACTCGTTAGGAGCCTCACTTTGCATCTCTAACTCGCTTGCAACTGACTCACTTTTATAATCCCTGTTGCCAGGGAGACACATTAGTGAACTTTCTCACATCTCTCTACCTCAGAGCCTTCATCAATGATGTGGCACGAAAAGTTAAAACTTTACCAAGCTTTTCTTTGCCGTTACTTGTGAATGCTCACATGTATTTTAACATTCAGGTTATTGTGAGCCAGCCTTACCATTTTATGTAAATTAGAACTAGAACATTAAGCCAAAGTTTTGCTGCTCATAGAGAAGTTTTAAACAAAAACAATTCAGCTCTTCTGTGAAACTCTCTCACCAGACCAGAACTTTAGATCCACTTGCAGTATTGATGGGCTTCTGCAGCTCACAGGCCAGTTTCTGCAAATATAATAAAATATCTGATGTGATACACTCACATGACTTTCTCTACCCTCTATCATTTATTAGTGGGAATACAAACTATTCTTACTAAAGCTTATTTTTCTGTCTACTACATTTTAATCCAAATAAACCTTTGCAGAAACAGCTGCACTACACATTTCATTGTACATACAAACAGAACAGCGATAGTCAAATGTTTCAGAACTAGACACTATACGCTGGCCTCAAAATTCCATACTGTTTCCATGACATCGCAAGAAACAGCTGAAAGTTGACAGTGCTTTAAGAGAAAGACCAGGAAATGAACAATTCTAACCATTAATAATGGATATCTTAGAAATGGCTTATGTCACAGAAAAACTTATTTCAAATAAATTGTGTGTTTTAAAGAGATCTACATTTCTTGTGTAGTACGCTTTCGTCTATCACTTAACATTTACAATTATACAAGATTATGCAAAATTTTTTCCAAATGAAGAGGACTTCACAGAATATTATCAGAAAATCCAAGATAGACATTTTATTTATCATGTAAATATTTTTAATATATGGTATTCTAATCAAAATCGTTAGACCATTTTTTAGAAAATCAAAAATTTTGAAAAACCTTCCTTGTAAAGGGTAGTTTGGGGTGTGGGGATTTTCTTAAAATTCATGTTGCATCTTTGTAAGGTACTGAACCCAAATACCACGTTTGGTATTTATGAGACTTTCTGTTTTTGAGTTATGCTGTTCACAGACCTTTTCTTTTTCTTCTAAAAATGCTATTTTTTTAAATTCAGGGGCCTCAAAACATGTATTTTACAGTGAAATCTCACTATGAAATTTGTGGGTCGAATACAATACTTCCCCTATTTACTATATATAGTAGAGAAAGTAAAATGTTCCATATATTTACTCACAAGAGTGCAAAATATCGGTTAAGAAACTTTACTTTCTAGCAGGATGATAGATGAAAAAATCTGCTGTGTTGCATTCACATGACTTTCTCTGCCCACTATTGTGGCATGTGAGGTTGGCAACATTGTATGGTTAACATTTAGGTTGGCAATGCATACAGGTACTGATGTAGTAGAAGGGGAGGAGTTAAAACCAGTTTTATCTTGTGTTAGTGTGTAGCACGCTCTCTTAGAGCCTTACCAGTGAACAGTGCAAGACATGTGTTAGGCATGGCGCTTTGCCGAACAGGAAGGTAAATTGTATCACTTTTAATCAACAATATGTATTTGATATCTAACTTTATACTATGTGAATTATTTATGTAAGTGGTCCCTTCCTTCCTGGCCCATGATGATTTGCTGATATTTTGGTGGTTTTTAGGTATTTTCAGTACTTTGTTAGCTTGCCCCCGTCGGACCTCATGTTAGGATGCTTTAGATCCTGGTCCTGTGTTCTACCCCCCCCCCCCCCCCCCCCGTAATGGAGTGGAAATAAAGGAGGTTTGCCGACACTATTCTTAAGAAATCTTAACCTTGTTATCTGCTTCATGTTAATTTTAACAGTAAAAGTTTAGAAGCTTAGTTTGATGTACCAGCACAGTATTTCACTCACAGCTTTTATCAAAGGACGTGTTTTGATGATGGAAGTGATGGTTTTCACAAAACATGTGTAAAACATTTGTGTTACTACATCAAACTGAATTTTATAGTTGGTATAATTTATAATTGCAGTTTTATAACATGGTGAACCCCTGCCTGGCAGAACTGCCCAGTATATTGTGATTTTGTTCAGTTTTCACTGTATGCCACAACCTCACTCCTAGAATGCACTTTATCGCATCAGAAACACCCTCATTATCTCACTAACTGGCTCATTCTGGGTTTGCTCACTTGTATATAGCTGCTGGAGTTTTTGAGAAAGTTCTAGAATGTTCGTGGGGAGACAGCAGCTTCCAGAATGGCACTTTCTGTTGTTTATGGTGGGTGAGGGCGATACTCTGTCGACTTATCCCCTCAACCAGCAGGTTAGTCAGTACCTTCTACACCATGACTGAGGCACATAACTGCTTCACATAGCTCCCCTCCCCCCAGAGCTGGTCAGCAGCTCCATGATATGCATAAGGCAATCAAGATGACCCATCATCAGCTACCCTCAGGGTTGATGCTGAATACAGTATACCACATCATGATATGGGCGATTACCTTATTGGACTGTCTCAGGAACATTGCAGCTTTGGCGATTTCCCTTTAGTCCTCATGGGAGATAGAGCCATGAGGTCACCCACACTGTTCACCAGACAGTCATAGCGTACCTTCATTTGGTCACTTGTCAGCTTCAGGTGCTCCCTGGCGAGATAGTGGATGTTAGCGTCCCGACATAATAATCCCTTGCCAGCTGGTCACCATCTGGAGGTGTTCCAAACACATCACATGGGAGCTGTAGCTCACATCCAAATACCACCATATAGGCCAGAGTGGTTTTGTGTGCTGATGCTTGTAGCCAAGAGGAATAATGGCACATCCCAGTCTCACTGATGGCTGGATAGCACTTTCCAGAGGTGCTCCTCGATTGTCTTGATATAATGCTCCACCATTCTGTCTAACTGCGGATGAAGCATGTGTCGAGGCGCTGGAGCAGTTCCCTCATAGGGTTAGATTCTAAATTCGTCTCCTGGTCACTGTGTAGCTACTTCACTAGTGCAATAGACACAGTCGAAGGCCCTTGAGTGGGAATCGCATAAACTTCCAGCCACTTGGTGAAATAATCCATAGCATATTGCAGACATCGATATCCTGCAACCGTCCTTGGGAAAGGGCCTGCCATGTTGATGGCAATTCTTTCAAATGGCGCTCTGACGTTGTACTGTTGGATCTATCTGGTGGCAAATGCGAATCTGGGGCCCAGGACCTGCCACGCAGATGTTACATTCCTGGCACCACCTGTCCATATCTCTTCGAAGATACAACCTACAATATAAGCAACATTGCTAATTCACAGTTTTATTTACACCCATGTGCCCTCTGGCAGTACTGGCATGGATCTCCTTGAGGACTTCTTTCATGATACTCCTCAGGAGCACCAGCTGTTCCACCTTGCAGACTCTCACACTGTTCCTCACCAACAGAGTCCCACTGGGCCCAACAGCTCATAGATCAGGCCCTTTGGAGCAACGTGTGCCCAAGCAGATCATTCACCAGATTCTATATCCTTCAGGATCGGCTCTATGTCTTGATCCTCCAGCTGCTCCCTTCGCAAGATCTGTTCATCCCCACTTACTGCAGCTTGCAGTTTTCCTAGCACAGTCTTCATGAGAGCAGCATCTGCATTCCAATGCCGTCCTTATGCACAGTGCTCCAAGATAAAACTCTACTACTGCAGCCGTTGGACCCAGTCTGAGCTTCCAAACTGCGAAAGCCCAACAGCCAAGTTAGGGCAGAATGGTTCACTCATTCAAGTTAGTGTTCTGCTCTTATACTATAATTAAAATTTATTGCTAGCATACGAGGAGTGTTCTTGGTCCCACCAAGAAGATACAAGCCTTAAGAAAAACATAGTTATCCTGTAAATCAATACATTTAGTCCAATGACCGTCCAACTTTTTAATATCCTCAGTAAAATAAAATTTAAAATATATCAATAACTATCAGCGAAAAAACTTCACTTATCTTATATATTAATTTAAATGCAGTAAATAAGATTTGTTCAACTGTGCAAAACAATCAAGTATCTGACTCAGCTTCAACCTCATCATTTGATGTGAAACTTCATCCACCCAGCCGTTTCCTCACATTTGGGAATAAAAGCTAATCTCTGGGAGCCAAGTCCGGAGAATATGGCAGATGTGGAAGCACTTGGAAATGAAAGTCATGCAGTTTTGTAGCATCAATTCCAGATATGTATGAAGGTGCATTATATCATGATGAAAGAGAACAACATTTAGCCTGAATGGCATCCTTCTATTGGTGAAGGTTCTGCCCTTCTCGAGGTAGTGTAAGAACCACACTATGAGAATCCCAGAAAACCTTACTCATGATGTTTCCTGCAAATGTAACTGGCTTCTTTAGTGCAATTATGCCTCTTGTCACCATTGTTTGGACAGCTCCTTCATGTCTGGCATGTAGTGATGAATCCATGTTTCATCTACTGTCATGAAACGTCAGAGAAACTCTCTGAAATTAAATTAAATTGAGTTTTATTTATGGACCATCTTTAACTACCATGGTTCTTAATGTCCCATTCTATATTGGTGCGAAAGACTGGAAATTTTGCTCAGAGGACCCTTTATCAGGCTTGAGGTTCTTTTACGTGCCGCAAATCTAAAACACGGCACCACCAGCTTTACTTCCCTTCTGAAGGAAGCCATGCTAAGGATTTCTACACCCAAAAAAATCCATCACCCTCTGTTGGGTTTGAACCCATGACCTGATATGTCCTTTGGAATTACATCTAAACAAGTGTAAACATTCCTGAGAAATGTTCATTTGAATCCATTTTTGGTCCATAGTTAACAAACTCAGCATCCATAGAGTGGAAAGCTTTCTTGTACCCAAAACTTTGTGCAAAATGTAAGGACATTATCTATGAATGTCTTTGCAATGTTAGCCAACTCGTGTACCTTCAATCCTTTCATTGAGTACAGCATTGCAAATTTTTGTCACAATTTCATGAGTTGTAGCAGTTTTGGGACACTTTGAGTGTTCATCATCTTGAATGGATGTACCATCATGCTTAACTCAACATTGCACTTTTAACGTTGAAAATGAAGTAGTTTTATCACAGCTCACATTTTAGTTGTATCGATTTTATAGAAAATGTTAACATTAGTTACAATCATCACAAACAAGTGACTATAGTAACATGTCTAAAACTTTACAATGTGCCATCTAAATGATGGTATTTAACAACTATCATATTAATTTGTCAATCTCCATGGCAGCTCTGAGAATGCCTCTTACATACTGCACAGTGTACAGCTGGGTGGGTAAACAGCAATGCAGATTCTTCTAAACTAAACAAAAAAACAAAACACAAAGCATATGCATTGTTTAGCATAAATATAAGTCAGAAATACAACACATTAAAATAAAAAATAATTTGAATTTTCCTATGATGTAGCAGTGTTTATTATAATTTTATTTTATTACTTTTCATAATACTTTCAAATAGAAATCCGTAATTCTCCTTTCCAGCAGCCTGTGATCATATTCAGAAGTGAGGTGGGAACAATGTGTGTTCTAGGCTTACTGTGAAAACCAATTCCTCTTGCACATTGGTATTCTCAAAACCTGGTAAACCTAACCCCTAAGAAGTGAAGCAAGGAATACTTATGTAATAACATTGAGTAATGAGCCATAAATTTGAAGCATTATAAACAACATCATTTTGTTTCGGATACTGCTTGTACCCATCCTTAGCAGGTGTCCGACTGGTTCCCGGTGGAAGAGTTTGTCATGGAATTGTCGAAAGTGGTGTCATCTGCTGGCAACATTATGAACTTCCTCGGGTAGTCTAGTAGTGGAAAATCCTATGTATCCATGTTGCTAGTAACTGGTGGCTTTTAGGAGGTTATGTTGAGTGTGATCTCGTGATTGGTTGACCAGAAATGATGACCTATATCTCTGTTTGTATTTAATGGCTCTCATGTTCTTTTAGTCTTGTGTTCAGATCTCTCTTTATATATTCTATGTAAATTTGGCTGCAGTTGAATTGTTTATTTTGTATATACCAAATTTATTCATCTTGGGGATTGGATCTTTTAGGTTTGTGCATAGTAATTTTTGTACACTATATTTATTTTGTGGAGCTAACGTTATGTTATATTTGTTGAAAATCCTGTTAAGTTTGTTTATGATATGTGAGTTTTCTGTATTGCTTAATTCTTTTTGGTTGCTCAATTCTTGCTTTTGTCTTCTGCAATGATTTGTAGCTATTATGGACAGGATGTGCTCATTCTTTGTAGTCTTACAATTTTATAAAGAAGTTGACAAGAAGTTGGGAATTAAGCTGCATGTTTATGTCTCATATTTTTTCTGGGATTCTCCAGTAAAATCATAGATGTTCATGTTGTTAAAATAAAAAAATGTGTTCCTAATAATTTATCAACTAAACCAATATTTAAAGAATTGAACATATTAATTATCATATGTTTACATTGTTGAGACTGTTCTATTTATTCATATTTTAACAGAAATTATAATTCCTATAACACCAGGGGATCACATAACACACCAGCAGTAAATTTTGTCTACAAAGTACGTTACACGAGTATTATTGATATATGTAAGATTGTAATTTGTACTTGACAAAGCCTGTGATGTTTTGGTGAATACTCTAATCTGTAACAACAAATGACTGCAATTGCTGCCCCAACAACTTTATTTGTCATTTAGACTTCAGCATAGCCCAACTTCTTCACTGCTGTCGACTGCATTCAACTGTCTCTCTGAACAAACTCAAAAACTATACGCCAGCAGCCCCTTATATAGCCCCGCAACAGGATGTTCTCTATGGGGTGGTTCTCATATCTGCCAGCAAGGAAATTTCCAATAAGGTGGGGAGTGCACATAAAGGGTTTGTTGCTTGCGCCATTTGCTCTTAAGTGGCCAGCCAAAAGTGCTATCAATCCAGACAGCTAGGTAAAGGGGTTGGTATGTTCTTACACTGGCGTGACTTGCCGGCAACTTTGCACACTGCTCCCTCCTCAGAGCTGATCGTCTCGACCAGCACCGTTGTAGCAGGTTAGACAATCTAAGTGTACCACCAGCCTCTGGATGCGTAGACTACATCATTAATCCTCTTCACCACAAGGTAACAACAGCGTTTGCATTGGTTGTTGAAGCTAGGGCGATACAACCACACCAGCTGACTCTGCTGGAAACCTTGGCTGTTGGCTCGCTGATCATAATAGGTTTCATCCAGCCGCTTGCTACCTGAGCCTTCTCATGCATGTCTTGGAGACAGTCCACAAGGTTCTTCACGTAGTCAATTGTTTAGTTCCATGAGCTCCCAAACATCAGATCACATGGTAGACGAAGTTCCCTGCCAAACACCAAGCTGGATGGTGTCAACCCAGTGATGTCGTGTGTTGATGAGTGGTAGACCAACAAGAAAAGTGGCACCCTGCCAGCCCAGTCCCTCTGGTGACTGGCCACGACCTCCCTCAACTGCTCCTTTAGTCGTCATATACCGCTGAACCATGCGGTCTGACTGTGGTATTGTGCACTCCAGTGCTTCCTTCATCAGCTTCAACTCATTGATCACTGTGTGGCTCCAATGCTACCCCAGAACAGTTCTTTCACGAAGCAGTTCATGATCTCCTGGTTAGGGATGGCGTACACCTCTGGCCACTTGATGAAGTAATCCATTACCACCAACAGATACTTGTTTCCCCTGTCAAGACACAGGGAACAGTCCAGCTATTTAAATGGCAAAGATTCAAAGGGTGCTCTCACATTATACTGCTGCACCCGGCTCCTTGTCTGTGGGACACGACTACAAAACACACACATGGTATTGTCCACACTCAGCATCTGTCTGTAGCCTCAACCTTTGTGTGAGCTTGTCAACTGTTCCGGTTGGCTCCAAGATGTCCTCCTGAAGTTCCCACATCTATGTACTTACTCCGAGGGAGGATCAGCTGCTCTCTCTGGGTCTTCCTGTCAGGTGACTGCCAAACTCTTAACAATGCACCTTGTTTGGACTTCAGTGAAACCCATTTGGCCCAGTAGGACTTATGCACACTACTTCTGGGTGTAACGTCTTCCCAGCTCACTTATAACATGGCATCAGCATTTGAGTGGCTTCTTCCTCTCCAATGTTCTGATATGATGTTGTACTCTTGGAGTTTAACAGGTGAGGGTGGAGTGTTCAGTCCCCAGGTGGAATGACTGACCATACAGGTGCTTATGGAGTGTTCCAGCACCTTCACACTCCTAGGAGCTCCCGCCAGGTAATACAGTTCTTTTACGCCCTTGGAGAGCACCTTGCTGAGTACGCTATTACCTGAACCTGGGGTAGTATGCCTCCAATACTGTTGTCACTGGCATCAGTGTCCACAATAAATTGCCACCAGGATGTGGAAAGCCTAAGACAGGCGCTCTTAAGGGGCTGATATGAGTCCTCAGCCTCTTCTGGCCACATGTAAGGCCGATGTCCTTCTGTCAGAGGATTGAGGGGCTTCATGATGTTGAAAAACCTCAGACAAACCTGGCGGTAGTAGCTGCATAGGCCCAGGAAATTGTGGAATTCTCGTTTGTCTTTTGGGCGAGGACAGTCTGAGTCTTCTCGGTTTCCATGGCCACCCCAGTTGTTGAATCTTTGCAGCCAGGAGTAGTAGTTAACCTCCTTGCAGATGAGTTGCCACTTCTTCATATTCAACTTCAGATTGGCTATCTTCAGTCTCTGCAATATCTTGTCCAGGTTCTCGAGATGGTATTTGAAGGTACTCCTAATAATGATGATATCGTCCAGATACAGCAAGCTGGCAACATAAGTCAACTTCCTCACTGCTGACTCCATGAGGCACTGGAAGGCAGATGGTATGCTGCAGAGGCCAAAGGGCAGAACAGTAAATTGCCAAAGCCATTGGCCTGTCAAGAATGTGGTTTTCTTGTCTCCGGGATCTAGAGCTACCTGCCAGTATCCTATATTGAGAACCACTGGGCACCAGCAAGTGTCCTAGGTAAGAGAAAACAGTTGCTTCGGGTCACAACATTCAGCTGTCCACACAGAAGTGCAGCTTGCCTTCTTCTATTTCACCAGCTCTACAGGAGAGCACCAAGGGCTCTTGAACACTTTGATAATCCCCCTGGATCTCATCTCTTCCAGCATGTCCCATACCTCCACTTGCTTCGCCAGAGGAACATGTCATCATGAAGTACTTGGTTTGTGCAGATACAATCACTGTTTCCTTGGCTAAAGACAGATTGGTATCATCTAAATAGATGCCAGACTCTCTCCACTTGTGCTGCAATCATATGGTTGGCTACCCTCCTCAATAAGACTTCCAGTCAGGGCCTCAAATCTTGTGATGGTGTTGGCTCGCACTTTCCTAACTCCATTCCAGTCTGGACGTTCTGATCAGGGTTCAATGGATTCAGATGTCTCACAGGCACTTCTTCCTTGGAAAGGCAACAATACCCTGTCAACATATAATCCATGCAATGATGTCTGTCTTTTGGTCCAAAACCGTTGGCCTTCCAGGCACACCTTCACACCACCTTGCTTCTTGTGGGCACAACCTCATCCTCCATCAGGATCACCCTGCAGATCCCCAGATGTTCACTGGGCTACGGAGCATCACCTCATCTCAGCCGAGTCGCAAGATCCTCCTACTGACTATGACCATCCCCTGGTGATTCCTGAGGGCATCCAGTCCAGTATCACGTCCTCAGCCACCCTCGTGACGAACACCCACAGGCTCACAATGCTCTACTCCAGTAGGACTTCCTTCTCCATAGGCAAGGTATTTCTCAATGCCGTCACTAGCTGTTGGGGCAATGATTCAGTTTCCTTGATGGAAAGCCCTCTGCCGTGTCAGGTCTGATTACGACCATGGCTCCTAGTGTTCCATCTTATTTTGGACATGAAAGACTGGAAATTTTGCTCAGAGGTCTCTTTATCAGGCTCAAGGTTCTTTTATGTGCCGTAAACCTATGACACAGGACAACCAGTTTTACTATCCTTCCTAAGGAAACCAAGTTAAGTATTTCTACGCCCAAAAAAATCCATCACCCTCTGCTAGGTTTGAACCCCCGACCTCAGGAACTAGATGCTAACATGGTACCCCTACACTACGGATGACAAAGCTATGAGGCTGTCATCCACCCTTCTGTCCAAGGCACACAGCGTCACTTGAGGGGGTGGTGATGACAGGCCCCACACCATGTGTGGACAGTCCTTAACTAGGTGTCTGGCTGACCGCAACCCAACAGACACCACCCAAAGATCTTGATTGTCGACATTCTCTGGTTTGATCCTCTGTCCCTACGTATAAGATACTCCTGGTTTTAAGGTGGCTGTTACCTTGGCTGCCTCCATTCTTAACATGGCCATTAGCGCCTTGTGGATGGTCTTGTAGTTGCAGAGCATCAGATGCTGTCATATCTCGGCATCATGCAGCTTCCTGGGATGTGTAACTGGATGGAAGGTTCACCAGAGCTTTGTTCGATTGCTAGGTCTTCCCTGGCTGTTGCAGCCTTGACTTGAGCTGACAACAGTCAAGCGATGGATCCCAAACTGGTTTTAGAGGGCCTCCCAGGTGTCTCCAGACACCACGGACATTGGGATCACATTCAAAACCTCTGTTGACCATTGGTTGTGAGTGGCAACAGTGCCAAATTGTCAGTAGAAGACTTTGAAAGGATTATCTTCCATCGTATTTGGGTGACTTGACACCTGTAGATGTTGTGTCACATCCTGGCGCCTCAAACTTCAAGTTTTAAGTCTTACATCAAGCATTCCTTTCAGCATGGCATCGAGTTCCTTGGCGCTGCCATTGGACATTAAGCCATTCCCCAAAGTCCTCCAGAGCGTTAACGCATTGGCCAAGGTCTTCCACCTTTTAACCGAGCTCTTCCATGTCCTTCACACCGGCCATTTGTTCATCAATTTTGATCGATGACTCCACTTTCATCTTGGACATTTCTGTCTGCATCTTCTACATTGCAAATTCCATTTTTGTGTCCTTGATTTGTGTAATTCTTTAATCATTGCCTCCATCATGTTCTTCAATCCCACAGCTGACACCAGTGTAACAAATGCCAAACTTTATTTGCTTAGATGCTCAGTGTAGCATGCACTTCATGCTTTGCTGCACTAAACCATCTCTCTGACTGAGCTCAACAACTCCACACCAACAGCCCCCTTACACAGACCAGCAACTAAGTGGCATGTCCTCTATGGGGCAGCTTCTCAAATCTGCCACCAAGGGAATTTCCATAAAGGTAGGGAGTGCACATATAGGTTTTGTTCTAAAGGGGCTGGCAGAAGGTGCTAACAATCCAGACAACAAAAACCACAAGCATATAGAAAATTCACTTATCACCCTTGGACACATCATAAATTTCAAAGGATTTTCAAAAAATACAACATCACCCTGTCTCCACAGAATAACCACAATATACAGAAACTACTATGCAACAGAACAAAAGATCCTATCCCCAACGATAAATCAGCTGGTATATATAAAATTGATTGTAATGAATGTAACCTGGTATATATAGGAAGAACAAAAAGAAATCTTGAAATAAGACTTAAAGAGCATATGAGATGCATTTACCAAAAGCAGCAAGATAAATCAGCAGTAGCACATCATTTCTGGTCTTCAAACCATGATATCACTCCAAACATAAAACTCTTAAAACCGATCAACAGCAGTAATGAATTGGACATCTGGGAAAAAATACATATTGTCAAACACAGGAATCACCTAATGAATTTCGAACTGCCGCCACCCAACAGCCTTTGGAGGTTCATCAGCCCAGCACCAGAGAACACCACTAAACACACACATCCCCCAGACAATGACCGGCAAAATCAGTTGAGGACATGCTGACGATGGGAACAAACCGTCTCCCGAAACGCGTTCAAGTAAGAATATTATAGTGATGTAGTGTAACAACCCTCAACTCTCTTTATTTTAAATGTAATAGAACTAAATAATTACCGTGTTGTAGTAAACAAATGTAACAGAACTAAATAATTACAGCAACGCAATAAACAAATGTAACAGAACTAAATAATTACAGCAACGCAATAAACAAATGTAACCGAACTAAATAATAACCGTGACGCAGTAAACAAATGTAACAGAACTAAATAATTACAGCAACGCAATAAACAAATGTAACAGAACTAAATAATAACCGTGACGCGTAAACAAATGTAACAGAACTAAATAATTACCGCGTAGTAGTAAACAAATTAACAGAACTAAATAATAACCGTGACACAGTAAACAAATGCAATAGAACTAAATAATTACCGTGACGCAGTAAACAAATGTAACAGAACTAAATAATTACCGCGACGCAGTAAACAAATGTAATAGAACTAAATAATTACTGTGACGCAGTAAACAAATGTAATAGAACTAAATAATTACCATGACGCAGTAAACAAATGCAATAGAACTAAATAATTACTGCAACGCAGTAAACAAATGTAACAGAACTAAATAATTACCGCAACGCAGTAAACAAATGCAATAGAACTAAATAATCACCGCAACGCAGTAAACAAATGCAATAGAACTAAATAATTACCGTGACGCAGTAAACAAATGTAACAGAACTAAATAATTACCGCAATGCAGTAAACAAATGTAATAGAACTAAATAATTACCGTGACACAGTAAACAAATGCAATAGAACTAAATAATCACCACAATGCAGTAAACAAGTGCAATAGAACTAAATAATTACCGCAACGCAGTAAACAAATACAATAGAACTAAATAATTACTGCAACACAGTAAACAAATGCAATAGAACTAAATAATTACCGCAACGCAGTAAACATATGCAATAGAACTAATAATCACCGTGACACAGTAAACAAATGCAATAGAACTAAATAATTACCGCAACGCAGTAAACAAATGCAATAGAACTAAATAATTACCGCAACACAGTAAACAAATGCAATAGAACTAAATAATTACCGCAATGCAGTAAACAAATGCAATAGAACTAAATAATTACCGCAACACAGTAAACAAATGCAATAGAACTAAATAATTACCGCAACACAGTAAACAAATGCAATAGAACTAAATAATTACCGCAACGCAGTAAACAAATGCAATAGAACTAAATAATTACTGTGACGCAGTAAGCAAATGCAATAGAACTAAATAATTAGCGCAATGCAGTAAACAAATGCAATAGAACTAAATAATTACCGCAACACAGTAAACAAATGCAATAGAACTAAATAATTACCGCAACACAGTAAACAAATGCAATAGAACTAAATAATTACCGCAACGCAGTAAACAAATGCAATAGAACTAAATAATTACTGTGACGTAGTAAGCAAATGCAATAGAACTAAATAATTAGCGCAATGCAGTAAACAAATGCAATAGAACTAAATAATTACCGCAATGCAGTAAACAAATGCAATAGAAGTAAATAATTACCGCAACGTAGTAAACAAATGCAATAGAACTAAATAATTACCATGACACAGTAAGCAAATGCAATAGAACTAAATAATTACCGCAATGCAGTAAACAAATGCAATAGAACTAAATAATTACCGCAACGCAGTAAACAAATGCAATAGAAGTAAATAATTCCGCAACGCAGTAAACAAATGCAATAGAAGTAAATAATTACCGTGACGCAGTAAGCAAATGTAACAGAACTAAATAGTTACTGAGACGCAGTAAACAAATGTAACAGAACTAAATAATAATGAATGCTACTATAACTATGTCCAAGGACACATCTGCTCTTTCACAATGCAATGGTTTACCTTAATAAAGGCTGTTTTGCATCGATGCATATAAGGGAGACAAATTTAGAAGAAAAATGAAGTTCTGGAGGATAGACAATGAAGAAATATGAAATTTTGGAAGAAAAGAAAGATGAAAAGGAAGTTCTGAGGGAGAAGACGAACAAAAAGAGATCTGCAAAGATGTTATGTCGCAGGATAATTCTCGGAGAGTGTTACAAAAAACTTCTGAAACACTCTCCGATTGGGACACCTGTTGCTGTACATGAATTCATGCAAGTATGTTTGAAGAGCTCCTGAGAAGTGCCGAACTGCCTCCTAAACTTGCTGGCTCTTCTGCAAGTTGTTCTATGTCCCAATTTTCCATTAGGACAGCGTCATTATTTAAGATCTGATTCTCTGCAACGATGCATTAGTTTTCCGTGTTGATTGTTGACTGCTGACAAAATCACGCCAGAATACATTACCGGAAGTGCTTAAACAACTTTGGGGCATTTAAAAAGCCAAATGCCACAATTTGCGGAATTTTAGTGATGTTTTTTCTACGTTGTGTGGCACCTGCCATGACACGTCGACCTCTGTTACAACATTACCTTGGATTGTTCTTGCATGTTATTGCTCGAACAAAGCAGTCAGCAACTTGCAAGAGGGGGTTACAATATATTCAGTTAATAAGAGCTGCCTTATTGAATAACATGTAATTAATATGTGTGCTGAAGAAGTGAATTCATCTTAATTCATTACTCAAATATTGGGATCCATAAATACTTACATTAGTGAAGCCTGGAAGAATGCTAGAGGCTGCATGAGAGCAATCTCACATAGAATCCTTGGCAAGCTGACTTTCCTTATCTGGTTAAGCTGTTCTGTGAAACAAAACATTAACAAAGCTATAAATTACTGAATTAATTCATGAACGAGGCATTAAAAAAGGTAACTCTCATTTTGTGTATATCTGCCTTAAATTAATATACATGGCTTCAGTTGACAATAAGATTAATGGGACTGCCTCTGTGGTCTAGTGGTTAGTATTCCAAATCCAGAGGTACTGGGTTTGATTCCCGGTTGGAGGATGGACGTTTATCTTTATTCCCATCATCCATAGAGTCTGGAAGAATGAGTGAGAGTGTATATGTAAGTGAATTTAATGTTTAAAAAAGAAAATCAACAATAAACAATAGTAAACAAGCGAACATCATTGCCGATGAGCAATTGCTTTAAAAGGCAAAGGCACCGATATGGCCTTAGATGTTCAAGGCAGTATATAAATGGAGGGGGGGGGGGGAGACTAAAGGGCTCTGTTATGTGTAACATGACAGTAACAAAAATCTGATGTTACATTCATATGACTTTCTCTACCCTATCATCTACTTTTATATAGCTTCTACACACAATAATAATAATAATAATAATAATAATAATAATAATAATTATTATTATTTTTATCCATAATAACACTTACATGTTGTCGGATATGTCAGAAATATATACATTTATTTATATTACAATTCATCCGGTCTATACAAACATTTTTGTATTAGATATTTGTTTAGTTCATTTTTGAACAGTTTCCCTTTTTTTGTTTTTACTGAAATCGGTAATTGATTGAATAGTATTTTTCCCATTATTAAGGGATCTTTATCTGTTTACTTCTTATGTACAGTTATTCTATGGTAATTGTTTTGTGACCTTGTTTCATGGTTGTGATAGTGCTTATTTAAGTTACCTACTCCGTCTTTACTAACTACAAGATCATTACATGTATATACAGAGATTAAAAGGACATGGGAAAGAGAAAACTATGTTGATGTTTGTAATAAAATAGCAAGAGAGGGCTTTGCATGGGCTAGGTGGTGAGGTTAAAAGGCATAGGAGAAGGAGAAAATGAAGGCAAATGCTCATTATGTAATAGCAAATTTAACAATTACTGGCATTTAATGTTAGAATGTGAAGGAACAATGAATATGAGGAAAAAATTACAAAGAAGCAATTGGTCTAGATTACCAAATGAAATTATAGGTAAAAGGTTGTTAAGAGTTAAATCCAAGGAAAGTTTATTTGAAATAGGAAAATATTTAGGTGTAGTGAGAAATAAATGGTTGAAAAAAATTAGAAATAGGGAATAGAAAAAAAAAATTTAGACTGTTGAATCATAAATTAAATAGGACCCAATGACTCAACAACCATGGTGTTGGATGTTTGCGGGCCCTTAGTAATGCAGCAACTTAGTGAAAAGGATATGTAAAGGGTAATGTGTAGAGATAAAATTATGTATTATAGAGCTTATATGAGAATTAATTTATGTAACTAACGAAGTGAAATAAAATATCTATCTACTAACTACACTACTTTAAAAACCTATAAAGATATTACCGTTAGAATTTTGTTATCTACAAAGACACTTCTACATGATTCTCTTCTATTTACATTATACATACATCTTAAACATTTCTTCTGTAAAACCAGTAATCTGTTCATGATAGTTATACAAGAGCTGCCCCAAACCTCAACTGCATATTGTAGATGTGGATGTATTATTCCATAGTAGGTCAATTTAAGATGTTGAGAATTTAAGTAATTTGCTAGGTTCCTTATTAGGCAGAGATTTGTACTTATCTTCTTACATATGTAGTCAGTATGGTGTCTAAAGGTTAGGTTTTCATCGATAATTAGCCCTAAGAATTTTATTTTATCTAATTGCTGGATAGGTTCACCATTTATCGTTACATTTACAGGAGTTTTATTGTTATACGGCGGCGCCGTGGCCGAGTGGTTAGACCGCTCGCCTTCCACCGAGGCGGCCCGGATTCAATCCCAGGGACCTGCATGTGGGATTTGTGGTGGATAAAGCGGCGTCTGGGCAGGTTTTCTCCGGGTTCTCCGGTTTCCCCCGCCATTCATTCCACCAACTGCTCCATCACCTTTCCTTTCATCCATTTCACCAACATTTCGTTTCATCTACTTCCTTCATCCCATACCAGGCATCGGGCTGATCACCCATCCTGGATGCTCTGTCTGACCCATGAGTGTCTGCTCCTCGACGGGCCTCTGACCCCAGGCACCCGCTTGTAAGTCCTGGGGGGTGTAAGTCCTACATAAGAGGAGGGTAAACAGATAATGAATGAAAAAAAATTATTGCTATACCCGTTGTTGCGGTGTTGGAACATCACTGTTATTCTTTTTTGAAGATTAACTTTCAGGCTATTGTTTGTAAGATAATTGTAAATAATTTGCATTTCTGTGGTTATTATTTTCTTCATTTTGTTTACTTGATTGTGTCCAAATATTAATGAGGTGTCATTTGCATACATCACTGTTTTGGAGTGTGGAGTTATTGGAAGATCATTTATATAAAGTAAAAATAGTATTGGCCCTAGGACAGATCCTTGAGGTACTACCACTTTGACGTTTTTTCCATAATCGGATGTGATATATTCTGTGTTTACTCTTGGTTCTGACTACTGTACATTGTTTCCTGTTTTCAAGGTAGGATCTTAATATTGTGTGAAACTTTCCTCTTATGCCATATTTCTGCAGTTTATTCAGCAGCATTACATGTGATACACTGTCGAACGCTTTAGATAAGTCAAGGAATATCCTTGCGATCTTCTCGTCATTTTCAAACCCTTGGAGTATAGTATGATATAGCTCTGCTATAGCAGTGGTTGTGGAGTGATTTTTTCTGAATCCATGTTGGGATTTACTTAGTATATTAAATTTATTTAGAAAGTTAAGTAATCTATTATTTAGCACTTTTTCGAAAACTTTAGCAAAGACAGAAGTTAAGGAAATAGGCCTATAATTTTCTACTTTTGTTTTATTGCCTTTTTTAAATATTGGCCGAACTATGCTTATTTTTAAACAATCAGGGAAGATTCCTCAATTAGTGATGTATTTATCAGGTGCTCCAGTATATCTAGTAAGGCATATTTACAATGTTTTAGTATTTTTGTGGATATTTCATCCCATCCTGTCAACATATTATTATTTAGTTTGTTTATTATTTTTTCTAATTCTGTTTTAGTGATTCCTTTTAGATAAATGGAAGATAATAGTTCATTTGTCCCCTGAGTTGTATCACTAATCTGTGATGCAGTAATTTGTATCACAAATTACTTAAATGTAAATAATGATTGTAATATGAATATGCATTTTTATGTGACATTGATTTGAGATGTTTATTGATTGTAATTATTGTTGGGAAGTAAGTTTATACTGCCTTACTGAAACTGACAATAATAGCGTGCAATAATGCAGCGAGGGGGTGAGCTGTTTATCATTATTGGAAACGAGGAAGTTACGTAATGTTGGCGCGTTTTATTAGCCAATTGCAGCTCAGTTATAATCTTTAGGCATATCTGGGTGAAGGAGTATAAAAGGTAGGTTAGAGGTAAAGAACCCGTCAGTTCATCAAAATTCTTTGTACAGTACACGTCGCCTTCAGTCCGTCGAAAATATTTGTATGATACACGTCGCCTTCAGCCCAGCAGAAATATTACACGTCGGCTATCGATTCGCAAGTTACGCGTATAAGAGTTATGAAAAATCTCAAGTATGGTAAAGTTAATTATACAAAAGGTTGAAGTACGTGGATTAAAAGTGATCAGTAAGAAGTTGTTATAACAGTTTCAGTTTGGCGAGTGTCAAGATCAATGTGTAAATGTGATAGTAAATGTGTTCGACAATAAAAGTGTAAAACAAATTCTTTCATCAGTGTTATCTTTGGATAAAAGATTCCTTTCCGTTTATACAACCTGTATAAAGAGAAGTGCTTGACCGAAAAGATCATAGCTAGCCGGGGGACAGTAAACCAAAATTAAATAAAATAACAGTAGCATTCTTTCAAACAAAAACTAATACTGCCGCAAATTGCTAACACCAGATGGAGCTAACAAACCTAACAAATGAATCACGTCACAAGATGGCTTCACCATGTTGAGTAAACACATACACAAATAACATTATAAATTTACCATCGCAAATTGGCTCCCAAATGTGGGGCTAACAAATACAAACATATACAAATAATGTTACTTCATCTGACTGATTTTATCGATTCCCATTTTTAAAAAGTAATTATTGAGTAATTAAAAAGTATAAAAATATTTACCACCCTAAACCCAGCTACTGCAGCAATACATTAGTTCAAACTTTTGTCCCTATAATTGTTTTGAGCAGCATTTATTTATTGTTATGTTATCCACACATATTTGATGGTATTGATATGAATATTGTATTTATTTGCTTAATTATGAATGTGTGTCTTGTTTATGCACATTATATCCAGAATTAAAACTTATTTATTAATATAATATGTCATGGCTAACCCTACACATGTTTATAAATAAGGAAAATTAACATCATTATTTCAGATAGCCATGAAAGCTAAACTTGTTATTTTGCTACAAAGCAAACAGAAGATATAATAGTAGTATTGCCAAGGAGAAATAAATAACCTTCTTCTGGTAAAAAAAAGTCAGGATTCTGCCAGCATTCACACCATACAGACTGACCTACTTGTACGGTTGGCTCCCATCATCAGAGTCAGACACCTTCCAGAAACTTGTCAGGTGATGTTAGTGTAACTAATTCCGACTCACTTTAAGTAATTCCTAATTTTGATTCTGAGTTATGCTGCTCACAAACAGATACACTGGCAGACACACTTTTCTACTCAAGGAGCCTCAAAGCATGTATTTGTGGTGAAATGTCAGTAACAAATTTTTGGGTGGAATGGAATACTTACTATACTTAACTATTAGAGAAAGTAAAAAGGCTTAAACACTTAATTGGTGTAATCTAATCTACATTCTCAGCCAATCATATTGTGTCCATACCTTGAGTAAGTGAAGAGATCTTTCTCACAGAGAAACAGTCACCCCTTCTGAGTCGTTCAAATTGCTCTCCAATGAGACATACAAATGTTGGACCTACGAGAGCACCAGGAGGAGGAATCTCTGCCACAGCGCCCACATCATCCACAGATTTGTACAATGATCCACAATCTGTAATACAAAGATGGTGGAATATCAGAACAAACCTTATCACTAGATTAGTGGAGTTTGTGCATTTGCATAACTGTAATTAGGCAAGTCAGGTGACATTTGTATTCAAGGACAGCTAACCTCAACCCAAAAGTCTGCTCTGGTTAACTTCACTTCATTCAGTTATTATATCAGCAGTAGTAATTATTATACGAGATTGGTATTATGTGACTGACTGCGTTATTTGGGAGTGGAGTGGGTATTAGGGATGGGACAGTTTTTGGGAGGAGAAGGGGTGCTGGGGTTGTTTTTGTGAGAGGAGGGGCTGTGTTAGGGATGGGGTTTCACGGAGGCGGTCTTGGGGAAGGGAGGGGAGTTTTAGGGTTGATAACGGGGCTTTTGGGAAGGGGTTTCTATAGGAGGGTAGGAGGTGTTAGAGAGGAGATTTATGGGAGGGAAATGGGGTGTTAGGGAGGGGTGTTCTGGTATATTTTGGGAGGGGTGCGGGTTTAAGGGCATAGCAGGGGTGTTAGGTTGGAGTGGGAGTTTTTGGGAATGGAGGGGGTATTATAATGGGGAGGTGGTTTTAGAGGGGAGGGGATGTTAGTGAGGGTGATTTGTTGGAGGGACAGGGTTTAGGGATGGGAGGAGAGAGGTTGTTAGGGAAAGGGGTTTTGGGAGGGTTGTTGGGTAGGGGTGTGTGGGGAGGGGTTTTGGAGAGGGGAAGGTGTTCTTGGTGAGAAGGGGATTTTTGAGGGGACAGCAGTTTTGGAAGGGTGGCATTTTTTGGGGGGGAATGGGTTATTTTGGATGGGAAGGGGTGTTAGGGAGAGGATTTTGGAAAGGGTAGTGGCTTTTAGAAAGGAGGTGTAGGAAAGGGTAGAGGTGTTACGGATGGGAGGGGTTTGGGCGGGGAGAGAGGTGTTTGGGAGTGTTACGGTTATAGGGAGGGGAGGCAGTTATGGAAAGAAGGGTGGGTGGGAGGAATAAGGCACACATGAAATACAAAGATCAGCAGTAGCATATAATTTCTGGGAAACAAATCATAATGTGCAAAATGAAACACAATTAATCAAAATGAGTCAAAACTCAATCAAGTTTACCATTTGGAAGAAACTATTAATACACCAAGAAGTGTATTATAAATTCCAGTTTCCCTAAATGAGAATATTCTCACCTCCAAATACATCCAGGAAAATCATCAATGATCACAGGTGATGATGTCTATGGAACATGTTTAAAGGTAATTTGTAACAATAGTGAAGCTGAGTTTAAACTTCTGTTCAATATTCATTTTTTCAGTGTTTTATTTAACTTCACTGTGCTTTCCAAAAAGTGATAAGGACTTGCTGAAATGAACTTTTATTATTATTATTATTATTATTATTATTATTATTATTATTATTATTGTGCTACTCTAATGGTTAACATGCAGTGCATCAAAGCTGCCTGAGAAGATGAAGGTGTTCTGTGTTGCAAAAAGCAACATTGTCTATTTTCTCCAACTAAGCATCCACACCTGGAGAAAACACCTGCGCTCCTTGGCAAGGTGTGCAGAATCTATGTTCATACACTTTTTCTCAACACTATGCAAACACTGCCACTTAGAGAGGGAGTTGTATTCTGAACAGGGAAGATGTTGCAACACTGTGTTTCACTCCATATGAAGTTAACATCTATGTGTCATTTATGATTTCCTTGCATTCCTTGGCTGAACATATTTCACATTTCTGTATACAAAGTTAACCAAATGATGTTACCTGAGAATCCATAACTTCACGAGGACCGTCCCAGGACTTGGCACGAGAAAGACCACACACTTCTCGCCAGACCAGGTCTCTACCTCTCTGTATGTTAAGGGCTGGCAGATCCAGACCACATCTCCCTGGAAGAGCTTGTTAGTCAGTTCCTTGGAGAAGAAGTAATAAAAACGTGGCCAGTCCACGCAGGAAGTTGTCGTATGCACCATCATTGTAAAGTGGGAAAGGTGCAAACTGATGTTGACTCAGGACTAGGTTTTCACGTACGTTCCCAAATCTGCTGTAGACTCTGCAACAGAGATTTCCTACCATGTTTGTAGAGGAAGTATTCCATAATTTTATACACATAGCAACCAGCTCTTAAAACATTTGACTATCGCTTAAAGCCTACCATATTCACCTTGCACCTACAAGAAAATTAGCAATAAGATAGTTTCTGCAAATGTTTATCTCGATTAACATGAAGTAGATGGAGAATAAGCATTTGTATAAATAGTTTGTACAAGAATAGTCAAAGTCATGTGAGTGCAACACATAAGATTTTTAAGTAAGCATAGATCTTTATGGCCATTGTAAAATTTATGCACAACATAAGACATTAACAATATATATGCAATGTTTCAAAGGGGTGGCGCAATTCCCCCTTGATAATATTGCCATTCGTGCAGCAAGATAGGCCAAAGCTGCTGGTTCCCTTGCTGATTGGCGTATGCATCAAATCATGATCCATGAACTGTCCCCATTGCATCACCATCATTGTAAGATCCTCAGAAGGGTGGTCCATGTCTTTAGCAAGCTTTGTGCTCACTAGACGTGCGCCGGGCAGTGGTTCTCCATCTGCAGCTTGCGTCCATGGTGCATTCACTCCTGTTGGATAATTAATGCTATTGTTGCGTAACTCAGCTTCAAATCCAACTTGTGCAATGTTTCGCTACATTTTTCTTACATCATTAAGATCTCAGCAACACTGAATTAAAACTTTTCATACCAGAACTGCTGAATACTGTAAATAAATTTATTTTAAAATCCATACAAATCGGCTCACAACGAACATACCACCATGGCACCTCCGATACCCTACAGTTAACCTTAAGCTTCATTCTGACTCAAAACTCCATGCACCTCCCTTCATCTTAAAACAAACATACTACAACTTATGGGAAAATTACACAGATGCTGTAGACATCTTTACTGATGGATCAACAATGACCATGGAGTAATGTATCTCACACACACTATGCTTTATTCATTACTGCAGTATTTTTCCATCTTTTCCTGTGAAGCCTTTGCAGCCAAGAAAGTCTTCAATACATCATTGAGTCTCCTGCGGGTACCAATTTTATCATCGACTCAGACTCATTAAGTACAGTTCATGTCAGCCAACACCCCATTATACAAGATATTCTCCACCTACATCATAAAATTCAACACTCCAGAAAAAAGTAGCCCTTGCATGGATCCCAGCACATGTGGGCGTTAAGGGAAATGGAAAACCACAAAGGAAGCTACTCGACATCTCTCGGTGAGCTGAGAATATTACACCACACCAAGATGTCATTACCAACACAAGATAACAGCTTGTTCAAAAATGGAAGAAGACTCGGTCCAACTCAGAAAGCAACTACATTATGCCCACAAAGTTGTGCCAACAGTTTTGAACCTCTCCGAACTCTCAAACGTCGAGAGCAAGTAGTAATGACTTGCTTCAGAATTGGTCACTGTAAATTCATCCACTTTCATTTTAAATAAGGAACCTACAAGAACATGTGCCTTAGTGTCAAACATATTCTAGTGCACTGCCCCAAGTGCAGTAAATGGGGACTACAAACTGGCATCAGCGACCTATCAAATGATCCCAACAATGAACATACAGTGGAAAAGACATCAATTATCTTACAAAATGTAACATTTATAACCTAATTTGAAATTTTATAAAATTATTAATTCCATGTTACACAACTCTGTACCATATATTATGTAAATGAATGTATGGCCGCAATATACATATAAAATTAAAAAACAAACATATTTATTTTCATCAAAGCTTCATCAATACTATTTCATTTACATCTAATTCTCTGTTGTCTACGTAAAAATACAGATTAAGTTTATGATCCTGTACTTTTATAGCCAATGAATTTCATTCATGTAGGATTTTCGTGGTTAACAATTTCATCTGTACTATCCAAATGTACAATAAAAAGTCAATTTTTATAATCAACTACAAAAAAATTCTGCGTTACATTCACATAACTTTCTCAACTGACTATAGCTTCAACAAACTACTCTCATATAAGCCTTATGTTTGTACCTACATCGGGGTAGAGGAAACAGAATCCATAGTCAGATGTTTAAAAGTGTCTTGTTATTATGCTGGACTTTGAAGTTCCACATTCTTTCCATGACACTGCCAGAAATAAATAATAGTTACAGCACTTAAAAAATCTCTCTTTGTGTTACATTCACATGACACTTTCTACCCACTCTTCCACAAACGTTTCTTACAAAAGCTTATTCTTCTATTTGCTTTTTGTTCGAGAACTTTTGCAGAAATAATTTTATTCCACATTTCATTGCAGGTTTAAGAAGAATACAGTAGGTTTAAGTGATAGTCAAATCACTATGTGTTGGCTTTGAAATTCACTTCTCTTTGCATAAACATGAGAAAAACGTGAATACCGACTTAGCACTTCAAAAAATCTAATGTTACATTCACATAATTTGCTCTACCCTCTATCATTTAATTAATGGGTGTAAAAACTATTCTTATGAAAGTTTACTTTTCTATCTATTTCATTTTTAATCAAGATAAACCTTTCCCTAAATAGCTGCATTACACATTTCGTTAAAGATACAAAAGGAACAGCGGCAGTTTAAGAATGAATACTATATGCTGGCCTTAAAATACCATACTGTTTCCTTGACACTGTGAGAAACAACTGAAAATCAACAGAACTTTAAAAGAATGGCTAAGTATTGAACAATTCGAACCATTAATAACATATATCTTGGAAATGTTATGGAAATAAATTGTGTGATTTATAGAGATCTACATTATTTTGTGGTATATTTTCATGCATCGCTTAATGTTTAACAGTTATACAACACTATACAAAATTCTTTAGGAATGAAGAGGAATTAACAGGCTATTCCCAGAAAATTCAAGATATACATTTTGTTTGACATGTAAATATCTTTTATATATGGTATTTTAATCAACATCATTAAGAATCATTTCTTAGAAAATACAAATTTCAAAAAAATGTTTCATGTGAAGGGTAGTTTGGTGTGAGGGAATTTTCTTGAAAATTTTCAAGTTGCATCTTTGGAAGATACTGAACTTAAATACCAAGTTTGCATTTATCAGACTGTTTTTTTAGTTATGCTGTTCACAGACACACACATGAACCTTTTTCTAAAAATACTTTTTTTTTTAATTCAGAGGGCTTCAAAACACATGTTTCTGGTGAAATCCCGGTATCAAATTCTTGCATGGAATGTAATACCTACTTTGTCCGTGGCAGAGAAAGTAAACATTATGAAGTGTTTGACAATTGAAACCAATAATTGAGAATAACTCAAAAATGATTAATGCATCAGAAAAATTATTTTATATAAATTGTGTGATATAACGACATCTTCATTTTTTTGCAGTAAGTTTTTTCTAGATCTTCCAGTTTACAAGTTTGGCAAAATTCTTTCAGAATGAACAGGACTTAATATCCTATTCCCAGAAAATTCAAATGCACATTTGTATTTGTTTTGTAAATATCTTATTATTTTAATAAAAATTGTTGAAGCCATTTTTGAAAAGATAACAAATATCAAAAGATTTTTTCATATAAACAGAGCTTTGGGGTGGGGGGGATTTTGTTCAAAATCTTCATGTCACATCCTTGGGTTAAGTTGTTCTCAAACACACGAACACACTCAATTTTTTTCTAAAACTGCTTTTGTTGGATTTAGGGAATCTCAAAACTGGTGAGATTTCTGGTCAAATCTTGACATAGGATGTCTGGGTGGAATGTAACATTTCCTCTACTTGCTATACATGTAATAAAGACATTCAATTTGCTTACCATCTCCATATTTTGGAGGAGGAATCCTCTGCAGTACATATCCTGCGCTCCCTGATCTCTCATTGGCCGGATTATTACATGAACCATCTGCCAACCTGTGCTTGGATGACTGACGGGTGTCTGCTATGACAGAGTTGAGCACACTGAAGGTGGACAGGCGAAACATCCTTGATCAGGACTCAGTTGGAACCTATTCAAACAAGAAAATTCTTCATTAGGAGCTGATGCTATTTTCAATAACGTAATTTACTTAGAACATTTCATGCAATCAGATTTAGTTTAGTAAATGAATCATCTAAACTCTCTTTGGAAACATAGCTCTGATGTTTTATACCTTAAATGCTATAACTGCTATACTTTAGGGGGACAATGACATTGTGCAGTGTTATTAATTGGCATTTCCTCTTTAATGTGATGTATCATTGTAGGCACAACATTTATATTTCTAAAACACTGTGTCCCCCATTTTGTACTGTGAATGTTGCACCACTTCACCAGAAAGATAACCTTTAACCCATCTTTTGGGGAAGGTTTGCTCTACAGATTGGTACTACTGTTAAGTATGTACTCAAGCAAAGGTTTGATTCTTTCTTTGGAATATATGCAAGTTTGATTTCCTCCATTTTTATTACTTTCTCTACTACGTATAGTAAGTAGGGGAAGTATTGTATTCCATCCAAAAATTTGATACCGAGATTTCACCGGAAATACATGTTTTGAGACACCCTGAATCCAAAAAAAGCATTTTTTGGAAACATGTCCGTGTGTGTGTCTGTCTGTCTGTGAACAGCATAACTCAGAAACGAACAGTCGGATAAAAACCAAACTTGGTATTTAGGTTCAGTATCTTCCGAGATGTGACACGAAGGTTTTCAAGAAAATCCCCCCACCCCAGACTACCCTTTACATGGAACATTTTTCGAAAATTTTAATTTTATCAAAAATGATTTTGATTATATTACCATATGTTTAAGATATTGTCATGACAAATGAAATGTATATCTCGAATTTTCTGGGAATGTCTCCAAAAGTATTCTTCATTGTGACCGACTTTTGCATAACTGGTAAACCATAAGAGATAGACAAACTTTTACTACACAAAAAATGTAGATCGCGTTAAAATACATAATTTATGTCATATACATTTTTTTTTGTTGAGTGAACCGTTTTCGAGATATTGCTTGTTATTCCCTTAAATTTTCCAATACTTATACTTTTTCTCAAATTCGTTATTCATTTTTTGGGTAAATTGTCATACTGTTTCCCTCGTTTGTGTCACTTTTGCCCGCATTAGGTCTTACGCTGCTCTAACGTAATGCTGCCAACATATGAATAATGCCACCGAAGCCAGTAAGATACTCAGCCTCAAAGCGTAGCCGAGAGATTGAGGGCCCTCAGCCTCAAAGCGTAGCTGAGGGATGTTTTTTAGAAGGAGAGGAGTGCAGCAAGTTGCGGCCGATAGGCCGCAACTGCGAAGCGACGACAGAGCGTAGCCCAGGGATCTGCGCGTCTAAAACTCCAATGATTCACGTTCACAAAACAACAGCACATCGCATATTCAGTGCATTTCACTGATTATTTAGGTTGGCAGTACCCACTTTGCATGGAAAAATGGCTACGTTTGTTTGCTTCCTAACGCTATTTGCCTATATAAATAAAACACTTAAAACGGGTGGGCAGGTGGGTACTAGATATTGGAGAGACCACATCATGTTCTAAAATCACTCCTAAGGCAAGTAATTTCATTGCTTTTTCACTTCCTTAGTCCTAATTTACGTGGGCAAAAGAAAGACCTAATGCGGGCAAAAGTGACACAAACGAGGGCAACAGTATGACAATTTAGCCCATTTTTTTGTCCTGGACATGCAAAGAGAATGCAACCAGCGCTTAAAACATTTGACTATCGCTTAAAACCTACCACATTCCCCTTGCATCTACAAGAAAATTAGCAATAAGATTGACATCTCGATTAACATGAAGCATTTGGAGAATAAGCGTTTGTAAAAATAGTTTGTACAAGAGTAGAGAAAGTTATGTGAGTGTAACACATCAGATTTTTTTTAACACTTTTGTTCATGAACACTGGCAAATTAATGGAAACTGAAACTAAGATGTTAAACATCTTCTGTGTTACATTCACAAGACTTTCTCTTCCCATTATCATTTATTTTTATGTAGCTTCTACAAAATATTTTTATGAAAGCTTATTTTTCTATCTACTTCATTTAATTGAGATAAACCTAGAAATAGTTTCATTGCAGGTACAAGGGAGATAAGGAAACCAAAGTAGGTGGCTATTTCCTCTTTCCAAGACATCAAGAGAAACAACTCAATAGCAACAGCACTTCTTAACTGAAATGGAGAGGAGAAAAAAAGGGGGAAGAAAGAAAGACTGAAAAAACACAAGATGTTAAGTTGCGCTGCAACGTTAAAGCGACAACTGGCAATATTTGTTTGCTCCAACACTAAATTCCAATACAGGTATTTGGTACTGTATGCAGTTAATCCTCAACCCCTACCCCACATTCCAAGAAATATTGTACCGTTATAACAAGTGTTAACTACTTGCACTTTACTGCTGGTGTTGGTCAGTGTGGTTTTATTTGTGTTTAAGACGTCAGCAAAATGAAAGCATGTTGTAATAAGCATTGAACAGAAACTCAAAGCCACTAGTGACAGAGGGATTCAAAGCATTAGAGGTAAGAAACACTACAAATCTTAAGGGAAATACTGAATTATGGCACTATCAATAACACACAATTTTTGCTTTTAAGTTGTCTTCTGTTTTGTTGACCAAAGCAGTGAATGATTACTGCTTATCAAACGTGGCATGATGTAGCTGCTGACAAGTGTTGCAAACAGAAAGTTCAGAAAAAATCACTGAAACAGTCCCTGTAAATACTGTAATGCATATTTTAATACTATATACACCAGTCATTTTTTAGTTAACATTATACATACATTTGTGAGACAATTATTTTCTTCCTTTTGCTGCTTGAAATGTTACAATTGACAATTTAAAAAAAATAAAAAATGCTCTTTCTGAAATAGCTCTGCTCCCCTTTAGTTCTGTTAAGTGGGGTTCTAGCTGCCACAATCACACAGAGGAAAGTCTCTTTTAAAATTGTATGTAGAAAGCAGGTGTATGTGCAATTTCAAGCTCATTCTTGAAAATATAGATAAATCTTGACGTATTTAAACCATGGAATAAGATTATCGCTGTGATTAATTACTGGACTGGTGGACATAAATCTCCAGTTATGAAAAATTTCATCCATTAGGATTTTAAGACCATCATTAACAGGTAACTGAATATTGGCAATATTTCCTGTATCTCTTGCCGCTTTTGCTAACGAGTCCATTCTATCATTTCCTGGAATGTTAGAGTGGCCAGGGATTCAAACAAGTTTTATAGAAATACCTTCAGTATATGCTTTGCAAATAAGAAATTTTATTTTTATTTCTAAAATGTTCAGATTTTTCAATGGCCCAGATTTCATTAACTTAAATAGAACACTTTTAGCATCTGTAAATATGATATTGTTTTTCAATTGTTTCTTTCTAATTTAAAAAATGGTAGAGAGTTTCGGCAGAATAAATTGACCAACGGTGATCTAGCTGTATTAATACTTGAAGGTTAAGATTTTGACGCCAAAACACAGCTCCAACACTAAGTGACTTGTCCTTAGATCCATCAGTAAAAAGCCTGTTCCAATTTTGGATGGGATACTTTTCAGTATATTCAGAGAATATTCTGGAATGAAGAAATCACGAGATTTTTAAAATGTATCAATGTCTATACTGAAGTTGTGAAAAGAATAATGCAATCTATGCAAAACTGAGGGTGGCAAGGAAAAGTTGCAATATTTAAAAAATTATTGAACTTGTTCCAGGAGAAAAATAAAGGTATATCATAGAAGTTTTCTTGATTGCAGCCTGCCGTTACGGAGTGTTGAAAACTTTTTATGGAGATATACAATCTGTCTTGAGTGTTCATCATTAGTTTGCCGATAAACTTTGATGCAAACATTTCTTGCCGAACAGATGAGATAAATCCAACTTCATTTAAAGTGAATTGCAATTCTGAATTCCCTGATATTTCGAAAATTAGTTTTGCAATTCTGACAAACTCACTGTATTCATTGGAACAACAGGTAATTTGTGAAATATAATGCAGCTATATTCATTAATCGGATGAATGATGTTATTAAAAAGAGCCATCAAGGTTAACGGGTAAGCACTCCAATCTCTTCCCATAAGAAATGTGAAGATATTGAATCTGCGTTTATTTAGTAATAATGCTTTCAAGAAAACTTGAAGTCCAGAGTAATTCCTAAGAATTTTCTAGAAGATTTGGGAACAAGAAGTTGTAAGACAGTTACTTTCCATAACATTAAGAGAACTAGTTCCCAATACAACTGAAGGCATAAAATTATCACATTTCAGGAATGACTTACCATTGTATCATATTTATAAATGAAGCTGATGCCAAAACTTAAACCAGGAGGCGAATCCCTTTGTCCCATTCTTGTTGGTGAATCAACATCTTTTAATAAAGATATATTTTGTGAAGCCAAGTAATCAACCAATGGAAGTTTGAAGATCTCTGAGATGCTATCCAGATGAGGAACGTAAAAGTTGAAATTACCAAATATCAAAAGATCCTTGTGAGATTGAGGTTGGAGAAGAAAATCCCAATAAGAAATTGAAAAGTTTCTGTTTCGTTTTTGTTACATACGAAAATTGGTTTCATATTGCCTAATACTAATCCTTAAATTGAATGGTCATCATTTTCTAAGATTTCATATGAATTTACAGCAATCTGTTTTTTAATTCATGCCAGCACTCCTCCACCAGTGCTAGGTCTGTCAGATCTTATGATTTTATAATTATGAATAGATATATTATGGCATTCTCTGAGCCATGTTTCAGAAAGAAAGAAAATATCAAATTTTTTATTTGTTAGATATGCTAAAAAGTCATCCTTTTCATTTTTGAAACTTTAAGCATTCCAATTTAAGATGTTTCATTTTGTTATATTAAATACATTGAATTTATTAAGGAACCCATGTTTTAGTTTAATGAAGCAGGTGTCTTCTTTTTACTTTTTACTTTGTTTATTGGAGCGCTGTTTGAATTACAAAATGTGCTTCTTGCACCCAAAGGGTTTTTGTCAGCAGTGTTAACACAATCTGAATTTTCAGAATTATTAATCATTTTTCTGTAGAATTGGGTTGTTAACTGCATTTATTGAGGCATATGTTACAGGAGATGAGATCTACCATTTGGACAAATTAAAGCTGATTCCATTTTAAGATTTTGGATTTGGTGACTAGTAGTTAATTGATAGGAGAGTTCTTCTTTTGACAGTCTAGGTATTTTAGCTGGGAACTGAGTAGTATCATTGTACTAATTGAGTAGTATCAACTAAGAAGATTGTTATGGGAAGAGGAAGAAAGATGTTGAATATCTTGAGCTAAGCGAAGCAAGATTATCTTGAGAACTTGTTGTTTTAGTAACAACAAAATAGGATGATTTGGATTTAATGGTATTGATAGCTTCACATCTATGTACTCTATGTTCATATAGGTACTTCTTTTATAATCTCTTATTCAAATTTAAACACTGGCCAGTCAAGATTTATTACCTTTGTGATTACATTTACATAAGATGCAGATGATATCCGAAGCCAAACATACAGAGAGATTATATTATTCACCACAGCTACACATTTTGTTATATTCCTACAGAATCTGACTATATGTCCAAATTGTTGACTTTTTTTTTTTTTTTTTTTTTGCATTGAATAAGTAGACTTCTTAAATTCATCTTTACAGCAAACTCCATAAATGTATGCCCTTGACGTAGTATTTGCAATTAGAGTACTGATTGCTTTGCAATCCACTGTAGTTCTCCATTGGAATCTACACTTTTTCTTGAAATCTGTGTGAATGTACTATTTCAATATCATCATTGGTTTTAGCTACCTCTTTTGTCTCTTCTATCATTAAATCTGCATCAATTCCTCCCACTATAACTTTGATTAATATATTATATCTGCGGATAAAGGAATTTACTGAGTATTTTTAATCAAAATCAGATAACAGGAAACCGTTAGCTTCGTGAAAAGTATTGACATGGATTTCAGCTTTATTCTTTCCTATTGATACTACTGGCTTGAAATTCAAATCATTTTCAAAAAGTATTTGCTATATTTCATTGGATGCATCATATTAACATTCTTATTTACTCCTACTATATGAAACACAAAAGAGCCAGAATCTTTGTAATTATATAATAATTTCCTGGTATCTCCATTTTTATTAGCTTCCATATCACTTAATTACATATGCTTTTATTTATTTGTTTGCATTTTTTAATTAAGTTCTTCTATGCCATTTTGGGTTTTCATTCATAACCCCCAAAGGGAGAAAAAAAATAATTACAAAGGATATTATTCCAAGGCAAATAAAATTAATATATAGGAATATACAATGAATAATTAGGAAAAGAAGAACTAATGAATTATTCATTACGCTATCAGCCTAAATAATTATGATTAGTTAGCTTATTTCCTTTGAAAATGAAAATTCAATCCACACCAACTTGGCGTGTTAACTTGGGTTATTTAAAAAAGGTGTTTTGCACACTCATGGTCAATTTTAAAGAATTTTTCTACTTTGTAGGAATCATTGTTTAAACTATTGTGATATGAACATTTAAAACAAATAATGTTTATAGAGATATTAAGAAACATTATTTTAAAAGTGGCAATGTATTTCATCTCTGTAGCAGGAAATACATTTTGATTTTAATTAATATCACAAAAAACGAATTACGTATAAAGGTGAAACATTGTTCACATGCTTCTTTAATTCCTAATAATATCTTGCAAAAATTCAAGTTTCTGGCTTGATTTAAATATCACGGACATACTGCATTACTTTGGTCTTCATTGAAAACGACGGTAACCAGCATTGCATTGATCTTCAAAGCCAACATAGCTGAAAACACGATTGAGAGCCCTCAGTCTCAAGGCGTAGCCAAGGGATTGAGAACCCTCAGCCTCAAAACGTAGCCGAGGTATATTTTTTTAGGAGAGGAGTGTAACAATTGCGAAGCGACGACAGGGCGTAGCCGAGGGTTTCACGCTGGCAACAATTCCTTCCAAAAGCCGCCAAAAACGACTATATAAGAAGAGCCGCTTAACTGTTACTTTTGTTAACGTTTTCAGTGAAGACCAAAGTAATGCACAAAAGCCAATATCACTTTTGTTTTTCCACTTCCCTGCAACGATACGAACTTTACGTAATGTCATTAGTTATACTTCTGAACGCACTTCCAATTACCGCCAACACCTCACTACGATAACTACAGGAAACTGCCTTTACTTCCTCTTTTGTCTTATGGCGCCGAGTTACAACTTCGTGACGGATGAGGTAACAATTTATTGCGACATATTTTGATTTTGAATTCTTCAAGATTAAGTTAAGTCTATTTTACAATTACTTTTGACCGTTTTGATATTTGGATATTTAATGGATCATGATTAAAGCATGATTTTTGTTAACATTTTCGTTTTATTTCGGGCATCCGCTTTTGTATTGCTTTTGAAAATTTAATTGCTATTCTAAGTTCGGTGGTAAGATATAACGTGAAATTGATTTATCTGTAATACAGTTTAACATACAAGCAAGTTACGGTAAACATTTATATATTTATTACGTTTCTTGGCAATTTTCTTAACTATACAAGGCCTACTTTAAGTATTTTTCCTTGGCCGCGTTAGCTAGTAATGCGCACTATCGAATTATTCGAGTCGCGTAACTATAGTTTTATCCCATTGCTGCATTGGTGCTACATAAGTTATTTAATAATGTTACTATTTTATTGATACCTTCGGGATCGATTGTCCCAAACACGTACCAATGCAACATGTCAGCCCCTTTCCGGAGAGTGTAGAGTAATTACCTTTTTATTTCCTTGATGTAAAAGTATTGGTAATTAGTTACATCAATTACATCACAGGATGTTGCCAAGCAAGAAATATAAATATGTAGTTGGTCCAGGGAATACAGTTTGTCGTAAAAATGTGCATTAGTATTAACTTTTCATAAGCATACATTAAAAACAAATATTACACAGTCAAGCACCGCAACAATGTTGGGGAAAGGTGTATAACCTTGGTGTAGTGCTATTAAATAAAAGCCAAAACTTTACTTCCAAACCTTAACCAACCTCTTTTCTGCATAATAGAAGTTGAGGTTGTTGCTTTATGTTCCATAGTTAAAGGCCACAAACATTTCTAGTTCCGCACCTCTTTGGATACTAAAATCGAGCACGTATAGCTTATAGCTATGGTTTGCATTTCACAATTCAATACCAAATATCAGTTACCTAAATTTAAGCCCGAGCACTGCAATGAGAGAATATGAACTACTTTTATTACTAAACCAGAGCCTCCCCATTTAGTGACGAATAAACTATGGCTAATTCAATATACCCTCAAATCAAATAGCAGCGAACTAGTAAATGCGCTGTACCCAGCACCATAACCTAACTCATCTACAATAAGACAACCTTAAACTATGAATATATTTCTTTGAATCTTTATTTTAAACCTTCTCAAGTACCTATTGAGTTATATTGGGAAACGGTATGCTTTTACAAACCATATTAATGGAATTAATATTACAACTGGTTGGGCTGGGCAAATGATACCGCTGCTCGAACACTACCATTAGGCGATATTTCTCGATACCGTGTCGACACTACTCGAACGCATGATGTAATTTGTGCTCGGAACTTCAGATGTCTCAAAGGGAATGTTAGTTGCTCGTTTCACAAAATAAGCAATGACCCGAATGAGAGGCAAGCCGTTTTACGGTTTTATTGAACTATATAGGTAGGTTGTAAGTCAATTTGCGAAATAATTTTGCGTATCGTTTGCTAATAGCTGAAATATTACGTCCTTCCTATTAAACAAATTATTCTGAATGTCATAATCGCACATATAACTTATGTCACATTCTATATGCCTAAATAATAACAAGAAAGCGAGATATTCGGAAGGCGTGAAAATGGCATTTAGAGCCCATAAGGAGCTGAAGCGTTTATAGTGAGATATCTTATACTTTCATTTTCAAACTGCAGTTTTGGATCTCACTGTAGATTTTCCCATAAAATTATTGTTTACAATAACAAAGTCCGTAAAGATTCGTTTTGGGACACGAACGCCATATGCATGTATATTACTCCATGAATTAGAATGCCTATTATAACGTACTTTTAAATCCGAATGAAGCTTAGTTATAAGTTGTGTATGCTCTTACTTCATGCATTTTGCGTAAACAATCAGCTTTTTAGAACCGAATTAAAAATCTGGCTTTTTCATACGACAGTCATTCCTTACTGTCTATTATATTCGATAGTAGCAATCGTTAACTATATTAATGACGTCATTTTTAGTAAACTCCGTGTGTCGGTGTGTGTTGCCCCTCTTAAAAATTTAGTCCGTGAATGTTGCCCCTCGCTAGAAATGAAGTCCGTGCGTCGTTAAAAGTAAACCCCGTGCGTGTTGGCCCTCACTATTGCACAACTCAAATCGTGCGCATTGCAAGTGGTACGAGCTTCTTTATTTGAAACTCGCGCCGAATATTGTGGAGTTTATTCACAAATTACTTTAGTTTTGGAAGCCTTAATGTACTGGTTTATCACACAGTTAATTTTTATGCTCCTCGCTGGAAATGAAGTCCGTGCGTCGTTAAAAGTAAACCCCGTGCCTGTTGCGCTCACTATTGCATAACTCAAATCGTGCGCATTGCAAGTGGTACGAGCGTCTTTATTTGAAACTCGCGCCGAGATATTGTAAGAGTTTATTCATAAAATACTTTAATTTTAGAAGCATTAATGTACTGTTTTATCACACAGTTAATTTTAATCATCTCAGCACCCGAATACTTCAATCAGGTAAATACTTTGAAAGCATCCTATTAATAATTTTTCGGATCAAATCTGGCGTCAGAATATTTAAAATTTGTTTCAGAAATTTAGTTCCTATTGTAAATTCAACAATAAAATTTTAGTTTTAACAATATATAGATTACTCTGCTTGTTGAAACAGGAGCCAATATTAATTTCCATTTTTTCTGAACAATCGTATTTGCCTTCAAAAAGGCATATTTGCACATAAAATAGGAATATTTATTCATTTACATATGCTAGTTTTGACATTAAATAAGAAATCAGGGACAGGGATGAGCACTAAATTATTTTAAAATTGGTTCCCATGCCATCTTTCGTTCCCTGAATTTCCTGCCGGACTCCCCTGCTTGTGGTAAAAATCCATTCCATGCGCTAACAAACTGCAGCGCATCTTCCGCGTCTGTTTGAAACTTAAAATTCTGCGTGTGTTGAGGACTTATCCACGAAATACTAAGGTATGGAAACCTTGGCTTTTACTATTGGCCATCTTAACACTTATTTTTAAACTTGGTATGTCGATATCATAATGGATGTTCAATGTTTTTGCATTAATTTAAAAATGAATTTCTGAACATGTTGCCCTAAATTAAATATATCAAAACATTTATTACGTTTGAAGAATGCATTTTAATTTACAAAAAGCTGTCATTTATCATAATTTAAGAATATTACTAATATTTTTGAAAGTTTAATGCTTTACTTCTGCAAATAATTTGGCTATAATTATCAACTACCTTAATTTTTTTAAATTTTAAAAATTATTTGGTTTTTGAAAATATTCTGTGCAGTTTTCAGTATTATACAGAAGAGAAAATATCTTTAGCATTTGCTAATTTTAATGCTTGGAAATTCCTGATTTCCAGAACCATGGAAGATCTAAAGCAGTGTTTACTTATGGCATAATTATTGTTTTTATTTTCTTTACAGCTTAGGTACTTAAGGTCGTGGAAGTATTTAACTCAGCGCAAAAACTTTTATTAAGATTTAACTGGAACAGCGTGTTTAAAGGTTCCTTGAATTAGGAAAACTGTTTTTGAGGAAAAGATCTGCTACCCACCCATACACAACACAAGGTATTTATGTAACACTAAATATTGCTTTGCATTTTATTTTGTTTAAAACAGTGTTTAATTACAATATATATTTAAGATATTGGCATGGTAAATTAAATGAAGTGATTTTATTCCCATTGAACGTTATATAACTGCAAAACTACCTATATATAGACAAACGTTTACTTAAAAAAACATAGAAGTCAAAAAATATACCATTTGTGTCAAGTAATAATTTATTTTGTAGCATTAGTCATTTCCAAAATATTCCATGTTGTATGATTATGTGTTTCCAAATTAAGTGTAACCTAATGGTAGAGTCATAAGAGTTTCTTTTTTTTCCCTTCGCATGAGCTCATTACTATGAATTTATTCCTCCATGCTTGCAATAAAGTTCTGGATGTTGTATGTGACCTAGCTCTTATTGCTCAATTTGAGCTTGTTATTATAAGCAATGTAATGTGGAGAGAAGCATAAAGTAAGGGAGACATGTGAACTTTTAATGGGTAGAGAAAGTCATGTGATTGCTGCACTAAAGAGTTTTTTAAATCTCTATTCCAAGAAGTGAGGTGTGCTTTTGTTGAACATAACAATAGTTACTGAATAAGTTGCAATAACACAAGTTCACGTATCTTGTAATTTTGATAACTTGCGTATTCTGTCAGATAAATGACAAGTAATCCAGCGTTAAGATCTGATACCTTGAAGGTTAATGTGCCATAGTAGCTCAGTGATATAGCACCAGCATGGGAACTCAAGGATCCATGGTTTGAGCCCCAGCTGTGGCATTCAATGTTTCAAATCTGATTCAACTTTAAAACTTGGTGAAACCCAAATTAACCGTAACAGCGGTTAACTATAAACCACTAGAAATTAAAAAGTACCCACAGCATTAAGGTAAGGTGTGATTTGTCTTGAAGGTTTACAGCAATGCTTCAATCAGACGAGAAAGTTTAATGTTCATCCCACATGTACCTACAGCATCAGCAAGGGTTTCCATTTATTTCATTTACAGTAACAGATAGTGCATGTTTTGGGATTTGTCAAAACAGCAGATGATACAATTCAAGTGACATTAAAGCTAAAGTAATATGTACAAGAGTTGGGTTCAATATCCTTGATATTTGAAACATAAATAACACATATATTACTTTCAGATATTTATTAGCAGCTAGTAATTCATTAAAATCCTCCAGTAAATAAAAATGATTTTAAGTGGTTCAGTGTAAAATATTTTGGTGGTTCCTATGTTCCTTAGATATGCAGGTAAGTTATAATATAATTTTAGACTGTTATGTTTAAGAGAGTTTCGATACAATTTGGTTTTATGTACAAGGAGATTCAACTTATTTATATTCTGATACTACGAGCATGAACTTCTGAAGTTATGGTGAAATCATCAAAATTGGACTTAACATAACATTTTGTAACCTGGCAACAATCACGTGTATGCAAGTTTCCGACCTCACTTTGTTTTGATAGATCACTAGTGATGAATGATCCACTCAAGGCTATGCTTTATCAGCTGTGAATGTCAACTGTCAGTTGTAAAGTGCACCATTGTGCACCTCAAAAGTGAAAGCTTATTCAAACATCTGCGTTGTGCGAGAATTAATTCAGAATATTCTTATTATTGTTGCTGTTAGTTCACTGAAATGCCTACCAAGAAATTCACGCTTGAACAAAGAATTTATATGTACGATACAAATGTAAAAACTGAATCATGCAGACAGTTTCAGGAGACTTTCCTGATACTCCAGTTCCAAATAGAGACACGGTTAGATGTCTAGTTAATAAGCTTAAGACAACGGTAACACTAAACACTAAACATAGGCAGTGTAAAAGATGTGTCCTAATGGAGGAAAAAAAATTGACAAAATTGGCAAATCATTCGAACTCTCTGCAAAGAAGTCTCTGAGATGTGTTATACAACAAAAACCTCTGTTCAAAAATCTGCTAAATTTTTAAAATTGAAACCTTACAGTGAGACTACTGTTCACAAATTACAACTTCACGAAGATGAGGAGTGTCTGGACACACCTATAACAAGGTTAGTACTCAGTATACTGCATGTTACTGTCACCCGTCAGTATGTAATCTGGAAGTTTTATAACAGAAAATCCTCCAGTGCAGCAGAGCACACATACACGTGATCTGCAGCCGGGCTATGAAATGACCACTCTGTATTAGGAAGTGTTCCCTACAGCTTTCTCTGGTAACAGTTCCATATTTACCTTTTAGTTAAGATGGTAAGAAATAGTGACTTAAGTAACAAAAATGCATATAAGAGTGGAGTTATGAACAATTACAAGACCTGTAACTCACCCACTTAAGACATTTTGTTATATAGTAAACTCATCGAGATATGTCAACAAACTACTCCACTTTGTTAATACTGCTCATATGCAGGAGAAACTGCCAACCCAGCTGTATTAGCATAATCTGCAAAAATAGCAATGTTTTTACTTCTTCTTTTACATACACTCATTAAGAATTAATCTGTACCTATGTATCATCATTAAACTCAAGATTTAGGTGAGCATGTAGTGTTCACTCTCACCTCCTTTACTGTACAGTTTCCGATATCATATGTGTTATTTGAATCCAATTCATATATACGCACACGTAAACCTAACCTCAAAACCATAGGACACTATGGTTTCACTGAGGCAAGAAGAGGCAATCCGGTCTCCACTCACCTCATATTCATTTCTTCTTTTGTTTAATAACATTCTTTAATATTAATCATATTTCAATCTTCCTGAAATATTGGTACCTCTTCAGGATAAACTACATGTATTACGATAGCTACAAAGTGTCTACCACTGGCCAAACTGTCACTTAATTAGTCAAGGTAAGTATGGAACAAAGTCACTTTCTCTCTTTGAAATGACAACCACTGTTATCAGTGCCTTTTTTCTTGTAGACTGCATATTAAATTGCTATTTACACATGTTCTCATAATATATTTTAAAATAGAGAGTTGAGGGTTGTTACACTACATCACTATGATATTCTTACTTGAACGCGTTTCGGGAGACGGCTTGTTCCCATCGTCAGCATTTTCTCATTTTTCAGTTGAGAGAAAATGCTGACGATGGGAACAAGCCGTCTCCCGAAACGCGTTCAAGTAAGAATATCATAGTGATGTAGTGTAACAACCCTCAACTCTCTATTTTAAATTATGACACATCACTGTTACAAGCTTCTAAATCTTCAAAAATTGAGCTTCTCATAATATTATTATTACATATTTTAAATGTGGGTGAAAATAGCAGCTTTTCATCACAATGCATGTCTTCAACTGATAACAGCTCAAAGCAAGCTCTATTTAATTTCTATGTGTTTGTCCCAACAGAGATTGTAGTCGATCTTTAACCTTAAAAATATTTATAAGATTTACACATTATAGTTGCTAACCCAAGTTAGAGTGGATTGGAATTGAATTCTTTCAAAGCTGATTCTACTTTCCAATGAAACATTTTCCATGTAAAGGGTAGTCTAGGCTGCGAGAAATTTCATGAAAATTCTTGTGTTGCATTCTTGAAAGGTGCTGGATTAAAATACAAAGTTTCCCATTCATCCAACATTGCTACTTTTACAGTAAGTATATTCCACTCAAAAATTTGATACTGAGATTTCCCCAGGGAAATACATCTTTTGAGACCCCTGAATCCAAAAGAAGCATTCTTAGAATAAGGACTGTGTCTGACAACATAACTCAAAGTCGAGGAGTTGGTTAAACACCAAACTTGGTTAGGTCAATTAATGGAAGTAATTGTTCTTCCATACAAGCCGTATGCAGGACAAAGTTGGAAAGGTAGAATCAGATAACTGAAAAATTCAATGCCATAATTGGGAGATCTGTGGTCCAAATCCCAGCTATGGCATTGAATTTTTCAGTCGCCTGATTCTACCTTTACAATCCAACCTATGTTCAGTATCTTCCAAATATACGACATGGAGGGTTTGAAGAAAATCACACCCCCACAACTAAATTTATCATTTTCTCAAAAATGGTTCTAATGGTTTTAACTAAAATATCATATGTTTAAGATATTTTCATGGCAAATGCAATGCATACTTAGGAATTTTGTTTGTGGAAGAATGAGCAGAGAAAGTCATTTGAATGCAACACACAAGATTTTTCAAAATGACTTCATTCGGATTCAGGGGGATCTCATAGCCTGCATTTCTGGTGATAGTGATATTGAATTTTTGGTGGAATACAATACTTCCTCTGCATACCAGATTAATAAAAGATGATTAGTTGAACACTTGTAACATTTCTCAAAGAAAGATTACAGACTTAATAATCTTTTGCAAGCACATAATAATCAGTTCCGAGAAGTGGAATTCCTTGTCAACAATAGCAGAATATCTTCTTTTCTTACAGGTTCCATGCAGGAAAATTCATTTCCAGAAACATTTTTGGTTTGGAATTCTTGACATACTATTTTATTGCCTATTTAAGTTAATTCTGGCTGCCATTTTTAATTACTTTAAACTATGATCTTTATGTTTCACAATGACATTTTCTCTTCAGTGTTAAAAGTTTACTGATAATTGCAAAGCCAGTAATAAAGCTTTAGAATTTAGTACAATAAAAACATATTGATTTATTTTTCTTGATGAAAACACCCATAATTATTAACCTGCTGTTTTATCATGATTGGAATGTTAACATTTTACAAATTTGCTAAACTATTTCTGCATTGATTAGGAAGCATCTCGTTACCACCATCCTAGAAAGATGCTATTATTTTAATGGAGCTATTTTTGCTTTTCATTTTTACATTTCCTTAGCAAGAGCCCAGCTATGCCTCTGGACAGATGTTCTTGTTTCCAGCTATAAGTAATTTTCAAATTTGTTCTGTCTCTTAAGATTAAGATAACTTTAGTTTTTATTATATGAAGATTCTGCATGCTGGTATTATAACAGCAGGGAATCTGTCTCACTTCTCTACAAGAGTTTGTGTCACATAGGAATCATACATGAAGATTCTGTGTGCTGGCATTAAACAACAGGGAATCTGTCTCACTTCTCTACAAGAGTTTGTTGTCACATAGGAATCATACATGAAGATTCTGTGTGCTGGCATTATAACAGCAGTGAATCTGTCTCACTTCTCTACAAGAGTTTGTCACATAGGAATCATACATGGAGATTCTGTGTGCTGGCATTATAACAGCAGGGAATCTGTCTCACTTCTCTGCAAGAGTTTGTCACATAGGAATCATACATGGAGATTCTGTGTGCTGGCATTATAACAGCAGGGAATCTGTCTCACTTCTCTACAAGAGTTTGTTGTCACATAGGAATCATACATGAAGATTCTGTGTGCTGGCATTATAACAACAGGGAATCTGTCTCACTTCTCTACAAGAGTTTGTTGTCACATAGGAATCATACATGAAGATTCTGTGTGCTGGCATTATAACAGCAGTGAATCTGTCTCACTTCTCTACAAGGGTTTGTTGTCACATAGGAATCATACATGGAGATTCTGTGTGCTGGCATTATAACAGCAGGGAATCTGTCTCACTTCTCTACAAGGGTTTGTTGTCACATAGGAATCATACATGAAGATTCTGTGTGCTGGCATTATAACAGCAGTGAATCTGTCTCACTTCTCTACAAGGGTTTGTTGTCACATAGTAATCATACATGAAGATTCTGTGTGCTGGCATTATAACACCAGGGAATCTGTCTCACTTCTCTACAAGGGTTTGTTGTCACATAGTAATCATACATGAAGATTCTGTGTGCTGGCATTATAACACTCTTTAAGACTGAAACACATGGTCTTACAACATATCAACTGATCAGCCGACACATGGAGAGGCAGCAGAAACAGCACAGTGCATGACAAGCAATTCTCCGTAATATGATCACATGTCAACTGATTAGCCGACACATGAAGAGGGAGCAGAAACAGCACAGTGCAGGGCAAGCAATTCCCTGTAATATGATCACATGTCAACTGATTAGCCAACACATAAAGAGGGAGCAGAAACAGCACAGTGCAGGGCAAGCATTTATCAGTAATATGATCACATATCAACTGATTAGCCGGCACACAGAGAGGGAGCAGAGACAGCACAATGGGGGGAAAGCATTTCCCCGTAATATAGCCACACACCCTAAAGAAGAATATACATCTGATGATTAAGGAAACACATCCTGTTAGAGATTATTCTGCAGGTGTTTCTCACTTTGACCTGAAGTGTCTCCCGGAAAAATATTGTGTCCACATCAGAAAGGTACATAACAACTTGTGAACCATGTTAATATCTTATGTATTTCATTTATTTATTTACTTATTTTTAGACATTTACAAACTGTGGTAAATATTATCAAACAGCAGAAAATGCAAAGATAATAGATTGATAAAACTGAAATGTTATAAAGAAAGACATTATGTATTTATTCACATGACTTTCCCCATCCACATCATTAATTTTATAAACCTTCTACAAAGTATTCTTATGAAAGTTTATCTTTCTATCTGCTTCATGTCAAGCGAAATAAACAGTTTCATTACACACTTTGTTAAAGATACAAGGGGGATAGGAGAAACCAAATTGATGGTCGGATGTTTAAATGTTTGTTGCTATAAGCTGGTCTTGAAATTCCATGACATCACAGAAACAGATGAATAAGGACAGCACTTTAAAAAATGACACATCATATTGAAAAATCCAAACCAATAGTAAGAGATATTTTGTAAATGGCTGATACCAAAAAATAAGTTATTCAAAATTAGTTGTGTGTTTTAACCCATTAGTGCATGGAGTTTCCTAGAAGAAAATTTAGTAATATTCTCATGTATTCTAAGTGAATAGATCACATAAAACGGGAGGGGCCAATCAAAACATCGGATGACATGCAAGGAGGACACTGGAAACAAACAATTGCAGAGTTGAATACAACATGTTATAAAATCACATTATAATGCTGTAGCATTCCTTTGAGTGTCCAATCAGTTTTCATTCTCCTTTAATATATATGATACTCCCTGAAGCATTTTGGTGCAGTCCTACGTTACATCTCTGACACATGAATTCTGCTTTTCCTACACATCTTGGTTGGAACGGATATAATCCTGTGGGTTTTTCCATCAAAGCGAGTGTCTATATTTGGATCTCACATTTACTTGTCTCTTCTTGATGAGGCATCTTGTTCCATAGTTTGTTAGCTCAAAGGGGCACACATCTCTTTGAAATTTTAGAAACCTTTGAGACTTGTTGTCACATGGTAGAACTCTTCGCATAAGCAGCCATGGATTCACCATTGTTGTATCTAGCAAGTAAGGAAAATTGGTCAATACCATTTCTTCTGACGCATTCTAGTTGCTATTAGTTGATCCATCAAAACTCTTCCACCCATTCCTTTGTTATAATTGTTAAATACAGTAAGTAGACTGTGGGACAGTGATTTTACTTGATTTCTCTTTGGATCATCTGCTGTAGTGTTTGTTGTACTGAAACAATATTGTCTTCTCACGTTGCAACAAGTATTTCTTCAGAAGAATGGAAATCACTGCTCCCAAGCTGCATTTTTGTAATTTTCTGTGTAGTAAGAAGAGGGCATCTCTCTGTTCATCCTTCTTGCATAGCCCTAGCAGCACAATAACCCTCATTTGTTAAAAACTTTCAACTTGACCAACGTAAAATAATTATCAAAGTAAAGCTTGAAACCCTTGTGAGCCAGCTTGATCAAGGAAATGACTGTATTTCCACCCAGGCCAAGTTTCTTTTCTTTCAAGTTCTTTATCACATAAATTTTGAAAGAAATCATGTACAACAATGGAGAACAGACGGCTCAATTCTTGAAACCGAATCTGACTGATTTTCCTTTTATGTATTGCCTAGCGCAATGCTTGCCATATAAGGGATCATGCTCTCTTCAATTGATAAATGTTTGTCAATACCTCCATGAAGTCTGAAGCTTCTATTTAGTTCCTTGATGAGTGATCTCAAAACGAACGACCAATCATTTTCATCGATTTTAGAATTGTCATTGAAGTACAAATAGTGTAAAACGTTTTCAAACCTGTTACGCCGAATGCTGTTTGACAAAATATGAGGAGCGTTGTCAGGGTATTTAGCTTAGCCCAATAGAAGTAAGCCACGTATAAATACCCAGAATTTGGATTCTTTCATACTCAAATCAAAGTTCTTTTGAATTGCATTGCTATTGCTTTCTTCCAGAATCTTCCTTACAAGACATTCAGAAAAAACAGTTGAAAAAATTGCAATGGCATCTGACAGATCTCAGCAGTATTGGAAAGTAGCATAGGTGAGCAATCAAAACACAACTTTAAAAGAGGATCTTCTTTTGGAGTTAAGCAGTTCTTTTTGCGTGAAGGTCCCAAATTTTCTTCTCTCTCACATGAACAAGTAGGAATTTCTGATTTACAGTCTTCAATACTGCGGCTACCACAAATATTTGTTGATTTGGGGAATTTTCTCTGGATTTCACATGAGCTTCAAAGCAGCCTCCAGCCCAAAGATCGAGATTACCCTTGTGCTTCTTGCCAGATCTGTCTGCGACAGTCTCTCATCCTTCTTCAGGTGGTACAACATATAGCAGATTTTCCATTTCCGTGTTCTGCTCATCATTTTCTTACACAATGTGAAGTGTGTCGGCTACAGTTAGGCTGAAACGTGAATAAATACCCAATAAGAAATTATATGGAAGCAGTGGGAGCTGCAGACAAACAGTAATTTTATGACAGTGAATAAGCTAATGGAAGATGATGCACATATGAACCAATTTTTCAGATCGCTTTATATTACAAAGCTGACAAATATAGTTTTACCAAAATATACAGCAACACATTATTGATAATATTAGCAAGAGGATGTATACACAAAAGTTTGAAAATTTAGTATGAATGTGCTGTTCCATTGTTAAGACTTATGCGTTGGCAAAAACAACCACATTGCAAACTTTTAAGACCCACAATAACATTGTTGCCAACATAGTCAAATTCAGTTCACATGAGTGGAAGAAAAGATGTAACAATACATAAACACAAAGCCAGTTTTTGAAAATCTCATTCACTTTTCTTCTGTAGTATAAATTAATGACATCTAATTAATTGGATTGTATGCTCTAATGGGTTAAAGAGATCTATACTTTTTATGTAGTAAGATTTTGTTTATCTCATACGGTTTACCAGTTACACAAAATTCCTTTCCAATGAAGAGGACTACACAGATTATTCCCAGAAAATTTCAAGATATACATTTTATTTTTTATGCAGTTATCTTACATGTATAGTATTTTAATAAAAATAATTCTTTTTTTATTTTCTGAGTAGTAGTTTGGTTTGAGAGGGTGTCTCTTGGAAATCTTTGTGTCATGTCTTTGGAAAATATTGAGGTTAAAACAATAAGTTTGCTATTTATCACACTTTTCATTTTAGTGTTATGATGTTCACATGCACAAGCAGTCACACACGCACGCACACACACACACACACACACACACACACACACACACACACACACACACACACACACACACACACACACACACACACACACACACACACACACACACACACACACACACACACACACACACACACACACACACACACACACACACACACACACACACACACACACACACACACACACACACACACACACACACACACACACACACACACACACACACACACACACACACACACACACACACACACACACACACACACACACACACACACACACACACACACACACACACACACACACACACACACACACACACACACACACACACACACACACACACACACACACACACACACACACACACACACACACACACACACACACACACACACACACACACACACACACACACACACACACACACACACACACACACACACACACACACACACACACACACACACACACACACACACACACACACACACACACACACACACACACACACACACACACACACACACACACACACACACACACACACACACACACACACACACACACACACACACACACACACACACACACACACACACACACACACACACACACACACACACACACACACACACACACACACACACACACACACACACACACACACACACACACACACACACACACACACACACACACACACACACACACACACACACACACACACACACACACACACACACACACACACACACACACACACACACACACACACACACACACACACACACACACACACACACACACACACACACACACACACACACACACACACACACACACACACACACACACACACACACACACACACACACACACACACACACACACACACACACACACACACACACACACACACACACACACACACACACACACACACACACACACACACACACACACACACACACACACACACACACACACACACACACACACACACACACACACACACACACACACACACACACACACACACACACACACACACACACACACACACACACACACACACACACACACACACACACACACACACACACACACACACACACACACACACACACACACACACACACACACACACACACACACACACACACACACACACACACACACACACACACACACACACACACACACACACACACACACACACACACACACACACACACACACACACACACACACACACACACACACACACACACACACACACACACACACACACACACACACACACACACACACACACACACACACACACACACACACACACACACACACACACACACACACACACACACACACACACACACACACACACACACACACACACACACACACACACACACACACACACACACACACACACACACACACACACACACACACACACACACACACACACACACACACACACACACACACACACACACACACACACACACACACACACACACACACACACACACACACACACACACACACACACACACACACACACACACACACACACACACACACACACACACACACACACACACACACACACACACACACACACACACACACACACACACACACACACACACACACACACACACACACACACACACACACACACACACACACACACACACACACACACACACACACACACACACACACACACACACACACACACACACACACACACACACACACACACACACACACACACACACACACACACACACACACACACACACACACACACACACACACACACACACACACACACACACACACACACACACACACACACACACACACACACACACACACACACACACACACACACACACACACACACACACACACACACACACACACACACACACACACACACACACACACACACACACACACACACACACACACACACACACACACACACACACACACACACACACACACACACACACACACACACACACACACACACACACACACACACACACACACACACACACAGATCTTTCTCTACAATGCTATTTTTGGGTTCAAGTGACCCAAAACATGTATTTCTGGAGAAATCTAATATCAAATTTTTGGGTGGAATACAATACTTCCTCTACTTGTTGAGTACATAGTAGCGAAAGTAAACGTCACAAAGTTATATAAAAGAATTTAATGCAGCTCGTAACATAATATCTGTGTTTGTCACTGCAGGTAAGTATTTCTCACCGGGGCTTGAAGGCATCGAAAGGTAGGAGAAGACTCACCAATTACTTGCATGTGACCAAGTGTTTGTATTAACTGTTTCTGGGGGGGGCATCTCCCAACTTGGGGCTGTGGAGGATATGTTAGGGGGTAGAGTAGACAGTAGGGTCCCCTCTGTTCTGGTTAGGTCGCTAGCATGGGCAAAACCTGCCTCCAAGGTCAGACACATGAACAAGGGCATTGAGAGAAATGTGCTGTCATCTTGTGTTATTTTCTTCTGTTTCAGCTTTCAGGTTATAATAAGGTGAGTTATCTCATTTATTGTACTTGTGCATTTATTTTCTTGGTGGCATACTTCTCTCAGCCAGAGTGAAATTGTTATTCTTATAACCCTAATTTAATTCAGTTTATTTCATCCATATTATCAGTTCTGTCAAAACAATTACACAACATGAAAGTGATACAATTCAAGTGACATTAAAACTAAAGTAACTTGTATGACTTGTGTAATATGTACAAGAGTGGGGTTCAATATCCTCGATACCTGATAACACATTGTTAAATACTTATATTACTTTTAGATATTCTTTAGCAGACAGTACTTCACTGAATTCCTCAAATGAATAAAATTGATTTAAAAGCAGGAATTTATGTGATTCGGTTTTAAATTTGTTGATAGTTTGGAGTTCGTTTATTTGTGTTTTCCAGACATAGTCTAATGGCCCTAGATGTGGCTCTAGGGGCAGTGCTGAGGTCAAGTAGCATTTAGTTAGTTGCAGAGCATCAATGTAACTAACAAAACCTCTTTTAAGTTCAGTCAATTAAGTTTTTAAAATTTTCCTGGAACACATTTTTCCCCATAATGCCCCTGTACCTCAGCATAGTTGGCAACAAACAAATATTCACTTACCTTTACAGCAATATTATTGTTTAACAGTTATGATAACAAAGGGTATATATATATATATATATATATATATATATATAAAAAGTTGAGTCACATAAACAGGGCTACCTATAAGGAGGACAAGTCACATGTCATGAGACTCAGGCTTTCAGAGGTCTGGAAGTTAAATGAGTTGATTATATTATTGGATGTGCAATAAAGGAAAATGATAGAACTAAGATATATATCTGGTATAGCATGATAGTCTCACAGAATACGAGGCGGGTTCTAATAATCAAATAATAGTTTTTAAGCTGTCAATGTATTACTTATACGAGGTTCTGACATTGTCAAAAGTAAAGTATATACAAAACAGAGAGCATGTAAACAAATATACATATTTATACAAATATTTTAATTTACTCTGAAAATGCTTCACTCCATTTAATGCATTGATTATTGTCAGCAGTTTGTTAGAAAAAATTTGTTCAATTACAAAAATGCCCTTGTTAAATTTCTTGGTGGTTTGTTCTCTGAAATAATCATTGTTGTGTCTAGTATTGCAGTTATGTACAACATATTTACAATAAAGAGAATTGCCTTATACACATATAGTGCATATAGTATGAACATTCTATATTTACATAGAAGTCAGAATTTCTATTTCTGCAGTATGAATACTCTGTCCGGGTGTCCTTGAACAAGTTCTCCATGTTTCTATTCCATTAGATGGATAAATGAATGAATGAAATTATTGTACAATTTGGTTTACAAAATATACAATGTATATTAATATATCATTCGTACCCCTACATCTTATGTACAATTTGTCTGGTGCTTGTTTTCTTATTGAGCCACTCGGAATGCTTCACTTCCAGACCTTATCGCTCACTGAGCGGCCCTTACTTCTCTTACTTTTCTAGACAATTTTTCCTTTACCTTCCTTAAAAATTCTGCCATGCCCTTGATTTTCTTGTCTTCTTTCCCTGTAAACATCTTTATAACTAATATTTTTCTATCCATATTTTCCCATTTCTTCTCCCACACTCTTTGCCTCCCGCTCGTTATTTCTGTACAACCTCTTTCTCCACATAACTCCCATATCCATCTTCTGCTGCCTCTCATCCCCCTTAAATATCTCGTTCTCATCCATGCTAAACCTTCCCTTTCTTGCCTATTACAGCAATCAAAAGTACCTCTCCCTTCCCCACTCCTTCTTTTTCAATTTATAAATGCTTAATGATTTTTTATCTTCAAGGCTTCCTCATATCTCTTGTTGTTCTATATCTTCCACTCTGTTTCTTACTACTTTCCAAAAGTCATTTATATTTCTTTCCTCCAACCCCCATATATCCCCCATTCCAATTGACTCCATTATTTTTTTGGTTTCTTTCCACCAGCTGGTTTTGTTTCTTAGAACATTTTGCTGAGTCAGGCATATCTTTAAGATTTCACCTTTCTCCATTCCATTAGATAGATAAACTAATAATAAAGCACATTTTTTTAGATTAGAATCAGCCAGTGGTTTAAAGTGTCTCATTAAAGAAATGGATTTACTAATGTGTTTACATGTTATATGCTCAATGTGAGTAGACCATGTCAGACTTTGTTCATATAAACCCAACTTTTACGTTAGATTCATTTATCTGAAGATTGATATCGAGACGAGTCTTATTTGTAGTGATGTGGTTTTACCCATGTTCAATTTGAGGTTATTTCAATCACAGCAACTAATTGAGTGCTCTCCCAGAGAGCTCATATTCTGAATTAGTTTATCTTTACTATCCACAGAGCAGATTGGTAGATGTGGATGTTAAGGCTTGTTCACAACAAACAGCCATGGAAATAACAAAGTTAAAACACATTTATTACAATGTAGGCATTCACAATTAACAGAAACGTGGGAACAGGAAAACTGACTTGTTCAAGTTTTAACATTCTCGTTTCTGGACACGTTATATTGGATCTATATTGTGTATATTACACTCTATTGTAGGGCGACGTCGCCAGAGCTGGGAAATGAAACCTCAATGAATTCTGGCATCTTTAAGGCCAGTTCACAATAACTGAGAATGGTAACAAGAAAAATACAGTATTACAATGGGGGAATTCACTATTAACTTTCCCTGGTCCTGGCAATGCGCTAGTTTGAGCCATATTATATAATTTATGTATATGATAAAACATAATTGGTCCTAATATGCTTCCCTGAGGTACCCCATATACATGTCTCCATGGAGATATGCTGTAGTTATTAGTATCAAGTAGCTGACGATGTAACAGCATATTGAATAACTTAATGTATTTATATGTTTTCTCTGAATTTAACGTACAAATTTTTTTGTTTTTAAGAATTTGAATATATATTGCATTGTACTATCACTTGAATGTGAATCACATAACAGAGTCCAAGTGTGAGTCATTCTGAGAGAGCCTGTAGATTTAACTTGTTAGTTTAAAAAAATCTTTGTCCACAGGCTATTGAAATAACTCAGCCAGCTCAATTTAGTGTCTGAAAATGTAAATCGATAACAAACGATATCTTTGAAATGGTTAACCTCGAAAAAAATATGTTTCATACAAACTACAAGCTTTAACACATATACCTACATATTTTATGCGTATGTTTCTGTCCTGTGATTTACAAAAGTCATTTACAATGAAGAGGACTTCAAAGACTACGCAGAGAAAATTCAAGATACACATTTTATCACACAAATATCTTAAACTTATGGAATTTTAACAAAATTCTTAGTGCTATTATTTGAAAAAATCATAAATAAGGAAAGAATTTTCCATTTAAAGAATAAATCTGCTTACTATAGGTAAGCAGTAGCTCTGGATTAGTAGTAGCTGTGGTGTAGATAAAATTCTCAGCCTTAATTTTACACATCCACAAATATTTACAACATTTGTTTTTGTATTTGACAATTTAGTCTGCACTTATTACTTGCATTTCAGCAGATGCCCTGAAAATTGCCATGTAACACACCCTTTCTGGGCACATACCTTACTCAACATGAACCTATATACCATTTTTTCATTTTCTACACATATCTTCTTCTTTTTATTGTTCCCGAAATCCAAAGGGTTGTGCTCCATAAAGATATTTCATCACAGCCAATTTCATTATTCATCTCTTCGGCCCAAATAGGTTGCTTGCAGGAACTTCTAGATAACCAAAATTTGCAAGCTACTCTCTCAATTAAGCTCCATGTGTCACCAGTTTTTATTATTGTAAAACTGTATCATTTTAATATGAGACTACTTTGTGTTGGTAAACCTATTGCTGTAGTTTCATTTGTTTCCTGTAGTGAAATAGCTATTGTAGCATCTCTGCAAGAATTCACTGACACGGTTAAGTATGATTTGAAGTCTGTAATGCATGTGTTCTGAATTATTTATTTACATTATATTAGTGGTTATACAAATTGTAATACACTCACAAAACAAAATCATTATAACATTTAAAAAATGAATAAACTGTGTAATTTCTTAAAGAATCCAAAGAGTAAGTTATATGCGAAACTTTAATGTTAAGTTAAACCAAATCTAACTGCTTTATTACAGATTCCAAGGATGTTCTACTGTAAAAGCTGCAAAATTGTATCTATCCCCACTGTACAAACAGAATTTCTGTGTTTTGTTACAGATTCCTGTGCAGGTATTTCTGTAACATAGGAAAAGTCACCAGTTATTTGCATCTATTATCACTATACAAACAGAATATCTATGTTTTGTTGAAGATTCCTGTGCAGGTATTTCTGTAAGATAGCAGAAGTCACCAGTTACTTCCATCTATCATTACTGTACAAACAAAATATCTGTGTTTTCTTACAGATTCCTGTGCAGGTATTTCTGTAAGATAGGAGTCACCAGTTACTTGCATCTACCATTAAAGAAATAAAACATCTGTGTTTTGTTACAGATTCCTGTGCAGGTATTTCTGTAAGATAGGAGTCACCAGTTACTTGCATCTACCATTAAAGAAATAAAACATCTGTGTTTTGTTACAGATTCCTGTGCAGGTATTTCTGTAAGATAGGAGTCACCAGTTACTTGCATCTACCATTAAAGAAATAAAACATCTGTGTTTTTTTACAGGTTCCTGTGCAGGTATTTCTGTAAGATAAGAGAAGTCACCAGTTACGTGCATCTATCATCACTGCACAAACAAAATATCTGTGTTTTGTTACAGATTCCTGTGCAGGTATTTCAGTAAGATAGGAGAAGTCACCAGTAACTTGCATCTATCAGTATACAAAAAGAATATCTGTGTTTAGTAACAGGTTCCTGTGCAACTATTTCTATAAAATAGTAGAAGTCACCAGTAACTTGCATCTATCATTATAGAAATAAAAAATCTGTGTTTAGTAACAGGTTCCTGTGCAACTATTTCTATAAGATAGTAGAAAACACCAGTAACTTGCATCTATCATTATAGAAATAAAAAATCTGTGTTTTGTAACAGGTTCCTGTGCAACTATTTCTATAAGATAGTAGAAGTCACCAGTAACTTGCATCTATCATTATAGAAATAAAAAATCTGTGTTTTGTTACAGGTTCCTGTGCAACTATTTCTATAAGATAGTAGAAGTCACCAGTAACTTGCATCTATCACTATACAAACAGAATATCTGTGTTTAGTAACAGGTTCCTGTGCAACTATTTCTATAAGATAGTAGAAGTCACCAGTAACTTGCATCTATCACTATACAAACAGAATATCTGTGTATAGTAACAGGTTCCTGTGCAGGTATTTCTATAAGATAGTAGAAGTCACCAGTAACTTGCATCTATCATTATAGAAATAAAAAATCTGTGTTTTGTTACAGGTTCCTGTGCAACTATTTCTATAAGATAGTAGAAGTCACCAGTAACTTGCATCTATCATCACTACACAAACAGAATATCTGTGTTTAGTAACAGGTTCCTGTGCAACTATTTCTCTAAGATAGTAGAAGTCACCAGCAACTTGCACCTATCACTATACAAACAGAATATCTGTGTTTAGTAACAGGTTCCTGTGCAACTATTTCTCTAAGATAGTAGAAGTCACCAGTAACTTGCATCTATCAGTATACAAACAGAATATCTGTGTTTAGTAACAGGTTCCTGTGCAACTATTTCTCTAAGATAGTAGAAGTCACCAGTAACTTGCATCTATCAGTATACAAACAGAATATCTGTGTTTAGTAACAGGTTCCTGTGCAACTATTTCTCTAAGATAGTAGAAGTCACCAGTAACTTGCATCTATCACTATACAAACAGAATATCTGTGTTTAGTAACAGGTTCCTGTGCAACTATTTCTATTAGATAGTAGAAGTCACCAGTAACTTGCATCTATCACTATACAAACAGAATATCTGTGTATAGTAACAGGTTCCTGTGCAACTATTTCTATAAGATAGTAGAAGTCACCAGTAACTTGCATCTATCAGTATACAAAAAGAATATCTGTGTTCAGTAACAGCTTCCTGTGCAACTATTTCTATAAGATAGTAGAAGTCACCAGTAACTTGCATCTATCACTATACAAACAGAATATCTGTGTTTTGTTACAGGTTCCTGTGCAACTATTTCTATAAGATAGTAGAAGTCACCAGTAACTTGCATCTATCAGTATACAAACAGAATATCTGTGTTTAGTAACAGGTTCCTGTGCAACTATTTCTATAAGATAGTAGAAGTCACCAGTAACTTGCATCTATCAGTATACAAAAAGAATATCTGTGTTTAGTAACAGGTTCCTGTGCAGGTATTTCTATAAGATAGTAGAAGTCACCAGTAACTTGCATCTATCATCACTACACAAACAGAATATCTGTGTTTAGTAAATGGTTCCTGTGCAGGTATTTCTAGAAGTCACCAATAACTTGCATCTATCATTATAGAAATAAAAAATCTGTGTTTTGTTACAGGTTCCTGTGCAACTATTTCTATAAGATAGTAGAAGTCACCAGTAACTTGCATCTATCATCACTACACAAGCAGAATATCTGTGTTTAGTAACAGGTTCCTGTGCAGGTATTTCTATAAGATAGTAGAAGTCACCAGTAACTTGCATCTATCAGTATACAAAAAGAATATCTGTGTTTAGTAACAGGTTCCTGTGCAACTATTTCTATAAGATAGTAGAAGGCACCAGTAACTTGCATCTATCATTATAGAAATAAAAAAATCTGTGTTTTGTTACAGGTTCCTGTGCAACTATTTCTATAAGATAGTAGAAGTCACCAGTAACTTGCATCTATCACTATACAAACAGAATATCTGTGTATAGTAACAGGTTCCTGTGCAGGTATTTCTATAAGATAGTAGAAGTCACCAGTAACCTGCATCTATCAGTATACAAAAAGAATATCTGTGTTTAGTAACAGGTTCCTGTGCAACTATTTCTATAAGATAGTAGAAGTCACCAGTAACTTGCATCTATCAGTATACAAACAGAATATCTGTGTTTAGTAACAGGTTCCTGTGCAACTATTTCTATAAGATAGTAGAAGTCACCAGTAACTTCCATCTATCAGTATACAAAAAGAATATCTGTGTTTAGTAACAGGTTCCTGTGCAACTATTTCTATAAGATAGTAGAAGTCACCAGTAACTTGCATCTATCACTATACAAACAGAATATCTGTGTTTAGTAACAGGTTCCTGTGCAACTATTTCTATAAGATAGTAGAAGTCACCAGTAACTTGCATCTATCAGTATACAAAAAGAATATCTGTGTTTAGTAACAGGTTCCTGTGCAACTATTTCTATAAGATAGTAGAAGTCACCAGTAACTTGCATCTATCACTATACAAACAGAATATCTGTGTTTTGTTACAGGTTCCTGTGCAAATATTTCTATAAGATAGTAGAAGTCACCAGTAACTTGCATCTATCATCACTATACAAACAGAATATCTGTGTTTAGTAACAGGTTCCTGTGCAACTATTTCTATAAGATAGTAGAAGTCACCAGTAACTTGCATCTATCAGTATACAAAAAGAATATCTGTGTTTTGTTACAGGTTCCTGTGCAACTATTTCTATAAGATAGTAGAAGTCACCAGTAACTTGCATCTATCACTATACAAAAAGAATATCTGTGTTTTGTTACAGGTTCCTGTGCAACTATTTCTATAAGATAGTAGAAGTCACCAGTAACTTGCATCTATCAGTATACAAAAAGAATATCTGTGTTTTGTTACAGGTTCCTGTGCAACTATTTCTATAAGATAGTAGAAGTCACCAGTAACTTACATCTATCATTATACAAACAGAATATCTGTGTTTAGTAACAGGTTCCTGTGCAGCTATTTCTATAAAATAGTAGAAGTCACCAGTAACTTGCATCTATCAGTATACAAAAAGAATATCTGTGTTTAGTAACAGGTTCCTGTGCAGCTATTTCTATAAAATAGTAGAAGTCACCAGTAACTTACATCTATCATTATACAAACAGAATATCTGTGTTTAGTAACAGGTTCCTGTGCAGCTATTTCTATAAAATAGTAGAAGTCACCAGTAACTTACATCTATCATTATACAAAAAGAATATCTGTGTTTAGTAACAGGTTCCTGTGCAGCTATTTCTATAAAATAGTAGAAGTCACCAGTAACTTACATCTATCAGTATACAAACAGAATATCTGTGTTTAGTAACAGGTTCCTGTGCAGCTATTTCTATAAAATAGTAGAAGTCACCAGTAACTTACATCTATCATTATACAAACAGAATATCTGTGTTTAGTAACAGGTTCCTGTGCAGCTATTTCTATAAAATAGTAGAAGTCACCTGTTACGTGCATGTATCATCACTGTACAAACAAAATATCTCTGTTGTGTTGCAGATTCCTGTGCAGGTATTTCTATAAGATAGTAGAAGTCACCAGTAACTTGCATCTATCACTATACAAACAGAATATCTGTGTTTAGTAACAGGTTCCTGTGCAGGTATTTCTGTTAAGAAGGAAGAAATCACCTGTTACGTGCATCTATCATCACTGCACAAATAGAATATCTGTGTTTTGGTACAGGTTCCTGTGCAGGTATTTCTCTAAGATAGGAGAAGTCACCTGTTACGTGCATCTATCATCACTGCACAAATAGAATATCTGTGTTTTGGTACAGGTTCCTGTGCAGGTATTTCTCTAAGATAGGAGAAGTCACCTGTTACGTGCATCTATCATCACTGCACAAATAGAATATCTGTGTTTTGGTACAGGTTCCTGTGCAGGTATTTCTCTAAGATAGGAGAAGTCACCTGTTACGTGCATCTATCATCACTGCACAAATAGAATATCTGTGTTTTGGTACAGGTTCCTGTGCAGGTATTTCTCTAAGATAGGAGAAGTCACCTGTTACGTGCATCTATCATCACTGCACAAATAGAATATCTGTGTTTTGTTACAGGTTCCTGTGCAGGTATTTCTGTTACGATAGGAGAAGTCACCTGTTACGTGCATCTATCATCACTGCAAAACATAATATCTGTGTTTTGTTACAGATTCCTGTGCATGTATCATCATGGTACTAATAGCATATCAGAATACATTACAGATTTCTGTGCAAGTATCATCAAGTACTAATAGAATATCAGTGTTATGTTACAGATTCCTGTGCATGTATCATTACTGTACTAACAGAATATCAGTAATTTGTTAGATTCCTGTGCATGTATCATCAAGTACTAATAGAATATCAGTGTTTTGTTACAGATTCCTGTGCATGTATCATGAAGTACTAATCGAATATCAGTGTTTTGTTACAGATTCCTGTGCATGTATCATCACGGTACTAACAGAATATCAGTAATTTGTTAGATTCCTGTGCATGTATCATCATGGTACTAATAGCATATCAGAACACATTACAGATTTTTGTGGAGATATCATCACGGTACTAACAGAATATCAGTAATTTGTTAGATTCCTGTGCAAGTATCATCAAGTACTAATAGAATATCAGTGTTATGTTACAGATTCCTGTGCAAGTATCATCAAGTACTAATAGAATATCAGTGTTATGTTACAGATTCCTGTGCATGTATCATCACGGTACTAACAGAATATCAGTAATTTGTTAGATTCCTGTGCATGTATAATCACGGTAATAACAGAATATCAGTAATTTGTTAGATTCCTGTGCATGTATCATCATGGTACTAATAGCATATCAGAATACATTACAGAATTTTGTGCAGATATCATCACGGTAGTAACAGAATATCAGTAATTTGTTAGATTCCTGTGCAAGTATCATCAAGTACTAATAGAATATTAGTGTTATGTTACAGATTCCTGTGCATGTATAATCACGGTACTAACAGAATATCAGTAATTTGTTAGATTCCTGTGCATGTATAATCACGGTACTAACAGAATATCAGTAATTTGTTAGATTCCTGTGCATGTATCATCATGGTACTAATAGCATATCAGAATACATTACAGAATTTTGTGCAGATATCATCACGGTAGTAACAGAATATCAGTAATTTGTTAGATTCCTGTGCATGTATAATCACGGTACTAACAGAATATCAGTAATTTGTTAGATTCCTGTGCATGTATAATCACGGTACTGACAGAATATCAGTAATTTGTTAGATTCCTGTGCATGTATCATCATGGTACTAACAGAATATCAGTAATTTGTTAGATTCCTGTGCATGTATAATCACGGTACTAACAGAATATCAGTAATTTGTTAGATTCCTGTGCATGTATCATCATGGTACTAATAGCATATCAGAATACATTACAGAATTTTGTGCAGATATCATCACGGTAGTAACAGAATATCAGTAATTTGTTAGATTCCTGTGCAAGTATCATCAAGTACTAATAGAATATAAGTGTTATGTTACAGATTCCTGTGCATGTATCATCACGGTACTAACAGAATATCAGTAATTTGTTAGATTCCTGTGCAAGTATCATCAAGTACTAATAGAATATCAGTGTTATGTTACAGATTCCTGTGCATGTATCATCACGGTACTAACAGAATATCAGTAATTTGTTAGATTCCTGTGCATGTATCATCATGGTACTAATAGCATATTAGAATACATTACAGAATTTTGTGCAGATATCATCACGGTACTAATAGAATATCAGTGTTTTTTTACAGATACCTCTGCATGTATCATTACTGTACGGACAGAGTATCTTTTTTTTTTTTTTTTTCAAATTTTGCTGTAGTTATTTCCAGTGAGGCTCGAAGACATTGAAAGGTAAGGGAAGAGTCGAGAGTTACTTTTATTGATCACCATTATACATACCTCTATCATCGCTGTACTGACAATATCTGTGTTTTGTTTCAGATTTTGTTGCAGTTATTTCTCATCAAGGCATGGAGACATTGAAAGGTAAGAAAAGATTTGGCGGTTACTTTCATGTATCACAGCTATATATACATGTCATCACGGTAGTGACAGAAATCTTATCTATTGTTACAGATTTGTCTGTAGTTATTTCTTAGCAATGCTTGAATGCATTGAAAGGTAAGAGAAGAGTCGAGAGTTACTTTTATTTGTCAGCATTATACATACCTCTGTCATCGCTGTACTGACAGAATATGCTGTGTTTTGTTTCAGATTTTGCTGCAGTTATTTCTCATCAAGGCATGGAGACATTGAAAGGTAAGAAAAGATTTGGCAGTTACTTTCATGTATCACAGCTCTATATACATGTCTCATCACGGTAGTGACAGAAATCTTATCTATTGTTACAGATTTGTCTGTAGTTATTTCTTAGCAATGCTTGAATGCATTGAAAGGTAAGAGAAGAGTCGCCAGTTATGTTTGTATATCACCATTATATATACGTCTATCATCGCAGTCCTAACAGAATATCTTGTGTTTTGTTTTAGATCTTGCTGCAGTTATTTCTCACAGAGGCTTGAAGGCATTGAAAGGTAAGAGAAGAGTCACAGTTAGTTTTATGTATCACCAGTCTATATACATGTATCATTGCTGTACTGACAGAATATCTTGTGTTTTATTACAGATTTTGCTGAAGTTATTTATCACCGAGGCTTGAAGACTTTGAAACGTAAGAGAAGAGTTGCCAGTTACATATGTGAATCACCAATATTATACCGTCGCTGTAGTGACAGAATATGTTATGTTTTGTTACAGATTTTGCTGAAGTTATTTATCACCAAGGCTTGAAGACTTTGAAACGTAGGAGAAGAGTTAGCAGTAACATATGTGAATCACCAATATTATATATATACACACATCGCTGTAGTGACAGAATATCTTGTTTTGTTACAGATTTTGCTGTAGTTATTTCTCACTGAGGCTTGAAGACATTGAAAGGTAAGTTAAGAGTTGCAAGTTACTTGTGTGTATCACCACTATATGTATACATCTATCATCGCCGTACTGACAGAATATCTTGTTTTGGATTTTGTTTAGTTATTTCTCACCAAGACTTGAAGACATTGAATAGTAAGATAAGAATTGCCAGTTATTTGTGTGTAACACCACTATATGTATACATCTATCATCGCCGTACTGACATAATATCTTGTTTTGTTACAGATTTTGATGTAGTTATTTCTCACCGAGACTTGAAGACATTGAAAGGTAAGCTAAGAGTTGCCAGTTACTTGTGTGTATCACCAGTATATATATGCACAATTGCTGTACTGACAGAATATCTTGTGTTTTGTTACAGATTTTTCTGTAGTTATTTCTCACCAAGACTTGAAGACATTGAAAGGTAAGGGAAGAGTTGCCAGTTACTTGTGTGTATCACCAGTATATATATGCACAATTGCTGTACTGACAGAATATCTTGTGTTTTGTTACAGATTTTGATGTAGTTATTTCTCACCGAGACTTGAAGACATTGAAAGGTAAGGGAAGAGTTGCCAGTTACTTGTGTGTATCACCAGTATATATATGCACAATTGCTGTACTGACAGAATATCTTGTTTTGTTACAGATTTTGATGTAGTTATTTCTCACCGAGGCTTGAAGACATTGAAAGGTAAGGGAAGAGTTGCCAGTTACTTGTGTGTATCACCAGTATATATATGCACAATTGCTGTACTGACAGAATATCTTGTTTTGTTACAGATTTTGATGTAGTTATTTCTCACCGAGACTTGAAGACATTGAAAGGTAAGCTAAGAGTTGCCAGTTACATGTGTGTATCACCAGTATATATATGCACAATTGCTGTACGGACAGAATATCTTGTTTTGTTACAGATTTTGCTGTAGTTATTTCTCACCGAGACTTAAAGACACTCAAAGGTAAGAGAAAAGTTGCCAGTTACTTGAGTGTATCACCACTATATGTATACATTTATCATCACTGTACTGATAGAATATCTTGTGTTTTGTTACAGATTTTGCTGTAGTTATCTCTCACCGAGACTTAAAGACACTCAAAGGTAAGAGAAGAGTTGCCAGCTACTTGTGTGTATCACCACTATATAAATATCATCACTGTAGTGATAGAATGTCCTGCATTTTTTTTATATATTTTATTTATTTTTAAAAAATCTCTTTTGGTGCTGCGTGGTTATTTAATAATGTTACTATTTTATTGATACCTTCGTGATCGATTGTTCCATTTGCGTACCAATGCAAACATGTCAGCCCCGTTCCGGAGAGTGTAGAGTAATTACGCTTGGATTTCCTTGATGTAAGAGTATTGGTAATTAGTTACATGAATTACATCACAGGATGCTGCCAAGCATTAAATACAAATAAGTAAGTGGTCCAGGGAATACAGTTTGTCGTAAAAATGTGCATTAGTAGTCACTTTTCATAAGCATACATTAAAAACAAATATTACAAAGTCAAGCACCGCAACAATGTTTGGCTGAAGGTGTATAACCTTGGTGTAGTGCTAATAAATAAAAGCCAAAACTTTACTTCCAAACATTAACCAACCTCTTTTCTGCATAATAGAAGTTGAAGTTGTTGCTTTATGTTCCCTAGTTAATTAAAGACCACCTTTCCGCACCTTTTTGGATACTAAAATCGAGCACATGTATCTTAGAACTAGACATCATGTTAACTATGCTTTGCATTTCACAATTCAATATAAAATATCAGTTACCTAAATTTAAGCCCGAGGAAAGCAATGAGAGAATACGAACTAATTTTATTACTAAACCAGAGCCTCCCCATTTAGTGACGAATAAACTATGGCTAATTCAATATACCCTCAAATCAAATAGCAGCGAACTAGTAAATGCAATGTAACCAGCACCATAATCACTCATCTACAATAAGACAACCTTAAACTATGAATATATTTCTTTGTATCTTTATTTTAAACATTCTCGAGTACCTATTGAGTTACATTAAGAAACGGTATGCTTTTACAGGCCATATTAATGGAATTAATTTTCGCTCTGATTGCAAATAATTGGTTGCAATTTTGTAAGTGTTTTAATATTACAAGTAGGATTGGGCTGGGCAAATGATACCGCTGCTCGAGCAGTACCGATACTCGATATTTCTCGATACCGTGGTGTCGACACTACTCGAACGCTGAGATCATGACGTAATAAGTGCTCGGAACTTCAGATGTCTCAAAGGGAATGTTAGTTGTATAAGGCACTCGTTTGCTCGCTTCACAAAATAAGCAATAACCTAAAATAGAGGCAAGCCGTTTTACGGTTTTATTGAACTATATAGGTAGGTTGTATGTCAATTTGCGAAATAATTTTGTGTATCGTTTGCTAATAGCTGAAATATTACGTCCTTCCTATTAAACAAATTATTCTGAATGTTATAATCGCACATATAGCTTACGTCACATTCTATATGCATAAATAATACCAAGAATGCGAGATATTCGGAAGTCGTGAAAATGGCATTTAGAGCCCATAAGGAGCATAAGTGTTTATAGTGAGATATCTTATACTTTCATTTTCAAACTACAGTTTTGGATCTCACTGTAGATTTTCCCATAAAATTATTGTTTACAATAATAAAGTCCGTAAAGATTCGTTTTGGGACACGAACACCATATGCATGTATATTACTCCACGAATTAGAATGCCTATTATAACGCACTTTTAAATTCGAATGAAGCTTAGTTTTAAGTTGTGTATGCTCTTACTTCATGCATTTTGCGTAAACAATTAGCTTTTTAGAACCGAATTAAAAATCTGGCTTTTTCATTCGACAGTCATTTCTTACCATTATATTCGATTGTCGAAAACATTCGATAGTAGCAATCGTTAACTATATTAATGACGTCATTTTTAGTAAAGTCCGTGTGTCGATGCGTTTTGCCCCTCTTAAAAATTTAGTCCGTGAATGTTGCCCCTCGCTAGAAATGAAGTCCGTGCGTCGTTAAAAGTAAACCGCGTGAGTGTATTGCACAACTCAAATCGTGCGCATTGCAAGTGGTACGAGCTTCTTTATTTGAAACTCGCGCCGAATATTGTGAGAGTTTATTCACAAATTACTTTAGTTTTGGAAGCCTTAATGTACTGTTTTATCACACAGTTAATTTTTATGCCCATTGCTAGAAATGAAGTCCGTGCGTAGTTGAAAGTAAACCCCGTGCGTGTTGCGCTCACTATTGCACAACTCAAATCGTGCGCATTGCAAGTGGTACGAGCTTCTTTATTTGAAACTCGCGCCGAGATATTGTGAGAGTTTATTCACAAAATACTTTAGTTTTCGAAGCCTTAATGTACTGTTTTATCACACAGTTAATTTTGAACATCTCAGCACCCGAAAACTTTAATCAGGTAAATACTTTGAAAGCATCCTTTCAATACTTTTTCGCATCAAATCTGGCGTCAGATATTTAAAATTTGTTTCAGAAATTTAGTTCCATTTGTAAATTCAACAATAAACTTTTAGTTTTAACAATATATACATTACTCTGCTTGTTGAAACAAGGGCCAATATTAATGTCCATTTATTCTGAACAATCGTATTTGCCCGCAAAGGGCATATTTGCACATAAAATAAGAATATTTATTTATTTACATATGCTAGTTTTGACATTAAATATGAAATCAGGGACAGGGATGAGCACTAAATTATTTTAAAATTGCTTCCCATGCCATCTTTCGTTCCGTGAATTTCCTGCCGGACTCCCCTGCTTTTGGTAAAGTCCATTCCATGCGCTAACTGCAGCGCATCTTCCGCGTCTGTTTGTAACTTAAAATTCTGCGTGTGTTGAGGACTTATCCACGAAATACTAAGGTATGGAAACGTTGGCTTTAACTTTTGATCATCTTAACACTTATTTTTAAACTTGGTATGTCGATATCATAATGGACGTTCAATGTTTTTGCATTAATTTAAAAATGAATTTCTGAACATGTTGCCCTAAATTAAATGTATCAAAACATTTATTACGTTTGAAGAATGCATTTTAATTTACAAAAGGCTGTCATTTATCATAATTTAAGAATATTACTAATATTTATGAAAGTTTAATGCTTTACTTCTGTAAATAATTTGGCTAAATTATCACCTAGCTTAATGTTTTTAATTAATAATATTTCTGTATGCATTTTTTCTTCTTTCTAGCAATAAAAAATTGTAGTTTTAAATTTTAAAAATAATTTGGTTTTTGAAAATATTCTGTGCTGTTTTCAGTATTATACAGAACAGAAATTATCTTAGCATTTGCTTGTTTTAATGCATGAAAATTCCCGATTGCCAGGGCTATGGAAGATCTAAAGCAGTGTTTTTTTTATGGCATAAATATTGTTTTTATTTTCTTTACAGCTTAGGTACTTAAGGTTGAGGAAGTATTTTACTCGGCGCAAAAATTTGTTATCAAAATTTCACTGGAACACTATGTTTAAAGGTTCCTTGAATTAGGAAAACTGTTTTTGAGGAAATGACCTGTTACCCACCCATACACAACACAAGGTACTTATGTAACACTAAATATTGCTTTGCATTTTATTTTGTTTAAAACAGTTTTTAATTACAATATATATTCAAGATATTGGCATGGTAAATAAAATTAAGTGATTTACATTCCCATTGAACCTAATATAACTGCAAAGTTATACTACCCATATATAGACAAACATTTACTTAAAAAAAACATAGAAGTCATAAAAATATACCATTTGTGTCAAGTAATAATTTATTTTGTAGCATTAGTCATTTCCAAAATATTCCATGTTGTATGATTATGTGTTTCCAAATTAAGTGTCACCTAATGGTAGAGTCCTAAGAGTTTCTTTTTTTTCCCTTCGCATGATCTCATTACTTGGAATTTATTACTCTGTACTTCAAATAAAGTTCTGGATGTTGTACATGACTTAGCTCTTATTGCTCAATTTGAGCTTGTTATTATAAGCAATGTAATGTGGAGAGAAGAATAAAGTAAGGGAGACATGTGAACTTTTAATGGGTAGAGAAAGTCATGTGAGAGTTGCACAAGACAATATTGTTGTTATTGTTATACAATAGTTACTGAAGTGTTGCAATAACACAGGTTCAAATATGTTGTAATTTTGATAACTTGCGTATTCTGTCAGATAAATGACAAGTAATCCAGCGTTAAGATCTGATACCTTGAAGGTTAATGTGCCATAGTAGCTCAGTGATATAGCACCAGCATGGGAACTCAAGGATCCATGGTTTGAGCCCCAGCTGTGGCATTCAATGTTTCAAGTCTGATTCAACTTTAAAGCTCAGAGAATCCCAAATTAACTGTAACAGTGGTTAACTATAAACCACTGGAAATTAAAAAGTACCCGCAACATTAAGGTAAGGTTTGACTGTCTTGAAGGTTTACAGGGATGCTTCAATCAGACGAGAAAGTTTAATGTTCATCTCACATGTACCTACAGCATCAGCATGGGATTCTATTTATTTCATTCACAGCAACAGATAGTGCACGTTTTGGGATTTGTCAAAACAGCAGATAATGATACAATTCAAGTGACATTAAAGCTAAAGTAATATGTACAAGAGTTGGGTTCAATATGCTTGATATTTGAAACACAAATAACACATATATTACTTTCAGATATTTATTAGCAGCTAGTAATTCATTAAAATCCTCCAGTAAATAAAAATGATTTTAAGTGGTTCAGTTTAAAATACTTTGGTGGTTCCTATGTTCCTTAGATATGCAGGTAAGTTATTATATAATTTTAGACTGTTATGTTTAAAAAACTTTTGATATAATTTGGTTTTATGTATAAGGAGATTCAACTTATTTATATTCTGATACTACGAGCATGAACTGGAGTAGTAACGAGCAGTAACATTTTGTAACCTGGCAACAATCACGTGTATGCAAGCTTCCGACCTCACTTTGTTTTGATAGCTCACTAGTGATGAATGATCCACTCAAGGCTATAATTTATCAGCTGTGAATGTCAACTGTCAGTTGTTGTAAAGTGCACCATTGTGCACCTTAAAATTGAAAGCTTATTCAAACATCTGTGTTGTGCGAGAATTAATTCAGAATATTCTTATTATTGTTGCTGCTAGTTCACTGAAATGCCTACCAAGAAATTCACACTTGAACAAAGAATTTTATGTACAATAGAAGTGTAAACACTGAATCATGCAGACGGTTTCAAGAGACATTTCCTGATACTCCAGTTCCAAATAGAGACACGGTTAGATGTCTAGTTAATAAGTTTAAGACAACGGGATCACTAAACACTAAACATAGGAGGTGTAAAATATGTGTCCTAATGGAGGAAAAAAAATTGACAAAATTGGCAAATCATTCGAACTCTCTCCAAAGAAGTCTCTGAGAAGTGTTATACAACAAAAACCTCTGTTCAAAAATCTGCTAAATTTTTAAAATTGAAACCTTACAGTGAGACTACTGTTCACGACTTACAACTTCACGAAGATGAGGAGTGTCTGGACACACCTATAACAAGGTTAGTGCTCATTATAGTGCATGTTACTATCACCCTCATATGTAATCTGGAAGTTTTATAACAGAAAATCCTCCAGTGCAGCAGAGCACACATACATGTGATCTGCAGCCGTGCTATGAAATGACTACTCTGTATTAGGAAGTGTTCCCTACAGCTTTCTCTGGTAACAGTTCCATATTTACCTTTTAGTTAAGATGGTAAGAAATAATGACTTAAGTAACAAAAATGCACAGAAGAGTGGAGTTATGAACATTTACAAGACCTGTAACTCACCCACTTAAGACATTTTGTTATATAGTCAACTCATCGAGATATACCAACAAAGTACTCCATTTTGTTAATACTGTGCATGTGCAGGAGAAACTGCCAACTCAGCTGTATTAGCATAATCTGCAAAAATAGCAATGTTTTTACTTCTTCTTTTACATACAGTCATTAAGAATGAATCTGTACCTATGCATCATCATTAAAGTCAAGATTTAGGCGAGCATGTACTGTTCACTCTCACCTCCTTTACTGTAAAGTTTCCAATACCATACATGTTATTTGAATCCATTTCATATATATTCACACACACACAAACCTAACCTTGGGTAAATCTCAAAACCAGAGGATGCTATGGTTTCACTGAGGCAAGAAGAGGCAATCCGTTCTCCACTTGCCTCATATTCATATCTTCTTTTGTTTAATAACATTCTTTTATATTAATCATATTTCAATCTTCCTGAAATATTGGTACCTCTTCAGGATAAACTGCATGAATTACGATAGCAACAAAGTGTCTACCACTGGCCAAACTGTCACTTAATTAGTCAAGGTAAGTATGGAACAAAGCCACTTTCTCTCTTCGAAATGACAACCTATGTTATCAGTGCCTTTTTCTTGTAGACTGCATATTAAATTGCTATTTACACATGTCCTCATAATATTATTAGTCCATATTTTAAATGTGGGTGAAAATAGCAGCTTTTCATCGCAACGCATGTCTTCAGCTGATAAGAGTTCAAAGCAAGCTCTATTTAGTTTCGGTGTGTATTCCCAACAGAGATTGTAGTCAACCTTTAACCTTAAGCTGCGAGGAATTTCATGAACATCTTTGTGTTTGAAAGGTGCTGGATTAAAGTACAAAGTTTGCCATTCATCCAACATTGCTACTTTTACAGTAAGTGTGTTCCACCCAAAAATTTGATACTGAGATTTCACCAGGGAAATACATCTTTTGAGACTCCTGAATCCAAAAGACGCATTCTTAGAAAAAGGACTATGTTTGACAACATAACCCGAAAGTCAAGAAGTTGGTTAAACACCAAACTTGGTTACGTCAATTAATGGAATTAATTGTTCTTCCATACAAGCCATGTGTAGGACAAGGTTGGAAAGGTAGAATCAGACGACTGAAAAATTCAATGCCAAAGCTGGGAGATACGTGGTCCAAATCCCAGTTTGGCATTTAATTTTTTAGTCGTCTGATTCTGCCTTTCCAACCTAATTTGTTAGTTAAATTCAACATCTTCCAAATATACGACATGGAGGTTTTGAAGACAATCACATGCCACCACCAACTAAATTTATCATTTTCTTAAAAATGGCTCTAATGGTTTTAATTAAAATACCATATGTTTAAGATATTTTCATGACAAATAAAATGCATACTTTGGAATTTTGTTTCTGGAAGAATGAGCACAGAAAGTCATTTGAATGCAACACATAAGATTTTTCAAAAATACTTTTCATTCAGATTCAGGGAGATCTCATAACCTGCATTTCTGATGTTACTGATATTGAATTTTTGGGTGGAATACAATACTTCCTCTGCATACCAGATTAATAAAAGATGATAGGTTGAACACTTGTAACCTTTCTGAAAGAAAGTTGCAGACAGAAGCAGTAGTGCAGCCAGAAAAATATTAACAGGGTGGTGTTATGTATACGGATCCATTTTTTAAATAATTTCTATTGATTCGAATAATAAATATGAATAAGCGCTCAGTTGAAATAGATATATTGATTTTATATTCACAGATTAAGGTGCAGCAAATGGTATTAAAATCAGAATAGGATCTTTTGTGTATTCTAGCCGGCTAATGTATTGCGACAAGAATTAATGATTACTGTGAAGTATGTAATTTATATTACTGCTGCAGGCCATGTTGTTTCGCTCCAAAATAGGTTTTCTGTTATGTTCTAAACTGGAAGATATATCACTCATTTGGAAACCACTCAAATTTAGCACTGGAAGGTAAACATGACCCCAATATCTTTACATGGTTATAACAACGGCATGTAAATTAGTTTCTGTTGCTGTCACCTTTGGTGATACTAACACATGCAGTGTAAATACAGTGATATGATTAGGAAGCATCTCGTTACCACCATCCTAGAAAGATGCTATTATTTTAATGGAGCTATTTTTGCTTTTCATTTTTACATTTCCTTACCAAGAGTCCAGCTATGCCTCTGGACAGATGTTCTTGTTTCCAGCCATAACAGGTAGATTTTCAAATTTGTTCTCTCTTAAGATTAAGATACCTTTAGTTTTTATTATATGAAGATTCAGTGTGCTGGCATTATAACACCAGGGAATCTGTCTCACTTTTCTACAAGAGTTAGTTGTCACATAGGAATCATACATGAAGATTATGCGTGCTGGCATTATAACAGCAGGGAATCTGTCTCACTTCTCTACAAGAGTTTGTTGTCACATAGGAATCATACATGAAGATTCTGTGTGCTAGCATTATAACAGCAGGGAATCTGTCTCACTTCTCTACAAGAGTTTGTTGTCACATAGGAATCATACATGAAGATTCTGTGTGCTAGCATTATAACAGCAGGGAATCTGTCTCGCTTCTCTACAAGAGTTTGTTGTCACATAGGAATCATACATAAAGATTCTGTGTGCTGGCATTATAACAGCAGGGAATCTGTCTCACTTCTCTACAAAAGTTTGTTGTCACATAGGAATCATACATGAAGATTCTGCATGCTAGCATTATAACACCAGGGAATCTGTCTCACTTTTCTACAAGAGTTAGTTGTCACATAGGAATCATACATGAAGATTATGCGTGCTGGCATTATAACAGCAGGGAATCTGTCTCACTTCTCTACAAGAGTTTGTTGTCACATAGGAATCATACATGAAAATTCTGTGTGCTAGCATTATAACAGCAGGGAATCTGTCTCACTTCTCTACCACGGTATGTTGTCAGATAGGAACCATACATGAAGATTCTGCATGCTGGCATTATAACAGCAGGGAATCTGTCTCACTTCTCTACAAGAGTTTGTTGTCACATAGGAATCATACGTGAAAATTCTGTATGCTGGCATTATGACATCAGGGAATCTGTCTCACTTCTCTAAAACAGTTTGTTGTCACATAGGAATCATACATGAAGATTCTGCATGCTGGCATTATAACAACAGGGAATCTGTCTCACTTCTCTACAAGAGTTTGTTGCCACATAGGAATCATAAATGAAGTTTCAGTGTGCTGGCATTATAACAGCAGGAAATCTGTCGCACTTCTCTACAAGAGTTAGTTGTCACATAGTAATCATACATGAAGATTCTGGGTGCTGGCATTATAACAGCAGGGAATCTGTCTCACTTCTCTACAAGAGTTTGTTATTACATCGGAATCATACATGAAGATTCTGCGTGCCTTCATTATAACAACAGGGAATCCGTCTCGCTTCTCTACAAGAGTTAGTTGTCACATAGGAATCATACATGAAGATTCTGTGTGCTGGCATTTAACAGCAGGGAATCTGTCTCACTTCTCTACAAGAGTTTGTTGTCACTTAGGAATCATACATGAAGATTCTGCGTGCTGGCATTATAACAACAAGGAATCTGTCTCACTTCTCTACAAGAGTTTGTTGTCACTTAGGAATCATACATGAAGATTCTGCGTGCTGTCATTATAACAGCAGGGAATCTGTCTCACTTCTCGACAAGAGTTAGTTGTCACTTAGGAATCATACATGAACATTCTGTGTGCTGGCATTATAACAGCAGGGAATCTGTCTCACTTCTCTACAAGAGTTTGTTGTCACATAGGAATTATACATGAACATTCTGCATGCTGGCATTATAACAGCAGGGAATTTGTCTCACTTCTCGACAAGAGTTAGTTGTCACTTAGGAATCATACATGAACATTCTGCATGCTGGCATTATAACAGCAGGGAATCTGTCTCACTTCTCTAAAAGAGTTTGTTGTCACATAGGAATCATACATGAAGTTTCAGTGTGCTGGCTGACATACTTTAAGACTGAGACACGTGGTCTCACAATATATCAACTGATCAGCCGACACATGGAGAGGTAGCAGAAACAGCAGAGTGCAGGGCAAGCAATTCCCAGTAATATGATAATATGTCAACTGATTAGCCGACACACGGAGAGGGATGAGAAACAGCACAGTGCAGGGCAAGAAGTTCCCAGTAATACGATCACATGTCAACGGATTAGCCAACACATGATGAGCGAGCAGAAACAGCACAGTGCAGGGCAAACAATTCCCAATAATACGATGACATGTCAACTGGTTATCCGACACATGGGGAGGGAGCAGAAACAGCACAGTGAAGGGCAAGCATTTCCCAGTAATATGATAACATGTCAACTGATTAGCCGACACATGGAGAGGGAGCAGAAACAGCACAGTGAAGGGCAAGCAATTCCCAGTAATATGATAACATGTCAACTGATTAGCCGACACATGGAGAGGCAGCAGAAACAGCACAGTGCAGGGCAAGCATTTCCCAGTAATATGATCACATGTCAACTGGTTAACCAACACATGGGGAGGCAGCAGAAACAGCACAGTGCAGGGCAAGCAATACCCAGTAATATGATCACATGTCAACTGATTAGCCAACACATGGGGAGGCAGCAGAAACAGCACAGTGCAGGGCAAGCATTTCCCAGTAATATGATCACATGTCAACTGATTAGCCGACACACGGACAGGGAGCACAAACAGCACAGTGCAGGGCAAGCAATACCCAGTAATTGATTACATGTCAACGGATTAGCCGACACATGCAGAGGGAGCAGAAACAGCACAGTGCAGGGCAAGAAATTCCCAGTAACATGATCACATGTCAACTGATCAGCCGACACATGGAGAGGCAGCAGAAACAGCACAGTGCAGGGCAAGTATTTCCCTGTAATATGGCCACACATCCAAAGAAGACACTATTCATTTTATGCAGAATGTTACTCTGACTATTAAGGAAACACATCCTGTTATAGATTATTCACTTTGACCTGAAGTGTCTCCTGGAAAAAGATTTGTGTTCGCATCAGGAAGGTACATAACAACTTGTGAACCATGTTAATATCTTATGTATTTCATTTGTTTATTTACTTATTTTTAGACGTAATATTTACTACAGTTTGTATAATCAAACAGCAGAAAATGCAAAGATAGTAGATTGATAAAACTGAAATGTTATAAAAAAAGACATGTATTTATTCACATGACTTTCCCCATCCACATCATTAATTTTATAAACCTTCTACAAACTATTCTTATGAAAGTTTATCTTTTTATCGGCTTCATGTCAATTGAAATAAACCTTTTCATAGACAGTTTTATTACACACTTCGTTAAAGATACAAGGGGGATAGGAGAAACCAAATCGATGGTCAGATGTTTAAATGTTTGTTGCTATAAGCTGGTCTTGAAATTCCATGACTACACAGAAGCAGATGAATAAGGACAGCAGTTTAAAAATGACACATAATATTGAAAAATCCAAAACAATAGTAAGAGATATCTTGGAAATAGCTAATGCCAAAAGATAAGTTATTCAAAATTAGTTGTGTGTTCTAACCCATTAGTGCATGAAGTTTCCTAGAAGAAAATTTTGTAATATTCTCACGTATTCTAAATGAATAGAGCACATAAAACGGGAGGGGTCAATCAAAACATCGGATGGCATGCAAGGAGGACACTGGAAACAAACAATTGCAGAGATGGATACAACATGTTATAAAATCACATTATAATGCTGTAGCATTCCTTTGAGTGCCCAACCAGTTTTGATTTTCCACTAATATACATGATACTGCATGAAGCATTTTGGTGCACTTCTTGGTTGGAACGGATATAATCCTGTGGGTTTATCCATCAAAGCGAGTGTCTATATATGAACCTCACATTTACTTGTCTCTCCTTGATGAGGCATCTTGTTCCATAGTTTGTTAGCTGAAGAGGCAAACATCTCTTTGAAATTTCAGAAGCCTTTGAGACTTGTCGTCACATGGTAGAACTCTTCGCATAAGCAGCCAGGGATTCACCATTGTTGTATCTAGCAAGTAAGGAAAATTAGTCAATACCATTTCTTCTGATGCATTCCAGTTGCTATTAGTTGATCCATCAGAACTATTCCACCCATTCCTTTGTTATAACTGTTAAATACAGTAAGTAGACTGTGGGACAGTGATTTTACTTGATTTCTCTTTGGATCATCTCTGTAGTGTTTGTTGTACTGAAACAACACTATTGTCTTTTCACGTTGCAACAATATTTCTTCAGAAGAATGGAAATCACTGTTCCCAAGCTGAATTTTCATAATTTCCTGTGTAGTAAGAAGAGGGCATCTCTCTGTTCATCCTTCTTGCATAGCCCTAGCAGTACAATAACCCTCATTTGTTAAAAACTTTCAACTTGACCAACGTAAAATAATTATCAAAGTAAAGCTTGAAACCCTTGTGAGCCAGCTTGATCAAGGAAATGACTGTATTTCCACCCAGGCCAAGTTTCTTTTCTTTCATGTTCTGTACTGCATAAATTTTGAAAGAAATCATGTACAACAATGGGGAACAGACAGCTCAATTCTTGAAACCAAATCTGACTGGTTTTCCTTTTATGAATTGCTTATCGTAATGCTTGCCATATAAGGGATCATGCTCTCTTCAATTGATAAATGTTTGTCAATACCTCCATGAAGTCTGAAGCTTCTGTTCAGTTCCTTGATGAGTGGTCTCAACTTGAACAACCAATCATTTCCATCGATTTTAGAGTTATAGTACAAGTAGTGTAAAACATTTTCAAACCTGTTACACCGAATACTGTTAGTCAAAATATGAGGAGCATTGTCAGGGTATTTAGCTTAGCCCAATAGAAGTAAGCCACGTATAAATACCCAGAATTGGATTCTTTCATACTCAAATCAAAGTTCTTTTGAATTACATAGCTATTGCTTTCTTCCAGAATCTTCCTTACAAGACATTCAGAAAAACCAGTTGAAAAAATTGCAATGGCATCTGGCAGATCTCAGCAGTATTGGAAAGTAGCATAGGTGAGCAATCAAAACACAACTTTGAAAGAGGATCTTCTTTTGGAGTTAAGCAGTTCTTATTGTGTGAAGGTCCCAAATTTTCTTCTCTCTCGCATGAACAAGTAGCAACTTCTGATATCAGACTTCGATACTGCGGCTACCACAAATATTTGTTGATTTGGGCAATTTTCTCTGGATTTCACATGATCTTCGAAGTAGCCTCCAACCCAAAGATCGAGATTACTCTTGTGCTTCTTGTCATATCTGTCTGCGACAGTCTCTCATCCTTCTTCAGGTGGTACAACATATAGCAGATTTCCCATTTCCGTGTTCTGCTCATCATTTTCTTACACAACGTGAAGTGTGTCGGCTACAGTTAGGCTGAAACGTGAATAAATACCCAATAAGAAATTATATGGAGCAGCAGGAACTGCAGACAAACAGTAATTTTATGACAGTGAATGAGCTAATGGAAGGTGATGTGCATGTGAACCAATTCTTCAGATCCCTTTATATTACAAAGCTGACAAATATAGTTTTACCAAAATATACAGCAACACATTATTGATAATATTAGCAACGAGGATGTATACACAAAAGTTTGAAAATTTAGTATGAATGTGCTGTTCCATTGTTAAGACTTACCCGTTGGCAAAAACAACCACATTGCGAACTTTTAAGATCCACAATAACATTGTTGCAAACATAGTCAAATTCAGTTCACATGAGTGGAAGAAAAGACGTAACAATACATAAACACAAAGCCAGTTTATGAAAATCTCATTCACTTTTCTTCTGTATTATAAATTAATGACATCTAATTAATTGGATTGTATGCTCTAATGGGTTAAAGAGAACTATATTTTTTATGTAGTAAGATTTTGTTTATCTCATAAGGTTTACCATTTACACAAAATTCTTTCTGAATGAAGAGGACTACACGGATTATTCCCAGAAAATTTCAAGATATACATTTTATTTCTTATGCAATTATCTTACATGTATAGTATTTTAATCAAAATAATTAGTCACTATTTTCAGTATTTTTTATTTTCTGAATAGTAGTTTGGTTTGGGAGCGTGTCTCTTGGAAATGTTTGTGTCATGTCTTTGGAACATATTGAGGTTAAAACACCAAGTTTGCTATTTATCACACTTTTCATTTTAGTGTTATGCTGTTCGCACACGCACGCACACATGTGCGCATGCACGCGCGCACTCACACACACACACACACACACAAAATCTTTCTCTACAATGCTATTTTTGGGTTCAAGTGACCCAAAACATGTATTTCTGGAGTAATCTAATATCAAATTTTTGGGTGGAATACAATACTTCCTCTACTTGCTGTGAGTGCATGGTAGAGAAAGTAAACGTCACAAAGTCACCGGGGCTTGAAGACGTCGAAAGGTAGGAGAAGACTCACCATTTACTTGCATGTGACCAAGTGTTTGTATTAAATGTGTCTATGGCCCATTTCCCAACTTGGGGGCTGTGGAGGATATGTTAGGGAGTAGAGTAGACAGTGGGGTCCTCTCTGTCCTGGTTAGGTCGCTAGGATGGGCAAAACCTGCCTCCATGGTCAGACACATGAACAAGGGCATTGAGAGAAATGTGCTGCCATCTTGTGTTGTTTTCTTTTGTTTCAGCTTTCAGGTTATAACAAGGTGAGTTATCTCATTTATTGTATTTGTGCATTTGTTTTCTTGGTGGCATACTTCTCTCTCAGCCAGAGTGAAATTGTTATTCTTATAACCCTAATTTAATTCAGTTTATTTCATCCTTATTAACAGATCTGTCAAAACAATTACTCAATATGAAAGTGATACAATTCAAGTGACGTTAAAACTAAAGTAACGTGTATGACTTGTGTAATATGTACAAGAGTGGGGTTCAATATCCTCGATACTTGATAACACATTGTTAAATACTTATATTACTTTTAGATATTCATTAGCAGACAGTAGTTCACTGAATTCCTCAAATGAATAAAACTGATTTAAAAGCAGAATTTATGTAATTCAGCTTTAAATTTCTTGATAGTTCGGACTTTATTTCTTTTATTTCCCAGACATATTCTGATGGCCCTAGATGTGGCTCTAGGGGCAGTGCTAAGGTCAACTAGCATTTACTTAGTTGCATAGCATCAATTAACTAACAAAAACTCTTTAAGTTCAGTCAATAAAGTTTTTTAAATTTTCCTGGAACACATTTTTCCCCATCATGCCCCAGTATCTCAGCATAGTTAGCAACAAACAAATATTCACTTACCTTTACAGCAATATTATTGTTTAACAGTTATGATAACAAAGGGTATATAAGGGTATTATATATAAAGTTAAGTCACATAAACAGGGCTACCTATAAGGAGGACAGGTCACATGTCATGAGACTCAGGTTTTCAGAGGTCAAGAAGTTAAATGGGCTGATTATATTATTGGAAGTGCAATAAAGGAAACTGCTCTAACTAAGGCATATACATATCTGGCATTGCATGATAGTCTGTCGCAGAATACCAAGGGGGTTCTAATAATCAAATAATAGTTTATTAGCTGTCAATGTATTATATAAGTTTCTGACATTGTAAAAAGTAAAGTATATACAAAACAGAGAAAATGAAAACAAATATATATATATATACAAGTATTTTAATTTACCCTGAAATTGCTTCACTCCATTTAATGCATTGAATACTGTCAGCAGTTTGTTATAGGTAACGTAATTTATTTCATCTCTTCCAATTACAAATATTGTACATATGTATAATCTGTTCCCCTGGATTTGCTAAAAATTGGTAACATATACAATTAACCCCCTAGTTGTTTGTGTATATGTAGCTTACGTTTTACATGTATGTTTACCTCCAAATCTAACTTCAATTAGAATCTTTCTTCTATAAATTATCCACATCGACATTGTCATTTTTTATCCTCATTTTCTTTGATAATTTTTCTCCACCCTTCCTGTCTTACTTTGCCTACGTAGTTACGTACTTGGTTCATAAATTCTATTTTGTTTTGTTTACAAAAAGCTTTAATATCTCTACATGTAACTTTTTACACTTTTTGTTCCATATTTCCTCTCCACTTTTTGGTTTCTGAGCATTCCATAATACTGTGAAAGTTAATATGTGCAATACCGCAAAGTGGGCATATCTCTTTATTAACCATTAAACCTTTTAATAACATTGTTCCTGTTCTTGCCCATGCCATCCCCTCTCTTTGTATATTATCACAAACATCAATGTATTTTTCTCTTCCCCATTTTTTCTTAACGCCCCTGTATGAAATCAGAGTACTCTTATCGCTTAAGCTGCTGAATAGTTCTTGTTGATCTATATACTAACAGCGCCCTTCTTTCAGCATTTTCATAGCACACTCTCCAGAATTCCCCCGGTATCCCATCTATTCCACTTGTTTTCTTACTTTTTAGTTTTTTGACCTACTGTAATATCTCATTCTCCAATATCTCCTGATGCAGTACTTCAACACCTAGCACCTTTATCTGTAATGTTGCATTACTTACACATAATTTTTCAAAATACTCCTTTCATTTATTAAGACCAATTCTATTTTGTAATATTGTTTTAGATACTTTTTTTTACCAGTTCCCATATAGAATTGCTATCCTTCTCTTTAGCTGTCTGATATATCTTTTGGGCAATTTTTTCACCCCACTCTTTCTTTTTCTCCTCTATTAAGCATTTGTAGCCCCATCTCGCTATTAGGAAGTTTTCTTTCTCAACTAGTTTTACCGTTTGTTTCCACCTCCTAAAATCCCTTTCTACCGTGTTTTTTGCTGCAAAACAGTCCACATCCTACCCCTTTTCTGTCTTTTTCCTACTATTTCTAGTTTTCATTGTCTTTCCTGCTACCTTCACTTCCCATTCAAGGTATAACATTGCTTCCTCAGCTTTTCCCACGTCAGACTTTGTTCATATATACCCAACTTTTACGTTAGATTCATTTATCTGAAGATTGATATTGAGTCGAGTCTTATTTGTAGAGATGTGGTTTTACCCATGTTCAGTTTGAGGTTATTTCAATCACAGAAACTAATTGAGTACTCTCCCAGAGAGCTCATATTCTGAATTAGTTTATCTTTATTATGCATAGAGCAGGTTGGTAGATGTGTCATCTGCAGTAGAAGTTAAAGCTGATTCGCAATAAACAGACATGGAAATGACAAAGTTAAAACACATTTATTACAATGTATGTATTCACAATTAACAGAAACGTGGGAACAGGAAAACAGACTTGTTCAAGTTTCACATTCTCGTTTCTGGACATGTTATATTAGATCCATATTGTGTATATTAAACTCTATTGTAGGGCGACTGTGACATAAAACAGTTGCCAGAGCTCTGTCTAGTCACAAGCTGGGAAATTAAACCTCTAGCAAAAGCGCATCTTTAAGGCCAGTTCACAATAACTGAGAATGGTAACGAGAACAATACATTATTACAATATATCTCATACAGTTAATCAACTACACAAAATTCCTTCCCAATGAAGAGGAATAGAGAGATTATTCCCAGAAAATTTCAAGATGTACATTTTATTTCTTATGCAGTTATCTTAAATGTATAGTATTTTAATCAAAATCATTAGAGCCGCTCTCTTCAGCATTTTTTATTTTCTGAGTAGTAGTTTGGTTTGAGAGGGTGTCTCTTAGAATCTTTGTATCATGTCTTTGGAAAATATTGAGGTTAAAACACCAAGTTTGCTATTTATCACACTTTTAATTTTAGTGTTATGATGTTCACATGCACAAGCAGTCACACACGCACACGCGCACGCGCACACGCACACACACACACAAAATCTTTCTCTACAATGCTATTTTTGGGTTCAAGTGACCCAAAACATGTATTTCTGGAGTAATCTAATATCAAATTTTTGGGTGGAATACAATACTTCCTCTACTTGTTGAGTACATAGTAGCGAAAGTAAAAGTCACAAAGTTATATAAAAGAATTTAATGCAGGTCGTAACAGAATACCTGTGTTTGTCACTGCAGGTAAGTATTTCTCACCGGGGCTTGAAGACATCGAAAGGTAGGAGAAGACTCACCATTTACTTGCATGTGACCAAGTGCTTGTATTAACAGACTGCGTCTGGGGGGCCATCTCCCAACTTGGGGGCTGTGGAGGATATGTTAGGGAGTAGAGTAGACAGTGGGGTCCCCTCTGTCCTGGTTAGGTCGCTAGCATGGGCAAAACCTGCCTCCAAGGTCAGACACATGAACAAGGACATTGAGAGAAATGTGCTGCCATCTTGTGTTGTTTTCTTTTGTTTCAGCTTTCAGGTTATAACAAGGTGAGTTATCTCATTTATTGTATTTGTGCATTTGTTTTCTTGGTGGCATACTTCTCTCAGCCAGAGTGAAAATGTTTTTCTTATAATCCTAATTTAATTCAAGTGTAATATGTACAAGAGTGGGGTTCAATATCCTCGATACCTGATAACACATTGTTAAATACTTGTACTACTTTTAGATATTCTTTAGCAGACAGTACTTCACTGGATTCCTCAAATGAATAAAACTGATTTAAAAGCAGGAATTTATGTGATTCAGTTTTAAATTTGTTGATAGTTCAAACTTTGTTTATTCGTTTTATTTCCCAGACATGGTCTGATGGCCCCAGACGTGGCTCTAGGGGCAGTGCTGATGTCAAGTAGCATTTAGTTAGTTGCAGAGCATCAATTAACTAACAAAACCTCTTTTAAGTTCAGTCAATAAAGTTTTTAATATCTTCCTGGAACACATTTTTCCCCATCATGCCCCTGTACCTTAGCATAGTTGGCAACAAACAAATATTTACTTACCGTTACAGCAATATTATTGTTTAACAGATATGATACCAAAGGGTGTATATATATATATATATATATATATATATATATATATATATATATAAAGTTGAGTCACATAAACAGGGCTACCTATAAGGAGGACAGGTCACATGTCATGAGACTCATGTTTTCAGAGGTCAGGAAGTTAAATGGGTTGATTATATTATTGGAAGTGCAAAAAAGGAAACTGCTAGAATTAATACATATATATCTGGCATTGCATGATAGTCTGTTGCAGAATACCAAGGGGGTTCTAATAATCAAATAATAGTTTATTAGCTGTCAATATATTACTTATGCAAGTTTCTGACATTGTCAAAACTAAAGTATATACAAAACAGAGAGTATGTAAACAAATATACATATTTATACTAATATTTTAATTTACTCTGAAATTGCTTCAGTCCATTTAATGCGTTGATTATTGTCAGCAGTTAGTTATAAAAAATTTGTCCAATTACAAAAACGCCCTTGTCGTTAAATTTCTTGGTGGTTTGTTCTCTGAAATAATCATTGTTGTGTCTAGTATTGTAGTCATGTACAACTTATTTACAAAAAAGAGAATTGCCTTACATACATACAGTGTTTATAGTATGAACATTTTATATTTACACAAAAGTCAGAATTTCTATTTCTGCAGTACGAATACTCTGTACGGGTGTCCTTGGACAACTTCTCCATGTTTCTATTCCATTAGATGGATGAATGAATAAATTTATTGTACAATTTGGTTTACAATATACACAATGTATATTAATATATCATTGTACCCCTACATCTTATGTACAATTTGTCTGGTGCTTGCTTTCTTATTGAGCAACTCAGATTGCTTGACTCCCAGGCCTTATCGTTTACTTCTCTTACTTTTCTAAACCATTTTTCTTTTACCTTCCTTAAAAATTCTTCAATGCCCTTGATTTTCTTTTCTTCTTTCCCTATCAACATCCTTATAGCTACTATTTTTCTATCCATATTTTCCCATTTCTTCTCCAATACTCTTTGCCTGCAACTCCTTATTTCCGTACATTCTGCCATATAGTGTTCTGTACTTTCTCTTTCTCCACACAATGCGCATATCCCTCTTCCGCTGCCTCTCATCCCCCTTAAATACATTGATCTCGTTCTCGTCCATGCTAAACCTTCCCTTTCTTGTCTATTACAGATATCAAATGTACCTCTCTCTTCCCCATTCCTTCTTTATCAATTTATAAAAGCTTAATGATGTTTTATTTTCAAGGCTTCCCCATATCTCTTGTTATTCTATATCTTCCACTCTGTTTCATACTAGTTTCCAAAAGCTGTTTATATTTCTTTTTTTGAACCCCCATATATCCCCCATTCAAAGTGTTACCAATAGTTTTTTGGTTTCTTTCCACCAGCTGGTTTTGTTTCTTAGAACATTTTGCTGAGTCAGGCATATCTTTAAGATTTCACCTTTCTCCATTCCATTAGATAGATAAACTAATAATAAAGCATATTTTTTTAGGTTAGAATCAGCCAGCGTTTAAAGTGTCTCAGTAAAGAAATGGATTTACTAATGTGTTTACATGTTATATGATCAATGTGAGTAGACCACGTCAGACTTTGTTCATATAAACCAAACTTTTACGTTAGATTCATTTATCTGAAGATTGATATTGAGTCGAGTCTTATTTGTAGTGATGTGGTTTTACCCATGTTCAATTTGAGGTTATTTCAATCACAGAAACTAATTGAGTGCTCTCCCAGAGAGCTCATATTCTGAATTAGTTTATCTTTACTATCCAGAGAGCAGATTGGTAGATGTGGATGTTAAGGCTGGTTCCCAATAACAATGACAAAGTTAAAACACATTTATTACAATGTAAGCATTCACAATTAACAGAAACGTGGGAACAGGAAAACTGACTTGTTCAAGTTTTAACATTCTCGTTTCTGGACACGTTATATTGGATCTATATTGTGTATATTACACTCTATTGTAGGGCGACATCGCCAGAGCTGGGAAATGAAACCTCAATGAATTCTGGCATCTTTAAGGCCAGTTCACAATAACTGAGAATGGTAACAAGAAAAATACAGTATTACAATGGGGGAATTCACTATTAACTTTCCCTGGTCCTGGCAATGCGCTAGTTTGAGCCATATTATATAATTTATGTATATGATAAAACATAATTGGTCCCAATATGCTTCCCTGAGGTACCCCATATACATGTCTTCATGGAGATGTGCTGTAGTTATTAGTATCTGTCAAGTAGCTGACGATGTAACAGCATATTGAATAACTTAATAATGTATTTATATGTTTTCTCTGAATTTAACGTACAAATTTCTTTATTTTTAAGAATTTGAATATATATTACATTGTACTATAACTTGAATGTGAATCACATAACAGAGTCCAAGTGTGAGTCATTCTGAGAGAGCCTGTAGATTTAACTTGTTAGTTTAAAAAAATCTTTGTCCACAGGCTATTGATATAACTCAGCCAGCTCAATTTAGTGTCTGAAAATGTAAATTGATAACAAACGATATCTTTGAAATGGTTAACGCAGAAAAAAATATGTTTCATACAAACTACAAGCTTTAACACATATACCTACATATTTTATACATCTGTTTCTGTCCTGTGATTTACAAAAGTCATTTACAATGAAGAGGACTTCAAAGTCTACGCAGAGAAAATTCAAGATACACATTTTATCACACAAATATCTTAAACTTATGGTATTTTAACAAAATTCTTAGAGCTGTTATTTGAAAAAAGCATAAATAAGGAGAGAATTTTCCATTTAAAGAATAAACCTGCTTACCTATAGGTAGGCAGTAGCACTGGATTAGTAGTAGCTGTGGTGTAGATAAAATTCTCAGCCTTAATTTTACACATCCACAAACATTTACAACATTTGTTTTTGTATTTGACAGCGCTTATTACTTGCATTTCAGCAGATGCCCTGAAAATTGCCATGATAACACACCCTTTCTGGGCACATATCTTACTCAACATGAACCTATATACCATTTTTTCATTATTTACGCATATCTTCTTCTTATTATTGTTCCGAAACCCAAAGGGCTGTGCTCCTTAAAGATATTTCATCACAGCCAATTTCATTATTCAACTCTTCGGCCCAAATAGGTTGCTTGCAGGAGCTTCTAGATAATCAAAATTTGCAAGCTACTCTCTCAATTATGCTCTATGTGTCACCAGTTTTTATTATTGTAAAACTGTATCATTTTAATATCAGACTACTTTGTGTTGGTAAACCTATTGCTGTAGTTTCATTTGTTTCCTGTAGTGAAATAGCTATTGTAGCATCTCTGCAAGAATTCACTGACACGGTTAAGTATGATTTGAACTCTGTAATGCATGTGTTCTGAATTATTTATTTACATGATATTAGTGGTTATACAAATTGTAATACACTCACAAAACAAAATCATTATAACATTTAAAAAATGAATAGACTGTGTAATTTCTTAGAGAATCCAAAGAGTAAGTTATATGCAAAACTTTAATGTTAAGTTAAACAAAATCTAACTGCTTTATTACAGATTCCAAGGATGTTCCACTGTAAAAGCTGCAAAATTGTATCTATCCCCACTGTACAAACAGAATATCTGTGTTTTGTTACAGATTCCTGTGCAGGTATTTCTGTAAGATAGGAAAAGTCACCAGTTATTTGCATAGATCATCACTATACAAACAGAATATCTATGTTTTGTTGCAGATTCCTGTGCAGGTATTTCTGTAAGATAGCAGAAGTCACCAGCTACTTCCATCTATCATTACTGTACAAACAAAATATCTGTGTTTTGTTACAGATTCCTGTGCAGGTATTTCTGTAAGATAGGAGAAGTCACCAGTTACTTGCATCTACCATTATAGAAATAAAATATCTGTGTTTTGTTAATGGTTCCTGTGCAGGTATTTCTGTAAGATAGCAGAAGTCACCAGCTACTTCCATCTATCATTACTGTACAAACAAAATATCTGTGTTTTGTTACAGATTCCTGTGCAGGTATTTCTGTAAGATAGGAGAAGTCACCAGTTACTTGCATCTACCATTATAGAAATAAAACATCTGTGTTTTGTTACAGGTTCCTGTGCAGGTATTTCTATAAGATAGGAGAAGTCACCAGTTACTTGCATCTACCATTACTGTACAAACAAAATCTCTGTGTTTTGTTACAGATTCCTGTGCAGGTATTTCACAGATAGCAGAAGTCACCAGTTACTTGCATCTATCATTACTGTACAAACAAAATATCTGTGTTTTGTTACAGGTACCTGTGCAGGTATTTCTGTAAGATAGCAGAAGTCACCTGTTACGTGCATCTACCATTATAGAAATAAAATATCTGTGTTTTGTTACAGATTCATGTGCAAGTATCATCACAGTACTGACAGAATATCAGTGTTTTGTTACAGATTCATGTGCAAGTATTATCACAGTACTGACAGAATATGGGTTTTGTTACAGATTCCTGTGCAGATATCATCACAGTACTGACAGAATATCTGTGTTTTGAAACAGATTCATGTGCAAGTATCATCACAGTACTGACAGAATATCAGTGTTTTGTTACAGATTCATGTGCAAGTATCATCACAGTACTGACAGAATATCTGTGTTTTGTTACAGATTCATGTGCAAGTATCATCACAGTACTGACAGAATATCAGTATTTTGTTACAGATTCCTGTGTAGATATCATCACAGTACTGACAGAATATCAGTGTTTTGTTACAGATTCATGTGCAAGTATTATCACAGTACTGACAGAATATGTGTTTTGTTACAGATTCCTGTGCAGATATCATCACAGTACTGACAGAATATCTGTGTTTTGTTACAGATTCATGTGCAAGTATCATCACAGTACTGACAAAATATCAGTGTTTTGTTACAGATTCATGTGCAAGTATCATCACAGTACTGACAAAATATCTGTGTTTTGTTACAGATTCATGTACAAGTATTATCACAGTACTGACAGAATATCTGTGTTTTGTTACAGATTCATGTGCAAGTATTATCACAGTACTGACAGAATATCTGTGTTTTGTTACAGATTCATGTGCAAGTATCATCACAGTACTGACAGAATATCTGTGTTTTGTTACAGATTCATGTGCAAGTATCATTACAGTACTGACAGAATATCTGTATTTTGTTACAGATTCATGTGCAAGTATTATCACAGTACTGACAGAATATCTGTATTTTGTTACAGATTCCTGTGCAAGTATTATCACAGTACTGACAGAATATCTGTGTTTTGTTACAGATTCATGTGCAAGTATCATCACAGTACTGACAGAATATCTGTGTTTTGTCACAGATTCATCAGCAAGTATTATCACAGTACTGACAGAATATCTGTGTTTTGTTACAGATTCATGTGCAAGTATTATCACAGTACTGACAGAATATCTATGTTTTGTTACAGATTCATGTGCAAGTATTATCACAGTACTGACAGAATATCTGTGTTTTCTTACAGATTCATGTGCAAGTATCATCACAGTACTGACAAAATATCTGTGTTTTGTTACAGATTCCTGTGCAAGTATCATCACAGTACTGACAAAATATCTGTGTTTTGTTACAGATTCCTGTGCAGATATCATCACAGTACTGACAGAATATCTGTGTTTTGTTACAGATTCCTGTGCAAGTATCATCACAGTACTGACAGAATATCTGTGTTTTGTTACAGATTCATGTGCAAGTATCATCACAGTACTGACAAAATATCTGTGTTTTGTTACAGATTCCTGTGCAAGTATCATCACAGTACTGACATAATATCTATGTTTTGTTACAGATTCCTGTGCAAGTATTATCACAGTACTAACAGAATATCTGTGTTTTGTTACAGATTCATGTGCAAGTATCATCACAGTACTGACAAAATATCTGTGTTTTGTTACAGATTCCTGTGCAAGTATTATCACAGTACTAACAGAATATCTGTGTTTTGTAACAGATTCCTGTGCAAGTATTATCACAGTACTGACAGAATATCAGTGTTTTGTTACAGATTCATGTGCAAGTATTATCACAGTACTGACAAAATATCTGTGTTTTGTTACAGATTCCTGTGCAAGTATCATTACAGTACTGCCAGAATATCAGTGTTTTGTTACAGATGGATGTGCAAGTATTATCACAGTACTGACAGAATATCTGTATTTTGTTACAGATTCCTGTGCAGATATCATCACAGTACTGACAGAATATCTGTGTTTGGTTACAGATTCCTGTGCAAGTATCATCACAGTACTGACAGAATATCAGTGTTTTGTTACAGATTCATGTGCAAGTATTATCACAGTACTGACAAAACATCTGTGTTTTGTTACAGATTCCTGAGCAAGTATCATTACAGTACTGCCAGAATATCAGTGTTTTGTTACAGATTCATGTGCAAGTATTATCACAGTACTGACAGAATATCTGTGTTTTGTTACAGATTCCTGTGCAAGTATTATCACAGTACTAACAGAATATCTGTGTTTTGTTACAGATTCATGTGCAAGTATCATCACAGTACTGACAAAATATCTGTGTTTTGTTACAGATTCCTGTGCAAGTATTATCACAGTACTAACAGAATATCTGTGTTTTGTTACAGATTCCTGTGCAAGTATTATCACAGTACTGACAGAATATCAGTGTTTTGTTACAGATTCGTGTGCAAGTATTATCACAGTACTGACAAAATATCTGTGTTTTGTTACAGATTCCTGTGCAAGTATCATTACAGTACTGCCAGAATATCAGTGTTGTGTTACAGATTCATGTGCAAGTATTATCACAGTACTGACAGAATATCTGTATTTTGTTACAGATTCCTGTGCAGATATCATCACAGTACTGACAGAATATCTGTGTTTGGTTACAGATTCCTGTGCAAGTATCATCACAGTACTGCCAGAATATAAGTGTTTTGTTACAGATTCATGTGCAAGTATTATCACAGTACTGACAGAATATCTGTGTTTTGTTACAGATTCCTGTGCAAGTATTATCACAGTACTAACAGAATATCTGTGTTTTGTTACAGATTCCTGTGCAAGTATTATCACAGTACTGACAGAATATCAGTGTTTTGTTACAGATTCCTGTGCAAGTATTATCACAGTACTAACAGAATATCTGTGTTTTGTTACAGATTCCTGTGCAAGTATTATACAGTAGTGACAGAATATCAGTGTTTTGTTACAGATTCCTGTGCAAGTATTATCACAGTACTAACAGAATATCTGTGTTTTTTTACAGATTCCTGTGCAAGTATCATCACAGTACTAACAGAATATCAGTGTTTTGTTACAGATTCATGTGCAGATATCATCACAGTACTGACAGAATATCAGTGTTTTGTTACAGATATCTGTGCAGATATCATCACAGTATTAACATAATATCAGGGTTTATTTAAAGGTGAGTCGAAATTGTTACACTAACATCACTTAAGTTTACTCACTTAAATTTACATCACTTAAGTTTACTCACTTAAGTGATGTTAGTGTAACAATTTCGACTCACCTTTAAATAAATTCAATACACATCACTGTTTCTAGCTTCTTTTCATTGCAATACATACATAATATCAGGGTTTTGTTACAGATTCGTGTGCAAGTATTATCACAGTACTGACAGAATATCAGTGTTTTGTTCAGATATCTGTGCAAGTATCATTACAGTACTGCCAGAATATCAGTGTTTTGTTACAGATTCATGTGCAAGTATTATAACAGTACTGACAGAATATCTGTATTTTGTTACAGATTCCTGTGCAGATATCATCACAGTACTGACAGAATATCTGTGTTTGGTTACAGATTCCTGTGCAAGTATCATCACAGTACTGACAGAATATCAGTGTTTTGTTACAGACTCATGTGCAAGTATTATCACAGTACTCACAAAACATCTGTGTTTTGTTACAGATTCCTGAGCAAGTATCATTACAGTACTGCCAGAATATCAGTGTTTTGTTACAGATTCATGTGCAAGTATTATCACAGTACTGACAGAATATCTGTGTTTTGTTACAGATTCCTGTGCAAGTATTATCACAGTACTAACAGAATATCTGTGTTTTGTTACAGATTCATGTGCAAGTATCATCACAGTACTGACAAAATATCTGTGTTTTGTTACAGATTCCTGTGCAAGTATTATCACAGTACTAACAGAATATCTGTGTTTTGTTACAGATTCCTGTGCAAGTATTATCACAGTACTGACAGAATATCAGTGTTTTGTTACAGATTCATGTGCAAGTATTATCACAGTACTGACAAAATATCTGTGTTTTGTTACAGATTCCTGAGCAAGTATCATTACAGTACTGCCAGAATATCAGTGTTTTGTTACAGATTCATGTGCAAGTATTATCACAGTACTGACAGAATATCTGTGTTTTGTTACAGATTCCTGTGCAAGTATTATCACAGTACTAACAGAATATCTGTGTTTTGTTACAGATTCCTGTGCAAGTATTATCACAGTACTGACAGAATATCAGTGTTTTGTTACAGATTCCTGTGCAAGTATTATCACAGTACTAACAGAATATCTGTGTTTTGTTACAGATTCCTGTGCAAGTATTATACAGTACTGACAGAATATCAGTGTTTTGTTACAGATTCCTGTGCAAGTTTTATCACAGTACTAACAGAATATCTGTGTTTTGTTACAGATTCCTGTGCAAGTATCATCACAGTACTAACAGAATATCAGTGTTTTGTTACAGATTCATGTGCAGATATCATCACAGTACTGACAGAATATCAGTGTTTTGTTACAGATATCTGTGCAGATATCATCACAGTATTAACATAATATCAGGGTTTATTTAAAGGTGAGTCGAAATTGTTACACTAACATCACTTAAGTTTACTCACTTAAGTTTACATCACTTAAGTTTACTCACTTAAGTGATGTTAGTGTAACATTTTCGACTCACCTTTAAATAAATTCAATACACATCACTGTTTCTAGCTTCTTTTCATTACAATACATACATAATATCAGGGTTTTGTTACAGATTCGTGTGCAAGTATTATCACAGTACTGACAGAATATCAGTGTTTTGTTCAGATATCTGTGCAAGTATCATTACAGTACTGCCAGAATATCAGTGTTTTGTTACAGATTCATGTGCAAGTATTATCACAGTACTGACAGAATATCTGTATTTTGTTACAGATTCCTGTGCAGATATCATCACAGTACTGACAGAATATCTGTGTTTGGTTACAGATTCCTGTGCAAGTATCATCACAGTACTGACAGAATATCAGTGTTTTGTTACAGATTCATGTGCAAGTATCATCACAGTACAGACAAAACATCTGTGTCTTGTTACAGATTCCTGAGCAAGTATCATTACAGTACTGCCAGAATATCAGTGTTTTGTTACAGATTCATGTGCAAGTATTATCACAGTACTGACAGAATATCTGTGTTTTGTTACAGATTCCTGTGCAAGTATTATCACAGTACTAACAGAATATCTGTGTTTTGTTACAGATTCCTGTGAAAGTATTATCACAGTACTGACAGAATATCAGTGTTTTGTTACAGATTCCTGTGCAAGTATTATCACAGTACTAACAGAATATCTGTGTTTTGTTACAGATTCCTGTGCAAGTATTATACAGTACTGACAGAATATCAGTGTTTTGTTACAGATTCCTGTGCAAGTATTATCACAGTACTAACAGAATATCTGTGTTTTGTTACAGATTCCTGTGCAAGTATCATCACAGTACTAACAGAATATCAGCGTTTTGTTACAGATTCATGTGCAGATATCATCACAGTACTGACAGAATATCAGTGTTTTGTTACAGATATCTGTGCAGATATCATCACAGTATTAACATAATATCAGTGTTTTGTTACCGATTCCTGTGCAAGTATTATCACAGTACTGACAGAATATCAGTGTTTTGTTACAGATATCTGTGCAGATATCATCACAGTACTAACAGGATATCAGTGTTTTCTTACAGATTCCTGTGCAAGTATTATCACAGTACTAACAGAATATCAGTGTTTAGTTACAGATATCTGTGCAGGTATCATCACAGTACTAACAGAATATCAGTATTTTGTTACAGATTCCTGTGCAGATATCATAACAGTACTAACAGAATATCAGTATTTTATTACAGATTCCTGTGCAAGTATTATCACAGTACTAACAGAATATCTGTGTTTTGTTACAGATTCCTGTGCAAGTATCATCACAGTACTAACAGAATATCAGTATTTTGTTACAGATTCCTGTGCATGTATCATCACAGTACTAACAGAATATCAGTGATTTGTTACAGATTCCTGTTCAGGTAGCATCACAGTACTAATAGAATATCAGTGATTTGTTACAGATTCCTGTGCAGGTATCATCACAGTATTAACAGAATATCAGTATTTAGTTACGGATTCCTGTGCAGGTATCATCACAGTACTAACAGAATATCAGTATTTTGTTACAGATTCCTGTGTAGATATCATCACAGTACTGACAGAATATCAGTGTTTTGTTACAGATTCATGTGCAAGTATTATCACAGTACTGACAGAATATCTGTGTTTTGTTACAGATTCCTGTGCAGATATCATCACAGTACTGACAGAATATCTGTGTTTTGTTACAGATTCCTGTGCAAGTATCATCACAGTACTGACAGAATATCAGTGTTTTGTTACAGATTCATGTGCAAGTATTATCACAGTACTGACAAAATATCTGTGTTTTGTTACAGATTCCTGTGCAAGTATCATTACAGTACTGCCAGAATATCAGTGTTTTGTTACAGATTCATGTGCAAGTATTATCACAGTACTGACAGAATATCTGTGTTTTGTTACAGATTCCTGTGCAGATATCATCACAGTTGATGCAGTAATTTGTATCACAAATTACTTAAATGTAAATAATGATTGTAATATGAATATGCATTTTTATGTGACATTGATTTCAGATGTTTATTGATTGTAAATATTGTTGGAAAGTAAATTTATACAGCCTTACTGAAACTGTCAATAACGCGCAATAATGCAAAGAGGGGGGTGAGCTGTTTATCATTATTGGAAATGAGGAAGTTACGTAATGTTGGCGCGTTTTCGGTAGAAACTTCTGGAATGTTTCCCTAAAAAAAGCAATATGTATTCGTGGTTTTCATTGGATATTAAAATAGACGCTAATGTTGGCGCGTTTTATTAGCCAATGGCAGTTTATTTATAATCTTTAGGCGTATCTTGATGCAGGCTTATAAATAGGGTAGGTTCGAGGTAGATCGCCCCCAGTTCATCAAAATTCCTAGAACATTACACGTCATCTTAAGTTCTTCAGTTCGTCAAAATATTTGTATGAGATACGTCGGCTATAAATTCACAAGTTACGAAAATCTAAAGTATTATAAAGTTAATTATACACAAAGTTTAAGTACGTGGATTAAAAGTGATCAGTAAGAAGTATTATAACAGTTTCAGTTTGGCGAGTATCCAGATCAATATGTAAAAGTGATAGTGAACGTGTTCGACAATAAAAATTATAAAACAAAGTTCTTCATTAGTGTAACTTTTGGATAAAAGATTCCTTTCCGCTTCACAACCTGTATTGAGACACATGTTCGACCCCAGGCCAACAGGATAATAGCTAGCCGGAGGACATTTGAAATAAAACTGATACTAGGAAACGCAAATTGCTAACGCCAGATGGAGCTACAAACCAAACAAATGAATGACGTCACAAGATGGTTCCACTCACATGAAGTAAACACAATATAAGATCTCCAAGTTCTAATAAATTACGTAAAACATATTACGTAATCCCAGATGATCACTCGCACAGTACTGACAAATATCTGTGTTTTGTTACAGATTCCTGTGCAAGTATCATCACAGTACTGACAGAATATCAGTGTTTTGTTACAGATTCATGTGCAAGTATTATCACAGTACTGACAAAACATCTGTGTTTTGTTACAGATTCCTGTGCAAGTATCATTACAGTACTGCCAGAATATCAGTGTTTTGTTACAGATTCATGTGCAAGTATTATCACAGTACTGACAGAATATCTGTGTTTTGTTACAGATTCCTGTGCAAGTATTATCACAGTACTGACAGAATATCAGTGTTTTGTTACAGATTCCTGTGCAAGTATTATCACAGTACTAACAGAATATCTGTGTTTTGTTACAGATTCCTGTGCAAGTATTATACAGTACTGACAGAATATCAGTGTTTTGTTACAGATTCCTGTGCAAGTATTATCACAGTACTAACAAAATATCTGTGTTTTGTTACAGATTCCTGTGCAAGTATCATCACAGTATTAACATAATATCAGTGTTTTGTTACAGATTCCTGTGCAAGTATTATCACAGTACTGACAGAATATCAGTGTTTTGTTACAGATATCTGTGCAGATATCATCACAGTACTAACAGGATATCAGTGTTTTCTTACAGATTCCTGTGCAAGTATTATCACAGTACTAACAGAATATCAGTGTTAAGTTACAGATATCTGTGCAGGTATCATCACAGTACTAACAGAATATCAGTATTTTGTTACAGATTCCTGTTCAGGTATCATCACAGTACTAATAGAATATCAGTGATTTGTTACAGATTCCTGTGCAGGTATCATCACAGTATTAACAGAATATCAGTATTTTGTTACAGATTCCTGTGCAGATATCATCACAGTACTGACAGAATATCTGTGTTTTGTTACAGATTCCTGTGCAAGTATCATCACAGTACTGACAGAATATCAGTGTTTTGTTACAGATTCATGTGCAAGTATTATCACAGTACTGACAAAATATCTGTGTTTTGTTACAGATTCCTGTGCAAGTATCATTACAGTACTGCCAGAATATCAGTGTTTTGTTACAGATTCATGTGCAAGTATTATCACAGTACTGACAGAATATCTGTGTTTTGTTACAGATTCCTGTGCAGATATCATCACAGTACTGACAGAATATCTGTGTTTTGTTACAGATTCCTGTGCAAGTATCATCACAGTACTGACAGAATATCAGTGTTTTGTTACAGATTCATGTGCAAGTATTATCACAGTACTGACAAAACATCTGTGTTTTGTTACAGATTCCTGTGCAAGTATCATTACAGTACTGCCAGAATATCAGTGTTTTGTTACAGATTCCTGTGCGGATATCATCAGAGTACTAACACAATATCAGTGATTTGTTACAGATTTTGATGTAGTTATTTCTCACCGAGACTTGAAGACATTGAAAGATAAGAGAAGAGTTGCGAGTTACTTGTGTGTATCACCACTATATATATATATATATATATATATATATACATTTATCATCACCGTACTGACAGAATATCTTGTTTTGTTACAGATTTTGATGTAGTTATTTCTCACCGAGACTTAAAGACACTCAAAGGTATGAGAAGAGTTGCCAGTGACTTGTGTGTATCACCACTATATATATATACATTTATCATCGCCGTACTGACAGAATATCTTGTTTTGTTACAGATTTTGATGTAGTTATTTCTCACCGAGACTTGAAGACATTGAATGGTAAGATAAGAATTGCCAGTGACTTGTGTGTATCATCACTATATATATATACATTTATCATCGCCGTACTGACAGAATATCTTGTTTTGTTACAGATTTTGATGTAGTTATTTCTCACCGAGACTTGAAGACATTGAATGGTAAGATAAGAATTGCCAGTTACTTGTGTATATCACAACTATATGTATACATTTATCATCGCCGTACTGACAGAATATTTTGTGTTTTGGTACAGATTTTGCTGTAGTTGTTTCTCACCGAGACTTAAGAAGGTAAGAGAGCAGTTGCCAGTTACTTGTGTGTATCACCACTATGTAAATATAATCGCTGAAGTGATAGAGTATCTTGTATTTTTTATATATTTTATTTATTTTTAAAAAATCTCTTTTGGTGCTGCGTGGTTATTTAATAATGTTACTATTTTATTGATACCTTCGTGATCGATTGTCCCATTCGCGTACCTATGCAGACATGTCAGCCCCGTTCCGGAGAGTGTAGAGTAATTACGCTTTTATTTCCTTGATGTAAGAGTATTGGTAATTAGTTACTTCAATTACATCACAGGATGCTGCCAAGCATTAAATACAAATATGTAGGTGGTCCAGGGAATACAGTTTGTCGTAAAAATGAGCATTAGTAGTCACTTTTCATAAGCATACATTAAAAACAAATATTACAAATTCAAGCACCGCAACAATGTTGGGGGAAGGTGTATAACCTTGGTGTAGTGCTAATAAATAAAAGCCAAAACTTTACTTCCAAAAATTAACCAACCTCTTTTCTGCATAATAGAAGTTGAAGATGTTGCTTTATGTTTCCTAGTTAGTTAAAGACCACCTTTCCGCACCTTTTTGGATACTAAAATCGAGCACATGTAACTTAGAACTAGACATCATGTTAACTATGCTTTGCATTTCACAATTCAATACAAAATATCAGTTACCTAAATTTAAGCCCGAGCACAGCAAGGGGAGATTACGAACTAATTTTATTACTAAACCAGAGCCTCCCCATTTAGTGACGAATAAACTATTGCTAATTCAATATACCCTAAAATCAAATAGCAGCGAACTAGTAAATGCAATGTAACCACCACCATAATCACACTCATCTACAATAAGACAACCTTAAACTATGAATATTTTTCTTTGTATCTTTATTTTAAACATTCTCGAGTACCTATTGAGTTATATTAAGAAACGGTATGCTTTTACAAGCCCTATTAATGGAATTAATTTTCACTGTAATTGCAAATATTTGGTTGCAATTTTGTAAGTGTTTTAATATTACAAGTAGGATTGGGCTGGGCAAATGATACCGCTGCTCGAGCAGTACCGATACGCGATATTTCTCGATACCGTGTCGATACTACTCGAACGCTGAGATCATGACGTAATGTGTGCTCGGAACTTCAGATGTCTCAAAGGGAATGTTAGTTGTATAAGGTACTCGTTTGCTCGCTTCACAAAATAAGCAATGACCTGAATGAGAGGCAAGCCGTTTTACGGTTTTATTGAACTATATAGGTAGATTGCAAGTCAATTTGCAAAATAATTTTGCGTATCGTTTGCTAATAGCTGAAATATTACGTCCTTCCTATTAAACAAATTATTCTAAATGTTATAATTGCACATATAGCTTACGTCACATTCTATATGCATAAATAATATCAAGAATGCCTGATATTCGGAAGTCGTGAAAATGGCATAAGGAGCTGAAGTGTTTATAGTGAGATATCTTATACTTTCACTTTCAAACTACAGTTTTGGATCTCACTTTAGATTTTCCCATAAAATTATTGTTTACAATAACCAAGTCCGTAAAGATTCGTTTTGGGACATGAACGTCATATGTATGTATATTACTCCACGAATTTGAATGCCTATTATAACGTACTTTTAAATCCGAATGAAGCCTAGTTTTAAGTTGTGTATGCTCTTACTTCATGCATTTTGTGTAAACAATCAGCTTTTAGAACCCAATTAAAAACTCGGCTTTTTCATACGAGTCATTTCTTACTATTATATTCGATTGTCGAAAACATTCGATAGTAGCAATCGTTAACTATATTAATGACGTCATTTTTAGTAAAGTCCGTGTGTCGATGCGTGTTGCCCCTCTTAAAAATTTAGTCCGTGAATGTTGCCCCTCGCTGGAAATGAAGTCCGTGCGTCGTTAAAAGTAAACCCCGTGCGTGTTGGCCCTCACTATTGCACAACTCAAATCGTGCGCATTGCAAGTGGTACGAGCTTCTTTATTTGAAACTCGCGCCGAATATTGTGAGAGTTTATTCACAAAATACTTTACTTTGGAAGCCTTAATGTACTGGTTTATCACACAGCTAATTTTTATGCCCCTCACTGGAAATGAAGTCCGTGCGTAGTTGAAAGTAAACCCCGTGCGTGTTGGCGCTCACTATTGCACAACTCAAATCGTGCGCATTGCAAGTGGTACGAGCTTCTTTATTTGAAATTCGCGCCGAGATATTGTGAGAGTTTATTCACAAAATACTTTTAGTTTTGGAAGTCTTAATGTACTGGTTTATCACACAATTAATTTTTATGCCCCTCACTGGAAATGAAGTCCGTGCGTAGTTGAAAGTAAACCCCGTGCGTGTTGGCGTTCACTATTGCACAACTCAAATCGTGCGCATTGCAAGTGGTACGAGCTTCTTTATTTGAAACTCGCGCCGAGATATTGTGAGAGTTTATTCACAAAATACTTCAGTTTTGGAAGCCTTAATGTACTGTTTTATCACACAGTTAATTTTTATCATCTCAGCACCCGAATACTTCAATCAGGTAAATACTTTGAAAGCATCCTTTCAATAATTTTTCCGATCAAATCTGGCATCAGATATTTAAAATTTGTTTCAGAAATTTCGTTCCTATTGTAAATTCAACAATAAACTTTTAGTTTTAACAATATACACATTACTCTGCTTGTTGAAACAAGAGCCAATATTAATTTCCATTTATTCTGAACAATCGTATTTGCCCGCAAAAGGCATATTTGCACATAAAATAGGAATATTTATTCATTTACATATGCTAGTTTTGACATTAAATAAGATATTAGGGACAGGGAGGAGCAGCAAATTATTTTAAAATTGGTTCCCATCCCAACTTTCGTTCCGTGAATTTCCTGCCGGACTCCCCTGCTTTTGGTAAAGTCCATTCATTGCATGCGCTAACAAACTGCAGAGCATCTTCCGCGTCTGTTTGAAACTTAAAATTCTGCGTGTGTTGAGGACTTATCCACGAAATACTAAGGTATGGAAACCTTGGCTTTTACTTTTGGCCATCTCAACATTTATTTTTAAACTTGGTATGTCGATATCATAATGGACGTTCAATGTTTTTGCATTAATTTAAAAATGAATTTCTGAACACGTTGCCCAAAATTAAATATATCAAAAATTTATTACGTTTGAAGAACGCATTTTAATTTACAAAAAGCTGTCATTTATCATAATTTACGAATATTACTAATATTTTTGAAAGTTTAATGCTTTACTTCTGTAACTAATTTGGATAGAATTATCACCTAGCTTAATGTTTTTAATTAATAATATTTCTGTATGTATTTTTTCTTCTTTATAGCAAAAACAAATTGTAGTTTTAAATTTTAAAAATAATTTGGTTTTAGAAAATATTCTGTGCAGTTTTCAGTATTATACAGAACAGAAATTGGCAAAATTGCCTTACTTGTGGCCCGTCGAAGTAGTTGAACGTGAATGATTCGAGTTTTAGACGCGCAGATCCCTCGGCTACGCCCTGTCGTCGCTTCGCAGTAGGCCGCAACTTGCTACACTCCTCTCCTTCTAAAAAACATCCCTCGGCTACGCTTTGAGGCTGAGGGCCCTCAATCTCTCGGCTACGCCTTGAGGCTGATACTGGAGTAGATGTGCGGGCCACAAGTAGAGCAAAATGTCGCAGAAATTATCTTAGCATTTGCTTGTTATAATGCATAAAAATTTGTGATTGCCAGGGCTATGGAAGATCTAAAGCAGTGTTTTCTTACGGCATAAATATTGTTTTTATTTTCTTTACAGCTTAGGTACTTAAAGTCGAGGAAGTATTTAACTCGGCGCAAACATTTGTTATCAAGATTTCACTGGAACAGTATGTTTAAAGGTTCCTTGAATCAGGAATACTGTTTTTGAGGAAAAGATCTGCTACCTACCCATACACAACACAAGGTATTTATGTAACACTAAATATTGCTTTGCATTTTATTTTGTTTAAAACAGTGTTTAATTACAATATATATTTAAGATATTGGCATGGTAAATTAAATGAAGTGATTTTATTCCCATTGAACGTTATATAACTGCAAAACTACCTATATATATATAGACAAACTTTTACTTAAAAAAAACATAGAAGTCAAAAAATATACCATTTGTGTCAAGTAATAATTTATTTTGTAGCATTAGTCATTTCCAAAATATTCCATGTTGTATGATTATGTGTTTCCAAATTAAGTGTCACCTAATGGTAGAGTCCTAAGAGTTTCTTTTTTTTCCCTTCGCATGAGCTCATTACTTGGAATTTATTCCTCCGTGCTTCCAATAAAGTTCTGGATGTTGTATGTGACCTAGCTCTTATTGCTAAATTTGAGCTTGTTATTATAAGCAATGTAATGTGGAGAGAAGAATAAAGTAAGGGAGACATGTGAACTTTTAATGGGTAGAGAAAGTCATGTGAGAGTTGCACATGACAATATTGTTATTACTGTTATACAATAGTTACTGAAGTGTGCAATAACACAGGTTCAAGTATGTTGTAATTTTGATAACTTGCGTATTCTGTCAGATAAATGACAAGTAATCCAGCGTTAAGATCTGATACCTTGAAGGTTAATGTGCCATAGTAGCTCAGTGATACAGCACCAGCATGTGAACTCAAGGATCCATGGTTTGAGCCTCAGCTGTGGCATTCAATGTTTCAAGTCTGATTCAACTTTAAAACTCAGAGAATCCCAAATTAACCGTAACAGTGGTTAACTATAAACCACCGGAAATTAAAAAGTACCCGCAACATTAAGGTAAGGTTTGATTGTCTTGAAGGTTTACAGGGATGCTTCAATCAGACGAGAAAGTTTAATGTTCATCTCACATGTACCTACAGCATCAGCAAGGGATTCTATTTATTTCATTTACAGTAACAGATAGTGCACGCTTTGGGATTTGTCAAAACAACAGATAATGATACAATTCAAGTGACATTAAAGCTAAAGTAATATGTACAAGAGTTGGGTTCAATAACACATATAACACATATATTACTTTCAGATATTCATTAGCAGATAGTAATTCATTAAAATCCTCCAGTGAATAAAAATGATCTTAAGTGGTTCAGTGTAAAATATTTTGGTGGTTCCTATGTTCCTTAGATATGCAGGTAAGTTATTATATAATTTTAGATTGTTATGTTTAAAAGACTTTTGATACAATTTGGTTTTACGTATAAGGAGATTCAACTTATTTATATTCTGATACTACAAGCTTGAACTTCTTCATTTATGGTGAAATCATCAAAATTGGACTTAACATAACATTTTGTAACCTGGCGAGACATGTAGTGTAAATACAGTGATATGATTAGGAAGCATCTCGTTACCACCATCCTAGAAAGATGTTATTATTTTAATGGAGCTATTTTTGCTTTTCATTTTTACATTTCCTTATCAAGAGCCCAGCTATTCCTCTGGACAGATGTTCTTGTTTCCAGCTATAAGTAATTTTCAAATTTGTTCTGTCTCTTAAGATTAACATAACTTTAGTTTTTATTATATGAAGAATCTGCGTGCTGGCATTATAACAGAAGGGAATCTGTCTCACTTCTCTACAAGAGTTTGTGTCACATAGGAATCATACATCAAGATTTTGTGTGCTGACATTATAACAGAAGGGAATCTGTCTCACTTCTCTACAAGAGTTTGTTGTCACATAAGAATCATACATGAAGATTCAGTGTGCTGGCATTATAACAGAAGGGAATCTGTCTCACTTCTCTACAAGAGTTTGTGTCACATAGGAATCATACATGAAGATTCTGTGTGCTGACATTATAACAGCAGGGAATCTGTCTCACTTTTCTACAAGAGTTTGTTGTCACATAAGAATCATACATGAAGATTCTGTGTGCTGACATTATAACAGCAGGGAATCTGTCTCACTTCTCTACAAGAGTTTGTTGTCACATAGGAATCATACATGAAGATTCTGTGTGCTGACATTATAACAGCAGGGAATCTGTCTCGCTTCTCTACAAGAGTTTGTTGTCACATAGGAATCATACATGAAGATTCTGTGTGCTGACATTATAACAGCAGGGAATCTGTCTCACTTCTCTACAAGAGTTTGTTGTCACATAGGAATCATACATGAAGATTCTGTGTGCTGACATTATAACAGCAGGGAATCTGTCTCGCTTCTCTACAAGAGTTTGTTGTCACATAGGAATCATACATGAAGATTCTGTGTGCTGACATTATAACAGCAGGGAATCTGTCTCACTTCTCTACAAGAGTTTGTTGTCACATAGGAATCATACATGAAGATTCAGTGTGCTGGCATTATAACAGCAGGGAATCTGTCTCACTTCTCTACAAGAGTTAGTTGTCACATAGGAATCATACATGAAGATTCAGTGTGCTGGCATTATAACAGCAGGGAATCTGTCTCACTTCTCTACAAGAGTTTGTGTCACATAGGAATCATACATGGAGATTATTAGCAACGAGGATGTATACACAAAAGTTTGAAAATTTAGTATGAATGTGCTGTTCCATTATTAACACTTACCCGTTGGCAAAAACAACCACATTGCGAACTTTTAAGACCCACAATAACATTGTTGCCAACATAGTCAAATTCAGTTCACATGAGTGGAAGAAAAGACGTAACAATAAATAAACACAAAGCCAGTTTATGAAAATCTCATTCACTTTTCTTCTGTATTATAAATTAGTGACATCTAATTAATTGGATTGTATGCTCTAATGCGTTAAAGAGAACTATATTTTTTATGTAGTAAGATTTTGTTTATCTCATAAGGTTTACCAGTTACACAAAATTCCTTCTGAATGAAGAGGACTACACGGATTATTCCCAGAAAATTTCAAGATATACATTTTATTTCTTATGCAGTTATCTTACATGTATAGTATTTTAATCAAAATAATTAGTCACTCTTTTCAGTATTCTTTATTTTCTGAATAGTAGTTTGGTTTGGGAGCGTGTCTCTTGGAAATGTTAGTGTCATGTCTTTGGAACATATTGAGGTTAAAACACCAAGTTTGCTATTTATCACACTTTTCATTTTAGTGTTATGCTGTTCGCACACGCACACGCGCACACACGCACGCACGCACACACACACACAAAATCTTTCTCTACAATGCTATTTTTGGGTTCAAGTGACCCAAAACATGTATTTCTGGAGTAATCTAATATCAAATTTTTGGGTGGAATACAATACTTCCTCTACTTGTTGAGTACATAGTAGCGAAAGTAAAAGTCACAAAGTTATATAAAAGAATTTAATGCAGGTCGTAACAGAATACCTGTGTTTGTCACTGCAGGTAAGTATTTCTCACCGGGGCTTGAAGACATCGAAAGGTAGGAGAAGACTCACCATTTACTTGCATGTGACCAAGTGCTTGTATTAACAGACTGCGTCTGGGGGGCCATCTCCCAACTTGGGGGCTGTGGAGGATATGTTAGGGAGTAGAGTAGACAGTGGGGTCCCCTCTGTCCTGGTTAGGTCGCTAGCATGGGCAAAACCTGCCTCCAAGGTCAGACACATGAACAAGGACATTGAGAGAAATGTGCTGCCATCTTGTGTTGTTTTCTTTTGTTTCAGCTTTCAGGTTATAACAAGGTGAGTTATCTCATTTATTGTATTTGTGCATTTGTTTTCTTGGTGGCATACTTCTCTCAGCCAGAGTGAAAATGTTTTTCTTATAATCCTAATTTAATTCAAGTGTAATATGTACAAGAGTGGGGTTCAATATCCTCGATACCTGATAACACATTGTTAAATACTTGTACTACTTTTAGATATTCTTTAGCAGACAGTACTTCACTGGATTCCTCAAATGAATAAAACTGATTTAAAAGCAGGAATTTATGTGATTCAGTTTTAAATTTGTTGATAGTTCAAACTTTGTTTATTCGTTTTATTTCCCAGACATGGTCTGATGGCCCCAGACGTGGCTCTAGGGGCAGTGCTGATGTCAAGTAGCATTTAGTTAGTTGCAGAGCATCAATTAACTAACAAAACCTCTTTTAAGTTCAGTCAATAAAGTTTTTAATATCTTCCTGGAACACATTTTTCCCCATCATGCCCCTGTACCTTAGCATAGTTGGCAACAAACAAATATTTACTTACCGTTACAGCAATATTATTGTTTAACAGATATGATACCAAAGGGTGTATATATATATATATATATATATATATATATATATATAAAGTTGAGTCACATAAACAGGGCTACCTATAAGGAGGACAGGTCACATGTCATGAGACTCATGTTTTCAGAGGTCAGGAAGTTAAATGGGTTGATTATATTATTGGAAGTGCAAAAAAGGAAACTGCTAGAATTAATACATATATATCTGGCATTGCATGATAGTCTGTTGCAGAATACCAAGGGGGTTCTAATAATCAAATAATAGTTTATTAGCTGTCAATATATTACTTATGCAAGTTTCTGACATTGTCAAAACTAAAGTATATACAAAACAGAGAGTATGTAAACAAATATACATATTTATACTAATATTTTAATTTACTCTGAAATTGCTTCAGTCCATTTAATGCGTTGATTATTGTCAGCAGTTAGTTATAAAAAATTTGTCCAATTACAAAAACGCCCTTGTCGTTAAATTTCTTGGTGGTTTGTTCTCTGAAATAATCATTGTTGTGTCTAGTATTGTAGTCATGTACAACTTATTTACAATAAAGAGAATTGCCTTACATACATACAGTGTTTATAGTATGAACATTTTATATTTACACAAAAGTCAGAATTTCTATTTCTGCAGTACGAATACTCTGTACGGGTGTCCTTGGACAACTTCTCCATGTTTCTATTCCATTAGATGGATGAATGAATAAATTTATTGTACAATTTGGTTTACAATATACACAATGTATATTAATATATCATTGTACCCCTACATCTTATGTACAATTTGTCTGGTGCTTGTTTTCTTATTGAGCAACTCAGATTGCTTGACTCCCAGGCCTTATCGTTTACTTCTCTTACTTTTCTAAACCATTTTTCTTTTACCTTCCTTAAAAATTCTTCAATGCCCTTGATTTTCTTTTCTTCTTTCCCTATCAACATCCTTATAGCTACTATTTTTCTATCCATATTTTCCCATTTCTTCTCCAATACTCTTTGCCTGCAACTCCTTATTTCCGTACATTCTGCCATATAGTGTTCTGTACTTTCTCTTTCTCCACACAATGCGCATATCCCTCTTCCGCTGCCTCTCATCCCCCTTAAATACATTGATCTCGTTCTCGTCCATGCTAAACCTTCCCTTTCTTGTCTATTACAGATATCAAATGTACCTCTCTCTTCCCCATTCCTTCTTTATCAATTTATAAAAGCTTAATGATGTTTTATTTTCAAGGCTTCCCCATATCTCTTGTTATTCTATATCTTCCACTCTGTTTCATACTAGTTTCCAAAAGCTGTTTATATTTCTTTTTTTGAACCCCCATATATCCCCCATTCAAAGTGTTACCAATAGTTTTTTGGTTTCTTTCCACCAGCTGGTTTTGTTTCTTAGAACATTTTGCTGAGTCAGGCATATCTTTAAGATTTCACCTTTCTCCATTCCATTAGATAGATAAACTAATAATAAAGCATATTTTTTTAGGTTAGAATCAGCCAGCGTTTAAAGTGTCTCAGTAAAGAAATGGATTTACTAATGTGTTTACATGTTATATGATCAATGTGAGTAGACCACGTCAGACTTTGTTCATATAAACCAAACTTTTACGTTAGATTCATTTATCTGAAGATTGATATTGAGTCGAGTCTTATTTGTAGTGATTTGGTTTTACCCATGTTCAATTTGAGGTTATTTCAATCACAGAAACTAATTGAGTGCTCTCCCAGAGAGCTCATATTCTGAATTAGTTTATCTTTACTATCCACAGAGCAGATTGGTAGATGTGGATGTTAAGGCTGGTTCCCAATAACAATGACAAAGTTAAAACACATTTATTACAATGTAAGCATTCACAATTAACAGAAACGTGGGAACAGGAAAACTGACTTGTTCAAGTTTTAACATTCTCGTTTCTGGACACGTTATATTGGATCTATATTGTGTATATTACACTCTATTGTAGGGCGACATCGCCAGAGCTGGGAAATGAAACCTCAATGAATTCTGGCATCTTTAAGGCCAGTTCACAATAACTGAGAATGGTAACAAGAAAAATACAGTATTACAATGGGGGAATTCACTATTAACTTTCCCTGGTCCTGGCAATGCGCTAGTTTGAGCCATATTATATAATTTATGTATATGATAAAACATAATTGGTCCCAATATGCTTCCCTGAGGTACCCCATATACATGTCTTCATGGAGATGTGCTGTAGTTATTAGTATCTGTCAAGTAGCTGACGATGTAACAGCATATTGAATAACTTAATAATGTATTTATATGTTTTCTCTGAATTTAACGTACAAATTTCTTTATTTTTAAGAATTTGAATATATATTACATTGTACTATAACTTGAATGTGAATCACATAACAGAGTCCAAGTGTGAGTCATTCTGAGAGAGCCTGTAGATTTAACTTGTTAGTTTAAAAAAATCTTTGTCCACAGGCTATTGATATAACTCAGCCAGCTCAATTTAGTGTCTGAAAATGTAAATTGATAACAAACGATATCTTTGAAATGGTTAACGCAGAAAAAAATATGTTTCATACAAACTACAAGCTTTAACACATATACCTACATATTTTATACATCTGTTTCTGTCCTGTGATTTACAAAAGTCATTTACAATGAAGAGGACTTCTAAGTCTACGCAGAGAAAATTCAAGATACACATTTTATCACACAAATATCTTAAACTTATGGTATTTTAACAAAATTCTTAGAGCTGTTATTTGAAAAAAGCATAAATAAGGAAAGAATTTTCCATTTAAAGAATAAACCTGCTTACCTATAGGTAGGCAGTAGCACTGGATTAGTAGTAGCTGTGGTGTAGATAAAATTCTCAGCCTTAATTTTACACATCCACAAACATTTACAACATTTGTTTTTGTATTTGACAGCGCTTATTACTTGCATTTCAGCAGATGCCCTGAAAATTGCCATGATAACACACCCTTTCTGGGCACATATCTTACTCAACATGAACCTATATACCATTTTTTCATTATTTACGCATATCTTCTTATTATTGTTCCGAAACCCAAAGGGCTGTGCTCCTTAAAGATATTTCATCACAGTCAATTTCATTATTCAACTCTTCGGCCCAAATAGGTTGCTTGCAGGAGCTTCTAGATAATCAAAATTTGCAAGCTACTCTCTCAATTATGCTCTATGTGTCACCAGTTTTTATTATTGTAAAACTGTATCATTTTAATATCAGACTACTTTGTGTTGGTAAACCTATTGCTGTAGTTTCATTTGTTTCCTGTAGTGAAATAGCTATTGTAGCATCTCTGCAAGAATTCACTGACACGGTTAAGTATGATTTGAACTCTGTAATGCATGTGTTCTGAATTATTTATTTACATGATATTAGTGGTTATACAAATTGTAATACACTCACAAAACAAAATCATTATAACATTTAAAAAATGAATAGACTGTGTAATTTCTTAGAGAATCCAAAGAGTAAGTTATATGCAAAACTTTAATGTTAAGTTAAACAAAATCTAACTGCTTTATTACAGATTCCAAGGATGTTCCACTGTAAAAGCTGCAAAATTGTATCTATCCCCACTGTACAAACAGAATATCTGTGTTTTGTTACAGATTCCTGTGCAGGTATTTCTGTAAGATAGGAAAAGTCACCAGTTATTTGCATAGATCATCACTATACAAACAGAATATCTATGTTTTGTTGCAGATTCCTGTGCAGGTATTTCTGTAAGATAGCAGAAGTCACCAGCTACTTCCATCTATCATTAGTGTACAAACAAAATATCTGTGTTTTGTTACAGATTCCTGTGCAGGTATTTCTGTAAGATAGGAGAAGTCACCAGTTACTTGCATCTACCATTATAGAAATAAAATACCTGTGTTTTGTTAATGGTTCCTGTGCAGGTATTTCTGTAAGATAGCAGAAGTCACCAGCTACTTCCATCTATCATTACTGTACAAACAAAATCTCTGTGTTTTGTTACAGATTCCTGTGCAGGTATTTCTGTAAGATAGGAGAAGTCACCAGTTACTTGCATCTACCATTATAGAAATAAAACATCTGTGTTTTGTTACAGGTTCCTGTGCAGGTATTTCTATAAGATAGGAGAAGTCACCAGTTACTTGCATCTACCATTACTGTACAAGCAAAATCTCTGTGTTTTGTTACAGATTCCTGTGCAGGTATTTCAGAGATAGCAGAAGTCACCAGTTACTTGCATCTATCATTACTGTACAAACAAAATATCTGTGTTTTGTTACAGGTACCTGTGCAGGTATTTCTGTAAGATAGCAGAAGTCACCTGTTACGTGCATCTACCATTATAGAAATAAAATATCTGTGTTTTGTTACAGATTCCTGTGCAAGTATCATCACAGTACTGACAGAATATCAGTGTTTTGTTACAGATTCATGTGCAAGTATTATCACAGTACTGACAGAATATGGGTTTTGTTACAGATTCCTGTGCAGATATCATCACAGTACTGACAGAATATCTGTGTTTTGAAACAGATTCATGTGCAAGTATCATCACAGTACTGACAGAATATCAGTGTTTTGTTACAGATTCATGTGCAAGTATCATCACAGTACTGACAGAATATCTGTGTTTTGTTACAGATTCATGTGCAAGTATCATCACAGTACTGACAGAATATCAGTATTTTGTTACAGATTCCTGTGTAGATATCATCACAGTACTGACAGAATATCAGTGTTTTGTTACAGATTCATGTGCAAGTATTATCACAGTACTGACAGAATATGTGTTTTGTTACAGATTCCTGTGCAGATATCATCACAGTACTGACAGAATATCTGTGTTTTGTTACAGATTCATGTGCAAGTATCATCACAGTACTGACAAAATATCAGTGTTTTGTTACAGATTCATGTGCAAGTATCATCACAGTACTGACAAAATATCTGTGTTTTGTTACAGATTCATGTACAAGTATTATCACAGTACTGACAGAATATCTGTGTTTTGTTACAGATTCATGTGCAAGTATTATCACAGTACTGACAGAATATCTGTGTTTTGTTACAGATTCATGTGCAAGTATCATCACAGTACTGACAGAATATCTGTGTTTTGTTACAGATTCATGTGCAAGTATCATTACAGTACTGACAGAATATCTGTATTTTGTTACAGATTCATGTGCAAGTATTATCACAGTACTGACAGAATATCTGTATTTTGTTACAGATTCCTGTGCAAGTATTATCACAGTACTGACAGAATATCTGTGTTTTGTTACAGATTCATGTGCAAGTATCATCACAGTACTGACAGAATATCTGTGTTTTGTCACAGATTCATCAGCAAGTATTATCACAGTACTGACAGAATATCTGTGTTTTGTTACAGATTCACGTGCAAGTATTATCACAGTACTGACAGAATATCTATGTTTTGTTACAGATTCATGTGCAAGTATTATCACAGTACTGACAGAATATCTGTGTTTTCTTACAGATTCATGTGCAAGTATCATCACAGTACTGACAAAATATCTGTGTTTTGTTACAGATTCCTGTGCAAGTATCATCACAGTACTGACAAAATATCTGTGTTTTGTTACAGATTCCTGTGCAGATATCATCACAGTACTGACAGAATATCTGTGTTTTGTTACAGATTCCTGTGCAAGTATCATCACAGTACTGACAGAATATCTGTGTTTTGTTACAGATTCATGTGCAAGTATCATCACAGTACTGACAAAATATCTGTGTTTTGTTACAGATTCCTGTGCAAGTATCATCACAGTACTGACATAATATCTATGTTTTGTTACAGATTCCTGTGCAAGTATTATCACAGTACTAACAGAATATCTGTGTTTTGTTACAGATTCATGTGCAAGTATCATCACAGTACTGACAAAATATCTGTGTTTTGTTACAGATTCCTGTGCAAGTATTATCACAGTACTAACAGAATATCTGTGTTTTGTAACAGATTCCTGTGCAAGTATTATCACAGTACTGACAGAATATCAGTGTTTTGTTACAGATTCATGTGCAAGTATTATCACAGTACTGACAAAATATCTGTGTTTTGTTACAGATTCCTGTGCAAGTATCATTACAGTACTGCCAGAATATCAGTGTTTTGTTACAGATGGATGTGCAAGTATTATCACAGTACTGACAGAATATCTGTATTTTGTTACAGATTCCTGTGCAGATATCATCACAGTACTGACAGAATATCTGTGTTTGGTTACAGATTCCTGTGCAAGTATCATCACAGTACTGACAGAATATCAGTGTTTTGTTACAGATTCATGTGCAAGTATTATCACAGTACTGACAAAACATCTGTGTTTTGTTACAGATTCCTGAGCAAGTATCATTACAGTACTGCCAGAATATCAGTGTTTTGTTACAGATTCATGTGCAAGTATTATCACAGTACTGACAGAATATCTGTGTTTTGTTACAGATTCCTGTGCAAGTATTATCACAGTACTAACAGAATATCTGTGTTTTGTTACAGATTCATGTGCAAGTATCATCACAGTACTGACAAAATATCTGTGTTTTGTTACAGATTCCTGTGCAAGTATTATCACAGTACTAACAGAATATCTGTGTTTTGTTACAGATTCCTGTGCAAGTATTATCACAGTACTGACAGAATATCAGTGTTTTGTTACAGATTCGTGTGCAAGTATTATCACAGTACTGACAAAATATCTGTGTTTTGTTACAGATTCCTGTGCAAGTATCATTACAGTACTGCCAGAATATCAGTGTTGTGTTACAGATTCATGTGCAAGTATTATCACAGTACTGACAGAATATCTGTATTTTGTTACAGATTCCTGTGCAGATATCATCACAGTACTGACAGAATATCTGTGTTTGGTTACAGATTCCTGTGCAAGTATCATCACAGTACTGCCAGAATATAAGTGTTTTGTTACAGATTCATGTGCAAGTATTATCACAGTACTGACAGAATATCTGTGTTTTGTTACAGATTCCTGTGCAAGTATTATCACAGTACTAACAGAATATCTGTGTTTTGTTACAGATTCCTGTGCAAGTATTATCACAGTACTGACAGAATATCAGTGTTTTGTTACAGATTCCTGTGCAAGTATTATCACAGTACTAACAGAATATCTGTGTTTTGTTACAGATTCCTGTGCAAGTATTATACAGTAGTGACAGAATATCAGTGTTTTGTTACAGATTCCTGTGCAAGTATTATCACAGTACTAACAGAATATCTGTGTTTTTTTACAGATTCCTGTGCAAGTATCATCACAGTACTAACAGAATATCAGTGTTTTGTTACAGATTCATGTGCAGATATCATCACAGTACTGACAGAATATCAGTGTTTTGTTACAGATATCTGTGCAGATATCATCACAGTATTAACATAATATCAGGGTTTATTTAAAGGTGAGTCGAAATTGTTACACTAACATCACTTAAGTTTACTCACTTAAATTTACATCACTTAAGTTTACTCACTTAAGTGATGTTAGTGTAACAATTTCGACTCACCTTTAAATAAATTCAATACACATCACTGTTTCTAGCTTCTTTTCATTGCAATACATACATAATATCAGGGTTTTGTTACAGATTCGTGTGCAAGTATTATCACAGTACTGACAGAATATCAGTGTTTTGTTCAGATATCTGTGCAAGTATCATTACAGTACTGCCAGAATATCAGTGTTTTGTTACAGATTCATGTGCAAGTATTATCACAGTACTGACAGAATATCTGTATTTTGTTACAGATTCCTGTGCAGATATCATCACAGTACTGACAGAATATCTGTGTTTGGTTACAGATTCCTGTGCAAGTATCATCACAGTACTGACAGAATATCAGTGTTTTGTTACAGATTCATGTGCAAGTATTATCACAGTACTCACAAAACATCTGTGTTTTGTTACAGATTCCTGAGCAAGTATCATTACAGTACTGCCAGAATATCAGTGTTTTGTTACAGATTCATGTGCAAGTATTATCACAGTACTGACAGAATATCTGTGTTTTGTTACAGATTCCTGTGCAAGTATTATCACAGTACTAACAGAATATCTGTGTTTTGTTACAGATTCATGTGCAAGTATCATCACAGTACTGACAAAATATCTGTGTTTTGTTACAGATTCCTGTGCAAGTATTATCACAGTACTAACAGAATATCTGTGTTTTGTTACAGATTCCTGTGCAAGTATTATCACAGTACTGACAGAATATCAGTGTTTTGTTACAGATTCATGTGCAAGTATTATCACAGTACTGACAAAATATCTGTGTTTTGTTACAGATTCCTGAGCAAGTATCATTACAGTACTGCCAGAATATCAGTGTTTTGTTACAGATTCATGTGCAAGTATTATCACAGTACTGACAGAATATCTGTGTTTTGTTACAGATTCCTGTGCAAGTATTATCACAGTACTAACAGAATATCTGTGTTTTGTTACAGATTCCTGTGCAAGTATTATCACAGTACTGACAGAATATCAGTGTTTTGTTACAGATTCCTGTGCAAGTATTATCACAGTACTAACAGAATATCTGTGTTTTGTTACAGATTCCTGTGCAAGTATTATACAGTACTGACAGAATATCAGTGTTTTGTTACAGATTCCTGTGCAAGTTTTATCACAGTACTAACAGAATATCTGTGTTTTGTTACAGATTCCTGTGCAAGTATCATCACAGTACTAACAGAATATCAGTGTTTTGTTACAGATTCATGTGCAGATATCATCACAGTACTGACAGAATATCAGTGTTTTGTTACAGATATCTGTGCAGATATCATCACAGTATTAACATAATATCAGGGTTTATTTAAAGGTGAGTCGAAATTGTTACACTAACATCACTTAAGTTTACTCACTTAAGTTTACATCACTTAAGTTTACTCACTTAAGTGATGTTAGTGTAACATTTTCGACTCACCTTTAAATAAATTCAATACACATCACTGTTTCTAGCTTCTTTTCATTACAATACATACATAATATCAGGGTTTTGTTACAGATTCGTGTGCAAGTATTATTACAGTACTGACAGAATATCAGTGTTTTGTTCAGATATCTGTGCAAGTATCATTACAGTACTGCCAGAATATCAGTGTTTTGTTACAGATTCATGTGCAAGTATTATCACAGTACTGACAGAATATCTGTATTTTGTTACAGATTCCTGTGCAGATATCATCACAGTACTGACAGAATATCTGTGTTTGGTTACAGATTCCTGTGCAAGTATCATCACAGTACTGACAGAATATCAGTGTTTTGTTACAGATTCATGTGCAAGTATCATCACAGTACAGACAAAACATCTGTGTCTTGTTACAGATTCCTGAGCAAGTATCATTACAGTACTGCCAGAATATCAGTGTTTTGTTACAGATTCATGTGCAAGTATTATCACAGTACTGACAGAATATCTGTGTTTTGTTACAGATTCCTGTGCAAGTATTATCACAGTACTAACAGAATATCTGTGTTTTGTTACAGATTCCTGTGAAAGTATTATCACAGTACTGACAGAATATCAGTGTTTTGTTACAGATTCCTGTGCAAGTATTATCACAGTACTAACAGAATATCTGTGTTTTGTTACAGATTCCTGTGCAAGTATTATACAGTACTGACAGAATATCAGTGTTTTGTTACAGATTCCTGTGCAAGTATTATCACAGTACTAACAGAATATCTGTGTTTTGTTACAGATTCCTGTGCAAGTATCATCACAGTACTAACAGAATATCAGCGTTTTGTTACAGATTCATGTGCAGATATCATCACAGTACTGACAGAATATCAGTGTTTTGTTACAGATATCTGTGCAGATATCATCACAGTATTAACATAATATCAGTGTTTTGTTACCGATTCCTGTGCAAGTATTATCACAGTACTGACAGAATATCAGTGTTTTGTTACAGATATCTGTGCAGATATCATCACAGTACTAACAGGATATCAGTGTTTTCTTACAGATTCCTGTGCAAGTATTATCACAGTACTAACAGAATATCAGTGTTTAGTTACAGATATCTGTGCAGGTATCATCACAGTACTAACAGAATATCAGTATTTTGTTACAGATTCCTGTGCAGATATCATAACAGTACTAACAGAATATCAGTATTTTATTACAGATTCCTGTGCAAGTATTATCACAGTACTAACAGAATATCTGTGTTTTGTTACAGATTCCTGTGCAAGTATCATCACAGTACTAACAGAATATCAGTATTTTGTTACAGATTCCTGTGTATGTATCATCACAGTACTAACAGAATATCAGTGATTTGTTACAGATTCCTGTTCAGGTAGCATCACAGTACTAATAGAATATCAGTGATTTGTTACAGATTCCTGTGCAGGTATCATCACAGTATTAACAGAATATCAGTATTTAGTTACGGATTCCTGTGCAGGTATCATCACAGTACTAACAGAATATCAGTATTTTGTTACAGATTCCTGTGTAGATATCATCACAGTACTGACAGAATATCTGTGTTTTGTTACAGATTCCTGTGCAAGTATCATTACAGTACTGCCAGAATATCAGTGTTGTGTTACAGATTCATGTGCAAGTATTATCACAGTACTGACAGAATATCTGTATTTTGTTACAGATTCCTGTGCAGATATCATCACAGTACTGACAGAATATCTGTGTTTGGTTACAGATTCCTGTGCAAGTATCATCACAGTACTGCCAGAATATAAGTGTTTTGTTACAGATTCATGTGCAAGTATTATCACAGTACTGACAGAATATTTGTGTTTTGTTACAGATTCCTGTGCAAGTATTATCACAGTACTAACAGAATATCTGTGTTTTGTTACAGATTCCTGTGCAAGTATTATCACAGTACTGACAGCATATCAGTGTTTTGTTACAGATTCCTGTGCAAGTATTATCACAGTACTAACAGAATATCTGTGTTTTGTTACAGATTCCTGTGCAAGTATTATACAGTAGTGACAGAATATCAGTGTTTTGTTACAGATTCCCGTGCAAGTATTATCACAGTACTAACAGAATATCTGTGTTTTTTTACAGATTCCTGTGCAAGTATCATCACAGTACTAACAGAATATCAGTGTTTTGTTACAGATTCATGTGCAGATATCATCACAGTACTGACAGAATATCAGTGTTTTGTTACAGATATCTGTGCAGATATCATCACAGTATTAACATAATATCAGGGTTTATTTAAAGGTGAGTCGAAATTGTTACACTAACATCACTTAAGTTTACTCACTTAAATTTACATCACTTAAGTTCACTCACTTAAGTGATGTTAGTGTAACAATTTCGACTCACCTTTAAATAAATTCAATACACATCACTGTTTCTAGCTTCTTTTCATTGCAATACATACATAATATCAGGGTTTTGTTACAGATTCGTGTGCAAGTATTATCACAGTACTGACAGAATATCAGTGTTTTGTTCAGATATCTGTGCAAGTATCATTACAGTACTGCCAGAATATCAGTGTTTTGTTACAGATTCATGTGCAAGTATTATCACAGTACTGACAGAATATCTATTTTGTTACAGATTCCTGTGCAGATATCATCACAGTACTGACAGAATATCTGTGTTTGGTTACAGATTCCTTTGCAAGTATCATCACAGTACTGACAGAATATCAGTGTTTTGTTGCAGATTCATGTGCAAGTATTATCACAGTACTCACAAAACATCTGTGTTTTGTTACAGATTCCTGAGCAAGTATCATTACAGTACTGCCAGAATATCAGTGTTTTGTTACAGATTCATGTGCAAGTATTATCACAGTACTGACAGAATATCTGTGTTTTGTTACAGATTCCTGTGTAACTATTATCACAGTACTAACAGAATATCTGTGTTTTGTTACAGATTCATGTGCAAGTATCATCACAGTACTGACAAAATATCTGTGTTTTGTTACAGATACCTGTGCAAGTATTATCACAGTACTAACAGAATATCTGTGTTTTGTTACAGATTCCTGTGCAAGTATTATCACAGTACTGACAGAATATCAGTGTTTTGTTACAGATTCATGTGCAAGTATTATCACAGTACTGACAAAATATCTGTGTTTTGTGACAGATTCCTGAGCAAGTATCATTACAGTACTGCCAGAATATCAGTGTTTTGTTACAGATTCATGTGCAAGTATTATCACAGTACTGACAGAATATCTGTGTTTTGTTACAGATTCCTGTGCAAGTATTATCACAGTACTAACAGAATATCTGTGTTTTGTTACAGATTCCTGTGCAAGTATTATCACAGTACTGACAGAATATCAGTGTTTTGTTACAGATTCCTGTGCAAGTATTATCACAGTACTAACAGAATATCTGTGTTTTGTTACAGATTCCTGTGCAAGTATTATACAGTACTGACAGAATATCAGTGTTTTGTTACAGATTCCTGTGCAAGTTTTATCACAGTACTAACAGAATATCTGTGTTTTGTTACAGATTCCTGTGCAAGTATCATCACAGTACTAACAGAATATCAGTGTTTTGTTACAGATTCATGTGCAGATATCATCACAGTACTGACAGAATATCAGTGTTTTGTTACAGATATCTGTGCAGATATCATCACAGTATTAACATAATATCAGGGTTTATTTAAAGGTGAGTCGAAATTGTTACACTAACATCACTTAAGTTTACTCACTTAAGTTTACATCACTTAAGTTTACTCACTTAAGTGATGTTAGTGTAACAATTTCGACTCACCTTTAAATAAATTCAATACACATCACTGTTTCTAGCTTCTTTTCATTGCAATACATACATAATATCAGGGTTTTGTTACAGATTCGTGTGCAAGTATTATCACAGTACTGACAGAATATCAGTGTTTTGTTCAGATATCTGTGCAAGTATCATTACAGTACTGCCAGAATATCAGTGTTTTGTTACAGATTCATGTGCAAGTATTATCACAGTACTGACAGAATATCTGTATTTTGTTACAGATTCCTGTGCAGATATCATCACAGTACTGACAGAATATCTGCGTTTGGTTACAGATTCCTGTGCAAGTATCATCACAGTACTGACAGAATATCAGTGTTTTGTTACAGATTCATGTGCAAGTATCATCACAGTACAGACAAAACATCTGTGTCTTGTTACAGATTCCTGAGCAAGTATCATTACAGTACTGCCAGAATATCAGTGTTTTGTTACAGATTCATGTGCAAGTATTATCACAGTACTGACAGAATATCTGTGTTTTGTTACAGATTCCTGTGCAAGTATTATCACAGTACTAACAGAATATCTGTGTTTTGTTACAGATTCCTGTGAAAGTATTATCACAGTACTGACAGAATATCAGTGTTTTGTTACAGATTCCTGTGCAAGTATTATCACAGTACTAACAGAATATCTGTGTTTTGTTACAGATTCCTGTGCAAGTATTATACAGTACTGACAGAATATCAGTGTTTTGTTACAGATTCCTGTGCAAGTATTATCACAGTACTAACAGAATATCTGTGTTTTGTTACAGATTCCTGTGCAAGTATCATCACAGTACTAACAGAATATCAGCGTTTTGTTACAGATTCATGTGCAGATATCATCACAGTACTGACAGAATATCAGTGTTTTGTTACAGATATCTGTGCAGATATCATCACAGTATTAACATAATATCAGTGTTTTGTTACAGATTCCTGTGCAAGTATTATCACAGTACTGACAGAATATCAGTGTTTTGTTACAGATATCTGTGCAAGTATCATTACAGTACTGCCAGAATATCAGTGTTTTGTTACAGATTCATGTGCAAGTATTATCACAGTACTGACAGAATATCTGTATTTTGTTACAGATTCCTGTGCAGATATCATCACAGTACTGACAGAATATCTGTGTTTGGTTACAGATTCCTTTGCAAGTATCATCACAGTACTGACAGAATATCAGTGTTTTGTTGCAGATTCATGTGCAAGTATTATCACAGTACTAACAGAATATCTGTGTTTTGTTACAGATTCCTGTGCAAGTATCATCACAGTACTAACAGAATATCAGTATTTTGTTACAGATTCCTGTGCATGTATCATCACAGTACTAACAGAATATCAGTGATTTGTTACAGATTCCTGTGCAGGTATCATCACAGTATTAACAGAATATCAGTATTTAGTTACGGATTCCTGTGCAGGTATCATCACAGTACTAACAGAATATCAGTATTTTGTTACAGATTCCTGTGTAGATATCATCACAGTACTGACAGAATATCAGTGTTTTGTTACAGATTCATGTGCAAGTATTATCACAGTACTGACAGAATATCTGTGTTTTGTTACAGATTCCTGTGCAGATATCATCACAGTACTGACAGAATATCTGTTTTGTTACAGATTCCTGTGCAAGTATCATCACAGTACTGACAGAATATCAGTGTTTTGTTACAGATTCATGTGCAAGTATTATCACAGTACTGACAAAATATCTGTGTTTTGTTACAGATTCCTGTGCAAGTATCATTACAGTACTGCCAGAATATCAGTGTTTTGTTACAGATTCATGTGCAAGTATTATCACAGTACTGACAGAATATCTGTGTTTTGTTACAGATTCCTGTGCAGATATCATCACAGTTGATGCAGTAATTTGTATCACAAATTACTTAAATGTAAATAATGATTGTAATATGAATATGCATTTTTATGTGACATTGATTTCAGATGTTTATTGATTGTAAATATTGTTGGAAAGTAAATTTATACGGCCTTACTGAAACTGTCAATAACGCGCAATAATGCAAAGAGGGGGGTGAGCTGTTTATCATTATTGGAAACGAGGAAGTTACGTAATGTTGGCGCGTTTTCGGTAGTAACTTCTGGAATGTTTCCCTAAAAAAAGCAATATGTATTCGTGGTTTTCATTGGATATTAAAATAGATGCTAATGTTGGCGCGTTTTATTAGCCAATGGCAGTTTATTTATAATCTTTAGGCGTATCTTGATGCAGGCTTATAAATAGGGTAGGTTCGAGGTAGATCGCCCCCAGTTCATCAAAATTCCTAGAACATTACACGTCGTCTTAAGTTCTTCAGTTCGTCAAAATATTTGTATGAGATACGTCGGCTATAAATTCATAAGTTACGAGAATCTAAAGTATTATAAAGTTAATTATACACAAAGTTTAAGTACGTGGATTAAAAGTGATCAGTAAGAAGTATTATAACAGTTTCAGTTTGGCGAGTATCCAGATCAATATGTAAAAGTGATAGTGAACGTGTTCGACAATAAAAATTATAAAACAAAGTTCTTCATTAGTGTAATTTTTGGATAAAAGATTCCTTTCCGCTTCACAACCTGTATTGAGACACATGTTCGACCCCAGGCCAACAGGATAATAGCTAGCCTGAGGACATTTGAAATAAAACTGATACTAGGAAACGCAAATTGCTAACGCCAGATGGAGCTACAAACCAAACAAATGAATGACGTCACAAGATGGTTCCACTCACATGAAGTAAACACAATATAAGATCTCCAAGTTCTAATAAATTACGTAAAACATATTACGTAATTCCAGATGATCACTCGCACAGTACTGACAAATATCTGTGTTTTGTTACAGATTCCTGTGCAAGTATCATCACAGTACTGACAGAATATCAGTGTTTTGTTACACATTCATGTGCAAGTATTATCACAGTACTGACAAAACATCTGTGTTTTGTTACAGATTCCTGTGCAAGTATCATTACAGTACTGCCAGAATATCAGTGTTTTGTTACAGATTCATGTGCAAGTATTATCACAGTACTGACAGAATATCTGTGTTTTGTTACAGATTCCTGTGCAAGTATTATCACAGTACTGACAAAATATCAGTGTTTTGTTACAGATTCCTGTGCAAGTATTATCACAGTACTAACAGAATATCTGTGTTTTGTTACAGATTCCTGTGCAAGTATTATACAGTACTGACAGAATATCAGTGTTTTGTTACAGATTCCTGTGCAAGTATTATCACAGTACTAACAAAATATCTGTGTTTTGTTACAGATTCCTGTGCAAGTATCATCACAGTATTAACATAATATCAGTGTTTTGTTACAGATTCCTGTGCAAGTATTATCACAGTACTGACAGAATATCAGTGTTTTGTTACAGATATCTGTGCAGATATCATCACAGTACTAACAGGATATCAGTGTTTTCTTACAGATTCCTGTGCAAGTATTATCACAGTACTAACAGAATATCAGTGTTAAGTTACAGATATCTGTGCAGGTATCATCACAGTACTAACAGAATATCAGTATTTTGTTACAGATTCCTGTGCAGATATCATAACAGTACTAACAGAATATCAGTATTTTATTACAGATTCCTGTGCAAGTATTATCACAGTACTAACAGAATATCTGTGTTTTGTTACAGATTCCTGTGCAAGTATCATCACAGTACTAACATAATATCAGTATTTTGTTACAGATTCCTGTGCAGGTATCATCACAGTACTAACAGAATATCAGTGATTTGTTACAGATTCCTGTTCAGGTATCATCACAGTACTAATAGAATATCAGTGATTTGTTACAGATTCCTGTGCAGGTATCATCACAGTATTAACAGAATATCAGTATTTTGTTACAGATTCCTGTGTAGATATCATCACAGTACTGACAGAATATCAGTGTTTTGTTACAGATTCATGTGCAAGTATTATCACAGTACTGACAGAATATCTGTGTTTTGTTACAGATTCCTGTGCAGATATCATCACAGTACTGACAGAATATCTGTGTTTTGTTACAGATTGCTGTGCAAGTATCATCACAGTACTGACAGAATATGAGTGTTTTGTTACAGATTCCTGTGCAAGTATCATCACAGTACTAACAGAATATCAGCGTTTTGCTACAGATTCATGTGCAGATATCATCACAGTACTGACAGAATATCAGTGTTTTGTTACAGATATCTGTGCAGATATCATCACAATATTAACATAATATCAGTGTTTTGTTACAGATTCCTGTGCAAGTATTATCACAGTACTAACAGAATATCAGTATTTTGTTACAGATTCCTGTGCAGATATCATAACAGTACTAACAGAACATCAGTGTTTTGTTACAGATTCCTGTGCCAGTATTATACAGTACTGACAGAATATCAGTGTTTTGTTACAGATTCCTGTGCAAGTATTATCACAGTACTAACAGAATATCAGTATTTTGTTACAGATTCCTGTGCAGGTATCATCGCAGTACTAACAGAATATCAGTGATTTGTTACAGATTCCTGTGCAAGTATCATCACAGTACTGACAGAATATCAGTGTTTTGTTACAGATTCATGTGCAAGTATTATCACAGTACTGACAAAACATCTGTGTTTTGTTACAGATTCCTGAGCAAGTATCATTACAGTACTGCCAGAATATCTGTGTTTTGTTACAGATTCCTGTGCAAGTATTATCACAGTACTAACAGAATATCTGTGTTTTGTTACAGATTCCTGTGCAAGTATTATCACAGTACTGACAGAATATCTGTGTTTTGTTACAGATTCCTGTGCAAGTATTATCACAGTACTAACAGAATATCTGTGTTTTGTTACAGATTCCTGTGCAAGTATTATACAGTACTGACAGAATATCAGTGTTTTGTTACAGATTCCTGTGCAAGTATTATCACAGTACTAACTGAATATCTGTGTTTTGTTACAGATTCCTGTGCAAGTATCATCACAGTACTAACACAATATCAGCGTTTTGTTACAGATTCATGTGCAGATATCATCACAGTACTGACAGAATATCAGTGTTTTGTTACAGATATCTGTGCAGATATCATCACAGTATTAACATAATATCAGTGTTTTGTTACAGATTCCTGTGCAAGTATTATCACAGTACTGACAGAATATCAGTGTTTTGTTACAGATATCTGTGCAGATATCATCACAGTACTAACAGGATATCAGTGTTTTCTTACAGATTCCTGTGCAAGTATTATCACAGTACTAACAGAATATCAGTGTTTAGTTACAGATATCTGTGCAGGTATCATCACAGTACTAACAGAATATCAGTGTTTTGTTACAGATTCCTGTGCAGATATCATAACAGTACTAACAGAATATCAGTATTTTATTACAGATTCCTGTGCAAGTATTATCACAGTACTAACAGAATATCTGTGTTTTGTTACAGATTCCTGTGCAAGTATCATCACATTACTAACAGAATATCAGTATTTTGTTACAGATTCCTGTGCAGGTATCATCACAGTACTAACAGAATATCAGTGATTTGTTACAGATTCCTGTTCAGGTATCATCACAGTACTAATAGAATATCAGTGATTTGTTACAGATTCCTGTGCAGGTATCATCACAGTATTAACAGAATATCAGTATTTTGTTACAGATTCCTGTGTAGATATCATCACAGTACTGACAGAATATCTGTGTTTTGTTACAGATTCCTGTGCAGATATCATCACAGTACTGACAGAATATCTGTGTTTTGTTACAGATTCCTGTGCAAGTATCATCACAGTACTGACAGAATATCAGTGTTTTGTTACAGATTCATGTGCAAGTATTATCACAGTACTGACAAAATATCTGTGTTTTGTTACAGATTCCTGTGCAAGTATCATTACAGTACTGCCAGAATATCAGTGTTTTGTTACAGATTCATGTGCAAGTATTATCACAGTACTGACAGAATATCTGTGTTTTGTTACAGATTCCTGTGCAGATATCATCACAGTACTGACAGAATATCTGTGTTTTGTTACAGATTCCTGTGCAAGTATCATCACAGTACTGACAGAATATCAGTGTTTTGTTACAGATTCATGTGCAAGTATTATCACAGTACTGACAAAACATCTGTATTTTGTTACAGATTCCTGTGCAAGTATCATTACAGTACTGCCAGAATATCAGTGTTTTGTTACAGATTCCTGTGCGGATATCATCACAGTACTAACACAATATCAGTGATTTGTTACAGATTTTGATGTAGTTATTTCTCACCGAGACTTGAAGACATTGAAAGATAAGAGAAGAGTTGCGAGTTACTTGTGTGTATCACCACTATATATATATACATTTATCATCACCGTACTGACAGAATATCTTGTTTTGTTACAGATTTTGATGTAGTTATTTCTCACCGAGACTTAAAGACACTCAAAGGTATGAGAAGAGTTGCCAGTGACTTGTGTGTATCACCAGTATATATATGCACAATTGCTGTACGGACAGAATATCTTGTGTTTTGTTACAGATTTTGCTGTAGTTATTTCTCACCGAGACTTAAAGACACTCAAAGGTAAGAGAAGAGTTGCCAGCTACTTGTGTGTATCACCACTATATAAATATCATCACTGTAGTGATAGAATATCCTGCATTTTTTTTATATATTTTATTTATTTTTAAAAAATCTCTTTTGGTGCTGCGTGGTTATTTAATGTTACTATTTTATTGATACCTTTGTGATCGATTGTCCCATTCGCGTACCAATGCAGACATGTCAGCCCCGTTCCAGAGAGTGTTGAGTAATTACGCTTGTATTTCCTTGATGTAAGAGTATTGGTAATTAGTTACATCAATTACATCACAGGATGCTGCCAAGCATTAAATACAAATATGTAAGTGGTCCAGGGAATACAATTTGTCGTAAAAATGTGCATTAGTAGTCACTTTTCATAAGCATACATTAAAAACAAATATTACAAAGTCAAGCACCGCAACAATGTTGGGGGAAGGTGTATAACCTTGGTGTAGTGCTAATAAATAAACGCCAAAACTTTACTTCCAAACATTAACCAACCTCTTTTCTGCATAATAGAAGTTGAAGTTGTTGCTTTATGTTCCCTAGTTAGTTAAAGACCACCTTTCCGCACCTTTTTGGATACTAAAATCGAGCATATGTAACTTAGAATTAGACATCATGTTAACTATGCTTTGCATTTCACAATTCAATACAAAATATCAGTTACCTAAATTTAAGCCCGAGCAAAGCAATGAGAGATTACGAACTAATTTTATTACTAAACCAGAGCCTCCCCATTTAGTGACGAATAAACTATTGCTAATTCAATATACCCTAAAATCAAATAACAGCGAACTAGTAAATGCAATGTAACCACCACCATAATCACTCATCTACAATAAGACAACCTTAAACTATGAATATATTTCTTTGTATCTTAATTTTAAACATTCTCGAGTACCTATTGAGTTATATTAAGAAACGGTATGCTTTTACTGGCCATATTAATGGAATTAATTTTCGCTCTGATTGCAAATAATTGGTTGCAATTTTGTAAGTGTTTTAATATTACAAGTAGGATTGGGCTGGGCAAATGATACCGCTGCTCGAGCAGTACCGATACGCGATATTTCTCGATACCGTGGTGTCGACACTATTCGAACGCTGAGATCATGACGTAATAAGTGTTCGGAACTTCAGATGTCTCAAAGGGAATGTTAGTTGTATAAGGCACTCGTTTGCTCGCTTCACAAAATAAGCAATAACATAAAATAAAGGCAAGCCGTTTTACGGTTTTATTGAACTATATAGGTAGGTTGTATGTCAATTTGCGAAATAATTTTGTGTATCGTTTGCTAATAGCTGAAATATTACGTCCTTCCTATTAAACAAATTATTCTGAATGTTATAATCGCACATATAGCTTACGTCACATTCTATATGCATAAATAATACCAAGAATGCGAGATATTCGGAAGTCTTGAAAATGGCATAAGGAGCTGAAGTGTTTATAGTGAGATATCTTATACTTTGACTTTCAAACTACAGTTTTGGATCTCACTGTAGATTTTCCCATAAAATTATTGTTTACAATAACAGAAGTCCGTAAAGATTCGTTTTGGGACATGAACGCCATATGCATGTATATTACTCCACGAATTTGAATGCCTATTATAACGTACTTTTACATCCGAATGAAGCCTAGTTTTAAGTTGTGTATGCTCTTACTTCATGCATTTTGTGTAAACAATCAGCTTTTAGAACCGAATTAAAAACTCGGCTTTCTCATACGACATTCATTTCTTACCATTATATTCGATTGTCGAAAACATTCGACAGTAGCAATCGTTAACTATATTAATGACGTCATTTTTAGTAAAGTCCGTGTGTCGATGCGTGTTGCCCCTCTTAAAAATTTAGTCCGTGAATGTTGCCCCTCGCTGGAAATGAAGTCCGTGCGTCGTTATAAAACCCGTGCGTGTTGTCCCTCACTATTGCACAACTCAAATCGTGCGCATTGCAAGTGGTACGAGCTTCTTTATTTGAAACTCGCGCCGAATATTGTGAGAGTTTATTCACAAATTACTTTAGTTTTGGAAGCCTTAATGTACTGTTTTATCACAGTTAATTTTTATGCCCCTTGCTAGAAATGAAGTCCGTGCGTAGTTGAAAGTAAACCCCGTGCGTGTTGCGCTCACTATTGCACAACTCAAATCGTGCGCATTGCAAGTGCAATGAAGCGCATTTGAAACTCGCGCCGAGATATTGTGAGAGTTTATTCACAAAATACTTTAGTTTTGGAAGCCTTAATGTACTGTTTTATCACACAGTTAATTTTGATCATCTCAGCACCCGAAAACTTTAATCAGGTAAATACTTTGAAAGCATCCTTTCAATAATTTTTCGGATCAAATCTGGCGTCAGATATTTAAAATTTGTTTCAGAAATTTAGTTCCTATTGTAAATTCAACAATAAACTTTTAGTTTTAACAATATATACATTACTCTGCTTGTTGAAACAAGGGCGAATATTAATTTCCATTTATTCTGAACAATCGTATTTGCCCGCAAAGGGCATATTTGCACATAAAATAGGAATATTTATTTATTTACATGTGCTAGTTTTGACATTAAATATGAAATCAGGGACAGGGATGAGCACCAAATTATTTTAAAATTGCTTCCCATGCCATCTTTCGTTCCGTGAATTTTCTGCCGGACTCCCCTGCTTTTGGTAAAGTCCATTCCATGCGCTAACTGCAGCGATCTTCCACGTCTGTTTGTAACTTAAAATTCTGCGTGTGTTGAGGACTTATCCACGAAATACTAAGGTATGGAAACGTTGGCTTTAACTTTTGATCATCTTAACACTTACTTTTAAACTTGGTATGTCGATTTCATAATGGACGTTCAATGTTTTTGCATTAATTTAAAAATGAATTTCTGAACATGTTGCCCTAAATTAAATGTATCAAAACATTTATTACGTTTGAAGAATGCATTTTAATTTACAAAAGGCTGTCATTTATCATAATTTAAGAATATTATTAATATTTTTGAAAGTTTAATGCTTTACTTCTGTAAATAATTTGGCTAAATTATCACCTAGCTTAATGTTTTTAATTAATAATATTTCTGTATGCATTTTTTCTTCTTTCTAGCAATAAAAAATTGTAATTTTAAATTTTAAAAATAATTTGGTTTTTGAAAATATTCTGTGCTGTTTTCAGTATTATACAGAACAGAAATTATCTTAGCATTTGCTTGTTTTAATGCATGAAAATTCCTGATTGCCAGGCCTATGGAAGATCTAAAGCAGTGTTTTTTTACGGCATAAATATTGTTTTTATTTTCTTTACAGCTTAGGTACTTACGGTGGAGGAAGTATTTTACTCAGCGCAAAAATTTGTTATCAAAATTTCACTGGGACAGTATGTTTAAAGGTTCCTTGAATTAGGAAAACTGTTTTTGAGGAAATGACCTGCTACCCACCCATACACAACACAAGGTACTTATGTAACACTAAATATTGCTTTGCATTTTATTTTGTTTAAAACAGTTTTTAATTACAATATATATTTAAGATATTGGCATGGTAAATAAAATTAAGTGATTTACATTCCCATTGAACTTAATATAACTGCAAAGCTATACTACCCATATATAGACAAACATTTACTTAAAAAAAACATAGAAGTCATAAAAATATACCATTTGTGTCAAGTAATAATTTATTTTGTAGCATTAGTCATTTCCAAAATATTCCATGTTGTATGATTATGTGTTTCCAAATTAAGTGTCACCTAATGGTAGAGTCCTAAGAGTTTCTTTTTTTTCCCTTCGCATGATCTCATTACTTGGAATTTATTACTCTGTACTTCAAATAAAGTTCTGGATGTTGTACATGACTTAGCTCTTATTGCTCAATTTGAGATTGTTATTATAAGCAACGTAATGTGGAGAGAAGAATAAAGTAAGGGAGACATGTGAACTTTTAATGGGTAGAGAAAGTCATGTGAGAGTTGCACATGACAATATTGTTGTTATTGTTATACAATAGTTACTGAAGTGTGCAATAACACAGGTTCAAGTATGTTGTAATTTTGAAAACTTGCGTATTCTGTCAGATAAATGACAAGTAATCCAGCGTTAAGATCTGATACCTTGAAGGTTAATGTGCCATAGTAGCTCAGTGATACAGCACCAGCATGCGAACTCAAGGATCCATGGTTTGAGCCCCAGCTGTGGCATTCAATGTTTCAAGTCTGATTCAACTTTAAAACTCAGAGAATCCCAAATTAACCGTAATAGTGGTTAACTATAAACCAATGGATATTAAAAAGAACCCGCAACATTAAGTTAAGGTGTGATTTGTCAATCAGACGAGAAAGTTTAATGTTCATCCCACATGTACCTACAGCATCAGCATGGGATTGTATTTATTTCATTCACAGCAACAGATAGTGCATGTTTTGGGATTTGTCAAAACAGCAGATAATGATACAATTCAAGTGACATTAACGCTAAAGTAATATGTACAAGAGTTGGGTTCAATATCGTTGATATTTAAAACACTAATAACACATATATTACTTTCAGATATTTATTAGCACATAGTAATTCATTAAAATCCTCCAGTGAATAAAAATGATTTTAAGTGGTTCAGTTTAAAATATTTTGGTGGTTCCTATGTTCCTTAGATATGCAGGTAAGTTATTATATAATTTTAGACTGTTATGTTTTAAAGACTTTTGATATAATTTGGTTTTATGTATAAGGAGATTCAACTTATTTATATTCTGATACTACGAGCATGAACTGGAGTAGTAACGAGCAGTAACATTTTGTAACCTGGCAACAATCACGTGTATGCAAGCTTCCGACCTCACTTTGTTTTGATAGCTCACTAGTGATGAATGATCCACTCAAGGCTATAATTTATCAGCTGTGAATGTCAACTGTCAGTTGTTGTAAAGTGCACCATTGTGCACCTTAAAATTGAAAGCTTATTCAAACATCTGTGTTGTGCGAGAATTAATTCAGAATATTCTTATTATTGTTGCTGCTAGTTCACTGAAATGCCTACCAAGAAATTCACACTTGAACAAAGAATTTTATGTACAATAGAAGTGTAAACACTGAATCATGCAGACGGTTTCAAGAGACATTTCCTGATACTTCCAGTTCCAAATAGAGACACGGTTAGATGTCTAGTTAATAAGTTTAAGACAACGGGATCACTAAACACTAAACATAGGAGGTGTAAAATATGTGTCCTAATGGAGGGAAAAAAATTGACAAAATTGGCAAATCATTCGAACTCTCTCCAAAGAAGTCTCTGAGAAGTGTTATACAACAAAAACCTCTGTTCAAAAATCTGCTAAATTTTTAAAATTGAAACCTTACAGTGAGACTACTGTTCACGACTTACAACTTCACGAAGATGAGGAGTGTCTGGACACACCTATAACAAGGTTAGTGCTCATTATAGTGCATGTTACTATCACCCTCATATGTAATCTAGAAGTTTTATAACAGAAAATCCTCCAGTGCAGCAGAGCACACATACATGTGATCTGCAGCCGTGCTATGAAATGACTACTCTGTATTAGGAAGTGTTCCCTACAGCTTTCTCTGGTAACAGTTCCATATTTACCTTTTAGTTAAGATGGTAAGAAATAATGACTTAAGTAACAAAAATGCACAGAAGAGTGGAGTTATGAACATTTACAAGACCTGTAACTCACCCACTTAAGACATTTTGTTATATAGTCAACTCATCGAGATATACCAACAAAGTACTCCATTTTGTTAATACTGTGCATGTGCAGGAGAAACTGCCAACTCAGCTGTATTAGCATAATCTGCAAAAATAGCAATGTTTTTACTTCTTCTTTTACATACAGTCATTAAGAATGAATCTGTACCTATGCATCATCATTAAAGTCAAGATTTAGGCGAGCATGTACTGTTCACTCTCACCTCCTTTACTGTAAAGTTTCCAATACCATACATGTTATTTGAATCCATTTCATATATATTCACACACACACAAACCTAACCTCGGGTAAATCTCAAAACCAGAGGATGCTATGGTTTCACTGAGGCAAGAAGAGGCAATCCGTTCTCCACTTGCCTCATATTCATATCTTCTTTTGTTTAATAACATTCTTTTATATTAATCATATTTCAATCTTCCTGAAATATTGGTACCTCTTCAGGATAAACTGCATGAATTACGATAGCAACAAAGTGTCTACCACTGGCCAAACTGTCACTTAATTAGTCAAGGTAAGTATGGAACAAAGCCACTTTCTCTCTTCGAAATGACAACCTATGTTATCAGTGCCTTTTTCTTGTAGACTGCATATTAAATTGCTATTTACACATGTCCTCATAATATTATTAGTCCATATTTTAAATGTGGGTGAAAATAGCAGCTTTTCATCGCAACGCATGTCTTCAGCTGATAAGAGTTCAAAGCAAGCTCTATTTAGTTTCGGTGTGTATTCCCAACAGAGATTGTAGTCAACCTTTAACCTTAAGCTGCGAGGAATTTCATGAACATCTTTGTGTTTGAAAGGTGCTGGATTAAAGTACAAAGTTTGCCATTCATCCAACATTGCTACTTTTACAGTAAGTGTGTTCCACCCAAAAATTTGATACTGAGATTTCACCAGGGAAATACATCTTTTGAGACTCCTGAATCCAAAAGACGCATTCTTAGAAAAAGGACTATGTTTGACAACATAACCCGAAAGTCAAGAAGTTGGTTAAACACCAAACTTGGTTACGTCAATTAATGGAATTAATTGTTCTTCCATACAAGCCATGTGTAGGACAAGGTTGGAAAGGTAGAATCAGACGACTGAAAAATTCAATGCCAAAGCTGGGAGATACGTGGTCCAAATCCCAGTTTGGCATTTAATTTTTTAGTCGTCTGATTCTGCCTTTCCAACCTAATTTGTTAGTTAAATTCAACATCTTCCAAATATACGACATGGAGGTTTTGAAGACAATCACATGCCACCACCAACTAAATTTATCATTTTCTTTAAAATGGCTCTAATGGTTTTAATTAAAATACCATATGTTTAAGATATTTTCATGACAAATAAAATGCATACTTTGGAATTTTGTTTCTGGAAGAATGAGCACAGAAAGTCATTTGAATGCAACACATAAGATTTTTCAAAAATACTTTTCATTCAGATTCAGGGAGATCTCATAACCTGCATTTCTGATGTTACTGATATTGAATTTTTGGGTGGAATACAATACTTCCTCTGCATACCAGGTTAATTAAAGATGATAGGTTGAACACTTGTAACCTTTCTGATAAGAAAGTTGAAGACAGAAGCAGTAGTGCAGCCAGAAAAATATTAACAGGGTGGTGTTATGTATAGGGATCCATTTTTTAAATAATTTCTATTGATTCGAATAATAAATATGAATAAGCGCTCAGTTGAAATAGATATATTGATTTTATATTCACAGATTAAGGTGCAGCAAATGGTATTAAAATCAGAATAGGATCTTTTGTGTATTCTAGCCGGCTAATGTATTGCGACAAGAATTAATGATTACTGTGAAGTATGTAATTTATATTACTGCTGCAGGCCATGTTGTTTCGCTCCAAAATAGGTTTTCTGTTATGTTCTAAACTGGAAGATATATCACTCATTTGGAAACCACTCAAATTTAGCACTGGAAGGTAAACATGACCCCAATATCTTAACATGGTTATAACAACGGCATGTAAATTAGTTTCTGTTGCTGTCACCTTTGGTGATACTAACACATGCAGTGTAAATACAGTGATATGATTAGGAAGCATCTCGTTACCACCATCCTAGAAAGATGCTATTATTTTAATGGAGCTATTTTTGCTTTTCATTTTTACATTTCCTTAGCAAGAGTCCAGCTATGCCTCTGGACAGATGTTCTTGTTTCCAGCCATAACAGGTAGATTTTCAAATTTGTTCTCTCTTAAGATTAAGATAACTTTAGTTTTTATTATATGAAGATTCAGTGTGCTGGCATTATAACACCAGGGAATCTGTCTCACTTTTCTACAAGAGTTAGTTGTCACATAGGAATCATACATGAAGATTATGCGTGCTGGCATTATAACAGCAGGGAATCTGTCTCACTTCTCTACAAGAGTTTGTTGTCACATAGGAATCATACATGAAGATTCTGTGTGCTAGAATTATAACAGCAGGGAATCTGTCTCACTTCTCTACAAGAGTTTGTTGTCACATAGGAATCATACATGAAGATTCTGTGTGCTAGCATTATAACAGCAGGGAATCTGTCTCGCTTCTCTACAAGAGTTTGTTGTCACATAGGAATCATACATAAAGATTCTGTGTGCTGGCATTATAACAGCAGGGAATCTGTCTCACTTCTCTACAAAAGTTTGTTGTCACATAGGAATCATACATGAAGATTCTGCATGCTAGCATTATAACACCAGGGAATCTGTCTCACTTTTCTACAAGAGTTAGTTGTCACATAGGAATCATACATGAAGATTATGCGTGCTGGCATTATAACAGCAGGGAATCTGTCTCACTTCTCTACAAGAGTTTGTTGTCACATAGGAATCATACATGAAAATTCTGTGTGCTAGCATTATAACAGCAGGGAATCTGTCTCACTTCTCTACCACAGTATGTTGTCAGATAGGAACCATACATGAAGATTCTGCATGCTGGCATTATAACAGCAGGGAATCTGTCTCACTTCTCTACAAGAGTTTGTTGTCACATAGGAATCATACGTGAAAATTCTGTATGCTGGCATTATGACATCAGGGAATCTGTCTCACTTCTCTAAAACAGTTTGTTGTCACATAGGAATCATACATGAAGATTCTGCATGCTGGCATTATAACAACAGGGAATCTGTCTCACTTCTCTACAAGAGTTTGTTGCCACATAGGAATCATAAATGAAGTTTCAGTGTGCTGGCATTATAACAGCAGGAAATCTGTCGCACTTCTCTACAAGAGTTAGTTGTCACATAGTAATCATACATGAAGGTTCTGGGTGCTGGCATTATAACAGCAGGGAATCTGTCTCACTTCTCTTCAAGAGTTTGTTATTACATCGGAATCATACATGAAGATTCTGCGTGCTGGCATTATAACAACAGGGAATCCGTCTCGCTTCTCTACAAGAGTTAGTTGTCACATAGGAATCATACATGAAGATTCTGTGTGCTGGCATTTAACAGCAGGGAATCTGTCTCACTTCTCTACAAGAGTTTGTTGTAACTTAGGAATCATACATGAAGATTCTGCGTGCTGGCATTATAACAACAAGGAATCTGTCTCACTTCTCTACAAGAGTTTGTTGTCACTTAGGAATCATACATGAAGATTCTGCGTGCTGTCATTATAACAGCAGGGAATCTGTCTCACTTCTCGACAAGAGTTAGTTGTCACTTAGGAATCATACATGAACATTCTGTGTGCTGGCATTATAACAGCAGGGAATCTGTCTCACTTCTCTACAAGAGTTTGTTGTCACATAGGAATTATACATGAACATTCTGCATGCTGGCATTATAACAGCAGGGAATTTGTCTCACTTCTCGACAAGAGTTAGTTGTCACTTAGGAATCATACATGAACATTCTGCATGCTGGCATTATAACAGCAGGGAATCTGTCTCACTTCTCTAAAAGAGTTTGTTGTCACATAGGAATCATACATGAAGTTTCAGTGTGCTGGCTGACATACTTTAAGACTGAGACACGTGGTCTCACAATATATCAACTGATCAGCCGACACATGGAGAGGTAGCAGAAACAGCAGAGTGCAGGGCAAGCAATTCCCAGTAATATGATAATATGTCAACTGATTAGCCGACACACGGAGAGGGATGAGAAACAGCACAGTGCAGGGCAAGAAGTTCCCAGTAATACGATCACATGTCAACGGATTAGCCAACACATGATGAGCGAGCAGAAACAGCACAGTGCAGGGCAAACAATTCCCAATAATACGATGACATGTCAACTGGTTATCCGACACATGGGGAGGGAGCAGAAACAGCACAGTGAAGGGCAAGCATTTCCCAGTAATATGATAACATGTCAACTGATTAGCCGACACATGGAGAGGGAGCAGAAACAGCACAGTGAAGGGCAAGCATTTCCCAGTAATATGATAACATGTCAACTGATTAGCCGACACATGGAGAGGCAGCAGAAACAGCACAGTGCAGGGCAAGCATTTCCCAGTAATATGATCACATGTCAACTGGTTAACCAACACATGGGGAGGCAGCAGAAACAGCACAGTGCAGGGCAAGCAATACCCAGTAATATGATCACATGTCAACTGATTAGCCAACACATGGGGAGGCAGCAGAAACAGCACAGTGCAGGGCAAGCATTTCCCAGTAATATGATCACATGTCAACTGATTAGCCGACACACGGACAGGGAGCAGAAACAGCACAGTGCAGGGCAAGCAATACCCAGTAATTGATTACATGTCAACGGATTAGCCGACACATGCAGAGGGAGCAGAAACAGCACAGTGCAGGGCAAGAAATTCCCAGTAACATGATCACATGTCAACTGATCAGCCGACACATGGAGAGGCAGCAGAAACAGCACAGTGCAGGGCAAGTATTTCCCTGTAATATGGCCACACATCCAAAGAAGACACTATTCATTTTATGCAGAATGTTACTCTGACTATTAAGGAAACACATCCTGTTATAGATTATTCACTTTGACCTGAAGTGTCTCCTGGAAAAAGATTTGTGTTCGCATCAGGAAGGTACATAACAACTTGTGAACCATGTTAATATCTTATGTATTTCATTTGTTTATTTACTTATTTTTAGACGTAATATTTACTACAGTTTGTATAATCAAACAGCAGAAAATGCAAAGATAGTAGATTGATAAAACTGAAATGTTATAAAAAAAGACATGTATTTATTCACATGACTTTCCCCATCCACATCATTAATTTTATAAACCTTCTACAAACTATTCTTATGAAAGTTTATCTTTTTATCGGCTTCATGTCAATTGAAATAAACCTTTTCATAGACAGTTTTATTACACACTTCGTTAAAGATACAAGGGGGATAGGAGAAACCAAATCGATGGTCAGATGTTTAAATGTTTGTTGCTATAAGCTGGTCTTGAAATTCCATGACTACACAGAAGCAGATGAATAAGGACAGCAGTTTAAAAATGACACATAATATTGAAAAATCCAAAACAATAGTAAGAGATATCTTGGAAATAGCTAATGCCAAAAGATAAGTTATTCAAAATTAGTTGTGTGTTCTAACCCATTAGTGCATGAAGTTTCCTAGAAGAAAATTTTGTAATATTCTCACGTATTCTAAATGAATAGAGCACATAAAACGGGAGGGGTCAATCAAAACATCGGATGGCATGCAAGGAGGACACTGGAAACAAACAATTGCAGAGATGGATACAACATGTTATAAAATCACATTATAATGCTGTAGCATTCCTTTGAGTGCCCAACCAGTTTTGATTTTCCACTAATATACATGATACTCCATGAAGCATTTTGGTGCAGTCCTACATTACATCTCTGACACATGAATTTTGCTTTTCCTGCACATCTTGGTTGGAACGAATATAATCCTGTGGTTTTATCCATCAAAGCGAGTGTTTATATTTGAACCTCACATTTACTTGTCCTTGTTCCATAGTTTGTTAGCTGAAGAGGCAAACATCTCTTTGAAATTTTAGAGGCCTTTGAGACTTGTCGTCACATGGTAGAACTATTCGCATAAGCAGCCAGGATTGACCATTGTTGTATCTAGCAAGTAAGGAAAATTGGTAAATACCATTTCTTCTGATGCATTCCAGTTGCTATTAGTTGATCCATCAGAACTATTCCACCCATTCCTTTGTTATAACTGTTAAATACAGTAAGTAGACTGTGGGACAGTGATTTTACTTGATTTCTCTTTGGATCATCTCTGTAGTGTTTGTTGTACTGAAACAACACTATTGTCTTTTCACGTTGCAACAATATTTCTTCAGAAGAATGGAAATCACTGTTCCCAAGCTGAATTTTCATAATTTCCTGTGTAGTAAGAAGAGGGCATCTCTCTGTTCATCCTTCTTGCATAGCCCTAGCAGTACAATAACCCTCATTTGTTAAAAACTTTCAACTTGACCAACGTAAAATAATTATCAAAGTAAAGCTTGAAACCCTTGTGAGCCAGCTTGATCAAGGAAATGACTGTATTTCCACCCAGGCCAAGTTTCTTTTCTTTCATGTTCTGTACTGCATAAATTTTGAAAGAAATCATGTACAACAATGGGGAACAGACAGCTCAATTCTTGAAACCAAATCTGACTGGTTTTCCTTTTATGAATTGCTTATCGTAATGCTTGCCATATAAGGGATCATGCTCTCTTCAATTGATAAATGTTTGTCAATACCTCCATGAAGTCTGAAGCTTCTGTTCAGTTCCTTGATGAGTGGTCTCAACTTGAACAACCAATCATTTCCATCGATTTTAGAGTTATAGTACAAGTAGTGTAAAACATTTTCAAACCTGTTACACCGAATACTGTTAGTCAAAATATGAGGAGCATTGTCAGGGTATTTAGCTTAGCCCAATAGAAGTAAGCCACGTATAAATACCCAGAATTGGATTCTTTCATACTCAAATCAAAGTTCTTTTGAATTACATAGCTATTGCTTTCTTCCAGAATCTTCCTTACAAGACATTCAGAAAAACCAGTTGAAAAAATTGCAATGGCATCTGGCAGATCTCAGCAGTATTGGAAAGTAGCATAGGTGAGCAATCAAAACACAACTTTGAAAGAGGATCTTCTTTTGGAGTTAAGCAGTTCTTATTGTGTGAAGGTCCCAAATTTTCTTCTCTCTCGCATGAACAAGTAGCAACTTCTGATATCAGACTTCGATACTGCGGCTACCACAAATATTTGTTGATTTGGGCAATTTTCTCTGGATTTCACATGATCTTCGAAGTAGCCTCCAACCCAAAGATCGAGATTACTCTTGTGCTTCTTGTCATATCTGTCTGCGACAGTCTCTCATCCTTCTTCAGGTGGTACAACATATAGCAGATTTCCCATTTCCGTGTTCTGCTCATCATTTTCTTACACAACGTGAAGTGTGTCGGCTACAGTTAGGCTGAAACGTGAATAAATACCCAATAAGAAATTATATGGAGCAGCAGGAACTGCAGACAAACAGTAATTTTATGACAGTGAATGAGCTAATGGAAGGTGATGTGCATGTGAACCAATTCTTCAGATCCCTTTATATTACAAAGCTGACAAATATAGTTTTACCAAAATATACAGCAACACATTATTGATAATATTAGCAACGAGGATGTATACACAAAAGTTTGAAAATTTAGTATGAATGTGCTGTTCCATTGTTAAGACTTACCCGTTGGCAAAAACAACCACATTGCGAACTTTTAAGATCCACAATAACATTGTTGCAAACATAGTCAAATTCAGTTCACATGAGTGGAAGAAAAGACGTAACAATACATAAACACAAAGCCAGTTTATGAAAATCTCATTCACTTTTCTTCTGTATTATAAATTAATGACATCTAATTAATTGGATTGTATGCTCTAATGGGTTAAAGAGAACTATATTTTTTATGTAGTAAGATTTTGTTTATCTCATAAGGTTTACCATTTACACAAAATTCTTTCTGAATGAAGAGGACTACACGGATTATTCCCAGAAAATTTCAAGATATACATTTTATTTCTTATGCAATTATCTTACATGTATAGTATTTTAATCAAAATAATTAGTCACTATTTTCAGTATTTTTTATTTTCTGAATAGTAGTTTGGTTTGGGAGCGTGTCTCTTGGAAATGTTTGTGTCATGTCTTTGGAACATATTGAGGTTAAAACACCAAGTTTGCTATTTATCACACTTTTCATTTTAGTGTTATGCTGTTCGCACACGCACGCACACATGTGCGCATGCACGCGCGCACTCACACACACACACACACACAAAATCTTTCTCTACAATGCTATTTTTGGGTTCAAGTGACCCAAAACATGTATTTCTGGAGTAATCTAATATCAAATTTTTGGGTGGAATACAATACTTCCTCTACTTGCTGTGAGTGCATGGTAGAGAAAGTAAACGTCACAAAGTCACCGGGGCTTGAAGACGTCGAAAGGTAGGAGAAGACTCACCATTTACTTGCATGTGACCAAGTGTTTGTATTAAATGTGTCTATGGCCCATTTCCCAACTTGGGGGCTGTGGAGGATATGTTAGGGAGTAGAGTAGACAGTGGGATCCTCTCTGTCCTGGTTAGGTCGCTAGGATGGGCAAAACCTGCCTCCATGGTCAGACACATGAACAAGGGCATTGAGAGAAATGTGCTGCCATCTTGTGTTGTTTTCTTTTGTTTCAGCTTTCAGGTTATAACAAGGTGAGTTATCTCATTTATTGTATTTGTGCATTTGTTTTCTTGGTGGCATACTTCTCTCTCAGCCAGAGTGAAATTGTTATTCTTATAACCCTAATTTAATTCAGTTTATTTCATCCTTATTAACAGATCTGTCAAAACAATTACTCAATATGAAAGTGATACAATTCAAGTGACGTTAAAACTAAAGTAACGTGTATGACTTGTGTAATATGTACAAGAGTGGGGTTCAATATCCTCGATACTTGATAACACATTGTTAAATACTTATATTACTTTTAGATATTCATTAGCAGACAGTAGTTCACTGAATTCCTCAAATGAATAAAACTGATTTAAAAGCAGAATTTATGTAATTCAGCTTTAAATTTCTTGATAGTTCGGACTTTATTTCTTTTATTTCCCAGACATATTCTGATGGCCCTAGATGTGGCTCTAGGGGCAGTGCTAAGGTCAACTAGCATTTACTTAGTTGCATAGCATCAATTAACTAACAAAAACTCTTTAAGTTCAGTCAATAAAGTTTTTTAAATTTTCCTGGAACACATTTTTCCCCATCATGCCCCAGTATCTCAGCATAGTTAGCAACAAACAAATATTCACTTACCTTTACAGCAATATTATTGTTTAACAGTTATGATAACAAAGGGTATATAAGGGTATTATATATAAAGTTAAGTCACATAAACAGGGCTACCTATAAGGAGGACAGGTCACATGTCATGAGACTCAGGTTTTCAGAGGTCAAGAAGTTAAATGGGCTGATTATATTATTGGAAGTGCAATAAAGGAAACTGCTCTAACTAAGGCATATACATATCTGGCATTGCATGATAGTCTGTCGCAGAATACCAAGGGGGTTCTAATAATCAAATAATAGTTTATTAGCTGTCAATGTATTATATAAGTTTCTGACATTGTAAAAAGTAAAGTATATACAAAACAGAGAAAATGAAAACAAATATATATATACAAGTATTTTAATTTACCCTGAAATTGCTTCACTCCATTTAATGCATTGAATACTGTCAGCAGTTTGTTATAGGTAACGTAATTTATTTCATCTCTTCCAATTACAAATATTGTACATATGTATAATCTGTTCCCCTGGATTTGCTAAAAATTGGTAACATATACAATTAACCCCCTAGTTGTTTGTGTATATGTAGCTTACGTTTTACATGTATGTTTACCTCCAAATCTAACTTCAATTAGAATCTTTCTTCTATAAATTATCCACATCGACATTGTCATTTTTTATCCTCATTTTCTTTGATAATTTTTCTCCACCCTTCCTGTCTTACTTTGCCTACGTAGTTACGTACTTGGTTCATAAATTCTATTTTGTTTTGTTTACAAAAAGCTTTAATATCTCTACATGTAACTTTTTACACTTTTTGTTCCATATTTCCTCTCCACTTTTTGGTTTCTGAGCATTCCATAATACTGTGAAAGTTAATATGTGCAATACCGCAAAGTGGGCATATCTCTTTATTAACCATTAAACCTTTTAATAACATTGTTCCTGTTCTTGCCCATGCCATCCCCTCTCTTTGTATATTATCACAAACATCAATGTATTTTTCTCTTCCCCATTTTTTCTTAACGCCCCTGTATGAAATCAGAGTACTCTTATCGCTTAAGCTGCTGAATAGTTCTTGTTGATCTATATACTAACAGCGCCCTTCTTTCAGCATTTTCATAGCACACTCTCCAGAATTCCCCCGGTATCCCATCTATTCCACTTGTTTTCTTACTTTTTAGTTTTTTGACCTACTGTAATATCTCATTCTCCAATATCTCCTGATGCAGTACTTCAACACCTAGCACCTTTATCTGTAATGTTGCATTACTTACACATAATAATTTTTTAAAATACTCCTTTCATTTATTAAGACCAATTCTATTTTGTAATATTGTTTTAGATACTTTTTTTTACCAGTTCCCATATAGAATTGCTATCCTTCTCTTTAGCTGTCTGATATATCTTTTGGGCAATTTTTTCACCCCACTCTTTCTTTTTCTCCTCTATTAAGCATTTGTAGCCCCATCTCGCTATTAGGAAGTTTTCTTTCTCAACTAGTTCTACCGTTTGTTTCCACCTCCTAAAATCCCTTTCTACCGTGTTTTTTGCTGCAAAACAGTCCACATCCTACCCCTTTTCTGTCTTTTTCCTACTATTTCTAGTTTTCATTGTCTTTCCTGCTACCTTCACTTCCCATTCAAGGTATAACATTGCTTCCTCAGCTTTTCCCACGTCAGACTTTGTTCATATATACCCAACTTTTACGTTAGATTCATTTATCTGAAGATTGATATTGAGTCGAGTCTTATTTGTAGAGATGTGGTTTTACCCATGTTCAGTTTGAGGTTATTTCAATCACAGAAACTAATTGAGTACTCTCCCAGAGAGCTCATATTCTGAATTAGTTTATCTTTATTATGCATAGAGCAGGTTGGTAGATGTGTCATCTGCAGTAGAAGTTAAAGCTGATTCGCAATAAACAGACATGGAAATGACAAAGTTAAAACACATTTATTACAATGTATGTATTCACAATTAACAGAAACGTGGGAACAGGAAAACAGACTTGTTCAAGTTTCACATTCTCGTTTCTGGACATGTTATATTAGATCCATATTGTGTATATTAAACTCTATTGTAGGGCGACTGTGACATAAAACAGTTGCCAGAGCTCTGTCTAGTCACAAGCTGGGAAATTAAACCTCTAGCAAAAGCGCATCTTTAAGGCCAGTTCACAATAACTGAGAATGGTAACGAGAACAATACATTATTACAATATATCTCATACAGTTAATCAACTACACAAAATTCCTTCCCAATGAAGAGGAATAGAGAGATTATTCCCAGAAAATTTCAAGATGTACATTTTATTTCTTATGCAGTTATCTTAAATGTATAGTATTTTAATCAAAATCATTAGAGCCGCTCTCTTCAGCATTTTTTATTTTCTGAGTAGTAGTTTGGTTTGAGAGGGTGTCTCTTAGAATCTTTGTATCATGTCTTTGGAAAATATTGAGGTTAAAACACCAAGTTTACTATTTATCACACTTTTCATTTTAGTGTTATGCTGTTCACAAGCACAAGCGCGAGCGCACACACACACACACACATAAATCTTTCTCTACAATGCTATTTATGGGTTCAAGTTGCCCAAAACATGTATTTCTGGAGTAATCTAATATCAAATTTTTGGGTGGAATACAATACTTCCTCTACTTGTGAGTACATAGTAGAGAAAGTAAAAGTCACAAAGTTATATATAAGAATTTAATGCAGGTCGTAACAGAATATCTGTGTTTGTCACTGCAGGTAAGTATTTCTCACCGGGGCTTGAAGACATCGAAAGGTAGGAGAAGACTCACCAATTACTTGCATGTGACCAAGTGCTTGTATTAACAGACTGCGTCTGGGGGGCCATCTCCCAACTTGGGGGCTGTGGAGGATATGTTAGGGAGTAGAGTAGACAGTGGGGTCCCCTCTGTCCTGGTTAGGTCGCTAGGATGGACAAAACCTGCCTCCAAGGTCAGACACATGAACAAGGGCATTGAGAGAAATGTGCTGCCATCTTGTGTTGTTTTCTTCTGTTTCAGCTTTCAGGTTATAACAAGGTGAGTTATCTTATTTATTGTATTTGTGCTTTTGTTTTCTTGGTGGCATACTTCTCTCTCAGCCAAAGTGAAAATGTTTTTCTTATAATCCTAATTTAATTCAAGTGTAATATGTACAAGAGTGGGGTTCAATATCCTCGATACCTGATAACACATTGTTAAATACTTATATTACTTTTAGATATTCTTTAGCAGACAGTACTTCACTGAATTCCTCAAATGAATAAAACTGATTTAAAATCAGGTATTTATGTAATTCAGTTTTAAATTTGTTGATAGTTCAAACTTTGTTTATTCGTTTTATTTCCCAGACATGGTCTGATGGCCCCAGACGTGGCTCTAGGGGCAGTGCTGATGTCAAGTAGCATTTAGTTAGTTGCAGAGCATCAATCTAACTAACAAAACCTCTTTTAAGTTCAGTCAATAAAGTTTTTAATATCTTCCTGGAACACATTTTTCCCCATCATGCCCCTGTACCTTAGCATAGTTGGCAACAAACAAATATTTACTTACCGTTACAGCAATATTATTGTTTAACAGATATGATACCAAAGGGTGTATATATATATAAAGTTGAGTCACATAAACAGGGCTACCTATAAGGAGGACAGGTCACATGTCATGAGACTCATGTTTTCAGAGGTCAGGAAGTTAAATGGGTTGATTATATTATTGGAAGTGCAAAAAAGGAAACTGCTAGAATTAATACATATATATCTGGCATTGCATGATAGTCTGTTGCAGAATACCAAGGGGGTTCTAATAATCAAATAATAGTTTATTAGCTGTCAATATATTACTTATGCAAGTTTCTGACATTGTCAAAACTAAAGTATATACAAAACAGAGAGTATGTAAACAAATATACATATTTATACTAATATTTTAATTTACTCTGAAATTGCTTCAGTCCATTTAATGCGTTGATTATTGTCAGCAGTTAGTTATAAAAAATTTGTCCAATTACAAAAACGCCCTTGTCGTTAAATTTCTTGGTGGTTTGTTCTCTGAAATAATCATTGTTGTGTCTAGTATTGTAGTCATGTACAACTTATTTACAATAAAGAGAATTGCCTTACATACATACAGTGTTTATAGTATGAACATTTTATATTTACACAAAAGTCAGAATTTCTATTTCTGCAGTACGAATACTCTGTACGGGTGTCCTTGGACAACTTCTCCATGTTTCTATTCCATTAGATGGATGAATGAATAAATTTATTGTACAATTTGGTTTACAATATACACAATGTATAATAATATATCATTGTACCCCTACATCTTATGTACAATTTGTCTGGTGCTTGTTTTCTTATTGAGCAACTCAGATTGCTTGACTCCCAGGCCTTATCGTTTACTTCTCTTACTTTTCTAAACCATTTTTCTTTTACCTTCCTTAAAAATTCTTCAATGCCCTTGATTTTCTTTTCTTCTTTCCCTATCAACATCCTTATAGCTACTATTTTTCTATCCATATTTTCCCATTTCTTCTCCAATACTCTTTGCCTGCAACTCCTTATTTCCGTACATTCTGCCATATAGTGTTCTGTACTTTCTCTTTCTCCACACAATGCGCATATCCCTCTTCCGCTGCCTCTCATCCCCCTTAAATACATTGATCTCGTTCTCGTCCATGCTAAACCTTCCCTTTCTTGTCTATTACAGATATCAAATGTACCTCTCTCTTCCCCATTCCTTCTTTATCAATTTATAAAAGCTTAATGATGTTTTATTTTCAAGGCTTCCCCATATCTCTTGTTATTCTATATCTTCCACTCTGTTTCATACTAGTTTCCAAAAGCTGTTTATATTTCTTTTTTTGAACCCCCATATATCCCCCATTCAAAGTGTTACCAATAGTTTTTTGGTTTCTTTCCACCAGCTGGTTTTGTTTCTTAGAACATTTTGCTGAGTCAGGCATATCTTTAAGATTTCACCTTTCTCCATTCCATTAGATAGATAAACTAATAATAAAGCATATTTTTTTAGGTTAGAATCAGCCAGCGTTTAAAGTGTCTCAGTAAAGAAATGGATTTACTAATGTGTTTACATGTTATATGATCAATGTGAGTAGACCACGTCAGACTTTGTTCATATAAACCAAACTTTTACGTTAGATTCATTTATCTGAAGATTGATATTGAGTCGAGTCTTATTTGTAGTGATGTGGTTTTACCCATGTTCAATTTGAGGTTATTTCAATCACAGAAACTAATTGAGTGCTCTCCCAGAGAGCTCATATTCTGAATTAGTTTATCTTTACTATCCACAGAGCAGATTGGTAGATGTGGATGTTAAGGCTGGTTCCCAATAACAATGACAAAGTTAAAACACATTTATTACAATGTAAGCATTCACAATTAACAGAAACGTGGGAACAGGAAAACTGACTTGTTCAAGTTTTAACATTCTCGTTTCTGGACACGTTATATTGGATCTATATTGTGTATATTACACTCTATTGTAGGGCGACATCGCCAGAGCTGGGAAATGAAACCTCAATGAATTCTGGCATCTTTAAGGCCAGTTCACAATAACTGAGAATGGTAACAAGAAAAATACAGTATTACAATGGGGGAATTCACTATTAACTTTCCCTGGTCCTGGCAATGCGCTAGTTTGAGCCATATTATATAATTTATGTATATGATAAAACATAATTGGTCCCAATATGCTTCCCTGAGGTACCCCATATACATGTCTTCATGGAGATGTGCTGTAGTTATTAGTATCTGTCAAGTAGCTGACGATGTAACAGCATATTGAATAACTTAATAATGTATTTATATGTTTTCTCTGAATTTAACGTACAAATTTCTTTATTTTTAAGAATTTGAATATATATTACATTGTACTATAACTTGAATGTGAATCACATAACAGAGTCCAAGTGTGAGTCATTCTGAGAGAGCCTGTAGATTTAACTTGTTAGTTTAAAAAAATCTTTGTCCACAGGCTATTGATATAACTCAGCCAGCTCAATTTTGTGTCTGAAAATGTAAATTGATAACAAACGATATCTTTGAAATGGTTAACGCAGAAAAAAATATGTTTCATACAAACTACAAGCTTTAACACATATACCTACATATTTTATACATCTGTTTCTGTCCTGTGATTTACAAAAGTCATTTACAATGAAGAGGACTTCAAAGTCTACGCAGAGAAAATTCAAGATACACATTTTATCACACAAATATCTTAAACTTATGGTATTTTAACAAAATTCTTAGAGCTGTTATTTGAAAAAAGCATAAATAAGGAAAGAATTTTCCATTTACAGAATAAACCTGCTTACCTATAGGTAGGCAGTAGCACTGGATTAGTAGTAGCTGTGGTGTAGATAAAATTCTCAGCCTTAATTTTACACATCCACAAACATTTACAACATTTGTTTTTGTATTTGACAGCGCTTATTACTTGCATTTCAGCAGATGCCCTGAAAATTGCCATGATAACACACCCTTTCTGGGCACATATCTTACTCAACATGAACCTATATACCATTTTTTCATTATTTACGCATATCTTCTTATTATTGTTCCGAAACCCAAAGGGCTGTGCTCCTTAAAGATATTTCATCACAGCCAATTTCATTATTCAACTCTTCGGCCCAAATAGGTTGCTTGCAGGAGCTTCTAGATAATCAAAATTTGCAAGCTACTCTCTCAATTATGCTCTATGTGTCACCAGTTTTTATTATTGTAAAACTGTATCATTTTAATATCAGACTACTTTGTGTTGGTAAACCTATTGCTGTAGTTTCATTTGTTTCCTGTAGTGAAATAGCTATTGTAGCATCTCTGCAAGAATTCACTGACACGGTTAAGTATGATTTGAACTCTGTAATGCATGTGTTCTGAATTATTTATTTACATGATATTAGTGGTTATACAAATTGTAATACACTCACAAAACAAAATCATTATAACATTTAAAAAATGAATAGACTGTGTAATTTCTTAGAGAATCCAAAGAGTAAGTTATATGCAAAACTTTAATGTTAAGTTAAACAAAATCTAACTGCTTTATTACAGATTCCAAGGATGTTCCACTGTAAAAGCTGCAAAATTGTATCTATCCCCACTGTACAAACAGAATATCTGTGTTTTGTTACAGATTCCTGTGCAGGTATTTCTGTAAGATAGGAAAAGTCACCAGTTATTTGCATAGATCATCACTATACAAACAGAATATCTATGTTTTGTTACAGATTCCTGTGCAGGTATTTCTGTAAGATAGCAGAAGTCACCAGCTACTTCCATCTATCATTACTGTACAAACAAAATATCTGTGTTTTGTTACAGATTCCTGTGCAGGTATTTCTGTAAGATAGGAGGTCACCAGTTACTTGCATCTACCATTATAGAAATAAAATATCTGTGTTTTGTTAATGGTTCCTGTGCAGGTATTTCTGTAAGATAGCAGAAGTCACCAGCTTCTTCCATCTATCATTACTGTACAAACAAAATATCTGTGTTTTGTTACAGATTCCTGTGCAGGTATTTCTGTAAGATAGGAGAAGTCACCAGTTACTTGCATCTACCATTATAGAAATAAAACATCTGTGTTTTGTTACAGGTTCCTGTGCAGGTATTTCTATAAGATAGCAGAAGTCACCAGTTACTTGCATCTACCATTACTGTACAAACAAAATCTCTGTGTTTTGTTACAGATTCCTGTGCAGGTATTTCAGAGATAGCAGAAGTCACCAGTTACTTGCATCTATCATTACTGTACAAACAAAATATCTGTGTTTTGTTACAGGTACCTGTGCAGGTATTTCTGTAAGATAGCAGAAGTCACCTGTTACGTGCATCTACCATTATAGAAATAAAATATCTGTGTTTTGTTACAGATTCCTGTGCAAGTATCATCACAGTACTGACAGAATATCAGTGTTTTGTTAGAGATTCATGTGCAAGTATTATCACAGTACTGACAGAATATGGGTTTTGTTACAGATTCCTGTGCAGATATCATCACAGTACTGACAGAATATCTGTGTTTTGTTACAGATTCATGTGCAAGTATCATCACAGTACTGACAGAATATCAGTGTTTTGTTACAGATTCATGTGCAAGTATCATCACAGTACTGACAGAATATCTGTGTTTTGTTACAGATTCATGTGCAAGTATCATCACAGTACTGACAGAATATCAGTATTTTGTTACAGATTCCTGTGTAGATATCATCACAGTACTGACAGAATATCAGTGTTTTGTTACAGATTCATGTGCAAGTATTATCACAGTACTGACAGAATATGTGTTTTGTTACAGATTCCTGTGCAGATATCATCACAGTACTGACAGAATATCTGTGTTTTGTTACAGATTCATGTGCAAGTATCATCACAGTACTGACAAAATATCAGTGTTTTGTTACAGATTCATGTGCAAGTATCATCACAGTACTGACAAAATATCTGTGTTTTGTTACAGATTCATACAAGTATTATCACAGTACTGACAGAATATCTGTGTTTTGTTACAGATTCATGTGCAAGTATTATCACAGTACTGACAGAATATCTGTGTTTTGTTACAGATTCATGTGCAAGTATCATCACAGTACTGACAGAATATCTGTGTTTTGTTACAGATTCATGTGCAAGTATCATTACAGTACTGACAGAATATCTGTATTTTGTTACAGATTCATGTGCAAGTATTATCACAATACTGACAGAATATCTGTATTTTGTTACAGATTCCTGTGCAAGTATTATCACAGTACTGAGAGAATATCTGTGTTTTGTTACAGATTCATGTGCAAGTATCATCACAGTACTGACAGAATATCTGTGTTTTGTCACAGATTCATCAGCAAGTATTATCACAGTACTGACAGAATATCTGTGTTTTGTTACAGATTCATGTGCAAGTATTATCACAGTACTGACAGAATATCTATGTTTTGTTACAGATTCATGTGCAAGTATTATCACAGTACTGACAGAATATCTGTGTTTTCTTACAGATTCATGTGCAAGTATCATCACAGTACTGACAAAATATCTGTGTTTTGTTACAGATTCCTGTGCAAGTATCATCACAGTACTGACAAAATATCTGTGTTTTGTTACAGATTCCTGTGCAGATATCATCACAGTACTGACAGAATATCTGTGTTTTGTTACAGATTCCTGTGCAAGTATCATCACAGTACTGACAGAATATCTGTGTTTTGTTACAGATTCATGTGCAAGTATCATCACAGTACTGACAAAATATCTGTGTTTTGTTACAGATTCCTGTGCAAGTATCATCACAGTACTGACATAATATCTATGTTTTGTTACAGATTCCTGTGCAAGTATTATCACAGTACTAACAGAATATCTGTGTTTTGTTACAGATTCATGTGCAAGTATCATCACAGTACTGACAAAATATCTGTGTTTTGTTACAGATTCCTGTGCAAGTATTATCACAGTACTAACAGAATATCTGTGTTTTGTAACAGATTCCTGTGCAAGTATTATCACAGTACTGACAGAATATCAGTGTTTTGTTACAGATTCATGTGCAAGTATTATCACAGTACTGACAAAATATCTGTGTTTTGTTACAGATTCCTGTGCAAGTATCATTACAGTACTGCCAGAATATCAGTGTTTTGTTACAGATGGATGTGCAAGTATTATCACAGTACTGACAGAATATCTGTATTTTGTTACAGATTCCTGTGCAGATATCATCACAGTACTGACAGAATATCTGTGTTTGGTTACAGATTCCTGTGCAAGTATCATCACAGTACTGACAGAATATCAGTGTTTTGTTACAGATTCATGTGCAAGTATTATCACAGTACTGACAAAACATCTGTGTTTTGTTACAGATTCCTGAGCAAGTATCATTACAGTACTGCCAGAATATCAGTGTTTTGTTACAGATTCATGTGCAAGTACTATCACAGTACTGACAGAATATCTGTGTTTTGTTACAGATTCCTGTGCAAGTATTATCACAGTACTAACAGAATATCTGTGTTTTGTTACAGATTCATGTGCAAGTATCATCACAGTACTGACAAAATATCTGTGTTTTGTTACAGATTCCTGTGCAAGTATTATCACCGTACTAACAGAATATCTGTGTTTTGTTACAGATTCCTGTGCAAGTATTATCACAGTACTGACAGAATATCAGTGTTTTGTTACAGATTCATGTGCAAGTATTATCACAGTACTGACAAAATATCTGTGTTTTGTTACAGATTCCTGTGCAAGTATCATTACAGTACTGCCAGAATATTAGTGTTGTGTTACAGATTCATGTGCAAGTATTATCACAGTACTGACAGAATATCTGTATTTTGTTACAGATTCCTATGCAGATTTCATCACAGTACTGACAGAATATCTGTGTTTGGTTACAGATTCCTGTGCAAGTATCATCACAGTACTGCCAGAATATAAGTGTTTTTTTTTACAGATTCATGTGCAAGTATTATCACAGTACTGACAGAATATCTGTGTTTTGTTACAGATTCCTGTGCAAGTATTATCACAGTACTAACAGAATATCTGTGTTTTGTTACAGATTCCTGTGCAAGTATTATCACAGTACTGACAGAATATCAGTGTTTTGTTACAGATTCCTGTGCAAGTATTATCACAGTACTAACAGAATATCTGTGTTTTGTTAGAGATTCATGTGCAAGTATTATCACAGTACTGACAGAATATGGGTTTTGTTACAGATTCCTGTGCAGATATCATCACAGTACTGACAGAATATCTGTGTTTTGTTACAGATTCATGTGCAAGTATCATCACAGTACTGACAGAATATCAGTGTTTTGTTACAGATTCATGTGCAAGTATCATCACAGTACTGACAGAATATCTGTGTTTTGTTACAGATTCATGTGCAAGTATCATCACAGTACTGACAGAATATCAGTATTTTGTTACAGATTCCTGTGTAGATATCATCACAGTACTGACAGAATATCAGTGTTTTGTTACAGATTCATGTGCAAGTATTATCACAGTACTGACAGAATATGTGTTTTGTTACAGATTCCTGTGCAGATATCATCACAGTACTGACAGAATATCTGTGTTTTGTTACAGATTCATGTGCAAGTATCATCACAGTACTGACAAAATATCAGTGTTTTGTTACAGATTCATGTGCAAGTATCATCACAGTACTGACAAAATATCTGTGTTTTGTTACAGATTCATACAAGTATTATCACAGTACTGACAGAATATCTGTGTTTTGTTACAGATTCATGTGCAAGTATTATCACAGTACTGACAGAATATCTGTGTTTTGTTACAGATTCATGTGCAAGTATCATCACAGTACTGACAGAATATCTGTGTTTTGTTACAGATTCATGTGCAAGTATCATTACAGTACTGACAGAATATCTGTATTTTGTTACAGATTCATGTGCAAGTATTATCACAATACTGACAGAATATCTGTATTTTGTTACAGATTCCTGTGCAAGTATTATCACAGTACTGAGAGAATATCTGTGTTTTGTTACAGATTCATGTGCAAGTATCATCACAGTACTGACAGAATATCTGTGTTTTGTCACAGATTCATCAGCAAGTATTATCACAGTACTGACAGAATATCTGTGTTTTGTTACAGATTCATGTGCAAGTATTATCACAGTACTGACAGAATATCTATGTTTTGTTACAGATTCATGTGCAAGTATTATCACAGTACTGACAGAATATCTGTGTTTTCTTACAGATTCATGTGCAAGTATCATCACAGTACTGACAAAATATCTGTGTTTTGTTACAGATTCCTGTGCAAGTATCATCACAGTACTGACAAAATATCTGTGTTTTGTTACAGATTCCTGTGCAGATATCATCACAGTACTGACAGAATATCTGTGTTTTGTTACAGATTCCTGTGCAAGTATCATCACAGTACTGACAGAATATCTGTGTTTTGTTACAGATTCATGTGCAAGTATCATCACAGTACTGACAAAATATCTGTGTTTTGTTACAGATTCCTGTGCAAGTATCATCACAGTACTGACATAATATCTATGTTTTGTTACAGATTCCTGTGCAAGTATTATCACAGTACTAACAGAATATCTGTGTTTTGTTACAGATTCATGTGCAAGTATCATCACAGTACTGACAAAATATCTGTGTTTTGTTACAGATTCCTGTGCAAGTATTATCACAGTACTAACAGAATATCTGTGTTTTGTAACAGATTCCTGTGCAAGTATTATCACAGTACTGACAGAATATCAGTGTTTTGTTACAGATTCATGTGCAAGTATTATCACAGTACTGACAAAATATCTGTGTTTTGTTACAGATTCCTGTGCAAGTATCATTACAGTACTGCCAGAATATCAGTGTTTTGTTACAGATGGATGTGCAAGTATTATCACAGTACTGACAGAATATCTGTATTTTGTTACAGATTCCTGTGCAGATATCATCACAGTACTGACAGAATATCTGTGTTTGGTTACAGATTCCTGTGCAAGTATCATCACAGTACTGACAGAATATCAGTGTTTTGTTACAGATTCATGTGCAAGTATTATCACAGTACTGACAAAACATCTGTGTTTTGTTACAGATTCCTGAGCAAGTATCATTACAGTACTGCCAGAATATCAGTGTTTTGTTACAGATTCATGTGCAAGTACTATCACAGTACTGACAGAATATCTGTGTTTTGTTACAGATTCCTGTGCAAGTATTATCACAGTACTAACAGAATATCTGTGTTTTGTTACAGATTCATGTGCAAGTATCATCACAGTACTGACAAAATATCTGTGTTTTGTTACAGATTCCTGTGCAAGTATTATCACCGTACTAACAGAATATCTGTGTTTTGTTACAGATTCCTGTGCAAGTATTATCACAGTACTGACAGAATATCAGTGTTTTGTTACAGATTCATGTGCAAGTATTATCACAGTACTGACAAAATATCTGTGTTTTGTTACAGATTCCTGTGCAAGTATCATTACAGTACTGCCAGAATATTAGTGTTGTGTTACAGATTCATGTGCAAGTATTATCACAGTACTGACAGAATATCTGTATTTTGTTACAGATTCCTATGCAGATTTCATCACAGTACTGACAGAATATCTGTGTTTGGTTACAGATTCCTGTGCAAGTATCATCACAGTACTGCCAGAATATAAGTGTTTTTTTTTACAGATTCATGTGCAAGTATTATCACAGTACTGACAGAATATCTGTGTTTTGTTACAGATTCCTGTGCAAGTATTATCACAGTACTAACAGAATATCTGTGTTTTGTTACAGATTCCTGTGCAAGTATTATCACAGTACTGACAGAATATCAGTGTTTTGTTACAGATTCCTGTGCAAGTATTATCACAGTACTAACAGAATATCTGTGTTTTGTTACAGATTCCCGTGCAAGTATTATACAGTAGTGACAGAATATCAGTGTTTTGTTACAGATTCCTGTGCAAGTATTATCACAGTACTAACAGAATATCTGTGTTTTTTTACAGATTCCTGTGCAAGTATCATCACAGTACTAACAGAATATCAGTGTTTTGTTACAGATTCATGTGCAGATATCATCACAGTACTGACAGAATATCAGTGTTTTGTTACAGATATCTGTGCAGATATCATCACAGTATTAACATAATATCAGGGTTTATTTAAAGGTGAGTCGAAATTGTTACACTAACATCACTTAAGTTTACTCACTTAAATTTACATCACTTAAGCTTACTCACTTAAGTGATGTTAGTGTAACAATTTCGACTCACCTTTAAATAAATTCAATACACATCACTGTTTCTAGCTTCTTTTCATTACAATACATACATAATATCAGGGTTTTGTTACAGATTCGTGTGCAAGTATTATCACAGTACTGACAGAATATCAGTGTTTTGTTCAGATATCTGTGCAAGTATCATTACAGTACTGCCAGAATATCAGTGTTTTGTTACAGATTCATGTGCAAGTATTATCACAGTACTGACAGAATATCTGTATTTTGTTACAGATTCCTGTGCAGATATCATCACAGTACTGACAGAATATCTGTGTTTGGTTACAGATTCCTGTGCAAGTATCATCACAGTACTGACAGAATATCAGTGTTTTGTTACAGATTCATGTGCAAGTATTATCACAGTACTGACAAAACATCTGTGTTTTGTTACAGCTTCCTGAGCAAGTATCATTACAGTACTGCCAGAATATCAGTGTTTTGTTACAGATTCATGTGCAAGTATTATCACAGTACTGACAGAATATCTGTGTTTTGTTACAGATTCCTGTGCAAGTATTATCACAGTACTAACAGAATATCTGTGTTTTGTTACAGATTCATGTGCAAGTATCATCACAGTACTGACAAAATATCTGTGTTTTGTTACAGATTCCTGTGCAAGTATTATCACAGTACTAACAGAATATCTGTGTTTTGTTACAGATTCCTGTGCAAGTATTATCACAGTACTGACAGAATATCAGTGTTTTGTTACAGATTCATGTGCAAGTATTATCACAGTACTGACAAAATATCTGTGTTTTGTTACAGATTCCTGAGCAAGTATCATTACAGTACTGCCAGAATATCAGTGTTTTGTTACAGATTCATGTGCAAGTATTATCACAGTACTGACAGAATATCTGTGTTTTGTTACAGATTCCTGTGCAAGTATTATCACAGTACTAACAGAATATCTGTGTTTTGTTACAGATTCCTGTGCAAGTATTATCACAGTACTGACAGAATATCAGTGTTTTGTTACAGATTCCTGTGCAAGTATTATCACAGTACTAACAGAATATCTGTGTTTTGTTACAGATTCCTGTGCAAGTATTATACAGTACTGACAGAATGTCAGTGTTTTGTTACAGATTCCTGTGCAAGTTTTATCACAGTACTAACAGAATATCTGTGTTTTGTTACAGATTCCTGTGCAAGTATCATCACAGTACTAACAGAATATCAGTGTTTTGTTACAGATTCATGTGCAGATCTCATCACAGTACTGACAGAATATCAGTGTTTTGTTACAGATATCTGTGCAGATATCATCACAGTATTAACATAATATCAGGGTTTATTTAAAGGTGAGTCGAAATTGTTACACTAACATCACTTAAGTTTACTCACTTAAGTTTACATCACTTAAGTTTACTCACTTAAGTAATGTTAGTGTAACAATTTCGACTCACCTTTAAATAAATTCAATACACATCACTGTTTCTAGCTTCTTTTCATTACAATACATACATAATATCAGGGTTTTGTTACAGATTCGTGTGCAAGTATTATCACAGTACTGACAGAATATCAGTGTTTTGTTCAGATATCTGTGCAAGTATCATTACAGTACTGCCAGAATATCAGTGTTTTGTTACAGATTCATGTGCAGATATCATCACAGTACTGACAGAATATCTGTGTTTGGTTACAGTTTCCTGTGCAAGTATCATCACAGTACTGACAGAATATCAGTGTTTTGTTACAGATTCATGTGCAAGTATCATCACAGTACAGACAAAACATCTGTGTCTTGTTACAGATTCCTGAGCAAGTATCATTACAGTACTGCCAGAATATCAGTGTTTTGTTACAGATTCATGTGCAAGTATTATCACAGTACTGACAGAATATCTGTGTTTTGTTACAGATTCCTGTGCAAGTATTATCACAGTACTAACAGAATATCTGTGTTTTGTTACAGATTCCTGTGAAAGTATTATCACAGTACTGACAGAATATCAGTGTTTTGTTACAGATTCCTGTGCAAGTATTATCACAGTACTAACAGAATATCTGTGTTTTGTTACAGATTCCTGTGCAAGTATTATACAGTACTGACAGAATATCAGTGTTTTGTTACAGATTCCTGTGCAAGTATTATCACAGTACTAACAGAATATCTGTGTTTTGTTACAGATTCCTGTGCAAGTATCATCACAGTACTAACAGAATATCAGCGTTTTGTTACAGATTCATGTGCAGATATCATAACAGTACTAACAGAATATCAGTATTTTATTACAGATTCCTGTGCAAGTATTATCACAGTACTAACAGAATATCTGTGTTTTGTTACAGATTCCTGTGCAAGTATTATACAGTACTGACAGAATATCAGTGTTTTGTTACAGATTCCTGTGCAAGTATTATCACAGTACTGACAGAATATCAGTGTTTTGTTACAGACATCTGTGCAGATATCATCACAGTATTAACATAATATCAGTGTTTTGTTACAGATTCCTGTGCAAGTATTATCACAGTACTGACAGAATATCAGTGTTTTGTTACAGATATCTGTGCAGATATCATCACAGTACTAACAGGATATCAGTGTTTTCTTACAGATTCCTGTGCAAGTATTATCACAGTACTAACAGAATATCAGTGTTTAGTTACAGATATCTGTGCAGGTATCATCACAGTACTAACAGAATATCAGTATTTTGTTACAGATTCCTGTGCAGATATCATAACAGTACTAACAGAATATCAGTATTTTATTACAGATTCCTGTGCAAGTATTATCACAGTACTAACAGAATATCTGTGTTTTGTTACAGATTCCTGTGCAAGTATCATCACAGTACTAACAGAATATCAGTATTTTGTTACAGATTCCTGTGCATGTATCATCACAGTACTAACAGAATATCAGTGATTTGTTACAGATTCCTGTTCAGGTATCATCACAGTACTAATAGAATATCAGTGATTTGTTACAGATTCCTGTGCAGGTATCATCACAGTATTAACAGAATATCAGTATTTAGTTACGGATTCCTGTGCAGGTATCATCACAGTACTAACAGAATATCAGTATTTTGTTACAGATTCCTGTGTAGATATCATCACAGTACTGACAGAATATCAGTGTTTTGTTACAGATTCATGTGCAAGTATTATCACAGTACTGACAGAATATCTGTGTTTTGTTACAGATTCCTGTGCAGATATCATCACAGTACTGACAGAATATCTGTGTTTTGTTACAGATTCCTGTGCAAGTATCATCACAGTACTGACAGAATATCAGTGTTTTGTTACAGATTTATGTGCAAGTATTATCACAGTACTGACAAAATATCTGTGTTTTGTTACAGATTCCTGTGCAAGTATCATTACAGTACTGCCAGAATATCAGTGTTTTGTTACAGATTCATGTGCAAGTATCATCACAGTACTAACAGAATATCAGTGTTAAGTTACAGATATCTGTGCAGGTATCATCACAGTACTAACAGAATATGAGTATTTTGTTACAGATTCCTGTGCAGATATCATAACAGTACTAACAGAATATCAGTATTTTATTTCAGATTCCTGTGCAAGTATTATCACAGTACTAACAGAATATCTGTGTTTTGTTACAGATTCCTGTGCAAGTATCATCACAGTACTAACAGAATATCAGTATTTTGTTACAGATTCCTGTGCAGGTATCATCACAGTACTAACAGAATATCAGTGATTTGTTACAGATTCCTGTTCAGGTATCATCACAGTACTAATAGAATATCAGTGGTTTGTTACAGATTCCTGTACAGGTATCATCACAGTATTAACAGAATATCAGTATTTTGTTACAGATTCCTGTGTAGATATCATCACAGTACTGACAGAATATCAGTGTTTTGTTACAGATTCATGTGCAAGTATTATCACAGTACTGACAGAATATCTGTGTTTTGTTACAGATTCCTGTGCAGATATCATCACAGTACTGACAGAATATCTGTGTTTTGTTACAGATTCCTGTGCAAGTATCATCACAGTACTGACAGAATATGAGTGTTTTGTTACAGATTCCTGTGCAAGTATCATCACAGTACTAACAGAATATCAGCGTTTTGCTACAGATTCATGTGCAGATATCATCACAGTACTTACAGAATATCAGTGTTTTGTTACAGATATCTGTGCAGATATCATCACAGTATTAACATAATATCAGTGTTTTGTTACAGATTCCTGTGCAAGTACTATCACAGTACTAACAGAATATCAGTATTTTGTTACAGATTCCTGTGCAGATATCATAACAGTACTAACAGAACATCAGTGTTTTGTTACAGATTCCTGTGCCAGTATTATACAGTACTGACAGAATATCAGTGTTTTGTTACAGATTCCTGTGCAAGTATTATCACAGTACTAACAGAATATCAGTATTTTGTTACAGATTCCTGTGCAGGTATCATCACAGTACTAACAGAATATCAGTGATTTGTTACAGATTCCTGTGCAAGTATCATTACAGTACTGCCAGAATATCTGTGTTTTGTTACAGATTCCTGTGCAAGTATTATCACAGTACTAACAGAATATCTGTGTTTTGTTACAGATTCCTGTGCAAGTATTATCACAGTACTGACAGAATATCTGTGTTTTGTTACAGATTCCTGTGCAAGTATTATCACAGTACTAACAGAATATCTGTGTTTTGTTACAGATTCCTGTGCAAGTATTATACAGTACTGACAGAATATCAGTGTTTTGTTACAGATTCCTGTGCAAGTATTATCACAGTACTAACTGAATATCTGTGTTTTGTTACAGATTCCTGTGCAAGTATCATCACAGTACTAACACAATATCAGCGTTTTGTTACAGATTCATGTGCAGATATCATCACAGTACTGACAGAATATCAGTGTTTTGTTACAGATATCTGTGCAGATATCATCACAGTATTAACATAATATCAGTGTTTTGTTACAGATTCCTGTGCAAGTATTATCACAGTACTGACAGAATATCAGTGTTTTGTTACAGATATCTGTGCAGATATCATCACAGTACTAACAGGATATCAGTGTTTTCTTACAGATTCCTGTGCAAGTATTATCACAGTACTAACAGAATATCAGTGTTTAGTTACAGATATCTGTGCAGGTATCATCACAGTACTAACAGAATATCAGTATTTTGTTACAGATTCCTGTGCAGATATCATAACAGTACTAACAGAATATCAGTATTTTATTACAGATTCCTGTGCAAGTATTATCACAGTACTAACAGAATATCTGTGTTTTGTTACAGATTCCTGTGCAAGTATCATCACATTACTAACAGAATATCAGTATTTTGTTACAGATTCCTGTGCAGGTATCATCACAGTACTAACAGAATATCAGTGATTTGTTACAGATTCCTGTTCAGGTATCATCACAGTACTAATAGAATATCAGTGATTTGTTACAGATTCCTGTGCAGGTATCATCACAGTATTAACAGAATATCAGTATTTTGTTACAGATTCCTGTGTAGATATCATCACAGTACTGACAGAATATCTGTGTTTTGTTACAGATTCCTGTGCAGATATCATCACAGTACTGACAGAATATCTGTGTTTTGTTACAGATTCCTGTGCAAGTATCATCACAGTACTGACAGAATATCAGTGTTTTGTTACAGATTCATGTGCAAGTATTATCACAGTACTGACAAAATATCTGTGTTTTGTTACAGATTCCTGTGCAAGTATCATTACAGTACTGCCAGAATATCAGTGTTTTGTTACAGATTCATGTGCAAGTATTATCACAGTACTGACAAAATATCTGTGTTTTGTTACAGATTCCTGTGCAAGTATCATTACAGTACTGCCAGAATATCAGTGTTTTGTTACAGATTCATGTGCAAGTATTATCACAGTACTGACAGAATATCTGTGTTTTGTTACAGATTCCTGTGCAAGTATCATCACAGTACTGACAGAATATCAGTGTTTTGTTACAGATTCATGTGCAAGTATTATCACAGTACTGACAAAACATCTGTGTTTTGTTACAGATTCCTGTGCAAGTATCATTACAGTACTGCCAGAATATCAGTGTTTTGTTACAGATTCCTGTGCGGATATCATCACAATACTAACACAATATCAGTGATTTGTTACAGATTTTGATGTAGTTACTTCTCACCGAGACTTGAAGACATTGAAAGATAAGAGAAGAGTTGCGAGTTACTTGTGTGTATCACCAATATATATATATACATTTATTATCACCGTACTGACAGAATATCTTGTTTTGTTACAGATTTTGATGTAGTTATTTCTCACCGAGACTTAAAGACACTCAAAGGTATGAGAAGAGTTGCCAGTGACTTGTGTGTATCACCACTATATATATATATACATTTATCATCGCCGTACTGACAGAATATCTTGTTTTGTTACAGATGTTGATGTAGTTATTTCTCACCGAGACTTGAAGACATTGAATGGTAAGATAAGAATTGCCAGTGACTTGTGTGTATCATCACTATATATATATATATAAATACATTTATCATCGCCGTACTGACAGAATATCTTGTTTTGTTACAGATTTTGATGTAGTTATTTCTCACCGAGACTTGAAGACATTGAATGGTAAGATAAGAATTGCCAGTTACTTGTGTATATCACAACTATATGTATACATTTATCATCGCCGTACTGACAGAATATTTTGTGTTTTGGTACAGATTTTGCTGTAGTTGTTTCTCACCGAGACTTAAGAAGGTAAGAGAGCAGTTGCCAGTTACTTGTGTGTATCACCACTATGTAAATATAATCGCTGAAGTGATAGAGTATCTTGTATTTTTTATATATTTTATTTATTTTTAAAAAATCTCTTTTGGTGCTGCGTGGTTATTTAATAATGTTACTATTTTATTGATACCTTCGTGATCGATTGTCCCATTCGCGTACCTATGCAGACATGTCAGCCCCGTTCCGGAGAGTGTAGAGTAATTACGCTTTTATTTCCTTGATGTAAGAGTATTGGTAATTAGTTACTTCAATTACATCACAGGATGCTGCCAAGCATTAAATACAAATATGTAGGTGGTCCAGGGAATACAGTTTGTCGTAAAAATGAGCATTAGTAGTCACTTTTCATAAGCATACATTAAAAACAAATATTACAAATTCAAGCACCGCAACAATGTTGGGGGAAGGTGTATAACCTTGGTGTAGTGCTAATAAATAAAAGCCAAAACTTTACTTCCAAAAATTAACCAACCTCTTTTCTGCATAATAGAAGTTGAAGATGTTGCTTTATGTTTCCTAGTTAGTTAAAGACCACCTTTCCGCACCTTTTTGGATACTAAAATCGAGCACATGTAACTTAGAACTAGACATCATGTTAACTATGCTTTGCATTTCACAATTCAATACAAAATATCAGTTACCTAAATTTAAGCCCGAGCACAGCAAGGGGAGATTACGAACTAATTTTATTACTAAACCAGAGCCTCCCCATTTAGTGACGAATAAACTATTGCTAATTCAATATACCCTAAAATCAAATAGCAGCGAACTAGTAAATGCAATGTAACCACCACCATAATCACACTCATCTACAATAAGACAACCTTAAACTATGAATATTTTTCTTTGTATCTTTATTTTAAACATTCTCGAGTACCTATTGAGTTATATTAAGAAACGGTATGCTTTTACAAGCCCTATTAATGGAATTAATTTTCACTGTAATTGCAAATATTTGGTTGCAATTTTGTAAGTGTTTTAATATTACAAGTAGGATTGGGCTGGGCAAATGATACCGCTGCTCGAGCAGTACCGATACGCGATATTTCTCGATACCGTGTCGATACTACTCGAACGCTGAGATCATGACGTAATGTGTGCTCGGAACTTCAGATGTCTCAAAGGGAATGTTAGTTGTATAAGGTACTCGTTTGCTCGCTTCACAAAATAAGCAATGACCTGAATGAGAGGCAAGCCGTTTTACGGTTTTATTGAACTATATAGGTAGATTGCAAGTCAATTTGCAAAATAATTTTGCGTATCGTTTGCTAATAGCTGAAATATTACGTCCTTCCTATTAAACAAATTATTCTAAATGTTATAATTGCACATATAGCTTACGTCACATTCTATATGCATAAATAATATCAAGAATGCGAGATATTCGGAAGTCGTGAAAATGGCATAAGGAGCTGAAGTGTTTATAGTGAGATATCTTATACTTTCACTTTCAAACTACAGTTTTGGATCTCACTTTAGATTTTCCCATAAAATTATTGTTTACAATAACCAAGTCCGTAAAGATTCGTTTTGGGACATGAACGTCATATGTATGTATATTACTCCACGAATTTGAATGCCTATTATAACGTACTTTTAAATCCGAATGAAGCCTAGTTTTAAGTTGTGTATGCTCTTACTTCATGCATTTTGTGTAAACAATCAGCTTTTAGAACCCAATTAAAAACTCGGCTTTTTCATACGAGTCATTTCTTACTATTATATTCGATTGTCGAAAACATTCGATAGTAGCAATCGTTAACTATATTAATGACGTCATTTTTAGTAAAGTCCGTGTGTCGATGCGTGTTGCCCCTCTTAAAAATTTAGTCCGTGAATGTTGCCCCTCGCTGGAAATGAAGTCCGTGCGTCGTTAAAAGTAAACCCCGTGCGTGTTGGCCCTCACTATTGCACAACTCAAATCGTGCGCATTGCAAGTGGTACGAGCTTCTTTATTTGAAACTCGCGCCGAGATATTGTGAGAGTTTATTCACAAAATACTTTTAGTTTTGGAAGTCTTAATGTACTGGTTTATCACACAATTAATTTTTATGCCCCTCACTGGAAATGAAGTCCGTGCGTAGTTGAAAGTAAACCCCGTGCGTGTTGGCGTTCACTATTGCACAACTCAAATCGTGCGCATTGCAAGTGGTACGAGCTTCTTTATTTGAAACTCGCGCCGAGATATTGTGAGAGTTTATTCACAAAATACTTCAGTTTTGGAAGCCTTAATGTACTGTTTTATCACACAGTTAATTTTGATCATCTCAGCACCCGAAAACTTTAATCAGGTAAATACTTTGAAAGCATCCTTTCAATAATTTTTCCGATCAAATCTGGCATCAGATATTTAAAATTTGTTTCAGAAATTTCGTTCCTATTGTAAATTCAACAATAAACTTTTAGTTTTAACAATATACACATTACTCTGCTTGTTGAAACAAGAGCCAATATTAATTTCCATTTATTCTGAACAATCGTATTTGCCCGCAAAAGGCATATTTGCACATAAAATAGGAATATTTATTCATTTACATATGCTAGTTTTGACATTAAATAAGATATTAGGGACAGGGAGGAGCAGCAAATTATTTTAAAATTGGTTCCCATCCCAACTTTCGTTCCGTGAATTTCCTGCCGGACTCCCCTGCTTTTGGTAAAGTCCATTCATTGCATGCGCTAACAAACTGCAGAGCATCTTCCGCGTCTGTTTGAAACTTAAAATTCTGCGTGTGTTGAGGACTTATCCACGAAATACTAAGGTATGGAAACCTTGGCTTTTACTTTTGGCCATCTCAACATTTATTTTTAAACTTGGTATGTCGATATCATAATGGACGTTCAATGTTTTTGCATTAATTTAAAAATGAATTTCTGAACACGTTGCCCAAAATTAAATATATCAAAAATTTATTACGTTTGAAGAACGCATTTTAATTTACAAAAAGCTGTCATTTATCATAATTTACAAATATTACTAATATTTTTGAAAGTTTAATGCTTTACTTCTGTAAATAATTTGGATAGAATTATCACCTAGCTTAATGTTTTTAATTAATAATATTTCTGTATGTATTTTTTCTTCTTTATAGCAAAAACAAATTGTAGTTTTAAATTTTAAAAATAATTTGGTTTTAGAAAATATTCTGTGCAGTTTTCAGTATTATACAGAACAGAAATTCCATGTTGTATGATTATGTGTTTCCAAATTAAGTGTCACCTAATGGTAGAGTCCTAAGAGTTTCTTTTTTTTCCCTTCGCATGAGCTCATTACTTGGAATTTATTCCTCCGTGCTTCCAATAAAGTTCTGGATGTTGTATGTGACCTAGCTCTTATTGCTAAATTTGAGCTTGTTATTATAAGCAATGTAATGTGGAGAGAAGAATAAAGTAAGGGAGACATGTGAACTTTTAATGGGTAGAGAAAGTCATGTGAGAGTTGCACATGACAATATTGTTATTACTGTTATACAATAGTTACTGAAGTGTGCAATAACACAGGTTCAAGTATGTTGTAATTTTGATAACTTGCGTATTCTGTCAGATAAATGACAAGTAATCCAGCGTTAAGATCTGATACCTTGAAGGTTAATGTGCCATAGTAGCTCAGTGATACAGCACCAGCATGTGAACTCAAGGATCCATGGTTTGAGCCTCAGCTGTGGCATTCAATGTTTCAAGTCTGATTCAACTTTAAAACTCAGAGAATCCCAAATTAACCGTAACAGTGGTTAACTATAAACCACCGGAAATTAAAAAGTACCCGCAACATTAAGGTAAGGTTTGATTGTCTTGAAGGTTTACAGGGATGCTTCAATCAGACGAGAAAGTTTAATGTTCATCTCACATGTACCTACAGCATCAGCAAGGGATTCTATTTATTTCATTTACAGTAACAGATAGTGCACGCTTTGGGATTTGTCAAAACAACAGATAATGATACAATTCAAGTGACATTAAAGCTAAAGTAATATGTACAAGAGTTGGGTTCAATAACACATATAACACATATATTACTTTCAGATATTCATTAGCAGATAGTAATTCATTAAAATCCTCCAGTGAATAAAAATGATCTTAAGTGGTTCAGTGTAAAATATTTTGGTGGTTCCTATGTTCCTTAGATATGCAGGTAAGTTATTATATAATTTTAGATTGTTATGTTTAAAAGACTTTTGATACAATTTGGTTTTACGTATAAGGAGATTCAACTTATTTATATTCTGATACTACAAGCTTGAACTTCTTCATTTATGGTGAAATCATCAAAATTGGACTTAACATAACATTTTGTAACCTGGCGAGACATGTAGTGTAAATACAGTGATATGATTAGGAAGCATCTCGTTACCACCATCCTAGAAAGATGTTATTATTTTAATGGAGCTATTTTTGCTTTTCATTTTTACATTTCCTTATCAAGAGCCCAGCTATTCCTCTGGACAGATGTTCTTGTTTCCAGCTATAAGTAATTTTCAAATTTGTTCTGTCTCTTAAGATTAACATAACTTTAGTTTTTATTATATGAAGAATCTGCGTGCTGGCATTATAACAGAAGGGAATCTGTCTCACTTCTCTACAAGAGTTTGTGTCACATAGGAATCATACATGAAGATTTTGTGTGCTGACATTATAACAGAAGGGAATCTGTCTCACTTCTCTACAAGAGTTTGTTGTCACATAAGAATCATACATGAAGATTCAGTGTGCTGGCATTATAACAGAAGGGAATCTGTCTCACTTCTCTACAAGAGTTTGTTGTCACATAAGAATCATACATGAAGATTCTGTGTGCTGGCATTATAACAGAAGGGAATCTGTCTCACTTCTCTACAAGAGTTTGTGTCACATAGGAATCATACATGAAGATTCTGTGTGCTGACATTATAACAGCAGGGAATCTGTCTCACTTTTCTACAAGAGTTTGTTGTCACATAGGAATCATACATGAAGATTCTGTGTGCTGACATTATAACAGCAGGGAATCTGTCTCGCTTCTCTACAAGAGTTTGTTGTCACATAGGAATCATACATGAAGATTCTGTGTGCTGACATTATAACAGCAGAGAATCTGTCTCGCTTCTCTACAAGAGTTTGTTGTCACATAAGAATCATACATGAAGATTCTGTGTGCTCACATTATAACAGCAGGGAATCTGTCTCGCTTCTCTACAAGAGTTTGTTGTCACATAGGAATCATACATGAAGATTCTGTGTGCTGACATTATAACAGCAGGGAATCTGTCTCACTTCTCTACAAGAGTTTGTTGTCACATAGGAATCATACATGAAGATTCAGTGTGCTGGCATTATAACAGCAGGGAATCTGTCTCACTTCTCTACAAGAGTTAGTTGTCACATAGGAATCATACATGAAGATTCAGTGTGCTGGCATTATAACAGCAGGGAATCTGTCTCACTTCTCTACAAGAGTTTGTGTCACATAGGAATCATACATGGAGATTATTAGCAACGAGGATGTATACACAAAAGTTTGAAAATTTAGTATGAATGTGCTGTTCCATTATTAACACTTACCCGTTGGCAAAAACAACCACATTGCGAACTTTTAAGACCCACAATAACATTGTTGCCAACATAGTCAAATTCAGTTCACATGAGTGGAAGAAAAGACGTAACAATAAATAAACACAAAGCCAGTTTATGAAAATCTCATTCACTTTTCTTCTGTATTATAAATTAGTGACATCTAATTAATTGGATTGTATGCTCTAATGCGTTAAAGAGAACTATATTTTTTATGTAGTAAGATTTTGTTTATCTCATAAGGTTTACCAGTTACACAAAATTCCTTCTGAATGAAGAGGACTACACGGATTATTCCCAGAAAATTTCAAGATATACATTTTATTTCTTATGCAGTTATCTTACATGTATAGTATTTTAATCAAAATAATTAGTCACTATTTTCAGTATTTTTTATTTTCTGAATAGTAGTTTGGTTTGGGAGCATGTCTCTTGGAAATGTTAGTGTCATGTCTTTGGAACATATTGAGGTTAAAACACCAAGTTTGCTATTTATCACACTTTTCATTTTAGTGTTATGCTGTTCGCACACGCACACGCGCACACACGCACGCACGCACACACACACACAAAATCTTTCTCTACAATGCTATTTTTGGGTTCAAGTGACCCAAAACATGTATTTCTGGAGTAATCTAATATCAAATTTTTGGGTGGAATACAATACTTCCTCTACTTGTGAGTACATAGTAGAGAAAGTAAAAGTCACAAAGTTATATATAAGAATTTAATGCAGGTCGTAACAGAATATCTGTGTTTGTCACTGCAGGTAAGTATTTCTCACCGGGGCTTGAAGACATCGAAAGGTAGGAGAAGACTCACCAATTACTTGCATGTGACCAAGTGTTTGTATTAACTGTGTCTGGGGGGCCATCTCCCAACTTGGGGGCTGTGGAGGATATGTTAGGGAGTAGAGTAGACAGTGGGGTCCCCTCTGTCCTGGTTAGGTTGCTAGGATGGACAAAACCTGCCTCCAAGGTCAGACACATGAACAAGGGCATTGAGAGAAATGTGCTGCCATCTTGTGTTGTTTTCTTCTGTTTCAGCTTTCAGGTTATAACAAGGTGAGTTATCTTATTTATTGTATTTGTGCTTTTGTTTTCTTGGTGGCATACTTCTCTCTCAGCCAAAGTGAAAATGTTTTTCTTATAATCCTAATTTAATTCAAGTGTAATATGTACAAGAGTGGGGTTCAATATCCTCGATACCTGATAACACATTGTTAAATACTTATATTACTTTTAGATATTCTTTAGCAGACAGTACTTCACTGAATTCCTCAAATGAATAAAACTGATTTAAAAGCAGGTATTTATGTAATTCAGTTTTAAATTTGTTGATAGTTCAAACTTTGTTTATTCGTTTTATTTCCCAGACATGGTCTGATGGCCCCAGACGTGGCTCTAGGGGCAGTGCTGATGTCAAGTAGCATTTAGTTAGTTGCAGAGCATCAATCTAACTAACAAAACCTCTTTTAAGTTCAGTCAATAAAGTTTTTAAAATTTTCCTGGAACACATTTTTCCCCATCATGCCCCTGTACCTCAGCATAGTTGGCAACAAACAAATATTCACTTACCTTTACAGCAATATTATAGTTTAACAGTTATGATAACAAAGGGTATACATATAAATAAAAAGTTGAGTCACATAAACAGGGCTACCTATAAGGATGACAGGTCACATGTCATGAGACTCAGGCTTTCAGAGGTCTGGAAGTTAAATGAGTTGATTATATTATTGGATGTGCAATAAAGGAAAATGATAGAACTAAGATATATATCTGGTATAGCATGATAGTCTGTCGCAGAATACGAGGCGGGTTCTAATAATCAAATAATAGTTTTTAAGCTGTCAATGTATTACTTATACAAGGTTCTGACATTGTCAAAAGTAAAGTATATACAAAACAGAGAGCATGTAAACAAATATACATATATATACAAATATTTTAATTTATTCTGAAATTGCTTCAGTCCATTTAATGCGTTGATTATTGTCAGCAGTTTGTTATAAAAAATTTGTCCAATTACAAAAATGCCCTTGTTAAATTTCTTGGTGGTTTGTTCTCTGAAATAATCATTGTTGTGTCTAGTATTGTAGTCATGTACAACTTATTTACAATAAAGAGAATTGCCTTATACACATACAGTGCATATAGTATGAACATTTTATATTTACATAGAAGTCAGAATTTCTATTTCTGCTGTATGAATACTCTGTCTGGGTGTCCTTGAACAAGTTCTCCATGTTTCTATTCCATTAGATGGATGGATGAATGAATTTATTGTACAATTTGGTTTACAATATATACAATGTATATTAATATATCATTCGTACCCCACATCTTATGTACAATTTGTCTGGTGCTCGTTTTCTTATTGAGCCACTCGGAATGCTTCACTTCCAGACCTTATCGCTCACTGAGCAGCCCTTACTTTTCTAGACCATTTTTCCTTTACCTTCCTTAAAAATTCTCCCATGCCCTTGATTTTCTTGTCTTCTTTCCCCGTCAACATCCTTATAGCTGCTATTTTTCTATCCATATTTTCTCATTTCTTCTCCCACACTCCAGCTCCTTATTTCTGTACATTCTCTTTCTCCACATAACTCCCATATCCATCTTCCACTGACTGTCATCCCGCTTAAATACATTGATCTCATTCTCGTCCATGCTAAACCTTCCCTTTCTTGCCTATTACAGTAATCAAAAGTACCTCTCTCTTCCCCACTCCTTCTTTTTCAATTTATAAATGCTTAATGATTTTTTATCTTCGAGGCTTCCTCATATCTCTTGTTGTTCTATATCTTCCACTCTGTTTCTTACTAGTTTCCAAAAGCCGTTTATATTTCTTTCCTCCAACCCCCATATATCCCCCATTTCAATTGACTCCATTATTTTTTCGGTTTCTTTCCACCAGCTGGTTTGGTTTCTTAGAACATTTTGCTGAGTCAGGCATATCTTTAAGATTTCACTTTTCTCCATTCCATTAGATAGATAAACTAATAATAAAGCACATTTTTTTAGGTTAGAATCAGCCAGTGGTTTAAAGTGTCTCAGTAAAGAAATGGATTTACTAATGTGTTTACATCTTATATGCTCAATGTGAGTAGACCACGTCAGACTTTGTTCATATAAGCCCAACTTTTACATTAGATTCATTTATCTGAAGATTGATATTGAGGTGAGTCTTATTTGTAGTGATGTGGTTTTACCTATGTTCAATTTGAGGTTATTTCAATCACAGAAACTAATTGAGTGCTCTCCCAGAGAGCTCATACTCTGAATTAGTTTATCTTTACTATCCACAGAGCAGATTGGTAGATGTGGATGTTAAGGCTGGTTCACAACAAACAGGCATGACAATGACAAAGTTAAAACACATTTATTACAATGTAAGCATTCACAATTAACAGAAACGTGGGAACAGGAAAACAGACTTGTTCAAGTTTTAACATTCTCGTTTCTGGACAAGTTATATTGGATCTATATTGTGTATATTACACTCTATTGTAGGGCGACAGTCGCCAGAGCTGGGAAATGAAACCTCAATGAATTCTGGCATCTTTAAGGTCAGTTCACAATAACTGAGAATGGTAACAAGAACAATACAGTATTACAATGGGGGAATTCACTACTAAATTTCCCTGGTCCTGGCAATGCGCTAGTTTTAGCCGTAATATATAATTTATGTATATGATAAAACAGAATTGGTCCTAATATGCTTCCCTGAGGTACCCCATATACATGTCTCCATGGAGATGTGCTGTAGTTATTAGTATCTGTCAAGTAGCTGATGATGTAACAGCCTTTTGAATAACTTAATAATGTATTTATATGTTTTCTCTGAATTTAATGTACCAATTTTTTTGTTTTTAAGAATTTGAATATATATTACATTGTACTATCACTTGAATGTGAATCACATAACAGAGTCCAAGTGTGAGTCATTCTGAGAGAGCCTGTAGATTTAACTCGTTAGTTTAAAAAAATCTTTATCCACAGGCTATTGAAATAATTCAACAAGCTCAATTTAGTGTCTAAAAATGTAAACCGATAACAAATGATATCTTCGAAATGGTTAACGTCGAAAAAAAATAGGTTTCATACAAACTACAAACTTTAACACATGTACCTACATATTTTATGGGTATGTTTCTGTCCTGTGATTTACAAAGGTCATTTACAATGAAGAGGACTTCATAGGCTATGCAGAGAAAATTCAAGATACACATTTATCACACAAATATCTTAAACTTATGGTATTTTAACAAAATTCTTAGTGCTATTGGTTGGAAAAATCATAAATAAGGAAAGAATTTTCCATGTAAAGGGTAACCCTGCTTACTATAGGTAAGCAGTAACTCTGGATAAGTAGTAGCAGTGGTGTGGATAAAATTCTCAACTTTAATTTTGCACATCCATGAACAATTACAACATTTATTTTTGAATTTGACAATTTAGTCTGTGCTTACTACTTGCATTTCAGCAGATGCCCTGAAAATTGCCATGATAACACACCCTTTCTGGGCACATATCTTACTCAACATGAACCTATATACCATTTTTTCATTATTTACGCATATCTTCTTCTTTTTATTGTTCCCGAAATCCAAAGGGCTGTGCTCCTTAAAGATATTTCATCACAGCCAATTTCATTCTTCATCTCTTTGGTCCAAATAGGTTGCTTGCAGGAGCTTCTAGATAATCACAATTTGCAGGCTACTCTCTCAATTATGTTCCATGTGTCACCAGTTTTTATTATTGTAAAACTGTATCATTTGAATATGAGACTACTTTGTGTTGGTAAACCTATTGCTGTAGTTTCATTTGTTTCCTGTAGTGAAATAGCTATTGTAGCATCTCTGCAAGAATTCACTGACACTGTTAAGTATGATTTGAAGTCTGTTATGCATGTGTTCTGAATTATTTATTTACATGATATTAGTGGTTATACAAATTGTAATACACTCACAAAACAAAATCATTATAACATTTAAAAAATGAATAAATGTGCCATTTCATAAAGAATCCAAAGAGTAAGTTATATGCGAAACCTTAATGTTAAGTTAAACCAAATCTAACTGCTTTATTACAGATTCCAAGGATGTTTTAATGTAAAAGCTGCAAAATTGTATCTATCCTCACTGTACAAACAGAATATCTGTGTTTTGTTACAGATTCCTGTGCAGGTATTTCTGTAAGATAGGAAAAGTCACCTGTTATTTGCATCTATCATCACTATACAAACAGAATATCTATTTAGTTAAAAGTGAGTCGGAATTGTAACACAAACATCACTTAAGTTTACTCACTTAAAATGTTTCGGGAAACCGTTGTTCCCATCCTCAGAAGGTTAATTCGACTGGCCCGTGTTGTTGGTGTTTATCTATTTTTGTTACAGATTCCTGTGCAGGTATTTCTGTAAGATAGGAAAAGTCACCAGTTATTTGCATCTATCATCACTATACAAACAGAATATCTATGTTTTGTTACAGATTCCTGTGCAGGTAAGATAGCAGAAGTAACCAGTTACTTGCATCTATCATCACTATACAAACAGAATATCTGTGTTTTGTTACAGATTCCTGTGCAGGTAAGATAGCAGAAGTATCCAGTTACTTGCATCTATCATCACTATACAAACAGAATATCTATGTTTTGTTACAGATTCCTGTGCAGGTAAGATAGCAGAAGTAACCAGTTACTTGCATCTATCATCACTATACAAACAGAATATCTGTGTTTTGTTACAGATTCCTGTGCAGGTAAGATAGCAGAAGTAACCAGTTATTTGCATCTATCATCACTATACAAACAGAATATCTGTGTTTTGTTACAGATTCCTGTGCAGGTAAGATAGCAGAAGTAACCAGTTACTTGCATCTATCATCACTATACAAACAGAATATCTGTGTTTTGTTACAGATTCCTGTGCAGGTAAGATAGCAGAAGTAACCAGTTACTTGCATCTATCATCACTATACAAACAGAATATCTATGTTTTGTTACAGATTCCTGTGCAGGTAAGATAGCAGAAGTAACCAGTTACTTGCATCTATCATCACTATACAAACAGAATATCTGTGTTTTGTTACAGATTCCTGTGCAGGTAAGATAGCAGAAGTAACCAGTTACTTGCATCTATCATCACTATACAAACAGAATATCTATGTTTTGTTACAGATTCCTGTGCAGGTAAGATAGCAGAAGTAACCAGTTACTTGCATCTATCATCACTATACAAACAGAATATCTGTGTTTTGTTACAGATTCCTGTGCAGGTAAGATAGCAGAAGTAACCAGTTATTTGCATCTATCATCACTATACAAACAGAATATCTGTGTTTTGTTACAGATTCCTGTGCAGGTAAGATAGCAGAAGTAACCAGTTACTTGCATCTATCATCACTATACAAACAGAATATCTGTGTTTTGTTACAGATTCCTGTGCAGGTAAGATAGCAGAAGTAACCAGTTACTTGCATCTATCATCACTATACAAACAGAATATCTATGTTTTGTTACAGATTCCTGTGCAGGTAAGATAGCAGAAGTAACCAGTTACTTGCATCTATCATCACTATACAAACAGAATATCTGTGTTTTGTTACAGATTCCTGTGCAGGTAAGATAGCAGAAGTAACCAGTTACTTGCATCTATCATCACTATACAAACAGAATATCAGTGTTTTGTTACAGATTCCTGTGCAGGTAAGATAGCAGAAGTAACCAGTTACTTGCATCTATCATCACTATACAAACAGAATATCTGTGTTTTGTTACAGATTCCTGTGCAGGTAAGATAGCAGAAGTAACCAGTTACTTGCATCTATCATCACTATACAAACAGAATATCTGTGTTTTGTTACAGATTCCTGTGCAGGTAAGATAGCAGAAGTAACCAGTTACTTGCATCTATCATCACTGTACTAACAGAATATCAGTGTTTTGTTACAGATTGCTGTGTATGAAACATCATCATACTAACAGAATATCAATGTTTTGTTACAGATTGCTGTGTATGTATCATCATCCTAACAGAATATCAATGTTTTGTTACAGAGAGCTCTGTGTGTATCATCATTGTACTAACAGAATATCAATGTTTTGTTACAGATTGCTGTGTGTGTATCATCATTGTACTAACAGAATATCAATGTTTTGTTACAGATTGCTGTGTATGTATCATCATCATACTAACAGAATATCAATGTTTTGTTACAGATTGCTGTGTATGTATCATCATCATACTAACAGAATATCAATGTTTTGTTACAGATTGCTGTGTATGTATCATCATCATACTAACAGAATATCAATGTTTTGTTACAGATTGCTGTGTATGTATCATCATCATACTAACAGAATATCAATGTTTTGTTACAGATTGCTGTGTATGTATCATCATCATACTAACAGAATATCAATGTTTTGTTACAGAGAGCTCTGTGTGTATCATCATTGTACTAACAGAATATCAATGTTTTGTTACAGATTGCTGTGTATGTATCATCATCATACTAACAGAATATCAATGTTTTGTAACAGATTGCTGTGTATGTATCATCATCATACTAACAGAATATCAATGTTTTGTTACAGATAGCTGTGTATGTATCATCATCATACTAACAGAATATCAATGTTTTGTTACACATTGCTGTGTATGTATCATCATCATACTAACAGAATATCAATGTTTTGTAACAGATTGCTGTGTATGTATCATCATCATACTAACAGAATATCAATGTTTTGTAACAGATTGCTGTGTATGTATCATCATCATACTAACAGAATATCAATGTTTTGTTACAGATAGCTGTGTATGTATCATCATCATACTAACAGAATATCAATGTTTTGTAACAGATTGCTGTGTGTGTATCATCATCATACTAATAGAATATCAATGTTTTGTTACAGATAGCTGTGTATGTATCATCATCATACTAACAGAATATCAATGTTTTGTAACAGATTGCTGTGTATGTATCATCATCATACTAACAGAATATCAATGTTTTGTAACAGATTGCTGTGTATGTATCATCATCATACTAACAGAATATCAATGTTTTGTAACAGATTGCTGTGTATGTATCATCATCATACTAACAGAATATCAATGTTTTGTTACAGATTGCTGTGTATGTATCATCATCATACTAATAGAATATCAATGTTTTGTTACAGATAGCTGTGTATGTATCATCATCATACTAACAGAATATCAATGTTTTGTAACAGATTGCTGTGTATGTATCATCATCATACTAATAGAATATCAATGTTTTGTTACAGATAGCTGTGTATGTATCATCATCATACTAACAGAATATCAATGTTTTGTAACAGATTGCTGTGTATGTATCATCATCATACTAACAGAATATCAATGTTTTGTTACAGATTGCTGTGTATGTATCATCATTGTACTAACAGAATATCAATGTTTTGTTACAGATAGCTGTGTATGTATCATCACCATACTAATAGAATATCAATGTTTTGTTACAGATAGCTGTGTATGTATCATCATCATACTAACAGAATATCAATGTTTTGTTACAGATAGCTGTGTATGTATCATCATTGTACTAACAGAATATCAATGTTTTGTTACAGATTGCTGTGTATGTATCATCATCATACTAACAGAATATCAATGTTTTGTTACAGATAGCTGTGTATGTATCATCATTGTACTAACAGAATATCAATGTTTTGTTACAGATTGCTGTGTCTGTATCATCATAGTACTAACAGAATATCAATGTTTTGTAACAGATTGCTGTGTATGTATCATCATCATACTAACAGAATATCAATGTTTTGTTACAGATTGCTGTGTATGTATCATCATTGTACTAACAGAATATCAATGTTTTGTTACAGATAGCTGTGTATGTATCATCACCATACTAATAGAATATCAATGTTTTGTTACAGATAGCTGTGTATGTATCATCATCATACTAACAGAATATCAATGTTTTGTTACAGATAGCTGTGTATGTATCATCATTGTACTAACAGAATATCAATGTTTTGTAACAGATTGCTGTGTATGTATCATCATCATACTAACAGAATATCAATGTTTTGTAACAGATTGCTGTGTATGTATCATCATCATACTAACAGAATATCAATGTTTTGTAACAGATTGCTGTGTATGTATCATCATCATACTAACAGAATATCAATGTTTTGTAACAGATTGCTGTGTAAGTATCATCATTATACTAACAGAATATCAATGTTTTGTAACAGATTGCTGTGTATGTATCATCATCATACTAACAGAATATCAATGTTTTGTTACAGATTGCTGTGTATGTATCATCATCATACTAACAGAATATCAATCTTTTGTTACAGAGAGCTCTGTGTGTATCATCATTGTACTAACAGAATATCAATGTTTTGTTACAGATTGCTGTGTATGTATCATCATCATACTAACAGAATATCAATGTTTTGTTACAGATTGCTGTGTATGTATCATCATCGTACTAACAGAATATCAATGTTTTGTTACAGATTGCTGTGTATGTATCATCATCATACTAACAGAATATCAATGTTTTGTTAGAGAGAGCACTGTGTGTATCATCATTGTACTAACAGAATATCAATGTTTTGTTACAGATTGCTGTGTATGTATCATCATCGTACTAACAGAATATCAATGTTTTGTTACAGATTGCTATGTATGTATCATCATCGTACTAACAGAATATCAGTGTTTTGTTACAGATTGCTGTGTATGTATCATCATCGTACTAACAGAATATCAATGTTTTGTTACAGATTGCTGTGTGTGTATCATCATCGTACTAACAGAATATCAATGTTATGTTACAGAGAGCTGTGTGTGTATCATCATCATACTAACAGAATATCAATGTTTTGTTAAAGAGAGCTGTGTGTGTATCATCATCGTACTAACAGAATATCAATGTTTTGTTAAAGAGAGCTGTGTGTGTATCATCATCATACTAACAGAATATCAATGTTTTGTTAAAGAGAGCTGTGTGTGTATCATCATCGTACTAACAGAATATCAATATTTTGTTACAGAGAGCTGTGTATGTATCATCAGCGTACTAACAGAATATCAATGTTTTGTTACAGATTGCTGTGTATGTATCATTATTGTACTAACAGAATATCAGTGTTTTGTTACACATAGCTGTGTATGTATCATCATTATACTAACAGACTATCAATGTTTTGTTACAGATTGCTGTATATGTATCATCACCATACTAACAGTGTATCAAAGTTTTGTTACAGATTGCTGTATATGCATCATCGTTGTACAAACAGGCTATCAATGTTTAGTTTCCGATTGCTGTATATGTATCATCACCATAGTAACAGAATATCAGTGATTTGTTACAGATTGCTGTATATGTATCATCATTGTACAAAAAGAATATCAGTGTTTTGTTACAGATTGCTGTATATGTATCATCATTGTACTAACAGAATATCAGGGTTTTGTTACAGATAGCTGTGTATGTATCATCATCGTATTAACAGAATATCAGTGTTTTGTTACAGATTGCTCTATATGTATCATCGGCGTGCTAACAGAATATCAGTTATTAGTTACAGATTGCTGTATATGTATCATCAGCATACTAAGAGAATATCAATGTTTTGTTACAGATAGCTGTGTATGTATCATCATTGTACTAACAGAATATCAGTGTTTTGTTACAGATTGCTGTGTATGTATCATCATTGTACTAACAGAATATCAATGTTTTGTTACAGATTGCTGTGTCTGTATCATCATTGTACTAACAGAATATCAGTATTTTGTTACAGATTGCTGTGTCTGTATCATCATTGTACTAACAGGAATATCAGTGTTTTGTTACAGATTGCTGTGTATGTATCATCATTGTACTAACAGGATATCAATGTTTTGTTACAGATTGCTGTGTATGTATCATCATTGTACTAACAGAATATCAGTGTTTTGTTACAGATTGCTCTATATGTATCATCGGCGTGCTAACACAATATCAGTTATTAGTTACAGATTGCTGTATATGTATCATCGGCATACTAAGAGAATATCAATGTTTTGTTACAGATAGCTGTGTATGTATCATCATTGTACTAACAGAATATCAGTGTTTTGTTACAGATTGCTGTGTATGTATCATCATTGTACTAACAGAATATCAATGTTTTGTTACAGATTGCTGTGTCTGTATCATCATTGTACTAACAGAATATCAGTATTTTGTTACAGATTGCTGTGTCTGTATCATCATTGTACTAACAGGAATATCAGTGTTTTGTTACAGATTGCTGTGTATGTATCATCATTGTACTAACAGGATATCAATGTTTTGTTACAGATTGCTGTGTATGTATCATCATTGTACTAACAGAATATCAGTGTTTTGTTACAGATTGCTCTATATGTATCATCGGCGTGCTAACACAATATCAGTTATTAGTTACAGATTGCTGTATATGTATCATCGGCATACTAAGAGAATATCAGTATTTTGTTACAGATAGCTGTGTATGTATCATCATTGTACTAACTGAATATCAGTGATTTGTTACAGATTGCTGTGTCTGTATCATCATTGTACTAACAGAATATCAGTATTTTGTTACAGATTGCTGTGTCTGTATCATCATTGTACTAACAGAATATCCGTGTTTTGTTACAGATTGCTGTGTATGTATCTTCATTGTACTAACAGAATATCAATGTTTTGTTACAGATTGCTGTGTATGTATCATCATTGTACTAACAGAATATCAGTGTTTTGTTACAGATTGCTGTGTATGTATCTTCATTGTACTAACAGAATATCAATGTTTTGTTACATATTGCTGTGTATGTATCATCATTGTACTAACAGAATATCAGTGTTTTGTTACAGATTGCTCTATATGTATCATCGGCGTGCTAACACAATGTCAGTTATTAGTTACAGATTGCTGTATATGTATCATCATTGTACTAACAGAATATCAGTGTTTTGTTACAGATTGCTCTATAGGTATCATCGGCGTGCTAACACAATGTCAGTTATTAGTTACAGATTGCTGTGTCTGTATCATCATTGTACTAACAGAATATCAGTGTTTTGTTACAGATTGCTCTATATGTATCATCGGCGTGCTAACACAATATCAGTTATTAGTTACAGATTGCTGTATATGTATCATCGGCATACTAAGAGAATATCAGTATTTTGTTACAGATAGCTGTGTATGTATCATCATTGTACTAACTGAATATCAGTGATTTGTTACAGATTGCTGTGTCTGTATCATCATTGTACTAACAGAATATCAGTATTTTGTTACAGATTGCTGTGTCTGTATCATCATTGTACTAACAGAATATCAGTGTTTTGTTACAGATTGCTGTGTATGTATCTTCATTGTACTAACAGAATATCAATGTTTTGTTACAGATTGCTGTGTATGTATCATCATTGTACTAACAGAATATCAGTGTTTTGTTACAGATTGCTCTATATGTATCATCGGCGTGCTAACACAAGGTCAGTTATTAGTTACAGATTGCTGTATATGTATCATCGGCATACTAACAGAATATCAGTGTTTTGTTACAGATGGCTGAGTATGTATCATCATCGTACTAACAGAATATCAGTGTTTTGTTAGAGATTGCTGTGTATGTATCATCAGCATACTAACAGAATATCAGTGTTTTGTTACAGATTGCTGTGTATGTATCATCAGCATACTAACAGAATATCAGTGTTTTGTTACAGATTGCTGAGTATGTATCATCAGCATACTAACAGAATATCAGTGTTTTGTTACAGATTGCTGTGTATGTATCATCATTGTACTAACAGAATATCAGTGTTTTGTTACATATTGCTGTGTATGTATCATCAGCATACTAACAGAATATCAGTGTTTTGTTACAGATTGCTGAGTATGTATCATCAGCATACTAACAGAATATCAGTGTTTTGTTACAGATTGCTGAGTATGTATCATCAGCATACTAACAGAATATCAGTGTTTTGTTACAGATTGCTGTGTATGTATCATCAGCATACTAACAGAATATCAGTGTTTTGTTACAGATTGCTGAGTATGTATCATCAGCATACTAACAGAATATCAATGTTTTGTTACAGATTGCTGTGTATGTATCATCAGCATACTAACAGAATATCAGTGTTTTGTTACAGATTGCTGAGTATGTATCATCAGCATACTAACAGAATATCAGTGTTTTGTTACAGATTGCTGAGTATGTATCATCATCGTACTAACAGAATATCAGTGTTTTGTTACAGATTGCTGTGTATGTATCATCATTATACTAACAGAATATCAGTGTTTTGTTACAGATTGCTGAGTATGTATCATCATCGTACTAACAGAATATCAGTGTTTTGTTACAGATTGCTGTGTGTGTATCATCAATGTACTAACAGAATATCAGTGTTTTGTTACAGATTGCTGAGTATGTATCATCATCGTACTAACAGAATATCAGTGGTTTATTACAGATTGCTGTGTCTGTATCATCATTGTACTAACAGAATATCAGTGTTTTGTTACAGATTGCTGTATATGTATCATCAGCATACTAACAGAATATCAGTGTTTTGTTACAGATTGCTGAGTATGTATCATCATCGTACTAACAGAATATCAGTGGTTTATTACAGATTGCTGTGTATGTATCATCATGGTACTAACAGAATATCAGTGTTTTGTTACAGATTGCTGTGTATGTATCATCAGCGTACTAACAGAATATCAATGTTTTGTTACAGATTGCTGTGTATGTATCATCAGCATACTAACAGAATATCAGTGTTTAGTTACAGATTGCTGTGTATGTATCATCATTGTACTAACAGAATATCAGTGTTTTGTTACAGATTGTTGTGTATGTATCATCATTGTACTAACAGAATATCAATGTTTTGTTACAGATTGCTGTGTATGTATCATCATTGTACTAACAGAATATCAATGTTTTGTTACAGATTGCTGTGTATGTATCATCATTGTACTAACAGAATATCAGTGTTTTGTTACAGATTGCTGTGTATGTATCATCATTGTACTAACAGAATATCAGTGTTTTGTTACAGATTGCTGTGTATGTATCATCATTGTACTAACAGAATATCAATGTTTTGTTACAGATTGCTGTGTATGTATCATCAGCGTACTAACAGAATATCAGTGTTTTGTTACAAATTGCTGTGTATGTATCATCGGCGTGCTAACAGAATATCAGTTATTAGTTACAGATTGCTGTATATGAATCATCGGCATACTAAGAGAATATCAGTGTTTTGTTACAGATAGCTGTGTATGTATCATCATTGTACTAACGGAATATCAGTGTTTTGTTACAGATTGCTGTATATGTATCATCGGCATACTAAGAGAATATCAGTGTTTTGTTACAGATAGCTGTGTATGTATCATCATTGTACTAACAGAATATCAATGTTTTGTTACAGATTGCTGTGTATGTATCATCAGCGTACTAACAGAATATCAATGTTTTGTTACAGATTGCTGTGTATGTATCATCAGCGTACTAACAGAATATCAGTGTTTTGTTACAAATTGCTGTGTATGTATCATCGGCGTGCTAACAGAATATCAGTTATTAGTTACAGATTGCTGTATATGTATCATCGGCATACTAAGAGAATATCAGTGTTTTGTTACAGATAGCTGTGTATGTATCATCATTGTACTAACGGAATATTAATGTTTTGTTACAGATAGCTGTGTATGTATCATCATCATACTAACAGAATATCAATGTTTTGTTACAGATTGCTGTGTATGTATCATCATCGTACTAACAGAATATCAGTGTTTTGTTACAGATTGCTGAGTATGTATCATCATCGTACTAACAGAATATCAGTGTTTTGTTACAGATTGCTGAGTATGTATCATCATCGTACTAACAGAATATCAGTGTTTTGTTACAGATTGCTGAGTATGTATCATCATCGTACTAACAGAATATCAGTGTTTTGTTACAGATTGCTGAGTATGTATCATCATCGTACTAACAGAATATCAGTGTTTTGTTACAGATTGCTGAGTATGTATCATCATCGTACTAACAGAATATCAGTGTTTTGTTACAGATTGCTATGTATGTATCATCATCGTACTAACAGAATATCAATGTTTTGTTACAGATTGCTGAGTATGTATCATCATCGTACTAACAGAATATCAGTGTTTTGTTACAGATTGCTATGTATGTATCATCATCGTACTAACAGAATATCAATGTTTTGTTACAGATTGCTGAGCATGTATCATCATCGTACTAACAGAATATCAGTGTTTTGTTACAGATTGCTATGTATGTATCATCATTGTACTAACAGAATATCAATGTTTTGTTACAGATTGCTGTGTCTGTATCATCATCGTACTAACAGAATATCAGTGTTTTGTTACAGATTGTTGTGTATGTATCATCATCATACTAACAGAATATCAGTGTTTTGTTACAGATTGCTGTGTATGTATCATCATACTAACGGAATATCAATGTTTTGTTACAGATTGCTATGTATGTATCATCATTGTACTAACAGAATATCAGTGTTTTGTTACAGATTGCTATGTATGTATCATCATCGTACTAACAGAATATCAGTGTTTTGTTACAGATTGCTATGTATGTATCATCATTGTACTAACAGAATATCAGTGTTTTGTTACAGATTGCTGAGTATGTATCATCATCGTACTAACAGAATATCAATGTTTTGTTACAGATTGCTGAGTATGTATCATCATTGTACTAACAGAATATCAATGTTTTGTTACAGATTGCTATGTATGTATCATCATCGTACTAACAGAATATCAGTGTTTTGTTACAGATTGCTGAGTATGTATCATCATCGTACTAACAGAATATCAATGTTTTGTTACAGATTGCTGAGTATGTATCATCATCGTACTAACAGAATATCAGTGTTTTGTTACAGATTGCTATGTATGTATCATCATTGTACTAACAGAATATCAGTGTTTTGTTACAGATTGCTGAGTATGTATCATCATCGTACTAACAGAATATCAATGTTTTGTTACAGATTGCTGTGTCTGTATCATCATTGTACTAACAGAATATCAATGTTTTGTTACAGATTGCTGTGTCTGTATCATCATTGTACTAACAGAATATCAGTGTTTTGTTACAGATTGCTGTGTATGTATCATCATTGTACTAACAGAATATCAATGTTTTGTTACAGATTGCTGTGTCTGTATCATCATAGTACTAACAGAATATCAGTGTTTTGTTACAGATTGCTGTGTATGTATCATCATTGTACTAACAGAATATCAGTGTTTTGTTACAGATTGCTGTGTATGTATCTTCATTGTACTAACAGAATATCAATGTTTTGTTACAGATTGCTGTGTATGTATCATCATTGTACTAACAGAATATCAATGTTTTGTTACAGATTGCTGTGTATGTATCATCATACTAACAGAATATCAATGTTTTGTTACAGATTGCTGTCTATGTATCATCATTGTACTAACAGAATATCAATGTTTTGTTACAGATTGCTGTGTATGTATCATCATTGTACTAACAGAATATCAATGTTTTGTTACAGATTGCTGTGTATGTATCATCATTGTACTAACAGAATATCAATGTTTTGTTACAGATTGCTGTGTATGTATCATCATTGTACTAACAGAATATCAATGTTTTGTTACAGATTGCTGTGTATGTATCATCATTGTACTAACAGAATATCAATGTTTTGTTACAGATTGCTGTGTATGTATCATCATACTAACAGAATATCAGTGTTTTGTTACAGATTGCTGTGTCTGTATCATCATTGTACTAACAGAATATCAGTGTTTTGTTACAGATTGCTGTGTATGTATCATCATTGTACTAACAGAATATCAGTGTTTTGTTACATATTGCTGTGTATGTATCATCAGCATACTAACAGAATATCAGTGTTTTGTTACAGATTGCTGAGTATGTATCATCAGCATACTAACAGAATATCAGTGTTTTGTTACAGATTGCTGAGTATGTATCATCAGCATACTAACAGAATATCAGTGTTTTGTTACAGATTGCTGTGTATGTATCATCAGCATACTAACAGAATATCAGTGTTTTGTTACAGATTGCTGAGTATGTATCATCAGCATACTAACAGAATATCAATGTTTTGTTACAGATTGCTGTGTATGTATCATCAGCATACTAACAGAATATCAGTGTTTTGTTACAGATTGCTGAGTATGTATCATCAGCATACTAACAGAATATCAGTGTTTTGTTACAGATTGCTGAGTATGTATCATCATCGTACTAACAGAATATCAGTGTTTTGTTACAGATTGCTGTGTATGTATCATCATTATACTAACAGAATATCAGTGTTTTGTTACAGATTGCTGAGTATGTATCATCATCGTACTAACAGAATATCAGTGTTTTGTTACAGATTGCTGTGTGTGTATCATCAATGTACTAACAGAATATCAGTGTTTTGTTACAGATTGCTGAGTATGTATCATCATCGTACTAACAGAATATCAGTGGTTTATTACAGATTGCTGTGTCTGTATCATCATTGTACTAACAGAATATCAGTGTTTTGTTACAGATTGCTGTATATGTATCATCAGCATACTAACAGAATATCAGTGTTTTGTTACAGATTGCTGAGTATGTATCATCATCGTACTAACAGAATATCAGTGGTTTATTACAGATTGCTGTGTATGTATCATCATGGTACTAACAGAATATCAGTGTTTTGTTACAGATTGCTGTGTATGTATCATCAGCGTACTAACAGAATATCAATGTTTTGTTACAGATTGCTGTGTATGTATCATCAGCATACTAACAGAATATCAGTGTTTAGTTACAGATTGCTGTGTATGTATCATCATTGTACTAACAGAATATCAGTGTTTTGTTACAGATTGTTGTGTATGTATCATCATTGTACTAACAGAATATCAATGTTTTGTTACAGATTGCTGTGTATGTATCATCATTGTACTAACAGAATATCAATGTTTTGTTACAGATTGCTGTGTATGTATCATCATTGTACTAACAGAATATCAGTGTTTTGTTACAGATTGCTGTGTATGTATCATCATTGTACTAACAGAATATCAGTGTTTTGTTACAGATTGCTGTGTATGTATCATCATTGTACTAACAGAATATCAGTGTTTTGTTACAGATTGCTGTGTATGTATCATCATTGTACTAACAGAATATCAATGTTTTGTTACAGATTGCTGTGTATGTATCATCAGCGTACTAACAGAATATCAGTGTTTTGTTACAAATTGCTGTGTATGTATCATCGGCGTGCTAACAGAATATCAGTTATTAGTTACAGATTGCTGTATATGAATCATCGGCATACTAAGAGAATATCAGTGTTTTGTTACAGATAGCTGTGTATGTATCATCATTGTACTAACGGAATATCAGTGTTTTGTTACAGATTGCTGTATATGTATCATCGGCATACTAAGAGAATATCAGTGTTTTGTTACAGATAGCTGTGTATGTATCATCATTGTACTAACAGAATATCAATGTTTTGTTACAGATTGCTGTGTATGTATCATCAGCGTACTAACAGAATATCAATGTTTTGTTACAGATTGCTGTGTATGTATCATCAGCGTACTAACAGAATATCAGTGTTTTGTTACAAATTGCTGTGTATGTATCATCGGCGTGCTAACAGAATATCAGTTATTAGTTACAGATTGCTGTATATGTATCATCGGCATACTAAGAGAATATCAGTGTTTTGTTACAGATAGCTGTGTATGTATCATCATTGTACTAACGGAATATTAATGTTTTGTTACAGATAGCTGTGTATGTATCATCATCATACTAACAGAATATCAATGTTTTGTTACAGATTGCTGTGTATGTATCATCATCGTACTAACAGAATATCAGTGTTTTGTTACAGATTGCTGAGTATGTATCATCATCGTACTAACAGAATATCAGTGTTTTGTTACAGATTGCTGAGTATGTATCATCATCGTACTAACAGAATATCAGTGTTTTGTTACAGATTGCTGAGTATGTATCATCATCGTACTAACAGAATATCAGTGTTTTGTTACAGATTGCTGAGTATGTATCATCATCGTACTAACAGAATATCAGTGTTTTGTTACAGATTGCTGAGTATGTATCATCATCGTACTAACAGAATATCAGTGTTTTGTTACAGATTGCTATGTATGTATCATCATCGTACTAACAGAATATCAATGTTTTGTTACAGATTGCTGAGTATGTATCATCATCGTACTAACAGAATATCAGTGTTTTGTTACAGATTGCTATGTATGTATCATCATCGTACTAACAGAATATCAATGTTTTGTTACAGATTGCTGAGTATGTATCATCATCGTACTAACAGAATATCAGTGTTTTGTTACAGATTGCTATGTATGTATCATCATTGTACTAACAGAATATCAATGTTTTGTTACAGATTGCTGTGTCTGTATCATCATCGTACTAACAGAATATCAGTGTTTTGTTACAGATTGTTGTGTATGTATCATCATCATACTAACAGAATATCAGTGTTTTGTTACAGATTGCTGTGTATGTATCATCATACTAACGGAATATCAATGTTTTGTTACAGATTGCTATGTATGTATCATCATTGTACTAACAGAATATCAGTGTTTTGTTACAGATTGCTATGTATGTATCATCATCGTACTAACAGAATATCAGTGTTTTGTTACAGATTGCTATGTATGTATTATCATTGTACTAACAGAATATCAGTGTTTTGTTACAGATTGCTGAGTATGTATCATCATCGTACTAACAGAATATCAATGTTTTGTTACAGATTGCTGAGTATGTATCATCATTGTACTAACAGAATATCAATGTTTTGTTACAGATTGCTATGTATGTATCATCATCGTACTAACAGAATATCAGTGTTTTGTTACAGATTGCTGAGTATGTATCATCATCGTACTAACAGAATATCAATGTTTTGTTACAGATTGCTGAGTATGTATCATCATCGTACTAACAGAATATCAGTGTTTTGTTACAGATTGCTATGTATGTATCATCATTGTACTAACAGAATATCAGTGTTTTGTTACAGATTGCTGAGTATGTATCATCATCGTACTAACAGAATATCAATGTTTTGTTACAGATTGCTGTGTCTGTATCATCATTGTACTAACAGAATATCAATGTTTTGTTACAGATTGCTGTGTATGTATCATCATCATACTAACAGAATATCAATGTTTTGTAACAGATTGCTGTGTATGTATCATCATCATACTAACAGAATATCAATGTTTTGTTACAGATAGCTGTGTATGTATCATCATCATACTAACAGAATATCAATGTTTTGTTACACATTGCTGTGTATGTATCATCATCATACTAACAGAATATCAATGTTTTGTAACAGATTGCTGTGTATGTATCATCATCATACTAACAGAATATCAATGTTTTGTAACAGATTGCTGTGTATGTATCATCATCATACTAACAGAATATCAATGTTTTGTTACAGATAGCTGTGTATGTATCATCATCATACTAACAGAATATCAATGTTTTGTAACAGATTGCTGTGTGTGTATCATCATCATACTAATAGAATATCAATGTTTTGTTACAGATAGCTGTGTATGTATCATCATCATACTAACAGAATATCAATGTTTTGTAACAGATTGCTGTGTATGTATCATCATCATACTAACAGAATATCAATGTTTTGTAACAGATTGCTGTGTATGTATCATCATCATACTAACAGAATATCAATGTTTTGTAACAGATTGCTGTGTATGTATCATCATCATACTAACAGAATATCAATGTTTTGTTACAGATTGCTGTGTATGTATCATCATCATACTAATAGAATATCAATGTTTTGTTACAGATAGCTGTGTATGTATCATCATCATACTAACAGAATATCAATGTTTTGTAACAGATTGCTGTGTATGTATCATCATCATACTAATAGAATATCAATGTTTTGTTACAGATAGCTGTGTATGTATCATCATCATACTAACAGAATATCAATGTTTTGTAACAGATTGCTGTGTATGTATCATCATCATACTAACAGAATATCAATGTTTTGTTACAGATTGCTGTGTATGTATCATCATTGTACTAACAGAATATCAATGTTTTGTTACAGATAGCTGTGTATGTATCATCACCATACTAATAGAATATCAATGTTTTGTTACAGATAGCTGTGTATGTATCATCATCATACTAACAGAATATCAATGTTTTGTTACAGATAGCTGTGTATGTATCATCATTGTACTAACAGAATATCAATGTTTTGTTACAGATTGCTGTGTATGTATCATCATCATACTAACAGAATATCAATGTTTTGTTACAGATAGCTGTGTATGTATCATCATTGTACTAACAGAATATCAATGTTTTGTTACAGATTGCTGTGTCTGTATCATCATAGTACTAACAGAATATCAATGTTTTGTAACAGATTGCTGTGTATGTATCATCATCATACTAACAGAATATCAATGTTTTGTTACAGATTGCTGTGTATGTATCATCATTGTACTAACAGAATATCAATGTTTTGTTACAGATAGCTGTGTATGTATCATCACCATACTAATAGAATATCAATGTTTTGTTACAGATAGCTGTGTATGTATCATCATCATACTAACAGAATATCAATGTTTTGTTACAGATAGCTGTGTATGTATCATCATTGTACTAACAGAATATCAATGTTTTGTAACAGATTGCTGTGTATGTATCATCATCATACTAACAGAATATCAATGTTTTGTTACAGATTGCTGTGTATGTATCATCATCATACTAACAGAATATCAATGTTTTGTAACAGATTGCTGTGTATGTATCATCATCATACTAACAGAATATCAATGTTTTGTAACAGATTGCTGTGTATGTATCATCATCATACTAACAGAATATCAATGTTTTGTAACAGATTGCTGTGTAAGTATCATCATTATACTAACAGAATATCAATGTTTTGTAACAGATTGCTGTGTATGTATCATCATCATACTAACAGAATATCAATGTTTTGTTACAGATTGCTGTGTATGTATCATCATCATACTAACAGAATATCAATCTTTTGTTACAGAGAGCTCTGTGTGTATCATCATTGTACTAACAGAATATCAATGTTTTGTTACAGATTGCTGTGTATGTATCATCATCATACTAACAGAATATCAATGTTTTGTTACAGATTGCTGTGTATGTATCATCATCGTACTAACAGAATATCAATGTTTTGTTACAGATTGCTGTGTATGTATCATCATCATACTAACAGAATATCAATGTTTTGTTAGAGAGAGCACTGTGTGTATCATCATTGTACTAACAGAATATCAATGTTTTGTTACAGATTGCTGTGTATGTATCATCATCGTACTAACAGAATATCAATGTTTTGTTACAGATTGCTATGTATGTATCATCATCGTACTAACAGAATATCAGTGTTTTGTTACAGATTGCTGTGTATGTATCATCATCGTACTAACAGAATATCAATGTTTTGTTACAGATTGCTGTGTGTGTATCATCATCGTACTAACAGAATATCAATGTTATGTTACAGAGAGCTGTGTGTGTATCATCATCATACTAACAGAATATCAATGTTTTGTTAAAGAGAGCTGTGTGTGTATCATCATCGTACTAACAGAATATCAATGTTTTGTTAAAGAGAGCTGTGTGTGTATCATCATCATACTAACAGAATATCAATGTTTTGTTAAAGAGAGCTGTGTGTGTATCATCATCGTACTAACAGAATATCAATATTTTGTTACAGAGAGCTGTGTATGTATCATCAGCGTACTAACAGAATATCAATGTTTTGTTACAGATTGCTGTGTATGTATCATTATTGTACTAACAGAATATCAGTGTTTTGTTACACATAGCTGTGTATGTATCATCATTATACTAACAGACTATCAATGTTTTGTTACAGATTGCTGTATATGTATCATCACCATACTAACAGTGTATCAAAGTTTTGTTACAGATTGCTGTATATGCATCATCGTTGTACAAACAGGCTATCAATGTTTAGTTTCCGATTGCTGTATATGTATCATCACCATAGTAACAGAATATCAGTGATTTGTTACAGATTGCTGTATATGTATCATCATTGTACAAAAAGAATATCAGTGTTTTGTTACAGATTGCTGTATATGTATCATCATTGTACTAACAGAATATCAGGGTTTTGTTACAGATAGCTGTGTATGTATCATCATCGTATTAACAGAATATCAGTGTTTTGTTACAGATTGCTCTATATGTATCATCGGCGTGCTAACAGAATATCAGTTATTAGTTACAGATTGCTGTATATGTATCATCAGCATACTAAGAGAATATCAATGTTTTGTTACAGATAGCTGTGTATGTATCATCATTGTACTAACAGAATATCAGTGTTTTGTTACAGATTGCTGTGTATGTATCATCATTGTACTAACAGAATATCAATGTTTTGTTACAGATTGCTGTGTCTGTATCATCATTGTACTAACAGAATATCAGTATTTTGTTACAGATTGCTGTGTCTGTATCATCATTGTACTAACAGGAATATCAGTGTTTTGTTACAGATTGCTGTGTATGTATCATCATTGTACTAACAGGATATCAATGTTTTGTTACAGATTGCTGTGTATGTATCATCATTGTACTAACAGAATATCAGTGTTTTGTTACAGATTGCTCTATATGTATCATCGGCGTGCTAACACAATATCAGTTATTAGTTACAGATTGCTGTATATGTATCATCGGCATACTAAGAGAATATCAATGTTTTGTTACAGATAGCTGTGTATGTATCATCATTGTACTAACAGAATATCAGTGTTTTGTTACAGATTGCTGTGTATGTATCATCATTGTACTAACAGAATATCAATGTTTTGTTACAGATTGCTGTGTCTGTATCATCATTGTACTAACAGAATATCAGTATTTTGTTACAGATTGCTGTGTCTGTATCATCATTGTACTAACAGGAATATCAGTGTTTTGTTACAGATTGCTGTGTATGTATCATCATTGTACTAACAGGATATCAATGTTTTGTTACAGATTGCTGTGTATGTATCATCATTGTACTAACAGAATATCAGTGTTTTGTTACAGATTGCTCTATATGTATCATCGGCGTGCTAACACAATATCAGTTATTAGTTACAGATTGCTGTATATGTATCATCGGCATACTAAGAGAATATCAGTATTTTGTTACAGATAGCTGTGTATGTATCATCATTGTACTAACTGAATATCAGTGATTTGTTACAGATTGCTGTGTCTGTATCATCATTGTACTAACAGAATATCAGTATTTTGTTACAGATTGCTGTGTCTGTATCATCATTGTACTAACAGAATATCCGTGTTTTGTTACAGATTGCTGTGTATGTATCTTCATTGTACTAACAGAATATCAATGTTTTGTTACAGATTGCTGTGTATGTATCATCATTGTACTAACAGAATATCAGTGTTTTGTTACAGATTGCTGTGTATGTATCTTCATTGTACTAACAGAATATCAATGTTTTGTTACATATTGCTGTGTATGTATCATCATTGTACTAACAGAATATCAGTGTTTTGTTACAGATTGCTCTATATGTATCATCGGCGTGCTAACACAATGTCAGTTATTAGTTACAGATTGCTGTATATGTATCATCATTGTACTAACAGAATATCAGTGTTTTGTTACAGATTGCTCTATAGGTATCATCGGCGTGCTAACACAATGTCAGTTATTAGTTACAGATTGCTGTGTCTGTATCATCATTGTACTAACAGAATATCAGTGTTTTGTTACAGATTGCTCTATATGTATCATCGGCGTGCTAACACAATATCAGTTATTAGTTACAGATTGCTGTATATGTATCATCGGCATACTAAGAGAATATCAGTATTTTGTTACAGATAGCTGTGTATGTATCATCATTGTACTAACTGAATATCAGTGATTTGTTACAGATTGCTGTGTCTGTATCATCATTGTACTAACAGAATATCAGTATTTTGTTACAGATTGCTGTGTCTGTATCATCATTGTACTAACAGAATATCAGTGTTTTGTTACAGATTGCTGTGTATGTATCTTCATTGTACTAACAGAATATCAATGTTTTGTTACAGATTGCTGTGTATGTATCATCATTGTACTAACAGAATATCAGTGTTTTGTTACAGATTGCTCTATATGTATCATCGGCGTGCTAACACAAGGTCAGTTATTAGTTACAGATTGCTGTATATGTATCATCGGCATACTAACAGAATATCAGTGTTTTGTTACAGATGGCTGAGTATGTATCATCATCGTACTAACAGAATATCAGTGTTTTGTTAGAGATTGCTGTGTATGTATCATCAGCATACTAACAGAATATCAGTGTTTTGTTACAGATTGCTGTGTATGTATCATCAGCATACTAACAGAATATCAGTGTTTTGTTACAGATTGCTGAGTATGTATCATCAGCATACTAACAGAATATCAGTGTTTTGTTACAGATTGCTGTGTATGTATCATCATTGTACTAACAGAATATCAGTGTTTTGTTACATATTGCTGTGTATGTATCATCAGCATACTAACAGAATATCAGTGTTTTGTTACAGATTGCTGAGTATGTATCATCAGCATACTAACAGAATATCAGTGTTTTGTTACAGATTGCTGAGTATGTATCATCAGCATACTAACAGAATATCAGTGTTTTGTTACAGATTGCTGTGTATGTATCATCAGCATACTAACAGAATATCAGTGTTTTGTTACAGATTGCTGAGTATGTATCATCAGCATACTAACAGAATATCAATGTTTTGTTACAGATTGCTGTGTATGTATCATCAGCATACTAACAGAATATCAGTGTTTTGTTACAGATTGCTGAGTATGTATCATCAGCATACTAACAGAATATCAGTGTTTTGTTACAGATTGCTGAGTATGTATCATCATCGTACTAACAGAATATCAGTGTTTTGTTACAGATTGCTGTGTATGTATCATCATTATACTAACAGAATATCAGTGTTTTGTTACAGATTGCTGAGTATGTATCATCATCGTACTAACAGAATATCAGTGTTTTGTTACAGATTGCTGTGTGTGTATCATCAATGTACTAACAGAATATCAGTGTTTTGTTACAGATTGCTGAGTATGTATCATCATCGTACTAACAGAATATCAGTGGTTTATTACAGATTGCTGTGTCTGTATCATCATTGTACTAACAGAATATCAGTGTTTTGTTACAGATTGCTGTATATGTATCATCAGCATACTAACAGAATATCAGTGTTTTGTTACAGATTGCTGAGTATGTATCATCATCGTACTAACAGAATATCAGTGGTTTATTACAGATTGCTGTGTATGTATCATCATGGTACTAACAGAATATCAGTGTTTTGTTACAGATTGCTGTGTATGTATCATCAGCGTACTAACAGAATATCAATGTTTTGTTACAGATTGCTGTGTATGTATCATCAGCATACTAACAGAATATCAGTGTTTAGTTACAGATTGCTGTGTATGTATCATCATTGTACTAACAGAATATCAGTGTTTTGTTACAGATTGTTGTGTATGTATCATCATTGTACTAACAGAATATCAATGTTTTGTTACAGATTGCTGTGTATGTATCATCATTGTACTAACAGAATATCAATGTTTTGTTACAGATTGCTGTGTATGTATCATCATTGTACTAACAGAATATCAGTGTTTTGTTACAGATTGCTGTGTATGTATCATCATTGTACTAACAGAATATCAGTGTTTTGTTACAGATTGCTGTGTATGTATCATCATTGTACTAACAGAATATCAATGTTTTGTTACAGATTGCTGTGTATGTATCATCAGCGTACTAACAGAATATCAGTGTTTTGTTACAAATTGCTGTGTATGTATCATCGGCGTGCTAACAGAATATCAGTTATTAGTTACAGATTGCTGTATATGAATCATCGGCATACTAAGAGAATATCAGTGTTTTGTTACAGATAGCTGTGTATGTATCATCATTGTACTAACGGAATATCAGTGTTTTGTTACAGATTGCTGTATATGTATCATCGGCATACTAAGAGAATATCAGTGTTTTGTTACAGATAGCTGTGTATGTATCATCATTGTACTAACAGAATATCAATGTTTTGTTACAGATTGCTGTGTATGTATCATCAGCGTACTAACAGAATATCAATGTTTTGTTACAGATTGCTGTGTATGTATCATCAGCGTACTAACAGAATATCAGTGTTTTGTTACAAATTGCTGTGTATGTATCATCGGCGTGCTAACAGAATATCAGTTATTAGTTACAGATTGCTGTATATGTATCATCGGCATACTAAGAGAATATCAGTGTTTTGTTACAGATAGCTGTGTATGTATCATCATTGTACTAACGGAATATTAATGTTTTGTTACAGATAGCTGTGTATGTATCATCATCATACTAACAGAATATCAATGTTTTGTTACAGATTGCTGTGTATGTATCATCATCGTACTAACAGAATATCAGTGTTTTGTTACAGATTGCTGAGTATGTATCATCATCGTACTAACAGAATATCAGTGTTTTGTTACAGATTGCTGAGTATGTATCATCATCGTACTAACAGAATATCAGTGTTTTGTTACAGATTGCTGAGTATGTATCATCATCGTACTAACAGAATATCAGTGTTTTGTTACAGATTGCTGAGTATGTATCATCATCGTACTAACAGAATATCAGTGTTTTGTTACAGATTGCTGAGTATGTATCATCATCGTACTAACAGAATATCAGTGTTTTGTTACAGATTGCTATGTATGTATCATCATCGTACTAACAGAATATCAATGTTTTGTTACAGATTGCTGAGTATGTATCATCATCGTACTAACAGAATATCAGTGTTTTGTTACAGATTGCTATGTATGTATCATCATCGTACTAACAGAATATCAATGTTTTGTTACAGATTGCTGAGCATGTATCATCATCGTACTAACAGAATATCAGTGTTTTGTTACAGATTGCTATGTATGTATCATCATTGTACTAACAGAATATCAATGTTTTGTTACAGATTGCTGTGTCTGTATCATCATCGTACTAACAGAATATCAGTGTTTTGTTACAGATTGTTGTGTATGTATCATCATCATACTAACAGAATATCAGTGTTTTGTTACAGATTGCTGTGTATGTATCATCATACTAACGGAATATCAATGTTTTGTTACAGATTGCTATGTATGTATCATCATTGTACTAACAGAATATCAGTGTTTTGTTACAGATTGCTATGTATGTATCATCATCGTACTAACAGAATATCAGTGTTTTGTTACAGATTGCTATGTATGTATCATCATTGTACTAACAGAATATCAGTGTTTTGTTACAGATTGCTGAGTATGTATCATCATCGTACTAACAGAATATCAATGTTTTGTTACAGATTGCTGAGTATGTATCATCATTGTACTAACAGAATATCAATGTTTTGTTACAGATTGCTATGTATGTATCATCATCGTACTAACAGAATATCAGTGTTTTGTTACAGATTGCTGAGTATGTATCATCATCGTACTAACAGAATATCAATGTTTTGTTACAGATTGCTGAGTATGTATCATCATCGTACTAACAGAATATCAGTGTTTTGTTACAGATTGCTATGTATGTATCATCATTGTACTAACAGAATATCAGTGTTTTGTTACAGATTGCTGAGTATGTATCATCATCGTACTAACAGAATATCAATGTTTTGTTACAGATTGCTGTGTCTGTATCATCATTGTACTAACAGAATATCAATGTTTTGTTACAGATTGCTGTGTCTGTATCATCATTGTACTAACAGAATATCAGTGTTTTGTTACAGATTGCTGTGTATGTATCATCATTGTACTAACAGAATATCAATGTTTTGTTACAGATTGCTGTGTCTGTATCATCATAGTACTAACAGAATATCAGTGTTTTGTTACAGATTGCTGTGTATGTATCATCATTGTACTAACAGAATATCAGTGTTTTGTTACAGATTGCTGTGTATGTATCTTCATTGTACTAACAGAATATCAATGTTTTGTTACAGATTGCTGTGTATGTATCATCATTGTACTAACAGAATATCAATGTTTTGTTACAGATTGCTGTGTATGTATCATCATACTAACAGAATATCAATGTTTTGTTACAGATTGCTGTCTATGTATCATCATTGTACTAACAGAATATCAATGTTTTGTTACAGATTGCTGTGTATGTATCATCATTGTACTAACAGAATATCAATGTTTTGTTACAGATTGCTGTGTATGTATCATCATTGTACTAACAGAATATCAATGTTTTGTTACAGATTGCTGTGTATGTATCATCATTGTACTAACAGAATATCAATGTTTTGTTACAGATTGCTGTGTATGTATCATCATTGTACTAACAGAATATCAATGTTTTGTTACAGATTGCTGTGTATGTATCATCATACTAACAGAATATCAGTGTTTTGTTACAGATTGCTGTGTCTGTATCATCATTGTACTAACAGAATATCAGTGTTTTGTTACAGATTGCTGTGTATGTATCATCATTGTACTAACAGAATATCAGTGTTTTGTTACATATTGCTGTGTATGTATCATCAGCATACTAACAGAATATCAGTGTTTTGTTACAGATTGCTGAGTATGTATCATCAGCATACTAACAGAATATCAGTGTTTTGTTACAGATTGCTGAGTATGTATCATCAGCATACTAACAGAATATCAGTGTTTTGTTACAGATTGCTGTGTATGTATCATCAGCATACTAACAGAATATCAGTGTTTTGTTACAGATTGCTGAGTATGTATCATCAGCATACTAACAGAATATCAATGTTTTGTTACAGATTGCTGTGTATGTATCATCAGCATACTAACAGAATATCAGTGTTTTGTTACAGATTGCTGAGTATGTATCATCAGCATACTAACAGAATATCAGTGTTTTGTTACAGATTGCTGAGTATGTATCATCATCGTACTAACAGAATATCAGTGTTTTGTTACAGATTGCTGTGTATGTATCATCATTATACTAACAGAATATCAGTGTTTTGTTACAGATTGCTGAGTATGTATCATCATCGTACTAACAGAATATCAGTGTTTTGTTACAGATTGCTGTGTGTGTATCATCAATGTACTAACAGAATATCAGTGTTTTGTTACAGATTGCTGAGTATGTATCATCATCGTACTAACAGAATATCAGTGGTTTATTACAGATTGCTGTGTCTGTATCATCATTGTACTAACAGAATATCAGTGTTTTGTTACAGATTGCTGTATATGTATCATCAGCATACTAACAGAATATCAGTGTTTTGTTACAGATTGCTGAGTATGTATCATCATCGTACTAACAGAATATCAGTGGTTTATTACAGATTGCTGTGTATGTATCATCATGGTACTAACAGAATATCAGTGTTTTGTTACAGATTGCTGTGTATGTATCATCAGCGTACTAACAGAATATCAATGTTTTGTTACAGATTGCTGTGTATGTATCATCAGCATACTAACAGAATATCAGTGTTTAGTTACAGATTGCTGTGTATGTATCATCATTGTACTAACAGAATATCAGTGTTTTGTTACAGATTGTTGTGTATGTATCATCATTGTACTAACAGAATATCAATGTTTTGTTACAGATTGCTGTGTATGTATCATCATTGTACTAACAGAATATCAATGTTTTGTTACAGATTGCTGTGTATGTATCATCATTGTACTAACAGAATATCAGTGTTTTGTTACAGATTGCTGTGTATGTATCATCATTGTACTAACAGAATATCAGTGTTTTGTTACAGATTGCTGTGTATGTATCATCATTGTACTAACAGAATATCAGTGTTTTGTTACAGATTGCTGTGTATGTATCATCATTGTACTAACAGAATATCAATGTTTTGTTACAGATTGCTGTGTATGTATCATCAGCGTACTAACAGAATATCAGTGTTTTGTTACAAATTGCTGTGTATGTATCATCGGCGTGCTAACAGAATATCAGTTATTAGTTACAGATTGCTGTATATGAATCATCGGCATACTAAGAGAATATCAGTGTTTTGTTACAGATAGCTGTGTATGTATCATCATTGTACTAACGGAATATCAGTGTTTTGTTACAGATTGCTGTATATGTATCATCGGCATACTAAGAGAATATCAGTGTTTTGTTACAGATAGCTGTGTATGTATCATCATTGTACTAACAGAATATCAATGTTTTGTTACAGATTGCTGTGTATGTATCATCAGCGTACTAACAGAATATCAATGTTTTGTTACAGATTGCTGTGTATGTATCATCAGCGTACTAACAGAATATCAGTGTTTTGTTACAAATTGCTGTGTATGTATCATCGGCGTGCTAACAGAATATCAGTTATTAGTTACAGATTGCTGTATATGTATCATCGGCATACTAAGAGAATATCAGTGTTTTGTTACAGATAGCTGTGTATGTATCATCATTGTACTAACGGAATATTAATGTTTTGTTACAGATAGCTGTGTATGTATCATCATCATACTAACAGAATATCAATGTTTTGTTACAGATTGCTGTGTATGTATCATCATCGTACTAACAGAATATCAGTGTTTTGTTACAGATTGCTGAGTATGTATCATCATCGTACTAACAGAATATCAGTGTTTTGTTACAGATTGCTGAGTATGTATCATCATCGTACTAACAGAATATCAGTGTTTTGTTACAGATTGCTGAGTATGTATCATCATCGTACTAACAGAATATCAGTGTTTTGTTACAGATTGCTGAGTATGTATCATCATCGTACTAACAGAATATCAGTGTTTTGTTACAGATTGCTGAGTATGTATCATCATCGTACTAACAGAATATCAGTGTTTTGTTACAGATTGCTATGTATGTATCATCATCGTACTAACAGAATATCAATGTTTTGTTACAGATTGCTGAGTATGTATCATCATCGTACTAACAGAATATCAGTGTTTTGTTACAGATTGCTATGTATGTATCATCATCGTACTAACAGAATATCAATGTTTTGTTACAGATTGCTGAGTATGTATCATCATCGTACTAACAGAATATCAGTGTTTTGTTACAGATTGCTATGTATGTATCATCATTGTACTAACAGAATATCAATGTTTTGTTACAGATTGCTGTGTCTGTATCATCATCGTACTAACAGAATATCAGTGTTTTGTTACAGATTGTTGTGTATGTATCATCATCATACTAACAGAATATCAGTGTTTTGTTACAGATTGCTGTGTATGTATCATCATACTAACGGAATATCAATGTTTTGTTACAGATTGCTATGTATGTATCATCATTGTACTAACAGAATATCAGTGTTTTGTTACAGATTGCTATGTATGTATCATCATCGTACTAACAGAATATCAGTGTTTTGTTACAGATTGCTATGTATGTATCATCATTGTACTAACAGAATATCAGTGTTTTGTTACAGATTGCTGAGTATGTATCATCATCGTACTAACAGAATATCAATGTTTTGTTACAGATTGCTGAGTATGTATCATCATTGTACTAACAGAATATCAATGTTTTGTTACAGATTGCTATGTATGTATCATCATCGTACTAACAGAATATCAGTGTTTTGTTACAGATTGCTGAGTATGTATCATCATCGTACTAACAGAATATCAATGTTTTGTTACAGATTGCTGAGTATGTATCATCATCGTACTAACAGAATATCAGTGTTTTGTTACAGATTGCTATGTATGTATCATCATTGTACTAACAGAATATCAGTGTTTTGTTACAGATTGCTGAGTATGTATCATCATCGTACTAACAGAATATCAATGTTTTGTTACAGATTGCTGTGTCTGTATCATCATTGTACTAACAGAATATCAATGTTTTGTTACAGATTGCTGTGTCTGTATCATCATTGTACTAACAGAATATCAGTGTTTTGTTACAGATTGCTGTGTATGTATCATCATTGTACTAACAGAATATCAATGTTTTGTTACAGATTGCTGTGTCTGTATCATCATAGTACTAACAGAATATCAGTGTTTTGTTACAGATTGCTGTGTATGTATCATCATTGTACTAACAGAATATCAGTGTTTTGTTACAGATTGCTGTGTATGTATCTTCATTGTACTAACAGAATATCAATGTTTTGTTACAGATTGCTGTGTATGTATCATCATTGTACTAACAGAATATCAATGTTTTGTTACAGATTGCTGTGTATGTATCATCATTGTACTAACAGAATATCAATGTTTTGTTACAGATTGCTGTGTATGTATCATCATACTAACAGAATATCAATGTTTTGTTACAGATTGCTGTCTATGTATCATCATTGTACTAACAGAATATCAATGTTTTGTTACAGATTGCTGTGTATGTATCATCATTGTACTAACAGAATATCAATGTTTTGTTACAGATTGCTGTGTATGTATCATCATTGTACTAACAGAATATCAATGTTTTGTTACAGATTGCTGTGTATGTATCATCATTGTACTAACAGAATATCAATGTTTTGTTACAGATTGCTGTGTATGTATCATCATTGTACTAACAGAATATCAATGTTTTGTTACAGATTGCTGTGTATGTATCATCATTGTACTAACAGAATATCAATGTTTTGTTACAGATTGCTGTGTATGTATCATCATACTAACAGAATATCAATGTTTTGTTACAGATTGCTGTGTATGTATCATCATTGTACTAACAGAATATCAATGTTTTGTTACAGATTGCTGTGTATGTATCATCATACTAACAGAATATCAATGTTTTGTTACAGATTGCTGTCTATGTATCATCATTGTACTAACAGAATATCAATGTTTTGTTACAGATTGCTGTGTATGTATCATCATTGTACTAACAGAATATCAATGTTTTGTTACAGATTGCTGTGTCTGTATCATCATAGTACTAACAGAATATCAGTGTTTTGTTACAGATTGCTGTGTATGTATCATCATTGTACTAACAGAATATCAGTGTTTTGTTACAGATTGCTGTGTATGTATCTTCATTGTACTAACAGAATATCAATGTTTTGTTACAGATTGCTGTGTATGTATCATCATTGTACTAACAGAATATCAATGTTTTGTTACAGATTGCTGTGTATGTATCATCATTGTACTAACAGAATATCAATGTTTTGTTACAGATTGCTGTGTATGTATCATCATACTAACAGAATATCAATGTTTTGTTACAGATTGCTGTGTATGTATCATCATTGTACTAACAGAATATCAATGTTTTGTTACAGATTGCTGTGTATGTATCATCATTGTACTAACAGAATATCAATGTTTTGTTACAGATTGCTGTGTATGTATCATCATACTAACAGAATATCAATGTTTTGTTACAGATTGCTGTGTCTGTATCATCATAGTACTAACAGAATATCAGTGTTTTGTTACAGATTGCTGTGTATGTATCATCATTGTACTAACAGAATATCAGTGTTTTGTTACAGATTGCTGTGTATGTATCTTCATTGTACTAACAGAATATCAATGTTTTGTTACAGATTGCTGTGTATGTATCATCATTGTACTAACAGAATATCAATGTTTTGTTACAGATTGCTGTGTATGTATCATCATTGTACTAACAGAATATCAATGTTTTGTTACAGATTGCTGTGTATGTATCATCATACTAACAGAATATCAATGTTTTGTTACAGATTGCTGTCTATGTATCATCATTGTACTAACAGAATATCAATGTTTTGTTACAGATTGCTGTGTATGTATCATCATTGTACTAACAGAATATCAATGTTTTGTTACAGATTGCTGTGTATGTATCATCATTGTACTAACAGAATATCAATGTTTTGTTACAGATTGCTGTGTATGTATCATCATTGTACTAACAGAATATCAATGTTTTGTTACAGATTGCTGTGTATGTATCATCATTGTACTAACAGAATATCAATGTTTTGTTACAGATTGCTGTGTATGTATCATCATTGTACTAACAGAATATCAATGTTTTGTTACAGATTGCTGTGTATGTATCATCATACTAACAGAATATCAGTGTTTTGTTACAGATTGCTGTGTCTGTATCATCATTGTACTAACAGAATATCAGTGTTTTGTTACAGATTGCTGTGTATGTATCATCATTGTACTAACAGAATATCAATGTTTTGTTACAGATTGCTGTGTATGTATCATCATTGTACTAACAGAATATCAATGTTTTGTTACAGATTGCTGTGTATGTATCATCATCGTACTAACAGAATATCAGTGTTTTGTTAGAGATTGCTGTGTATGTATCATCAGCATACTAACAGAATATCAGTGTTTTGTTACAGATTGCTGTGTATGTATCATCAGCATACTAACAGAATATCAGTGTTTTGTTACAGATTGCTGAGTATGTATCATCAGCATACTAACAGAATATCAGTGTTTTGTTACAGATTGCTGTGTATGTATCATCATTGTACTAACAGAATATCAGTGTTTTGTTACATATTGCTGTGTATGTATCATCAGCATACTAACAGAATATCAGTGTTTTGTTACAGATTGCTGAGTATGTATCATCAGCATACTAACAGAATATCAGTGTTTTGTTACAGATTGCTGAGTATGTATCATCAGCATACTAACAGAATATCAGTGTTTTGTTACAGATTGCTGTGTATGTATCATCAGCATACTAACAGAATATCAGTGTTTTGTTACAGATTGCTGAGTATGTATCATCAGCATACTAACAGAATATCAATGTTTTGTTACAGATTGCTGTGTATGTATCATCAGCATACTAACAGAATATCAGTGTTTTGTTACAGATTGCTGAGTATGTATCATCAGCATACTAACAGAATATCAGTGTTTTGTTACAGATTGCTGAGTATGTATCATCATCGTACTAACAGAATATCAGTGTTTTGTTACAGATTGCTGTGTATGTATCATCATTATACTAACAGAATATCAGTGTTTTGTTACAGATTGCTGAGTATGTATCATCATCGTACTAACAGAATATCAGTGTTTTGTTACAGATTGCTGTGTGTGTATCATCAATGTACTAACAGAATATCAGTGTTTTGTTACAGATTGCTGAGTATGTATCATCATCGTACTAACAGAATATCAGTGGTTTATTACAGATTGCTGTGTCTGTATCATCATTGTACTAACAGAATATCAGTGTTTTGTTACAGATTGCTGTATATGTTTCATCAGCATACTAACAGAATATCAGTGTTTTGTTACAGATTGCTGAGTATGTATCATCATCGTACTAACAGAATATCAGTGTTTTGTTACAGATTGCTGTGTATGTATCATCATACTAACGGAATATCAATGTTTTGTTACAGATTGCTATGTATGTATCATCATTGTACTAACAGAATATCAGTGTTTTGTTACAGATTGCTATGTATGTATCATCATCGTACTAACAGAATATCAGTGTTTTGTTACAGATTGCTATGTATGTATCATCATTGTACTAACAGAATATCAGTGTTTTGTTACAGATTGCTGAGTATGTATCATCATCGTACTAACAGAATATCAATGTTTTGTTACAGATTGCTGAGTATGTATCATCATTGTACTAACAGAATATCAATGTTTTGTTACAGATTGCTATGTATGTATCATCATCGTACTAACAGAATATCAGTGTTTTGTTACAGATTGCTGAGTATGTATCATCATCGTACTAACAGAATATCAATGTTTTGTTACAGATTGCTGAGTATGTATCATCATCGTACTAACAGAATATCAGTGTTTTGTTACAGATTGCTATGTATGTATCATCATTGTACTAACAGAATATCAGTGTTTTGTTACAGATTGCTGAGTATGTATCATCATCGTACTAACAGAATATCAATGTTTTGTTACAGATTGCTGTGTCTGTATCATCATTGTACTAACAGAATATCAATGTTTTGTTACAGATTGCTGTGTCTGTATCATCATTGTACTAACAGAATATCAGTGTTATGTTACAGATTGCTGTGTATGTATCATCATTGTACTAACAGAATATCAATGTTTTGTTACAGATTGCTGTGTCTGTATCATCATAGTACTAACAGAATATCAGTGTTTTGTTACAGATTGCTGTGTATGTATCATCATTGTACTAACAGAATATCAGTGTTTTGTTACAGATTGCTGTGTATGTATCTTCATTGTACTAACAGAATATCAATGTTTTGTTACAGATTGCTGTGTATGTATCATCATTGTACTAACAGAATATCAATGTTTTGTTACAGATTGCTGTGTATGTATCATCATTGTACTAACAGAATATCAATGTTTTGTTACAGATTGCTGTGTATGTATCATCATACTAACAGAATATCAATGTTTTGTTACAGATTGCTGTCTATGTATCATCATTGTACTAACAGAATATCAATGTTTTGTTACAGATTGCTGTGTATGTATCATCATTGTACTAACAGAATATCAATGTTTTGTTACAGATTGCTGTGTATGTATCATCATTGTACTAACAGAATATCAATGTTTTGTTACAGATTGCTGTGTATGTATCATCATTGTACTAACAGAATATCAATGTTTTGTTACAGATTGCTGTGTATGTATCATCATTGTACTAACAGAATATCAATGTTTTGTTACAGATTGCTGTGTATGTATCATCATTGTACTAACAGAATATCAATGTTTTGTTACAGATTGCTGTGTATGTATCATCATACTAACAGAATATCAATGTTTTGTTACAGATTGCTGTGTATGTATCATCATTGTACTAACAGAATATCAATGTTTTGTTACAGATTGCTGTGTATGTATCATCATACTAACAGAATATCAATGTTTTGTTACAGATTGCTGTCTATGTATCATCATTGTACTAACAGAATATCAATGTTTTGTTACAGATTGCTGTGTATGTATCATCATTGTACTAACAGAATATCAATGTTTTGTTACAGATTGCTGTGTCTGTATCATCATAGTACTAACAGAATATCAGTGTTTTGTTACAGATTGCTGTGTATGTATCATCATTGTACTAACAGAATATCAGTGTTTTGTTACAGATTGCTGTGTATGTATCTTCATTGTACTAACAGAATATCAATGTTTTGTTACAGATTGCTGTGTATGTATCATCATTGTACTAACAGAATATCAATGTTTTGTTACAGATTGCTGTGTATGTATCATCATTGTACTAACAGAATATCAATGTTTTGTTACAGATTGCTGTGTATGTATCATCATACTAACAGAATATCAATGTTTTGTTACAGATTGCTGTGTATGTATCATCATTGTACTAAAAGAATATCAATGTTTTGTTACAGATTGCTGTGTATGTATCATCATTGTACTAACAGAATATCAATGTTTTGTTACAGATTGCTGTGTATGTATCATCATACTAACAGAATATCAATGTTTTGTTACAGATTGCTGTGTCTGTATCATCATAGTACTAACAGAATATCAGTGTTTTGTTACAGATTGCTGTGTATGTATCATCATTGTACTAACAGAATATCAGTGTTTTGTTACAGATTGCTGTGTATGTATCTTCATTGTACTAACAGAATATCAATGTTTTGTTACAGATTGCTGTGTATGTATCATCATTGTACTAACAGAATATCAATGTTTTGTTACAGATTGCTGTGTATGTATCATCATTGTACTAACAGAATATCAATGTTTTGTTACAGATTGCTGTGTATGTATCATCATACTAACAGAATATCAATGTTTTGTTACAGATTGCTGTCTATGTATCATCATTGTACTAACAGAATATCAATGTTTTGTTACAGATTGCTGTGTATGTATCATCATTGTACTAACAGAATATCAATGTTTTGTTACAGATTGCTGTGTATGTATCATCATTGTACTAACAGAATATCAATGTTTTGTTACAGATTGCTGTGTATGTATCATCATTGTACTAACAGAATATCAATGTTTTGTTACAGATTGCTGTGTATGTATCATCATTGTACTAACAGAATATCAATGTTTTGTTACAGATTGCTGTGTATGTATCATCATTGTACTAACAGAATATCAATGTCTTGTTACAGATTGCTGTGTATGTATCATCATACTAACAGAATATCAGTGTTTTGTTACAGATTGCTGTGTCTGTATCATCATTGTACTAACAGAATATCAGTGTTTTGTTACAGATTGCTGTGTATGTATCATCATTGTACTAACAGAATATCAGTGTTTTGTTACATATTGCTGTGTATGTATCATCAGCATACTAACAGAATATCAGTGTTTTGTTACAGATTGCTGAGTATGTATCATCAGCATACTAACAGAATATCAGTGTTTTGTTACAGATTGCTGAGTATGTATCATCAGCATACTAACAGAATATCAGTGTTTTGTTACAGATTGCTGTGTATGTATCATCAGCATACTAACAGAATATCAGTGTTTTGTTACAGATTGCTGAGTATGTATCATCAGCATACTAACAGAATATCAATGTTTTGTTACAGATTGCTGTGTATGTATCATCAGCATACTAACAGAATATCAGTGTTTTGTTACAGATTGCTGAGTATGTATCATCAGCATACTAACAGAATATCAGTGTTTTGTTACAGATTGCTGAGTATGTATCATCATCGTACTAACAGAATATCAGTGTTTTGTTACAGATTGCTGTGTATGTATCATCATTATACTAACAGAATATCAGTGTTTTGTTACAGATTGCTGAGTATGTATCATCATCGTACTAACAGAATATCAGTGTTTTGTTACAGATTGCTGTGTGTGTATCATCAATGTACTAACAGAATATCAGTGTTTTGTTACAGATTGCTGAGTATGTATCATCATCGTACTAACAGAATATCAGTGGTTTATTACAGATTGCTGTGTCTGTATCATCATTGTACTAACAGAATATCAGTGTTTTGTTACAGATTGCTGTATATGTATCATCAGCATACTAACAGAATATCAGTGTTTTGTTACAGATTGCTGAGTATGTATCATCATCGTACTAACAGAATATCAGTGGTTTATTACAGATTGCTGTGTATGTATCATCATGGTACTAACAGAATATCAGTGTTTTGTTACAGATTGCTGTGTATGTATCATCAGCGTACTAACAGAATATCAATGTTTTGTTACAGATTGCTGTGTATGTATCATCAGCATACTAACAGAATATCAGTGTTTAGTTACAGATTGCTGTGTATGTATCATCATTGTACTAACAGAATATCAGTGTTTTGTTACAGATTGTTGTGTATGTATCATCATTGTACTAACAGAATATCAATGTTTTGTTACAGATTGCTGTGTATGTATCATCATTGTACTAACAGAATATCAATGTTTTGTTACAGATTGCTGTGTATGTATCATCATTGTACTAACAGAATATCAGTGTTTTGTTACAGATTGCTGTGTATGTATCATCATTGTACTAACAGAATATCAGTGTTTTGTTACAGATTGCTGTGTATGTATCATCATTGTACTAACAGAATATCAGTGTTTTGTTACAGATTGCTGTGTATGTATCATCATTGTACTAACAGAATATCAATGTTTTGTTACAGATTGCTGTGTATGTATCATCAGCGTACTAACAGAATATCAGTGTTTTGTTACAAATTGCTGTGTATGTATCATCGGCGTGCTAACAGAATATCAGTTATTAGTTACAGATTGCTGTATATGAATCATCGGCATACTAAGCGAATATCAGTGTTTTGTTACAGATAGCTGTGTATGTATCATCATTGTACTAACGGAATATCAGTGTTTTGTTACAGATTGCTGTATATGTATCATCGGCATACTAAGAGAATATCAGTGTTTTGTTACAGATAGCTGTGTATGTATCATCATTGTACTAACAGAATATCAATGTTTTGTTACAGATTGCTGTGTATGTATCATCAGCGTACTAACAGAATATCAATGTTTTGTTACAGATTGCTGTGTATGTATCATCAGCGTACTAACAGAATATCAGTGTTTTGTTACAAATTGCTGTGTATGTATCATCGGCGTGCTAACAGAATATCAGTTATTAGTTACAGATTGCTGTATATGTATCATCGGCATACTAAGAGAATATCAGTGTTTTGTTACAGATAGCTGTGTATGTATCATCATTGTACTAACGGAATATTAATGTTTTGTTACAGATAGCTGTGTACGTATCATCATCATACTAACAGAATATCAATGTTTTGTTACAGATTGCTGTGTATGTATCATCATCGTACTAACAGAATATCAGTGTTTTGTTACACATTGCTGAGTATGTATCATCATCGTACTAACAGAATATCAGTGTTTTGTTACAAATTGCTGAGTATGTATCATCATCGTACTAACAGAATATCAGTGTTTTGTTACAGATTGCTGAGTATGTATCATCATCGTACTAACAGAATATCAGTGTTTTGTTACAGATTGCTGAGTATGTATCATCATCGTACTAACAGAATATCAGTGTTTTGTTACAGATTGCTGAGTATGTATCATCATCGTACTAACAGAATATCAGCGTTTTGTTACAGATTGCTATGTATGTATCATCATCGTACTAACAGAATATCAATGTTTTGTTACAGATTGCTGAGTATGTATCATCATCGTACTAACAGAATATCAGTGTTTTGTTACAGATTGCTATGTATGTATCATCATCGTACTAACAGAATATCAATGTTTTGTTACAGATTGCTGAGTATGTATCATCATCGTACTAACAGAATATCAGTGTTTTGTTACAGATTGCTATGTATGTATCATCATTGTACTAACAGAATATCAATGTTTTGTTACAGATTGCTGTGTCTGTATCATCATCGTACTAACAGAATATCAGTGTTTTGTTACAGATTGTTGTGTATGTATCATCATCATACTAACAGAATATCAGTGTTTTGTTACAGATTGCTGTGTATGTATCATCATACTAACGGAATATCAATGTTTTGTTACAGATTGCTATGTATGTATCATCATTGTACTAACAGAATATCAGTGTTTTGTTACAGATTGCTATGTATGTATCATCATCGTACTAACAGAATATCAGTGTTTTGTTACAGATTGCTATGTATGTATCATCATTGTACTAACAGAATATCAGTGTTTTGTTACAGATTGCTGAGTATGTATCATCATCGTACTAACAGAATATCAATGTTTTGTTACAGATTGCTGAGTATGTATCATCATTGTACTAACAGAATATCAATGTTTTGTTACAGATTGCTATGTATGTATCATCATCGTACTAACAGAATATCAGTGTTTTGTTACAGATTGCTGAGTATGTATCATCATCGTACTAACAGAATATCAATGTTTTGTTACAGATTGCTGAGTATGTATCATCATCGTACTAACAGAATATCAGTGTTTTGTTACAGATTGCTATGTATGTATCATCATTGTACTAACAGAATATCAGTGTTTTGTTACAGATTGCTGAGTATGTATCATCATCGTACTAACAGAATATCAATGTTTTGTTACAGATTGCTGTGTCTGTATCATCATTGTACTAACAGAATATCAATGTTTTGTTACAGATTGCTGTGTCTGTATCATCATTGTACTAACAGAATATCAGTGTTTTGTTACAGATTGCTGTGTATGTATCATCATTGTACTAACAGAATATCAATGTTTTGTTACAGATTGCTGTGTCTGTATCATCATAGTACTAACAGAATATCAGTGTTTTGTTACAGATTGCTGTGTATGTATCATCATTGTACTAACAGAATATCAGTGTTTTGTTACAGATTGCTGTGTATGTATCTTCATTGTACTAACAGAATATCAATGTTTTGTTACAGATTGCTGTGTATGTATCATCATACTAACAGAATATCAATGTTTTGTTACAGATTGCTGTCTATGTATCATCATTGTACTAACAGAATATCAATGTTTTGTTACAGATTGCTGTGTATGTATCATCATTGTACTAACAGAATATCAATGTTTTGTTACAGATTGCTGTGTATGTATCATCATTGTACTAACAGAATATCAATGTTTTGTTACAGATTGCTGTGTATGTATCATCATTGTACTAACAGAATATCAATGTTTTGTTACAGATTGCTGTGTATGTATCATCATTGTACTAACAGAATATCAATGTTTTGTTACAGATTGCTGTGTATGTATCATCATTGTACTAACAGAATATCAATGTTTTGTTACAGATTGCTGTGTATGTATCATCATACTAACAGAATATCAATGTTTTGTTACAGATTGCTGTGTATGTATCATCATTGTACTAACAGAATATCAATGTTTTGTTACAGATTGCTGTGTATGTATCATCATACTAACAGAATATCAATGTTTTGTTACAGATTGCTGTGTATGTATCATCATTGTACTAACAGAATATCAATGTTTTGTTACAGATTGCTGTGTATGTATCATCATACTAACAGAATATCAATGTTTTGTTACAGATTGCTGTCTATGTATCATCATTGTACTAACAGAATATCAATGTTTTGTTACAGATTGCTGTGTATGTATCATCATTGTACTAACAGAATATCAATGTTTTGTTACAGATTGCTGTGTCTGTATCATCATAGTACTAACAGAATATCAGTGTTTTGTTACAGATTGCTGTGTATGTATCATCATTGTACTAACAGAATATCAGTGTTTTGTTACAGATTGCTGTGTATGTATCTTCATTGTACTAACAGAATATCAATGTTTTGTTACAGATTGCTGTGTATGTATCATCATTGTACTAACAGAATATCAATGTTTTGTTACAGATTGCTGTGTATGTATCATCATTGTACTAACAGAATATCAATGTTTTGTTACAGATTGCTGTGTATGTATCATCATTGTACTAACAGAATATCAATGTTTTGTTACAGATTGCTGTGTATGTATCATCATTGTACTAACAGAATATCAATGTTTTGTTACAGATTGCTGTGTATGTATCATCATTGTACTAACAGAATATCAATGTTTTGTTACAGATTGCTGTGTATGTATCATCATACTAACAGAATATCAATGTTTTGTTACAGATTGCTGTGTCTGTATCATCATAGTACTAACAGAATATCAGTGTTTTGTTACAGATTGCTGTGTATGTATCATCATTGTACTAACAGAATATCAGTGTTTTGTTACAGATTGCTGTGTATGTATCTTCATTGTACTAACAGAATATCAATGTTTTGTTACAGATTGCTGTGTATGTATCATCATTGTACTAACAGAATATCAATGTTTTGTTACAGATTGCTGTGTATGTATCATCATTGTACTAACAGAATATCAATGTTTTGTTACAGATTGCTGTGTATGTATCATCATACTAACAGAATATCAATGTTTTGTTACAGATTGCTGTCTATGTATCATCATTGTACTAACAGAATATCAATGTTTTGTTACAGATTGCTGTGTATGTATCATCATTGTACTAACAGAATATCAATGTTTTGTTACAGATTGCTGTGTATGTATCATCATTGTACTAACAGAATATCAATGTTTTGTTACAGATTGCTGTGTATGTATCATCATTGTACTAACAGAATATCAATGTTTTGTTACAGATTGCTGTGTATGTATCATCATTGTACTAACAGAATATCAATGTTTTGTTACAGATTGCTGTGTATGTATCATCATTGTACTAACAGAATATCAATGTTTTGTTACAGATTGCTGTGTATGTATCATCATACTAACAGAATATCAGTGTTTTGTTACAGATTGCTGTGTCTGTATCATCATTGTACTAACAGAATATCAGTGTTTTGTTACAGATTGCTGTGTATGTATCATCATTGTACTAACAGAATATCAGTGTTTTGTTACAGATTGCTGTGTATGTATCATCATTGTACTAACAGAATATCAATGTTTTGTTACAGATTGCTGTGTATGTATCATCATACTAACAGAATATCAGTGTTTTGTTACAGATTGCTGTGTATGTATCATCATTGTACTAACAGAATATCAGTGTTTTGTTACAGATTGCTGTGTATGTATCATCAGCATACTAACAGAATATCAGTGTTTTGTTACAGATTGCTGAGTATGTATCATCAGCATACTAACAGAATATCAGTGTTTTGTTACAGATTGCTGTGTATGTATCATCATTGTACTAACAGAATATCAGTGTTTTGTTACATATTGCTGTGTATGTATCATCAGCATACTAACAGAATATCAGTGTTTTGTTACAGATTGCTGAGTATGTATCATCAGCATACTAACAGAATATCAGTGTTTTGTTACAGATTGCTGAGTATGTATCATCAGCATACTAACAGAATATCAGTGTTTTGTTACAGATTGCTGTGTATGTATCATCAGCATACTAACAGAATATCAGTGTTTTGTTACAGATTGCTGAGTATGTATCATCAGCATACTAACAGAATATCAATGTTTTGTTACAGATTGCTGTGTATGTATCATCAGCATACTAACAGAATATCAGTGTTTTGTTACAGATTGCTGAGTATGTATCATCAGCATACTAACAGAATATCAGTGTTTTGTTACAGATTGCTGAGTATGTATCTTCATCGTACTAACAGAATATCAGTGTTTTGTTACAGATTGCTGTGTATGTATCATCATTATACTAACAGAATATCAGTGTTTTGTTACAGATTGCTGAGTATGTATCATCATCGTACTAACAGAATATCAGTGTTTTGTTACAGATTGCTGTGTGTGTATCATCAATGTACTAACAGAATATCAGTGTTTTGTTACAGATTGCTGAGTATGTATCATCATCGTACTAACAGAATATCAGTGGTTTATTACAGATTGCTGTGTCTGTATCATCATTGTACTAACAGAATATCAGTGTTTTGTTACAGATTGCTGTATATGTATCATCAGCATACTAACAGAATATCAGTGTTTTGTTACAGATTGCTGAGTATGTATCATCATCGTACTAACAGAATATCAGTGGTTTATTACAGATTGCTGTGTATGTATCATCATGGTACTAACAGAATATCAGTGTTTTGTTACAGATTGCTGTGTATGTATCATCAGCGTACTAACAGAATATCAATGTTTTGTTACAGATTGCTGTGTATGTATCATCAGCATACTAACAGAATATCAGTGTTTAGTTACAGATTGCTGTGTATGTATCATCATTGTACTAACAGAATATCAGTGTTTTGTTACAGATTGTTGTGTATGTATCATCATTGTACTAACAGAATATCAATGTTTTGTTACAGATTGCTGTGTATGTATCATCATTGTACTAACAGAATATCAATGTTTTGTTACAGATTGCTGTGTATGTATCATCATTGTACTAACAGAATATCAGTGTTTTGTTACAGATTGCTGTGTATGTATCATCATTGTACTAACAGAATATCAGTGTTTTGTTACAGATTGCTGTGTATGTATCATCATTGTACTAACAGAATATCAGTGTTTTGTTACAGATTGCTGTGTATGTATCATCATTGTACTAACAGAATATCAATGTTTTGTTACAGATTGCTGTGTATGTATCATCAGCGTACTAACAGAATATCAGTGTTTTGTTACAAATTGCTGTGTATGTATCATCGGCGTGCTAACAGAATATCAGTTATTAGTTACAGATTGCTGTATATGAATCATCGGCATACTAAGAGAATATCAGTGTTTTGTTACAGATAGCTGTGTATGTATCATCATTGTACTAACGGAATATCAGTGTTTTGTTACAGATTGCTGTATATGTATCATCGGCATACTAAGAGAATATCAGTGTTTTGTTACAGATAGCTGTGTATGTATCATCATTGTACTAACAGAATATCAATGTTTTGTTACAGATTGCTGTGTATGTATCATCAGCGTACTAACAGAATATCAATGTTTTGTTACAGATTGCTGTGTATGTATCATCAGCGTACTAACAGAATATCAGTGTTTTGTTACAAATTGCTGTGTATGTATCATCGGCGTGCTAACAGAATATCAGTTATTAGTTACAGATTGCTGTATATGTATCATCGGCATACTAAGAGAATATCAGTGTTTTGTTACAGATAGCTGTGTATGTATCATCATTGTACTAACAGAATATCAATGTTTTGTTACAGATTGCTGTGTATGTATCATCAGCGTACTAACAGAATATCAATGTTTTGTTACAGATTCCTGAGTAAGTATCATCATCGTACTAACAGAATATCAGTGTTTTGTTACAGATTGCTGAGTATGTATCATCATCGTACTAACAGAATATCAGTGTTTTGTTACAGATTGCTGAGTATGTATCATCATCGTACTAACAGAATATCAGTGTTTTGTTACAGATTGCTGAGTATGTATCATCATCGTACTAACAGAATATCAGTGTTTTGTTACAGATTGCTATGTATGTATCATCATCGTACTAACAGAATATCAATGTTTTGTTACAGATTGCTGAGTATGTATCATCATCGTACTAACAGAATATCAGTGTTTTGTTACAGATTGCTATGTATGTATCATCATCGTACTAACAGAATATCAATGTTTTGTTACAGATTGCTGAGTATGTATCATCATCGTACTAACAGAATATCAGTGTTTTGTTACAGATTGCTATGTATGTATCATCATTGTACTAACAGAATATCAATGTTTTGTTACAGATTGCTGTGTCTGTATCATCATCGTACTAACAGAATATCAGTGTTTTGTTACAGATTGTTGTGTATGTATCATCATCATACTAACAGAATATCAGTGTTTTGTTACAGATTGCTGTGTATGTATCATCATACTAACGGAATATCAATGTTTTGTTACAGATTGCTATGTATGTATCATCATTGTACTAACAGAATATCAGTGTTTTGTTACAGATTGCTATGTATGTATCATAATCGTACTAACAGAATATCAGTGTTTTGTTACAGATTGCTATGTATGTATCATCATTGTACTAACAGAATATCAGTGTTCTGTTACAGATTGCTGAGTATGTATCATTATCGTACTAACAGAATATCAATGTTTTGTTACAGATTGCTGAGTATGTATCATCATTGTACTAACAGAATATCAATGTTTTGTTACAGATTGCTATGTATGTATCATCATCGTACTAACAGAATATCAGTGTTTTGTTACAGATTGCTGAGTATGTATCATCATCGTACTAACAGAATATCAGTGTTTTGTTACAGATTGCTATGTATGTATCATCATTGTACTAACAGAATATCAGTGTTTTGTTACAGATTGCTGAGTATGTATCATCATCGTACTAACAGAATATCAATGTTTTGTTACAGATTGCTGTGTCTGTATCATCATTGTACTAACGGAATATCAATGTTTTGTTACAGATTGCTGTGTCTGTATCATCATTGTACTAACAGAATATCAGTGTTTTGTTACAGATTGCTGTGTATGTAACATCATTGTACTAACAGAATATCAATGTTTTGTTACAGATTGCTGTGTCTGTATCATCATAGTACTAACAGAATATCAGTGTTTTGTTACAGATTGCTGTGTATGTATCATCATTGTACTAACAGAATATCAGTGTTTTGTTACAGATTGCTGTGTATGTATCTTCATTGTACTAACAGAATATCAATGTTTTGTTACAGATTGCTGTGTATGTATCATCATTGTACTAACAGAATATCAATGTTTTGTTACAGATTGCTGTGTATGTATCATCATTGTACTAACAGAATATCAATGTTTTGTTACAGATTGCTGTGTATGTATCATCATACTAACAGAATATCAATGTTTTGTTACAGATTGCTGTCTATGTATCATCATTGTACTAACAGAATATCAATGTTTTGTTACAGATTGCTGTGTATGTATCATCATTGTACTAACAGAATATCAATGTTTTGTTACAGATTGCTGTGTATGTATCATCATTGTACTAACAGAATATCAATGTTTTGTTACAGATTGCTGTGTATGTATCATCATTGTACTAACAGAATATCAATGTTTTGTTACAGATTGCTGTGTATGTATCATCATTGTACTAACAGAATATCAATGTTTTGTTACAGATTGCTGTGTATGTATCATCATTGTACTAACAGAATATCAATGTTTTGTTACAGATTGCTGTGTATGTATCATCATACTAACAGAATATCAATGTTTTGTTACAGATTGCTGTGTATGTATCATCATTGTACTAACAGAATATCAATGTTTTGTTACAGATTGCTGTGTATGTATCATCATACTAACAGAATATCAATGTTTTGTTACAGATTGCTGTCTATGTATCATCATTGTACTAACAGAATATCAATGTTTTGTTACAGATTGCTGTGTATGTATCATCATTGTACTAACAGAATATCAATGTTTTGTTACAGATTGCTGTGTCTGTATCATTATAGTACTAACAGAATATCAGTGTTTTGTTACAGATTGCTGTGTATGTATCATCATTGTACTAACAGAATATCAGTGTTTTGTTACAGATTGCTGTGTATGTATCTTCATTGTACTAACAGAATATCAATGTTTTGTTACAGATTGCTGTGTATGTATCATCATTGTACTAACAGAATATCAATGTTTTGTTACAGATTGCTGTGTATGTATCATCATTGTACTAACAGAATATCAATGTTTTGTTACAGATTGCTGTGTATGTATCATCATACTAACAGAATATCAATGTTTTGTTACAGATTGCTGTGTTTGTATTATCATTGTACTAACAGAATATCAATGTTTTGTTACAGATTGCTGTGTATGTATCATCATTGTACTAACAGAATATCAATGTTTTGTTACAGATTGCTGTGTATGTATCATCATACTAACAGAATATCAATGTTTTGTTACAGATTGCTGTGTCTGTATCATCATAGTACTAACAGAATATCAGTGTTTTGTTACAGATTGCTGTGTATGTATCATCATTGTACTAACAGAATATCAGTGTTTTGTTACAGATTGCTGTGTATGTATCTTCATTGTACTAACAGAATATCAATGTTTTGTTACAGATTGCTGTGTATGTATCATCATTGTACTAACAGAATATCAATGTTTTGTTACAGATTGCTGTGTATGTATCATCATTGTACTAACAGAATATCAATGTTTTGTTACAGATTGCTGTGTATGTATCATCATTGTACTAACAGAATATCAATGTTTTGTTACAGATTGCTGTGTATGTATCATCATACTAACAGAATATCAGTGTTTTGTTACAGATTGCTGTGTCTGTATCATCATTGTACTAACAGAATATCAGTGTTTTGTTACAGATTGCTGTGTATGTATCATCATTGTACTAACAGAATATCAATGTTTTGTTACAGATTGCTGTGTATGTATCATCATTGTAATAACAGAATATCAATGTTTTGTTACAGATTGCTGTGTATGTATCATCATCATACTAACAGAATATCAATGTTTTGTTACAGATTGCTGTGTATGTATCATCATTGTACTAACAGAATATCAATGTTTTGTTACAGATTGCTGTGTATGTATCATCATTGTACTAACAGAATATCAATGTTTTGTTACAGATTGCTGTGTATGTATCATCATACTAACAGAATATCAATGTTTTGTTACAGATTGCTGTCTATGTATCATCATTGTACTAACAGAATATCAATGTTTTGTTACAGATTGCTGTGTATGTATCATCATTGTACTAACAGAATATCAATGTTTTGTTACAGATTGCTGAGTATGTATCATCATTGTACTAACAGAATATCAGTGTTTTGTTACAGATTGCTGAGTATGTATCATCATTGTACTAACAGAATATCAATGTTTTGTTACAGATTGCTGTGTCTGTATCATCATTGTACTAACAGAATATCAGTGTTTTGTTACAGATTGCTGAGTATGTATCATCATTGTACTAACAGAATATCAATGTTTTGTTACAGATTGCTGTGTCTGTATCATCATTGTACTAACAGAATATCAGTGTTTTGTTACAGATGGCTGTGTATGTATCATCATTGTACTAACAGAATATCAATGTTTTGTTACAGATTGCTGTGTATGTATCATCATTGTACTAACAGAATATCAATGTTTTGTTACAGATTGCTGTGTATGTATCATCATCATACTAACAGAATATCAATGTTTTGTTACAGATTGCTGTGTATGTATCATCATTGTACTAACAGAATATCAATGTTTTGTTACAGATTGCTGTGTATGTATCATCAGCGTACTAACAGAATATCAGTGTTTTGTTACAAATTGCTGTGTATGTATCATCGGCGTGCTAACAGAATATCAGTTATTAGTTACAGATTGCTGTATATGAATCATCGGCATACTAAGAGAATATCAGTGTTTTGTTACAGATAGCTGTGTATGTATCATCATTGTACTAACGGAATATCAGTGTTTTGTTACAGATTGCTGTATATGTATCATCGGCATACTAAGAGAATATCAGTGTTTTGTTACAGATAGCTGTGTATGTATCATCATTGTACTAACAGAATATCAATGTTTTGTTACAGATTGCTGTGTATGTATCATCAGCGTACTAACAGAATATCAATGTTTTGTTACAGATTGCTGTGTATGTATCATCAGCGTACTAACAGAATATCAGTGTTTTGTTACAAATTGCTGTGTATGTATCATCGGCGTGCTAACAGAATATCAGTTATTAGTTACAGATTGCTGTATATGTATCATCGGCATACTAAGAGAATATCAGTGTTTTGTTACAGATAGCTGTGTATGTATCATCATTGTACTAACAGAATATCAATGTTTTGTTACAGATTGCTGTGTATGTATCATCAGCGTACTAACAGAATATCAATGTTTTGTTACAGATTCCTGAGTATGTATCATCATCGTACTAACAGAATATCAGTGTTTTGTTACAGATTGCTGAGTATGTATCATCATCGTACTAACAGAATATCAGTGTTTTGTTACAGATTGCTGAGTATGTATCATCATCGTACTAACAGAATATCAGTGTTTTGTTACAGATTGCTGAGTATGTATCATCATCGTACTAACAGAATATCAGTGTTTTGTTACAGATTGCTATGTATGTATCATCATCGTACTAACAGAATATCAATGTTTTGTTACAGATTGCTGAGTATGTATCATCATCGTACTAACAGAATATCAGTGTTTTGTTACAGATTGCTATGTATGTATCATCATCGTACTAACAGAATATCAATGTTTTGTTACAGATTGCTGAGTATGTATCATCATCGTACTAACAGAATATCAGTGTTTTGTTACAGATTGCTATGTATGTATCATCATTGTACTAACAGAATATCAATGTTTTGTTACAGATTGCTGTGTCTGTATCATCATCGTACTAACAGAATATCAGTGTTTTGTTACAGATTGTTGTGTATGTATCATCATCATACTAACAGAATATCAGTGTTTTGTTACAGATTGCTGTGTATGTATCATCATACTAACGGAATATCAATGTTTTGTTACAGATTGCTATGTATGTATCATCATTGTACTAACAGAATATCAGTGTTTTGTTACAGATTGCTATGTATGTATCATCATCGTACTAACAGAATATCAATGTTTTGTTACAGATTGCTGAGTATGTATCATCATCGTACTAACAGAATATCAGTGTTTTGTTACAGATTGCTATGTATGTATCATCATTGTACTAACAGAATATCAATGTTTTGTTACAGATTGCTGTGTATGTATCATCAGCGTACTAACAGAATATCAATGTTTTGTTACAGATTGCTGTGTATGTATCATCAGCGTACTAACAGAATATCAGTGTTTTGTTACAAATTGCTGTGTATGTATCATCGGCGTGCTAACAGAATATCAGTTATTAGTTACAGATTGCTGTATATGTATCATCGGCATACTAAGAGAATATCAGTGTTTTGTTACAGATAGCTGTGTATGTATCATCATTGTACTAACAGAATATCAATGTTTTGTTACAGATTGCTGTGTATGTATCATCAGCGTACTAACAGAATATCAATGTTTTGTTACAGATTCCTGAGTATGTATCATCATCGTACTAACAGAATATCAGTGTTTTGTTACAGATTGCTGAGTATGTATCATCATCGTACTAACAGAATATCAGTGTTTTGTTACAGATTGCTGAGTATGTATCATCATCGTACTAACAGAATATCAGTGTTTTGTTACAGATTGCTGAGTATGTATCATCATCGTACTAACAGAATATCAGTGTTTTGTTACAGATTGCTATGTATGTATCATCATCGTACTAACAGAATATCAATGTTTTGTTACAGATTGCTGAGTATGTATCATCATCGTACTAACAGAATATCAGTGTTTTGTTACAGATTGCTATGTATGTATCATCATCGTACTAACAGAATATCAATGTTTTGTTACAGATTGCTGAGTATGTATCATCATCGTACTAACAGAATATCAGTGTTTTGTTACAGATTGCTATGTATGTATCATCATTGTACTAACAGAATATCAATGTTTTGTTACAGATTGCTGTGTCTGTATCATCATCGTACTAACAGAATATCAGTGTTTTGTTACAGATTGTTGTGTATGTATCATCATCATACTAACAGAATATCAGTGTTTTGTTACAGATTGCTGTGTATGTATCATCATACTAACGGAATATCAATGTTTTGTTACAGATTGCTATGTATGTATCATCATCGTACTAACAGAATATCAATGTTTTGTTACAGATTGCTGTGTCTGTATCATCATTGTACTAACGGAATATCAATGTTTTGTTACAGATTGCTGTGTCTGTATCATCATTGTACTAACAGAATATCAGTGTTTTGTTACAGATTGCTGTGTATGTAACATCATTGTACTAACAGAATATCAATGTTTTGTTACAGATTGCTGTGTATGTAACATCATTGTACTAACAGAATATCAATGTTTTGTTACAGATTGCTGTGTCTGTATCATCATAGTACTAACAGAATATCAGTGTTTTGTTACAGATTGCTGTGTATGTATCATCATTGTACTAACAGAATATCAGTGTTTTGTTACAGATTGCTGTGTATGTATCTTCATTGTACTAACAGAATATCAATGTTTTGTTACAGATTGCTGTGTATGTATCATCATCATACTAACAGAATATCAATGTTTTGTTACAGATTGCTGTGTCTGTATCATCATAGTACTAACAGAATATCAGTGTTTTGTTACAGATTGCTGTGTATGTATCATCATTGTACTAACAGAATATCAGTGTTGTGTTACAGATTGCTGTGTATGTATCTTCATTGTACTAACAGAATATCAATGTTTTGTTACAGATTGCTGTGTATGTATCATCATTGTACTAACAGAATATCAATGTTTTGTTACAGATTGCTGTGTATGTATCATCATTGTACTAACAGAATATCAGTGTTTTGTTACAGATTGCTGTGTATGTATCTTCATTGTACTAACAGAATATCAATGTTTTGTTACAGATTGCTGTGTATGTATCATCATTGTACTAACAGAATATCAGTGTTTTGTTACAGATTGCTGTGTCTGTATCATAATTGTACTAACAGAATATCAATGTTTTGTTACAGATTGCTGTGTATGTATCATCATTGTACTAACAGAATATCAATGTTTTGTTACAGATTGCTGTGTATGTATCATCATTGTACTAACAGAATATCAATGTTTTGTTACAGATTGCTGTGTATGTATCATCATTGTACTAACAGAATATCAATGTTTTGTTACAGATTGCTGTGTATGTATCATCATTGTACTAACAGAATATCAATGTTTTGTTACAGATTGCTGTGTATGTATCATCATACTAACAGAATATCAGTGTTTTGTTACAGATTGCTGTGTCTGTATCATCATTGTACTAACAGAATATCAGTGTTTTGTTACAGATTGCTGTGTATGTATCATCATTGTACTAACAGAATATCAATGTTTTGTTACAGATTGCTGTGTATGTATCATCATTGTACTAACAGAATATCAATGTTTTGTTACAGATTGCTGTGTATGTATCATCATCATACTAACAGAATATCAATGTTTTGTTACAGATTGCTGTGTATGTATCATCATTGTACTAACAGAATATCAATGTTTTGTTACAGATTGCTGTGTATGTATCATCATTGTACTAACAGAATATCAATGTTTTGTTACAGATTGCTGTGTATGTATCATCATACTAACAGAATATCAATGTTTTGTTACAGATTGCTGTCTATGTATCATCATTGTACTAACAGAATATCAATGTTTTGTTACAGATTGCTGTGTATGTATCATCATTGTACTAACAGAATATCAATGTTTTGTTACAGATTGCTGAGTATGTATCATCATTGTACTAACAGAATATCAGTGTTTTGTTACAGATTGCTGAGTATGTATCATCATTGTACTAACAGAATATCAATGTTTTGTTACAGATTGCTGTGTCTGTATCATCATTGTACTAACAGAATATCAGTGTTTTGTTACAGATTGCTGAGTATGTATCATCATTGTACTAACAGAATATCAATGTTTTGTTACAGATTGCTGTGTCTGTATCATCATTGTACTAACAGAATATCAGTGTTTTGTTACAGATGGCTGTGTATGTATCATCATTGTACTAACAGAATATCAATGTTTTGTTACAGATTGCTGTGTATGTATCATCATTGTACTAACAGAATATCAATGTTTTGTTACAGATTGCTGTGTATGTATCATCATCATACTAACAGAATATCAATGTTTTGTTACAGATTGCTGTGTATGTATCATCATTGTACTAACAGAATATCAATGTTTTGTTACAGATTGCTGTGTATGTATCATCATTGTACTAACAGAATATCAATGTTTTGTTACAGATTGCTGTGTATGTATCATCATACTAACAGAATATCAATGTTTTGTTACAGATTGCTGTCTATGTATCATCATTGTACTAACAGAATATCAATGTTTTGTTACAGATTGCTGTGTATGTATAATCATTGTACTAACAGAATATCAATGTTTTGTTACAGATTGCTGTGTATGTATCATCATTGTACTAACAGAATATCAATGTTTTGTTACAGATTGCTGTGTATGTATCATCATACTAACAGAATATCAATGTTTTGTTACAGATAGCTGTGTATGTATCATCATACTAACAGAATATCAGTGTTTTGTTACAGATTGCTGTGTATGTATCATCATACTAACAGAATATCAATGTTTTGTTACAGATTGCTGTGTATGTATCATCATTGTACTAACAGAATATCAATGTTTTGTTACAGATTGCTGTGTATGTATCATCATACTAACAGAATATCAGTGTTTTGTTACAGATTGCTGTGTATGTATCATCATTGTACTAACAGAATATCAGTGTTTTGTTACAGATTGCTGTGTATGTATCATCATTGTACTAACAGAATATCAATGTTTTGTTACAGATTGCTGTGTATGTATCATCATACTAACAGAATATCAGTGTTTTGTTACAGATTGCTGTGTATGTATCATCATTGTACTAACAGAATATCAGTGTTTTGTTACAGATTGCTGTGTATGTATCATCAGCGTACTAACAGAATATCAGTGTTTTGTTACAGATTGCTGTGTATGTATCATCATTGTACTAACAGAATATCAGTGTTTTGTTACAGATTGCTGTGTATGTATCATCAGCGTACTAACAGAATATCAGTGTTTTGTTACAGATTGCTGTATATGTATCATCACCATACTAACAGTGTATCAAAGTTTTGTTACAGATTGCTGTATATGCATCATCGTTGTACAAACAGGCTATCAAGGTTTAGTTACCGATTGCTGTATATGTATCATCACTATAGTAACAGAATATCAGTGATTTGTTACAGATTGCTGTATATGTATCATCATTGTACAAACAGAATATCAGTGTTTTGTTACAGATTGCTGTATATGTATCATCATTGTACTAACAGAATATCAATGTTTTGTTACAGATAGCTGTGTATGTATCATCATCGTATTAACAGAATATCAGTGTTTTGTTACAGATTGCTCTATATGTATCATCGGCGTGCTAACACAATATCAGTTATTAGTTACAGATTGCTGTATATGTATCATCGGCATACTAAGAGAATATCAGTGTTTTTGTTACAGATAGCTGTGTATGTATCATCATTGTACTAACAGAATATCAGTGTTTTGTTACAGATTGCTGTGTATGTATCATCATTGTACTAACAGGATATCAGTGTTTTGTTACAGATTGCTGTGTATGTATCATCATTGTACTAACAGAATATCAGTGTTTTGTTACAGATTGCTGTGTATGTATCATCATTGTACTAACAGAATATCAATGTTTTGTTACAGATTGCTGTGTCTGTATCATCATTGTACTAACAGAATATCAGTGTTTTGTTACAGATTGCTGTGTCTGTATCATCATTGTACTAACAGAATATCGGTGTTTTGTTACAGATTGCTGTGTCTGTATCATCATTGTACTAACAGAATATCAGTATTTTGTTACAGATTGCTGTGTCTGTATCATCATTGTACTAACAGAATATCAGTGTTTTGTTACAGATTGCTGTGTATGTATCTTCATTGTACTAACAGAATATCAATGTTTTGTTACAGATTGCTGTGTATGTATCATCATTGTACTAACAGAATATCAGTGTTTTGTTACAGATTGCTATGTATGTATCATCATTGTACTAACAGAATATCAATGTTTTGTTACAGATTGCTGTGTCTGTATCATCATCGTACTAACAGAATATCAGTGTTTTGTTACAGATTGTTGTGTATGTATCATCATCATACTAACAGAATATCAGTGTTTTGTTACAGATTGCTGTGTATGTATCATCATACTAACGGAATATCAATGTTTTGTTACAGATTGCTATGTATGTATCATCATTGTACTAACAGAATATCAGTGTTTTGTTACAGATTGCTATGTATGTATCATAATCGTACTAACAGAATATCAGTGTTTTGTTACAGATTGCTATGTATGTATCATCATTGTACTAACAGAATATCAGTGTTCTGTTACAGATTGCTGAGTATGTATCATTATCGTACTAACAGAATATCAATGTTTTGTTACAGATTGCTGAGTATGTATCATCATTGTACTAACAGAATATCAATGTTTTGTTACAGATTGCTATGTATGTATCATCATCGTACTAACAGAATATCAGTGTTTTGTTACAGATTGCTGAGTATGTATCATCATCGTACTAACAGAATATCAGTGTTTTGTTACAGATTGCTATGTATGTATCATCATTGTACTAACAGAATATCAGTGTTTTGTTACAGATTGCTGAGTATGTATCATCATCGTACTAACAGAATATCAATGTTTTGTTACAGATTGCTGTGTCTGTATCATCATTGTACTAACGGAATATCAATGTTTTGTTACAGATTGCTGTGTCTGTATCATCATTGTACTAACAGAATATCAGTGTTTTGTTACAGATTGCTGTGTATGTAACATCATTGTACTAACAGAATATCAATGTTTTGTTACAGATTGCTGTGTCTGTATCATCATAGTACTAACAGAATATCAGTGTTTTGTTACAGATTGCTGTGTATGTATCATCATTGTACTAACAGAATATCAGTGTTTTGTTACAGATTGCTGTGTATGTATCTTCATTGTACTAACAGAATATCAATGTTTTGTTACAGATTGCTGTGTATGTATCATCATTGTACTAACAGAATATCAATGTTTTGTTACAGATTGCTGTGTATGTATCATCATTGTACTAACAGAATATCAATGTTTTGTTACAGATTGCTGTGTATGTATCATCATACTAACAGAATATCAATGTTTTGTTACAGATTGCTGTCTATGTATCATCATTGTACTAACAGAATATCAATGTTTTGTTACAGATTGCTGTGTATGTATCATCATTGTACTAACAGAATATCAATGTTTTGTTACAGATTGCTGTGTATGTATCATCATTGTACTAACAGAATATCAATGTTTTGTTACAGATTGCTGTGTATGTATCATCATTGTACTAACAGAATATCAATGTTTTGTTACAGATTGCTGTGTATGTATCATCATTGTACTAACAGAATATCAATGTTTTGTTACAGATTGCTGTGTATGTATCATCATTGTACTAACAGAATATCAATGTTTTGTTACAGATTGCTGTGTATGTATCATCATACTAACAGAATATCAATGTTTTGTTACAGATTGCTGTGTATGTATCATCATTGTACTAACAGAATATCAATGTTTTGTTACAGATTGCTGTGTATGTATCATCATACTAACAGAATATCAATGTTTTGTTACAGATTGCTGTCTATGTATCATCATTGTACTAACAGAATATCAATGTTTTGTTACAGATTGCTGTGTATGTATCATCATTGTACTAACAGAATATCAATGTTTTGTTACAGATTGCTGTGTCTGTATCATTATAGTACTAACAGAATATCAGTGTTTTGTTACAGATTGCTGTGTATGTATCATCATTGTACTAACAGAATATCAGTGTTTTGTTACAGATTGCTGTGTATGTATCTTCATTGTACTAACAGAATATCAATGTTTTGTTACAGATTGCTGTGTATGTATCATCATTGTACTAACAGAATATCAATGTTTTGTTACAGATTGCTGTGTATGTATCATCATTGTACTAACAGAATATCAATGTTTTGTTACAGATTGCTGTGTATGTATCATCATACTAACAGAATATCAATGTTTTGTTACAGATTGCTGTGTTTGTATTATCATTGTACTAACAGAATATCAATGTTTTGTTACAGATTGCTGTGTATGTATCATCATTGTACTAACAGAATATCAATGTTTTGTTACAGATTGCTGTGTATGTATCATCATACTAACAGAATATCAATGTTTTGTTACAGATTGCTGTGTCTGTATCATCATAGTACTAACAGAATATCAGTGTTTTGTTACAGATTGCTGTGTATGTATCATCATTGTACTAACAGAATATCAGTGTTTTGTTACAGATTGCTGTGTATGTATCTTCATTGTACTAACAGAATATCAATGTTTTGTTACAGATTGCTGTGTATGTATCATCATTGTACTAACAGAATATCAATGTTTTGTTACAGATTGCTGTGTATGTATCATCATTGTACTAACAGAATATCAATGTTTTGTTACAGATTGCTGTGTATGTATCATCATTGTACTAACAGAATATCAATGTTTTGTTACAGATTGCTGTGTATGTATCATCATACTAACAGAATATCAGTGTTTTGTTACAGATTGCTGTGTCTGTATCATCATTGTACTAACAGAATATCAGTGTTTTGTTACAGATTGCTGTGTATGTATCATCATTGTACTAACAGAATATCAATGTTTTGTTACAGATTGCTGTGTATGTATCATCATTGTAATAACAGAATATCAATGTTTTGTTACAGATTGCTGTGTATGTATCATCATCATACTAACAGAATATCAATGTTTTGTTACAGATTGCTGTGTATGTATCATCATTGTACTAACAGAATATCAATGTTTTGTTACAGATTGCTGTGTATGTATCATCATTGTACTAACAGAATATCAATGTTTTGTTACAGATTGCTGTGTATGTATCATCATACTAACAGAATATCAATGTTTTGTTACAGATTGCTGTCTATGTATCATCATTGTACTAACAGAATATCAATGTTTTGTTACAGATTGCTGTGTATGTATCATCATTGTACTAACAGAATATCAATGTTTTGTTACAGATTGCTGAGTATGTATCATCATTGTACTAACAGAATATCAGTGTTTTGTTACAGATTGCTGAGTATGTATCATCATTGTACTAACAGAATATCAATGTTTTGTTACAGATTGCTGTGTCTGTATCATCATTGTACTAACAGAATATCAGTGTTTTGTTACAGATTGCTGAGTATGTATCATCATTGTACTAACAGAATATCAATGTTTTGTTACAGATTGCTGTGTCTGTATCATCATTGTACTAACAGAATATCAGTGTTTTGTTACAGATGGCTGTGTATGTATCATCATTGTACTAACAGAATATCAATGTTTTGTTACAGATTGCTGTGTATGTATCATCATTGTACTAACAGAATATCAATGTTTTGTTACAGATTGCTGTGTATGTATCATCATCATACTAACAGAATATCAATGTTTTGTTACAGATTGCTGTGTATGTATCATCATTGTACTAACAGAATATCAATGTTTTGTTACAGATTGCTGTGTATGTATCATCAGCGTACTAACAGAATATCAGTGTTTTGTTACAAATTGCTGTGTATGTATCATCGGCGTGCTAACAGAATATCAGTTATTAGTTACAGATTGCTGTATATGAATCATCGGCATACTAAGAGAATATCAGTGTTTTGTTACAGATAGCTGTGTATGTATCATCATTGTACTAACGGAATATCAGTGTTTTGTTACAGATTGCTGTATATGTATCATCGGCATACTAAGAGAATATCAGTGTTTTGTTACAGATAGCTGTGTATGTATCATCATTGTACTAACAGAATATCAATGTTTTGTTACAGATTGCTGTGTATGTATCATCAGCGTACTAACAGAATATCAATGTTTTGTTACAGATTGCTGTGTATGTATCATCAGCGTACTAACAGAATATCAGTGTTTTGTTACAAATTGCTGTGTATGTATCATCGGCGTGCTAACAGAATATCAGTTATTAGTTACAGATTGCTGTATATGTATCATCGGCATACTAAGAGAATATCAGTGTTTTGTTACAGATAGCTGTGTATGTATCATCATTGTACTAACAGAATATCAATGTTTTGTTACAGATTGCTGTGTATGTATCATCAGCGTACTAACAGAATATCAATGTTTTGTTACAGATTCCTGAGTATGTATCATCATCGTACTAACAGAATATCAGTGTTTTGTTACAGATTGCTGAGTATGTATCATCATCGTACTAACAGAATATCAGTGTTTTGTTACAGATTGCTGAGTATGTATCATCATCGTACTAACAGAATATCAGTGTTTTGTTACAGATTGCTGAGTATGTATCATCATCGTACTAACAGAATATCAGTGTTTTGTTACAGATTGCTATGTATGTATCATCATCGTACTAACAGAATATCAATGTTTTGTTACAGATTGCTGAGTATGTATCATCATCGTACTAACAGAATATCAGTGTTTTGTTACAGATTGCTATGTATGTATCATCATCGTACTAACAGAATATCAATGTTTTGTTACAGATTGCTGAGTATGTATCATCATCGTACTAACAGAATATCAGTGTTTTGTTACAGATTGCTATGTATGTATCATCATTGTACTAACAGAATATCAATGTTTTGTTACAGATTGCTGTGTCTGTATCATCATCGTACTAACAGAATATCAGTGTTTTGTTACAGATTGTTGTGTATGTATCATCATCATACTAACAGAATATCAGTGTTTTGTTACAGATTGCTGTGTATGTATCATCATACTAACGGAATATCAATGTTTTGTTACAGATTGCTATGTATGTATCATCATTGTACTAACAGAATATCAGTGTTTTGTTACAGATTGCTATGTATGTATCATCATCGTACTAACAGAATATCAATGTTTTGTTACAGATTGCTGAGTATGTATCATCATCGTACTAACAGAATATCAGTGTTTTGTTACAGATTGCTATGTATGTATCATCATTGTACTAACAGAATATCAATGTTTTGTTACAGATTGCTGTGTATGTATCATCAGCGTACTAACAGAATATCAATGTTTTGTTACAGATTGCTGTGTATGTATCATCAGCGTACTAACAGAATATCAGTGTTTTGTTACAAATTGCTGTGTATGTATCATCGGCGTGCTAACAGAATATCAGTTATTAGTTACAGATTGCTGTATATGTATCATCGGCATACTAAGAGAATATCAGTGTTTTGTTACAGATAGCTGTGTATGTATCATCATTGTACTAACAGAATATCAATGTTTTGTTACAGATTGCTGTGTATGTATCATCAGCGTACTAACAGAATATCAATGTTTTGTTACAGATTCCTGAGTATGTATCATCATCGTACTAACAGAATATCAGTGTTTTGTTACAGATTGCTGAGTATGTATCATCATCGTACTAACAGAATATCAGTGTTTTGTTACAGATTGCTGAGTATGTATCATCATCGTACTAACAGAATATCAGTGTTTTGTTACAGATTGCTGAGTATGTATCATCATCGTACTAACAGAATATCAGTGTTTTGTTACAGATTGCTATGTATGTATCATCATCGTACTAACAGAATATCAATGTTTTGTTACAGATTGCTGAGTATGTATCATCATCGTACTAACAGAATATCAGTGTTTTGTTACAGATTGCTATGTATGTATCATCATCGTACTAACAGAATATCAATGTTTTGTTACAGATTGCTGAGTATGTATCATCATCGTACTAACAGAATATCAGTGTTTTGTTACAGATTGCTATGTATGTATCATCATTGTACTAACAGAATATCAATGTTTTGTTACAGATTGCTGTGTCTGTATCATCATCGTACTAACAGAATATCAGTGTTTTGTTACAGATTGTTGTGTATGTATCATCATCATACTAACAGAATATCAGTGTTTTGTTACAGATTGCTGTGTATGTATCATCATACTAACGGAATATCAATGTTTTGTTACAGATTGCTATGTATGTATCATCATCGTACTAACAGAATATCAATGTTTTGTTACAGATTGCTGTGTCTGTATCATCATTGTACTAACGGAATATCAATGTTTTGTTACAGATTGCTGTGTCTGTATCATCATTGTACTAACAGAATATCAGTGTTTTGTTACAGATTGCTGTGTATGTAACATCATTGTACTAACAGAATATCAATGTTTTGTTACAGATTGCTGTGTATGTAACATCATTGTACTAACAGAATATCAATGTTTTGTTACAGATTGCTGTGTCTGTATCATCATAGTACTAACAGAATATCAGTGTTTTGTTACAGATTGCTGTGTATGTATCATCATTGTACTAACAGAATATCAGTGTTTTGTTACAGATTGCTGTGTATGTATCTTCATTGTACTAACAGAATATCAATGTTTTGTTACAGATTGCTGTGTATGTATCATCATCATACTAACAGAATATCAATGTTTTGTTACAGATTGCTGTGTCTGTATCATCATAGTACTAACAGAATATCAGTGTTTTGTTACAGATTGCTGTGTATGTATCATCATTGTACTAACAGAATATCAGTGTTGTGTTACAGATTGCTGTGTATGTATCTTCATTGTACTAACAGAATATCAATGTTTTGTTACAGATTGCTGTGTATGTATCATCATTGTACTAACAGAATATCAATGTTTTGTTACAGATTGCTGTGTATGTATCATCATTGTACTAACAGAATATCAGTGTTTTGTTACAGATTGCTGTGTATGTATCTTCATTGTACTAACAGAATATCAATGTTTTGTTACAGATTGCTGTGTATGTATCATCATTGTACTAACAGAATATCAGTGTTTTGTTACAGATTGCTGTGTCTGTATCATAATTGTACTAACAGAATATCAATGTTTTGTTACAGATTGCTGTGTATGTATCATCATTGTACTAACAGAATATCAATGTTTTGTTACAGATTGCTGTGTATGTATCATCATTGTACTAACAGAATATCAATGTTTTGTTACAGATTGCTGTGTATGTATCATCATTGTACTAACAGAATATCAATGTTTTGTTACAGATTGCTGTGTATGTATCATCATTGTACTAACAGAATATCAATGTTTTGTTACAGATTGCTGTGTATGTATCATCATACTAACAGAATATCAGTGTTTTGTTACAGATTGCTGTGTCTGTATCATCATTGTACTAACAGAATATCAGTGTTTTGTTACAGATTGCTGTGTATGTATCATCATTGTACTAACAGAATATCAATGTTTTGTTACAGATTGCTGTGTATGTATCATCATTGTACTAACAGAATATCAATGTTTTGTTACAGATTGCTGTGTATGTATCATCATCATACTAACAGAATATCAATGTTTTGTTACAGATTGCTGTGTATGTATCATCATTGTACTAACAGAATATCAATGTTTTGTTACAGATTGCTGTGTATGTATCATCATTGTACTAACAGAATATCAATGTTTTGTTACAGATTGCTGTGTATGTATCATCATACTAACAGAATATCAGTGTTTTGTTACAGATTGCTGTGTCTGTATCATCATTGTACTAACAGAATATCAGTGTTTTGTTACAGATTGCTGTGTATGTATCATCATTGTACTAACAGAATATCAATGTTTTGTTACAGATTGCTGTGTATGTATCATCATTGTACTAACAGAATATCAATGTTTTGTTACAGATTGCTGTGTATGTATCATCATCATACTAACAGAATATCAATGTTTTGTTACAGATTGCTGTGTATGTATCATCATTGTACTAACAGAATATCAATGTTTTGTTACAGATTGCTGTGTATGTATCATCATTGTACTAACAGAATATCAATGTTTTGTTACAGATTGCTGTGTATGTATCATCATACTAACAGAATATCAATGTTTTGTTACAGATTGCTGTCTATGTATCATCATTGTACTAACAGAATATCAATGTTTTGTTACAGATTGCTGTGTATGTATCATCTTTGTACTAACAGAATATCAATGTTTTGTTACAGATTGCTGAGTATGTATCATCATTGTACTAACAGAATATCAGTGTTTTGTTACAGATTGCTGAGTATGTATCATCATTGTACTAACAGAATATCAATGTTTTGTTACAGATTGCTGTGTCTGTATCATCATTGTACTAACAGAATATCAGTGTTTTGTTACAGATTGCTGAGTATGTATCATCATTGTACTAACAGAATATCAATGTTTTGTTACAGATTGCTGTGTCTGTATCATCATTGTACTAACAGAATATCAGTGTTTTGTTACAGATGGCTGTGTATGTATCATCATTGTACTAACAGAATATCAATGTTTTGTTACAGATTGCTGTGTATGTATCATCATTGTACTAACAGAATATCAATGTTTTGTTACAGATTGCTGTGTATGTATCATCATCATACTAACAGAATATCAATGTTTTGTTACAGATTGCTGTGTATGTATCATCATTGTACTAACAGAATATCAATGTTTTGTTACAGATTGCTGTGTATGTATCATCAGCGTACTAACAGAATATCAGTGTTTTGTTACAAATTGCTGTGTATGTATCATCGGCGTGCTAACAGAATATCAGTTATTAGTTACAGATTGCTGTATATGAATCATCGGCATACTAAGAGAATATCAGTGTTTTGTTACAGATAGCTGTGTATGTATCATCATTGTACTAACGGAATATCAGTGTTTTGTTACAGATTGCTGTATATGTATCATCGGCATACTAAGAGAATATCAGTGTTTTGTTACAGATAGCTGTGTATGTATCATCATTGTACTAACAGAATATCAATGTTTTGTTACAGATTGCTGTGTATGTATCATCAGCGTACTAACAGAATATCAATGTTTTGTTACAGATTGCTGTGTATGTATCATCAGCGTACTAACAGAATATCAGTGTTTTGTTACAAATTGCTGTGTATGTATCATCGGCGTGCTAACAGAATATCAGTTATTAGTTACAGATTGCTGTATATGTATCATCGGCATACTAAGAGAATATCAGTGTTTTGTTACAGATAGCTGTGTATGTATCATCATTGTACTAACAGAATATCAATGTTTTGTTACAGATTGCTGTGTATGTATCATCAGCGTACTAACAGAATATCAATGTTTTGTTACAGATTCCTGAGTATGTATCATCATCGTACTAACAGAATATCAGTGTTTTGTTACAGATTGCTGAGTATGTATCATCATCGTACTAACAGAATATCAGTGTTTTGTTACAGATTGCTGAGTATGTATCATCATCGTACTAACAGAATATCAGTGTTTTGTTACAGATTGCTGAGTATGTATCATCATCGTACTAACAGAATATCAGTGTTTTGTTACAGATTGCTATGTATGTATCATCATCGTACTAACAGAATATCAATGTTTTGTTACAGATTGCTGAGTATGTATCATCATCGTACTAACAGAATATCAGTGTTTTGTTACAGATTGCTATGTATGTATCATCATCGTACTAACAGAATATCAATGTTTTGTTACAGATTGCTGAGTATGTATCATCATCGTACTAACAGAATATCAGTGTTTTGTTACAGATTGCTATGTATGTATCATCATTGTACTAACAGAATATCAATGTTTTGTTACAGATTGCTGTGTCTGTATCATCATCGTACTAACAGAATATCAGTGTTTTGTTACAGATTGTTGTGTATGTATCATCATCATACTAACAGAATATCAGTGTTTTGTTACAGATTGCTGTGTATGTATCATCATACTAACGGAATATCAATGTTTTGTTACAGATTGCTATGTATGTATCATCATTGTACTAACAGAATATCAGTGTTTTGTTACAGATTGCTATGTATGTATCATCATCGTACTAACAGAATATCAATGTTTTGTTACAGATTGCTGAGTATGTATCATCATCGTACTAACAGAATATCAGTGTTTTGTTACAGATTGCTATGTATGTATCATCATTGTACTAACAGAATATCAATGTTTTGTTACAGATTGCTGTGTATGTATCATCAGCGTACTAACAGAATATCAATGTTTTGTTACAGATTGCTGTGTATGTATCATCAGCGTACTAACAGAATATCAGTGTTTTGTTACAAATTGCTGTGTATGTATCATCGGCGTGCTAACAGAATATCAGTTATTAGTTACAGATTGCTGTATATGTATCATCGGCATACTAAGAGAATATCAGTGTTTTGTTACAGATAGCTGTGTATGTATCATCATTGTACTAACAGAATATCAATGTTTTGTTACAGATTGCTGTGTATGTATCATCAGCGTACTAACAGAATATCAATGTTTTGTTACAGATTCCTGAGTATGTATCATCATCGTACTAACAGAATATCAGTGTTTTGTTACAGATTGCTGAGTATGTATCATCATCGTACTAACAGAATATCAGTGTTTTGTTACAGATTGCTGAGTATGTATCATCATCGTACTAACAGAATATCAGTGTTTTGTTACAGATTGCTGAGTATGTATCATCATCGTACTAACAGAATATCAGTGTTTTGTTACAGATTGCTATGTATGTATCATCATCGTACTAACAGAATATCAATGTTTTGTTACAGATTGCTGAGTATGTATCATCATCGTACTAACAGAATATCAGTGTTTTGTTACAGATTGCTATGTATGTATCATCATCGTACTAACAGAATATCAATGTTTTGTTACAGATTGCTGAGTATGTATCATCATCGTACTAACAGAATATCAGTGTTTTGTTACAGATTGCTATGTATGTATCATCATTGTACTAACAGAATATCAATGTTTTGTTACAGATTGCTGTGTCTGTATCATCATCGTACTAACAGAATATCAGTGTTTTGTTACAGATTGTTGTGTATGTATCATCATCATACTAACAGAATATCAGTGTTTTGTTACAGATTGCTGTGTATGTATCATCATACTAACGGAATATCAATGTTTTGTTACAGATTGCTATGTATGTATCATCATCGTACTAACAGAATATCAATGTTTTGTTACAGATTGCTGTGTCTGTATCATCATTGTACTAACGGAATATCAATGTTTTGTTACAGATTGCTGTGTCTGTATCATCATTGTACTAACAGAATATCAGTGTTTTGTTACAGATTGCTGTGTATGTAACATCATTGTACTAACAGAATATCAATGTTTTGTTACAGATTGCTGTGTATGTAACATCATTGTACTAACAGAATATCAATGTTTTGTTACAGATTGCTGTGTCTGTATCATCATAGTACTAACAGAATATCAGTGTTTTGTTACAGATTGCTGTGTATGTATCATCATTGTACTAACAGAATATCAGTGTTTTGTTACAGATTGCTGTGTATGTATCTTCATTGTACTAACAGAATATCAATGTTTTGTTACAGATTGCTGTGTATGTATCATCATCATACTAACAGAATATCAATGTTTTGTTACAGATTGCTGTGTCTGTATCATCATAGTACTAACAGAATATCAGTGTTTTGTTACAGATTGCTGTGTATGTATCATCATTGTACTAACAGAATATCAGTGTTGTGTTACAGATTGCTGTGTATGTATCTTCATTGTACTAACAGAATATCAATGTTTTGTTACAGATTGCTGTGTATGTATCATCATTGTACTAACAGAATATCAATGTTTTGTTACAGATTGCTGTGTATGTATCATCATTGTACTAACAGAATATCAGTGTTTTGTTACAGATTGCTGTGTATGTATCTTCATTGTACTAACAGAATATCAATGTTTTGTTACAGATTGCTGTGTATGTATCATCATTGTACTAACAGAATATCAGTGTTTTGTTACAGATTGCTGTGTCTGTATCATAATTGTACTAACAGAATATCAATGTTTTGTTACAGATTGCTGTGTATGTATCATCATTGTACTAACAGAATATCAATGTTTTGTTACAGATTGCTGTGTATGTATCATCATTGTACTAACAGAATATCAATGTTTTGTTACAGATTGCTGTGTATGTATCATCATTGTACTAACAGAATATCAATGTTTTGTTACAGATTGCTGTGTATGTATCATCATTGTACTAACAGAATATCAATGTTTTGTTACAGATTGCTGTGTATGTATCATCATACTAACAGAATATCAGTGTTTTGTTACAGATTGCTGTGTCTGTATCATCATTGTACTAACAGAATATCAGTGTTTTGTTACAGATTGCTGTGTATGTATCATCATTGTACTAACAGAATATCAATGTTTTGTTACAGATTGCTGTGTATGTATCATCATTGTACTAACAGAATATCAATGTTTTGTTACAGATTGCTGTGTATGTATCATCATCATACTAACAGAATATCAATGTTTTGTTACAGATTGCTGTGTATGTATCATCATTGTACTAACAGAATATCAATGTTTTGTTACAGATTGCTGTGTATGTATCATCATTGTACTAACAGAATATCAATGTTTTGTTACAGATTGCTGTGTATGTATCATCATACTAACAGAATATCAGTGTTTTGTTACAGATTGCTGTGTCTGTATCATCATTGTACTAACAGAATATCAGTGTTTTGTTACAGATTGCTGTGTATGTATCATCATTGTACTAACAGAATATCAATGTTTTGTTACAGATTGCTGTGTATGTATCATCATTGTACTAACAGAATATCAATGTTTTGTTACAGATTGCTGTGTATGTATCATCATCATACTAACAGAATATCAATGTTTTGTTACAGATTGCTGTGTATGTATCATCATTGTACTAACAGAATATCAATGTTTTGTTACAGATTGCTGTGTATGTATCATCATTGTACTAACAGAATATCAATGTTTTGTTACAGATTGCTGTGTATGTATCATCATACTAACAGAATATCAATGTTTTGTTACAGATTGCTGTCTATGTATCATCATTGTACTAACAGAATATCAATGTTTTGTTACAGATTGCTGTGTATGTATCATCTTTGTACTAACAGAATATCAATGTTTTGTTACAGATTGCTGAGTATGTATCATCATTGTACTAACAGAATATCAGTGTTTTGTTACAGATTGCTGAGTATGTATCATCATTGTACTAACAGAATATCAATGTTTTGTTACAGATTGCTGTGTCTGTATCATCATTGTACTAACAGAATATCAGTGTTTTGTTACAGATTGCTGAGTATGTATCATCATTGTACTAACAGAATATCAATGTTTTGTTACAGATTGCTGTGTCTGTATCATCATTGTACTAACAGAATATCAGTGTTTTGTTACAGATGGCTGTGTATGTATCATCATTGTACTAACAGAATATCAATGTTTTGTTACAGATTGCTGTGTATGTATCATCATTGTACTAACAGAATATCAATGTTTTGTTACAGATTGCTGTGTATGTATCATCATCATACTAACAGAATATCAATGTTTTGTTACAGATTGCTGTGTATGTATCATCATTGTACTAACAGAATATCAATGTTTTGTTACAGATTGCTGTGTATGTATCATCATTGTACTAACAGAATATCAATGTTTTGTTACAGATTGCTGTGTATGTATCATCATACTAACAGAATATCAATGTTTTGTTACAGATTGCTGTCTATGTATCATCATTGTACTAACAGAATATCAATGTTTTGTTACAGATTGCTGTGTATGTATAATCATTGTACTAACAGAATATCAATGTTTTGTTACAGATTGCTGTGTATGTATCATCATTGTACTAACAGAATATCAATGTTTTGTTACAGATTGCTGTGTATGTATCATCATACTAACAGAATATCAATGTTTTGTTACAGATAGCTGTGTATGTATCATCATACTAACAGAATATCAGTGTTTTGTTACAGATTGCTGTGTATGTATCATCATACTAACAGAATATCAATGTTTTGTTACAGATTGCTGTGTATGTATCATCATTGTACTAACAGAATATCAATGTTTTGTTACAGATTGCTGTGTATGTATCATCATACTAACAGAATATCAGTGTTTTGTTACAGATTGCTGTGTATGTATCATCATTGTACTAACAGAATATCAGTGTTTTGTTACAGATTGCTGTGTATGTATCATCATTGTACTAACAGAATATCAATGTTTTGTTACAGATTGCTGTGTATGTATCATCATACTAACAGAATATCAGTGTTTTGTTACAGATTGCTGTGTATGTATCATCATTGTACTAACAGAATATCAGTGTTTTGTTACAGATTGCTGTGTATGTATCATCAGCGTACTAACAGAATATCAGTGTTTTGTTACAGATTGCTGTGTATGTATCATCATTGTACTAACAGAATATCAGTGTTTTGTTACAGATTGCTGTGTATGTATCATCATTGTACTAACAGAATATCAATGTTTTGTTACAGATTGCTGTGTATGTATCATCATACTAACAGAATATCAGTGTTTTGTTACAGATTGCTGTGTATGTATCATCATTGTACTAACAGAATATCAGTGTTTTGTTACAGATTGCTGTGTATGTATCATCAGCGTACTAACAGAATATCAGTGTTTTGTTACAGATTGCTGTGTATGTATCATCATTGTACTAACAGAATATCAGTGTTTTGTTACAGATTGCTGAGTATGTATCATCATCGTACTAACAGAATATCAGTGTTTTGTTACAGATTGCTATGTATGTATCATCATCGTACTAACAGAATATCAATGTTTTGTTACAGATTGCTGAGTATGTATCATCATCGTACTAACAGAATATCAGTGTTTTGTTACAGATTGCTATGTATGTATCATCATCGTACTAACAGAATATCAATGTTTTGTTACAGATTGCTGAGTATGTATCATCATCGTACTAACAGAATATCAGTGTTTTGTTACAGATTGCTATGTATGTATCATCATTGTACTAACAGAATATCAATGTTTTGTTACAGATTGCTGTGTCTGTATCATCATCGTACTAACAGAATATCAGTGTTTTGTTACAGATTGTTGTGTATGTATCATCATCATACTAACAGAATATCAGTGTTTTGTTACAGATTGCTGTGTATGTATCATCATACTAACGGAATATCAATGTTTTGTTACAGATTGCTATGTATGTATCATCATCGTACTAACAGAATATCAATGTTTTGTTACAGATTGCTGTGTCTGTATCATCATTGTACTAACGGAATATCAATGTTTTGTTACAGATTGCTGTGTCTGTATCATCATTGTACTAACAGAATATCAGTGTTTTGTTACAGATTGCTGTGTATGTAACATCATTGTACTAACAGAATATCAATGTTTTGTTACAGATTGCTGTGTATGTAACATCATTGTACTAACAGAATATCAATGTTTTGTTACAGATTGCTGTGTCTGTATCATCATAGTACTAACAGAATATCAGTGTTTTGTTACAGATTGCTGTGTATGTATCATCATTGTACTAACAGAATATCAGTGTTTTGTTACAGATTGCTGTGTATGTATCTTCATTGTACTAACAGAATATCAATGTTTTGTTACAGATTGCTGTGTATGTATCATCATCATACTAACAGAATATCAATGTTTTGTTACAGATTGCTGTGTCTGTATCATCATAGTACTAACAGAATATCAGTGTTTTGTTACAGATTGCTGTGTATGTATCATCATTGTACTAACAGAATATCAGTGTTGTGTTACAGATTGCTGTGTATGTATCTTCATTGTACTAACAGAATATCAATGTTTTGTTACAGATTGCTGTGTATGTATCATCATTGTACTAACAGAATATCAATGTTTTGTTACAGATTGCTGTGTATGTATCATCATTGTACTAACAGAATATCAGTGTTTTGTTACAGATTGCTGTGTATGTATCTTCATTGTACTAACAGAATATCAATGTTTTGTTACAGATTGCTGTGTATGTATCATCATTGTACTAACAGAATATCAGTGTTTTGTTACAGATTGCTGTGTCTGTATCATAATTGTACTAACAGAATATCAATGTTTTGTTACAGATTGCTGTGTATGTATCATCATTGTACTAACAGAATATCAATGTTTTGTTACAGATTGCTGTGTATGTATCATCATTGTACTAACAGAATATCAATGTTTTGTTACAGATTGCTGTGTATGTATCATCATTGTACTAACAGAATATCAATGTTTTGTTACAGATTGCTGTGTATGTATCATCATTGTACTAACAGAATATCAATGTTTTGTTACAGATTGCTGTGTATGTATCATCATACTAACAGAATATCAGTGTTTTGTTACAGATTGCTGTGTCTGTATCATCATTGTACTAACAGAATATCAGTGTTTTGTTACAGATTGCTGTGTATGTATCATCATTGTACTAACAGAATATCAATGTTTTGTTACAGATTGCTGTGTATGTATCATCATTGTACTAACAGAATATCAATGTTTTGTTACAGATTGCTGTGTATGTATCATCATCATACTAACAGAATATCAATGTTTTGTTACAGATTGCTGTGTATGTATCATCATTGTACTAACAGAATATCAATGTTTTGTTACAGATTGCTGTGTATGTATCATCATTGTACTAACAGAATATCAATGTTTTGTTACAGATTGCTGTGTATGTATCATCATACTAACAGAATATCAGTGTTTTGTTACAGATTGCTGTGTCTGTATCATCATTGTACTAACAGAATATCAGTGTTTTGTTACAGATTGCTGTGTATGTATCATCATTGTACTAACAGAATATCAATGTTTTGTTACAGATTGCTGTGTATGTATCATCATTGTACTAACAGAATATCAATGTTTTGTTACAGATTGCTGTGTATGTATCATCATCATACTAACAGAATATCAATGTTTTGTTACAGATTGCTGTGTATGTATCATCATTGTACTAACAGAATATCAATGTTTTGTTACAGATTGCTGTGTATGTATCATCATTGTACTAACAGAATATCAATGTTTTGTTACAGATTGCTGTGTATGTATCATCATACTAACAGAATATCAATGTTTTGTTACAGATTGCTGTCTATGTATCATCATTGTACTAACAGAATATCAATGTTTTGTTACAGATTGCTGTGTATGTATCATCTTTGTACTAACAGAATATCAATGTTTTGTTACAGATTGCTGAGTATGTATCATCATTGTACTAACAGAATATCAGTGTTTTGTTACAGATTGCTGAGTATGTATCATCATTGTACTAACAGAATATCAATGTTTTGTTACAGATTGCTGTGTCTGTATCATCATTGTACTAACAGAATATCAGTGTTTTGTTACAGATTGCTGAGTATGTATCATCATTGTACTAACAGAATATCAATGTTTTGTTACAGATTGCTGTGTCTGTATCATCATTGTACTAACAGAATATCAGTGTTTTGTTACAGATGGCTGTGTATGTATCATCATTGTACTAACAGAATATCAATGTTTTGTTACAGATTGCTGTGTATGTATCATCATTGTACTAACAGAATATCAATGTTTTGTTACAGATTGCTGTGTATGTATCATCATCATACTAACAGAATATCAATGTTTTGTTACAGATTGCTGTGTATGTATCATCATTGTACTAACAGAATATCAATGTTTTGTTACAGATTGCTGTGTATGTATCATCATTGTACTAACAGAATATCAATGTTTTGTTACAGATTGCTGTGTATGTATCATCATACTAACAGAATATCAATGTTTTGTTACAGATTGCTGTCTATGTATCATCATTGTACTAACAGAATATCAATGTTTTGTTACAGATTGCTGTGTATGTATAATCATTGTACTAACAGAATATCAATGTTTTGTTACAGATTGCTGTGTATGTATCATCATTGTACTAACAGAATATCAATGTTTTGTTACAGATTGCTGTGTATGTATCATCATACTAACAGAATATCAATGTTTTGTTACAGATAGCTGTGTATGTATCATCATACTAACAGAATATCAGTGTTTTGTTACAGATTGCTGTGTATGTATCATCATACTAACAGAATATCAATGTTTTGTTACAGATTGCTGTGTATGTATCATCATTGTACTAACAGAATATCAATGTTTTGTTACAGATTGCTGTGTATGTATCATCATACTAACAGAATATCAGTGTTTTGTTACAGATTGCTGTGTATGTATCATCATTGTACTAACAGAATATCAGTGTTTTGTTACAGATTGCTGTGTATGTATCATCATTGTACTAACAGAATATCAATGTTTTGTTACAGATTGCTGTGTATGTATCATCATACTAACAGAATATCAGTGTTTTGTTACAGATTGCTGTGTATGTATCATCATTGTACTAACAGAATATCAGTGTTTTGTTACAGATTGCTGTGTATGTATCATCAGCGTACTAACAGAATATCAGTGTTTTGTTACAGATTGCTGTGTATGTATCATCATTGTACTAACAGAATATCAGTGTTTTGTTACAGATTGCTGTGTATGTATCATCAGCGTACTAACAGAATATCAGTGTTTTGTTACAGATTGCTGTATATGTATCATCACCATACTAACAGTGTATCAAAGTTTTGTTACAGATTGCTGTATATGCATCATCGTTGTACAAACAGGCTATCAAGGTTTAGTTACCGATTGCTGTATATGTATCATCACTATAGTAACAGAATATCAGTGATTTGTTACAGATTGCTGTATATGTATCATCATTGTACAAACAGAATATCAGTGTTTTGTTACAGATTGCTGTATATGTATCATCATTGTACTAACAGAATATCAATGTTTTGTTACAGATAGCTGTGTATGTATCATCATCGTATTAACAGAATATCAGTGTTTTGTTACAGATTGCTCTATATGTATCATCGGCGTGCTAACACAATATCAGTTATTAGTTACAGATTGCTGTATATGTATCATCGGCATACTAAGAGAATATCAGTGTTTTTGTTACAGATAGCTGTGTATGTATCATCATTGTACTAACAGAATATCAGTGTTTTGTTACAGATTGCTGTGTATGTATCATCATTGTACTAACAGGATATCAGTGTTTTGTTACAGATTGCTGTGTATGTATCATCATTGTACTAACAGAATATCAGTGTTTTGTTACAGATTGCTGTGTATGTATCATCATTGTACTAACAGAATATCAATGTTTTGTTACAGATTGCTGTGTCTGTATCATCATTGTACTAACAGAATATCAGTGTTTTGTTACAGATTGCTGTGTCTGTATCATCATTGTACTAACAGAATATCGGTGTTTTGTTACAGATTGCTGTGTCTGTATCATCATTGTACTAACAGAATATCAGTATTTTGTTACAGATTGCTGTGTCTGTATCATCATTGTACTAACAGAATATCAGTGTTTTGTTACAGATTGCTGTGTATGTATCTTCATTGTACTAACAGAATATCAATGTTTTGTTACAGATTGCTGTGTATGTATCATCATTGTACTAACAGAATATCAGTGTTTTGTTACAGATTGCTCTATATGTATCATCGGCGTGCTAACACAATATCAGTTATTAGTTACAGATTGCTGTATATGTATCATCGGCATACTAACAGAATATCAGTGTTTTGTTACAGATGGCTGAGTATGTATCATCATCGTACTAACAGAATATCAATGTTTTGTTACAGATTGCTGTGTATGTATCATCAGCATACTAACAGAATATCAGTGTTTTGTTACAGATTGCTGAGTATGTATCATCAGCATACTAACAGAATATCAGTGTTTTGTTACATATTGCTGTGTATGTATCATCAGCATACTAACAGAATATCAGTGTTTTGTTACAGATTGCTGAGTATGTATCATCAGCATACTAACAGAATATCAGTGTTTTGTTACAGATTGCTGAGTATGTATCATCAGCATACTAACAGAATATCAGTGTTTTGTTACAGATTGCTGTGTATGTATCATCAGCATACTAACAGAATATCAGTGTTTTGTTACAGATTGCTGAGTATGTATCATCATCGTACTAACAGAATATCAGTGGTTTATTACAGATTGCTGTGTCTGTATCATCATTGTACTAACAGAATATCAGTGTTTTGTTACAGATTGCTGTATATGTATCATCAGCATACTAACAGAATATCAGTGTTTTGTTACAGATTGCTGAGTATGTATCATCATCGTACTAACAGAATATCAGTGGTTTAGTACAGATTGCTGTGTATGTATCATCATTGTACTAACAGAATATCAGTGTTTTGTTACAGATTGCTGTGTATGTATCATCAGCATACTAACAGAATATCAGTGTTTTGTTACAGATTGCTGTGTATGTATCATCATTGTACTAACAGAATATCAGTGTTTTGTTACAGATTGCTGTGTATGTATCATCACCATACTAACAGAATATCAGTGTTTAGTTACAGATTGCTGTGTATGTATCATCATTGTACTAACAGAATATCAGTGTTTTGTTACAGATTGCTGTGTATGTATCATCATTGTACTAACAGAATATCAATGTTTTGTTACAGATTGCTGTGTATGTATCATCATTGTACTAACAGAATATCAATGTTTTGTTACAGATTGCTGTGTATGTATCATCGGCGTGCTAACAGAATATCAGTTATTAGTTACAGATTGCTGTATATGTATCATCGGCATACTAAGAGAATATCAGTGTTTTGTTACAGATAGCTGTGTATGTATCATCATTGTACTAACGGAATATCAGTGTTTTGTTACAGATTGCTGTATATGTATCATCAGCATACTAACAGAATATCAGTGTTTTGTTACAGATTGCTGTGTATGTATCATCATTGTACTAACAGAATATCAGTGTTTTGTTACAGATTGCTGTGTCTGTATCATCATTGTACTAACAGAATATCAGTTATTAGTTACAGATTGCTGTATATGTATCATCGGCATACTAACAGAATATCAGTGTTTTGTTACAGATTGCTGTATATGTATCATCAGCATACTAAGCGAATATCAGTGTTTTGTTACAGATTGCTGAGTATGTATCATCATCGTACTCACAGAATATCAGTGTTTTGTTACAGATTGCTATGTATGTATCATCATTGTACTAACAGAATATCAGTGTTTTGTTACAGATTGCTGTGTCTGTATCATCATTGTACTAACAGAATATCAATGTTTTGTTACAGATTGCTGTGTCTGTATCATCATTGTACTAACAGAATATCAGTGTTTTGTTACAGATTGCTGTGTCTGTATCATCATTGTACTAACAGAATATCAATGTTTTGTTACAGATTGCTGTGTCTGTATCATCATTGTACTAACAGAATATCAGTGTTTTGTTACAGATTGCTGTGTATGTATCATCATTGTACTAACAGAATATCAATGTTTTGTTACAGATTGCTGTGTCTGTATCATCATAGTACTAACAGAATATCAGTCTTTTGTTACAGATTGCTGTGTATGTATCATCATTGTACTAACAGAATATCAGTGTTTTGTTACAGATTGCTGTGTATGTATCTTCATTGTACTAACAGAATATCAATGTTTTGTTACAGATTGCTGTGTATGTATCATCATTGTACTAACAGAATATCAATGTTTTGTTACAGATTGCTGTGTATGTATCATCATTGTACTAACAGAATATCAATGTTTTGTTACAGATTGCTGTGTATGTATCATCATACTAACAGAATATCAATGTTTTGTTACAGATTGCTGTCTATGTATCATCATTGTACTAACAGAATATCAATGTTTTGTTACAGATTGCTGTGTATGTATCATCATTGTACTAACAGAATATCAATGTTTTGTTACAGATTGCTGTGTATGTATCATCATTGTACTAACAGAATATCAATGTTTTGTTACAGATTGCTGTGTATGTATCATCATTGTACTAACAGAATATCAATGTTTTGTTACAGATTGCTGTGTATGTATCATCATCCTAACAGAATATCAGTGTTTTGTTACAGATTGCTGTGTATGTATCATCATTGTACTAACAGAATATCAGTGTTTTGTTACAGATTGCTGTGTATGTATCATCATTGTACTAACAGAATATCAATGTTTTGTTACAGATTGCTGTGTATGTATCATCATACTAACAGAATATCAGTGTTTTGTTACAGATTGCTGTGTATGTATCATCATTGTACTAACAGAATATCAGTGTTTTGTTACAGATTGCTGTGTATGTATCATCAGCGTACTAGCAGAATATCAGTGTTTTGTTACAGATTGCTGTGTATGTATCATCATTGTACTAACAGAATATCAGTGTTTTGTTACAGATTGCTGTGTATGTATCATCAGCGCACTAACAGAATATCAGTGTTTTGTTACAGATTGCTGTATATGTATCATCACCATACTAACAGTGTATCAAAGTTTTGTTACAGATTGCTGTATATGCATCATTGTTGTACAAACAGGCTATCAATGTTTCGTTACCGATTGCTGTATATGTATCATCACCATAGTAACAGAATATCAGTGATTTGTTACAGATTGCTGTATATGTATCATCATTGTACAAACAGAATATCAGTGTTTTGTTACAGATTGCTGTATATGTATCATCATTGTACTAACAGAATATCAATGTTTTGTTACAGATAGCTGTGTATGTATCATCATCGTATTAACAGAATATCAGTGTTTTGTTACAGATTGCTCTATATGTATCATCGGCGTGCTAACACAATATCAGTTATTAGTTACAGATTGCTGTATATGTATCATCGGCATACTAAGAGAATATCAGTGTTTTTGTTACAGATAGCTGTGTATGTATCATCATTGTACTAACAGAATATCAGTGTTTTGTTACAGATTGCTGTGTATGTATCATCATTGTACTAACAGAATATCAATGTTTTGTTACAGATTGCTGTGTCTATATCATCATTGTACTAACAGAATATCAGTGTTTTGTTACAGATTGCTGTGTCTGTATCATCATTGTACTAACAGAATATCAGTGTTTTGTTACAGATTGCTGTGTCTGTATCATCATTGTACTAACAGAATATCAGTATTTTGTTACAGATTGCTGTGTCTGTATCATCATTGTACTAACAGAATATCAGTGTTTTGTTACAGATTGCTGTGTATGTATCATCATTGTACTAACAGAATATCAATGTTTTGTTACAGATTGCTGTGCATGTATCATCATTGTACTAACAGAATATCAGTGTTTTGTTACAGATTGCTCTATATGTATCATCGGCGTGCTAACACAATATCAGTTATTAGTTACAGATTGCTGTATATGTATCATCGGCATACTAACAGAATATCAGTGTTTTGTTACAGATTGCTGAGTATGTATCATCATCGTACTAACAGAATATCAGTGTTTTGTTACAGATTGCTGTGTATTTATCATCAGCATACTAACAGAATATCAGTGTTTTGTTACAGATTGCTGAGTATGTATCATCAGCATACTAACAGAATATCAGTGTTTTGTTACAGATTGCTGTGTATGTATCATCAGCATACTAACAGAATATCAGTGTTTTGTTACAGATTGTTGTGTATGTATCATCATCATACTAACAGAATATCAGTGTTTTGTTACAGATTGCTGAGTATGTATCATCATCATTCTAACAGAATATCAGTGTTTTGTTACAGATTGCTCAGTATGTATCATCAGCATACTAACAGAATATCAGTGTTTTGTTACAGATTGCTGTGTATGTATCATCATCATACTAACAGAATATCAGTGTTTTGTTACAGATTGCTCAGTATGTATCATCAGCATACTAACAGAATATCAGTGTTTTGTTACAGATTGCTGTATATGTATCATCAGCATACTAACAGAATATCAGTGTTCTGTTACAGATTGCTGAGTATGTATCATCAGCATACTAACAGAATATCAGTGTTCTGTTACAGATTGCTGTGTATGTATCATCATCATACTAACAGAATATCAGTGTTTTGTTACAGATTGCTGTGTATGTATCATCAGCATACTAACAGAATATCAGTGTTTTGTTACAGATTGCTGAGTATGTATCATCATCGTACTAACAGAATATCAGTGTTTTGTTACAGATTGCTGTGTATGTATCATCATCATACTAACAGAATATCAGTGTTTTGTTACAGATTGCTGTGTATGTATCATCATCATACTAACAGAATATCAGTGTTTTGTTACAGATTGCTGTGTATGTATCATCATCATACTAACAGAATATCAGTGTTTTGTTACAGATTGCTGTGTATGTATCATCATCATACTAACAGAATATCAGTGTTTTGTTACAGATTGCTGTGTATGTATCATCATCATACTAACAGAATATCAGTGTTTTGTTACAGATTGCTGAGTATGTATCATCATTGTACTAACAGAATATCAGTGTTTTGTTACAGATTGCTGTGTGTGTATCATCAGCATACTAACAGAATATCAGTGTTTTGTTACAGATTGCTGAGTATGTATCATCATCGTACTAACAGAATATCAGTGGTTTATTACAGATTGCTGTGTCTGTATCATCATTGTACTAACAGAATATCAGTGTTTTGTTACAGATTGCTGTATATGTATCATCAGCATACTAACAGAATATCAGTGTTTTGTTACATATTGGTGAGTATGTATCATCATCGTACTAACAGAATATCAGTGGTTTATTACAGATTGCTGTGTCTGTATCATCATTGTACTAACAGAATATCAGTGTTTTGTTACAGATTGCTGTATATGTATCATCAGCATACTAACAGAATATCAGTGTTTTGTTACATATTGGTGAGTATGTATCATCATCGTACTAACAGAATATCAGTGGTTTATTACAGATTGCTGTATATGTATCATCAGCATACTAACAGAATATCAGTGTTTTGTTACAGATTGCTGTATATGTATCATCATTGTACTAACAGAATATCAGTGGTTAATTACAGATTGCTGTATATGTATCATCAGCATACTAACAGAATATCAGTGTTTTATTACAGATTGCTGTGTGTGTATCATCAGCATACTAACAGAATATCAGTGTTTTGTTACAGATTGCTGTATATGTATCATCAGCATACTAACACAATATCAGTGTTTTGTTACAGATTGCTGTATATGTATAATCAGCATACTAACAGAATATCAGTGTTTTGTTACAGATTGCTGTGTATGTATCATCATCATACTAACAGAATATCAGTGTTTTGTTACAGATTGCTGTATATGTATCATCATTCTAACAGAATATCAATGTTTTGTTACAGATAGCTGTGTATGTATCATCATCATACTAACAGAATATCAATGTTTTGTTACATATTGCTGTGTATGTATCATCATCATACTAACAGAATATCAGTGTTTTGTTACAGATTGCTGTATATGTATCATCATTCTAACAGAATATCAATGTTTTGTTACAGATAGCTGTGTATGTATCATCATCATACTAACAGAATATCAATGTTTTGTTACATATTGCTGTGTATGTATCATCATCACACTAACAGAATATCAGTGTTTTGTTACAGATTGCTGTGTATGTATCATCATCATACTAACAGAATATCAATGTTTTGTTACATATTGCTGTGTATGTATCATCATCATACTAACAGAATATCAATGTTTTGTTACATATTGCTGTATATGTATCATCAGCATACTAACAGAATATCAGTGTTTTGTTACAGATTGCTGTGTATGTATCATCAGCATACTAACAGAATATCAATGTTTTGTTACAGATTGCTGTGTCTGTATCATCATCATACTAACAGAATATCAATGTTTTGTTACAGATTGCTGTGTATGTATCATCAGCATACTAACAGAATATCAATGTTTTGTTACAGATTGCTGTGTATGTATCATCATCATACTAACAGAATATCAATGTTTTGTTACAGATTGCTGTGTATGTATCATCAGCATACTAACAGAATATCAGTGTTTTGTTACAGATTGCTGTATATGTATCATCAGCATACTAACAGAATATCAGTGTTTTGTTACAGATTGCTCAGTATGTATCATCAGCATACTAACAGAATATCAGTGTTTTGTTACAGATTGCTGTATATGTATCATCAGCATACTAACAGAATATCAGTGTTTTGTTACAGATTGCTGTATATGTATCATCAGCATACTAACAGAATATCAGTGTTTTGTTACAGATTGCTGAGTATGTATCATCATCGTACTAACAGAATATCAGTGTTTTGTTACAGATTGCTGAGTATGTATCATCATTGTACTAACAGAATATCAATGTTTTGTTACAGATTGCTATGTATGTATCATCATTGTACTAACAGAATATCAGTGTTTTGTTACAGATTGCTGTGTATGTATCATCATTGTACTAACAGAATATCAGTGTTTTGTTACAGATTGCTGAGTATGTATCATCATTGTACTAACAGAATATCAATGTTTTGTTACAGATTGCTGAGTATGTATCATCATTGTACTAACAGAATATCAATGTTTTGTTACAGATTGCTGAGTATGTATCATCATTGTACTAACAGAATATCAGTGTTTTGTTACAGATTGCTGAGTATGTATCATCATTGTACTAACAGAATATCAGTGTTTTGTTACAGATTGCTGTGTATGTATCATCATTGTACTAACAGAATATCAATGTTTTGTTACAGATTGCTGAGTATGTATCATCATTGTACTAACAGAATATCAATGTTTTGTTACAGATTGCTGTGTATGTATCATCATTGTACTAACAGAATATCAGTGTTTTGTTACAGATTGCTGTGTATGTATCTTCATTGTACTAACAGAATATCAATGTTTTGTTACAGATTGCTGTGTATGTATCATCATTGTACTAACAGAATATCAGTGTTTTGTTACAGATTGCTGTGTCTGTATCCTCATTGTACTAACAGAATATCAATGTTTTGTTACAGATTGCTGTGTCTGTATCATCATTGTACTAACAGAATATCAATGTTTTGTTACAGATTGCTGTGTCTGTATCATCATTGTACTAACAGAATATCAATGTTTTGTTACAGATTGCTGTGTCTGTATCATCATTGTACTAACAGAATATCAGTGTTTTGTTACAGATTGCTGTGTCTGTATCATCATTGTACTAACAGAATATCAGTGTTTTGTTACAGATTGCTGTGTATGTATCTTCATTGTACTAACAGAATATCAATGTTTTGTTACAGATTGCTGTGTATGTATCATCATTGTACTAACAGAATATCAATGTTTTGTTACAGATTGCTGTGTATGTATCATCATTGTACTAACAGAATATCAATGTTTTGTTACAGATTGCTGTGTATGTATCTTCATTGTACTAACAGAATATCAATGTTTTGTTACAGATTGCTGTGTATGTATCATCATTGTACTAACAGAATATCAATGTTTTGTTACAGATTGCTGTGTCTGTATCATCATTGTACTAACAGAATATCAATGTTTTGTTACAGATTGCTGTGTATGTATCATCATTGTACTAACAGAATATCAATGTTTTGTTACAGATTGCTGTGTATGTATCTTCATTGTACTAACAGAATATCAATGTTTTGTTACAGATTGCTGTGTATGTATCATCATTGTACTAACAGAATATCAATGTTTTGTTACAGATTGCTGTGTATGTATCATCATTGTACTAACAGAATATCAATGTTTTGTTACAGATTGCTGTGTCTGTATCATCATTGTACTAACAGAATATCAATGTTTTGTTACAGATTGCTGTGTATGTATCATCATACTAACAGAATATCAATGTTTTGTTACAGATTGCTGTCTATGTATCATCATTGTACTAACAGAATATCAATGTTTTGTTACAGATTGCTGTGTATGTATCATCATTGTACTAACAGAATATCAATGTTTTGTTACAGATTGCTGTGTATGTATCATCATTGTACTAACAGAATATCAATGTTTTGTTACAGATTGCTGTGTATGTATCATCATACTAACAGAATATCAATGTTTTGTTACAGATTGCTGTGTATGTATCATCATCATACTAACAGAATATCAATGTTTTGTTACAGATTGCTGTGTATGTATCATCATTGTACTAACAGAATATCAGTGTTTTGTTACAGATTGCTGTGTATGTATCATCATTGTACTAACAGAATATCAATGTTTTGTTACAGATTGCTGTGTATGTATCATCATACTAACAGAATATCAGTGTTTTGTTACAGATTGCTGTGTATGTATCATGATTGTACTAACAGAATATCAATGTTTTGTTACAGATTGCTGTGTATGTATCATCATTATACTAACAGAATATCAGTGTTTTGTTACAGATTGCTGTGTATGTATCATCATTGTACTAACAGAATATCAGTGTTTTGTTACAGATTGCTGTGTATGTATCATGATTGTACTAACAGAATATCAATGTTTTGTTACAGATTGCTGTGTATGTATCATCAGCGTACTAACAGAATATCAATGTTTTGTTACAGATTGCTGTGTATGTATCATCATTGTACTAACAGAATATCAGTGTTTTGTTACAGATTGCTGTGTATGTATCATCAGCGTACTAACAGAATATCAGTGTTTTGTTACAGATTGCTGTGTTTGTATCATCAGCGTACTAACAGAATATCAGTGTTTTGTTACAGATTGCTGTGTATGTATCATCATTGTACTAACAGAATATCAGTGTTTTGTTACAGATTGCTGTGTATGTATCATCATTGTACTAACAGAATATCAGTGTTTTGTTACAGATTGCTGTGTATGTATCATCATTGTACTAACAGAATATCAGTGTTTTGTTACAGATTGCTGTGTATGTATCATCATTGTACTAACAGAATATCAATGTTTTGTTACAGATTGCTGTGTATGTATCATCATTGTACTAACAGAATATCAATGTTTTGTTACAGATTGCTGTGTCTGTATCATCATTGTACTAACAGAATATCAATGTTTTGTTACAGATTGCTGTGTCTGTATCATCATTGTACTAACAGAATATCAGTGTTTTGTTACAGATTGCTGTGTCTGTATCATCATTGTACTAACAGAATATCAGTGTTTTGTTACAGATTGCTGTGTATGTATCTTCATTGTACTAACAGAATATCAATGTTTTGTTACAGATTGCTGTGTATGTATCATCATTGTACTAACAGAATATCAATGTTTTGTTACAGATTGCTGTGTATGTATCATCATTGTACTAACAGAATATCAATGTTTTGTTACAGATTGCTGTGTATGTATCTTCATTGTACTAACAGAATATCAATGTTTTGTTACAGATTGCTGTGTATGTATCATCATTGTACTAACAGAATATCAATGTTTTGTTACAGATTGCTGTGTCTGTATCATCATTGTACTAACAGAATATCAATGTTTTGTTACAGATTGCTGTGTATGTATCATCATTGTACTAACAGAATATCAGTGTTTTGTTACAGATTGCTGTGTATGTATCATCATTGTACTAACAGTATATCAATGTTTTGTTACAGATTGCTGTGTATGTATCATCATTGTACTAACAGAATATCAATGTTTTGTTACAGATTGCTGTGTATGTATCATCATTGTACTAACAGAATATCAGTGTTTTGTTACAGATTGCTGTGTATGTATCATCATTGTACTAACAGAATATCAGTGTTTTGTTACAGATTGCTGTGTCTGTATCATCATTGTACTAACAGAATATCAATGTTTTGTTACAGATTGCTGTGTATGTATCATCATTGTACTAACAGAATATCAATGTTTTGTTACAGATTGCTGTGTATGTATCATCATTGTACTAACAGAATATCAATGTTTTGTTACAGATTGCTGTGTCTGTATCATCATTGTACTAACAGAATATCAATGTTTTGTTACAGATTGCTGTGTATGTATCATCATCATACTAACAGAATATCAGTGTTTTGTTACAGATTGCTGTGTATGTATCATCATCATACTAACAGAATATCAGTGTTTTGTTACAGATTGCTGTGTATGTATCATCATCATCATACTAACAGAATATCAGTGTTTTGTTACAGATTGCTCTGTATGTATCATCATCATACTAACAGAATATCAGTGTTTTGTTACAGATTGCTGAGTATGTATCATCATCGTACTAACAGAATATCAGTGTTTTGTTACAGATTGCTGTGTGTGTATCATCAGCATACTAACAGAATATCAGTGTTTTGTTACAGATTGCTGAGTATGTATCATCATCGTACTAACAGAATATCAGTGGTTTATTACAGATTGCTGTGTCTGTATCATCATTGTACTAACAGAATATCAGTGTTTTGTTACAGATTGCTGTATATGTATCATCAACATACTAACAGAATATCAGTGTTTTGTTACTGATTGCTGAGTATGTATCATCATTGTACTAACAGAATATCAGTGTTTTGTTACAGATTGCTGTGTATGTATCATCATCATACTAACAGAATATCAATGTTTTGTTACATATTGCTGTGTATGTATCATCATCATACTAACAGAATATCAATGTTTTGTTACATATTGCTGTATATGTATCATCAGCATACTAACAGAATATCAGTGTTTTGTTACAGATTGCTGTGTATGTATCATCAGCATACTAACAGAATATCAATGTTTTGTTACAGATTGCTGTGTCTGTATCATCATCATACTAACAGAATATCAATGTTTTGTTACAGATTGCTGTGTATGTATCATCAGCATACTAACAGAATATCAATGTTTTGTTACAGATTGCTGTGTATGTATCATCATCATACTAACAGAATATCAATGTTTTGTTACAGATTGCTGTGTATGTATCATCAGCATACTAACAGAATATCAGTGTTTTGTTACAGATTGCTGTATATGTATCATCAGCATACTAACAGAATATCAGTGTTTTGTTACAGATTGCTCAGTATGTATCATCAGCATACTAACAGAATATCAGTGTTTTGTTACAGATTGCTGAGTATGTATCATCATCGTACTAACAGAATATCAGTGTTTTGTTACAGATTGCTGAGTATGTATCATCATTGTACTAACAGAATATCAATGTTTTGTTACAGATTGCTATGTATGTATCATCATTGTACTAACAGAATATCAGTGTTTTGTTACAGATTGCTGTGTATGTATCATCATTGTACTAACAGAATATCAGTGTTTTGTTACAGATTGCTGAGTATGTATCATCATTGTACTAACAGAATATCAATGTTTTGTTACAGATTGCTGAGTATGTATCATCATTGTACTAACAGAATATCAATGTTTTGTTACAGATTGCTGAGTATGTATCATCATTGTACTAACAGAATATCAGTGTTTTGTTACAGATTGCTGAGTATGTATCATCATTGTACTAACAGAATATCAGTGTTTTGTTACAGATTGCTGTGTATGTATCATCATTGTACTAACAGAATATCAATGTTTTGTTACAGATTGCTGAGTATGTATCATCATTGTACTAACAGAATATCAATGTTTTGTTACAGATTGCTGTGTATGTATCATCATTGTACTAACAGAATATCAGTGTTTTGTTACAGATTGCTGTGTATGTATCTTCATTGTACTAACAGAATATCAATGTTTTGTTACAGATTGCTGTGTATGTATCATCATTGTACTAACAGAATATCAGTGTTTTGTTACAGATTGCTGTGTCTGTATCATCATTGTACTAACAGAATATCAATGTTTTGTTACAGATTGCTGTGTCTGTATCATCATTGTACTAACAGAATATCAATGTTTTGTTACAGATTGCTGTGTCTGTATCATCATTGTACTAACAGAATATCAATGTTTTGTTACAGATTGCTGTGTCTGTATCATCATTGTACTAACAGAATATCAGTGTTTTGTTACAGATTGCTGTGTCTGTATCATCATTGTACTAACAGAATATCAGTGTTTTGTTACAGATTGCTGTGTATGTATCTTCATTGTACTAACAGAATATCAATGTTTTGTTACAGATTGCTGTGTATGTATCATCATTGTACTAACAGAATATCAATGTTTTGTTACAGATTGCTGTGTATGTATCATCATTGTACTAACAGAATATCAATGTTTTGTTACAGATTGCTGTGTATGTATCTTCATTGTACTAACAGAATATCAATGTTTTGTTACAGATTGCTGTGTATGTATCATCATTGTACTAACAGAATATCAATGTTTTGTTACAGATTGCTGTGTCTGTATCATCATTGTACTAACAGAATATCAATGTTTTGTTACAGATTGCTGTGTATGTATCATCATTGTACTAACAGAATATCAATGTTTTGTTACAGATTGCTGTGTATGTATCTTCATTGTACTAACAGAATATCAATGTTTTGTTACAGATTGCTGTGTATGTATCATCATTGTACTAACAGAATATCAATGTTTTGTTACAGATTGCTGTGTATGTATCATCATTGTACTAACAGAATATCAATGTTTTGTTACAGATTGCTGTGTCTGTATCATCATTGTACTAACAGAATATCAATGTTTTGTTACAGATTGCTGTGTATGTATCATCATACTAACAGAATATCAATGTTTTGTTACAGATTGCTGTCTATGTATCATCATTGTACTAACAGAATATCAATGTTTTGTTACAGATTGCTGTGTATGTATCATCATTGTACTAACAGAATATCAATGTTTTGTTACAGATTGCTGTGTATGTATCATCATTGTACTAACAGAATATCAATGTTTTGTTACAGATTGCTGTGTATGTATCATCATACTAACAGAATATCAATGTTTTGTTACAGATTGCTGTGTATGTATCATCATCATACTAACAGAATATCAATGTTTTGTTACAGATTGCTGTGTATGTATCATCATTGTACTAACAGAATATCAGTGTTTTGTTACAGATTGCTGTGTATGTATCAACATTGTACTAACAGAATATCAATGTTTTGTTACAGATTGCTGTGTATGTATCATCATACTAACAGAATATCAGTGTTTTGTTACAGATTGCTGTGTATGTATCATGATTGTACTAACAGAATATCAATGTTTTGTTACAGATTGCTGTGTATGTATCATCATTATACTAACAGAATATCAGTGTTTTGTTACAGATTGCTGTGTATGTATCATCATTGTACTAACAGAATATCAGTGTTTTGTTACAGATTGCTGTGTATGTATCATGATTGTACTAACAGAATATCAATGTTTTGTTACAGATTGCTGTGTATGTATCATCAGCGTACTAACAGAATATCAATGTTTTGTTACAGATTGCTGTGTATGTATCATCATTGTACTAACAGAATATCAGTGTTTTGTTACAGATTGCTGTGTATGTATCATCATTGTACTAACAGAATATCAGTGTTTTGTTACAGATTGCTGTGTATGTATCATCATTGTACTAACAGAATATCAGTGTTTTGTTACAGATTGCTGTGTATGTATCATCATTGTACTAACAGAATATCAGTGTTTTGTTACAGATTGCTGTGTATGTATCATCATTGTACTAACAGAATATCAATGTTTTGTTACAGATTGCTGTGTATGTATCATCATTGTACTAACAGAATATCAATGTTTTGTTACAGATTGCTGTGTCTGTATCATCATTGTACTAACAGAATATCAATGTTTTGTTACAGATTGCTGTGTCTGTATCATCATTGTACTAACAGAATATCAGTTTTTTGTTACAGATTGCTGTGTCTGTATCATCATTGTACTAACAGAATATCAGTGTTTTGTTACAGATTGCTGTGTATGTATCTTCATTGTACTAACAGAATATCAATGTTTTGTTACAGATTGCTGTGTATGTATCATCATTGTACTAACAGAATATCAATGTTTTGTTACAGATTGCTGTGTATGTATCATCATTGTACTAACAGAATATCAATGTTTTGTTACAGATTGCTGTGTATGTATCTTCATTGTACTAACAGAATATCAATGTTTTGTTACAGATTGCTGTGTATGTATCATCATTGTACTAACAGAATATCAATGTTTTGTTACAGATTGCTGTGTCTGTATCATCATTGTACTAACAGAATATCAATGTTTTGTTACAGATTGCTGTGTATGTATCATCATTGTACTAACAGAATATCAGTGTTTTGTTACAGATTGCTGTGTATGTATCATCATTGTACTAACAGTATATCAATGTTTTGTTACAGATTGCTGTGTATGTATCATCATTGTACTAACAGAATATCAATGTTTTGTTACAGATTGCTGTGTATGTATCATCATTGTACTAACAGAATATCAGTGTTTTGTTACAGATTGCTGTGTATGTATCATCATTGTACTAACAGAATATCAGTGTTTTGTTACAGATTGCTGTGTCTGTATCATCATTGTACTAACAGAATATCAATGTTTTGTTACAGATTGCTGTGTATGTATCATCATTGTACTAACAGAATATCAATGTTTTGTTACAGATTGCTGTGTATGTATCATCATTGTACTAACAGAATATCAATGTTTTGTTACAGATTGCTGTGTCTGTATCATCATTGTACTAACAGAATATCAATGTTTTGTTACAGATTGCTGTGTATGTATCATCATTGTACTAACAGAATATCAATGTTTTGTTACAGATTGCTGTGTATGTATCATCATTGTACTAACAGAATATCAATGTTTTGTTACAGATTGCTGTGTATGTATCATCATACTAACAGAATATCAATGTTTTGTTACAGATTGCTGTGTATGTATCATCATCATACTAACAGAATATCAATGTTTTGTTACAGATTGCTGTGTATGTATCATCATTGTACTAACAGAATATCAGTGTTTTGTTACAGATTGCTGTGTATGTATCATCATTGTACTAACAGAATATCAATGTTTTGTTACAGATTGCTGTGTATGTATCATCATACTAACAGAATATCAGTGTTTTGTTACAGATTGCTGTGTATGTATCATGATTGTACTAACAGAATATCAATGTTTTGTTACAGATTGCTGTGTATGTATCATCAGCGTACTAACAGAATATCAATGTTTTGTTACAGATTGCTGTGTATGTATCATCATTGTACTAACAGAATATCAGTGTTTTGTTACAGATTGCTGTGTATGTATCATCAGCGTACTAACAGAATATCAGTGTTTTGTTACAGATTGCTGTGTATGTATCATCAGCGTACTAACAGAATATCAGTGTTTTGTTACAGATTGCTGTGTATGTATCATCATTGTACTAACAGAATATCAGTGTTTTGTTACAGATTGCTGTGTATGTATCATCATTGTACTAACAGAATATCAGTGTTTTGTTACAGATTGCTGTGTATGTATCATCATTGTACTAACAGAATATCAGTGTTTTGTTACAGATTGCTGTGTATGTATCATCAGCGTACTAACAGAATATCAGTGTTTTGTTACAGATTGCTGTGTATGTATCATCATTGTACTAACAGAATATCAGTGTTTTGTTACATATTGCTGTGTATGTATCATCATTGTACTAACAGAATATCAGTGTTTTGTTACAGACTGCTGTGTATGTATCATCATTGTACTAACAGAATATCAGTGTTTTGTTACAGATTGCTGTGTATGTATCATCATCATACTAACAGAATATCAGTGTTTTGTTACAGATTGCTGTGTATGTATCATCATTGTACTAACAGAATATCAGTGTTTTGTTACAGATTGCTGTGTATGTATCATCATTGTACTAACAGAATATCAGTGTTTTGTTACAGATTGCTGTGTATGTATCATCAGCGTACTAACAGAATATCAGTGTTTTGTTACAGATTGCTGTGTATGTATCATCATTGTACTAACAGAATATCAGTGTTTTGTTACAGATTGCTGTGTATGTATCATCATTGTACTAACAGAATATCAGTGTTTTGTTACAGATTGCTGTGTATGTATCATCAGCATACTAACAGAATATCAGTGTTTTGTTGCAGATTGCTGTGTATGTATCATCATTGTACTAACAGAATATCAGTGTTTTGTTACAGATTGCTGTATATGTATCATCATTGTACTAACAGAATATCAGTGTTTTGTTACAGATTGCTGTGTATGTATCATCATACTAACAGAATATCAGTGTTTTGTTACAGATTGCTGTGTATGTATCATCATTGTACTAACAGAATATCAGTGTTTTGTTACAGATTGCTGTGTATGTATCATCATTGTACTAACAGAATATCAGTGTTTTGTTACAGATTGCTGTGTATGTATCATCATTGTACTAACAGAATATCAGTGTTTTGTTACAGATTGCTGTGTATGTATCATCATTGTACTAACAGAATATCAGTGTTTTGTTACAGATTGCTGTGTATGTATCATCATTGTACTAACAGAATATCAGTGTTTTGTTACAGATTGCTGTGTATGTATCATCAGCATACTAACAGAATATCAATGTTTTGTTACAGATTGCTATGTATGTATCATCAGCATACTAACAGAATATCAATGTTTTGTTACAGATTGCTGTGTATGTATCATCAGCATACTAACAGAATATCAATGTTTTGTTACAGATTGCTATGTATGTATCATCATTGTACTAACAGAATATCAATGTTTTGTTACAGATTGCTGTGTATGTATCATCAGCATACTAACAGAATATCAATGTTTTGTTACAGATTGCTGTGTATGTATCATCATTGTACTAACAGAATATCAATGTTTTGTTACAGATTGCTGTATATGTATCATCATTGTACTAACAGAATATCAATGTTTTGTTACAGATTGCTGTATATGTATCATCATTGTACTAACAGAATATCAATGTTTTGTTACAGATTGCTGTATATGTATCATCATTGTACTAACAGAATATCAATGTTTTGTTACAGATTGCTGTATATGTATCATCATTGTACTAACAGAATATCAGTGTTTTGTTACAGATTGCTGTGTATGTATCATCATTGTACTAACAGAATATCAGTGTTTTGTTACAGATTGCTGTGTCTGTATCATCATTGTACTAACAGAATATCAGTGTTTTGTTACAGATTGCTGTGTATGTATCATCATTGTACTAACAGAATATCAATGTTTTGTTACAGATTGCTGTATATGTATCATCATTGTACTAACAGAATATCAATGTTTTGTTACAGATTGCTGTATATGTATCATCATTGTACTAACAGAATATCAATGTTTTGTTACAGATTGCTGTATATGTATCATCATTGTACTAACAGAATATCAATGTTTTGTTACAGATTGCTGTATATGTATCATCATTGTACTAACAGAATATCAGTGTTTTGTTACAGAGTGCTGTGTATGTATCATCATTGTACTAACAGAATATCAGTGTTTTGTTACAGATTGCTGTGTCTGTATCATCATTGTACTAACAGAATATCAGTGTTTGTTACAGATTGCTGTATATGTATCATCAGCATACTAACAGAATATCAGTGTTTTGTTACAGATTGCTGTGTATGTATCACCATCATACTAACAGAATATCAGTGTTTTGTTACAGATTGCTGTGTATGTATCATCATTGTACTAACAGAATATCAGTGTTTTGTTACAGATTGCTGTGTATGTATCATCAGCGTACTAACAGAATATCAGTGTCTTGTTACAGATTGCTGTGTATGTATCAGCATTGTACTAACAGAATATCAGTGTTTTGTTACAGATTGCTGTGTATGTATCATCATCATACTAACAGAATATCAGTGTTTTGTTACAGATTGCTGTGTATGTATCATCATTGTACTAACGGAATATCAGTGTTTTGTTACAGATTGCTGTGCATTTACCATCAGCGTACTAACAGAATATCAGTGTTTTGTTACAGATTGCTGTATATATATATATCATCATGGTTGTAACAGAATATCAGTGTTTTGTTACAGATTGCTGTGCATTTACCATCAGCGTACTAACAGAATATCAGTGTTTTTTACAGATGCCTGTGCTTGTATCATCAGGAGACTGACAGACTATCAGTGTTTTGTTAGAGATACCTGTGTTTGTATCATCACGGTACTAACAGAATATCAGTGTTTTGTTACAGATTGCTGTGTATGTATCATCATTGTACTAACAGAATATCAGTGTTTTGTTACAGATAGATGTGCTTGTATCATCAGGAAACAAACAGACTATCAGGTTTTTGTTAGAGATAGCTGTGCTTGTATCATCAAGGTACTAACAGAATATGAGTGTTTTGTTACAGATTTTGTTTAGTTATTTCTCACCGACGCTTGAAAACATTAGAAGTTAAGAGAAGAGTCATTAGATATTTTTATGTCTTGCCACTATATATACATATAGAATTGTTATATTGACAGAGTACGTGTTTTGTTTCAGATTTTGCTGTAGTAATTTCTTACCAATGTTTGAATACAGTGAAAGGTAAGAGAACAGTTGCTAGTTACTTGTGTGTATCACCACTATATATATATATATATATATATATATATATATATATATACATATATATATACACATATCATTGCTGTACTGATAGAATATCTGTGTTTTGTTGCAGATTTCTCTTCATTTATTACGAGGCTTGAAGACATTGAAATGTAATAGAAGAGTTGCTAGTTACTTGTGTATATCACCACTATATATATACACATATCATTGCTGTACTGACAGAATATCTGTGTTTTGTTGCAGATTTCTCTTCTTTTATTACGAGGCTTGAAGACATTGAAAGGTTAGAGAAGAGTTGCTAGTTACTTGTGTGTATCACCAGTATACACATATCATTGCTGTACTGATAGAATATCTGTGTTTTGTTGCAGATTTCTCTTCATTTATTACGAGGCTTGAAGACATTGAAAGGTTAGAGAAGAGTTGCGAGTTACTTGTGTATATCACCACTATACATATACACATATCATTGCTGTACTGATAGAATATCTGTGTTTTGTTGCAGATTTCTCTTCATTTATTACGAGGCTTGAAGACATTGAAAGGTAAGAGAAGAGTTGCTAGTTACTTGTGTATATCACCACTATATATATACACATATCATTGCTGTACTGATAGAATATCTGTGTTTTGTTGCAGATTTCTCTTCATTTATTACGAGGCTTGAAGACATTGAAAGGTAAGAGAAGAGTTGCTAGTTACTTGTGTATATCACCAGTATACATATACACATATCATTGCTGTACTGATAGAATATCTGTGTTTTGTTCCAGATTTCTCTTCATTTATTACGAGGCTTGAAGACATTGAAAGGTTAGAGAAGAGTTGCGAGTTACTTGTGTATATCACCAGTATACATATACACATATCATTGCTGTACTGATAGAATATCTGTGTTTTGTTCCAGATTTCTCTTCATTTATTACGAGGCTTGAACACATTGAAAGGTTAGAGAAGAGTTGCGAGTTACTTGTGTATATCACCACTATACATATACACATATCATTGCTGTACTGATAGAATATCTGTGTTTTGTTGCAGATTTCTCTTCATTTATTACGAGGCTTGAAGACATTGAAAGGTAAGAGAAGAGTTGCTAGTTACTTGTGTATATCACCACTATATATATACACATATCATTGCTGTACTGATAGAATATCTGTGTTTTGTTCCAGATTTCTCTTCATTTATTACGAGGCTTGAAGACATTGAAAGGTTAGAGAAGAGTTGCTAGTTACTTGTGTATATCACCACTATATATATACACATATCATTGCTGTACTGATAGAATATCTGTGTTTTGTTGCAGATTTCTCTTTTTTTATTACGAGGCTTGAAGACATTGAAAGGTTAGAGAAGAGTTGCTAGTTACTTGTGTATATCACCACTATATATATACACATATCATTGCAGTACTGATAGAATATCTGTGTTTTGTTGCAGATTTCTCTTTATTTATTACGAGGCTTGAAGACATTGAAAGGTTAGAGAAGAGTTGCTAGTTGTGTGTATCATCACTATACATATACACATATCATTGCTGTACTGATAGAATATCTGTGTTTTGTTCCAGATTTCTCTTCATTTATTACGAGGCTTGAAGACATTGAAAGGTTAGAGAAGAGTTGCCAGTTACTTGTGTGTATCACCAGTATACACATATCATTGCTGTACTGATAGAATATCTGTGTTTTGTTCCAGATTTCTCTTCATTTATTACGAGGCTTGAAGACATTGAAAGGTAAGAGAAGAGTTGCTAGTTACTTGTGTGAATAACCACCATACATATACACATATCATTGCTGTACTGATAGAATATCTGTGTTTTGTTGCAGATTTCTCTTCATTTATTACGAGGCTTGAAGACATTGAAAGGTAAGAGAAGAGTTGCTAGTTACTTGCGTATATCACCAGTATACATATACACATATCATTGCTGTACTGATAGAATATCTGTGTTTTGTTCCAGATTTCTCTTCATTTATTACGAGGCTTGAAGACATTGAAAGGTAAGAGAAGAGTTGCTAGTTACTTGTGTATATCACCAGTATATATATACACATATCATTGCTGTACTGATAGAATATCTGTGTTTTGTTCCAGATTTCTCTTCATTTATTACGAGGCTTCAAGACATTGAAAGGTAAGAGAAGAGTTGCTAGTTACTTGTGTATATCACCAGTATATATATACACATATCATTGCTGTACTGACAGAATATCTGTGTTTTGTTGCAGTTTTTTCTTCATTTATTACGAGGCTTGAAGACATTGAAAGGTTAGAGAAGAGTTGCTAGTTACTTGTGTGTATCACCAGTATACACATATCATTGCTGTACTGATAGAATATCTGTGTTTTGTTGCAGATTTCTCTTCATTTATTACGAGGCTTGAAGACATTGAAAGGTAAGAGAAGAGTTGCTAGTTACTTGTGTGTATCACCAGTATACACATATCATTGCTGTACTGATAGAATATCTGTGTTTTGTTGCAGATTTCTCTTCATTTATTACGAGGCTTGAAGGACATTGAAAGGTTAGAGAAGAGTTGCTAGTTACTTGTGTGTATCACCAGTATACACATATCATTGCTGTACTGATAGTATATCTGTGTTTTGTTCCAGATTTCTCTTCATTTATTACGAGGCTTGAAGACATTGAAAGGTAAGAGAAGAGTTGCTAGTTACTTGTGTATATCACTAGTATACATATACACATATCATTGCTGTACTGATAGAATATCTGTGTTTTGCTGCAGATTTCTCTTTATTTATTACGAGGCGTGAAGACATTGAAAGGTAAGAGAAGAGTTGCTAGTTACTTGTGTATATCACCAGTATACATATACACATATCATTGCTGTACTGATAGAATATCTGTGTTTTGCTGCAGATTTCTCTTTATTTATTACGAGGCTTGAAGACATTGAAAGGTAAGAGAAAAGTTGCTAGTTACTTGTGTGTATAACCACTATATATATACACATATCATTGCTGTACTGATAGAATATCTGTGTTTTGTTCCAAATTTCTCTCCATTTATTACGAGGCTTGAAGACATTGAAAGGTAAGAGAAGAGTTGCTAGTTACTTGTGTATATCACCACTATATATATACACATATCATTGCTGTACTGACAGACTATCTGTGTTTTGTTGCAGATTTCTCTTCATTTATTACGAGGCTTGAACACATTGAAAGGTTAGAGAAGAGTTGCTAGTTACTTGTGTATATCACCAGTATACATATACACATATCATTGCTGTACTGATAGAATATCTGTGTTTTGTTCCAGATTTCATTTATTACGAGGCTTGAAGACATTGAAAGGTAAGAGAAGAGGTACGAGTTACTTGTGTGTATCACCACTATATATATACACATATCATTGCTGTACTGATAGAATATCTGTGTTTTGTTGCAGATTTCTCTCCATTTATTACGAGGCTTGAAGACATTGAAAGGTAAGAGAAGAGTTGCAAGTTACTTGTGTGTATCACCACTATATATATATACACATATCATTGCTGTACTGACAGAATATCTGTGTTTTGTTGCAGATTTCTCTTCATTTATTACGAGGCTTGAAGACATTGAAAGGTAAGAGAAGAGTTGCTAGTTGTGTGTATCACCACTATATATATGCACATATCATTGCTGTACTGACAGAATATCTGTGTTTTGTTCCAAATTTCTCTTCATTTATTACGAGGCTTGTAGACATTGAAAGGTAAGAGAAGAGTTGCGAGTTACTTGTGTGTATCACCACTATATATATACACATATCATTGCTGTACTGATAGACTATGTGTGTTTTGTTCCAGATTTCTCTCCATTTATTACGAGGCTGGAAGGCATTGAAAGGTAAGAGAAGAGTTGCTAGTAACTTGTGTGTATCAGCACTATACATATACACATATCATTGCTGCACTGATAGAATATCTGTGTTTTGTTGCAGATTTCTCTACATTTATTACGAGGCTTGAAGACATTGAAAGGTAAGAGAAGAGTTGCTAGTTGTGTGTATCATCACTATACATATACACATTTCATTGCTGTACTCACAGAATATGTCTGGTTTGTTGCAGATTTCTCTTCATTTATTACAAGGCTTGAAGACATTGAAAGGTAAGAGAAGAGTTGCTAGTTGTGTGTATCATCACTATACATATACACATTTCATTGCTGTACTCACAGAATATGTCTGGTTTGTTGCAGATTTCTCTTAATTTATTACGAGGCTTGAAGACATTGAAAGGTAAGAGAAGAGTTGCTAGTTGTGTGTATCACCACTATATATACATGTATCATTACTGTACTGACAGAATATGTTTTTTTTTGTTTTTTTTTTTTACATATTTTGCTGTAGTTATTTCTCACTGAGGCTTGAAGGCATTGAAAGGTAAGAGAAGAGTTGCGAGTTACTTGTGTGTATCACCACTATATATATACCAGGTGAGACAAGTTGCACCTATTTATTTTTTAATTTATGCAACATGCTAAGCGACATATGTGACTTACGCTTTTGTTGAATGCCTTGTAATGGTTGATTTGCATAACACTTTATAGAGGTAGGACAGATAACTCAGTGCATAAGTGTTTTATGGGAGAGAATGCGATCGCCATGTATATCGATTTCAAAATCATCCCACCCTGACACTGGGAGCTGTTAAAGCACTTTTAGCTGATTTTACAAACTTTTATTCTTTAGCATACATTCACGCACCCCTTTGAAAACACCCCTGAATGAACAGCCTATCACATGAATCGGTTGACAAAACCATTTGAAAACAAAATGACATATCTACGTAGTGCGACCAATTCGAATTAAGCGTTAGTCAATGCCTTAGAGCCTTACTAATTCGTATATGAACCTAAGCTCACAAGGTAGCATTAGCCGAATGGTATTATCATGATTGCTTTAACACTGTGTCATTTCAGTTCGGGTTCAAATCCTTCGGGTTAATTTCTAACTTTTTATTACCTTTATTTTATATCTTTGGGCCTATAATTTGATATTATGATACAAATAACATTTTTGATAACGTTATAAGTGTGTACAAAATAGAATAATCATGTTTTCCACCGCAAAGCCCAAATCATATACGGGCACACTCATATGTGAAGAATGCAGGCAGATTATATTGCACATGTTACAGCATGCAAGAAGGTCTTTCTGGCAACGTACACAAATGTGCATTGATGAAGGTGGTTGTCATTTTGAACGTTTACTTTCTTGATGAAATCCACTTATTAAAATATTTTATATATTTTATCCTAAAATACCTTAATAAATATATAATCTTTAAAAATATTAATTATTTTAAAACACTCTATAACAATTTATTATTCTGTTTACCCGTGAACTTAGCACATATAGAACTCCTTTGTCAATAGAAGAAGTGAAACATAAGGTTTAAACATGTAACAAAAAATGTTATATTTAATATCGTCGATATGTGCCCAAGAGAATGAAAGCTAACTACGTAACATGGTTTACAACACAGATACGATACAGATTATTACGGTAAACATGATACACAATTATCTGCTTGTAATTGTTGTGTCTTTGGCTTACAGGAGAGCAAATAACAAAAATAAATAAATTAGTATACTGAAATACAGAAAATAAACACAAAGAATCAAGACACTTAATGCTTTATTAGATTCAAACCTCTGAAGCTAACCTTTGCTTCACCATATTCCGGCAGCTAACCCACTCAGCTAAATTACTCTCTCTGGGTGGTAAGCTCTACTTTTGTAGTAAACTACTATTCAAGTCAACACTCGGCAACTTCCATGCATGAGTAAACTACTTCCAAAGAATTTTACTCCTTTCAGATACTCCCAGATTAAATTACCACAGAAGTAAATGTCGGAGAGCACCATCATGTAGTATGTTACTACGGAATTAAATAGAGCACAAATATAGGTTAGAATTTACTCTTTCAACCTGGATGGAGTAACTAACCTGTCGATTGAACTAAAATACCGTATTGTATTTACAGGAAGATATTTTGACGCGTTCATGGATTACTTAGATTACATTGATGATATCGATGAAGAAAACGGCGATTACTTAGGTGGCGATGATCTTGATGGAAAAAAAATAAAAGAAAATGGAAATGCGATAGTGCTATGTGAGAATCATATGATGCTTAGAGAGAGAGAAAGAGAAAGAGAGAGAGAGAGAGTTCAATGAACATTTCGGTATTAGGAAAGAATCTTGTACATGCCTTTTGAACCTGCTTGGAGAACATTTCTACAAAGCTCAGACACAAATTCAGCTCTATAATCCAAATTGCAATTATTATTATGCGTCCTATGAATGTTTCGTACCGGAATATTTAAAAAACTTGAGCCGGCATTACGATGAATTTAACGTAATGTGACAGTCTTACACTGTATTAAATGGAGATAGAATTAACTTAACGCGATGTAACTTAAAAGTTTGGCAACCAACTTTTCCTTTCCGTTACGTCAAGTTTGATTTCACATGGTAATTAGAACCAATCGGTACTAGCTCAAAGTAATAAAAGAGCTATGAATCAAGAGTCATTTCCATTAGTTAAGTGCATGCCAATTATACCTTTAGTTTACCAGCATTTTCATGTCACCTTAAGTAAAGTTTATCGCAATCCCGGTATTACAGGTGATGTTATAAATAAACGTTCACCACGTGTCTCCTGGCTGTGTATTTCACTGCGTTGTTATAGCACTTCTGAGGTTAAGAGCAAGGCACCTACACATATAAATATACACGAGTGTTAAGAAAATAAAAGGCAATTCTTCTTCACTTTCACAGATTTCCCACACATTGTGTGTGGAATTGACTGTACACATGTTACTATTTTGTACCCATCTGTGAATATGGTGAACTTTTCCGAAATCAGAAAGGGTATTTCTCTATCAACACGCAAGTGATCTGCGATGCAAAATGAATATTAGAAACATTGTTTCTTTGAATTTTACGCTGCTCTTCAGTACGTTTACCGTCGCTAGAATAAACTCGTCAGTCATGACTCCAGCATTTTATAACACGTTATGGCTCTTTTGCATTACTTGGGTCTTCATTGAAAAAATTAATAAAAGTAACCTCCCGTGAATTAGGAACCTAAGCTTATAAAAATAATAATATAATAATAATAATAATAATAATAATAATAATAATAATAATAATAATAAAAAAAAAACTAACCCTAACCTCTGGTAAATCAGAAACGTAAAAAACCTAAAATAAAAAATAATTAGGAACGCATGTTGCGAGTGTTGGTGGAATCTCACTGACTCTGAAGACCAACGTAATGCAGGTTATCACATGGTTTTTTACACTCATATTCTTTAAATGGATTTTCTTTATTTCTACCAACTAACATTTATTTCTTTTGCTGATGTTTCTCCCCTTTTCCTATCGCACATAACCTTATTCATGATCGCATCAAGTAAATCCCGCAAATAAAACAATACCTTCGGGAGTAATGAGCTCTTACTTCCGTAGTCGTAACTAAAAGAGTAAATTGTAATTGAGCTCTCCAACATTACTTTCAGAGTAAACAGCTCCCATACTAACCTACTTCCGTAGTGGGGACTTCTTTAGTAAACAGTATTTCCGAAGCAATTTACTCCAACATGGTGCACGCCACCCTCTCTCTCGCTGTTTAGGAGAACACTCCTCTATCTCCTTGCAAGCATTATATCCATGAAGAGCCGCCATTTTTAAGGGTTTTTGTAGCTCCTTGGTTCTCATTCAGGCCTTTAGTCATTAATGCTAGTTGCATATAGTACCAAATAGAAGAGCAGAGCTACAATAACAGTTTGTTTGCTAAAAGGGTCAATGTTTTCACGTTAGGCTATAAACTGCGGGTTACATAGATACAAATACCTAGGGGCAGCAAACTCATCTGGTATATATATATATATATATATATACATCATTGCTATACTCACAGAATATCTTGTTTTCAATACAGATTTTGCTATAGTTATTTCACACTGAGGCTTGAAGAGATTGAAAAGTAAGAGAAGAGTAACCACTTACTTGTGTGTATCACCACATTATCATCGCTATAATGACAGAATATCTTGCGTTTGGTTTCAGATTTTGTTGCAGTTATTTCTCACCAAGGCTTGGAGACATTGAAAAGTAAGAGAAGAGTTGCCAGTTAATTGTGTGTATCACCACTATATAAACATCTATCAATGCTGTAGTAATAGAATATCTTGTGTTTTGTTTCAGATTTTGCTGTAGTTATTTCTTGCCAAGGCTTGAAGACATTGAAAGGTAAGAGAAGAGTTGCCAGTTACTTTTGTGTATCACCACTATATATATATATATATATCATTACTGTACTGAGAGAGTATCTTGTGTTTTGTTTCAGATTTTGCTGCAGTTATTTCTCGCCGAGGCTTGAAGACATTGAAAGGTAAGAGAAGAGTTGCCAGTTACTTTTGTGTATCACCACTATATATCATTACTGTACTGACAGAGTATCTTGTGTTTTGTTTCAGATTTTGCTGCAGTTATTTCTCGCCGAGGCTTGAAGACGTTGAAAGGTAAGAGAAGAGTTGCCAGTTACTTGTGTGTATCACCACTATATATATCATCACTGTACTGACAGAGTATCTTGTGTTTTGTTTCAGATTTTGCTGCAGTTATTTCTTGCCAAGGCTTGAAGACATTGAAAGGTAAGAGAAGAGTTGCCAGTTACTTTTGTGTATCACCACTATATATATATATATATATATATATATATATATATATATATATATATATCATTACTGTACTGAGAGAGTATCTTGTGTTTTGTTTCAGATTTTGCTGCAGTTATTTCTCGCCGAGGCTTGAAGACATTGAAAGGTAAGAGAAGAGTTGCCAGTTACTTTTGTGTATCACCACTATATATATCATTACTGTACTGAGAGAGTATCTTGTGTTTTGTTTCAGATTTTGCTGCAGTTATTTCTTGCCAAGGCTTGAAGACATTGAAAGGTAAGAGAAGAGTTGCCAGTTACTTTTGTGTATCACCACTATATATATCATTACTGTACTGAGAGAGTATCTTGTGTTTTGTTTCAGATTTTGCTGCAGTTATTTCTCGCCGAGGCTTGAAGACATTGAAAGGTAAGAGAAGAGTTGCCAGTTACTTTTGTGTATCACCACTATATATATATCATTACTGTACTGAGAGAGTATCTTGTGTTTTGTTTCAGATTTTGCTGCAGTTATTTCTCGCCGAGGCTTGAAGACATTGAAAGGTAAGAGAAGAGTTGCCAGTTACTTTTGTGTATCACACTATATATATCATTACTGTACTGAGAGAGTATCTTGTGTTTTGTTTCAGATTTTGCTGCAGGTATTTCTTGCCAAGGCTTGAAGACATTGAAAGGTAAGAGAAGAGTTGCCAGTTACTTTTGGGTATCACCACTATATATATCATTACTGTACTGAGAGAGTATCTTGTGTTTTGTTTCAGATTTTGCTGCAGTTATTTCTCGCCGAGGCTTGAAGACATTGAAAGGTAAGAGAAGAGTTGCCAGTTACTTTTGTGTATCACCACTATATATATCATTACTGTACTGAGAGAGTATCTTGTGTTTTGTTTCAGATTTTGCTGCAGTTATTTCTTGCCAAGGCTTGAAGACATTGAAAGGTAAGAGAAGAGTTGCCAGTTACTTTTGTGTATCACCACTATATATATATCATTACTGTACTGAGAGAGTATCTTGTGTTTTGTTTCAGATTTTGCTGCAGTTATTTCTTGCCAAGGCTTGAAGACATTGAAAGGTAAGAGAAGAGTTGCCAGTTACTTTTGTGTATCACCACTATATATATCATTACTGTACTGAGAGAGTATCTTGTGTTTTGTTTCAGATTTTGCTGCAGTTATTTCTTGCCAAGGCTTGAAGACATTGAAAGGTAAGAGAAGAGTTGCCAGTTACTTTTGTGTATCACCACTATATATATCATTACTGTACTGAGAGAGTATCTTGTGTTTTGTTTCAGATTTTGCTGCAGTTATTTCTCGCCGAGGCTTGAAGACATTGAAAGGTAAGAGAAGAGTTGCCAGTTACTTTTGTGTATCACCACTATATATATATATCATTACTGTACTGAGAGAGTATCTTGTGTTTTGTTTCAGATTTTGCTGCAGTTATTTCTCGCCGAGGCTTGAAGACATTGAAAGGTAAGAGAAGAGTTGCCAGTTACTTTTGTGTATCACACTATATATATCATTACTGTACTGAGAGAGTATCTTGTGTTTTGTTTCAGATTTTGCTGCAGGTATTTCTTGCCAAGGCTTGAAGACATTGAAAGGTAAGAGAAGAGTTGCCAGTTACTTTTGGGTATCACCACTATATATATCATTACTGTACTGAGAGAGTATCTTGTGTTTTGTTTCAGATTTTGCTGCAGTTATTTCTTGCCAAGGCTTGAAGACATTGAAAGGTAAGAGAAGAGTTGCCAGTTACTTTTGTGTATCACCACTATATATATCATTACTGTACTGAGAGAGTATCTTGTGTTTTGTTTCAGATTTTGCTGCAGTTATTTCTTGCCAAGGCTTGAAGACATTGAAAGGTAAGAGAAGAGTTGCCAGTTACTTTTGTGTATCACCACTATATATATCATTACTGTACTGAGAGAGTATCTTGTGTTTTGTTTCAGATTTTGCTGCAGTTATTTCTTGCCAAGGCTTGAAGACATTGAAAGGTAAGAGAAGAGTTGCCAGTTACTTTTGTGTATCACCACTATATATATCATTACTGTACTGAGAGAGTATCTTGTGTTTTGTTTCAGATTTTGCTGCAGTTATTTCTCGCCGAGGCTTGAAGACATTGAAAGGTAAGAGAAGAGTTGCCAGTTACTTTTGTGTATCACCACTATATATATCATTACTGTACTGAGAGAGTATCTTGTGTTTTGTTTCAGATTTTGCTGCAGTTATTTCTTGCCAAGGCTTGAAGACATTGAAAGGTAAGAGAAGAGTTGCCAGTTACTTTTGTGTATCACCACTATATATATATCATTACTGTACTGAGAGAGTATCTTGTGTTTTGTTTCAGATTTTGCTGCAGTTATTTCTTGCCAAGGCTTGAAGACATTGAAAGGTAAGAGAAGAGTTGCCAGTTACTTTTGTGTATCACCACTATATATATATCATTACTGTACTGAGAGAGTATCTTGTGTTTTGTTTCAGATTTTGCTGTAGTTATTTCTCACCTAGGCTTGAAGACAATGAATGGTAAGAGAAGAGTTACAAGAGTTACTTGTGTGTATCACCACTTTATATATATATCATCGCTGTACTCATAGAATATCTTGTGTTTTGTTTTAGATTTTGCTGTAGTTATTTCTCACCGAGGGTTGAAGACACTGAAAGGTAAGAAAAGAGTTGTCGGTTACCTGTGTGTATCACTGCATTATCATCAGCTCTTATTGCCGTTTTAACAGACCATCTTGGGTCTATTTACAGATTCCTTTGCACTTATTTCTCACTGAGGCTTGAAGACAAGGTAAAAGTTGCCAGCTAGTTGCATGTAACACCACCTTATCATCACATACTAACACTGTGCTTTGTTTCAGATTCCTCCACAGGTGTTTCCCACCAGGGCTTGAAGACATCAGAATGTAGATTTACCCAATTGTAAAGTAAGATCTGCGTTTGTGTCTATACATTATATTTAATACATTTCTTTGGTTGTAATTCCTCATTAATTTTCTAAAACTGAATCATTTTACTTATTCTACTAGCTTCAAACAGGAAAATGACTGCACTTCCAATACTGTTTCAAATTTTCATTTTACATGTTTAAAGAGTTCCAAGACTGTTCTGAGAGTCATGTTTGGTGCAGAAGAACCTCTGTGAGACGTCCGGAGCCATATTAGCAAGGTAAATAGTAACTGTTGTGTTTGAAAGGCTTGGCAAGAATTAATGTTAAGGAACAATTCAGTTACAAACAATGTTACTCTGTAACAAACTGAACCTGGCTTTTATTTCAGTATCAGCCTCAAAAAGAAATATTTTGTACCACTTTGAATCAAGACAGATAAATTTATTGCCATAGTTTGACTTTATATTGATTCCTTCATTAATGGTACAAAGAGTTAAATTTTGTGAAAATTCCACATGTAATGAATTAAAAATTGCTAAACAGTTTTTTTAATGTAAACAATTTGATCTGAGTTAATAACAAAATAAGCAATAATTATAACACTCATTGTCTGAGCTAGGAAATATTGTTAAAATTCTTCAAAACTGAACCAGAAACTTCTTAAGAAACGATATTTTGTGTGTGTAGTCAGAAAATGAAACATTCTGCAGTTCCCTAACAATTATTTATGCAAAGCCCTTCAATCATTTTTGTGGCACATTTATTTATCTGATTAAAAATAAAATTGTTATCATTCAAATTATGGAAAACAGAAAAATACAGAAAAAAAATTAAAAAGGAATATCTTATCCAGAAAGAAAGGCATAAAATAAAAAGATAAGGAATGCACTGTTTCAAACTGAGGAATAAACTGCTGTGTGCAACAATAACACAATTTATAATTCTTTAACAGAGTTAAAGAAGAATTGGAACAATCAAAACTTCATAGTTGCGTAATAGTTCTACAAATTGAACTGATAATAATTTGAGAGTCTAAAATTTGATGAAATATTTAATTTCCATTAAAGAAGATCCCCCCACCCCAAATTACCCTTTATGTGGAAGATTTTTTGAGATTTTGTCTTTTATAAGAAATTAATTTTTATTAAAATACCATATATTAAAGATATTTTCATGACAAATAAAATGTATAGGGTCTTTCAAAAGTCAGTTCAAACATTAAACCGCTACAAATATTATAATATTTGAGATAAGAAAACAAAAAAAAAAAACATCACAGTGTTGGGCAAACAATGGGATTTACAAAACACTGGCAAAATGTCCCCCGTTCTCTTGTTCAACGCATGGCATTCTGTTAGCAACACCATGCACAGCATTTTGTAAGTAATGTCTTGGAATATTGGCAATTTCTTGTGAGATGACATCTTTCAGTTGCAGTGGGGTTGTTGGATGACAGTAAAACTCATTCCTTAAGGTAACTCCACAACCAAAAGTTGGCCGGATTGAAATCTGGAGGTTGCGGAAGCCACATTGTCGGGAAATGCTTGCTGATGACACAATTGCCATGCATCTGTGTAATTGTTTTGTAGGGTATGGATGTGAGGTGCAGCACCATCTTGCATGAAGATTATGTTTTTCATATCATGATTCCTCAGTCTAGAAATGCCGAAGTTCTGTAACATGCTGTAGTAGCGCTCCCTGTTTACTTTAACAGTATGACTTATTCAATTATTGTTTTCTTTGAAAAAATATGGTTCAATGAAGAATTAGGAAGTGAAGCCACACCATACAGTAACTTTTAAATCATAAAGACCTTGCTGAATTAAAGACTGAGGGGCATTTGCTGACCAAAACCTGCAATTACATGTGTTAACTCCACCATTAAGTAAAAAATGTGCTTCATCTGTCCAGAAAACGTTGTCCAAGCAATTATTAATTTCTATCTCTGCTGGTACAAATAAAGCTAAATCATATTTTTCACGTTTGTCACTTTCTTTGACTGCAAATGTTGTTTTCAGTTTATATGGATACAGACAAAGATGTTTTCTCAGAATTCTCCAAACTGTGCTATTACTCATCTGAAGTTGCCGGACACCTGAGCAACACTATAATAATTATTTGCAAAAAGCACCTCAGCAACAGTGACATTACTGATCACTAGAGCCCGTAAGTTAGACAAAATGGCTTTTCTATTTGCATGGATATAATAAAGAGTTAAAACATGTTTCTGTACATTTAATGAGGGTAGCGCCAGTTTTTATTTTGCCTTTTTTGCCTATTTTGAGGTTTTTTTGCCTCTTTTGGATTGTTAAGGCTTTTTGCTGTGCTTATTTAGGAATTAAAAAAAAAACACATAACAAATTTCAGTGTATGAAAGCGAAAAAGTGTTATACAAATAATAAAATGAAACTTTCACATCATAAAATATTCATTGTGAATCTTGTTCCCTATAAATGCAGTCAAAACTTATCTCCTCAAACGATTCAATTAAGATCTTTAAATAGCAGAACCAATGAAAGGAACGCAGGCACGTTACATGAAAAAGGCAACTAAAGCCATGCAAGTTCTCTTCCCAAAACTGCTCCATCTTACTTGTCTAGCCGTGGGTTGTACAGAATTACTCAAGGAGTAAGAAGTTTATATCCTCTTGTGGATAAGTTGGTTTCCAACACCAAGAAGGTCTTCCTAAAATCACCTCCAGAATGTGAGATTTTAAGGATGTGGCACCAGAGCTCGCTTTACCTCCACAGCCAGTTCTCACCAGATGGGGAACCTGGATCTCTGCAGCCATATATTACAGCAACAGTTTGGACAATATATGCGAGGTATATGATGTTCTATCAGAAGACGAAGCTGCTTCAGTTCACGAGGTGAAGAAGCTGTTATAAAAGAATAACTCAGCGACAATCTGGCGTTTATAGCAGCACATTATAGTGTGCAATCTTGATACACTAGTTTCACCCATAGTGATTTTTGTAGATGCAATAAATCAACTGCTGCAAGTACCAGGAGAGAAAGGAAAAGGTTTTAGTCAAATAAATGTGTTATGAGTGCCAATGTGAACCTAGAAAAGCTTAAGAACATTTGTGATGTCCTGAAAATGAAAGTTCTGTTGTTTTAAATATGCCCCAGTCCCTTGTGGAAGCAGAATGTTCCTTTTGCATGATGAAAAACGTTTTCTCTTACATGCGGCTGATTATGGCAGTTGGCTCCTTGAAAAATACATCATGTTGTTGCTTTTAATCAAGTAAACTAAGAGTAAGTACTGTATGTAATAGCTATTTTCATTAATAAACAGTAAAATTACTCTGCTTTCACTTGTAATATATTCCTATTTTAATTATATTATTGTCTATTTTCGGTATTTTAAGTGCCTTTTTGCCTGTCTATCTTAATCAAAATGAATGTCTGAACTTCCAGGCTCTACTTATTTATTACACAGGTGTACAAATAAAATTTTTTGTGAGCTAGTTTACATTTGAAAGGCAATTCTTAATATTTCAGTACCACTTATTTAAAAAATTACTGGCATTTTTTCTCCAACACATCCGGTTTTTTTACAAAACAAAAATGAAGTATTCACATATTTTCTTCGAAAAATGTATATACTCATGAGTTGTATAAGAGCTACAAATGATATCACATTTAAATTCATTTTATAAACAGCAGGTCAATAAAATCTTGTTCATTTGGTATCGAATGTTTGTGTGTTTTCGTGGAATCCCTACACAGTCTTCATCAGTAATCTGCACGTCCTTGGTATCTCCTCTCCTGATTGTTCCTCACTGATTGTCAGCAAAGACATCCAAATGTGAAAACAGAGACTCACATTGCATCCTAAAGTTCTCAACTTCTGTAGCATGTTGTTAATGTAGTCAGGATGTTTATTGTTTCCTAAAACATTGTCTATAACTTCTTTAAATGCATTTCAAGCATTTTTCTCTTCACAAGTCATAGTAGCTTCAAACTGCTTGTCTTTAAATAGAGCTCTGATTTGCAAACCCACAAAGATTCCTTCTTTTATTTTTGTTTCAGAAAGAGCGGGAAATTTGAGACTGGGATATTTGAAACAATCACCATCTTGATCAAGTGCTTTTACGAACTGTTTCATTACACCAAGTTTTATATGAAGAGGTGGTAAAAGAATTTTCTTAGTATCCACTAAGCTACCTGTTGTTATGTTCTTACTGCCTGGCATTAAACTTTCTGTTTTGGGCCATTGTCTTTGTTTCCAATGCTTGTCTCTTGCCCTACTATCCCACTCGCATAAATAACATGGACATTTTGTTGGCTTAATATCATACAGATTACTTTGAAATCTCCACACATCAACCACTGATGTTCAACATATTTAATTCTCTCCAAAACATACTTCAAACCTTCATAATTCTCCTTCAGCTGCACTACTGGAACTGAAGAAAGAGCATTCCCATTGTGAAGCAGCACACCCTTAAGACTTCTTTTACTAGCCTCCATTCATGTGGATCACAACCCAGTTTCTTTATTATGTTATTACAGTAAACTAGATTTTCTTCTTCGCTGAAGTATTGCAAGAAATCCTTTTCTCTGTTCCTGTAGAAAGTCACTGATCTATCAGCTGCAAGCAAGTTGTTTTCCTGTAGTCTGGAACCTCTGCTGCATCCTTGGGAAGATTTAAATACCTTACAATAACATTTAGCTTGGCTTGTGATAATGGTTGTGACGCATTTGATGTTTCAGGAACGAACTCCTCGGACACAAGTGATGATGGTGAGTCACTGTTACTGCCTGTAGGTGGCTTAGGTATAGGAATTAGCACATGGCAAGTTTGGGTATGGAATTCCTGTTTTGTTCTTTGCATTAAAACTCTTCACATTGCATATCAAGGGTTAAGAACGGAGACCTTGTATCTGACATTTTTACGGAAATTTAGCTTTTAGTGCAAACCACATCTGATAGACGTTGCACATCTTTCTGTGGAGACCTCGTATTCAAAACCAACCAGAGACCAGCAAATACAGCACAAAGGACATCTCGTATCTAAAGAACCAACTAATTATCTGCGAACAACACGTATCTACGGCAGTCAGCGGATTGTATAGTGCGTGCCAAGCTGATGAGATACTGGCTGACTTCTTTTCATGTTATTTACCAGGAATAGGTTCTTTTCACGTAAGTAAATGCATTTTGGTTCTCTTTATAACACACTGTTTCATAAATGTATAGAACATTTCCATCGTAAAAACAATATTAATATTTGTTATTAACTTAAAGCATTCTTATTCATTGTCGTGCAGTTACGTGGTATTATTATTAAAAGTACATGTTTACAAGCAGCAGATACTGGTATCTCGTGGCATTTAATTATTTTTCTGCTATTCTCTAATAGTTGTGTTCCTAACATATTCCTTTTAAAAGGATTCTAGCTTCACTGCAATGGAATAATGTTGTAATAATTTTCAGGATGTTAATGTTAGCTCTAAGCAACAATGAGTCTGAAAATCACAATGTAGACCCGCAACAGGAAAGCAGTAGTTTATTAAACAAAGCCATGCAACCTGAGCTAGAACATCAAGGTCAGTACATCTTTGCTGCTATTATTCTGTTTGTTCCTTTATAGCATATTATTGTGTAATTTTGGATTTATTTGTTAATGAGACTTGATCATTATCGAGTAATGTATTTACAGCAAAGCCGAGTTCTGTTTCAACTAGGCTGCAAGGGGAGCCACAGCATTCCAGAGATAATGGTTTGGTAAGCTTTATTTTATGTTTCTAATGAATAAAACTTCTTACTTGATCCTAGCTCAACAGGCATCCCGGGTTCAATTTTCAGCTCCAGACATTATTTTTAAAACAAAAAGGTTCCTTGGTATGCTCAGAGTCTGGTGTGTGCTTGTGTCTATGTTATCAGTTATTTAGTAACCAATTCACCCATTATAAATATTTCAGGATTGCCACTGGGCATAAACATGAACACATGTGCCAAAAGTCATATTTATATGCCAGTTAATCTACAGTCAGCACAACTTTATGCCACCAATAAGTACCACAAGGTTAACTAGATTATAAAAATAATGCTTTGTACAATCAAAGCCATGTGATTTCTCTTTAGTGTTTTTCTTAGGTAACAAGAACGCCACCCATTACATCTGATGATTGCTTTCCTCTAGTGGACCACAATTTAAGACTGGTTGGAGGAACTGAGGCAGAGAACTTCAGTGATATAGACAATATTGTTCTTGATTTACCTGTTATTGATGACAACTATTTTTCTATTATTTCTGCTGAACCAAGTGATGCTGTTGCGTTAAAAAATAAAACGCAGAGAATGGATGTTGGCGAGGGGGAATTAGTTAATAATCACAAAGACAGTTATAAATGTAATGACAGGGAAACAACTGAATGTGACAGATACGATACCTTTCATGATGAAGAGGAAGTGGTAGATGATCTTAACTGGTTGCTTTGCAGTGAGAGTAATAGAAATGCAACACATGATGAAATGAGAGATACTGAGCAGATATGCGGTACCGGTAATGAAAATAGCATAGATTCAGATGTTAAAGGAAATGGTGTGAGCAAGGGCAAAAGGAAGAAAAGAGGTATGGCAATTCCAAATGAGTGGAAGGGAAACAACAATAAGATCCTTCGTGAAAAGGGAGAAAGCTATCTGGGATATCATAGAAAGAAACATGAAAAGCATACTCGAGATGCTCAGCGAGAGGCCAGGAAGATGGGACCGACCTGTATGTCACAGATGTGCTTAAAATTTAAACTTCGCCACTGTGCTCAGATTTCTGAAGAAGATCGAAAAACAATATTTTAAGCATTCTGGAAAGATATGAACTGGGATCAACGGAAAGTGTATGTAGCTTCTCTCGTCTTGCAGACAACCCCACGTCGAAAGACCACAGAAGGGGATTCGAGGCGGAGTGGAACCTATTCCTACTCACTGAAACTGAGAAACGCAACAAAATACATTGTCTGCAAAGGGATGTTTCTCTCCAAGAGTGGAGTGTTCATCATTGGGTAAAATCTTCAGTTTGTGGCACAGCTGCAAGTTCAAGATTTATCAGAGAGAGAAAAGACAAGGTGGATTCTCCCAGGGTATCGGACAGAGCATTTCTAGCAGAGTACATCAATTCTCTGTCAACACTGCCTTCGCATTACTGCAGGAAAGACACTGCAAAGCTCTACCTGGAGCCAATAATGGGTTCAGTCAGTGACCTTTATAGGCAATTCAGGAATAAATGTGAAGAGAGACTAGTACCTAGTATATTTACATTTGACTCCATCATGAACGAGTTGAATATGAGCTTGTATACTCCAAGAAAAGATCAATGTAATGTTGTGAGTATAAAATGAAGAACATTGGTGAACAGATTTGGAAACAGCATCTTGAGTTATGGCATCATATTATGGGGATCATCAGGGAAGAAACACATATTAAAAATATTTAGGCTGCAGAAAAGAGCAATTAGAATCCTTAAAAATATCCAAAAGAGAAACACATGCAAATCCGCTTTTAAAAAACTCGGTATACTAACACTGCCCTGTCTATATATATATATATATATATATATATATATATATATATATATATATATATATATATATATGTCTAAAATATGTTATAAAATCCTATAAAGAAGACAAAAATACAAACACTCATGAACATAATACCAGAACAAAGAAAAACTACTTTAGAAATAGATTAAGAGGCTCTCTTGAAAATAAAAGTATTGAAAGTAAGGCAAAAGATCTGTACAATCACTTACCTCACTGGATTAAAGTAACTGATGAAGAACGAACAAAAATTGAACAAATTAAGTTATATCTAATTATGAATGCATTCTATACAGTGGAAGAGTATAAAACTGGAAGAACAAATTGTTATGTCTAAAATTTAAAATTGTAATGCTAAAATTGTACATATAGATTAGTACCTCTCCATTATTAATGGTTAATAATGTATATTTCTTTAAATTTTACTTGACGAAACCTTGTAAATTTTTACAATTGGTGAATGAATCTGAATCTCCAAAAGAAGGATCGTGCTAGGATAGAAAAGGAGAGAGACAAAGAAGAAGCAAAAAATAATGTCACGTACTAACAGTAGATCTGCAAGTTGTAAAAGTTTGTCCATATTTAAAAGCTAGTGCTCTATACTACAAAACAAAACTTGCCTGCCATAATTACACAGTATATGACTTAAGCACACACGAGGCAAAGTGTTACTGGTTTTCTGAGAATGAAGCAGGACTGACAGCATCTACATTTGCAACTTGTCTCCTGGACTATCTGACAGAAAAGTTCCAAGAATCAACAGTACCCATTATTATTTATAGTGATGGATGTTCATTTCAGAACCGCAATTCTGTAATATCAAATGCTTTGTTAAGCTTTGCTATACATAATAATGTTACAGTGCATCAGAAGTTCCTTGAGAAAGGTCATACTCCAATGGAGTGTGACTCCGTTCATGCTACCATAGAAGGGTAAATGAAAAATCAAGAAATTTACTTGCCACATGAGTATGTGAGAATAACAAAGCAATCGAGGAAAAAGCCATTTCCACATGAAACTTTTTTCTTGATTCATAACATTGTGAAGAATTTTGCAGTGCAATCTTTGATGAAATATGAATCAATACGGCCAAGTTGCAAGGTAGGGGATCCTACTGTTAATGACAACAGAGAAGTCAGGTATACACCTCATGGATTTATTCACATCAGGTTAGACTTCGATGGCCCTTACCTTGACATTCCAAATAAGGTTCATGGAGACAGTTTCCTACTTTATACAAGGAGCCACTTCAAATACAAAAGAGCAAATGGCTGCATCTGCAGGAACTAAAGAACATTATTCTAAAAGACTGTCACCTTTTTTACGGCAATCTACCCCACACTGATTGATTTTTTCCAGGTTTGTTCTTATTTTAGTGTTCTTTAAATAAAAGTATTGTATTAAGTTGTATTGATTAAAATGAAAAACACCTGTACAAGTTTCATATAACATTATAAATGTAACACTTAAGTGTAAGCTTTAATAAATGCTTCATCATAAATAGGGATACCTCGTAACTGCTTATTTTCTAAAAAAATCCTTGCCCATAAAGCTCGTAAGTGTATAAAAGGTTCTTATTTACTAAAATATGTCAAAATGAATATCTGAAACCATAAACAGATAGAATAATATGCATAACTGCAAAAAATCAAGACCCCTAGGTTAATTTACTCAGATATTATGAAGTTTTTTGACTCTCCTGAAAAATATGTGTTTTGTCAGATTCGTGTTCTCCGTTCTTAACCCTCGATATATGGAAGTAACAGTCAGTACTGTGATTGTGAGGTTCATGCCACACCGTTGGTATTCTTAAACTTAGAGAGTGTTTCTTCCTCTTTGTCCAAGTCTTCAACACAAACACTGCACACATTAAGAGAAGCCTAAGACCTGGATTGATCTCCTATTTCAAGCTTTGTACACTTTTCTTACAAATTAGGTTTTTTTTCTACTTCTTCACAATAAAACTACCACAAATATAACAAAATGAATTTGGATTATTTACACAACACTTTCTTTCCATTATGCTGTACTGAGTTACATATGATAAAGATAACAAAATGGTATTATTTAAATGCTAATTTCTTGCTTTATACAACTATTAAGCCGTGTAACAGATGAATTCTCAATACAAAATGGTGTAAGCAGTTTAGAATGTGCTGCCACCTGGCATAAAGCAGTCAGCTATTTCTTTTTAGTAGCTTTATTTCAATAGATGGCATTGTTGTAATAGTATAATGGTTTATGATCACATAAAAGCTACACAAATTAATAAAAACGGAAGATATGAATTTTGAGAGAAATTACTATAAAAACACCTGAATATTTAAAACAGCAAAGTCACTGTTGACCTATGTTACCTTTGATCTTCCAGATTCCTTCTTATCAGCAACAGAAACAGTTTCTTCAAACTTCCTAATTAAATTCTCTAATTATGAAAGAACATGGGCCTGCTCTTAAATTCTTAAGAGTTCTAAATTTTCTCAGACCTTGAGTAGGACTCCTCTTGCTTTCATAACAGATTGAATCAGCTGTATTCTAATATTTAGTGATAGAGCCATGGTTTAAAACTTAAAAATTCCTGTAGCAGTAGGTAAAATCATTAATGTTCAAATTAACAAAATGATAACAATCGTGAAGTGCAAAAAGAAACAAATGAAAACCAAACCCCATTGTTTTTATTTTTTTCCTATCTCAAATATTAAAATATTTATAGTAGTTTAATGTTTGAACGGAGTTTTGAAAGACCCTGTATATTTTGAATTTTCTGGGAATAGTCTGGCAAGTCCTTTGCATTTGGAAAGAATTTTGTATTATCTTGTCTAACTACTAAACGTTAAGCGATAGACGAGAACATAGAACACAAAAAATGTAGATCTCTTTAAAACACATAATTCACTTCAAATAACCTTTTTTGTGACATCAGCCATTTCCGAGATATCCATTATTAATGATTCAAATTGTTCATACTTTGTCATCCTTTCAAGTCCTGTCGATTTTCATTTCTCTCTCGCGATGTCATGGGAATAGTATGAATTTTAAGGGCAATATACAGCATCCAGTTCTTAACATTCGGCTATCGCTGTTTTCTTTGTATCTATAAATGAATGTGTCATGTTGCCACTTCTGCAAGGATTTATCTCAATTACAATGAACTATATAATAAAATAAGCTTTCGTAAGAATAGTTTGCACACACAGAAATACACAATACAGAGCAGAGAAGGTCACACATCAGATTTTTTTAATTTCTGCTGTAATTTCCCTTTTTCAATTCAATTCATTTATTGCAACCAATAGACTATTTACATAGTTTCTGCCATTGTCATTTAACATTAAAAATTAACAATTACTTATAAATATTCATCTATGTCATAAAATGCACAATTTATGAGGTAATTCTTTAACTCTTTAATGAATTTGGAACCTGTTATTTGTATAATCGAGGAAGGTAAATTTATTGTATAATACTTTACCAATAACATAACCATTTTTTTCAAAAAATTTCTTACTTTTCCCTTCCCTATACATGTTATTTTTTGTTCTTCTGTTATATGTGTGTACATTGCTATTGATCTGACTTTTGTCTGACTAAAAGAATAACTCATAATGAAACCACAGTTAATATTCTTTCTTTTTTAAATACTTCCCTACAAGAATCCCTGGATTTTAATGGGCATACAATTCTTAGACACCACTTCTGTAGTAGTAATAACCGCTTTAGATTATCTTTATGTGTTGTGCCCCATAATTCAATACCATAGTTCAAATGAGTATGGATAATGCATAATAAATCAGTTTTAAATTTGGTTTTTCCAAATAATGAGCCATATAGTTCAAGAAATAGACACTCTTGCTAATTTTATTAGACACCTATATAATTTACATGCCTTGTCTATATGTAGCCCTAGAAATGAGTGGTCATCAGAGGTGTCAATTTCTTCATTTCCAATTTTAATTTTCATATTCCTATATATAAATTTATTAGTTTTAAAATATATTAAACTTGTCTTATCTAGACTATTAATTAAGTTATTATTAGCAAGAAATTTAAGTATTATATCTGCACCTGAATGTATATTAGTAATTAGTTTATCAAGTGTCTTTCCCCAGCAAATAATTGATGTCTCATCAGCGTATGACACTGTTTTAACATTATTAATAACAGGTAAGTCATTAGTATACAATGTAAATAATAACGGCCCTAGCACAGACCATTGAGGGATCCCATAGTTTACCACCGCTAATGATTTTGTTGGCGGCGCCATGGCCGAGTGGTTAGACCGCTCGCCTCCCACCGAGGCGGCCCGGGTTCGATCCCAGGGACCTGCATTGTGGTGGACGAAGCGGCGTCTGGGCGGGTTTTCTCCGGGTTCTCTGGTTTCCCCCGCCATTCATTCCACCAACTGCTCCATCATCACCTTTCCTTTCATACATTTCACCAACATTTCATTTCATCTACTTCCTTCATCCCATACCAGGCATCGGGCTGATCACCCATCCTGGATGCTCTGTCTGATCCACGAGTGTCTGCTCCTCGACGGGCCTCTGACCCCAGGCACCCTCTTGTAAGTCCTGGGGGGTGTAAGTCCTACATAAGAGGAGGGTAAACAGATAATGAATGAATGAAAATAATGATTTTGTTATTTTCCATAATTCTAAATTTGAAGCTGTATCTGGCCATCTTATTCTTAAAATTCTTCTTAAACATGTAGTGACAAATGTTTGTAATTTGCTTTGAATGATTTCTCTTGTTTTCCAAGTTTCACAGCCATACAATAAAACTGATTTCACATTAACTGAAAATTTACGACTTGATATGATGTTAAATTTCCAGATTGGATATAATAGGACAAAAGCACCATTTGCTTTCCTCTTGATATAGGTAATTCAATGATATAATCTATTATAATGCCCATTAAGTAAAATGGTAAATTCAAATAGAAAGAGCAAATTGTCGTGTTTCAGAATTGAAGAATTTCATGTTAATGCAGTTCTTAAACACTATACTTATCCTTATATTGTTTTGTTGGAACTGCTGTAATTCTGAAACCTGGTAACAGTGCTGCCATTTTAGGTCTTTTCTTTACCTTAATTTTTTTATTCCAAAGCATCTAAAGTTGGATTTTTTTTTTCATTTTTAAGTGTTTATATTAAATTTTGGCATATGCACCATCTGGTATCTTCAGCTTGCATAGCTTTTTCGTATATTCCAAAACGTCCAAACAACCATGTATAGCTTCAGTTGGCTATTAATTGCCTGGCAGACAAGTGTTGCAGCTAAAACTGAAAAGTTGCTAATTTGCAGACCAGCTTCATTTAAATTTGAACCAGAAAATCCACAGGAGTAAAAGTTGATAATATTTTGTTTAATATTTATGTGAAATTTGTGAATACTCTACCAGAAAATTCTCTTTCTGGTACAATTCCACAAAGACAGTTGGTAGTTCTGTGCTGTGCAGGTAAACAGGAAATTACGCATGTAGTAGATGTTCTGAGGAGGCAGTGGAGATATTTTAATTCAGTTAGGTTCTCTTGCTTTCATATAACCAAAGGTTTAAGTTATTACGGAAGTGAAGGGATGAACTACTTCACCTTAGTGAAGTGATAGTGTGAACTCCCAGTGAAGTTGAACTTGGAACAGTAACATTGGGAACTGAGAGCAGTGACGGTTGAAAAGTCACAATATTCTGAGACACATTAAAAAATGTAAAATAAAAATTTAACAAGAGTACTTAATAAAACTATCTCATATACGTTTCGTCTTCATAAAGCGGGTTATCATAAATCCCTTTCTTTGAAAGTAATTGAGAGTGTTCATTAAGAATACTGTTACTAACAACTTATGTAAGCTTAAGGTACGAGGGCAGTCCCAGAAGTACACGACCTGACGTATATATAACGGTTGTCATTTCAAACAAATGACTATGGTAGAAAGTACCACCCTTATAAAGCTTAAGTTTGAAGTTTGACAATGCTATGTTGTTTAGTAATTGTTTGGCAGCCATCAATAGTGAACTCTCTCAGCGAATTTGTAAACACAGATAAAACTGTCCATCGTTATGTGATACAATACTTTCATTTGAAAGGTCTTAGTCCAACTAATATTAAAGCTGAGCTAGATTCTACTCTGGGGGAGTCTGCTCCTTCATTTACAATAGTAAAATATTGGGTGGCAGAGTTTATGTGAGGTCGTACAAGCTGCCAAGATGAACATCGCAGTGGTCGACCAAATGAGGTGACCATGCCAGAAATTGTGAAGAAAATCCACAAAATGGTATCGGATGACCATCGATTGAAAGTGCACAAGCTAGCAGACGTCGTAGGCATTTCAAAATAGTGCTGTACATCGCTAGTAACTGAAAATTTAGACACGAGAAAGCTGTGTGTAAGATGCGTGCCACGTTTACTCACAATGGAAGAAAGCAGCGTTATGAGGACGTTTCAGTTGAGTGTTTGGCGATGTTTCGCTGCAATAAAGCCGAGTTTTTGTGATGATTCATACCCATGGATGAAACATGGACCCATCACTTCACACCTGAGACAAAGGAAGAGTCAAAACAGTGGATTAAAAGGGGAAACTCGCCTCCAAAGAAGACAAAGACAGTTCTATCTGCAGGCAAGGTCATGGCGTCAGTTTCTTGGGATGCACATGGGATAATTTTCATTGATTATCTTCAAAAAGGAAAAGCAATTATTGGTGAGTATTATGCAAACTTATTGCAACGTTAGAATGGTGAAATCAAGCAAAGCAGCCACATTTAGCGGAAAAGAAAGTTCTGTTTCATCAAGACAATACACCAGCTCACACATGGCCAAAATCAACGAGTTAAACTTCGAATTGCTTCCTCATGCACCTATTTGCCAGACTTAACCCCCCCTCTGATTATTTTCTGTTTCCAAAGTTAAAGAAATAGCTTGGTGGTAAAAGATTTGCCAACAATGAAGAGGTGGAGTTTGCAGTTGATGGCTATTTTGCAGAACTCGACGGTTCTCACTATAAACAGGGTATCGAAGCTATTAACATCGTTGGGAAAAGTGTACCGAGCTAAAAGGAGACTATGTAGAGAAATAAAGATGTTTTTTCCCAAAATGTATGGTTTTTTTGTTTTTTTTGTTAGGTCGAGTACTTCTGGATTAGCCCTTGTAATTTCCTGATAATTCATGTTGTACTTAAAACATATGTTTGTTGTTTGGAGGTTGTATAAGCTTATGTGATGCAATTTTTTAGATTTTAAAACATCACTTAGAAGCATAAAAATACAAAATTTCAGTTTTCATTTTACTAAAGCTTTCGTTAAAAAAAAACCTTGCATAACCTGTCACATAAAATTAAAAATAATTATTATGTCTATATTAATATAAGTTAAAATTACGGTTGTAGGTGATATTCAAGACCATATGAAAATATTTTACAGCTGATGTTTAAATGTTAACAGTTAATGATGTGAGAAGATGTCTACTGTAAGTGCCAGACTTTGTAGGAAGGCAGTTGTAATGGTGAGTTACAGTTCCTTCACAGGAGGTGCTCTTTGAAATATAGTACTGCTTCAGGCTCGTGAGTTTTCTCTTTTTGTGTGTGTTCTGCAAACTTTTCTAACAATATTTTACACCTTAAATTAAAATTGTAGTGTCAGATGTGGAACTGTGGTCTCCTACATAACAAGCGAGATCACAAACCATTACCCCACACAGAAACTCTGTTTCTTGTTAACTTTACTGTCAATAACGTTATGTTAATAGGAACTTCTGCCCTATGCCATCCTGGTCTCCAATTTGCCTGATCCGTACTCTCCAACATCCAGCAACCTCGCCCTTATCTTCAGAGATGGTTAACAGGACCTTCTGCCCCTGCATCACTCTGGTCTACATTTTGCCTGATCCGTATTTTCCAGCACCCAGCAACTTCCTCCTTGTCTTCGGAGATGGTGTTGTACATGATTACAACCATATGGAGCTAAACTCGGCAGAATAACTATAATGTAAATTTCATCTCAATCTGTTGTTATGCCTAAACAAGTGTGTACACAGTCTTAAATTACAGGTGCTTTTTTTATGGTAGAAGTAATTCCGTAGTATTCTGAAACTTCAGTTTTTGGATAATTTGAAAAGTAATTTTAAAAAAAGAAGTAATGTTTGGCAAATTAGGGTGCAATTGTCTTGCTTATTCTAAGTAAAAGTATTTTACCCATTAGTTCAGTATCAAGATTTCATCAGAAGTAAACAGTTTTAGCTCCAATGAGTCAGGGTGGGAAAGTATTTTTAAGAAAAGATGTGCGTGTGTGTATCTTTAACAGCATAACTCAAAAACAAGAAACTCTCCCCACCCCAAACCACCCTATGGATGGAAAAGATGTTTTTGTTTTTTTCAAAAATGGCTCTAACAATCTTGATTAAAACATCAGCTGTTTAAGATAAATGTGTGACTAATAAAATGATATTTTGAATTTTCTGTGAATAGCCTGTGAAGTCCTCTTCATTCTGAATGAATTTTGTGTAACTGATAAAGCATTAAGGACACACAAAAGGTTACAACACTAAAAACGTAGGTATTGTAAACAGCAGGATTTTTTCACACTGTTTGGCCATTTTTTAAATGCACGTTTTAAATGTTTGAAAGTTTACTCCATCCCAAGTACGCTACCTGATGTACATCTTTAAAAGTTTACAATTCTATTTTATTTCCATTGCAAGATCCCATTCCGTTATCAAGACCAAACATTTGAATGTTGTTTCTTCTTGTTGCATGTAACTAAGTATAGTAGACCCTCGTTTAACCAAATAATAGCCAATTCAATTTAACAAAGTTTGAATTAATGAGGTTTTGTAAAAATAGTCCCGTATTATCTGAAATGGTAAAATACGACTGTTGAGTTCACTTTCTCTCTTGTTATGCAATATACAACTCTACTTGCTGGTCCTCTGTTACACTCTGCTGCAAGCCAAGCAGCTGGACAGAGAACTACTTGCTCTGGTCCTATTGCTGCCAATGCACTTTAAGTATAACCAGTGATATACAACTGTACTTGCTGGTCCTCTGTTACAAGCCAAGCAGCTGGACAGAGAACTACTTGCTCTGGTCCTATTGCTACCAATGTACTTTAGGTATAACCAGTGATAAACTGTACTTGCTGATCCTCTGTTACACTCTGTTGCAAGACAAGCAGCTGGACAGAGAACTACTTGCTCTAGTCCTATTGCTACCAATGTACTTTAAGTATAACCAGTGATATACAACTCTACTTGCTGGTCCTCTGTTACACTCTGCTGCAAGCCAAGCAGCTGGACAGAGAACTACTTGCTCTAGTCCTATTGCTACCAATGTACTTTAAGTATAACCAGTGATATACAACTCTACTTGCTGGTCCTCTGTTACACTCTGCTGCAAGCCAAGCAGCTGGACAGAGAACTACTTGCTCTGGTCCTATTGCTGCCAATGTACAAGTATAACCAGCGATATACAACTCTACTTGCTGGTCCTCTGTTACACTCTGCTGCAAGCCAAGCAGCTGGACAGAGAACTACTTGCTCTGGTCCTATTGCTACCAATGTACTTTAAGTATAACCAGTGATATACAACTCTACTTGCTGGTCCTCTATTACACTCTGCTGCAAGACAAGCAGCTGGACAGAGAACTACTTGCTCTGGTCCTATTATTTACCAATGTATGTTAAGTATAACCAGTGATATACAACTCTACTTGCTGGTCCTCTATTACACTGCTGCAAGCCAAGCAGCTGGACAGAGAACTACTTGCTCTGGTCCTATTACTACCAATGTACGTTAAGTATAACCAGTGATATACAACTCTACTTGCTGGTCCTCTGTTACAAGCCAAGCAGCTGGACAGAGAACTACTTGCTCTGGTCCTATTACTACCAATGTACGTTAAGTATAACCAGTGATATACAACTCTACTTGCTGGTCCTCTGTTACAAGCCAAGCAGCTGGACAGAGAACTACTTGCTCTGACCCTATTGCCGCCAATGTACTTTAAGTATAACCAGTGATATACAAGCCAAGCAGCTGGACAGAGAACTACTTGCTCTGATCCTATTGCCGCCAATGTACTTTAAGTATAACCAGTGATATACAACTCTACTTGCTGGTCCTCTGTTACAAGCCAAGCTGCTGGACAGAGAACTACTTGCTCTGATCCTATTGCTGCCAATGTACTTTAAGTATAACCAGTGATATACAACTCTACTTGCTGGTCCTCTGTTACAAGCAAGCAGCTGGACAGAGAACTACTTGCTCTGACCCTATTGCTGCCAATGTACTTTAAGTATAACCAGTGATATACAACTCTACTTGCTGATCCTCTGTTACAAGCCAAGCAGCTGGACAGAGAACTACTTGCTCTGACCCTATTGCTGCCAATGTACTTTAAGTATAACCAGTGATATACAACTCTACTTGCTGGTCCTCTGTAACACTGTGTTACAAGCCAAGCAGCTGGACAGAGAACTACTTGCTCTGGCCCTATTGCTGCCAATGTACTTTAAGTATAACCAGTGATATACAACTCTACTTGCTGGTCCTCTGTTACAAGACAAGCAACTGGACAGAGAACTACTTGCTCTGGCCCTATTGCTGCCAATGTACTTTAAGTATAACCAGTGATATACAACTCTACTTGCTGGTCCTCTGTTACAAGCCAAGCAGCTGGACAGAGAACTACTTGCTCTGATCCTATTGCCGCCAATGTACTTTAAGTATAACCAGTGATATACAACTCTACTTGCTGGTCCTCTGTTACATTCTGCTGCAAGCCAAGCAGCTGGACAGAGAACTACTTGCTCTGACCCTATTGCTGCCAATGTACTTTAAGTATAACCAGTGATATACAACTCTACTTGCTGGTCATCTGTTACAAGCCAAGCAGCTGGACAGAGAACTACTTGCTCTGGTCCTATTGCTGCCAATGTACTTTAAGTATAACCAGTGATATACAACTCTACTTGCTGGTCCTCTGTTACATTCTGCTGCAAGCCAAGCAACTGGACAGAGAACTACTTGCTCTGATCCTATTGCCACCAATGTACTTTAAGTATAACCAGTGATATACAACTCTACTTGCTGGTCCTCTGTTACATTCTGCTGCAAGCCAAGCAGCTGGACAGAGAACTACTTGCTCTGGTCCTATTGCTGCCAATGTACTTTAAGTATAACCAGTGATATACAACTCTACTTGCTGGTCCTCTGTTACATTCTGCTGCAAGCCAAGCAACTGGACAGAGAACTACTTGCTCTGGTCCTATTGCTGCCAATGTACTTTAAGTATAACCAGTGATATACAACTCTACTTGCTGGTCCTCTGTTACATTCTGCTGCAAGCCAAGCAGCTGGACAGAGAACTACTTGCTCTGGTCCTATTACTGCCAATGTACGTTAAGTATAACCAGTGATATACAACTCTACTTGCTGGTCCTCTGTTACAAGCCAAGCAGCTGGACAGAGAACTACTAGAGAGAGCTTCCACATGTTTCCACTTTCCTGACAATGTCATCGGTTTGCTGATTGACATTGTGCACCTTGAATTGTTTTGTCAACTTAGCACTGTAATAAAGAAAGGCTAGTGTGAAACCGAAAGTGTACAAAGCCCTGACAGGGTTCAATAGCACAAGAAAGGGATGGGGAATATTGTTGCAGTATTGTTGTGTTGCCAACCTGTACCCAAGGACTAGGATGCTATATACCGTTAGGTTTCTAGGAATACGAACTACATAGTACATACATACATGCTGAAACTTAAGTTGTGCCATGCGAGAATACTGAAATTTGTTTTAAAGTTTTTTGTGTCAAATTTAATTACATACAATTACTACAAACGTTTGTTCGGATAAGCAAAATCCAGATTAACAGAGTTTTAGTTTATGTACGCCCAGAGTTATTTCTAAAATGCATTTGTTTTCAAAATTCAGGAGACTTAAAACGTGAATATGTGGTGAAATCTTGATATGAAATTTTTTGGGTCAAATGCTGTACTTCTTTCAACATAATTATCTTACATTAGAAAAATTATCATAAGACACAATGAATAAATTAGGTTAGGCAACTTTTATGGGCACAAGATGTAGATTTTCAGGGATTCTCCCTCCCTCCCCCCCCCACAACTCCAAATGGTCCTATATGGGAAGAGTTTCCTAATTATTTGAAACATACTTAAAAAAAATGTTACTAACAATTTTGATGTCATAAGCTTGAGATATTGCCATGGTGTATAAAACATGTGTTAAGTTTAATGTAAATTGGAAACTGTGAAACGTACGTTAAAATATTGATTTAATGCCAGCTGCTTTGCAATATCAACCTTCTGATACATTTGCTTTTGTATGTTTAAACTATTTCATGTTATGATTCTAGTTGCCAAATTGTTTTCTTGTGAGCTTGTTACTGGCATATAAGTATACAAGTAGTTATTGTGATATATACATATTAATGGTGAACTGCACAAAAATGATAGGAAAATAACATTTCATATGAATAACTAGAAAAAGTCATGTGACTTTCACATCATAGGGTGTGATAAGGACTTACTCTAACATTGTATTGTCTGTTTACATTTCTTAAAAGTACCTTCCCTATCCTCTCTCTCTGCCTCTGAAAGCTGTAGATGTAGTTAAAACGTAAAAATGAAGCTATTAACAGTGAAGTAAATGCATATTAATATAATAACTATTGGTAATCAATCTTCACTTATCTTGTATAATAAATCAACACAGGGCGTTTCAAAATCTATTGATTTCATCGTCAGCTCCGTTTTTTCTCTTGTTGTTTATTTATATTGTTGCAGTTACTGCCACTAGGTGATGGATTGTTAGCTACGGTAATGCCATCTATTGGAAGTAACAAATTTCGTAATGGAATCAATCGGTGGAATTTCAAAATTCATTACACAGTCTTTATTCTTTAAAATAAATATTTACTCCCACACCATTAAATCTATGGGTCATTTAAATGTTTTAATAATCTAATTTCAGAATATATTTCATGATTAAATGACCAAAAATGCTCTGCTACAGCTGATTTATCAGTTTGTATGTAATATTTCTAAAATGTTCATTTACTCTGGTTTCCAAAGATGTTTAGTTTTTCCAATATAAATCTGGTCACAATCCAAACAGCTAAACTGATAAATACCAGACTTTATTTTTTGAAATTTTATCTTTTTTAGAGAAACTTAGCAAATTTTTAATGTTGTATTTATTTTGAGGGATTAAAATTATACCATGTTCTTTAAAAAAAAAAAATGAATTTTTTATTTGCACAAAGGTGATAAGTAAATTTTTTTAAAAACATCATCTTTTATTTTTTTTTTTAAGTGTGCAAACATCTTTAACAGCTTTCTGAAAATTAAATTTCTCAATTTTTTTATTTATAAAGTCAATGTTAACAGCATTAATTAAAGCGTGTTAATTATATGCTTATATTGTTTATTGAATTCATCCTCATTCTGCTGCTGATTTATTATACACATAAGTGAAGATTGGTCACCAATAGTTATTGTTTTATTATATTAGTCTGTAGATATAATGTTATGTATCCATGTATTTTCATAATTGTATTATCCATGTACAACCCTCTCCCTTTTACAATAAAAATCCCTTCCCTATCCTCTCCCTCACCTCTGTAAGCTGTAATTTAGTGTTTATGTATTCATGTATTTTCATAGTTGTATTATCCATTATAAACCCTCTCCCTTTTACAATAAAAATCCCTTCCCTTCCCTACCCTCTCCCTGCACCTCTGTAAACTGTGGATATAGTGTTTATGTATTCATGGATGTACATAATTGTATAATTCATTTACAATCCTCTGCAAGCTGTGCATATAGTGTTATATATTCATGTAAATTAATATTTATATTATCCCTTTACAACCCTCTCCCTGCACCCCTCTAAGCTGTGGATATAGCATTATGTATTCATGTGTGTACATAATTGTATTATCTATTTACAACCCTCTCCCTTTTACAATAAAAATCCCTTCCCTATCCTCTTTCTGTACATCTGTAAGCTGTGGATATAGTGTTATGTATCCATGTATTTTGTTAATTGAATTATCCATGTACAACCCTCTTCCTTTTACAATAAAAATACCTTCCCCTCCCTCTCCCTACATCTATGTAAGCTATGGTTATAGTGTTATGTATCCATGCATTTTCATAATTGTATTATCCATTTACAACCCTCTCCCTTTTACAATAAAAATCCCTTCCCTTCCCTCTCCTTCATGTACCCATACATTTTCATCATTGTATTGTGTGTTTACATCCCTTCCTTATGCCTCTGTATACTTTCAGTGGAGCATTACATATCTGCAATTTTTAGGGTTGATTTCTGAAGGACTCAGTGATTTAGAGCGGAAAACAAAATACAGTAGAATCTCATTTACATGTTACTTGAATGATCTAATTAACTTGTTTCATCTCTGGAATGTTAGTGATGTTAGAACATCTTTAATGGAATTTCATTAACACCCATCTACAATACAATTCTAATTGTTTTTCCAGTCCAAATAAAGAGTTTAATAATCACTTGATATTTACAACACAAATCAGAGTAGGTACTTAAATATTGTCCTAATACAAAAAGATTTTGTCATTTATATTGAATATTATGTATTAAAATCCCTTAAATTTATCTGGCTCGATTGAAAGCTATTCCAAATAGGTACTTATTTTTAACGTAATTGTGGTGGGGCACTTTACAGGCATATACCATTCGCTCAAACTAATTCTAATAGGAACGTCCCTTTAAATTATTTACTGCTGAGCCCATCTCAAATCCTTCAGAATTTCTATTCAAGAAATGTAGGAATCATTTCGCTGTATTCTGAATCTTCTTCAGAAATCTGCTCTGAAATATTGTAGGTAAAAATAAAAGATATTGATGACTTGGTTTCAAATATGTCCTTACAAAATCGTAACTTTACAGTATGTGCTCTAAACCACATTTGGAACGGACCTGCAATGTTAGCTTTCACATAGCTACTGTGGTAAGTCATTGTTTGAGGCACCATTTTAAAACTTATCAGTTAGATACTTATAGGTGACATGATTCTGGTCCAGGGTGTGTAGAAAACCCAAAAGTTAACATTTTGCAACCAAGGCATCAATATGTAGCAACACGTTATAAATAGCCAAACACTGCTGCTAAGTGGTAATAATTAGAAATAGGGTATTAAAAAAAAAAAAATTATAAACAGCAGCACATGATACATGGCCAAAAATATAAATGGTGGCACAAGGCAAATAGCCAAATAAAAAAAGTATAAATTGCATCACCATATTAATGGTCAATAATTGGCAAATCATGGCAAGTACCCAAATACACTAGATGGCAAATGCCTGGTGAATGTAAAAAAAAATATATATTAATAGCCAAACAATTGGCAGTTCATGATAAGCATGGAAACACTAGTTGGCAGCACATCAAAAATAGCTGCTGCCACCCCCTCAAAAAATGTATGAAGTGCAGCACCATATTAATAGCCAAACAATAACGCAATTCATGATAGAAGCACTAGATGGCAGCACCATATAAACAATTTGTAAAACCTGATAACCTAAAAAATAATAAATACCAGCACCATATTAATAGCCAAACAATAATTGGCAGTTCATAATAGAAATACTACATGGCAGCATAAGGTAAAAACTAATGGCCCCCACCCAAAATGTATAAAGTGTGGCATGAAATTATTTGGTAATTCATGGTAAGTAGCCAAACTCACTAGATGGCATCATCATATTAATAAACAATTGGTAAAACCTGATAAATAACCTAAAATAATAAATAGTAGCACCATATTAATAACCAAACAATAATTGGCAGCTCATAATAGAAACACTAGATGTCAAAAAAATACCCTCAAAATGTATAAAATGCAGCACCATATTAATAGCCAAACAATAATTGGTAATTCATAATAGTAACACTAGATGGCATCATAATATAAATACCCTCAAAATGTATAAAGTGCAGCACCATATTAATAGCCAAACAATAATTGGCAGTTCATAGTAGAAACATTAGATGGCAGTATAATGCATATAGTGCACCATCATATTATTTGGCAATTCGTGGTAAGTAAGCAAACACACAAGATGTCAGCATCATATTAATAGCCAACAATAATTGGCAGTTCATAATAGAAACACTAGATGGCAGCATAAGATAAATACCCTCAAAATGTATAAAGTGCAGCACCATATTAATAGCCAAACAATAATTGGCAGTTCATAATAGAAGCACTAGATGGTAGCATAAGGTAAATTACCACCCCCCCCCCGAAAGTATAAAGTGCACATCATTTGGCAATTCATAGTAAGTAGGCAAACACACTAGATGGCAGCACCATATTAATAAACCATTGGTAAAACCTGATGAGTAACCTAAAAAAAAATAATACATAATAAATGGCAGTACCATATTAACAGCCAAACATAATTGGCAGCTAATGATAAATATGGAAACACTAGATGGCAGTAAATGGTAAGTGGCCAAAATTATACATGGCAGCATACACTAAGAATCAAAATTGTGTGGCAGCACATGAATGAATATTCACACTAGGTGGCAAAAAAATTATAGAGTGCAGCAATGGTAAGTGGCCAAAAAAACAATATGTACAGGTGGCAGCACATAAAATATTCTCACTAGGTAGCCAAAACCTATAGATAGTAAGCACATGATAAATATCCACACAATAACAGCCAAGCTACAGGGGGATGCACATCATAAGTACCCAAATACACCAGCGACTATTTACAATTTTTGGGGGGGGGCCTTGCTAATTTAATATCTAATATTCAGTCTAATGGTTTTTGCATTTGGAACATTTAAGTACCTACACTGATTTATGTTTTAAATATTAAGTGATTATTAAACCCTTTATTTGGACTGGAAAAGAAATCCATTAAATGTTCTAACAACACTTACCTTACAGAGATGAAACACATTAATGAGACATGATTTAACATGTACCTGAGATTCTAAGGTATTTTGTTTTCTGCTCTAAAACACAAGTCTCTCTCAGAAATCACCCCTAAAAATTGCAGATATGCAATTTAATTACATACAGAGGCAAAGGGAAGGGGGAGGGATATAAACTCACAATACAATGATAAAAATGTATGGGTACATGAAGGAGGGTGCAGAGAGAAGATAGGGAAGGGATTTTCAATGTAAAAGGGTGAGGCTTGTAAATGGATAATGCATTCATGAATACATAACACTATATGCACAGCTTACAGAGGTGCTGAGAGTGGGTTGTAAATGGATAACACAATACATGGATACATAACACTATATCTGGAGACATGAAGATGACAGACACATGGGATGAGTGAGTAGAAAGTGTTCTATGAAAATTGAAAGGTATAGCAGAAATAAACGGAAAGACATGAAGGAGGACTTAATGAATGCAGTGAGTACCTTAGATATTTAATCTCGGGGTTTTCCTTGTTTTGGCCTTTATTCACTCTACTGAAATATTCTTCTAACATATGAAGATGAAGAGGTTAACGAGACTCAAGCAAAGGTGAAGTTAGAGGGAGGAGACAGCCATGCTGTGAGACAGGTGGCACCATCTAGTGAAAACATGCAAGAAGCTCCATGTGCCAACCAGCAGAAACCAACATCTAGCAGTGAGATGAGTAACCACAACAGCCAGATCGCACCTCACTGGAAGAAAAAATTCTAAGCAATGCCACACAAAAAATGAGCCACATGGTCGAAATGCTCACAAGCAATATAAGGAACATGATAAAGGAGGAAACTGAAAGCACCCTACAACAACCATTGAAATCAAAACAGGACCCCAGATGCACAGAAAAAATAAAGAACAGCCACCACCATCACTTGAGGAGCTGCTGGAGCAAGAACATGAATGGCAAACAGTTATTTATGAGGGGCAATGAACTCAAATAACCAGCAGAACATGGAGAGGACGAACAAGACAGCAAAGTTCATTTCACGACACCGGACCAAGAGACGTAGATCTACAGTACACAGCCAGGAAAGCCTGACTCTTTGTGGGACAGTTAAATCCACAGACAACAACCAAAGCCATGAAGAAGTACCTAAATAAAAGAGGAATCAAAGAAAACATGACATGTAAAGAAATAACCAATTTTTGCAGAAATCTTTCAAAGTGGGTATCCCCTACGATTTCCTAAACAGGGTAACAAAGAGGAATTCTGGTCACAGGGATAGTCGTCAGAAGCTTCCTTTCATTCCTAAATGAAAAATGAAGGATGTCTCAAATAATATACAAAACAAACACATAAAAAGAAAGAACCATAACAGAAAAGACGCATCAGGAAACCTAAAAATCATGTTATGGAACACAGAAGGGCTAAAAAGTGCAATGAGCATGAGCTCGGAAAACTTCCTAAAAGGGTATGATACAGCAATTCTAACAGAAACATTTATAACCAATAACTGGCAACACCCAGATTTCTATGTGACACACCTTAAGGCTAGACAGGGTGAGAAAAAGGTAGACCATCCTGGAGGATAACTTTCCTCCTAAAACCACACCTGATACCAATTATATTACCTAAGCAACAGGAACACATCCTACTATTAGAAATAAAACATTTCATAATAGTAGCTGCATATTTCCAACCAAACGTAACAGCAATCGACATAATGGACGAGATAGACCAAATGATTGCCCAAAACAAACATGCTAAACCAATAATTCTCACGGTGACCTAAACTGTAGACTGGAAGCTCAGAACTATAAAACAAAGCAATGGAAAAACTGCAAGAAGAGGGCTTCATGCTATTAAACAATCCCATGATCCCTACACACATTTCCCACAACGGCAAGAGTGCAATAGATGCTGCACTCAAAAAAGGACCAATAACAGGAAATATAACCACACTATGGAGAGCGAACCATGCTGCATTGAGGAAACACATACCTCTAGAAATAAATATCCAAGGTGAATGGGAGAAATCACAGAAAAAGATAATACAAAGGGAAATAGAGATTGGGAAAGTAGAAGCCATGCTAGACTCGACAACGCATATAGAATCGCTAATAGAAAACTTGAGGCTGGAGGAAACAACTCAAACCTTAGGTAAAATCCTAAGACAAACTGCTAGTCCCTGGATTGAAAGAAGAGCAAAACAATGATTCGATAGTGAGTGTTACAGGCTAAGGAAAGACACCTTACAACAGCTAAGACAGAATGTCGAGAATCCTACCCTACTCCACACATGCTCCTACTTGGAGAAGGAAGGCAGGATGGTGAAGAAAGCCAAGAAAGACCCACATATTGTACTTCATCCAAAGAAACAAACACATACACACTACATAAACATGTAAAATTGGAAATCACATTTCAGCAATATACTCAACAAAGAGGGACCAACATATAACACATATGACTTATAAGATGACACACCACCTATAGCTATAGACTGGATACCTCTGGCCACAGAGGAAGTCAGAAATGCCATCAGCAACTCCAAAGACATGAAAGCTGCAGGCCCGGATGCACTCTAGAATGAATATCTAAAAGACAAGGCACATTGCTAGCACTGATCTAGTCTGGACAAGACTATTTAACAAACACATAGAAACAGCCTCCATACCTGAACATCGGAGAAAATGAATTGAAAAGGTATTATTTAAAGTGAAAGGAAATCTCAAACAAATACAGAGGCATTGCACTGGAAAACTGCCCCCTTCAAAATTTTCACCAAATTAATGACAGGAAGAATATGCAAGGAAATAGACGAACACCTACCAGAAGACCAGTTCGGGTACAGAAAGGAAAGATCAACCCTAAATGCAATCGAACTCTTACTAAAGTATATATGGGAAGCCTTAGAGGAAAAAGAGAAATGCCGTCTTCATAGATTTCACCAAGGTTTTTGACCTATTAAACAGAAAGCTATTGATAGTAAAACTAAAGGAAATGCTAAGTGAAAACAGTATATGGACAAATCTCATCACTACACTACTGCGTTGGAATGAAATATGCATCTCAGACAACCTTATCATATCAGAACTGATAACCCTATCAAATGGAGTCCTACAGGGTGACCCATTAAGCCCCTTGCTTATCAGCTACCGAAGAAATCCTAAGAATTACCCAAAGAGAGGGTATGGGTATATTCTCTTGTGCATACGTACATTGTAATTGGCTCAAAGGACATAACGAAGCTCTGGGGAACATTAAACAACATGGAAAAATGGTGCTCCAAGCACAAGTTGGACATCAACAGATACAATGATCTTCAGAAACAGAGGAAATGCACCCGCATCAGCAGAGATACACATAAGGGAAAGAAAACTAAAGATACTACCAGACTTCAAATATTTAGGCATCACACTGCAAACGAGTGCAAAGTGCTTCACAAAACACGTTACAGAAAAAGCAATCCAAGCAATACTGACAATCCATGGAATAAAAAACATCAGATCCCTCGGCCTAAAGACGGCAATGTTACTATTCAGAGTAAAAATTCTACCAATAATGACGTATGGCGTCGAAATCATCTGGCCACATTTAACAATGAAGAATTTATCCACCCTGGAAACAGTGAAAGCGAAATACATAAAGAAGGCGATAAGAGTGTCAAAAATCATGTGATCAAGACTCGCGTACCTCCTGGCGAAAGAAACCTTCCTAATCGAAGACCTCAGGACAAGCGAGTCTCACCCAACACCTGCACATCAGAAAAAATACGGCAACACTGACTGGGAAAAGAGGAGAAATACAACCAAATTTCTAAAGCACAGGAGCCATGACAGGCCGTTCATGGACAAAGGCAAATTTCAAAATGAGACACGTCATCGCTAGACTGGCAGTCCACGGATTCCACTACCTGATACGCAAAAACACACACTTCTATGAACCAAACACTAACTGTGAATGTATGTTATATAAAAAGACATGTGATTGTTACCACATTGAACTCGGTACAAAGACAATATGTGAATATGCAAATATGTAAACCATCAATGTAATATATATCTCCCAGTTATGGCTAATTGGCTGCAATAAATGTATTACTGTTATAACACTATATCTACAGCTTACAGAGGAGCAGGGAGAGGATAGGGAAGGGAATTTTATTGTAAAAGGGAGAGGGTTGTAAATGGATAACACAATTACGTACATACATGAATACATAACACATCTACAGCTTACAGAGATGCAGGAAGAGGATAGGGAAGGGGTTTTTATTGTAAAAGGGAGAGGTTTGTAAATGGATAACACAATTACGTATATACATGAATACATAATACTATATCTACAGCTTACAGAGATGCAGGAAGGGGATAGGGAAGGGAATTTTATTGTAAAAGGGAGAGGTTTGTAAATGGATAACACAATTACGTATATACATGAATACATAATACTATATCTACAGCTTACAGAGATGCAGGAAGGGGATAGGGAAGGGGTTTTTATTGTAAAAGGGAGAGGTTTGTAAATGGATAACACAATTACGTATATACATGAATACATAATACTATATCTACAGCTTACAGAGATGCAGGAAGAGGATAGGGAAGGGGTTTTTATTGTAAAAGGGAGAGGGTTGTAAATGGATAACACAGTTATATACATACATAAAACTATATCCACAGCTTACAGAGGTGTAGGGAGAGGGTTGTAAATGCATAATACAATTATGAAAATACATGGATACATAACACTATATCCACAGCTTACAGAAGTATAGGGAGAGGGTTGTAAATGCATAACACAATTATAAAAATACATGGATACATAACACTATATCCACAGCTTACAGAAGTGTAGGGAGAGGGTTGTAAATGTTTAATACAATTATGAAAATACATGGATACATAACACTATATCTACAGCTTACAAAGATGCAGAAAGAGGATAGGGAAGGGGTTGTAAATGGATAACACAATTATGTACATACATGGATACATAACACTATATCCACAGCTTATAGAGATGCAGGGAGAGGATAGGGAAGGGGTTGTAAATGGATAACACAATTATGTACATACATGGATACATAACACTATATCCACAGCTTATAGAGATGCAGGGAGAGGATAGGGAAGGGGTTGTAAATGGATAACACAATTATGTACATACATGGATACATAACACTATATCCACAGCTTATAGAGATGCAGGGAGAGGATAGGGAAGGGATTTTTATTGTAAAGGGAGAGGGCTGTAAATGGATAATACAATTATGCACATACATGATTACATAACACTATATCTACAGCTTACAGACGTGCAGGGAGAGGGTTGCAAATGAATAATACAATTATGTACATGCATGAATACATAACACTGTATTCACAGCTTACAGACGTGCAGGAAATTTTTATTGTAAAAGGGAGAGGGATAATACAATTATGAAATACATGAATACATAACACTATATCTACAGCTTTCACAGGCAGACAGAGAGAGGATAGAGAAGGTACTTTTAAGAGATGTAAACAGACAATACAATGTTACAGTAAATCCTTACTCATTTTCACACCCTGTAATGTGCAACAGTCACATGACTTTTTCTACCCAACACTGTTTCATAGTTATTCATATGAAATGTTATTTTGCTATCCTTTGTGTACTAACCACCATTAATATGTATATATCACAATAACTACTTGTATACTTATATGCCAGTAACAAGCTCACAAGAAAACAATTTGATAACTAGAATCATAACATGGAATAGTTTAAACATACAAAAGTAAATATTTCAGAAGGTTGATGCCACAAAACAGATGGCATTAAATCAATATTTTAACATATGTTTCCCAGTTTCCAATTTGCATAAAACTTAACACGTTTTATTCATCATGCCAATATCTCAAGCTTATGAAAAGATCAAAATTGTTATTAACATTTTTTTAAGTATTTTTAAAAAATGTGAGGAAATTTTTCCCATATAAAGGACATTTGGATTGAAAAAGGGGGGGGGGAGATTCCCTGAAAATCTTCATTTTGCACCCATAAAAGTTGCCTGACCTAATTTATTCATTATGTCTTATCATAATTTTCTAATGTAAGATAATTATGTTGAAGTAAAGCATTTGAACCAAAAAATTTCAAACCAAGATTTCACCACATATTCACGTTTTAAATCTCCTGAATTTTGAAAAGAGAAGTGCATTTTAGAAAAATTCTGTGTACATATCTGTCAGTGAGGAGCATAACTCAAATATGAAAAATCAACTGAATTCCAAATTTTACTTAAGTTGTACAGTATTCAAGAATGCCAGGCAAAGAATATGAAGAACACTCTAGCTGTTTTAGTTTTTATCAAAAATGGCTCAAATTACTTTCATAATAGTTGATGTGTTGGGGATGTAAATATGCTGAATAAAATGTACAGGGTATAATTGGAATACAGATTGTGCTTTAAGATAATTCATCACTGAATCTGGGGGATTCTTAGCTTACGGCACTGAGGTAAAGCAAGATGTTAAACTCAAGTCTATTTTGCTTCTCACCTCCATCATTTTATTATTCAAAATCATATGCATACCAAAGTTAAATTCTAGGAGAATTTTGAATATAAAGGAGGAACTGAAAATTGTAATACAATATTTGAAAATATCAAGTAATTCATTTGCAATTAAATATTTTCCATATAATGTTGATAAAAGTTGAAATATTCAATAGCACATATACAAGTGCTTCTCAAATACAAGTTGGCATACCACAGCACATCTTGGAATCTTATTTTGCATTTCTTCATTCTCCAGAAGCTTACATCAAGTTCTGGAGTGAATTTAGTGTTTACGTGTTAGTTACCGTTTTTTTTTTTAATTTTGTGTTTTAATAATGCCAATGTTATCCCAGGTGTGCCTCCTCCAAGCAGAGAAGCTGTGGGAAATGGTTCGATTCTCAATAAGAAGCGAAGCAGTGCTTGCTTACTGAGTAGAAACTCAGACAAAATGATTAAAACACTCTCCTTGAAAGTATCTGCAACAATTTTCAAAGGAAACTGTGATTTCAATGACTCTATTGTGTTGAGCTAACAAAATCTGAAAATTTAAACCATGCATGATCACTGTTCATTGGATTTTGAGGAATGTTAAACATGATGAGATAATTAATCTAGATTTAGTAAATGTCTTGAATGAAGCCTGGTTTCAATTACTTGGCATGTAATGGAGCACAGAGAAGCTCTTTTAGTACAGGAAATGCTATGAGAAAACATTGGGGTAAGGTGTGCGGCTAATGCATATATTATAGTGGGACCAATATATTTTAGATACCACAAATGCTGTATGTTATAGAAATGACTTATCTTTTGAACTGACTGATATTTAATCTTGGTCTGGATATTTTCAGCAAGACTGATATACCATACAACTGAAGTCATTAAATTTAATTTAAAAGTTTTGAAAATAGGTTTATGGCTTGTATGGTCCCTACATCTCAAAGTGTATAGGTTGAACCTCCACATATTAGAAGAACTGCATGAAAACATCAGAAGAGAAATAAATTTGGCACATGATCTGGAGTGCACTGAAGACTATTTGCTAAAAAGTTGCCAGATGCAGGAGAAGGAAATCTTCAACATGTGTTGTGATAAGGTAAGGGCGTACTTGAGATGGAACAGCAGATAATGGATTGCAGCAGGAAAATTGAAGATACAGAGAAAAGATTCAAAGCAGGACAGAGGAGAAAGAACTGCATAATTTTCAGAGTGACAGAAGAAAACAAGCTTAGAAAAAATACTATACGAGATTATGGAAAGGGGCTAGGTATAAAAATGTTTTAAAATAAAGAGAGCTGAGGGTTGTTACACTACATCACTATGATATTCTTACTTGAACGCGTTTCGGGAGATGGCTTGTTCCCATCGTCAGCATTTTCTCTCAACTGATTTTTGATAAATCAGCAGTAGCACATCATTTCTGGTCTTCAAACCATGATATCACTCCAAACATAAAACTCTTAAAACCAATCAACAGCAGTAATGAATTGGACATCTGGGAAAAAATACATATTATCAAACACAGGAATCACCTAATGAATTTCGAACTGCCGCCACCCAACAGCCTTTGGAGGTTCATCAGCCCAGCACCAGAGAACACCACTAACCACACACATCCCCCAGACGATGACCGGCAAAATCAGATGAGGACATGCTGACGATGGGAACAAACCGTCTCCCGAAACGCGTTCAAGTAAGAATATTATAGTGATGTAGTGTAACAACCCTCAACTCTCTTTATTTTAAATTATGACACATTACTGTTACTAGCTTCTAAATCTTCAAAATTAGTCAATAAAAATGTTTACTTGGGAGATAAAGGACATGTACCAAATGAGAAAAAGCAGAAGAAAACCTAGACCCATTGTTATAAAAATGACAATGGGAAAAAGTGGGAAATTTTAAGGAATGCCAGGAGGCTAAGAGGTGCAAGAATTTTCATACAACAAGGTTACATGAGAGAGGAACAAATTCTAAAAAACGAACTAATGTCTAGGATGAAAGAAGCAAGAGCAGATGGGAAGAAGGCATTTTTGAAAGAACTAAAATCATTCGCAGAAGGCGAAGAATGGAGTATAAGCATAAGGAGGAATGAAGGAAAAAGAATGTGCGAACGTCAACAGAAGCACTGGTCCAGAGAACATTCAAGTCAAAGAACTGAGCAAACAGCTGAGTTGGTAGCTTGGGGAAAAGATCAGATCAAACCGCAGATTTGGCAGGCGCAAGAACCAGTCCGGGAAGGCGCACAGAAGAAAACAGGGAGGATGAACCAGCAGTGCAGGAGGAGCTAACATTGGCAGCAGCAATAAATGGAGAGTGGGGAGGAGCCAAGGGGACAGAAGACGACCAGTACAGTAAGAAATGCATATGTGGAGGAAGGAGTGACGCAAGTGATAAGTGGGGAATTAATAAGAGTGGAAAGTGTTAGCCAAGCGAAGGAAATTGCAAGGAGGGGATTACAAATAATGGAGTTAAGGGAAGGGAGGATAATGATGACCTGGTACCCAGAATTACTAGACTTAGAGAGGTAATGGAGAAATATAAATATCAGGATAAACCAAAAAAACAAATAGGGAAGGGGGATAAATTTGATGTTCTGGAACATTAAAGGCATAAAAAGAAGATATGCAACAGGGAAATCCAAAATATAATGAGATATATGGATATTGTAGGGGTGGTAGAGACATGGTTGGGTCACAGGGAAGAAATAGAGTTAAAGGATTACAAATTTATAAATAAAAGTGTCAGTAAAAAACACAAGAAAGGAAGAGCCTCAGGAGGAATTGGTATATTTGTTAGAAAAGACATGGGCATAAGTGTTGAAACAGAAATGATAGAAAACAAGGTTAACAAGGTTCTATTGATGTTAATAAAACAAACAAATAAGATAAATGTAAATATTGGAATCAGTGTAGTATATAACTCCTCAGAAACATCAAACTTTTATGAGAATAACCTGTATATAATAGTTGAGGACATGGAAGAAATCAGAAATAAGTGGCCAGACATAGAGTTTATTATAATGGGAAACTTTAATGCAACAATATAGGGAGGGAAAACTGTAGATTACTAGGAAGTGCCGTGATAGGGGAAGGAGAAAAAAAAACAAAAAGAGAAAGGAAAAGCACGGATAGCGTAATAAATAAGGAAGGAAAAGTTATTAAAATTCTGTGAAATAAACAATATGTAAAGGGACAATAGGAAAGGACAAATAAGGAGAATTTACATTTGCAAGTACAAAAGGGCAAAGTGTAATAGACTATATGTTATGTAGTAAGGAATCAGAGGAGAAAATTAGGAAATTTAAAATCAAATAGTTGCCATTTCCCATTAACAATGGAACTAAAGGTAGGAGAACAAGAAGTAGTACATAAAAGGGTAACAAAGATGAGAAGATTAAAAACTTATAAATGGAAGGTGAGACTAGAAGCAAAATTCACAAAAGATTTAAGTTCCAAGGTAAGCCAAATTATAGAATATGGAATACAGATGAACCTGCATGAAGGAAAAATAGAGAAAGCGCTAGAGTTAATGGAACTAATAGTAAAAAGAGCAGGGACAGATATGCAGATAAAACAGGGAAAGGTACAGACAAACAAGATATGGTATGATCAAGAGTATAAAAATATAAAAAAAGAGGTTTCCAAAGAACTGATTAAATGGAGGGGATCGGAAAAAGAAGAAAACAGGCAAAATTTGATGATTCACAAATGAGGATATAAATGCTTGTTAGAGACAAAGAAAAAAGAATGGCAAGAAAATAGAGAAACTAAACTAAAGGGGGCAATTGAAAACAAGGTAAAAATATATGGGAAATAGTAAGAAGGGTGAACAGGAGGGGAGGAAAAAAACAAAAACACACCAGCTGAATGGGTAGAATATTTTAAAAACCTGATTGGGGAAGTGATAGAGATAAGGTTAAGAGCATAGAATGTTTGGACAAGAGGTGATAACAAACGAAAAATTAAGACAGAGAACTATCAGCCAAGAAGATATATTTACAACTAAGAAATATAAAGAAAGCGAAAGTGCTAGGAATAGATGGAGTACCAGGAGAACTTTGGAAAAAATATGGTGAAACTCAAAGAGATTACAATTAATGACAGAATTATTAAACAAAACAAAATTAAAAAATGACACACCAGAAAGCTGGAAAACAAGTGTGATGGTATCAAGGGAGGAGTAAATAGGTCTGAGAACTATAGAGGAATAAGTCTACTATCTTTATTAGGGAAGGTGTATACAAGAATTTTGGCAGACAGACTAAGGGAATGGGTAGAAGCTGAAAAAAAACTGTTGTCAGAATTCCAGGCAGGTTTTAAGAAAGGAGGACAGACTGTAGATAACATATTTATAATAAAGACTATAATAGATAAATATTTGAGTAGGAAAAGAGGAAGGGTATGCATGTTTTTGATGGCTGAAAAAGCTTTTGATAAAATAAATAGAGAAGTTCTGGAATATAAACTAATGGAAAAGGGAGTAAGTGACAAGTTTATAAGAGAAATTATGAAAATATATAAAGATGTAAAGTTTGGTATATGCGGTGAAAAAAGTAGTATCACAGAGACAATTCAACAAAAAATAGGATTAAGACAGGGATGTAGGCTGAGTCCAATATCATTTAACCTATTCATAGATGATATATTAGAAAGAGTAAAAATAAGAAATCAGCATTGTCCATTAATAAGGGATAAGGAGATTCCAGGTTTATTATATGCAGGCGACCTTATGGCAGGTGCTATATCTATAATAGGGTTACAAAAAGCAATAAAGAAATTCAAGAATTTTGTGAAAAATGGGGAATTAAGGTAAATATAAACAAATCTAAAAGTGATAGTTTTTAAAAAGGGAAATAAACTGAGGAAGGAAGAAAAATGGTGTCTAGGTGGCCAAGAACTGGAGGTAGTCAAAGAATAGGACTATTTAGTAGTAAGGCTGAATAATAGCGGGGAATGGGGAGCACATGGCAGGAGGATGTTAGCTAAAGGGAGCAGCTAATGACAAGAACAAGAATATGCAAATATAAATTACAGATGTTGACAAAATGGCTGCAGAGAATGTACAAGGCATTAGTAGAATCAAAAATGCTCTATGTGGTGGAAATATGGGGGAGCAGAATTAAATAAGAAAATTGACCAAATGTAAGAAATGTTTTGTAAAGAATTAGTTGGACTACCAAGAGCAGCACCAGGCGAGGTTGCATCAGTAGAACTATAGCTGGTTCAGCGAGAGTTGATATGTGTATATCCTTCCATGCATAAGCAAAAAGGAGATGGAATAGGGGGGGGGAGGGGAAGAAAGGAGGCATATTGTTCAGTTTACGCTACTGATGCAGATTTGGGATTGCATCACAGACGTTGCTTAATGGGCAGGACTTGAGATTATATGCTTAAGAACATTTGTTCTCTTTGTAATATGCTGCTTTGTATATCATAACTAATATATTACTGGAGGCTAATAACAACACATTTTCACTCTTACTTTTATCCTGATTGTGGCAGCGGCTGTATTCCTTCCAGATCAGATTCGGAACTGAATCATTCTCGGCGGTATTAATGACCAGGCGGTCCACTAAACTGTCAGTTAAGCCACCCAGTTCTGCCATCTTTGTTTTGTAAATATTTATGATGCCACACGACAATATTCTCTGACAATATCGCTTTTGCTTTTTTCCTGTTCACAAAATCAAAGCCGATCTGCTTCAATATTAAATAAAACAGTTGTTTTGCACAACTTGAACCACTGCTGTCACTGCCCATACCATGAATGAACGGCAATAACTTACTGGTATGTGAAAACAGGCCCATTCCTACCTGAAAATGATGCAAGCAATGCCTGTCCCGCCTGGAGAGAGAGGCGGGGAAGCAAGGCGCGTGCATAATACAATGGAAAACACATCTTTCCTCTTCCGCACTGGCTGTGGTATTTCTCAGAAACAGATATTTGCAACACTAAATAAAGCCTTAATGGAATAGCTGTAACTAATCCAGCTACATGCAACTATTTTATAGCTATATAAATAACATTAAATAAGCCCCCAAAAAGCTTAAACTGAGCCAATGTTTTGGGAACTAGAAAAGGGAGAATACGACGCTTGTGCTACGGACAAGAACACGTGCATTTGTTTACATTGCAACTCAACTCTCGCTGACCAAGGAAAGGTATAATAGTAGAAAGAATTTTAAAATTTTGGTTTAAATGTATGACAATGGGGGAAGGTGAAATCTTAAAGATATGCATGATTCAGCAAAAGGTTCTAATAAGCAAAAACAGCTGGTGGAAAGAAACCAAAAGAATAATGGAGTTAATTGGGATGGGGCATATATGGGGGCTATAGGAAATAAATACAAATGGTGTTTGGAAAGTAGTAAGAAACAGAGTGGAAGATATAGAACGACAAGAGATATGGAGAAGCCTTGAAGATAAAACATCATTAAGCTTTTATAAATTGATAAAAAAAGGGAAGGTTTAGCATGGATGAGAATGGGATCAATGTATTTAAGAGGAATAGCTATAAAGATGTTAAGGAAAGAAGAAAAGAAAATTCATTCATATTGTAGTCGAGAAAGTAAAAATGGCTAATGTTATGACAAAATTTGGTATTTTACAAGACCTACATTCTTCGTGTTGTTTGTCTGTTATGATTTATCAATTGTACAAAATTCATTCAGAATGAAGAGGACTTCACAGAAATTTCAAGATATCAATTTATTAGTGATGCATTTATCTTAAACAAGTGGTAGTTTAATTAAAATTGTTAGAGCCATTTTTGAAACAAATAAAAACATATTTTCCATGTATAGGGTAGTTTGGGGTGGGAAGATTTTCTTTGGAAGATGCTGGGCTTAATACCAAGTTTGGTATTTATTCAAGTTCTTGGTCTTGAGTTAAGCTGTTGAGAGAGAGAGAGAGAGAGAGAGAGAGAGAGAGAGAGAGAGAGAGAGAGAGAGAGAGGGAGAGGGAGAGAGAGATGCAAGCATGCACGCACACACCTTTTCCTAAACATACTTTCCCACCCTGACTCATTGGAACTAAAACTGTATACTTCTGATGAAATCTTGATACTGAACTTACGGGTGAAATACCTCTACCTAGAAAAAGTAAGATTGGATGCCAATTTGGCAAACATCATCATTAAAGTTACTTTTCAAATTATCCAAAATAATGAAGTTTCACAACATTGTCATAAAAAAGCACCTGCAATTTACCATGAAAATTACATAACAGTATCATTCTACCAACTTCAGCTCCATATGGCTGTATTCATATACACCACCATCTCTGAAGATAAGGACGAGGTTGTTAGGTGTTGGAGAGTACACATCAGGAGGAAACAGGATGGAGCAGGGCAGAAGGTCCTGTTAACAAAGTTATTGACAGTTAAGTTAATAAGAAACAGATTTCATTGATTACTTGAGGATCACTTGCCAAACTTAAGAATGAACATTAAAGTTATTAACAGTTTACGCAATTAATGATATCAGATTTCATGTCATTCTGGACAACTAAGATACATTACCCTAGATAAATGAAAAGTGGAGACAATCCCCATAAATGTGGCTATTATTGGAAATTACGTTCTTTCAAAAATTAATACAAAATTTACAGAAAGTGAAAAAGGAAGTTTTTATTTGCATATAAAACATTCTATAGACATTACGAACACAGGTATACATTACAAAATCTATACTAATACTATAGAGAAAACTTGAGTGTATATAGGAGACAATGGAAGCAATTTTGATATTGTTTCACCATTGAAAAGCACTGTTCTTCCTGACAGACACAGTATCAGACATCTTTTAATTTCAGTTTATACATCATTAAACAGGACTTGCAAGGCCTGGATATTACGATACAAACACAGAGTCATAAAGAATATACTTACAAAGATGGTTTTGACTTGTTTATACCAGTACGATACTTATGTGATGCCAATGACAAAATATTTTATTAACTCTTTATGTATGAAACTTTTGTTGCATTTCCTTAGTATGTTGTAATCAAGTTTACTGCCAGTGTATGCTAAATCTCAACTACTATTAAGAGAGGAAATTTGTATGCATATATGTGTGTGTGTGCGTAGGGTAATCTCAAAAACTACTCAACCAAATCTGATAATTCTTTAAACACCGAAAAGCCCTATTCTTTCTGATGGTTAATTTCAATTACTAAAAAGGTTTACAAAGCCTATATATTTCAATATGAATGCAGTGAAGTTACAAAAAGAACATGCTTGTAAAGAAGACTTTGAGTTTTGACTGAGAATACCTTGGAGTAGAAAATAGTTGTTACTCCAGAGAAAATGAATACAAAATAAGACAAATGCTGCAAGAATAAAGATTGGGTTGTTGAATGCAACAAACCCTGAGATCCTCATGCTAACATGTTTATTACACAACAGATTTGCATAGACATCGTTTTAATGCTGCTGTAAGAGGAAAAGATGATAGAAATTTGACATTTTAATTATCAATGTTTATTTGTTCGTTATGGCATAAAATTTAAAGGTTACAGTAATCTTGAGTATGGTATAATCAGCGCAACAGTTCTACACATGTGAAAATCTTAATGAGAGCTATGAAGCGAGTTGCTTACCAGATCAGGTGGTGACCAGTCGTCTGCATGCTGCAGGAGTGCGTGGGATAGTCATTGTCAAATATCCACACACTGGTTATGCACTGCACTGCGATGCGCTGATAAACTTAGTTATATACAGTATATTAAAATCCACGCTGTAAAAAGCGCTTAATATAAAAAACACTGTCATCATTGCCTCCAATTCTTCCACATCTAACAACCCTTCCTCTTCTGCGGAATCACTCACATTATTGCCGTCATCACTGCTGTCACTACTTTCTGCACCATTATCCTGGATGAGAATTATTTCTATTTGATTTTCTGCAATTCCGTATTTTTCGGAATAATGATTCTTAATTTATTCAACATGTCGCCATACATTTTTCCATTCTGGCCTTCCAATTTCAGCAAATTGCTGGCGTTATAATGCTCCACATATTTTAATTTAAAAGTGATATTTCTGCATGCCACCCATTTTTTGATAACAGCCCAGATTAATTCGATTGGGTTTAGATCTGGGCGATACGATGACAGTCTAAGTACATTATGGCGATGTTGTATTACTATCTGGTCAAGTATGTATGACTTCTGAAGCTGTTTGTTGGCTTTAATTAAGTTATATAGCTTTGTTTTACTCATGCTTTCATCTAAAGATATATTATGTCTAAGTAACCAAGCTCTCATTTCTTCTTTCAAGGAAGTTGAGGTAGGTGGTTTGTCAATTTGAGTGTTGACGCATTGTGAAGCATTGTCGATGACCAGAACAGACCAGCAGGCATATTAGGTATCAACATGGCGTTGATTCACTTCATGTAATTTTCTGTATTCATTTCTTGATGAAAATCTCCTGTTGTTTGTTGCGACTTGTAAAAGAAGGGCATTTGGAACGAAGCCGATCTTTCCAACAGCATGAACGATAATAAGTATTTGCCCTTTGGCAACAGGTGCCTGCAAACCTAATTCGCTATCGTCACTCCAACTTTTAGATGCTGTATGACTGCTGTGTATGTATGACTCATCTTCATACATTATAGTATTTTTCTGAAATTTGTAGCACCACCTTGAAAATTGATGCTGATATAAGGTACACATTGATATAAGTACATATAAAATTAGTCATCAGATTAGAATCAGACTGAAAAATTAAATGCCATAGCCAGGATTTGAACTACGGATCTTAGGCTTTCCGTGCCGTTGCTCTAACCAACTAAGCTATCATGGCAACATTTAATTTTTATTTTTTTATTTTATTATTATTATTATTTTATCTTATTTATTTATTTATTTTCCTTTTCTGTTAGAACTCTTCTATTTGATTTCGGTTTCTTCCACTTGAACCCTAAATCTTTAATAATTTTTCCGAGATTTGTAGCACCACCTTGAAAGTTTCTGCTGTCTTTCAGCTTGATGAGCAATCTGCTTATTGTTAGCACAGTTTTTTCTTCCACATAGGAATTGTGAATCGTGCGCCGAATGACGCATTCGAAATCGTCTATTTCTGTAATACATTTAGGGACCTTATGTTTCTTCCCAGGTGTGTCAAATGGCATTCTTTCATCCATATGTTTTCTTTTCTCTTATCTTTGAGAACTCTGGAAACGGAACTCGGTGAAACACTAGTTGCTTTGACTACTCTTTCTTTCACTCTCTTAAGGCTTTTGTGGAACTCGGACGAACATACATTTTCTTCCTTCATCTCTGCTTCTTGCTTCATGAAGTCGAGGACATTTGCAATTATTTCCCTACTTTGACTGTGTAGCAACTTAGCACTCAACTTTGAAAATGTAGGAGCCATGGTTATAAATATAACAAATATAAAGTACTATTTAGATACTGCTCTCTTTAAAATTACAACCAGATGCAGACACTTTCTATGCAGACTGTATGTGTTACACACTGTGAGTAAGCAAAGGTGTTATATCGCTTTCGTTGATTAAGCTGAACATAAACCATTCCTAGGCTCAGCAGCTGGGGTGGCAATCAAGGTCACGATTCCAGAAGTTTTGCGCAAGTTATACTTCAGTAGGCAATGTTTCATGTGATAACAATGGTAAATGATGCTACCAACATAGCTTTTAAGAGACAAATTTTAATAGCAAAATAAATGTTGTGTAATCTTGTAACATAATAAACAGTAACAGTTATTGGTTTAAGAATGTTAGGTTCAAATAGTCATTTAGTCTTGTGTTGATTTGCATGGTTCACAAATATATTTGTGATTTTTTAGGTTAAGATTACGAATTGAGCACTTTTGACAGCTGTATGATATTAAAGCGATACATTTTCATTCTCAGAATCATTTTATGATAATTCCCGATCTACTGAACAAAGTGGCTAGCAGAAAACTATTTACCAACTTTTAGTAACCATGGAAAATTGAATTTATAGTGATACTGCTGGAAGAGGAAGAACATAACAGAAGGCAGTCACTTGGCTTATAAGGTAATAATTTATACTTCAATTTTCATATGAAAAATAATCAAAATAAAATACTTGTAACTGCAGCATTCCCCCAGATAACACAACTAGTGAAATCAACCTTTCTTTTCACTACAACTAATTCAACTTAAATTAAATTGAGTTTTATTTATGGACACTTTTTAACTACTATGTTTCTTAGCATCCCATTCTATACTAGGCGTGAAAGATCTGAAATTTTGCTCAGAGGCCTCTTTTATCAGGCTTGAGGTTCTTTTATGTGCTATAAATCTACGACAGGAACCACCAGCTTTATTTCTCTTCCAAAAGAAGTCATGTCAAGGATTTTTACGCCTGATTTTCATTCTACAACTGTTAAGATGCAAGAACTTTTCTACAGAATTGAACTAAAGCTGTACATTGCCTAATCATTAATAAAAAAATAAAAAAAAGTACTTATGCTTGATGATATACATTAAAATTTCAGAAAAATCTATGTGACAACTGGTATCTTTAAAAAGTGTAATTAAAAGTAAAAAAACTATAAAGAAAATTAATGTAGGTTGATATGAATATGTGAAACTTGCAATCAAAACCATATGAAACCATGCTGCTATTTCTTTTGTCCCAACCTAAAATTAAACTCATTTTACAAGGCCACTACCACAGCTGGTAAGTTTTCCCCATAAAAATAAAATCTAATTCTTTGGGGTCACAAGAAGGTGTAAGTCTTGCTACCCTAAGCAATGGGTGTGAATTTTAAAAATGCACATATATTTGACATTTTTCATGTGACGTTTTCACAGCACACATCCATCTCAGCACGGAAAAACAACCAAAGCACTCAGTAAGTCAGTATTCTGGCATTGTTGGCAGGAGGAAAGCAAATCTCTATGATAGAGTGCACAAATTTTTGATCAGTCACTATTCCAGTTGGCTAACAAAGCGCTAGAAAACAAATGAGTTACAGAATGCCAAACAGTGGCACATTTGCTATGAGTGGTTATTTAAGCTCAACAAATAACTGTAGCTGCCCTCTTAACAACAAAGTTACAGAATATCCCTGATAGATGGCCATGATTTAGCAACTAAGACACAGCAAAACAAAAGAGAAATGAACCGCTTATAAAGATACAATATACTTCTAATACCAATGCCAAAATATTTTAATAACTCTCATGTAAGAAAGTTTTGTGTTATTTCCTTTATCAAGTTTGTTAGCAGGGTGCACTAAGAAATTATATTTCGGGGAGAAAACACCTAAACATCAGAAATCAGTCAACTGATATTTTATAATTAACAACTGAGAAGATTATTTTTCTCGGTCATCAAAGACTATGTGTCTTTTCCAAAGAGGTTAACTTGGTGGCCTGCAAGTGCAGAATCTCCATATTCACCACCTTCACCTCTATTTCATTGTATATGTTAAGGGTTTCTGTATTATGTGAAAACTTATTTAACTAAATACCTATGGAACCGAACAGAACATACCAAGGTTTAAAATGTCACCAACTGTGAATTATCTAAATCATTACTCAACTATTTTGGCCAAGGATTGTTCCACCACCAAAAGGTACTTATAGCCTATGCAGAATGGTTGTTGGGAGGTTAAGGAAGTCAGATATTCCACCGATGTTTCACACCCTTTTGTGTGAATACCAGATTTTTCACCCATTATTAGGAATAGCCGGGGCTAACCAAATTTGCAATTATAAAGGGGTAAAGGGGAGGGTTCATCATAAAAATGTGCAAGATCACTGCATATAATTCCAAAAACGATGGGGGAGGTAAAGTAAATTAAACAAATTCATCATTTGAGTTTTAAAACAAACCGTGCAATGTTGAGTAAGCGAGTTGGTAATTATATAGACAGAAAATTGGGTGCAGCGTAATCAGAAACTATCCTCAATTTGTTGACAACAGATACATAACACAGTGAGTGATTTTGTATCATCACAGAGATTCATGGCATACAACAAATAACAACTCACCATTACAACAGATGAGATGAGACAAGTAGCAGTAATACCAACTGTCTTCCTACAAAGTCTGTCACTCAGAGTAGACATCTTCCCACAGGCAACACACCATTAACTGTTAATATAAAAACATCAGCTGTAAATACCTTTACGTGGTCCTAAACAGTGTGTGCAACCTTAAAATTATAAACAGAGCATGTTGTGTGCAGTTGAACACCATAAATTACTCTACATATATTTATAATTAACAAGTGAGAAGATTGTGTTACTCGATGGTTACAGACTGTGCACCGTAACTTGCTGGCCTGGGATCTTCATATTCACCAGCTTCACCTTATTACATTGTGTATTGATGTCAGGGGTTTCTGTATTCTGTGAAAACCTGTAGTCTCTATGTTATTAAATAACTATGGGACTAAAGAGATTGTACAGAAGTCTAAAATTTCATTTGCTGTGATTATCCAAAAATACTGAACTTTCACCATTAAAATATGCTTACAGGCTTTACAACATTTCCAGAATTTGGAAGATTATCAGGGTGAGGCTAAGGAAATCAGAAAAATATAACATCTGCTGATATTTCATATCCATGCTTGCCAAATTTCTGAAACTGAAACCTGTAAATCCTTCCCGCAGCTATAGAAAGTGAATAACACAGAATTTAATGAGGCAGTTTACATTTCAATTCACATCGTCCATAACTGAACATTGCATCCTCGTTACTAGAGGCCATCAGTGGTGCTTGCTATGCATTTTGTTGCAGCCCAGTGAAGGGGGACCATGATCATGATGAAGGATAGACACACAGATAAGCTCTGGTCTATCATAGCACTGTATATCATTTACTAGAGGTCACTAGTGGTGCTGTACATTTTGTTACAGCCCAGTGAAGGGGGACCATGATCATGATGAAGTATAGACACACAGATAAGCTCTGGTCTATCATAGCACTGTATATCATTTACTAGAGGTCACTAGTGGTGCTGTACATTTTGTTACAGCCCAGTGAAGGGGGACCATGATCATGATGAAGGATAGACACACAGATAAGCTCTGGTCTATCATAGCACTGTATACTATTTACTAGAGGTCACTAGTGGTGCTGTACATTTTGTTACAGCCCAGTGAAGGGGGACCATGATCATGATGAAGTATAGACACACAGATAAGCTCTGGTCTATCATAGCACTGTATACTATTTACTAGAGGTCACTAGTGGTGCTGTACATTTTGTTACAGCCCAGTGAAGGGGGACCATGATCATGCTGAAGGATAGACACACATATAAGCTCTGGTCTATCATAGCACTGTATACTATTTACTAGAGGTCACTAGTGGTGCTGTACATTTTGTTACAGCCCAGTGAAGGGGGACCATGATCATGATGAAGTATAGACACACAGATAAGCTCTGGTCTATCATAGCACTGTATATCATTTACTAGAGGTCACTAGTGGTGCTATACATTTTGTTACAGCCCAGTGAAGGGTGACCATGATCATGCTGAAGGATAGACACACAGATAAGCTCTGGTCTATCATAGCACTGTATACTATTTACTAGAGGTCACTAGTGGTGCTATACATTTTGTTACAGCCCAGTGAAGGGGGACTATGATCATGATGAAGGATAGACACACGGATAAGCTCTGGTCTATCATAGCACTGTATACTATTTACTAGAGGTCACTAGTGGTGCTATACATTTTGTTACAGCCCAGTGAAGGGGGACCATGATCATGATGAAGGATAGACACACAGATAAGCTCTGGTCTATCATAGCACTGTATATCATTTACTAGAGGTCACTAGTGGTGCTATACATTTTGTTACAGCCCAGTGAAGGGTGACCATGATCATGCTGAAGGATAGACACACAGATAAGCTCTGGTCTATCATAGCACTGTATATCATTTACTAGAGGTCACTAGTGGTGCTATACATTTTGTTACAGCCCAGTGAAGGGGGACCATGATCATGATGAAGTATAGACACACAGATAAGCTCTGGTCTATCATAGCACTGTATATCATTTACTAGAGGTCACTAGTGGTGCTATACATTTTGTTACAGCCCAGTGAAGGGGGACCATGATCATGATGAAGTATAGACACACGGATAAGCTCTGGTCTATCATAGCACTGTATATCATTTACTAGAGGTCACTAGTGGTGCTATACATTTTGTTACAGCCCAGTGAAGGGTGACCATGATCATGATGAAGGATAGACACACATATAAGCTCTGGTCTATCATAGCACTGTATACCATTTACTAGAGGTCACTAGTGGAGCTATACATTTTGTTACAGTCCAGTGAAGGATGACCATGATCATGATGAAGGATAGACACACAGATAAGCTCTGGTCTATCATAGCACTGTATACTATTTACTAGAGGTCACTAGTGGTGCTATACATTTTGTTACAGCCCAGTGAAGGGTGACCATGATCATGCTGAAGGATAGACACACAGATAAGCTCTGGTCTATCATAGCACTGTATACTATTTACTAGAGGTCACTAGTGGTGCTATACATTTTGTTACAGCCCAGTGAAGGGGGACCATGATCATGATGAAGGATAGACACACAGATAAGCTCTGGTCTATCATAGTACTGCATACCATTTACTAGAGGTCACTAGTGGTGCTATATATTTTGTTGCAGCCCAGTGAAGGCGGACCATGATCATGAAGAAGGATAGACACACAGATAAGCTCTGGCCTATCATAACACTGTATACTATTTACTAGAGGTCACTAGTAGTGCTATACATTTTGTTGCAGCCCAGTGAAGGGTGACCATGATCATGCTGAAGGATAGACACACAGATAAGCTCTGGTCTATCATAGTACTGTATATCATTTACTAGAGGTCACTAGTGGTGCTATACATTTTGTTACAGCCCAGTGAAGGTGGACCATGATCATGATGAAGTATAGACACACAGATAAGCTCTGGTCTATCATAGTACTGTATATCATTTACTAGAGGTCACTAGTGGTGCTATACATTTTGTTGCAGCCCAGTGAAGGGGGACCATGATCATGCTGAAGGATAGACACACAGATAAGCTCTGGTCTATCATAGTACTGTATATCATTTACTAGAGGTCACTAGTGGTGCTATACATTTTGTTACAGCCCAGTGAAGGTGGACCATGATCATGATGAAGGATAGACACACAGATAAGCTCTGGTCTATCATAGCACTGTATACTATTTACTAGAGGTCACTAGTGGTGCTATATATTTTGTTGCAGCCCAGTGAAGGCGGACCATGATCATGATGAAGGATAGACACACAGATAAGCTCTGGCCTATCATAACACTGTATACATTTACTAGAGGTCACTAGTAGTGCTATACATTTTGTTGCAGCCCAGTGAAGAGGGACCATGATCATGATGAAGGATAGACACACAGATAAGCTCTGGTCTATCATAGCACTGTATACTATTTACTAGAGGTCACTAGTGGTGCTATATATTTTGTGGCAGCCCAGTGAAGGCCGACCATGATCATGATGAAGGATAGACACACAGATAAGCTCTGGCCTATCATAGCACTGTATACCATTCAGTCTGTAATCTTAAGTTACAATATGATGCAGTAGAATTTAATGCTTTATCATGGTTGTGGTGAAACACTTTGAAACTGCCACTAAAGTCGAAAAAGTCCTTCTTTGCTGTAAAAAGAGCTCTCTGCCCCTGCACATTTTGTGGACAAACCGTGAAAGTTGGCAAGTATGCAAATTCATTTCCATAAATGTCTGGAGATTTCTTTGGTCTGTTGTTATGTTATCATGGAGTCAACATAATTACAGTTTTGTCTGGTGTTGAGAAAGATCCCACATAAAAATGTTTTACATTATACAACTTCATTAAAGATACATGGGTAAATGAATTAAATTAATGAAACCCCCACTTAACTTGAGCAGCACTGATACATAACCAGCTGGGAAAAGGAAGGAGATCAGAAGAAGAATGCAATGGGAAAGTGAATATGCCAGACTGTCAATCAAGAATGGGAATCAGCAGTTCTCACATTAATATAACAGGAATTTGTAATTTTCTGAGGTTATAGCACAACAAACTGGTAATGAGAAGAGAAAGCATTATGATCTGTTGATAACTCACAGGAAGCATATCGATTAGTATGTTGGTAACATACAAAACTGATTTTGTGTATTTAGATATCATTTGTATAAAATCGACCAATAACATTTTTGTTTCTTTGGTCTGACTGCAGATTAGACAACTTTGAAATTCAACACTGTAAAGTTTTAAGAGCAACAGAGTTAAATGCTATTGACAGCAGAAATGAAACTGAGTGTAGCTGCTGGATTTGTTTTTCCAAGAAACATAAAACTTGATCAACACTCCCAGGCTACAGAAAGCTTCTAGATTTTGCATGTTCATATTGGAAAACTAATGTTTAAGCTTTTTTCCTTTTCTGGTTTTGTTTTCAATACTTTGACATTTTTATTGATGGTGCTGTTGCTTTCTTTAATGTGCGCGCACCCACCCACCCACCCACCCACACACTCACAGAGTTTAACAGCAGTTTTTACTACATATGGTTCTATGTTGATGATATATGAAATATGATTGAGAAAGAAAATTTGGGAATGAAATAACATTCCACGTCTAAGTTTCAAGGAATTTGCCAGTAATGAGGACTGAAATAAACCTGGAAAAAACCTCAACAGTGAGGAGAGTCCTGTCGGGATTTAAACAGCGGACCTCCCATCCATTACCCCATGCCTAAACAACCTCGGACACTCGTGTCAGTATGTTGCTATTCAGTTGTTTTTTCTAATGTCATAAAAAGAGTGTTGGAATTTCAAGGCCAACATACAGCAACAATTCTGTTTTCTGTAACCCTTTTGCACCTACAATGAAACGCATAGTAAAATTATTTGTGCGAACCTTTTTCATCACTAGATATATAGAAAAATAAACTTTCCTAGGAATAGTACTATATAAAAATACACAACAGTGTGAACAGAAAGTCATGTGAATATAACACAAACTCTCTTTTTACGATTCTTTCACAAAAGAAACCAAAATAATGATTACCAAATTACTTCTGCCATAAAATACTATGCACATGCTTATGTCTTGTTTAAATATAAAACTGATATGAAAATTACATTATAATTACTCTGCATACGGCTGTACTCACATGATGCAACGTCTCTGAAGATAATGGCGAGGCTACTGGGTGTCAGAGACCAGGGTGGAGCAGAGGCAGAAGGTCCTGTCAACATAAAGTTATTGTCAGTAAAATCAATAAGGATAAGATTACATTAATTACTTGAGGACTAGCATTATCATCAGTTTACACAATGATGTCAATCTGGACAACATAAACGAAAAGGCAGAGAACCACCCGCATAAATTTGGCTATTACTGGAAAGCTTATTCTTTTAAAAAAAAAACGAACCTGGAATTAAAGAGAATTTTATTTGAACATTATAAAAAAACTCTGATATGCAACACAAGACTTACTAATCTTTATAAAATAATTGTATGTATAAAAGTGACTATGTTTTACAATAAATGCCTGGAAATAGTTTCAAATTTGGTTACATTGACTTCAACTGCAACATGAACGCCACTGTTTATACCACACACACTACTGTGGAGCACATATTAGTGTCACTTTGTCCGCCCTTATGCCTGAAAGCCTTTGCCAAATGCAGCAACTAGAGTTGAGGTTTTATATATAGGAGCTTAAAGAAAATGTATCATCGCATTTAAAAAAATACAAAATTAAGGGTAGTTTGGATGGAGAGCCTTCAAATTGAGGTTTCAGCTGATTATTTCCAAACTGAGCCTAATGGCTTTTAAATCTTGTTAGCTAACAGAAATACTGCAATTGACTGCAAACTGGCATAGTTGCTGTGTGGGGTAATGGTTTGTGATCTCGCTTGTCATGCAGGGACCACATTTCCACTCCTGATACTAAGATTTTAAAGTTTTATAAGTCTTAATTGGTTTAAAAGTATTTTTTTGTGAAACTTTTGAATGTGTGATGCGAGAAATTTTTCTAAGTCCAAAGGTTCAACATTGCACATGCAAAAGCAGAATGACACAGCAGATGTTGACTAGCGTTATTACTTCTCGTATTGCAGTCAATATGCACAACATTTGTACTAATCATAGCCAACTTCTGCAAAAACATTTCCGGACATTGCACAAGAATTGTGTAGTATGCAACATGTGAAATCAATTGAATGCTTTTTCAAAACTTGATGAATGCAACTTTTTTCAAAATTGAGTTATACATCATAATGATATAATTTTGACCTTCTACATCGTCCTGTGAATTGGGTTTTAGCAAAAACTGATATATGCACTCTGAGAGTTAAAGCAAAAGTCAACAAATGCAATACATTTTTATTTGCTTTCATTTCAACTGAGCAGTTGGCAATAATCGAAGTGCACTATTGCAGGCTGTGTTGTTCATTATTGTAACTATATTTGTTCTTTATTGGCTGCTTATAATCCCCCGAACAGACTTCATTGTTTTAGCGTATTTCTAGATTACTTTTAGAGAAGTTGTCAACTGTGCAGTCATGTTTGAGTAAAGAACAGTATTTCAAGTTAAATCAGAGTGAATGATGATTCCAGTGACACTGAATATGGTGTACAGATAAAAGAATCTTCAGGTGGCAGAAGATCTAGAGACAAGAAGGGTGTCACCCTTCTTGAAAAGCAAAACAACAAAGGTATAAACAATCCTAATATGAAACGCAATCATGAATTTGCAGTTTCACCTTCAAATGCAAAAGCTGCTGAACTACGCTACGAAGATATCTCCCAGTTTCATCATCATGTGACATCTTTAAACAAGAGAGACCAAGATAAATTTCCCTTAAAGTATATGACTATTACTTCACCTAAGTGCAGAGTAATGAACAATGAGTAAGCAAAAAGAAAGAAAACAGTTTCAGTAAAATATAGCATTAGGAAGAAAAACGGCGAGGTGTGCCTGTCTGTGCTGCTACTTTTCAAGGACTTTCTGGTATACCAAAAGATAGATTATCTTATCCAGCAAGCAGGTTTCATGAAGAAGGGAAGTTGCCAAAGGAAAAGAGAGGCGGAGATATGACAAGAAAGGGCGAGATGTGCCTGTCTGTGCTGCTACTTTTCAAGGACTTTCTGGTATACCAAAAGATAGATTATCCTATATAGCAAACAGGTTTCACGAAGAAGGGAAGTTGTCAAAGGAAAAGAGAGGCGGAGATAGGACAAGAAAGAGCAAGGTGTGCCTGTCTGTGCTGCTACTTTTCAAGGAACTTCTGGTACGCCAAAAGATAGATTATCCTATCTAGCAAACAGGTTTCACGAAGAAGGGAAGTTGCCAAAGGAAAAGAGAGGTGGAGATAGGACAGGAAAGGATCATAAGGACTTAATTATTGCTATTAAAAAGACAAAGAAATACAAATGTTGCAAGTGTCATCATGGCAGGGATAAGTCTAAGAGGGGTTATTTACCTTCAGAACTCACAATCAATAAGATGTGGAAAAGATTCTGCAAAGGAAGGAGAAATTTTGGACTCAAACAATGCTCTTTATCGAAATACAAGAACATATCTTATAAATATTTCAATCTTTGGACACCCCATACTGACACATGCTCCATTTGTAAGGTTGGTATCATTAAAATAAAATCAGAGAAGTGTTTGGAAAAGAAAAATGAATTACAAGCTAATCACAGATTGCACAAACTTTGTACAAAGCAGTTTTATTGAATAATGAAAGAAGAAAACCCAAGGGTCATTAAAACTGCAGCAAAATCAGCCACTTCCAAAACTGTCAGTGAGCAAATTTCTCTACGCTAGGCAAGTATGGTTATACAATCTGTGCATCATGATCCATGCTAATGAGCAAAAGAAGGAAAATACTGCTTTCTATACATGGCTGGAAGCAGAGTCTTCAAGAGGATGCAAGCATCGGCTTTGCTGGACTTTCTTTTTGACTTACAGAAGAAACTGCCAAGTTATGGTACCACCACAATACATCTATTCTCTGACTCATGCAGCAGTCAAAATGAAAATAGTTGCATGATGGCGACACTTATAGCATTCTTGGAAACAAGTTCAACATTCAAGAATATTCTTCATTTCTTTCCAATTCGGGGACATTGCTATGTGGGTCCAGACCGAGCTTTTGGTAGAATTGAGAAATCATACAGAAAAAAAGAATGCATCTTGTCTCCTAAAGAACATTATGACATTTTAAAAGAGCACGGTACCCTGAAATTACTCGACAAAGGCTGGGAAATTAAAAACCTAAATAAGTGCAAAGAAGTACTGCAACGCAGGTTAGCATTCAAAATGAATAGTCAGTGTGTCATCGCATGCAAGAAAGTAAATAACAATGTTAATGTATCAGTGAAAGGCCCATACTTCCGAGATTCTGTTGAAGTTCAAGTTCTTAGGAAAAAAACCATCCCATTCAGCACTTTATGATCCATTGTTCTACCAAAGCAAAGCATGGTTAGCAAAGAACAGGATGATGTTTCTGCACTATTAAAGTGTTTTCAAGTTCCACATGATGTAACTGCATTGTACAAAGACATCCTAGGGGACAACTACAAATCTAACCTTATCTCGGTATAAGGCTAATAATAATAACCATAATGCAGCCAATAATAACCTGTGAAACTTATGCATGCATGGGAATTATTGTAATAACAAATAAATAAGCAGTTGCATAAACATTAAAAAAAAAAAAACGAAACTGTAACACACAATTACATCATTTTTTTTCTCTTACGTACACGTGAATTTATTGACTTTTGAAAAAATCCTGAATAAATTGTCCTGTAATCCTTCATGGTGCCAAATTTGTTTAAATTTATCTTACTAGGATATTTTATTTAAAATAATAATGTCTAATGCTGGGGAAAATACTAAATTCTTCTAATGTGTTTCCCTCTAGGTGAAAATAAAAAAATGCATTTCCTGAAAAATTCCATATTCTGCATTTATCAAGTTTTGAAAAAATGCTCCTCAATTAGCAGCCGGTCATTTTTGTAAAGTCCTTACTATACTTATTTGCGTGAAAGGAACGTGGTTCAATCAGGTAAATCTTATTGTTCGTCCACTACTTTGCATACAAGCAGTCATATGACATGTCAATAATGGAGGGTTTGATAGATCAATGTGTGAGCTTGCAGGCAATATCTGACTGGTTCAGTTACTGTCGTGATCACCAGTAACACAAGAGGGAAAATTGGCAGTCCCAACCACACCCTTCACATCAACGAATGGGGCTCACATGATGATATGACCTTATAACAACAGGGATACAAATACGCTCTACAATTTAATTGCAGAGAACATAAGTGTTCACAGCAGCATATGCACCAATGCCTGGAAGGGCTACTATGAGCTGATGGCTGGAAAATTTGCTATCCACCTCGCAGTCAATCATTCTATACACTTGGTCACAAATATACACACAAATAACATTGAGTTGAGTAACACTGGTGAGTGCTACAGCTTCATCTATCCAAGAGCAGGGACACAAAAATCTGGATGCTAGAATTTGTGAGTACTTGTGGCATGCCGACCCTTTCAAGAACTTATGGTAGATATTAGGCGGGTCTACCCTGTAGTGTAGCATTATATTTAAAGTTTAGACTACGACTGATTAAGCTAACATGTTAGTGCACATAGTCAGTATAATTTAGGGACAAGAGACTGTTGGCTGCACTTGGCTGCAAAAAGAACAATTTTGATGCACTGCATTCAACATGGCTACATGTGATGTATGTAACTAAATAGAATTTAAACCTTAATTTATTAAGAAAATGTTTTCCAGCATCAAATTGGTCTAAAAATAATTTTAAATGTATATTACACCAAAACATGTCACGCGGTATTTGGAAAAAAATATGCCACTCATTTGGGCTTAGAAAAATTCTTGCATCACATGTTGGAATGTTGTCATATTTTTAATTATTTGCAACTAAGCTGAAGGATTGCAGTTTTTTATTATAAATTTATTGCCATGAATTGATACTTTTTAAATCATCTCAAGCTAGAAAATGTCCCTGAACACCCCTTAAGAATATCCTCACAAATTAATAAAATACAAAAGCTATCATTAAAAGTAAATAAAACAGGGAATCTCATAGTTACAAAACATCCTATCACATAATGTAACAGTAAAATTTCACTCATGTAGTTGAGTATGTAATGAAACAATATTTAACTGGTTATGTTGGATTTTTTAAATGATCAAAGAATAAGTAAAGATGTATAGCAGGTGTTGTTAGAAAAGGTCACATAATATGTCACTAGACACACTATATAACAATTGGGCAATGTTGCTCTTATGGAGTCCCCATTGAAAACACTGAAAAAAAACAAGAAGAAATGCAATAAATTACCTTAAGAGTGAGGAAATAAGTAGATGTGATCTCGCCAATACCTGGTGCTCACCTGCCCGCCCCTTTTATGTGTTTTACTTTTATAGGAAAATTGCGATATGAACACAACAAACGTAGCCATCTTCCCGCTAAAACAGATGCTGAATGGGAAGTGCCAACTAAATAAGAAGTGAAATCTGCGAAATAAGGAATTTTTGCAAACGTGAATCATTTGAGTTTTAGACGCGCAGATACCTTGGCTACGCCCTGTCGCTCACTTCGCAGAGGTCACAACTGCAGCACTACTTTCCTTCTAAAAAACATCCCTCGGCTACGCTTTGAGGCTGGGGGAACTCAATCCCTTGGCTACGCCTTGAGGCTGAGTATCTTACCGGCTTTGGCGGCATTAGTTATTCATATGTTGCCAGCATTGCATTAGAGCTAGAGAATGACAGTGACATCTGTAGGACATATAAGACATCACTTCCATTGCTGTTGAAGACCACCTAAAAGCAACTTACTCGAAACCGACTATGCCAATCGCGCTCTTCAGGGGTGTACCAAAGTGATTAACCAATGCTCCCGGGTACTTCATTCGCCTTCTGTACAAGACAATACCACGAACGACTTTTTTTTTTACACTAGATAATCAACTAGTTGCAGATCGCGAATGGCATCCCAACCTCCCATCATATGCCTCTGTATAGTTAAAATGTCAGGGCAATGCAACCGCTTCACAACAGCTGAACGTTAACGGTATACGTTGCTATCTTGCCAAATTTTCTGTTCCAGCTAATCTGCTCTTAGTTCTCTTTGTTGAAAATGGTTATAAAAGCAATAGGAAAGTGAATAAAATACCTTAAGAGTGAGTTTAGAAGTGGATGTGATCTCTTCAGCAGCTGGTGCACACCTGCCCGTCCCTTTTAGGTGCTTTACTTATAGGCAAATCGCGTTATGAACACAACAAACGTAGACATTTTTTCGCCAAGTCACATGCAAAGTGGGAATAGACAACCTAAATAAAAAGCGAAATCCGCTAAATATGCGATGTACTGTTGTTTCTGCGAAAGTGAATCATTCGAGTTTTAGACGCGCAGATTCCTCAGCTACGCCCTGTCGTGACTTCGCAGTTGCGGCCGAGACCTACACTCTCCTCCTTATAAAAAACATCACTCGGCTACGTTATTAAATATTCGGAAACATTATGCTCTAGTTGTAACGATGACGTATATTTCCAAAGATGTTGCTCTATGCAAAACACTAGCTAAACAGATGTCACTCTATGCCATACGATTGACTAACACAGTACTGGCAACATATGAATAATTTATGCCACCTAAGCGCCGCAACTACGACCACAGGGCTAGCCGAGAGAACTTATACAACCTTAGGTTTATGAATTCACGGAAGATGCGCCACAACTACGACCATAGGGCGAATATAACCTTAGGTTTATGAATTCACGGAAGATTAGGTTTAGGTTAGGTTTCTTTTATTTATATAACCTTACGTTTCTGAATTCACGGAAGTTTAGGTTACTTTTGTTTTAATATAAGCTTAGGCTTCTGATTTACTTTTATATATACCTTGTTTACATTTGTTACCAGTGGTTATATCAAAGCACGCGAGCGTGCGTTCCTAAGCTTACGTTTCTGGTTCACGGGAGGTTAGGTTAGGTTTAGTTGTTTTTTTTATATATATAAGCTTGTTTTAATTACTTACCAGTGGTGACATCAAAGCACGCGAGCGAAGCCAACGTGCGTTCCATAGCTTACTTTCTGGTTCACGGGAGGTTAGGTTAGCATTACTTCTTTTTATATAAGCCTACGTTTCTGAATTCACGGAAGGTTAGCCTTAGGTTAGGGTTTTTTTTATGTAAGCATGCGTTAACTATCTACCACTGTTACGTTAAGCAACTTCTTTATTACACTGTTACAATGGAAATAACCTCTTAATAAAATATACTTTGACAAAAACTATTATATACTTAAAACTTTGATGCATATCTTTTTGCTGCTTTCAATTAGTGCATGGTGCAGGCAGTCTTTGAATGCGTTACGTTTTTTCAGCGGGAATAACACAAGAAGAAAACACACTACTAACAACAGCGCATCGCATTTCTGGTGGATTTTCATTTAAATTGGCAGTTCCCACTATACATCTTCTTCAACGAAAATATGGCTACGTTTGTTTTGTTTCGTACGCGATTCGCCTATATAACCACAGAACAGCAAACTATTATATAACTAAAACACCGTCGAAGGGCGAGCAGGTCATCGATCGAATCTAGAGATATCGACTATCGACCCATCGAATCGACTGGTGCTTTCTTCGAGGTCTGCACACCTTATCAGTAGCGCCGAACCGTAGGATTTTCTCCGCGATGAGAGGGAGACTCCACATCGAGATGTCGACTGCGCCGTATCACAACCGTCTGTTTCAAACAGCCCGCTGGAAACACCGCTACGCCGACGGCAACAACCAACGGAACAGACTGGGAACATGGGTCAGGGGGAACGCCGCAGAAGCACCGGCAACCGCCGAATCCAGCAATCGAGAACAGGTCGCCCAGGTTCACCTGGGAATCGTCGCCGCCACTGCTGAGGGAGCAGCCGGCCGCAGCAGGCTCCGCCCTCATTCCCGAGCCGGCCCAATCATCATCGCCTCGGCCTTCTAGGCCGAAACTGACATCTTCTGCGACTCAGACGTCTCGGCCTTCTAGGCCGAAGATGGCCTCTTCTGCAACGCAGACCGCCGCCGCTCCGGCTCTTCGACAGACGAGCACACAGACGCCGCCAGTTATTGACCCGGCCTCTCGGCCGAAGATGGTCGCCTCTACAACCCAGACGCAGCCAGTTACTGACCGGGCTTCTCCAACGAATGCGGAACAGCGGCCAATTACAGCTACCTCTGCCTCTTCAACAAGGGAGAGCCCACCGACGCCGCCTGCCCAGCACCTTCGAGGGATGCTGGACGACAATCGACGCCGGCGCACACACAGATGGATGGGCTCATAGCGTCATCTGTGGTGTGCCCAGAGATCTACCGCCTCAATTTGTGCTGGAAGCGGCACTGGCGCTCGGCAAGGCCTCACGCATCTCTTCTGCCAGAGGCCCACTTTGCTGGTCCGCCTGCACCTGGGAGCCGCATCGGACGCGGAAGCGGCCAAAGCCACAGGACTGCCTCTACTTGGGAGGAGCCTGCGTGTAGAGGCCACTAGAGTTGAAGGTCCGATGCCCTGCCGACGCTGCTGTGCCTTCGGGCACTCAGCGGAAGCCTGCACCGCTGCGCCCAGATGCCACTACTGTGGATCAGGCTCCCTCACGGCAGCCTGCACTCAACACAACCTACGACGACGCTTCTGCGCCACCTGCTCCGGGAACACGCACTTTACAGGGCAGGCGCAATGCCCCCTGTATCCCCGGAGCAGACAATCTTCACGACCCACGGCACCAGCAACTTCTGACAATCCGACGCAGCCCTCGGGGAGGGCTCAGCTCTTGATCAGCGGCATCTCACACCAAGGACTTCAAGACCTCCTGTCAGCCATACAGGACCTTTCATCACAACTGGTTGAACTACGCCGTGCAACATTCACACGCCTCTCGGCTGTGGAGGCCAAGCAGCGAACCTCAGCCAGGGTCATCAGCGCACTCTCCAACAGAATCACCGAACTGCAAGACAGCGACGGGGTGCTCGCGTCTGCCCAGCGCAAGCTGGAACGAATCGAATGCCACCTAGTCGAGACTTCCACCGACGACCGGCCAACGCGACTGGGTGACCTTTGGGCCTCACTCGCGGGAATCCAATAGCTCCAAACCCAACGAACAACATCAAGGGACTTCACCACCATTTCAACGAACTTCAAGAAGGCTACATCCTCATTCGCAACATCCTGGAAACCCACGTGATGCCACACTCCTCTCAATCCTCTAACTCCAATCGCAAATCCAAGCGCCACTAAACCTTCATACTACTACCTGAAATCCCAACACTTTTTCCTTTACTTCGCTGCGGGGGCAGACTGGGTCTTGGTCAAGTCTGTCTCCCGGCAAAAACTCCTTACTCCCCTGGTGACCGCACCGCGGCCCAGTTTCAACCATCACCTCGAAATGCGCGGGTGCTTTAGGCGGTACCGCAGCAAACCATCCTTTCAATCCGGTGGAGTTTTTAGTGGGTATGCCGACGACTCGGTGAGTCCCACTCTCAGCCCCGACTCCCATCGGGGCTGAGGTTAGTGATTAAATAATTTTCTCCTCCACTCGAAAAAAAAATTCTCCGCGGTCCGCCACTTCGACGGGGTCTCGCCAATTGGATGCCTTCTACGAGGGGCGACTTCGCTTCGAGCTCTCGTCGAGATGGGACGAAGAGGACTAACCGCTCTCTCCATAAACAGGCCCCAACGCTGGACTTCACTGTCGCCTAGCGGACGATCTGTGGGGACCGCCGAACTCGCAGGATACTTCCACCGCAGTGAAATCTTGTGGCGCCCGGAACTCAACAATTGGCTGCGAGACCGCGGCCTGCCCCCTACTTTGCCCTCTTACTGCGCCGACTCATATGCAGCACCTCGAAGGAGCTACGCCGCCGCTGTTGCTCGACTTAACCGCACCGCTGAGCATCTCAGCGTCTCATCGAACCAGCAGACTACCTCAGCCGACAACGCAGATGCCTCTCCGGACAACACCCCCGACCAGGAAGGCCGCTTCAGCGCAGTCGCGGTCGGGGTACAGAGAAACCTAGCAACGCAGATTCTCCTGGAACAACTCCAACAACGCTGGCCTTCAATGGTGAAGGCGACCAGAATTGTATCTAGGAACGGACCGACTCCATTGGTGCGCCTTGCTTTCCTCAACAAGGCGCACTACGACGCCGCTCTTCAGACGGACGTGGAGCTCCTCGGCACCACGATCCGCTTTGAAGCCAGCCGCACACAACGGACACCACCGTGCCGTCGATGCTGCCAGTATGGGCACTCGGCGGAACAATGCAGCAACTCACCACGCTGCCACTACTGTGGCTCACCGGCCTTGACGCCCACCTGCAAGCAGCATGATCTTTCTCGTCGTAGAAGGTTCTGCGCCACCTGCTGCAGGATGGATCACTACACGGGCCAAGCTTGCTGCCCGCTTTACCCGAGACGGGCAGTTCCAACACAGACGCACCACCGCAACCACCGCGCTCTCGCCGGGAGCGTAACAACGCAGACGTCACCAACACGCACACAGCTTCTACACTGACAACCATAGAGGCCTCAATCACCGAGCTCCTAGCAGCCTCAGCAACCGTACAGGCAGAGATTGCCAAACTCAACCAAAAGCTGGAAGCGCTTCGGCAAGCCGCCAACCGGCGATTTGCTGGCATTGAAGCAAAGCAGCGCACATCAAACAGGAACTACGCCAGCGCCACTGGCAGTCTCAACAGACTCAGGACATCAATTGAGGAGCTATCCCACTACGACGACCCTGACCTGCTGCCGTCAATACAGCGAAAGCTCTACCGAATAGAAAGCTACCTGGAAGAAAATGACAATGACACAACCGTCGACCGGGCCGAGCGGTTGACGGCCATTGAGGCCTCAATCGCCGGCATCCGCGAAGAACAACTACGGACCACTGCAGACATCGCCACCAGCCTACGCCAGCTACAGGACAGTCACCACAAGCTGGAGGAGGGATACCAACTCATTCGCAACTTCATGGAGCAACACGTCCTACATCAACCCGCTCAACAAAACAGACGCCGCAATAGATAGACACCGCATCTCCGCCGACACAGCTCATCATCAACATCCACTGCCCGGAGGCAACAGGCCCGGGCACGGAACCAAATTAAACTGTTATGACACCACTGTTCCTAGGTTATTGTTCAGGGCCTCGGCCATGACTCTTACCTATTACCCACTGAGGAGACTATCCAATTTTGGAATTCTCCGATTTCAAGGTATCACCCACGAACCGCAGGATCGCTACGGCGGAACCAGCCAACACAACACCAATTATGCCCCAATAAACAGCGCCACCACAGCATAAGACCCTTCTTTTCCTCTTCCTCTTTATGACCTATATATATCTCTGTTTTTCCTTAAACCTTTACTCCTGTTTCCCCCCCCCCCAAAAAAAAACTTCTACGAGCTTCTACCATCCAACTTTTTCACCTGTACCAGAGACGACAAGAACATCTAGTCGCTGATTGGCCAGTTGCCTCTTCAGAGAAGCGACCCTTTTAAGGGCTGCTTCTGGCAACTGTGCATCTTTAATTGAGAACGCACAACACCTACGGTTCTCAGGTAGCGTGTAGGCATACAAGGCCACAGCTATCTGACCTTTTTGATCGGGTACGGCGCATCTTTATAAAGGTGTCCGGTCCTGTTTTTGCCGCGCCAAACTGGGCCCCTGCTACCTGCAGGTGGGGGTAGTCCTTAAAGTGTTAGTTTCGCACTGCACCAAAGGGTGCACTGTACCTATCCTTGTTAACCTTAAGTTAAGATGTCTCTCCCTTCTCCCCCTCCTCCAGGCGAAGCTCGCGATGGGTTTGCCGGCCAGGCAACTACGGCTGTAGCCAGCACCAGCAGTCACCTCGCCTTCTAGTGGCCCTGCCCTAGAAGGCCGAAAAAGATCTGGCCAGCAACGCGAAAACGGCAAAGGCAAGATCACCCGCCTGGAGAAATCCAAGCATTCCACCAACGAGGGCCTCCCGCGTGAGTCTGATTCACGGGTAGTCCAAATTACGGACCCTCGCTCTGCCAATGACGGTGCAAGTGTATGCACCGATGATGTTTCTTCGTACGCCTCCATGATGGAACACGACGAAGCTTCTCCTCGGCCGAGGAGGATGAGTTTCAGGAGGTAGTCTCCCGGAGAAAGCAGCGTGCTGTCCGATTGGCTGCAGGGGAAGTGCCCTCTGGCCAATCAGCTGCAGCCGCTTCTATCTCCGCCCATTCAGGGGCTAGAAGGCATATTCCGCCGATTATCGTGGACGACTTCGCTGGGTCTATTGGCTTCCTTAGGGAGGTCATGCCGACCCTTAGTGGGGCGTGCACGGTACGGCGGAATAAAAGCCGCTTCGTATTCCAGGCTAAAACAGCCGGCGATTATACCATCCTCTTGCAACAGCTAAAGAGGAGAGGAATTACCCACTTTACCTACGGGTTGGACAAAGCCCGTGATCTGCGGAGGGTCATTCGTGGTCTTCCGGCCGACGCAGCGGTGGGAGATATCCAGGTAGATCTCATCCGCCAGGGTATTAGCCCCAGACTGGTGAAGTAGCTCACCAGGCCTGCTACCAACGGGCAAGGGCCCAAAGTCCCCATCCACCTCCTCCTTGTAGCAGTGGAGCGGGCCAACGACCCGGAGGCCAAGATTGAATGGAGTAACATCCATCTGTTACCTCCGGGTTAACATAGAACCATCCCGTAGCTCTGACGGACCCCCCCCCCCCCAATGCCACCGGTGTCTGGGATTTAACCATTCCAGTCACTTTTGCCACCGCAACCTGCGCTGCTTAAGGTGCGGTGGTGCTCATCCCAAGGAGATCTGTCCCCGTACTCTCGACGATGTGCCGACCTGTGCAAACTGCAAGGGCGAGCACGTCGCCTGTCCCACCAGGAGGGCGATGATTGCCTCAAGAACAGCAGCTGAGACCAACCAGGGCGGGCAACCGCCTCAACCAGCAAGGGTATTCCAACCGGGGCCCTTACCGTCGAAACAACCCCGACAGGATAAAACACCACACCAGCAACAGCAGCGACCCTCATATGCCGCAGTGACACAGAGGGCCGCAGATGGCCCTGGCAGATCACGGGCTCAAACACCACAGCCACCCGGTCTAAACCCCGTCCCAAAAGGGTGAGGCGACGCCGGGCGAATCAGGAGCCGAGTTCGGACCCCGTCTCCCCGCGCGATCGTGGTACTCCCACGCGAGCGGGTCAGGACAAAGCACTGCTCGACCGGCGCCTCAGCGCCCTTCACCTCCCACCCTCCCAAGACCACCGCCCCTCCACCCTGTCCCGCAGCATCCTGAGGTGCTTGCGTGGCTGCAGCAACTGCTGCAGTCCCATGGCCAGCGCATCTGTGACCTGCTTGTCAGATTCCTCTCTCCCACCGTCCCGGCCGCAAAGATGGCTATAGCCATGGAAGGGCTCACTTTCTTCTCCAGCGTCATCCGCATGGGAAAAAATGGCGAATCGTAATGGGCTTCGTACCTCATTTCGGTTCGCGTGTGGCCTGACGCTGCAGGGGAGTGAGCTCCAGCACTTTGCCGGCCTGCATGCAATAGATGTCATCCTAGTCTCGGAAACACATCTCCGTCCAAATACCACCTTCCGCCTACCGGGCTTCAACTGCCTCAGGACAGACCGTGTGGGCCGTCCGGGGGGGGCACAGCGGTCTTCGTGAAGAGCAGCGTAGTCCACCGACCTGTCCAGCTCCCTCCACTTCAAACCCTAGAGGCCACGGCTGTTTTTGTTCAACTCGGCGGGACAGAAGTCTTGATGGTGTCTGTATATCACCCTCCTCGGAGGCAATTTGTAGCCAACGATTACCTCTCCATTTTAGCCCTTGATCCTAACGTCATCATGGCCGGGGACTGAAATGCCAAGCATCTCTCGGTTTCCGGTTTTTACTTTCTCTACTACGTATAGTAAGTAGGGGAAGTATTGTATTCCACCCAAAAATTCGATACCGAGATTTCACCGGAAATATATGTTTTGAGACCCCCTGAATTCAGAAAAAGCATTTTTGGAAACATGTCTGTCTGTGAACAGCATAACTCAGAAACGAACAGTCGGATAAACACCAAACTTGGTATTTAGATTCAGTATCTTCCAAAGATGCGACACGAAGGTTTTCAAGAAAATCCCCCCTCCCCAGATTACCCTTTACATGGAAGATTTTTCGAAAATTATGCAAAAGGCGTTCACAATGAAGAATACTTTTGGAGACATTACCAGAAAATTAAAGATATACATTTTATTTGCCATAAAAATGTCTTAAACATATGATACTTTAATCAGAATCGTTAAGAGCCGTTTTTGAGAAAATAAAAATTTTCGAAAAATGTTGCATGTAAGGGGTTTGGGGTGGGGGATTTTCTTGAAAACTTTCATGTCGCATCATGATACTTTAATCAGAATCGTTAAGAGCCGTTTTTGAGAATATAAAAATTTTCGAAAAATGTTCCATGTAAGGGGTGGTTTGGGGTGGGGGGATTTTCTTGTAAACTTTCATGTCGCATCCCTGGAACATATTGAACCTAAATACCAAGTTTGGTGTTTATCCGACTTTTCATTTTTGAGTTATGCTGTTCACAGACACACACGACATACACATGGACATGTTTCCAAAAATGCTTTGTTTTTTTTTATGTCCTGGACATGCAAAGAGAATGCAATGCTCCACATAGCAACCAGCTCTTATAAGATTTGACTATCGCTTAAAGCCTACCATATTCCCCTTACACCTACAAGAAAATTAGCAATAAGATAGAGTCTGCAAATGTTTATCTTGATTAACATGAAGTAGATGGAGAATAAGTGTATGTAAAAATAGTTTGTACAACAGTAGAGAAAGTCATGTGAGTGTAACAAATCAGATTTTTTTTCTTTCTTTCTTGTCTTGGGTGGAATGTGGATTTGAAAAGGGGCAAATGTTTTAGCTTACAGTTCCAATGAGGTATCAAATGCTGACGGTCAACCTGTAACATTGTAGTGTTACACTTTGAAGCAGCTAAAGCCTGTGTAGTTGTCATTTTCTTAGCAGTCATCTTGTGAAAAAACATGCGTGCGCACAAAAATATTTTTCTGTAACCTTAAGCTGTGCGACACATTATAGAAACAAACTTGTTACAAATTTACACCTCCATTCCCTTCTAGTACTTAAGGGCACACTTTGGTTTCCTTTCCTTCTTCTCAGGTTGTCCGTGATGTATTGTCAGCAGCTTCTGGTACTCAAGGGCAAACCTTGGTCTCTCACCTTTCCTTCTTCTCAGCTTGCCTGTTGCTGTAATGTCAGCAGCTTTGTGCTTAGGAAATAAACATCTTTATCATCCTTCCATTTCACACAACACATTCAATGCAGACCATCATGATTCACACTCGCCACATTTCACTTTATTACGAGATATATCACGCGACATATCCTTATTTGTCCTCATGGTACCAAAAGCATTAATTTATTGTTCAGATCCTTTAAATGCCACCTGTTAGTTAAAAATGAAAATACATGGAGTTTTATTGGCCAGCGCACACACACGTGCTTGTCATGTCATTTGAAAACCATTACCAGCTTATGGGAGTAGAGCTCATCATTTGACACGTTTGGCTTAAGTCAACTAGGCAGGTGTCTCAAGCTGGCTCATGAGTCATGTTGATAGTTTCAGTAGAATAAGTTGTGCTAAATCTCTAATTTACTTTCATTTGCTGTTATTCTTACCTCTTAATGAAATTATAGAAGAATTTGACTCCCGCTGAATAACTTCCTAAAGTTTCTTTCCCAGTCCAACACTATTGGTTTGTTACTGGTCCTCTGCAAATCTGACTTTACTCTAATGTAGTTTTTAATGTTTGATATATTTTTCAAGATCTGGTCTTCTGTTAGCAGAAAATAAAAAGTATAGAAAAAGTATGGCATCTTGCTATACTTCTACTATCGCTGAAGCCTTTCTCTTCAGGCAGCGGAGATTGTGGACAGTCCACAAAGCTAAGACTGCAATTGGCCACTTTCTTTGGACAATGTGACAATTGTATTTGATCACTAGTCTCGATTACTTGTCTTCAAACACAGTCAACAATGCTATCCTATAACAATGCAGGAAGTGGGGAAACTTGTCAACTCAAAGTCACAGAGCTATGGCTTTGCACTGAGAGGAAATTTGTATCAATATCAGGACTCAAGCACTAAACCCTGTCTCATGTTTACTACAAGACAAGGCTCACTTTTATTAATACCACCCCATGTTGTACAACATGGAATTATTTTGAAACTTGCTGGAATCCCTCAGATTCAAAATTAGCTTCAGATAAATGATATAACAAAATGAGGAATATATGGCCCAATTAGCAGGAAAACATTACCAATCTAATTATCAGTCCAATAGGTTGAAACATATTTATTTTTCCACAAGGACTGCACTTAAGTTTGCAATATAAAATATAAAGTCATATTTTAAAAAGATGTTATTGTAAAAATTTTATTGTTTCTAAAAAAAATTATATTCTTACATTGGCTATATTCATAATTGCACTTCAATTTTATCTCCCTGATCTTTTATGCCATTATTATAGTGAAAAAGTTACAAAAGAGAAAGTATGAACAGAGACATTAACAAAATTTGTGTCTTTTTGAATTTTTAGATTACCTTTATTTTGTGTGCGCTAATTTTAAAGTTTTAATTTGTAATATATTAAGTTCATATCACTGATACCAAAAGATACAAAATTGCTCTAATGTAATTTGCCAAGACACTTAAATTTCTGTTCAATTCAACCGCACTTGCCTATATTCAACGTTCTCTTCTGTACCACAGACATGATTTTAAAAAGTAAGAAATATATATTATAACACATATTACATGGGTCACATTACAAAATTCAGCAATTTATTTATGTTTGTTTTCAAAAGAGGGAGAGGAGAGAGGAAGAGGAAAAGATTGTTTTCTAGTGGTTTCATTGTTTCCCCTCCCCCTTTGTACCTGCACAATCTTAATTGAATCTTGTATTTCATTTGCTCGTGTACTGAAAATAAATTCACACGCATCACATGAACTGCGGAGGTCTGGCTCTTAAGCCAGCAATTACACAATAAAATACACAATAACATTTAATAATATAAAACAATGATATTTAAAAACTATTGGTATATTTGTATGGCAATGAGGTAGACCCAGTGAAATTGCTATATTGTTTTACAACTGTCAACGAAAACATTGCATATCCTGCACCAGAGTTTAGCAAGTCTTGTTTCTGTGTCCCTTATTGTGTACTTCACTAACTTTAAAAATGGGTATCATTTCCTCACCTAACCCCCAGAAATAGAAAACAATATGATTCTCATGAAGACTCTGAACGTTATCTCACAAATTCACAAAATGCTCTCACACATTTCCCTTATTGAAACAAAGCTAGTTGAAATGCTTGAAAAAGTTACAGTAAAAATTAAATTATTGTACCTATATATGCACAAAGGGGATTCTAGCAGTGTTTTTATTATCACTAAATCACACATTTTCGGCAACCTCTCAGATATTATTGGACTTCAGTAATGCAACTTTATCGACATTTACATTCACTTCTGCTCTCTAAATGATACCCTTTCAGAGCTTGAACCTTAAATCACGCTGCTGATTAGACTACAAGTTTTATGTTCCTGCGGTATTAGTTACCACAGAATCTTTATTAATCTGTCTCTTTGAGCACCTATTTTGATTAATAACAAATAACTGATAATTAAAATTATGTCTTTATAGTCAACGAAGTGACATTACTTTATATGATTATTATTCTGCTGGCATTTAAGTGTGCTTATCTGCAGTCCACGTCTTAAACTGCAAAAATAATACTGGAATCCCTACAGTCCTCTGGGTCCAATCACATATTGTCTTACATTCAACGACAGAATTAAAAACAGTAACAAGTATTTCATGAAAATGCATTTATATATAAAATAAAACCATCTTAAATTTCCACAAATGTTTTCCAGCCGCTGCCCCTTATATTATAATACAGATAATTCGTCTCAGGCAAGGATAAAAAGCATTTGATGAAATTTTACATAAAGTCGTAAAAACTTCAGGACTTGCTAAACCTGGAGTGTTTTTGTGTTGATATTAGAATCCTGTAAGCATATGGTAACAAAGTGTATCTATGTATGTACTGTTGTTATAAAATATACCCGGTTATACATATTTTATTTTTAAAAAACATCAGTCTAGTGATTCTGCTCTGTAAAAAAAACTATGGTTATTAGTTTAGAATAGGCTATTACCAAACTTAACAATGCGATCTGTATTGGCCTGTGAATGATGCTTGGAAAACTGCTGGTGGTGTCGCAGTGGTGCAAACGCGCCAGTGGAACCATATACTATTGTTTGTACATTTGTTAATTTTCACTACATATCGATATACTAAGCAAAAGATTCATTTCATGTACACAAAACCCACGGCAGTTACAACACTGGACACAAACATATCATCGCCTGTACCAGCGAGTCTCCCAAGAGAATGCAGCGGATTAAGAATGATGGCTATGGGTGAGTGATACAGTCATCTCCATGAGCAATGCTTCAACAATCGCTACATCTTCAACATAGAAAGCATTAATGGAGCACGTCTACCGGTGCTTAAAAAATTGCACTCGTCTATTGCTCTGGACGATTTCAAATCTACTCCTATCTACAGTTTAATCGTATTACGCAAAGCTACATGGGATGACTGCTTACATATTATTATTATATTATTATTCACTATGAATTATATGAAAAATAAAATAATAAGAACACAAATATTCAATTCCGTACAAAAGAAATATGAATTGTACAACTAATTAAATATGTTGTATTTTTACTTTCTCTACTATGTATAGTAAGTAGGGGAAGTATTGTATTCCACCAAAAAAATTGATATCGAGATTTCACCGGAAATATATGTTTTGAGGCCCCCTGAATACAAAAAAAAAAACATTATTGGAAACACGTCCGTGTATGTGTCTGTGTGAACAGCATAACTCAGAAACGAAGTCGGATAAACACCAAACTTAGTATTTAGGTTCAGTATCTTCCAGAGATGTGACATGAAGGTTTTCAAGAAAATTCCCCCACCCCAGATTACCCTTTACATGAAACATTTTTTGAAAATTTTAATTTTTTTTAAAAACGACTCTAACAATTTCGATTAAAATATTATATGTTTAAGATGTTTTCATGACAAGTGAAATGTATATATCGTATTTTCTGGGAATGTCTCAGTATTCTTCATTGTGAACGACTTTTGCATAACTGATAAACCATAAGAGATAGACAAAATTTTACTACACAAAAAATGTAGATCGCGTTAAAATACACAATTTATGTCATATACATTTTTTTTATTGAGCGACCCATTTTTGAGATATTGCTTGTTATTCCCTTAAATTTTCCAATACTTAAACTTTTTCTCAAATGGGAATTTGTTATTCATTTTTTTTTCGTCCTGGACATGGAAAGAGAATGGAATGTGCCACATAGCAACCAGCTCTTAAAAGATTTGACTATCGCTTAAAGCCTACCATATTTCCCTTGCATCTACAAGAAAATTAACAATAAGATTAACATCTCGATTAACATGAAGCATATGGAGAATAAGCGTTTGTAAAAATAGTTTGTACAAGAGTAGAGAAAGTCATGTGAGTTTAACACATCAGATTTTTTATCTTATTTGATTCAAAGATGATCGGACGATGTCCACGCAACAATTGAAAAATACTATTATATAGAATACCTACAAGACAAGATGCTACACAGAAACCTTGTGGCAAAAATTGTACAAAAAACACATTTACAACAAATTTCTTGGTTTTTCCTACACATTTTTAAGTTCATAAGAGTAAACTTTAAATATAGTTAAAATCTAAACATCTTGAATACTGCATGAATAATTTTTTTGTGATAAATTTTATGTTATGAGAAATATATATGCTCAAATGTGTAAAAAGTTATCATGTGTGTATCTTCTTCTAAAGATTATATTTTAATTACCAAAATATGAGAAAAAAAACCTGCACTACAGCATCAGATGTCTCTCTTAACAACACAAAACATTAGTGACAGCCACAGATTCACCTATTATTTTAACAGCATGTAACAATTTAAAAGAATAAAAAGTAAATTAAGCATAAAAGCTGACCTCACAATAACTGAGAACAGAAATCAGAATGAGAACTACAAAGTTGAAGTACATATCTTATAGTATAAACTTTCCTGGGTCCTGGGAATGGGAAAGAAGACTTAATCATATTTCAACTTTCTCATTCTCATTTTTGGAGATGGCATATTTGATCCATTTTGCGCATATTACACTCCTCACTGTAGAAATTATTCAAGGCAACTGTGACATGAAACAACCACTAGAGCTCTCTCTAGTCGCAAGCTGGGAAAATGAAACCAGAGAAATTCCAACAAATGTGCATCGACTCCCTCAGATCCATTGAGCGTTAGTTCTTCTAGCCAAAGTGTCATCTACAGTGATTAATATGCAACTCAAAACTGGTTATTGCCTCAAAAAACAACAGCAGAAGCTATAAAGTACAGCAAAAGCTGGAAGAAATTAACGAAGAACAATAAATAACTTTAATATATGCCATTAATAATGGCATGATTAGAGAAATCGGAAACAGTAATGGGTCTGCATTTAGGAAAGTTTATTGAATCAATTAATTAATTTTGAAGATTTAGAAGCTAGTAACAGTGATGTGTCATAATTTAAAATAAAGAGAGTTGAAGGTTTAAAATAGAGAGTTGAGGGTTGTTACACTACATCACTATGATATTCTTACTTGAACGCGTTTCGGGAGATGGCTTGTTCCCATCGTCAGCATTTTCTCTCAACTGATTTTTGATAAATCAGCAGTAGCACATCATTTCTGGTCTTCAAACCATGATATCACTCCAAACATAAAACTCTTAAAACCAATCAACAGCAGCAATGAATTGGACATCTGGGAAAAAATACATATTGTCAAACACAGGAATCACCTAATGAATTTCGAACTGCCGCCACCCAACAGCCTTTGGAGGTTCATCAGCCCAGCACCAGAGAACACCACAAACCACACACATCCCCCAGACGATGACCGGCAAAAATCAGTTGAGAGAAAATGCTGACGATGGGAACAAGCCGTCTCCCGAAACGCGTTCAAGTAAGAATATCATAGTGATGTAGTGTAACAACCCTCAACTCTCTATTTTAAATATGACACATCACTGTTACTAGCTTCTAAATCTTCAAAATTAGTCAAGAGTTGAAGGTTGTTACACTACATCACTAAAATGTTCTTACTTGAACGCGTTTCAGGAGACGGTTTGCTCCCATCGTCAGCATGTTTTCAATTACAAGTTAGCTGAAGGAAGTGCTCTTTCTGATTACATTTCAAAATCATTTCAACTGTACTTAGCTTTTCATTCTACATAAGCAAACATTTTGTCATGCAATTCAAGCAGTTTTGTAAAAGGTAATGTTGAGGCAGAACTTTAGAACGTTATGCTACAATTAGTATTGAATTAATAAGCAACCACTTTTAGCATTAATATCAGTTTATAATAGAATGTACAGGCTGAGCCAAAAGACTCCGAACCACCTGTGCAGTGTTTTTCCTGTCTGCGTCCTCGGCGCACGTTGCCGTCTGCTGCTATCATAGAAAGGCGGATGAAACCATACAACATTTTTAAAACTACTTTTAAAGGCTTTACTTACCAACTTTATGAAAGGAGATGCTGAAACTGGCCACCGTCGTTGTCCATATATTTTTGGCACCTCTTTAGGAAACTATCCATCATGAAATTTTTGGGGGGAATTTTCCAAATGATGACCGATGTTGTCTAATGTTTCTTCGGTAAGAACCGTATGCTGTCTTTTAGATTTCTTAGCCTGAACACTTCCTGTGGCCTGAAATTTATTGTAAAGTTCATGGATTGTTGTATGGCCTGGAACTTTTACACCTGGAAATCTTTCTGCAAATTGTACTTTCACTTGGCGAGCTGACCGAGTTAACACATACGTATCATAAATAAATACATGCTGTGCAGTAGAAAACACATACTGAGCCGTAATATACAGGATAAAATAATAAGTAACTCGTAATAACTGAACTACATCACATCACTGTCAACTATATACTGCACTTCACACTGCATAGCAAAAACACAACAGCATGACTTTGTTTATAGCAGCAGTGCATTATCATGCTTTTATCATATTTCTACATGCCCAGTGTAAAAACATCACACAGCCGGTAATATTATTCATAAAATACCCCTCCAGGGTAACTTAAAACAAAGTGTACAAGACAAACCTACACAACCTGGAAGAATTAAAACAAAATATCCAACAGGAAATTACTCAACATGAACTATGGCAAGTGATGGATAGTTTCCTAAAGAGGTGCCAAAAATGTATAGACGACGGTGGCCAGTTTCAGCATCTCCTTTTGTAAAGTCGGTAAGTAAAGCCTTTAAAAATAGTTTTAAAAATGTTGCATGGTTTTATCCGTGCCTTTCTATGATAGCGGCAGACGGCAACGAGCGCCGAGGACGCGGACAAGAAAAACATAGTGCAGCCGGTTCAGTCTTTTTTGGCTCACTCTTTATATACATAATTTAATATCAGTTCAAACAACTTAAAAAGGATAAGGTAATTATGGTAATATCAATACAAAGGGCACCTAAATAACGATGTAATTGAGGATTACAAAGATAGATTTTTATAATTCAATGTAAAAGAACTTTTCGAAGCCAGATTTTAAAACGCTTAAAAAGTGTCGTCATATGACCAGAGGTGGAGTTCACAACATGTGAGTGAACGCAGTTTCATTGTACAAGGCAGGAAGGGTGTGTAGGTTTTGTTCTTTCATGCTTAAATGAGTGAGATAGCACAATTGGGATGAGAGAAGCGGGGAAGCCCCATATCCATATTGAAAACAGAATTGTGGGAATAAAAGTTAGCCAATGGTGTGTGAGAAACTTCTTAGTTCTTCTTTGTCTTCACATGATTATTTGTGTACTGCTACAAATAATACGAAAGGATTCAACGTAATCATATTCATTATAAAAGTCTCTACCTGCTAACATATGAGTAATAAATAAGTCAAAGTTGACATCCATACATTCTGCAATCACACTTCGATGTTTGGATAGGCACTAATTATAATTTGTAGCTTTTCATTTTTCTTCTCATTTGAATGTTAATTTGACCTTTCTTGTGTTTTCTTAGTAGTTTACGAGTGTTGGTCACTGAGAATAAACAAGGTTATATTGCCACTACTTAAACTGCTATTATTTCTTCCCAGCTAATATTTTCTCAATAAATAGGTAGTCTCAATGTGACAATGTGGAAGTCACTCAGCTGCATTCATTAGAAATAATTATTACTAACTGATATTTGTGAAAGTTCAACAGTGCTTTTGCATAGTGTTTTTTCAGTGCTTATATTTTGTTCTTTATAGTGTCCTGAGAGTTTTAATTAAGTCTTTGTTTAAGTGACTTGTAGTTTCATAAGGAACGAATATTAATTATATTGCCATTCCAGTTTAATAAGCTACCCGTGCAATGTCGGATAAACCAGGTAGTTTGCCCTAAATTGTGTGCTTTAACAAGAGGAGAGTTTTATGGAATATGGCGGCGAGTGGTGTTGTGACGCGAAGCATGCAGTATAAATATAGCAAAAACAATGGTAAATATACCTATACAGCAACTGAAGATGGTACTAATTTGAACCATATTAGTAAAGGAATTTGTGTGAATGTAGGCAACCTGGGGGATCAAGGCAATTCGGTGAAGCAAACAAGTAAATTGTGTCAAGATGAATTGACGATCGGGGGCGTGCGTGAAAAGGAAATGGCGGCGTCGCTTCATACAATCATTGACATTTTGAGTAAGGATTTGAGAGAAGCGCAGAAAGAAATAATACACCTTCGAAGTGAGAACAAGATTCTGCAAAATGAGAGAGACGCGCTTTACAAAGACAAAACAGAAAGTGTCGTCCTGAGAAATGAAATTGAAGTACTAGAAAAAGAAATTACGGAAGTAAAAGAAGCAAACTTAATCCTTCAAACGAAGGTAGCAAGCAAGGATAATAATGGATATACTGAAGTGCTGCACAAACACAATAGAAGATATCAGCATCCAACTCAGAATAGTGGAGTGCAACATACAAAATACAACAGAAGTGAGGTCGAAACGAAAAATAGATTTAATGTGCTGATGGATACTAGGCAAGTGAACTTGGCTAGTTCAAACTACCACGAAAACCATGTGAATAATAGTGTTAAAAGAAACAAATCGCCTGATGTTTTGGTAGTGGGAGACTCCATGATAAAGTTTGCAGGACAGTTGTGTAGAAATCGTGGACATGATGTGCGGTGCTTTCCGGGAATTAAGTTAAATGAACTAAAGCACCAAATGGAGAGAATTAACTTGAAAGAACGCAATCCTGACGTCGTGGTGGTGCATGCAGGATCTAATGATGTAAAACCAGGAGTATATGCAGAAGAAATCATGGGAGATACCATGGATATTATTAACTATATACGACGAGAGTCACCAAACGCCAAGATAATTGTTAGTGGAGTGATAAGACGGAGTGATACAACGGAAAAAAAGTAATGAGGATTAATAAGGAATTGAACTGGCTGTGTTCCACAAAGATTTGCACATTTGTGGATGGAAATTTTTGGCTAGAGAATAACGAGTTTGGAAGAGACGGCATTCACTTCAACCGCAGAGGGTCTCATAAGTTTGGAATGCTGTTGTGCGATGTAATTAGTTCGGTGATAATGGGAAACGAGTAAACCGGGTGGTGGATGATGCATTAGTGACTGGAAATAGTGATCGAAGTGTGCAGGTGTTTAATAAAACATGCAGAACAGAAACTAATGTTGTAAGTGTGAATGCTTCTGGGGACCACTACTTTAAAGCAGTGGAATCCAACCAACTATCAGGGACGAACGAGGTTATAGGTGCCACTTCGGCGAATCTCACTACCACTCTTACTAAATGTATGGATGGAACAGAAAAAACGAAACTGTTAAAGGTAAGTGATTCTGTAAGAAAGCCTATAAAAATAGATGCACACTATCTAACAATTTTTCATCAAAATGTCCAATCTATTCACAATAAATTAAACTACATTGAAATCCTATTAGATAAAGATCTGAATGAGGTTGGTGTCTTGTGCATTTCTGAACACTGGTTAAAGAGCAATGAAATCGATTACATACAGATACCAAATTATACATTAGCCAGCTCATATTGCAGATCTAACAAAAGTGGGGGTGGGGTATGCATATTTATTAAAACAGGTATCCGTTTTATAAATATAGGTACATGCCGGACATTATGTCGAGAAAGTGATTTTGAAGTTGCAGGTGTGGATTTGATCGAACTAGATATTACTGTGATTGTTTTATACCGTGCCCCAGATAGTAATGTTAGGATTTTTCAAAATAGCTTAGAGAGACTATTCAACATTCTCGTGAAAACCAAAAAAAAATTTGCATTATGTGGTGATTTAAATATTGACTTTCTTAAAGACAGCAAAGAAAAGCAAGACCTCATACATCTGCTTAGAAGTCATAACCTAATGCATGTCATAACATCCCCTACAAGAATAACTAATCGTTCAAAAACTGCGGTAGATCAAATTATATTAATGAAAATTGTACATATAAAGCACAGGTGATAAATACAGGATTTAGTGATCATGAGGCACAAATAATCCAAATTGAAACTAATAATGCTAAGATGTTTAGATCAACACTCATAAAAAAAAGAATATTTAGTAATGATAATATTTTGTATATGAATTATCTCTTAAGCAAGGAAGATTGGCTTGATATGTATAATACAGCAGATACTAATGAGAAATTTAGATTGTTTGTAAATAGTTTTATGTTCCGCTTTAATACTGCATTCCCTCTCAAAACATCAAGAATCTCCAATGGGAAAGCTAAGAGAAATTGGTTAACTCCAGGTATAAGAAAGTCATGTGAACGTAGAAGATTACTATATAACTTAAGTAAAGGTAGCACAACGACAGATTCTGATAATTATTTTAAGAATTATAAACGCATACTAAATAAAGTTATAAGACAGGCTAAAATCAATAGTAATGACAATCATATTAAAAACTTAAAGACTAATACTACCAATAATGTAAACTCTATATACCTTTATGAAGTTACGCCTGAGGAAATGCTAAACATAATAAATGGATTGAATAATACATATTCTGCAGGTGTTGATGATGTGCCAGATATAATTATAAAAAGATGTAGTGACCACATAATTGGTCCACTTGTCCATTTGTGTAATGTATCCATGACTAGTGGAATATTTCCAGACATGTTAAAAATATCTAAGGTTATACCCTTGCACAAAAAAGGGAAAAAGACTGAGGTAGCTAACTACCGTCCTATTTCCATACCCTCCGTATTTTCAAAGATATTGGAAAAAATAATGTATAGAAGACTTGTATCGTTTATTGGAAAAAATAATATAATTACTAACTCACAGCATGGATTCCGACAAGAAAAATCAACAGAGACTGCGATATATTCTTTCTTAAATAGTGTTATAACTGCTTTAGATAATAAAGATAAAGCAATTGGCATATTTCTAGATTTAACTAAAGCTTTCGATACTATTAACCATAAAATTTTGCTAACAAAATTATTTGACTTTGGTATAAGAGGATCAGCATATTCTTGGTTTGAATCTTACCTTACAAACCGTAAGCAAATAACAGAGATTATAGATGAAAATGCTAACACTAATGCACTTTTGGCAGTTAGATCTAATGCACTTGATATAACTTATGGAGTACCACAAGGCTCTATACTAGGACCATTTTTATTTATCTTGTATATAAACGACTTAACAAATAACATACAAGCTCATAACATTGTTCTATTTGCAGATGATACTAATTTACTAATAACAGAAAAGAGTAATGAAATGTTAAATAATTCACTAAACCAGGCCAGTAAAGATCTGGTATATTGGTTAGATAATAACAATCTGGTTTTAAATACTGTCAAAACTGTTTGTCTTAAATTTCATATTACTGATAGTGCAAACAATAATTATAACATCCCTGAAGTAAAATTAAATAATAAATTAATCTCATATAAAAATGAGACAAACTTTTTGGGCTTGTGGATACAGAATAACTTGAAATGGAAAACTCATATAAAACATCTAATAACCAAACTAAGCAGGAATATATATGCCTTAAGAATTTTAAGTCAAAATGTCAGTCTCCATGTGCTGTTAACAACCTATTATGCACATATACATTCAATAATTAAATATGGTATATTTTGGGGAAACTCACCAGAAACTAAGGATGTATTTATCAAACAAAAACAAGCCATACGAATTATATGTGGTGAAAAAATGTTATGCTCATGTAAACCACTATTCAGAAAGCTTGGTATACTTACTTTGGCATGTTCTTATATATTAGAAACAGTCTTATTTGTAAAAAGAAATAAATTTAATGTTCAAAATAATGACAATGTCCATAGTCATTACACTAGACATAATAAGGATATACACTTAACCTCTGTCAGAACTACAATATGTAAGAATGCAGTACTGCATTCCAGTATAAGGAATTATAATTCCCTACCTAATGCCATTAAAGATATACATAATTATAATGTGTTTAAAACTAGAACAAAGGCTTTCTTGCAGGAACACTGCTTCTACACCGTAAAGGAATATTTACAGTTTAATAAATCTTTGTTTGCATAAGACATTGTACTAATCCGTTAAGTTATCTAGTAGTATGTCATTCAATTTATAAATATATCTATTGTATATCATAGTTGAACATCAAATTATATATAAACTTATTTTAATGTAATATATAAATTTAACTATTGACGTATCCTGTATCAATGTACTATGTACTGAATTGATGTTAAAGGATTAATAAAATTGAACTGAATTGAATTGAATTGATCTACATTTTTTGTGTAGTAACATTTTGTCTATCTCCTACGATTTACCAGTTGTACTAACGTCATTCAGAATGAAGAGGACTTCACAGGCTATTCACAAAGAATGCAAGATATAAATTTTATTTGTAATATATCTTAAACATATAACATTTTAACCAAAATTGTTTATCTATTTTTGAGAAAATCATCAATAATGAAACATTTTCCATGTTAAGGATACTACGGTGAGAGAGGACTTTTTTTTAAAATATTTGTGGCATATCCTGGGAAGATGCTGAACTTCAATACCAAGTTTGGTATAACCGACTTTTAGTTTAGAATTATGCAAAGACAAACAAGAGACAAACTCACTACGACCTTTTTCTATAAATGCTGTTTTTAGATTCAAGGAATCTCAAAACTTGTATTTCTGGTGAAATCTCGGTATTATATTTTGGATGGAATGCAATACTGTACGTAAGCAGTACACGAAGTAAAAATGTTTGGTTGCTGCTGAGTTTTCTAATTGTTTGTATCTGATATGAAATGTCAGCAACAGACAACTGTTTTTGGAAAGAGAACCAGCAACTAAAGAAAAGGCAAGGTTATTAAAGCACATCAACTCAACATCTGATGGGTGTACATAACAGAGACAGCTAATGAACTTTGAAATACCTCCAGAACGAGATCTCACCACCAAGTTCATTGGTAAGTGAATAGAGGACACCTCAGAACCAACCAAAGTCGGAATCCAACTCCAAAAGCAGTCAACATCTGGCTGCAGAGGATGTGGTGGAGAACTTGCGAAACATGTCCTCCTTGTGAAAAGTGGCAAGCGGAGCAAAACAGCATACTTCTAAATTACTTGCTTTTATTTTGTTTTAAAATGTGTTGCCTTAATATGCTTTTTTGTTCTGTAATGTATGTAGTGAAATTAGAGCTGAAAACATTTTTTTAGACAGCTGGCACTAAAAGTAGAGCCACTCACACTGGAACTGTTCTAGCACTCCACTGTTACCAGTTTCTTGAGATGTATATTAAGCAGAAGCCTTGTATCAATTAATGTTGAGGCAGTATTTTAATGCCTAAATAATATTAATTATATTTTTATTATATTTAAATTCAATAACAGCCCACCTTGAAAAACAATATGTATATAATTATTATTTAAATTGTATGTAAGTCATTGCAAATACTTATTTTTTTATTGTAAACATATTTATTAATGTTATGTAAATGTTTATATACTCTAATAGTGCAAAAACTGTGAGAATGATATGTTTTAGGTTGTTAATAATGAGGTAATATTGTAATTTTTGAGACAATAATGTGTCTGGAGTTTTGAAAAATACTAGTCATGAAAAGATCGGTAATAACGTAATTTCGCTTACAGTTTGGAATTATCCAGTCAACAATAAAGAAAAGTTTTAGTTTGAATACTTAAATTCTATTGGGCTAGAATTAGCCAATAAGAGACTGGCATTACCAAAACTATAAGATTTTTACTGTTGGATTTAGTCAGTCGCGGGTAAGATGTTGTAGAGTACGGATGGTAAAAATTGTGTTCTCCGCTAGAATGTATAAATTGCTCACAATTTTCTTTTATAAAGTGTTGTGTTTTTTATAAATGCGCAAGTATAAAGAAAAATAAAAAGAAGTGAAATTTAAAAGTAAAATTTTAATTTTTGTCTTATCACAACCTAAAAAGAACTTGTGTTTCTATAGTGCGACTTAAGCAGCTGAGGCAGATTTAAATAATATTACGTAAAACAAGCATCATAAAGTTTGGAGTCCTAAGCATCAACCAACTTAAAAGTGTATCTTAAAAACGTGGAGTTAAATACTTCTTCGTAAGTAACGCATATACGTGGGGGATTCTCACATCTCATATCCAGCACATCTTCAAAGTTGGCAACAAACATAACAGCACATTTCTTCAAATATATATAATAATATTACGTAACTTATAAAACTAATCTCCATAAGTTTGAAGATCACAACATCTTCAAATCGGCGCTGAAACGTGGGGCAAACTACAAACATACTTCTTCAAATTACAATTGTGGGGCTTAATATACAAACTTCAAAACAACTGAGAAAATAACCTTCTCTCAATGTAATGGCAGATTATTTGAATGCCTCAGAATGCATTTGGCAGAACCAGGAGAAATTTTGCAAGTAGAGAGGATGAAGTTGAAATCTTACCAAAGAAGTCAAGGGAACAGTAAATCATGTATATCAGATTTTTTCAATAGTGCAAGGTAAGATGTACAAAATACTTACAATGAAAATATGTTACCATATTTTGAAGAAAAGGAACTTTGTGAATAAATTATATGATGAAGCTGAGTATCAATTTAAAGCATAACCAGGACATCAGTAAATACTACAAACTTATAGCATACTTCAAGCAGAATTCTAAGGTTATCAGCCAAAAATAAATATCTGTTGATTTAATTTTGCCATAGCCTTCTATATATTATAGAATGTTATGACTGTGTATGTGATCATGTTGTCAGAATGGTGCTGTGAAGGCCAAACAACAACAGACTACATGTCTGAACATATAATGCTATTTTTACACATATTTCAGCTGGATACTTTATAATTTAATATTCAGGGTTGTCTAAAAACTAGTACAGTGGAATCTCGTTAGCACGTTCCTCATTAACACGTTTTCCCGTGTATTACGTTGAATTATAAAAGTCCTGGTACCAAATCACCAACTATAATATATAATGTTTGCTTAGTGCGTTTTCCCGGCCCTGCTTACTACGTTTGAAGTTTGACGTCCTCATTCGCTGTTTTGGGCAATCCTTGATCGGTACAGTGGGAGTAGGCGTTTAACACGTTCATAGTTTGACGTCCTCATTTGCTACTTTGGTCAATCCTTGGTCACGGGGTGGAAATTGGCAGCCAATCACATACATGCATTTAAATATTTGTGTGACACGATTTCTGTGGGCGGGATAGAGAATGCTTTACCTTGGCGTGGTAAACGCTAACGATAGTTTCTAATGTTGAGTGATGACCAAACAACCGTAGATTGTATTTTAATTTTTCATTTACAATGAAAAAAAGAAAGTGTAGTAGGTAAACAACCAACAGTGAAAAACTGAAGATCCTTGATGTAATCGCAATCCAAATATAAAACATGTCGATATAGTGCAGAAGTTAAACATTCCTCCGTCAACCTTAAACACGATTGTTAGCAAACCTAAATTGATTGAAACTGCTTTTAAAGAAGGGAAAAATACTAAAACAAAACTTTTCTCTTGGAAAATAGGATCAGAAGAGGACCGGAACGAAATTTGTTGCATGGAAACACCTCCGTATTGAAATCGTCTTGTATACACCAAAGATAATATCGTCTATTGTACTCGTAACACGATGCACGCTCATAATTTTTTCTTTTTTAGCAGAAATTGTTATCACGTGTGTAATAAAACACACAGCAAAACCACTATTGCCGCTTCCACAATTCGCAATTTATTTTCTCAAAAACATTCATAACCTAAAAAATCCAAGTTGACCAAAATAAAAGCTTGAATTATTTATTCTCAGGCTTCGTGTATCCAAATCCATTTAAACATATTGAATTTAACATGGAAATGCGGATCGTATTCAGTATGAAATTGCACTCAAAATCGATTTAAATTGCCCATGGAGACGTAGTAATTATTAGATTTTTATTACCTATGTTGTTAAATTGCAGATTTTGCATTTTCGTTAACACGTTTTCCCGCCTATGACGTCCAAATCCTTAGGTCCCTGCAAAAACGTACTAACGAGATTCTACTGTATATGATAACATACGTAAAAAGTGATTTTATTTTGCTCATAGGAATGCTACTTGCAGAATAAAACTCCTCTTTTAACACTTGTATCATAAATAACTATTTGTAATGAAATAAACCAATAAAGCATGTTTCATATGTTTGAAGTTCTAAATTCTGAATGTTTACCTTCTATCCTCAAGTAATATAGTCATATAAATGCCGCCTGATTAGTGCTCAGTGAAAACTGCTCCACGGCCTTAAAAGTTTGGGAACCATTAATGTTTGCAAAGAGCTTCTGGACTACAGTTTGTTGGGGAGGGAGAGTTCTAGCTATACTCGTCAGTACCCTCCTCATCAGAGGAAGGAGAAGGCTTAATGATGACCAGAGGTACAAGCCTTTTCAGGATGGGATAGCCACTTAAGCCTTCTTCATGTAGCTCCTCCTTAATGTCAATCTCTACAATATCGTCTTCCTCCTCAACCTCCATCTCTAGATCTGGTGGACTGTTTTGACTGCTGTTTGATGAATCACTGCTTTTCTGCAACGTTTCAACACTATGCCTGTTATGAGTTGTTCCCAGAGTACTGGTCCATGGACGCCCTTCATCAGATGTACTTGGAGATACTGGGTTGTTATCCTCATTTGGCCTTTTAATGGGAGATTTTCTTGGTTGCCCTGCGCCACTTTTCCCTGTTTTTCTTGGTTGCAATGAAGAACTGGTAGAATATTCCTTCTCTTCTTCATCAACCTCTTTAGGAGAAGACTGACTTGTAGAATCCTCAACTGAAACTAAACAAAATCAATAAATTTAGAAAGATAGAACCAGACTGAAAAATTCAATGCTATAAACAAGGGATTGAACTGCGGATCTTTGTCTTACTGAGCTACCATGGCAACATGCTGGCAGAACATTAAATTTCCCGACTGACTCACTTTTTCCCAGTATAATACAAGGCATTCTCAAATTCATTTTGAGACACCATACCCCAATGGCAACTTATAAGGTGTGGTAATAAAGAAACTGAATTCATGCTGTAACACTTTATTGAAAAAAAAAAGAAAAAAAAAAAGGCAATGACAATGTTACCCCTTCAAGGTATTCTCTTCCTGGTCCCTACACCACTCCAGTAAAATTTCCACTGTTGGAAGCTGTGCTGCAGTTCATCTAGAACTATATTGGTCAACAGTTGCATCAGTTTTGCTTTCATTGCATCCATAGATTCAAATCTGGTCCCTTTAAGCGCGGACTCGACTTTGGGGAAAAGAAAAAACTCATAAAGGTTCAGGAAATACAGTGGATGTTCCAGCACTGGAATGTTGTTTTTTTGGCAAATAACTCTTCAAAGATAGTGCGTTTTCAGCTGGAGTATTGTACTGGTGCAGGATCCATGTAGTATTCCTCCACAAGTCTGTTCTCCTTCATCACACATATTTCATGGAGGATATTCAAAATATTTTAATAATAAACATGATTGACAATCTGACCTCAGGAAACTATCAATATAAATAACCTCCCAGATGAAATAAATAAAAAAAATGGAAAAATAAAGTTTCATAGCATGTAATTATATTTTTGAAGAAGTCATAATTATTTTCAATTGTTTCAAGAGTTTCAACAGCAATTCACTTGGTTGTGAGGATTTTTGGCACCATTTTAGTACATGCATTTTCATGGCCGGATTGTGCAAAATCTGTCTAACACTTTCCTTACTGATGTTGGTAACTTCAACTACTCGAATGCTCAATTGGCGATCTCCTTGAGTAATTTTAGCAACTTTTTCCACATTCTCTTTAGTTTTATCGTTCCTGATCTCTTCCCTACTCTCCTTTAATTTCTTAAACCAATCGAAAACTTGAGCATGAGAATAGACATTGATCACCATGAACTTCTATCAACAATTTTAAGTTTCTTTGGCAGATTTTCCGAGTTTTGTGAGGAACTTGATGGTAACACATTCTATTTCAGCACTCAGCATTATTCCAACAAAGCTCAGACACATGATCCACTTCTAACTCGGGAAACGGCCAGACTAACTGTTGCATATGAGTGAAACCAGGGAAACCACAGGTCAATGTTGTACCCCAATCTCGTGGTGGGAAATGAGTAAAAAGTTAGAGGCAGTTTCTTTATTGTCACACCTTGTACAATCCCACTATTACTAGATGCAATAGTTCCAGTGTTGGCTGAGGTGCTTAAATCCTCTGCTTCTTAACCCTAATGTATATGCCTACATATGCAATAAAGTAACCCTACATGCAACGAAGTGTTTAGAATGGAAAGTTTACCCCCTTTTCTGATTTTACTCATAGAAGGAAATTCTGTTATATAAGAATCCTTGAACACCTGGTAGTACTGTTCTTTCTGTCACACATGCCACATGTTCTTCCTCTACAACAAACACGCATTAAAGCAAGGAACACTACTTCCTAGGATATACACAGATTTCTAGTCCATATTTTACACATCGTAACATCAACTCTATAGAACGTTTCAGAAATACTTTTAAAAACTTCGGGTATGGGTTCCTCACACCAAAAGAAGGAAAAAAGTTCATATGAACATATGTCCCACAATCCTTGGTTTTCGCGTTATTCCTGCCACAATGAAAGTGTGATTTAAACAGGCTTCGGGGTCCAACCTCAAAACTTCATTTCTCTATGCATTCATAGAAGGCGTGGACCCATTGTAATACATACGGTAGATGGCGAAGTGTTGCTATGGAGACTTGTTTACATTTGTCATTAGTCTGTCTTCGTTTCAATTGTGTACATGTAATGAGTTAACTGCACGTGTTTCGTTCCACCATGGCTGGATATTCATTTCGTGAACATGAATCTATCATGACCAATGGACAGGCACAGGAGGACCAGTTCCATGGCCTGCACGTTCTCCAGACAATCCTGTGGATTTTTACCTTTGGGGGGCATCTTAAATCATTGTTTTATGGAGCAGCCATCCCGGATGCAGAAACGCTTCATTGACGTGTCATGGAAGCCTGCAAAACCATTCGACACCATCCCAGAGTTTTTGACAGGGTGCGACAATCCATGATTCAACGGGTACAGGCATGCATAGAAGAGGACATTTCGAGCATTTCTTATGAGTTTTGTGTGTTTCAAGTGTACCACTGTGTTGAACACCTAACGAGAAAACAAAGGATTATGGGACATATGTTCATATGAACTTTTTTCTTTCTTGTGGTGTAAGGAACCCATACCCGAAGTTTGTAAAAGTATTTCTGAAACATCCCTGTACAAAAAAAACTGTCACAAAAAATGGTAAATATATGCTACAGCCATGGAACATGAATAAAATAAATAATTTACGTGAGCAAGTCAACTTTAAAATATATCCGTTACTGAGGGCAGCATGCACCAACCTAGAGTAAGCTCTACTTTCGTAGTAAACTACTATTCAAGTCAACTCTCGGTGACTTCCATATGAGAGCCAACTACATCCAAAGCATTTTACTCCTTTCAGATACTCCAAGATTAATTTATTGCAACAGTAAATATCGGAGAGCACCGTTATGTAGTATGTTACTACGGAATTAAATAGAGCACAAATATAGGTTAGAATTTACTCTTATGACCTGGATGGTGTAGCTAACCTGTTGATTGAACTAGAATACCATATCGTATTTGGAGGAAGATATTTTGACATGTTCATATATTACTTAGATTACAATGATGATCTCGGTGAAGAAAACAGCGATTACTCTGGCTACGTTGATCTCGACGAAGGAAATGAGAATGCTATAGTGGTATGCAAGAAACATATGATGCTTATACAGAGAGAGAGAGAGAGAGAGAGAGAGAGAGAGAGAGAGAGAGAGAGAGAGAGAGAGAGAGAGAGAGAGAGAGTTCAACGAACGTTTTGGTATTAAGAAAGAATCTTTTACATGCCTTTTTAACGTGCTTGGAGAGCATTTACAACAAAACTTAAGACAGAAATTCAGCTCTATAACCCAAACTGCAATTATTGTTATGCATCCTACGAGTGTTTCGTACCGGTACATTTCAGATACTTCAGTTAGTATTACGATTAATTTAACGTAACATGACAGTTTAACACTGTATTAAATGATATTTAAGATTGACTTAATTCGACGTAACTTAAGAGTTTGGCAATGTCAACTTTTCCTTCCCGTTACGTCAAGTTTGATGTCACATGGTAATTAGAACCAATTGGCGTGAAGCACTAGCTCGAAGTAATAAAAGAACTATCAAGAATCATTCCCATTACGTTAAGTGCATGCCAATTAGACCTTTGTTTTACATTACAGAATTTCTTAACTTCATGTAATGTTAAATAAAGTTCATTGTAATCCCGGCATTACAGGCGATCACCATGCATCTGCTTGTCATGTGTTTCACTGCGTTGTTAGAGGACTTTTGAAGTTAAGAGCAACTTACATATCTACACATATAAATATACATGTGTTCAGAAAAGAAAGGCAATTCTTCACTTTTGCAGATTTCCAACACATTTTGGGTAGAACTGGCGCACGCATGTTACTATTTTGTACTCATCCGTAAATATGGTGAACTTTTCTGAAATCGGAAGGGGTATTTCTTTATCAACATGCAAGTAATCTGCAATGCAAAATGAAGTTTATAAACATCGTTTCCAGAATTTTAAGCTGCTCTTTAGTGCATTTCCCGTCGCTTGAAGCATTAAACTCATTCATCACGACTTTCTAGCATTTCTCTTCCAGTATCTTTATAACACGTTTCTTACACTCATATTGTTTAAATGGATTTTCTTTACGTGATATTGTAATGAAAAGAAGCTAGAAACAGTGATGTGTATTGAATTTATTTAAAGGTGAGTCGGAATTGTTACACTAACATCACTTAAGTTTACTCACTTAACATGTTTCGGGAAACCGTTAAGTGAGTAAACTTAAGTGATGTTAGTGTAACAATTCCGACTCACCTTTAAATAAATGGATTTTCTTTGTCTCTACCAACATACATTTATCTCTTTCGCTGACGTTTCCCCGCTTTTTCCTATTGCACATAACCTTAGCCATGATCATGTCAAGTAAATCGCACAATAAAAGCAATACCTCGGGAGTAATGAGCTCTTACTTCTGTAGTCATAACTAAAAGAGTAGATTATGATTGAGCTCTCTAATGCTACTTGAGTAAATTGCTCTTGTAATAGCCTACTTCCTTAGTACGGACTTCTTTAGTAAAAGTTACTTCCGAAGCAATTTACTCCAACATGGTGCACGCTATTCTGAATGTTCATGTCCTTTAGTGCTCATCGGCTACTTCTGGTATCATCAGAGGTCACTAGTAGTGCAATTAAATCTTAAAACCCCACATAACGAAGCCTGCACACTATAGCCCAGTGAAGGTAGACCATTACAGTGATGAAGGCTAGATACACAGATAACATTGTAATAATAATAATAACAATAATTTATAGACAGTAATATCTAAAAAACAAAAAGTACTATCTTTATACAATCACAGAATATTTAGTTTCAGTGTCAAATAATATACATAGTTCACATAACCTGTTTACTTTTTCCTTCAACTCTTGTAGGCTGTAGAATGGGTTCTCAATTAATCATTTGTATAAACTATCCTTAAAAGTTTGAATATTTAATGTGTGCATTCCAAAAGGAAGTGCATTGAAAAATTTTATGTCATTTATTTTGTAGTATTGAGAGGTCTTCTGAAGCCTACGGAATGGCATATCCAATTTTTTCATACCACATGTATTATGTGTATGTATTTTATTTCTTATATTATAGTTATGTGTATTTTCTTTAATGCATACCAAAACATCATAAATGTATAAATGAACTACTATGGGGATTCTTGTTACTATAAACAAAGGTTCACAATGCCCTATTTTCTTTGAATCTGTTAATATTCTAACAACCTTTTTTTGAATTTGTAATACCTCTACTATCTTTGAACTACTACCCCATAGTATCAAACCATATATAAAGATACTTTGAAAGAATGCCACATATTCTTTTGATACTGCTCTTTTTAGATTTACTAATAGAAACACCATGCGTGACAACTGACTGCTCACAAATTCAATGTGAGGGTTCCAAGATAGATTTTGGTCGATAGTCTGCCAAGTAGCTTCACAGTTTTACTTGTTTTATTATATAGAGTGTTTATATTTTATAAAGTAAATAGGAATGTTTTGTTAGTTACTTTCATTCATAAAAAAGCCACTGCTTTTAAATTAAAGTTGGGCCTATTTTATTGTTTCATGTACGGACTGTGATAGCAATCCCAACTCACTATTTACATTCAGAAATGACGTATCTGCGTAGACCACAGTGTGACACGGGTAATATTTTGATGTCATTTATCATTGTTAATAACAATAGGGGCCCCAGCACTGAGCCCTGTGGAACACCCATTCTTACCTCGGTAATTTGTGATTGTTTACCTTGTATAGATACTAGCTGCTTACGATCCTTTAAATAAGATTAAAATATACTTAAATTTTAACCTTTAATTCCATAATTTCCAGATCTTCTTTAACACGACATCATGAGTTACACAGTCAAAAGCCTTGCTTAAATCGCATAATGTGCTTTGAGCCAACACGCCATCCTCAAAAGCTTGATATATTTTCTCTACGAAAGAGTCAACCACATGTATGGTTGATTTTCCTTTCCAATATACAAACTGAGTTTTAAAAAATAAATTTTGTGTTTCTAAATACTGTTGTAATTGATCTTTTAGGAGAAATTAAAATATTTTTGCTATTGTAGGAATTACTGAAATTGATCTGTAACCACTTGGTTTTCTATTACCTCCCTTTTTGTATACAGGAATTGCTTTTGAAAATTTTAGCATTTTAGGGAAAACACCTTTGGCGATACATCTACTAATACAAAAAGCCAAAGGTACCAGTACAGACTACATTATTTCATTGATGAGATTGTTAGAAAAATCATAGAAAAATCTCTACTTTTCTAGTTTTTAAGTTTTTTGGTTATTTTATTAACTTCACCAACAGTTACTTTTCCGAGTCTAAATCCTTCATTTTCTTTTGCTAGCTTTGTATCATTTATGTAACTCATTGCACTGTGTATGCAGTTACTTACTTGTATAGCTAACTCTTTTATCGATTCTATAAAGAATCATCATCAGCAGTTACTGTTTCATCTATGCCAGTTCTGCTACTCTTACCTGCTATGGAATTTATTACAGACCATGGCCCTTTACATTTATTATTAGAATTTGCTATAAGCTTTTAATTTGCTTCCATTAAAGCCTTTCTATAGGATTTAAAGTAACCTCAACACTAATTTGTTGGATCCTTTTTTATACAAATCTTGCAGAAGCATTAGTCTATTCTTCATCTTTTTAAGCTCTGAGTTATACCAATTATATGTACTGATTGGTTTAGCTTTTACAATGATTTTTTGTTTCTTACCAGAGTTGTTGAAGAGATTAACAACAGTTGTAAAGAACATTTCAAACGTTTCTTTGGATGCACAAAATTCTTTCCCAATTCACTAATGCTAAATTTTCCTTACAATTTATTGACATGTCCTGCACTAAAACCCCTTATTTCTTTAACAATTTTTTCTACTCTCTGGGAAGGATCTTTGATAATAATTACTTCAAAAAGTAAGGCTTGATGATCTGGTAACTTATGTTTTAACACCCTAAGTAAATATTTCGTTTTATATTTGTTATTATATTATGAAGACATGCAGACCCTCAATTAGTTTTCTGTTTGTACAGTGATAACCCATTTGTTGCAATAAATTTGTAAATTGTTTTACTGATGACTATTTTTAGTTATGTCAAAATGAACATTTATATCACCACAAATTATCACAGAGCATTTAAAAACAAAACGTTATCAAAACCCTTAAGAAATAAACCAGCATCTCCATCTGGTGATCTACAAACTGTCACTATAATAGATTATAAATTACTATTTGTACTGCTGTCACCTCAAATGCTTTCTCTACACAAAATTCTTGTAGCTCTAGTTTTGTTATTTTTATCGAATTGTGTATATAAATTGCCATCCCACCATGACAGAAGTTTCCTTTTCCATGCCTGTGTTACCTATTTTATCTTCCTCAAGCCAGTGTTCACTCAGACATAATATATTACAGTTTTCATCCTTAAGAAACACAGACAATTCATCTATTTTTGTCCTTAAGCATTGAATATTCATAAAAAGAAGTTTCACAAGATATGCACTTACACAACTGACCTTTTTAACGCATACAACTCTATTTTTAGTAAGTAATTGCCCTTCATTTTTATCTTTATTAACATATCCACTGATTCAGGTATTAGTTTCCCTGATTTACGACATTGTCTAATACTTTGATCAACATGTAGGAACCTTTCCGGTTTATGCAACTCATCTTTTCCAATACATGAAAAGTCCAGATATTTATCTACATCTACATATAATGCTCTTAAGTTATTGCATGCCCATCTTATGTTCTCATAATGCATCTTAAATCTACATCTCGTCTTTTGACAATATTGTTTACAGTTACTACAGCCTTTGGAAATTTCACTGTCATTGCTTTGATTATCTCATACATATCTTGTTGCACAACTATTCTGCATTAACACCTCGATAAACTTTGGTTTGTGCACAATTTACATTCACATGGGCAATCATAGAGTCACCAATCACTAGCATTTTGTTTTCTTCTATCACATTACATGTTGGATTGTTGAGGTTAGGATTTACATGTTTAGTAGGAATCCACTGCTGCTGTGTATCTTCTTGAAGTGTGGATAGCACATCATATTTGTTCGATATTTTTAATTCTCATGTTTTATGAACTGCTTCTTCTATATTTCCTTGTAGTTCCTTGTATTTCTATTCACAATCTTTGTCCATTTGAATACTGACTATTGTTCCCCATGGTCTGCTGAAGATCGTAAAATTGCTCTTTCAGTCAGGCAGTTTCTTTTGTGATTGTCAGTTTCCCTACTTCTAGTTCTTTGTTTCTTATTGTGAGATCTTGTATATCCCTTCTCAAGTGTTCGATGTTTGAACCATCTTGCGTATTGTTTTCAATACTTGCTACCTTGGCGTACAACCTTTCTTGCATCCTACAGAGTATCGATGCCTTTAAATCACTATTTTCATTCTTTAAACATTTTATTCCTGTAATTGCTCATTGTAAATCTTGGTTTAGAATTCCTAAAAGCATTTGCAATGACGCTATCACATTGTCACCTCAAGTTTCACGACTACTAGCATGGTTGCTTCAGTTTTTGTTTCTTCTGTATTCACCACAGCTTGGATTTAATTTGTACTGAGTCTAACTGTATCATTCACATATGCACTTTTATTTTTAGACTTTGCTATATTTATACCGTTCAAATCACTAAATTGTTGTCCTTTGCTTCACGTAACCATGCCGCTTCCACCATATTGATATGACAGATAAGGTCTATCATAGCACTGTACACCAATTAGTATGTTTGGGCATAAGCTTAAAGTTAGCAAGGAGTCTTACGTTATCATCAATTACAATATAATGCAGCAATATTTAATACTCTGTCATGTACGAGGTGCATTCAAGTTATAACACCTCCAATTTTTTTTCTCACTAACTAATCACACAAAAATTATGAAACCTGTGTCACTTCTCGACGTAATCTCCCTGCAGCCATATACCTTTTTCGCAACGTCGACGCCATGATTCCATGGCTGCTGTGAATGCTTCTTTAGGCGTCTGTTTTGACCACTGGAAAATCGCTGCTGCAATAGCGGCATGGCTGGTGAATGTGCGGCCGCGGAAAGTGTCTTTCATCATCAGAAACAGCCAAAAGTCGCTAGGAGCCAGGTCGGGTGAGTAGGAAGCGTGAGGAATGACTTCAAAGTTGTTTGCACGAAGAAACTGCTGTGTAACATTCGCCCGATGTGCTGATGCGTTGTCTTGGTGAAAGAGCACACGTGAGGCCTTTTCCGGCCATTTTTCGTGCAATGCCGGAAGGAGTTTCTTCTTCAAAACATCTTCGTGGGATGCACCTGTCACAGCAGTTCCCTTTGGAATGCAATGAGTAAGGATTATGCCATCGCTGTCCCAGAACATGGCCACCATCATTTTTCAGCACTGACGCATACCGAATTTTTTTGGTTGGCGGTGAATCTGTGTGCTTCCATTGAGAGACTGGCTTTTCATTTCTGGATTGAAAAACGGCATCCACGTCTCATCCATTGTCACAATTCACAAAAAGAAAGTGCCATTCATGCCTTCATCTCACGTCAACATGCCATGCACGCAGCCTTGTGATCATTCGTGGCACCCACCTGGAGGACACTTTTCGCATTTTCAGGTCATCATGCAGGATTGTGTGCACAGATCCCACGGAAATGCCAACTGGCGATCTGTTCCACAGTCATTCGGCGATTATCCAAAACACGTTTCTCCACTCGCTTGATCATGTCATCAGACTGGCTTCTCTTGGTTTGTTGTCACACGACGTTCTGCCTTCTTTGAACTGTTGCACCCACAAACGCACATTAGACATATCCATGACACCATCACCACATGTCTCACTTAACTGGCGATGAATTTCAATCATTGTCACACCACACAAATGGAGATAACGAATGATTAAACGCTGATCATGTAATGAAAACGTCGCCATTTTAAGTATACAAAACAATCCTCACTCTCACCGTTGTCATGAGAGGTTCTGCGTTACATACAGTGCTGCCATCTCTGTCACGCATTAGCAAAGAGTGCCTGCATGCTTCTATCTGTTTCCAGTTCTGAGAAAACAAATTAGAGGTGTTATAACTTGAATGCACCTGGTACATGGTAAAAAATGTGAATTACTATTAACTGCAACCGACGATAAATATTAATATGATTGAGAAATGTCAAAATCAGTTTAAAATTGATAACAGGAGCAGTGAAAACAACGCCAGTTAGTGCACTTCTTGCTGAAACAAATAATAACCCAATGAAAGCCAACATTGAAATACAAGCTGCACAATTGTATGTAAAATTAAAAACAAACCCAAGCAAACATCAATGGTTTCAACAACTACCTAGAGAATACAAGCTAAAAACACAGATTACAAACAAATCCTTTTTATAGAAGAATTATAATTACATAAATGTATCAGAAAAATGCACTCCTCATCCTCCTAGAACTAATCCAATGGATTTTATCAAGATAGTAACAAATGAAGAGCTGATAGAAAACTATATAAACAAGAAGACCTACCAGAAGTATACAGAATTGTTACACTTGAACATCTACATAATCAATTCTCGGAAAGAGAGTGGCTTAGAATTTATGCAGATGGTTCTGCAGATAAATTGGGAGGTGGTATATACTGTAAATACTTTTCACATTATTTTACATTGTCCAGACAATCCACAAATTTTGATGGTAAGTTGTTGCAATACAACGAGCATTACAACAAATATACTACAGGACTGATATAAAATAAAGTAGTTGTCACAGACTCAGTTTCTGCCATTCAAGCAATAGAACAATATGATAGCCCAGATGAATCTTCTAATATTAAGGATGTGAGATCTTATTATAGATTACTATAAACAAAATTTCAACAGATAATATTACTGTGGATACCAGCAAACGTGGAAGTGAATGGTAACGAGACAGCAGACTTTCTGGCCAAAAAGGGTGGTGTTATATTCAAAACCTATGAAGTCTTGTGGACAAGATATGAAACTAAAAAAATGTCAAAATTAATATAGAACAAAAATACCCATATAATATTCAAAAGGAAATTACTAACAAAAATTACTCAACGTAAAAGAAATAGTACAAAAAATAAAAAATGTCCCAAGGAAAGAAGCCGTTGCTCACTTCAGATTAGCCACTAGATATGACTGTCTGGCAGAACATCTACATAGACTTGGTTTTATGAATGACAAAGCATGTAAAATTTGCAATGCTGACAAGATTTTAAATGGAGAACACCTACTAGAATGCCCAGAATTGAGGAAAGCTGTACCAGATGGGAAGATACACAATTTATATTGGCTGGCAAGGGAAAAATTGATGGATCAAAATCCTACACACTAGAACAACACATTGTAAAAATCCGTAACCCTTTGAATCTGGCCATAAAGGCCTCTGCTTCATTTACATTTTATGGGCAAATCGTAAAGGTCGGTAAAGTGGCAAGCACTATATGACGAAGCAAATTTTTTATTAGGTTAATCAAATTAAATACAAATCAAGACTTCAGAAATCTACGGAAAAGCATAGGAGGTTAATACAGGTTTGTAAAAACAGGGTTTTTATTGTATATTATCCTAAATAAGAAGAGCCAAATACCTTCAGTGCAGTGAGTTTTTGTGGATATACCTTGAGGAATGTGAAGTCGCTTTTCTGCTGCAGACATTGCATAAAAGGAATCCTTGTACTGCGAATGCTCAGGTGATATCTCATGCTTATACAACAGGTGATCGTGAAGCGCCTTTCGGGATGAATATGCTTTATCACAGAGAAGGCACTTAAATTGTTTCACCCCCGCATGTGTCATGAGGTGGTTCTTCAGCTTTATTTGGTGTGAAAACCACTTCGGACAGCTGAAATCAGTAACAGATTATACATGCATAATTTACTGTAGGACTAGGGTATATGAAGCATAATATAAATGTACTGTACAATTTTAAGTATATGACAAATACATAAACTGTCAAAATATGATGAGCAAAATATTAGTTTGTAACACAATTTAGTCCCACAGCTACATATGTCCAAACATTCATCAATGGTGTAAGTAAAGATGTTTTATTCTATTCTTAAAATACACGGGTTAAATTTTTAATAATGGCAACTATGCCATAGCGTTGTCATGCAAAGGAGCCAGGCAATGTCGTTTACACCACAGGTTGCTTACCATTCCCCTCCTTCCCCCTCCAATTACTAAAGCAGTTATGAACAAGTGGTTGCAGAATACAGTCACAATGTTTCCTAAGCAGGAACACAGACCCTGGTTAAAAACCAATGTGCTAGAGGTCACACAACTGGGCAGTGTCATTAAGGACTGCAAGAGGGTTGTGATGCAGCTTCATTACCTTACGAAACTGTAGCAAGGTGAAACAAGCGAAAATGTGACATACATGCCTCAGTCTGGTCACCTGAACAAATTGACTGACAAGTGTATCAGTTTCATGAAATTTTCCTGTCTTTGGACCTCTGAATGCCAGCATTCATAAATTTTCCATCTTTCCGCCAATCTCATACTATTGTCCATTCCAAACCAGAGTACCTCTCACAGTAAACAAACTCTTTGTATTATCCGCGTGAAAGTAGTTCGCAATCCCCACCCCTAATGGCTGCTTGTTCCCCTCTCACATGCTTGTTTAACATCGTTTCAATCTGTAAAAAGGCACTCTGCGTGAGAATCATAGTTCAAAATGCAACCTGAGGTAACAATCAATTTTATAAATATGCGGAAATGAATATTTTACTTACGTTAATCACAATCCTCGGGTAAAGTGAAACACCGAAATCCAAATCCTCCGAAGATGACTCAGCTGTCATATCGAAATCAGAACTACTCTCCAAAATAATGATAAGCTTATCCACAATTCCACAGCAATGTCGCACACAAAACAAGTTCCCACATTTGATTCTCCTTTTCTATGTTCTATTATGTCTCTTTATATTCCCTGCGCGCTTTGGTTACACTTCTCACTAATAAGATCGGATATTAGTTTCGTAATATGCACTAATACAAGTGTCGGGTATTTTTGTAATAGTGAGTTGAATATATTAAGTATTGTTTGTTTTTTGCCACATTTTAACTGTTTGCCGCTTTTGTGTTTGAACAGTTTTTTTGGACCACACGCACTTTCCTCTGCTACGAGAACTCAAATACCAACTGACTAAATCAAATATTTGACCTGAGCTGAGCATATGTGTGCTAGCGTATTATGAATGCCTGTTCGCTTATCATATTTCCTGTGTTACGCAAAGTGTTTATTCGGTACTCAGATAGCACCTCTGGGAATTCATTGCTGCATTTCTTGTATACGTAGGAGAGTAGAGTCATGCATGCAGTTGGTATTAAGAAGCAAGATACTCTCGGTGTTAGCGCAACAGCAGACGAAAATCATATTTTGTAATCTCTTAACAGTTGATATATATCCATTATCTTTAGCAATGAGTTCTTATGATAACCGCAATAAAATGTGCAGTTCTATACCTTTCCTGCCCTAATATGTCAGTGTACAATACATGTATTAAGGAACTATTTATGTTGGCGTAAGAGTGTGTTCTGGGGTTCGTGACAAGCAGAAGCACGTGCTTCTGTTTACATCAGAGGGAACTCTGGTTTGGAATGGACAGTAAATACTGAGTCGTCCTCCGTGGTTACCATGCTAGCCTCTATTTCCCATGGTTGCGGATTTAAACCTGGCAGAGGGCAATGGATTTTTTTCAGGCGTAAAAATCCTTAGCATGGCTTCCTTCGGAAGGGAAGTAAAACCGTGGTCCAATGTCGTAGATTTACGGCACGTAAAAAAACCTCAAGCTGATAAAGAGGCCTCTGAGCAAAATTACCGGTCCTTCACATCCAATGTAGAATGGGACGCTAAGGCCAACAGCAGTTAAAGAGCGTCCATAAATAAAATACCAAACTCATCGCAACCTGTACATTATTAATATGTTTTGCTTCACTTAAAACCCATAATTTGAAGCTAATATTATAACTTCCCTCTCCTTTATTCAAGTGATGTGACGAAGATTCTCTCCTTTCTACACTATCTGCCATGACTGGAACACTGACTAACTCTGAATGATTTAACACAAAGGCAACAAGCCAAGCAACAATAGATTACAATGGAAGTAATTGTCAAAGTTTGAGAAATTCTAATTTATTCCTAACCTTGAGCTCAGCTGCAATGCATGAGTTGACTTCCGCTGCTGAAGCCAGTATTAGGCTGTGCATATAAGATGACTATGGTTTTTAAAACCAGGTTTTAAGGTATAAAATCTGATGTGTTACAGTCACATGACTTTCTCTATTCTTGTACAAACTATTTTTACAAACGCTTATTCTCCATATGCTTCATGTTAATGGAGATATCGAGATGTCAATCTTATTACTAATTTTCTTGTAGATGCAAGGGAAATATGGTAGCTTTTAAGTGATAGTCAAATATTTTAACGCTGGTTGCTATGTGGCGCATTCCATTCTCTTTGCATGTCCCGGACATAAAAAAAATGAATAACGAATTTGAGAAAAAGTATAAGTATTGGAAAATTTAAGGGAATAACAAGCAATATCTCGAAAATGGTTCACTCAACAAAAAAAATGTATATGACATAAATTGTGTATTTTAACGCGATCTACGTTTTTTGTATAGTAAAATTTTGTCTATCTCTTATCGTTTACCAGTTATGCAAAAGTCGTTCACAATGAAGAATACTTTTGGAGACATTCCCAGAAAATTCAAGATATACATATTATTTGTCATGAAAATATCTTAAACATATGATATTTTAATCAAAATCGTTAGAGCCATTGTTAAGAAAATTAAAATTTTCAAAAAATGTTCCATGTAAAGGGTAATCTGGGATGGGGGGATATTCTTGAAAACCTTCGTGTCGCATCTCTGGAAGATACTGAACCTAAATACCAAGTTTGGTGTTTATCCGACTGTTTGTTTCCGAGTTATGTTGTTCACAGACAAACAGACACACACTCGGACATGTTTCCAAAAATGCTTTTTTTGGATTCAGGGGATCTCAAAACATGTATTTCCGGTGAAATCTCGGTATCGAATTTTTGGGTGGAATACAATACTTCCCCTACTTACTATACGTAGTAGAGAAAGTAAAAACACTCTTATAAATGGGGCAACACCTAATTATGTAATACATTAATATTTAACAACAAAACGATTGATTTGTCACAACAAACTGCCCTCCCTGTTTCTTCTCTTTCTAACGGTGCAAGTGTCTGCACGGCAACTGTCATCCACCACCTCTGTTCATCAACAAATACAACACTGAACAGTTTAGTTAATATCACATTTGAGAATACTTACAAGGGGCAAAAACATGTAGAAGCCTGATGATTTAACTCCACATGCCTCTGCAGATTCTTAACACTGCAGAAGCTTTTCCCACACTGCTCGCAAGGACACTTAGTTACTCGGTTGTGAATAAGCCTATGCTCCTTTAATGTAAACTTGTTTGTGAAGGACTGCAAAAGAGTGCACAACTTTATTTAAACATAATTTACATTTTCTAAATAAAATAAAAAGAGCACAGCTTTCCCTTACTGTTGGCACGTCAAACAACTATGAAGATGCTGAACAAATAAGAGAAATATTTTCAAAGAACACATTTAAAGAGACAATTAACATTAAAAACAACAAACCGTAAAGGAAAAATAATTTACAAATAGAACCCTATTTCATTCTGAATTAAAATCCTCCAAAGCAATACAGAGAAAAAAAATCTGATAATCAAATCTTTTAAGAGCTGGTTGCTATGTGGAGCATTCCATTCTCTTTGCATGTCCAGGACAATAACAAAATGAATAACGAATTTCCATTTGAGAAAAAGTATAAGTATTGGAAATTCAAACAAACAACAAGGAATATCTCAGAAATGGTTCACTCGACAAAAAAAATGTATATGACATAAATTGTGTGTTTTAATGAGATCTACCTTTTTTTACAGTAAAATTTTGTCTAGCTCTTACGGTTTACCAGTTATATGAAAGTCATTCAGAATGAAGAGGATTTTTGGGGACATTTCCAGTAGGTTAAAGGTATACATTTCATTTGCTATGAAAATATCTATTATAGTATAATCAAAATCATTAAGAGGCATTTTTGAGAAAATCAACATTTCTGAAAAATGTTCCATGTAAAGAGTAGTCAGGGTGGGGGATTTTCTTGAAAACCTTCTTGTCGCATCCTTGGAAGATACTAAACACACACACAAAAACACATACCACTTGTGGTTATTTTACAATAAAATGTGGAGCTGCAGTAGAAAAAATAATTTTCTGTTTCTTCTTAATTAAGTTAAAGTGTTTTAACCAGGCACTCATATCAGATGTAGAATAAATGTATGAACGGGTAAGGAGTCAACTAAACACTCGTAAGATTTTACTTACTATACACATAACACATGAGCATGCTTTGAGAGGTTGGTATCTACATCGTTAGGTGCGGTCAATTGGTTCGAACATCTGGAACCCTCATGGCTCGACAAAGTTCTCCTGAGGGCGGAGGCTTGAAGAAATTCATATATCTATTCAAATCCATAGCAATATCAAGGATCATAACTTGATCGTCATGGTTCTTGATGAAAGTTTTCTCCAATAAGTCCAACTAGTTAGCATTTCCCAAGGTTTTTAAGAGATTTATATTATTGTATGTTGTATGTATGCAATATGTATTGTACATACAGTACGGAAGTTTTATGGTGAAGCCTGAATTGTGCATATTGAGGCAGTATTTTAATGCCTAAATGATATTTATTGTATTTTTATTATAATTAAATTCAATAACAGCCCACTTTAAAAACAATATGTATATAATTATTATTGAAATTGTATGTTAGTCATTGTAAATACTTATTTTATATTGTAAATGTATTTATTAGTGATATGTAAATGTTTATATACTCTAATAGTGCAAAAACTGTAAGAATAATGTGTTTTAGGTTGTTAATAATGAGGTAATAATGTAATTTTGGTGACAATAATGTGTCTGGAATTTAAAAAAAAATACTGGTTATGAAAAGATCGGTAATAATGTAATTTCGCTTACAGTTTGGAATTAGCCAATCAACAGTAAAGAAAAGCTTTAGTTTGAATACTTAAATTCTATTGGACTAGAATTAGCCAATAAGGGACTGGCATTACCGAAGCTATGAGATTTTTACCGTTGAATTTGGTCAGTTGCGGGCAAGATGTAGAGAGTAGACGTAAAAGTCGCAGGCAAGATGTTATAAAATATGGATGGTAAAATTGTGTTCTCTGCTAGAATATATACATATAGTGCTCACAGTTTTTCTTTATAAAGTGTTGTGTTTATAAATGTGCAAGTATAAAAAGAAATAAAAAGAAGTGAAAATTAAAAAGTAAATTCTGTGACATATTTTAATTCTTGTCTTATCACAACCTTAAAAGAACTTGTTTTTCTATAGTGCGACTGAAGCAGACGAGGCAAATAACTTTAATAATATTACGTAAAACAAGCATCATCTTCACTATAAAGTTTTGGCATCCCAAGCATTAAACAACACACTATTTCAAATATACGTAATAATATTTACATAAGCCAAAAAACTACTTCAAATTGGTCTCCAAAGCGTGGGGCTTAATATACAAACTTCAAAAAAATTTGAGAAAACTACTTTTCTCAATATGCATGCTCTGCACATGTCTGTTACACTGGGGTTTTCTCATTCCGTAACTCCAATGTTACTTACTCACGACGAGTGATAGAACATGCACTATAATTAGAACTAACCTTGTTATAAGTGGTGCTGGAAGTCGTATCCATCTGCATGAAGACATTCCTGGTATCTCTGTATGAAAGTTCCATTCACACGCATTAGTCCTTGCGTTCATAATTTCTGTTTTTATATTGTCCTTAAGTTCATCTATCGGCCTGTATTACGATCTCCAGTTAAAAGTCATGGTTTGTAACCTATCAGTTATCGCTACCTGAAGGTTAGGTGCATTGCCGCGTATTACAAACGCATATCAACCGATGGTTAGTAACCCTAAGGTTTATGATGCTGGGCGAGAAGTTGGCAACACCAAAGAGATATGTATTTCTCCTTGGCAATAGTTTTCTGAGTGATTTCACTGCTTATACAACGCTATCTCGTGGTAATCTGCAACATTATAGCGTCATTATTGGTCATTAGTAACAAGGCGAGCGGACAGACTATTATAGATTGTGAACGGTTTTGGAGATTTTTTTAGAGAATTTTGACATGAACATAACCTAAAATGTAATTTATATACATGTCATTGAGCATACAAGATGCGGTTCTAGTACGTTATTGGATTACTGAGCTACAATAGGATACCGTAAACAATAGTTATAATTACCTTTTTATTAGCTTTTCCGTTCGCGAAAGCTATTATATTTATAGGAAAGCAACATCGATGGTTCTAATGTTGATTCGGATTTACACATGTTGCCTGACATTTAAGTTCAACACAATATTCTTAAGTTTGTTGCATCTTTCTAATACCGTTCCTTGGTTATTCTATTTGGAAAACTATGCCACACTTCAAAGTTTCGTTAAAAATAGTGTTAAGAGTTTTGACGTAAAAGTTTTACGAATATCACTTTAATAACCGAAAACCATAGTCTTTTGACGCAAACATTTCATGAATATCACTTAAAACTAACGTGGAAAGCCATTCGACAATTTTAAAAACCAACCTAAATATAAACTAACACGCAAAATACGTTTACCTTTGCCCACACTGCTTGTCATTTAACCTAAAATGTTTGGCCTTCCAAAAACAATCCAAGCACAATGGTTAGTTCCTTACGCCCTGACAGTAATATTTAAGACTGGGTGTTGGAGTGAACTATTCTAATGTATAGATAACATTTCCAAAAACTTCTGAAATATATTCTGAATCACTCTCAATAATCAATCTCTGCCGGTGGTACGCCATGTTTCATTCGGAAATACGAGTTAACTCCAAGGTATCATCTTTATCCACCACTTGAGGTGGTGGTTAGTTTACCTCCAAAAATAACTCCCGGGTAGCCCTTAACCAAAGATTGTAATACAGTCGCAGTAGGTAACTCTCAGGTAAATCTTACCCCAAACCTTAACCGGAGATCGTAATATAGGCCGTATGGTGTGGGGATTGTTCCTATAAACTTTATATTTTATGATTCCCCACAAATAGATGCACCAATTTCGTCAATTTTTTTCCTGCATTACAACATCTCATTTTTGCTTCTTAGGTTTAGTGATTCCTTTGTTCTAAGCTTATTAACCAGACATCTAACAGTTTCTCTACCTGTAAATTGCAGTACCATATGCATGGCCTGTATTATATAAAACTGACTATGAAAGCGTGCTCCAGCAGTATATGTATACAAAGTGAAATCTTACAAGTGTTTAGTCAACTCCAACTCTATCTCTTACACATATTGCTATTCTGCCCAATTTGCTTACATTACAGCTTTTATATATATACTGGACAGAGCCGAGTTGTGATAGGCTGAAAATAAATAGATTTTTATCAGTTAAATGAAGATGAAGTCATGTATTCAACTTACCTTGCTACAGACATCACAACTGACAAGGCCCTCTCCAGTGTGTTTCCGAATATGGTAGCTTAATCTCTGAAATAGAAATAAATTTAAATTAATCAAAAGATTGTCTCTCACACTTACGCACAAGTGTAACTGAATGATTCAAAATGTTTATCTGTTAGCTTAATGCAGGGTTTCCATTATTCATTTTACATGAAACATTTTAAGAGCATATTTACTACTACTAATCAGTTTTTAACTTTAGTGATGCACAATTTGAGGGGGTGGATTTGGAAATGTATCCCCCTGCAAGTTCTTATGAAGTTTCGGATAATTATATTACCAGCAGTGATCCGTCCTCTTGGGTAAAAATGTCTTCAAATCTTGTTTAATTACAAATGACAAAAATCTGATGTGTTGCATTCACAGGACTTTCTCTACTCACTCAAACTATTCAAACAAAAAAGCTATTCTTACACCTAATTCTTAATTAAGATAAACTTTCATTACACCTTTTGTTGTAGGTAAAGAAGATTACAGCAGTCTAAACCGACAGTCAGATTCTTAAAAAGTGTGTTGCTAAGTGATGGTTTTGAAATTTTGTATGAACATGAAAAAAACCAAATAGTACTTACTATTTGCTATCTAAAAAAAGTATACGTATTTGAAAATTCAACCCAATTACAAAGAATATCTCGGCAATTACTAATGCCACAATAAATTTTGACATAAATTGTCTACTCTAACATTATCTACATTTTCTGTGTACTAATATTTTGTCTATCTATTACGTTTTAAGTCATTTAAAATGAGGAGCACTTCACAGGCTATTCCCAGAAAGTTCAAGATATACATTTTATTTAAAATAGAGAGTTGAGGGTTGTTACACTACATCACTATGATATTCTTACTTGAACACGTTTCGGGAGACGGCTTGTTCCCATCGTCAGCATTTTCTCTCAACTGATTTTTGCCGGTCATCGTCTGGGGGATGTGTGTGGTTTGTGGTGTTCTCTGGTGCTGGGCTGATGAACCTCCAAAGGCTGTTGGGTGGCGGCAGTTCGAAATTCATTAGGTGATTCCTGTGTTTGACAATATGTATTTTTTCCCAGATGTCCAATTCATTGCTGCTGTTGATCGGTTTTAAGAGAACTGCCGCCACCCAACAGCCTTTGGAGGTTCATCAGCCCAGCACCAGAGAACACCACAAACCACACACATCCCCCAGACGATGACCGGCAAAAATCAGTTGAGAGAAAATGCTGACAATGGGAACAAGCCGTTTCCCGAAACGCGTTCAAGTAAGAATATCATAGTGATGTAGTGTAACAACCCTCAACTCTCTATTTTAAATATGACACATCACTGTTACTAGCTTCTAAATCTTCAAAATTAGTCAATACATTTTATTTGTTATACAAATATCCTAAACATACAGCATTTTAATCAAAATCATTAAGAGACATATTCTTGAGAAAATTAAAATAGAACAAAAATTTTTCCATTTAAAGAGTAGTTTGGGGTGGGGTGATTTTAATACTTTTTCTAAAAAGTTTCTTTTTAGATTCAGGGAGTCTCAAAACATCCATTTCCAATGAAATATCAGTATTGAATTTTTGGATAGAATGCAGTCCTTCCTCTACTTCATATAAAAACGAGACAAACTTTTTGGGCTTGTGGATACAGAATAACTTGAAATGGAAAACTCATATAAAACATTTAATAACCAAATTAAGCAGGAATGTATATGCCTTAAGAATTTTAAGTCAGAATGTCAGTCTCCATGTGCTGTTAACAACTTATTATGCACATATACATTCAATAATTAAATATGGTATCATATTTTGGGGAAACTCACCAGAAACTAAGGATGTATTTATCAAACAAAAACAAGCCATACGAATTATATGTGGTAAAAAAAGGTTATGCTCATGTAAACCACTATTCAGAAAACTTGGCATACTTACTTTGGCATGTTCTTATATATTGGAAACAGTCTTACTTGTAAAAAGAAATAAATTTAATATTCAAAATAATGACAATGTCCATAGTCATTACACTAGACATAATAAGGATATACACTTAACCTCTGTCACAACTACAATATGTAAGAATGCAGTACTGCACTCCAGTATAAGGAATTATAATTCCCTACCTAATGCCATTAAAGATATAAATAATTATAATGTGTTTAAAACTAGAACAAAGGCTTTCTTGCAGGAACACTGCTTCTACACCGTAAAGGAATATTTACAGTTTAATAAATCCTTGTTTGCATAAGACATTGTACTAATCCGTTAAGTTATCTAGTAGTATGTCATTTAATTTATAAATATATCTATTGTATATCATAGTTGAACTCAAATTATATATAACTTTATTGTAATGTAAATATATAAATTTAACTATTGACATATCCTGTATCAATGTACTATGTACTGAATTGATGTTAAAGGATTAATAAATAAATAAATAAATAGATTAGTAGAGAAAGTTAAAGTATGATGATGATGATGATGATATGCGGATTAAGGGCGCTAAACAGCTAAGGTCATCAGCGCCCTTACAAAGTATAAAATTTAAAATCCAAAAATAAAGTAGGGTAAAAAACCGCACAGTCAAAAACACTATAAAACAAGCAATCAAATTTTAAAACCACCACAAAAACATGGTAAACAAAACAATAAAAGAGTAAAACGACGTGTCAAGAACTGTAGAATGCATGGGACATGATCGCCATATGTCCACTGGGGAGCAGAGCCCCTATTTAAAAAGACAATATAAAATCACACAGCTATAAGATGCTAGACGCATCAAATGCGTCGGCTAAAACCAATGGCACTGATAAAACGTAAAAGACATTCTACAGCATGGGCGTCGTCTGCCAAAACATTGGCTATGCCAACAGGCAGACACACACGAACACGCAATGGAGCTAAAACTTGACACTCTGTTAAAATGTGACGCACCATTAATAGCGCATCACACTGTTCATACAGTGGTGCGGGGCCACCACTAAGCAGATATCTATGACTAAAAAGGCAATGTCCGATTCGTAGATGAGCTAAAATTACCTCTTCCAGACAAGAAGAGCAAGAAGAGGTACCCCAGACTAACGGGAGAGGCTTAACCTCCCGCAACCCCCTGGAGGGCCGTCCACTCATCATGCCAAAGCGAGAGGATGCGGTGACGGAAAATAACACACAAATCTGACGAGGGAACAACAGAGGTAAAAAATCTGGGTGATAAAATCGCCGATTTGGCAGCAGCGTCGGCAGACTCGTTCCTCAAGATGCTCACATGACCTGGAATCCACACGAAGGACATGCTGATGCCAGAAGTACCAAGCTAGTGGAGCAGGCCATGAATGCGCTGTACCAGCGGGCGGTAAGTGTACAGCGCGCGAATACTTTGAAGAGCACTCAGGTAGCCTGAACAAATAAAACAGTGCCATAAGTCGTGCCACTGGACGTATAAAAGTGAAAGTTAAAGCAAGTTTCTGTTTTTACACAATTAAAACTCCTGTCCACATAATCAATTTTATTACTAAGAAGATGCAATGAAATCCGCAAGATTTTCTGGCCACTTATCATAATAGCAATGTCATATGTATGAAATGGCTGCATTGTCACTACATCATGTGCATACAGACCCAGGCCTCCATGCAGCTTTTAAGGCATCAAGCAATTTGCTGTGAAGTATTTTGTTTTAGTGTACAGAGGTTTGATATATTCAGATCTTTGAAACAATCTTCATGTTAGTAATAACGAATGTTCTTTGAGAACTATATATAATACATATCAACTGTTGGTACCATTGCATACAAAAACAAATACTGTGATGGCGCACAGTGCCACATGCCACTGGTAGTGCCTCTTGGCTGATACTTGGGCAGGCTCTGCAACGGGTCATTGGGACAATAGCGCTCAAAGAAACTATAGAATAAAAGCGAAAGTGGAATAAAACTCTATATTTGTCTGCTTACCTATTCTGGAGCATTTGTTTTGCATTTTCTCATGGGTTTCTTTTCTAGAACGTTCCACTTTGCATGCGGGACCTATATAAGGGGTCACTCTGCCAGGACATGGGTGAGAGTCAGTGTAGAATCGAGTTGAGTCCTGTGATCAGTGACAAGTGCAGTTTAATTGTGAGTTGTAACTTGTAGCCAGTTGAGTACTGCATTTCTTTGTGATTTGATTCGATGGAACAGTTGTGTTGCATTCCAAGTGTGTGTCCAAGTGACTCAAGTGTCTCAATTGTGTTACGTTGAGTGCCTAGTTACAAAAGCATGTTTTTGCAGTAACCAGTCTTCTCATTTGTTACAGTAATACCTTAAACAAATGGCGGAATAACAAAATGCTGTGTTGGTTAATGAATCCTTGCTCAGTCCATCCTGAAATTATCTGATAACATCAAGACAAACAGCCATAAATAATGAGAGGTTATGAGCCCAGGTAAGCGCATCATAAATCTGTATGGCCCTTGAAAGACTCATCAGAATACTGAACTGTGAAGTTAAGTGTCAGTCAACAGTGAGAAAAAACGTCAGTAAGCAAGGAAATGAAAAATATCCAAATCCTGAAAAATACTACAAAATGTGGGAATTTGAAATATGTGTTATAGTTTGTTTGCACATGCTGATTGGCTGGTTGCTATGTGTAGTATTCCATTCTCTTTGCATTACAAAGACAAAAAAAAAAATGGATAATTAAAGTTGGAAAATTTAAGGGAATAACAAGCAATATCTCGAAAATGGTTCACTCAACAAAAAAAATGCATATGACATAAATTGTGTATTTTAACGTGATCTACATTTTTTGTGCAGTAAAATTTTGTCTATCTCTTATGGTTTACCAGTTATGCAAAAGTTGTTCACAATGAAGAATACTTTTGGAGACATTCCCAGAAAATTCAAGATATACATTTTATTTGTCATGAAAATATCTTAAATATATGATATTTTAAATAAAATCATTAGAGCCATTTTTGAGAAAATTAAAATTTTTGAAAAATGTTCCATGTAAAGAGTAATCTGGGGTGGGGGGATTTTCTTGAAAACCCTTGTGTTGCATCTCTGGAAGATACTGAACCTTTGGCGTTTATCAGACTGTTCATTTCTGAGTTATGCTGTTCACAGACAGACACACACACGGACATGTTTCCAAAAATGCTTTTTTTGGACTCAGGGGGTCTCAAAACATATATTTCCGGTGAAATCTCAGTATCAAATTTTTGGGTGAAATACAATACTTCCCCTACTTACTATACGTAGTATAGAAAGTAAAAAGTCCTTTGGTACTGCCTTTCTACTCTACAACTTTTTTAACATTGTTTTTCCGCAACCAATCTCTAGTTTACTATGTTCTTTTGTATACAAACCTGTTTCCTAGAGAAAGTCTGGCCACAATAAGAACAGCTACAAGATTGCTCACGTGTATGCACCGAGACGTGAGAACTACATGCTCCTTTGTCTGAGAAACGCTTTTCACAGTACGGACAGTTATATGGTTTCTCACCTACAAAACAAAAACATATGTGTAGACAAGATATTCATTTATATCACCGTTGATAATAAAGCTTGAACAATGTATGAGGTCTATTTTTAAATAAGTATTCAGGTTTTTCTTTTCTTTTTCTTTTTTTTTTTAAAATCAAACGTATTTGGAAAATACTTGATTGAGATTGAATTCTAATATACCTTAAACTACTGTGCAAAAGCTTTCACAACTATTGGGGCACTTGTCGTATCTAGACATCAACTTTTGTCGTAGGATTATGCTGTCTTTATTGAGATCAATGCCTGCCACCATTCAGTGTCTTCAACAAACAAACAGATGTAAATCACATTGTGCCAACTGTACAACTGATGTTCAAACTGTTCTTAATCAAATGAACACCCAGCATCCACACCTTACAGCCCTGACTTTGCATCCCGGGATTTCCATCTATGATGTGTGGCAATAAAGAAACTGGACCTAATAATTTTTTTACTCCCTTCCTGCTACCTCGAGGGAGAAGTGTAGGGTAGGACATTGACAGGTGGATTCCCCTCTACCATCACACTAAGTTTCACACATGCGCTACGGTTAGTCTGGCTGTGACCAGTATTAGAGGTGGATTGTATGTTTGAGCTCTGTTGGAATAATGCTAAAGTAGAACGTGTTAACATCAAATTACTCACAAACCTCAGAAAATATGCCACACAAACTGACAGAAGTTTATTGTGACCAGTGTCTATCTTGTACACAAGTTTTCTGGTGGTTTAAGAAGGGAAGGGAAGATGTCGGAGACGTCCTTCCACCATGAAAACTGAGGAGAAATCACTAAAATTATTCAAGGAGGCTGCCAACTGAGCATTTGCTGAACTTACCAGCATCAATAAGGGAAGGAAGTGTTACACAGATTTTGCACAATGTTATGGGCATTAAAAAGGTGTGTGCAGACTCACAGACAGACAATCAGAAAGTCCCAAAATGTGTATTTCCGATGAAATCTGATATCAAAGTTTTGACAGGTATACAATACTTCCTCTACTTGTTGCAGGTAAGTAGTAGATAAAGTAAAAAGAAATGTGGAGCAATCAGCATATTGCAAAGGCAGAATCATACATCCGAAAAATTAATTGCTTTCGCTGGGATTTGAACCATGAATCTACGATTTCCATCCAGTTGCTCTAACCAATGAGCTACCATGTCAACATACCGGTACAACATTAAATTCAACTGATTCACATTTTTTCCAGTAAACCACAAGGACATCTCAAATTGCATTGAGATGACATACCCCAGTTCAACTTAAAATGTCGTAAGTACTTTAAGTCCTAGGCTTCATAGTTTTGACTACTATTAGGTAATTAATGGAATTAATTGTCCTTCCACATGAGCCGTGTGTGTTTACAGTCATCTGATTTACCCTTCCAACCTGGTCCAACACTCTACAGAAGTAAGAGCTCATTGCTCCGGAGATATAGTTTTGTTTGCATTATTTACTTCACACAGTCATGGATAATGTTATGTACAATAGGATAAGGGGGAAACATCAGCGAAAGAGAGAAATGTTTGCTGGTAGAGATAAAGAAAATCCATTTAAACAACAGAGTGTAAAAACCGTGTTATAAACATGTTGGAAGAGAAATGCTGAAAAGTCGTAACAGACAAGTTTAATGCTTCAAGCAACAGCAAACGACGGAGCTCAAAAATCAGTATTGGTATTGAGTACAAAGAAATACTGGATTTGTCCCATTTCCATTTAATAGTTTATTCAAAGCAAAATACTCAAAATTTGTCAGTGCCAGTTGCAATAGTAGAAATAGGTTTATTTATTGAATCTTATTACGACAATAACTGTTGGAGCTTTAGTAATAAATATTTTACCTGTATGAATTCGAATATGTCGTATTAGGCTTGCTCTCAGAACATACTCTTTGGGACAATGAGGACATGTGTGTCTAGGACCTTTGTGAATTAGCATATGTTTATTATAGCAGTCCTTTCGCTGAAACAGAAACAAAAGTTTAATTATCACATTCATAGGTCAACAAAAACAATATTTGGTGTCTTAGCAACTCTGCAGTCATTATACATTATTAAGAGTTTGATACCAGCCTTCAAGAGTGTAAACAACATTGGAGATGTCATTGTACAACAAAGTACTAGAGTCACTCTAGAAGTTTTGAGAATAAACACAATAACATTTTTAAAATTTAGATGTGTTCATTGCTCTTTTCAAAGCATTCTCCATTGCATCCTTTCAAATCACTTTTCATATGCTAACACCATTCTTCTTTGGAGAGAGTGCAAATACATTCTTCGTAAGCAGCTACTGCAGTTTTAAGTGGTTAAATCACTGATCTTGAACCTTTTCTTTTATTTATTTAAAGGTGAGTCGGAATTGTTACACTAACATCACTTAAGTTTACTCACTTAACATGTTTCGGGAAACCGTTGTTCCCATCCTCAGAAGGTTAATTCGACTGGCCCGTGTTGTTGGTGTTTCCGTTTTTTGGACTGGATCCTGTGGTGGCATCTTGTGGTGGAGAAATGTACTTCCAGAGAGGATTTGGTGGCGGCAAATCAAAATTCATTAGATGTGTGTTGTGTTTTAGAATGGTGATCTTCTCCCATGCATCTAATTCGGCTGCAAACTTGGCTGGTTTGACTAATGTAATATTGGGTTTGATGTTGTGATTAGTGATCCAAAAATGGTGTGAAACTGCAGATTTGTCCATTTGTTTGTATTTAATACATCTCATGTGCTCCTTTAGCCTAGTTTCTAGGTTTCTTTTTGTCTTACCTATGTATACTTTATTGCAATCTGAACAATTGATTTTATAGATTCCAGCTTTTTTGTCTTGTGGAATGGGGTCTTTTAACTTGTTACAAAGTAATTTCTCTATGTTAAATTTGTTCTTTTCTTTTATTTTGAGGAATTGAAAAATGGGACAATTCTGGACTGTAGGGAGGAAGGACACATATTTGGCTCCTAACTCGTGCAGTTGTTTCTAGTTCAGTGTAGGTAGAAGTGTTGTTGTGCAACAACAGACCAGTCTTAGGGTGCTTTGCTCTCAGTTCACTGAAGACTTGTGGTGTACCATTTGGCAGTGACAGTCTTTTGTCCTTCAAGTGGAACTATCACAATACCGCCATTAGTTGAGAATGAATGAACATATCATCTTGTTTGCCTCACTTTCGTTGGGGAATCTTCTCCTGGGAAGCCCCAGACCAATAACAATCCCTTAGTTTCTGGGTCATACTGGTATATCGGCTTTTGTCACCTGCTACATTTCCTGGCACCATTGTACACTGCGTGTTTGTGCTCATTTGTGAGTTGGTGGGGGATCCAGTGTATGCAGAGCTCCCTTACATTGAGTTTTTCTTTAAAGGTTGTGTTTACTGCTGCCAATCCAATATTCAGGACTTTCTGAATCTGATAATATGTGCAACGATGATCTTTCTGCAACATGCACTCTTACTTTCATCACACTTTCATCTGCTGTTGCTGTAGCACAGCATCCTATTCAGTCTTCATCTTCTAAACTCTGCCAACCACTGATATATCTGGATTCCTAAGGGCAATAATCCTCAAATGCCCAATACAATCTTTAAGAGCATTCCCTTTCCCTAAACCTCCTAATGGCGCATTATTTGAAAGGAACAGTATGCTAATCTCCGCTATTCATTGCACTGTGAGAGAGTGCTCTATCTCCCCATTAAGTGTGCAGCAAAATGATCTGCTAGAATGCTGACATGTTTGAAATGGTCCGCCCTACAGCTGTCTGTATGTTCGGAATTGCTGGCCTCTTGATTATTCTGATGTCTAGGAAAGGCAAATATCCTGCTGCTTCTACCTTCATCATGAAACGAATGGGCCGTTATTGCAGGTTCAGCAGTTTTAGTGAATCTTTAGGGAACAATGGCAAACACAGTACCAGATCATAAAGATGTGTGGGAAGCTTTTCCCAACGTAGGTTTCAAGATGACTCATAATAAGGTCCTCAAAGAAGGGAGAAAATGGGTTTCCCATACTTGAGCACAAGAATTTCAAAAATTAAAAAGCCTGATGTGTTACATTCACATGACTTTCTCCACCACTATCATTTATTTTTATAGAGCTTCTACAAACTTTCCTTGTATCTACTGCAAGCTAATTGCAATAAATGTTTGCATAAGTAATTTCATTACACATTCTGTTATAGGTATAAAAGGGTTGCTGATAGTCAAATGTTTAAAAGTGCATCACTACATGTCAGCCATAAAATTCCATGCTCTTCCCGTGGCATTACGAGAACTGGTGAACAGTGACAGAACTTCAAAAAAATTACAGAGCACTGAAAAATTCAAACCAATAACACCATATATCTCAAAAATATCTGATACTACAAAAAAAGTTATCTGAAATAAATTGTGTGGTTTAAAGAGACCTACATGGTTTATGCAGCAAATCTTTGTTTATCTCATATGGTTTCAAATGAAGAGGACTTCACAGACTATTCCCAGGAAATTCAGGTTATACATTATATTTGTCATATAAATATGCAATGGTATTTTAATGAAAATCATTAAGAGCATTTTTTAGAAAATGGAAAATGTTTCATGTAAAGGATAATCAGGGAAGAAGGGGATTTCTTGAAAATCTTTGTGTCACATCTTTGTAAGATCTGAATCTAAATACCATGTTTGGTATTTACCAGATATTTTGATTTTGAGTCATGCCATTTACAGACAAGAATGTTTTCAAAAAGAGCTTTTTATGAGTTCAGGGGGGGGGCATCTAAACATGTGTTTCCAGTGAAAGCTTGCTATCAAATTTTTGGGTGGAGTACAATACTCCCTCTAGTATTGTAAGCACATAGTAGAGAAAGTAAAAACGTAATTTGAGGTTGCAATGAATAATGCCATTTTAACACATGTTAAAATCAAGTTATAAAAGGAATTGTATACACTTACAAGGAACTCCTTGCCACAATACTGACACTTATGTATACCCGATCCCACATGGAGTTGACTCTTGTCTTTATAGCGTACACTATGCAAACTCAAGTTGTATGCACTGGAAAACCCTTTTCCACATTTTGCACAATGAAATGGACTTTCACCCACATGATCCGTCTTGAAGTGTAGACTTCTGCAACACATCAACAAGCCTTTTAAATATGGTAAAAGAATCACTTCGGCACATTAATGATATCTACAACAAACTGAAAACATGGTTGGGGGGATGCACAAACCACATACACACTACAACAGATCTTACAAATGTAAGCTCAAACCCTTTGTGTCGAAACCTACCTTGAAATTTTAGTTACAGAAGTGAATTTCAGATAACAGTGTTTTGAAGTGGAGCAATGATTTACAATCAATAATATTGCTGACTGACAGTCTGTTTCAAGATCATGGGAGCAATGAGGCAGGATGAGTGAACTGTGTAACAGCACTGATTCAGTGTGCTTCACTTCAAGACCTTAAAACTGAAAATGATCAGTAACTTTTTACTTTCTTTACTGCTTACCTTTAGTAAATAGAGAAAGTATTGCATTCCACACAAAATTCAATACCAAGATTTCACATGTTTTGAGACACCATGAAAAAAAAAAAATAAATAAATAAATAAATAAAATACATAAAATAAAAAAAAAAAAGCATTTAGTAAAAGGTCCATGTGTGTCCATGAGCAGCATAACTCAAAAACAAAACTTTGGCTGAATACCAAACTCTGAAAACGTTCCATGATTTTACAACTTGGCGTAAGTGAAGTTTAAGTATGAACATTGGCTTATTTATATCATATAAATAAACCACGTTGGAATTTAAGTTCTACATCTTTCAAGCATGTAACACCCTTTAAAATAACATATATTACACATATTTACATGACAAAAAAAATGTACATTTGAAATTTTCTGGGAACAGCCTGTGAAATTATGTTCATCTGGAAGGAATTTTGTATAATCTTGTATAAATGGCAAACATTAAGCAACAGACAAAAACGTACTACACAAAAAAATGTAGATCTCTTTAAAACACAATTTATTCCAAATAGGGATGGGACCTCGATACCGTCGATTCCTCAATACTTGGTGGTATCGAAATATGTTTAATACTTTCACATAATGTTCAAGATGGCAGCATGTGGCATGGTAATGCATAATAGGCATCATGAATAAAGCAATAGTAAAGATAATGAGTGAAGAAGGTACAGAAAGTACCATTAAGGATAATGAATCAAGTGTAAATGAAGGCAGCAACTTGGGGGAACTATAAGTGAAGGAACTTCAAAAGAAACTAAAGGAAGGCAAGGTGAAGGTTACTCTGGGAAGCGGAGGTTATAGCGTCGTTGCAGATAATACTGGGAATGTTAAACAAGGACATGCAGGAAGTGGAGATGGTAATAAAATCTCTGAAATGTAAAAATCAAAAGCTTAAAAGTGAAGTTGAAGAAAGTTTAAGACACGGTGGATCTTATTCCACAATGGCCAAAAAAGGAGGAAGTAAAAAGTTTGTGGAGTTGGATTGTAACGCAAATGTACCCGTATTTAATAGATTTCAAGTCCTCTCGGTGAATGAGTTTTAAGTTGAAAATCAGAAAAGCAATTTAATATGTGATAAAGAGAAGTGTGAATCATAAAGCAAACAAAACGTAAATAAACAAAAGCCAAAGGTTATGGTGCTGGGTGACTCCATACTGAAATATGCCGGTAATGAGTGCCGTAAAATGGGCCATGAAGTACTGTGCTTTCCAGGAATACGTGCAGAGAACTTGAGGCATCAAGTGGAAATGCTCAAATTAGATGAAATAAAACCTGACGTAGTAGCTCTTCATGTTGGGTCAAATGATGCGAGTAGGGGAATGATTTCTGAGGTAATCATGGGCGATACTATGGATCTGGTGGAATTGACACAGAGAAAAAGCCCACTAACAAATCTGGTCATCAGTGGTGTGTTACATAGGAGAGATGTTAACTGGAAGTGTGTGCAATATGTAAATAGTCAAGTAGACTGGATGTGTTCAGTTCGAGACTGCATCATGGTAGATGGAAACTGCTGGATAAATGAAGATGGTGTTCACTTCAACAGGAGGGGATCTGTGAAGTTTGGAAGGTTATTGTGTGATGTTATATCCAGTTGTCTACAAAATATAAAGACTCAGTGTGAAGAACAGATTTGTACTGAAGAGAAAGTAAGTACAGAACAAAGTGTATCAAAAAACTAGGTGGTGTTCACTGTAATAAGACTCTTAGTCAAAGTAATAATAAGGTAGGGAATAATAAAATAAAAACTTCTGATCAAGGTATTTATAGGTTACCTGTAATACAGAATGAAAAAAGTAATATCGCATTAAGTATATTTTATCAAAATGTTCAACACTTAGCAAATAAAACTGAACAATTCAGCATACTTATAAATCAAGTCGGACCTCTCTTTGTAGTTATTACAGAACATGGCTTAAAAGAAGATCAAATTCAGCTCTACAAATTAGACAACTACAGCAGGAACGATGGATTTGTGCTGGTGAAGACTGGGTGCACAATTGTTTAGAGCCCAGTTGGCAAGCCTATATTCTCGGTCATGCGCAGTACACTGAAATGGCTAGTATCGTGGAGAGCTTTGACTGTGCAGTATCCATCTTCTACCGCTTCGGTGCCAGCACGTTAAGCTTTACAAGTTAATGGAATCCTTAAGCTTCAGGAGCAGATTTCTGACAGTAGGCACGGTTTTCTCCTGAATATAAAAATTGTAAATTGTTTGCCGAATCACACACCTATCAAAGTCATCAATGTCTGTGATCCATTTTGGTACACGATGTACCTTTCCAGGTGTCCCAAAGGAGGTTCCCTGTTCCTCACATGTTCCCCCTTCTTTAATTATTTTACGTATTGTCCTCTCAGATACTTTTGTTGCTGTACTCACCCTCTCTTGCACTTTCTTCAATGGAATTAGAATATCGCCAGAAGCTGCTTCCCGTTTCATGAAGAAATGGACGTTATTAACAACTTCACGTGTTTGGCTGTGCAGTGTTTTTCCACCAAGTTTGCTTTGAATGGGAGGCATTTTAGTCTAAATAAGCAAATACATATACACGCGCACACACATACACACAAGACACAAAACACTAATTACGAATGCGATTAACAATCACTTTCTCTCTGTGAGCAGCGCGATCTCGCACCCGCCCGTAGCAGCCGTCATTCTAGGAATGAACAACAATACGGTGAGTCACATGGTAGTATACTACTTAGTTATTCTTTTGCCGGTTTATTTTCCCGGGTTTTCTGTTTTACTGTTTGTTTACCGTTTACACCACATTTACAGAGAGCTGCCTGGCGTTAGACATACTCGCTTCAGTGTGCGAGGAAACAAGGTCACCGGAACAGAACCATCGTTTCTACTGTATGTATTACAAAGTAGTTTCTGTAGAAGAGAATTTAAAAGTGGGATAGTAGTAAAATATGCCCATGAAAACTATAAAGAAATTGTACAAATTATTAATTTAAACAAATATTGTATAGAAAAGGAAGAAACCAAACTGTGATAATAGGTGATATTAACAAATTCAAATTCTGAAAATATCGCACATACAAAACTTACAGAAATTTTGAATATGTTTGATATTAAAATCGCAACCATAGTTACTTTGACATCTGCTACTGCTATAGACCAAGTAGCCACTAATATTGACAGTGAAAGAGTACAAGTAAATGATCTAAACAGCTATATCTCTGATCATAGGGCACAGGTTGTGAAAATTATGAAGTGTAATGTTAAAAGAGATGAGAATGTAAAGGCAATAGTAAGGAAAATTAATTTGTATAACATAACTGTATTGAAAAAATTGCTTCAAAAGGAATCATGGGAAAAGGTGTATCATACAAATCGTGTAAATGAAAAATGGGAAATATTTTATGGTATATTTAATCAATATTTTGATACTGCATGTCCGAAACAGGCAGTAAATAAGTGCAAAACAGGGTGCAACAAAGTAATCCTTCCATTCAGTGTAAATAAATTAAGGGAATATATGAAGGATATGTATATATTTTAAAAGCAGTATGGTAATACAGTGTATTATCATAGGTATCAAGAGAACAAGAAAGTGTATGAAGCTGAATTAAAATTATGGAGGTCAGAAAGTATACAACATAAGGTAGTTAATGCAAAAAATACAAGTAAGACTATATGGGATGTTATAAATGCATATGTAAAAAAATAGAGAATATAGTGCTTAAACATGAGAGTAAAATGATAGATAATCCAGTTAGTATTAGTAATATATTTAATAAATATCTGAAGGGGTTACGACAGGATGTGAGCTAAGTCCAGTGTTATTTAATCTGTATATTGATATCCTCACTGAGATAGGAAGGAATAATAATTGGTTGCCTGTGATAAATAAGGTATCAATTCCTGGCTAACTTTGAAGATTTAGAAGCTAGTAACAGTGATGTGTCATAATTTAAAATAAAGAGAGTTGAGGGTTGTTACACTACATCACTATAATATTCTTACTTGAACGCGTTTCGGGAGACGGCTTGTTCCCATCGTCAGTATGTTCTCAACTGATGTTGCCGGTCATCGTCTGGGGGATGTGTGTGGCTAGTGGTGTTCTCTGGTGCTGGGCTGATGAACCTCCAAAGGCTGCTGGGTGGCGGCAGTTCGAAATTCATTAGGTGATACCTGTGTTTGACAAAATGTATTTTTTACCAGATGTCCAATTCATTGCTGCTGTTGATCGGTTTTAAGAGTTTTATGTTCGGAGTGATATCATGGTTTGAAGACCAGAAATGATGTGCTACTGCTGATTTATCTGGCTGCTTTTGGTAAATGCATCTCATATGGTCTTTAAGTCCTATTTCAAGATTTCTTTTGGTTCTTCCTATGTATACCAAATTACATTCATTACAATCAATTTGATATATACCAGCTGATTTATTGTTGGGGATAGGATCTTTTGTTCTGTTGCATAGTAGTTTCTGTATATTGTGGTTATTCTGTGGAGACAGCGTGATGTTGTATTTTTTGAAAATCCTTTGAAATTTATGATGTGTCCAAGGGTGATAAGTGAATTTTCTATATGCTTGTGGTTTTTGTTGTCTGAGTAACGTAGACAGAAATACATCCAACAAATGACTACGTTACTCAGACAACAAAAACCACAAGCATATAGAAAATTCACTTATCACCCTTGGACACATCATAAATTTCAAAGGATTTTCAAAAAATACAACATCACCCTGTCTCCACAGAATAACCACAATATACAGAAACTACTATACAACAGAACAAAAGATCCTATCCGCAACGATAAATCAGCTGGTATATATCAAATTGATTGTAATGAATGTAACCTGGTATACATAGGAAGAACCAAAAGAAATCTTAAAATAAGACTTAAAGACCATATGAGATGCATTTACCAAAAGCAGCCAGATAAATCAGCAGTAGCACATCATTTCTGGTCTTCAAACCATGATATCACTCCGAACATAAAACTCTTAAAACAGATCAACAGCAGCAATGAATTGGACATCTGGGAAAAAATACATATTGTCAAACACAGGAATCACCTAATGAATTTCGAACTGCCGCCACCCAGCAGCCTTTGGAGGTTCATCAGCCCAGCACCAGAGAACACCACTAGCCACACACACCCCCCAGACGATGACCGGCAACATCAGTTGAGAAGATGCTGACGATGAGAACAAGCCGTCTCCCGAAACGTGTTCAAGTAAGAATATTATAGTAATATAGTGTAACAACCCTCAACTATCTTTATTTTAAATCAATTCCTGGGTTATTATTTGCTGATGATTTAGTGATAGGATCTGTTTTAATGATTGGTCTGAAGCAGTCCCCACAGCAAATGAATAAATACTGTGATGAATGGAATCTGAAAGTAAACCAAGAGAAGACTCAAATTATAGTGTTTAAGAAAGGTGCCAAACTGGGCAAGTATGAAAAGTGGAAGAATGGAGAGAAGGAATATAAAGTGGTCAGAGATTGTATATACTTAGGGGTTAAAATGGAAGAAACAGAAGAAACTGGTATTGATGAAGGGGAAAGGGGCAATGTCAGCGATTAGAGGGTGCAAATATAGAATACCAGATATATATGTTAAATGGCTAGAGAAAACATATAACACAGTAGTTGAAGCAAAAATGTTATATGGAAGTGAAATATGGGGAGTAGAACGAGGCTGGGAAGAGATAGATATGGTACACAGGAGTTTTTGTACAGAAGTTTTAGGCCTGCAAAATGCTACAGTTAAGGAATTTGCTGTAATTGAAATGCAGAGAGTAGGGGGAAAAGGGGTAATAATGGAGAGAGCTCTTAAATATTGGTACAGACTATTAAATTTCGAAGAGAAGAACTTGTTGAGGCAGTGTTTGGAATTCCAAGAAAGGAGCTTAAAGAAAAATGGGTGGACTTATAGTATAAAAACTAATTTGGAAAATAGTGGTCTGGGAGAAATTTGATGGAGGAAAAAGAATGTTAAGGGTTTTTGGAAAGAAGATAAGCGGAGGTTTGAAGATATAGAGATACAAAATTTATTTAGTAACATTGGGAAGAAAAGTTCCTTGGAATCATATATATTAATAAAAAATGTATGGGCTAGAGAACGATATGTGGATAACTCAAATAAGGAACAAAGAGAAAGTATAGCCTGGGCACGAGCAGGTGTATGGAGACTAACAGGAATAAGAAATGGGTTCCCACAGAACCAGTGTCCAATATGTGGGGAAAGAGAAGATTTAAAACATATCGTTTTTTATTGTAAAGGTACACAGCATTGGAGAAAGCAAGCTATAAATGGTAAATGGTTAAAACTGGACAGGAAAGTAGCCTTAAACAAGTTTTTTAACAAGGATAGTAAAAAGGTAGCAGAGTACCTGACCACAGTAAAAAAGAAATGGTTATGGACAATAAAAAGAGATGTGAATTAGTTTCATCATGTGATGTTAAGTTATGTAATTATATTATCATTATTATTATTATTATATTAGTATTATTATATTATTATTTTGGTATATTATTATTATTATTATTATTATTATTATTATTATCTTTTTTATGTTATAATTAAAGAATGTAATATGTTTATATGTAATTTTTGTACATTTCCTTGACATGTTCTATGTTCACAAGCCTTTATGGCTGCTAGTGAACTCACAGAATGCAATCTAATCTAATCTATGGATAGAATATGGCAAGATAACAGCTTGGGCTGATGTATAGCCATATTCTAAGGAAGATTGCTAGCACAAATAAATAAATAAATAAATATTTTTTAAATGTTGCTGTGCCTAAGATAAAAGTAAAGATAAGAGGGATATAAGTGATGAAATAAAATATGTTGGTAACACAGTGTTTTTGGAACCTGTTACTAAGTCAGAACTGATTTCCATCATTACACAATTAAAACCTAAAAACTCAAGTATGTGGGATGAAGTTTCGTCTAAAACATTTAAACAATGCAAGGATGAATTAGTTGATGTCCTGGCACATTTGATAAATGCCAGCATATCTGAAGGTATTTTTCCAGACTGCTTAAAAAAAGGGGTTATAAAACCACTGTATAAAAAGGGTGATGCTAGCAACGTGAGCAATTACCGGCCAATAACATTGACGTTAACTTTTGCTAAACTTGTTGAAAAAGTTATATTAAAAAGGTTTATAAGTTTTTTTGGACAAAAACAAAATCATGTCTAAATCTCAACATGGTTTTACAAAGGGCTACCCTACTATTATTGCTGTAGTAGAATTTATAGATGAATTAATTAACAAAATGGAAAGTGATAATCAAGTTATGGGAATTTTTTTGGATTTATCTAAGGTGTTTGATAGAATATATTTAAAGGTGAGTCGGAATTGTTACACTAACATCACTTAAGTTTACTCACTTAACATGTTTCGGGAAACGGTTGTTCCTATCCTCAGAAGCTAATCCGACTGGCCCGTGTTGTTGGTGTTTCCGTTTTTTGGACTGGATACTGTGGTGGCATCTTGTGGTGGAGAAATGTACTTCCAGAGAGGATTTGGTGGCAGCAAATCAAAATTCATTAGATGTGTGTTGTGTTTTAGAATGGTGATCTTCTCCCATGCATCTAATTCGGCTGCAAATTTGGCTGGTTTGACTAATGTAATATTGGGTTTGATGTTGTGATTAGTGATCCAAAAATGGTGTGAAACTGCAGATTTGTCCATTTGTTTGTATTTAATACATCTCATGTGCTCCTTTAGCCTAGTTTCTAGGTTTCTTTTTGTCTTACCTATGTATACTTTATTGCAATCTGAACAATTGATTTTATAGATTCCAGCTTTTTTGTCTTGTGGGATGGGGTCTTTTAACTTGTTACAAAGTAATTTTTCTATCACGTTGATATTGTAATGAAAAGAAGCTAAAAACAGTGATGTGTATTGAATTTATTTAAAGGTGAGTCGGAATTGTTACACTAACATCACTTAAGTTTACTCACTTAACATGTTTCGGGAAACCGTTGTTCCCATCCTCAGAAGGTTAATTCGAATTAACCTTCTGAGGATGGGAACAACGGTTTCCCGAAACATGTTAAGTGAGTAAACTTAAGTGATGTTAGTGTAACAATTCCGACTCACCTTTAAATAATTTCTCTTCTTAAATTTGTGAAATGTTCCTGGGTGGTACGTGTATTTCTTGAACTTTAGCTCTTTATCTTGCTGGCTGAGATTTGTTGTGTTTCTGATGTGCATCTGTCATTTGAATTTTGCAATTTTTTTGTCAATAGTTGTTGTGTTGTACCCATTATGTATTGCTGTGTCTACTATATGCTGATATTCTTGTTTATTTAAGGGGGTATATACCAGTCTATGTGTTAGGCTGTTTAGTACTGCATGTTTGTGTGTGGTTGGATTGAAACTCTTATTTTTTATGTAATTAGTAGTGTGTGTTGGCTTCCTGTATATGCCAAAGGTTAGGTTCTTTTGTTCTCTGATGATTTTTAGGTCTAAAAATGGTAGCATGCCTTCTTTTTCTATTTCTATGGTGAATTTTATTGATTGGTTCTGTAGGTTTAGTAAGGCTAAGGAGCCTTGTATGAACCTATTAGGGACAACAGCGAAGATGTCGTCAACATATCTGTGCCAAACTTTAAACATGTATGGAAAGGAAGTTGTTATGTGTGTTCTAAGTAGCTCATAAATAAATCTGCCAGGAAAGGTGAAAGTGGGTTGCCCATGTGGGTTGCCCATGGTTAGACCTGTTGGTTGTTGATAGAACTTCTTATTGAAACTAAAACAATTTTCTGTAATGCATAAATTGGTAAGTTGTATGAGGTCTTCTATTTCTTCTTCAAGCAAGTTAGTCTGCTGCAGCCATTTCTTTAATTGACGCAGGAGTTGATCTGTAGGGACACTTGGAAATAGTGCAGTGACATCAAAGGAAACTAATCTGTCTTCTGGTCCAGGTTCCAGGGATTTTATCTTCTGTATTAAATCTTCTGAATTCATTATGTTTTTGCTATTGAATTTTGGTAGTGAAGAGAATCTCTGTACTAACCATTTTGCCAGTTTGTAGGTAGGAGAATCAATATTACTGACGATTGGTCTCATCTTATTACCCGGTTTGTGTATTTTAGATAGTGTTTGATAGAGTTGATCATCAAATGTTAATTTTAAAATTGGAGAATTATGGTATACGGGGGTTTGCAGGCCAATTAATAAAAACATATTTGCAAGGACGGGTTCAAAGTACAGAAATAGTATGTAAAATGAATAAATCAAACAGAAAATATGAATCCTCATTAGTGGTGGTAAACTATGGGGGCCCACAAGGGTCTGTACTTGGGCCTTTATTATTTACATTGTATACTAATGACTTACCTGTTATTAATAATGTTAAAACAGTGTCATATGCTGATGACTAGGGACCCCAGATTGACGGTAAATAAAATAATGTAATATCGGTGTAAAAATATTATAGTGAGCGGTGTTTTGGGCGGTAAATAAAACTGCTTAACGGTGTTATCTCGTGCAAAAAAAGGGAAAAAACAAAAACACAGTTTAAACTATTTTACTGTGGAACAAAGGGCACCTTACATGTAACTTAAAAATGAGGAGCATGAAAATATTTACATAGTATACATTTCGACTGATTTACTTTGTTAGAGACAAAGCCACCATAAGTTTGGTGTTCTCTGGCTTAAGATTTGTTCTTAAGTTTGTCATGATGTTCCCATATGCAGAGAAAAGTCTTTCACTGTCCACATTGGACATGGGTACCCACAATAGTTTCATACACTTCTCACTGAAACACAAGTGATCACATTGAAGTCCAGAAAGTAAATCCAGTATGATCACTTCAGCTGCATCATCTAATTTCTCACACACTATGTTTTTCAGAGCAGCAAATCCCTCCTTGAATGTCTTCTCTGGCAAGTCTCGCAGAAAAGGTAACATTCTTCTTGCTTTTTCTATAGTTATATCAGTAGATGCCTCATTTGATACTATTTTTCGTACATCAAACAATTTACCTGCAGAATGAATATCATCATCAGCTGGATCAGCTGACATTAAGGAATTCAGCTTGGTAACTGACTTTATGCCCAATTGCTTGAACTGACTGATAACATAAGACTTCTTGAGGGTTGGCAGTCTCTGAAGAAGACTTGAAGTTTTCTCTCCAAACGGGCCCTCAGCTACTATTGTGAAGCCATTTGATATATCTTTAAGTTTGCTATATAGTTTATGAACAAATGGATATTTAGATCCCTCAAGCACTTCAATAAGGCAAATGGTGTCTTTGCAGTGTTCAAGAAGGAAAGATGCCTGGCAGTTTATTATATTTTGAGACCGCATTGAAATACTACTGTGGAATCGGTTTGAATTCCCACGTGCCACAAAACTAAACTGACCAGGCAACGTCTTGCACATGCTGTCTGTACGGCGTGCGAACGGCACGTTGCAACTCCGTCAGCTGAATTGTGCATGCGCTAGCTTAATTTGAAATGTGGCTCCATTGGCATAATTCCTTTTCTTTTTCAGAGCAGAAGGTAAACAGACTCCTTGTGCTAAATTGTAACGTAATTTAAAGAATATAACTTGACTCTAAACGAATCTTTCAGTATAGCGGACACAAAATATACCTCGACATGCGTTCACATTATGGCAACGTCGCGAGACAGCAACAATTTTCGTGTGAGGGGTACAGGAAACGGAGACAGTGATTGGTAGAAGAGGCTGTCTACTGTCAGAATTGACTTGAACCAGACTTAGAAATTCAAGCATTATTTAACGATACTTTTGCGACAGTCTTTTCCAGCCGGCATGAAATGGGGCGATACAAGCAGGAATCATTAAAATACGGCATTAGAGAAGAATTGCAGGTAGTATTGTCATTTAAATCCAAAGAATAATTTGAGTAAAATGAGAAATCCGTCACTGATGCGGCGTTGCCAAGTTCCGATAAACATGGCATTCCTTTTGTTTTGCTTGCGATAGGTGGAGTGAAGGGGACGGGGTAGTCGAAGCAGTACCGATGTTTGCCGAAGCTCTGGTTAAATCGCAGTGCAGTTTGGTGTTCTGTGCCGTGCAGCATGGCCGTAGCAAATGACAATACACGTATCCGTAAATGATTGATAAGCCAAGTATCTGATTGTTTATGTGAAAAGGAGAGACAAACGCCAAAAAAAAAGGAGAGAGAGAGAAAAATTTCGGGTTATTTTGCACATTTTTTTCATAACGGTGTTATTTCGCGTTTTCGCGATATAGAACTAATGTCGCGTTATTTCGCGACTCAGAATGGATATATATGTGGAATTAAAAATAATTGATTAAAGGTTTTCCTTATTGTTAATTTTCAGCCAATTTCACGAATTAACTACTCGCGAAAAGTCGGGGTCCCTACTGATGACACACAAATTATTTGCTGGGGAAAGACACTCGATAATTTAATTACTAATATACATTCAGGTACAGATATAATACTTAAATTTCTTGCTAATAATAACTTAATTAATAATCTAGATAAGACAAGTGTAATATATTTTAAAACTGACACCTCTGATGACCAATCATTTCTAGGGTTACATATAGACAAAACTTTATCGTGGACAAGTCATGTAAATTACATATCTAATAAAATTAGCAAGGGTGTCTATTTGTTGAACTGTATGGCTGATTATTTAGAAAAAAAACAAATTTAAAACTGATTTACTAAGGAATTATCCATACTCATTTGAGTTATGGTATTGAATTATGGGGCACAACGCATAAAGATAATTTAAAGCGGTTATTAGTACTATAGAAGAGGTGTCTAAGAATTGTATGCTCATTAAAATCCAGGGATTCTTGTAGAGAAGTATTTAAAAAAGAAAGAATATTAACTGTGGCTTCATTATGAGTTATTCTTTTAGTCAGACAAAAGTCAGATCAATAGCAATGGACACACACATGACACAAGAACAAAAAATAACATGTATAGGGAAGCGAAAAGTAAGACATTTTTTGAAAAAACTCCTTATATGGTTGGTAAAGTATTCTACAATAAATTACCTTTCTTGATTATACAAATAACAGGTTCCAAATTCATTTAAGAGTTAAAGAATTACCTCATAAATTGTGCATTTTATACATAGATGAATATTTATAAGTAATTGTTAATTTTAATTTTTAATGTTAAATGACAATGCCAGAAACTATGTAAATAGTCTATTGGTTGCAATAAATGAATTGAATTGAATAAACCTTCGATACTTTTAAATTTTTTAAGTTTTGCATTATTGAAAGCTTTGTGTTTAACTTTATGCTAGATAAAGAATGGAAGGAGTTGAGACTTCATGTTATTGCCTCGCATGTTTCCCGAAAGAGTTACTAGGCTATAGTTCTTGATAAACCTTGACTATGTTTCCTGTGGGTGATTCAATGTAACATTCCAGATACTCTTGTGTCTAAATGAAAACAAGCAAATTTCGGTATTAGGAAAGAATCTTATACACGCCTTTTGAACCTGCTTGGAGAACATTTCAACAAAACTCAGACACAAATTCAGCTCTATAATACAAATTGCAAATATTGTTAAGCGCCCTATGAGTGTTTCGTACCGAAATATTTCAGAAGCTTGAGCCGGCATTACGATGAATTTAACGTAATGTGACAGTCTTACACTGTATTAAATGGAGATATTTAAAACTGACTTAACGCGATGTAACTTAAAAGTTTGGCAATGTCAAACTTTTCCTTCCCGTCAAGTTTGATTTCACATGGTAATTAGAACCTATCGGTACTAGCTCAGCTCGAAGTAATAAAAGAACTATGAATCAAAAGTCATTCCCATTGCGTTAAGTACATGCCAATTATACCTTTAGTTTACCAGCATTTGCATGTCACGTTAAGTAAAATTCATAGTAATCCCAGTATTACAGGCGATAATATAAGTAAACGTTCACCACACGTATGCTGATGGTGTATTTCATTGCGTTATTAGAGCACTTTTGAGGTTAAGGGCAAAATATAAACGAGTGTTAAGAAAATAAAAGGCAATTCTTCTTCACTTTCACAGATTTCCCACACATTTGTGTGTGAAATTGACTGCATGCATGTTACTATTTTGTACCCATCCATGAATATGGTGAACTTTTCCGAAATCAGAAAGGGTATTTCTCTATCAACACGCAAGTGATCTGCGATGCAAAATGAAGATTAGAAGCTGTTCTTCAGTATGTTTCCCGTCACTAGAATTATTAAACTCATCCATCATGACTTTCCAGCATTTCTCTTCCAGCTACTTTATAACACATTTTGTCCTTTTTGCATTACTTGGGTCTTCATTGAAAACGTTAATGAAAGTAACCTCCCATAAATCAGGAACCTAAGCTTATATTTAAAAAAAAAAAGAAACCTAACCCTATCGTAACCTCCCGTATATCACAAACGTAAAAAACTAATAAACCTGAAATAAAAAGTAATTAGGAACGCACGTTGTGAATGTTGGCGGTATCTCACTACCTTTGAAGATCAACATAATGCAGGTTATCGCACGTTTTTTACTCATATTCTTTAAATGTATTTTCTTTATTTCTACCAACAAACATTTATCTCCTTCATGGAATTAATTGTTCTTTCACACAAGCTGTGTGTTGGACAGGGTTGGAAAGGTAGAATCAGATGACTGACAAATCAATGCTATCCCGGCTATGGCATTGAATTTTTCAGTCATCTGATTCTACCTTTCCATTTATCTCTTTCGCTGACGTTTCTCTCCTTTTCCTATCACACATAACCTTGTTCATGATTGCATCAAGTAAATCGTGCCAACAAAACAACACCTTCGAGAGTAATGAGCTCTTACTTCCGTAGTCATAACTAAAAGAGTAAATTGTAATTGAGCTATCCAACGTTACTTTCGGGGTAAATTGCTCCCGTAGTAACCTACTTCCATAGTGGAGACTTCTTTAGTAAACGTTACTTCTGAAGCAATTTACTCCAACATACTGCACGCCACACTAAATCACTCTAAATGCAATAGCCTGGTTTGCTGACTCCTTCTCAGCCATTAAATACCTACTCCTGTCAAAAATCTATGAATCCAGCAGAAACAAATCAGAACTTACGATAGGGGATAAACACAACACATGGAAATATTTGTTCTTTCCTTCCATGTTTGTTTGTGTTTGCCCATGTCAAACTCGGGTCATGAGTATAGCTTAAAGATATACTGTACAACTAATTTCTATAATATAAATAGAAAATGCTTTAAAATAAGATTATCAGTATATAATATAGTTACACAAAGGGAAGCAAACAAAGTATTATTATTATTATTATTATTATTGTTATTCGCCTTGATTAACAATAGGAGATATACCACCTGTGACATTATCAAGAGTATCGGTGCTCAAAAATCAGTATCATAGCGAGTATCAAGAAATAGTGGTATTGTCCCATCACTAATTCCAAATAACCTTTCTTTGTGCCATAAGCTATCTGAGATATTGTTATTCTGTTATTAATGGTTTGAATTGCTCCATACTTTGTTATTCTTTTAAAGTCCTTTTAATATTCAGCTGTTCCTCAAGATTGCATAAAGAATATGGATTTTTAAGGCCAGCATATAGCATACAATTCTTAAACATTTCACTATCACTATTCCCTTTGTAATGAAATGTGTAATGTAACTATTTCTGCAAAGGTTTATCTCAACATGAAGTAGATGCAAAAATCAGCTTTCATTACTGAATGTTTGTATATACATTACTGAATGATAGGGGGTTTTGGATATGGCCTTCTTAGACCAAAAGCTTCTCTCAAAGGAAATTCAAGGTAGGTTTCTTCATGAAGAGCTTGTTGCTTCCCTTGTTTGCAAATTGTTTTTGTTATATAATACTTGATACAATATTTTCGTTAATATGTGGGGAGGACTTGGTTACAGTGATATCATAATAAATGAGTCAATTTGTAACACACATACATCACTTAACATAGATTTAAAACATGTTTTGAAAGCCCTTACTTCCATCATCAGGTTTTTGTTGACTGCCAATACTGCTCAGAGTGGATGAAGTAAACCGAAAACTAAAACATGAAATTGTAGCAGTTAACAGATCAGAAATATAGCAGATTGAATGCAAGGACTATAACAAGATTTACAAAGAAAAGACAAAAAGACGCCTACAAACAGAACAAAGGAACATTTCAGAAATATAAGAATGAAACAGGAAGACAAACTGACAATAGGCTGGCAATCCACCATCAAGAAGAAGTGTCCACCTTAAGCAAAAGCAGCAGTTGACAAAAAGTTGATGATGGAAGCGAAGACTTTTGAAACATGTTCTCAATGAATGTTAAGTAACTTATGTATAAGTGTTCCAAACTGACTCAATCATTAATTGTATTAATATGCATACTTGCCAATTTCCTGAAAATGAAACCTGTAAAACTTTTCCTCGTCCAGCAAAGTGTAACAATTTTGCAATAACTTGAAAATTGGAATGCGTAAAATCTTCAGTGCAATAAAAGTAAAAAACATTACATGTAAAATAAATGGAACTTCCATTTTATAAGAATCCTTCAAGACCTGGAAGTACTGCATTTTACTGTTGCATATGATGAAATTCTTCCTGGTATTACAATAAACACGTATTAAGGTAAAGAACACCACTTCCTAAGCTATACACAGATTTCTTGTCCATAGTGTATGCTTTATAACATCAACTATAATCAAAAGCTGTCACAAAAAATCTTAAACTTACCCCAAAACTATAACGCTAATAAGATAATTTATGTGAAAAAGTCAACTTTATAATTCATGCCCATCACTGAATGTTTGCGCTCATTTATGGCTGGTTACTAGAAGTCGCTATGGAATGATAAAATTATAAATCTAGACGCTATGCATTTAGTAACAATCCAGTGAAGGGGGAGCATCATGATAAAGGAAGACACACAGATAAGCTCTGGTCTATCATAGCACTGTATACTTTTCAGTCTGTAATATTAAGTTACAATATAATAAAATGAATTTAATGCTTTGTCATGTCCATAGCGAAATTCCATAAAAAACTAAATCTGTCCACAAAGTTATAAAAAGGCCTGTGCTCCCATACATGTTACAGGCACACTGTAAAAATTGGCAAGTATGTAATCGGAACCATTACATATGAACAGCAAATTTAAATGGACATATAATTTCCTCTATAAAATTATCAAAGTGTAGGTTTTCATGCTTTGCTTCTTATCTGAATACACAAACTGGACAACTGAAACACGTTCAAGCACTCACCTTTCTTTTACAGTTTTAAGTTTGCGTTGACATATTCTGCAACGAAAGCCCCAGCGTACAGTAATTTGTTTCATTTGATAATGAATTGCACGTTTACTCCAAAGTACTGTACCACATAAACTGCAGACTCTCCGTTGTTACTCCAAATGTGCATTCTGCAATCAAAACAAAACAACAGGATTATAAGTGCCTTGATTCAAAATCCACCAGGTCCAAAATACTAGATTTTACAGAAAACAAAGAAAGTGATTTTTATTCTGGAAAAATTATTGGAAATAAATGTTATCTAAACTAATATTGCATAGAAAGATGTGTGTGTGTGTGTGTGTGTGTGAGGGGGGGGAGATATAATTTCAAAAATATCTCAAATGATTTTGACACTTCTTTCACCAATATAAACCCTGTTCTTTCAGACAGATGCGGGTTATAAAACAACTTCTAATTTCAATTCATAAGTTACTAAAAATCTAAAAGAATTTACAAAGCATGTGTACTAGAATATGAATTCAAAATAAATATAGAACATATTTGTGAAGAAGATTTTGACTTTTCGTTGAGAATGTCACAGAGTAGAAAATAGTTGTTACTCCACAGAAAATGCATGTAAAATAAGACAAATGCTGCCAATGTTTCATTCTAAACCATATATATAAATAAATAAGTGGTCACAATTTGGCAACTGACAAAACAGAAAACACAGCAAAACAAAGGAGAATCACATCTACTTATAACCCTACAATATGCATGCAATAGCAATGCCAAATGTTTTAATAACCCTCATGTAAGAAAGTTTTGCTTTATTTCCTTTGCACTTGTGTTGTAATCAAGTGTGTCAGTACAGAGAGAGAGAAAATTGCCAACATTACAAATCAGTGAACCCATACTTTATAATTAACAACTGAGAAGACTGTCACAGCTATCTGTTTTTCCAAAGAGATGGTGGCCTGGGAGTGGGGAATCTTCATATTCACCAGCTTCACCTCTATTTCGTTGTGTATGTTCAGGGTTTCTGCATTATGTCAAAACTATGTAGCTTTTATGTTACTAAATAACCATAGGATCAAAGAGAAGTTACAAAGGTTTAAAATTTCACCTAAGCTGTTTATTTAAACAATTACTTGACCACTGCAACCAATGATTGTTCCACCACCAAAAAGTACTTATAAGCTATACAGTAATTCCAGAACTTTGAAGTTAAACAATTACTTGACCACTGCAACCAATGATTGTTCCACCACCAAAAAGTACTTATAAGCTATACAGTAATTCCAAAACTTCAAAGTTAAACAATTACTTGACCACTGCAACAAATGATTGTTCCACCACCAAAGAGTACTTATAGGCTATGCAGTAATTCCAGAACTTCGAAGTTAAACAATTACTTGACCACTGCAACAAATGATTGTTCCACCACCAAAAAGTGCTTATAGGCTATGCAGTAATTCCAGAACTTCGAAGTTAAACGATTACTTGACCACTGCAACCAATGATTGTTCCACCACCAAACAGTACTTATAAGCTATGCAGTAATTCCAAAACTTTGAAGTTAAACAATTACTTGACCACTGCAACAAATGATTGTTCCACCACCAAAGAGTACTTATAGGCTATGCAGTAATTCCAGAACTTCGAAGTTAAACAATTACTTGACCACTGCAACCAATGATTGTTCCACCACCAAAAAGGACTTATAGGCTATGCAGTAATTCCAGAACTTTGAAGACCCTGGGAGAGGTTAAGGAAGTGACGTTCCACTGATGTTTCATCTGTTATTAGAAATAGCCGGGGCTTTATGAAATTACAATTATAAGATCTAAAGAAGAGGATTAACCATACAGATTCTCTAGATCATTGTAAAACTACGTCATAAAAAATGGGGGAAGGTAAATGAAATTAATTCATTAATTTGTTATCGAGTTTAAAAAGCCCACCATGCAATGTCAAGTGAGCCAACTAGTACTTTTATAAAATAGCTTACTATCATTACAAGTAACCAAGGTTATGCTGGATTTTCCTCCTTGCACAAACCAGCAAATTTTTAAAGTTTCATTCAACTTCATTGTTTTTAAACTGAAAATTGTTATTCATAATTTTGGAAGCAAGGGGGAAAGCATTTTGGATCATAGAAGTAGCAACACAGTAGTAGAAGCAAAAATGTTATATAGAAGTGAAATATGGGAAGTAGAAGGAGACTAGGAAGAGATAGATGTAGTACATAGGAGTTTTTGTAGAGAAGTTTTAGGCCTGCCAAATGCTACAGTTAAAGAATTTGTGCTCTAATTGAAATGCAGAGTGTGGGGAGAAAAGGGGTAATAATGGAGAGAGCTCTTAAATATTGGTACAGACTATTAAATTTCGAAGAGAAAAACTTGTTGAGGCAGTGTTTGGAATTCCAAGAAAGGAGCTTAAAGAAAAATGGGTGGAGTTATAGTATAGAAACTAATTTGGAAAATAGTGGCCTGGGAGAAATTTGGAGAAGGAGGGAAAATAATGTTAAGGGTTTTTGGAAAGAAGCTAAGCGGAGGTTTGAAGATATACAGATACAAAATTTATTTAGTAACATTGGGAAGAAAAGTTCCTTGGAATCATATATATTAATAAAAAATGTATGGGCTAGAGAACAGTATGTGGATAACTCAAATAAGGAACAAAGAGAAAGTATTGCCTGGGAACGAGCAGGTGTATGGAGACTAATAGGAATGAGAAATGGGTTCCCAGTGTCCAATATGTGGGAATTGAATTGAGTTTTTTATTTATGGACGCTCTTTAACTACTATGGTTCTTAGCGTCCCATTCTATATTGGGCGTGAAACACCTGTAATTTTGCTCAGAGGCCTCTTTATCAGGCTTGAGGTTCTTTTACGTGCCGTAAATCTACGACACGGGACCACCGGCTTTACTTCCCTTCCGAAGGAAGCCGTGCTAACGATTTTTATGCCCGAAAAAATCCATCGCCCTCCGCCGGGTTTTAACCCGCGACCTTGGGAACTAGAGGCTAGCACGGTACCACCAGTCCACGGAGGACGACAATATGTGGGAAAGAGAAGATTTAGAACACATCGTTTTTTATTGTAAAGGTACACAGCATTGGAGAAAGCAAGCTATAAATGGGAAATGGTTCAAACTGGACAGGAAAGTAGCCTTAAGCAAGATTTTTAACAAGGATAGTAAAAAGGTAGGGAGTACCTGTCCAAAGTAAAAACGAAATGGTTATGGTCAATAAAGAGTTGTAAATTAATTTCATGTGATGTTAAGTTATGTAATTATATTATCATTATTATAATATTAGTATTATAAGATTATTATTTTGATTTTATTACTATTATTTTTTATTATTATTATCATTTTTATGTTACAATTAAAGAGAGTAATATGAGTAGAATATTGCAAGATAACAGCTTGGGCTGATGTATAGCCATATTCTAAGGAAGATTGCTAGCACAAATAAATAAATAAAAAGTAGCAAACATAAAGTGTGAATTAAATCCTTGAAACCTATGTTGAAAACAAAAGTCTGTGGAAGTATACTTCTGAGGTAACTGTCAAAAGAAATGTTTTGCACATTATTAAATACTCAGTACACTAATATAGTAGTGCAAGTTGTTGTAGTTTTCACCAAAGGCACTGGGGATTAATTGATCTGCATAATTTTCCCTCTAGCTTCCCAATATAAACTCTGTAAGTTATCAATTTTAAGGCCTTTGCATTTGGCGAGATGTTGTTTGTTCAGGATGACATCATCTTCACAGAGAGTGCACTTGGGTGTAGGTAGGCATCGTATCTTGTAGAGGTGTTCTGCGAGGCAATTGTGGCTAGTTGCCATCCTAAATAAGGCCACTGCAGTTTTCTTTGGCATTTTTTGTATATCAACTCTATCTTTTACAGGGAACAATGTAAGTCCGCCTCCACGTGGTCTTCCCTGGGTAACACTAAATGGACTGCTTCCCAAGATGCCTACCTACACCCAGACTTTATATTGGGAAGCCAGAGGGAAAATGCTTTTTTAAAATATTTATTTACTTATTTATTCAGAGGGCTTTGAAATGAGCATTTCCAATAAAATTTTGGTATAGAATTTTAGGTGGAATGCAATACTTTGTCTACTTACTATAGATAAATAGTAGAGTCTATCATATTCTTAGAGCATTTATGGAGCAGATCATAACATACATTGTTAGCAATGAACAGTGATGCACATTGCACAGTATAATGTTTAGCTTCCGGATAGCTAACAAACACATTTTTACTTTCTCTACTACATATCATAAGTAGGGGAAGTATTATTCACCCAAAAATTTGATGTCGAGATTTCACAAGAAATATAAGATAAAAGGCCCCCTGAAAAAGAAAAGAAGAAAAAAAGACGACTTTTTAGTGTGCGTGTGTGTGTGTGTGTGTCTCTCTCTCTGCAAACAGCATAATTCAAAAACGAAAATTTGAATAAATACCAGACTTGGTTATAAGTAATAATGTAGAAGCAGTTGATAGTGAAGTAGTTCAAATGAAAATGAACAGGGAGTAGGAAAACTCATTTACTCTCTTCACTTAATCTGCACCTTCATTTCTGGATTACTTCAGCTTTTCTGATTGCCCTCTGTTGGTCCTGGCCTGTTTTGTTAATTGCTGGGCACGATATAGTCGTTTGTTGTTAGTGAAGAGTGTAAATGAGTTTTCCTACTCCTCGTTCATTTTCAACAAACTTGGTATTTAAGTTCAGTATCTTTCAAAGATGCGACACACAGATTTTCAAGAATAACCCCAGGTCCAACTACCTTTATATGGAACATTTTTTAAAATTTTGAATTTCTAAAAATGGCTAACGATTTTCATTAAAATACCATATATTAAAGATATTTACATGACAAATAAAATTTATATCTTGAATTTTCTGGGAACAGCCTGTGAAGTCCTATTCATTCGGAAGGAATTCTGTATAATCTTGTATAACTGGTACACATTAAATGATAGCTGAAAACATACCACTCATAAAACGTAGAATGCACAATTTATTTAAAATGAGGTTTTTTTTTTTGTGTTTGTCATAAGCCATTTCTGAGATATCTGCTATTAATGATTCAAATTGTTCATTACTTTTTCATTCTTTTCAAGTCTTGTCAACATTCAGTTGTTTCTCGTGATTGCATGGAAACAGTATGAAATTTTAAGGCCAGCACATAGCGTCCAATTCTAAAACATTTGACTATCACTGTTCCCTTTGCATCTATAATGAAATGTGTAATATAGCTATTTCTGCAATGGTTTGTTTGGATTAAAATAAAGTAGACAGAAAAATAAGCTTTAGTAAGAACATTTTGTATACCCACTAATAAACAATAGAGAGTGGAGAAAATCATGTGAATGTATCACATCAGATTGGTGTCAATTGTTAGTATCAGGACACTTTCATTCAATTTGAAGTGTTATTATCTATATTACAAAGTGGTATTTTCCTAAACGAGTTTTGCCAAGGATATTCTAAACATTGCATACACTTCCTGTTTCCAATAAGTTACAGAAAAATATGTCAAGGATATAGTATCAATTGGCACTTTTGTATTGTTAGTATCCGGACAAGGAAAATGAGGTTAAAGCAGATATACTGAATCACTTTAAAATCACTCCTAAACTGGGATATGCTTTAATGATTTCATTAACATAATTAAAATACACACTATTGAGAATGGCCTTGGTGTACTTGAAAATCAGTATTCCAATTTTAATCAATAATGCAATCCAGTGTGTTGTATATCAGGACAAAAGTACTCAAACATGAACTAACATATTTTAATCCTACATCATTACTACAATCTGTTTTACAGCACTCAATATTAATTAATGGAAGTGGACTACAACATGTGGTGTTAATATAATTAAGAGCCAATAAATTACAATGTCCCCCCTCCCAGGAAAGAAGTATACTGAATGTCTTGAGTATGAAATTAAATCAGGCACTACTTCTTTGGTAGTAATAATAATAGCTTTATACAAACACTGCCAGTCTTCATTTTATGAGTATACAAAACTATTCTGTTCTATACAGCAATTGTGCCATTTTTAATTTCTTCAATAGTCCCTGGGCAACATAGATGACAGCTGCCTATTCCCCTAATGATGGGTGTTTTACTTTCTTTGGATTCTCCAGTTGATGCACTCGGATAGAAGTCACTTCTTTGACTTTAACATCATGGGAATTAGATAAATTGACTGTAGTCCATTCTTCTTCATTTTGTGTGCGATCTTCAATGTGTTAATATCATCCATTGTCTCCAGTTTGGAATGCTCTATGTCTGACAAAGGCTTATATATGTCTAATTTTAAGATCGACATTGTTGTGAAAATATTACAGCATTATGCACCATTTTCATTTCCAAACATATCATTTCACTGCAGCACTCTTGCCATGAGGTGAGGCAAAAAGTGTCCATTTTAAGCTCTAGAGGCTATACTTGGATCTTAAAAATGTAGTATTCACAAAAGTGTACTTCTGTTGGGAAGCAGCTCCATCTACTTGATTTTTGTGCTTGCATTCTTTTAGGATGGAACAAAGAAAGCATTCACACAATGCCTGTCATGTGAGATATGTGACACAACAGCATAACTATCACATCATACCATATTCTGCAGTAGGAATTGTGGTAGCTGTGTTTTCAATTCATCTAAAGCATCACTTACATTTCTTCCATTAGCACCCTTTCAAATCACTTAACTATCACTTTCTACTGCTGGTACAGTACCACAGGATTACAATCTTCTTTATTCCAGCAGACATCAAACAAATTAGGGAATTTGGATTTAAAAATAAGGCAGAGTTATACAATTTCTACTGCTAACATTGGATTGTATAAATCATTACTTGATGTGTCAAAAGCTGAAAAATATCAAGAAACTGCCAATTTTATACTTTCAAAATGTTCATGGTAGTCACACACACACACACACACACACACACATTGTATGCAATGTAAAGCAGTGTGAAGTAAGCACTACAAGTAAACCAAGTAACCAACTTACTTCTACAAGTGAGTTTCTACAGTGACAGATTTTGCCACTAGGAGCAGGTATTGACCCACTGACCACCGATAGTGCCACGGGAGAGAAAGGAGCTGCAGGCTGACAGAGAGATTCTGTTCACATATAAACAGAAATAAACATTACACAAGACCTATTTTAAAACCACACACACAAAAGATAAAAATTCCAATATCCTCTGTTGGGATTGAACCCACAAACCCGAGAACCAGAAGCTAGACTGGAAACTATTGAACCATCAAGAAAGACAGGTGTCTGCTTATTTCGGTAAAATATTAAATATTGCATGATATGTGCTCAGTTTTTGTCTTTAAAATAGCGTTTATAAATAAATGCTTCTTCAGGCACTCATTTTAATTGACACTTAAAATCTGAATCACAAACGTCATAAACGTGAGCATTTCGTTTTCGTTATACATACAGAGTTATTTAAGTTTCCGTAAATAAGTTTCTAAGAAGCAGTGCCCATTTTAAGGATTATTTGTGTGTCAATAGACTGAGAATCAGTCACTTGACTAAGGTAACTTTGCACCGTTATTTTTCTTCACAAACACTACCCCGCAATAAAACCTTAATTAAGCGGTTGTGTTTATTAATCAGGCATTCCAAACAGGACATGTTTCCGCCTGCACTGTCACTCTCAATAATGTAAGCGAAGTATAATTTAATGGTAAAAACGAGAAGAATTAAAGCGTGTCCTCTGATTCACATAACTACGGGCTTCGTAGAGAACTCGTATATTCCAAAATATCATAGCTTTCCAACAAATAACTAACATTTGGTGTAAACGCAAGCCTTGGTTTGTCGGGTCTTTCTTCTTGATAAACGTTTATATTCAAGTTACACAGGCTGAAAACACATGCAAAAAACCGGTCACGCCAGTTACTCTCTTCAAGGCGGTACATAATTCGTAGTATTACTAGGGTACTGATTATGGTCAAAATAGAAGCCTTTTACTTACGAAATCCTTGTTTAACGAGGAAAAAATTGGTGTAGTTGATATTGCTACACCTTTTTATGCATCCGTTCTTATATATAGTACTTTTTCTTTTTGGCGAGATTTGGAAAGGCGCCAAAGTAGTAGTGGAAATAACGCAAAATGGCGCTAATGTAGTGTCGCCAACATATTGAAATGAGCGAATGATTAAGAGAAGCGAGGGGGTATGAAATCTGGGAATACCACAATGCTGTCCGAGTTGTAGGATGGCTGTAGCGATTGATGCATTGCCGAACAATGCTTCTGATTTACGGGAGGTTAGGTTAGGGTTTATTTATGTATAGTAAATTTGGATGATAATAATAAAAAAGCTAAATCTGACATGACCTGCCGTGAATCAGAAACCTAGGCATATAATGCGCGCGGTCGCATCCATCCACACACACACACATATATATATATATATATATATATATATATATATATATATATATATATATATATATAACTTGAGCTAAATAATGAATCCTCTCGTTCGAGTGTTTTGTTCAATTCAGAGGTTGGCTGTACCACGGTGTGTGTTGCACAGAACAGCCAACTGGCAGCACATCGCACTCTCCACAATGTTTGGAATTCAAATTTTGGAAGCACAACACAAGCAGCGCTCCTATGATACCTCGAATGAGTTACATTGGACGCGAGTGCGGTTAGTGGGGAAACATTGAACAAAAGTGACAAAATATGCCATATATTCATTAAAATATCTAAAGCAACCATTTTATTTGTCGTTTATTACATCTGGGTAACATGCATTAGCGATGTCCTAAATCCACTACAGATGTCACCCTGTAACTCTCTAGCTCTATCACAATGCTGGCAACATATGAATAAAAATACCGCCAACACTTGAAGCATGCTTTCCTAATTTTCATATTAGGTTTATTCTTTTTTTTTTTAAATAATATATAAGCTTAGGTTCCTGATTCGCGGGAGGTTATATATATATACACACACACACACACATTGCGTTTATAACAGCGGCAAAATAAAATCAAGTAACACCTCTCTTATTCCGCGAAGTTCACTTCTCATTTAGCTTGGTAGTTCCCATTGCGCATGTACAATAACAAGATGGCTACCTTTATTTTCACACCATAATTTTGCTATAAAACACCGGGCAGTCGTGCACCAACTATAGAACAGACTGCTCCTAAGGCAATTTATTCACTTTAGCTTATATTAACGTTTTTAATAAAGACCAAAGTAATGCAACAAAGCCATAATCCAATACCGAACTATATTCTAATATGCTGTATGTACAAGACAATATCATGGATGCCTTACAAACCTACCAACCGCATAATGCTGACGCTATATACTATCCCCTCAAAATTCAAACCATAATCCATTTAAGGAATAACAGACACCAGCAGAGCAGAGGATGGTGCTGCTCCTAAAATGGCAGCAGGAGGAGCCTATAGACACATAGAGCTACCTCCTATCACGCCATCAACCTAAAAACCAAACCCATCACCACTCCTAGCATCCTTGTGGTAAAGCCCTTCCAAGGGTAGGTGCACGGCAACATTACTTAGGCTCACCACGAGCCTACCAGACCGGAGTTGAGTTGATGCCTTACACACCACATAATCAACAACATATCAAACAAGTGAATGTCATCCCAACCTCTGAATAGATCAAATGCCAGGTCAATGCTCACCCTTCACAACACCTACCTATTTTCGGCCAATTTCGATTCTCCCAACATTTGCAATCATATTTGAAAAAATTGTTCATTCTCAACTTATTACTTACTTAGAACACTACTCCAAATTAAATAATTCTCAACATGGCTTTAGAGTTAACTATTCAACAATAACTGCATTAACAAATCTAGTAAATGATGTCTCACAAATGATAGATGAGAAACAACATACTGCAGTACTTATATGTGATAATTCCAAAGCTTTCGACTGCGTAAGTCATGACATATTATTGAATAAATTGGAATTTTATGGCATAAAGAATACTGCATTAGTCTGGTTTAAAAACTATTTAAAAAACCGGAAACAGAGGGTCATTCTGAATAATTCAACAAGAACGGTCCAATCTAACTGGAAAGGAATAACCACTGGTGTACCACAAGGAAGCGTGTTAGGCCCCCTATTATATATAATATACACCAATGATCTCCCAAATTGCATTAATTCTAAAACAGTCATGTATGCAGATGATACGTCCATCCTATTGAAAGGCATAAACAATGGACATCTTCTACAAAATGCAACAGTAACCTTAACTCAGTTAAAGAAATGGTTCAGCAGCAATGGCTTAAAATTACACTTCAAAAACATGTTTTATGCATCTCTGCAATCGAGACAAAGGGATGGCTTATAACCTACCAATCAACCAGACAGACACTGCAAAAATATTAGGAGTGTATCTAAATAAACAATTAAAATGGGACGATTATATTCATTACATTAACAAAAAATTAAACACAGCTTGCTTCAACATGCGTTGCATAGCCCAGGTTACTAACTTAGAAACTAGAAAAATTGTTTATTTTAGTTATTTTCACTCTATAATGACATATGGAATCATACTCTGGGGTAACGCAGTGGGATGGAACACCATTTTCAAATGCCAAAAAAGAATCATACGTATAATGTCTCAAGTTGGATCAAAAGAACCATGTAGACAGCTATTTAAAAAGCTTAAAATACTAACACTACCATCTCAATATTTATATGAATTAAACAAATATATCCATACTAATTATGATAACTTGCACAACTTACAATATCAACACAATTATGGAACCAGAACAAAAAACAATTTAAAACCATCCATGCATAGGCTTAAACTGTATGAAAATAGCCCACTTTATGCAGGTGTAAAAGCGTATAACAAACTACCAAACCAAATTAAAGCCATAAAGGACCAAGGTTTATTTAACAGGACATTGAAAAGCTTCTTAATAGATAAGGCTTACTATTCAGTAACTGAATACATAACCATGTAAATAGTAGAATGTAACAATAGAATTAGTTTTATAAATAGTACTCTCTAAGGTTTGTAATGTTTATTTAATTAATGTATTTATTATACTTGACGAGTCACCTGTTTACTGAGCTTTGCTCATCTGATATGTAAGCGTTTTGTGACAATAAAGCATCTTATCTTATCTTATCTCACCAAGTTTTCTCTGCTTCTACCTTTTATCTCCTGGGCAGGGTTGCTAACACTTCCTCGCAAATAATGGCTCAATGGTAGCTTTAAAAAGGCATTATTTATCAAAAACAATGCCAGATATAATTGGCAACTAAAATTACTCATGTTTTGTTTACAGAAGTTAAAGCCCATCAAGACATCTAAATATCATAACTGATATGATAATTCCATAGTATTTAAGCGTTATATAATAACATATTTAACATAAAATTGTAATGTATTAATGCATAATTTTTGCTAAACACCAACACTGTATGTTAAATATATTTGATATTAAAATATGAAATTTATTTAAATTCTTCAGGTAAAATATGTAAAAACTCACCAATTCTGTGGCAAAAATCACACAGTTTGGGCTATTACTCTAGAAATTCGACTGCAGTCTACTATAGCGATGGATCCTGTATATGTACTGAAGCTTTGTAGCACTCTTTTGGAAGTTCGTAGTCCTTGCAACTTTTTTTGTTCCTTCGTAAACCTGCACTTATTGTTAGAATTGAATCAAGCGTTTTTATGTTCATTTTATTCTTCTTAGTTTCACTTCGTTCATTTGGCTAAATAATCTCTCAGCTTCAGCAATGGACCAAGGAAGCGAGCACATTTAGATAACTGACAAAACGTTATCCCACTTGTGTCCTTCAATTTTGATACTTCATTCCAAAATGAGACTGTACCATTAGCCTCGGACCACTTGACTGTCATCAGGGTCACTCGCTGTAATTTAATTTTTTAAATTTCATTTGCTGGTAATAAAAACATTTCTGCAAGTGGGATTAAAGGGTCTTTTATTACTTTTAAAGCCTTTTCTACTGATGTGGATCCAAGCATTTCAACGTTCTGAAGAAGCCTTTGTTGCAGCTCTTTTAATAGTTTGACAAGAAACCTCAAACAAGGATCTTAAGAGTTCTTGATCCTGCTCTGAAGAGAATTTCAGAATTTTCAGCTCCATAGACGAGATAGGCATTTACATAAACATAGTCATCAATATTGTCTTTCAGAGGATGTAGTGACACAGGTTGGTAGGACCAGTTTTTTAGCAATTGCACGAGTAAGATTAGTTAGATCAGTTCTTGCAGTTTGGTGAGATCTGCTCTATTCCATTCAATTGATTTATTTATAGCAAATAAGTATGTGAGGTTTCATCAGCATACATGTTGTACAATAACCCTGCATTGTAACATCGTTCTTTATAACAGGCTATTTCAAAGAAACCTTTCAGTTCTAACCACTGTTCCATGGTCCTGCAGACAGCTGTTTCAATGGATAGCCAAAGAGTATCACAAGCTCCATCAATTTTAAGAGGATCATTGATAGTTTATAATCATGCTGTCAGAGAGAAGAGTGACTAAATCAAGTATAAGTTTCCTTGGTAAGAAATTCCAAATTTCTAGGAAATGCTTCTACAACAGTAGATGAAACAGCCAACTGGAGGGAATGACAAGCAAGGTATGAGTACCATAAAAAAAAACACTACCCACTTTCTTTTAATTTCTGGTAAACTCTACTATTTACACCAGCCATAACAAATGCGTTATCAGTGTCTAAACCAACAAGTTTATTTAAATTGAGTCCTTTATTTGTGACACTGTCCTTAACTGCAGAAACAATTCCAACCACATTTGAAGCTTTAAGTTCCAACGTTGAGAAATAATTGGAAATAACTAATTTTGTGACATTCACATCTGTAGGTTCGTCAATTAACAGGCTGTAACAACCACCATTTGTATCTTGCATCAAATAATTTTCAAAATGTGGGACTATATAATCTTGTTGACTGCTGCACTACTTTCAGCAAAATTATGTTTGTACAGTTCAGATAAATGATCAATTGGCATTATTGAAGTATGGACTTTTCAAACAAGCAGCCGTCTTATTTACATTCTTTACCGCAAAATAATCTAGTGAGCAAGATGTGCCTTTTACTACCACGGTGCTGAGTTAAGTCATATCTTTTAGCCTTAATATCACACTTGCAGAACCTCCATTGCGCTTTTGAAGCATCTGAAGGAACTTTCAAAATCCAGTCTTTGAACTCATTGTCCAAAAGCCATTGTTTTCGAAAATGCTGTTGGTACTGAGGCACTATGATAATGATTAAAACTCATTAATTTATAATTGTCTCAAAAATAAAAAAATGCCACAGATTTAAACACCTCTTGTTACGCTATCAAACACACACAAACTTATGTTTGGAAAATGTTTCTCCATTGAAGTATGTAGAGTTCGGCCTGGAATACATGTCTTACTTTTCTTGCAGAGCAAACGAAAATGTAAACATGAATTGCAAACATTGAGTTCGTGCAATGCAGTTCAGTTTTAAATTACATGATGAATAATCGCAGGTCAGCAAGTTCATGTTATGATGCCGTATTATATAGACGCTAAGATTTACCTTATTATTAGGTACAAATTTTAATGACATGCCATGACTCATGATACGAACATAATACAACTGCTGCAGGTCTCTGACGAGAAAACGTTTGCGGGGTGTTCTGCTCCCCTGAAGAGTGAGGGGGGGGGATAGTATAGTGTGGCAGCTCAAGATGTCATAAATAGATCTACTAAAAATTACGTAACGTTAGTATCCTAGCATGTTTCACTTGGAACAGTGTGCAAGTATTTTCTAGTGATAAAGATATTTACAATGCCTGGTAAGAAAAGAAGAACTCTACACAGTCAAGCCTGAGAAATGCAGTGCCTTATTTTTGACTCCTGGTTGGCAGCATGGCAGATGTAGCTATATGCGCACAGTGCTTCTAACCGGTTCTCACTCCCTCCACTCCACACGTCAGTGCATGTGCGACCATTGCTAACTCAAGTTCATGTTTTGTTCTTTGTGGTGATAGTCCTGTTATAATGCCAAGAAGTGAGATTACTTTAGAACACCCCATATTCATGTATGATTCCTATGTGCAAACAGAGTCTTGTAGACAAGTGACGTGGCTATTTAGACACATTCCCCAGAATCTGAGCGCTTCACAGAGAGACAGTTCCTAGTCTTGTAAACCAATTTAGAGAAATGGGTTTTGTTCTTGATAAGAAAAATATTGCTACTTATGGTTGTTTACCTCAACTATGTGCTACAACCAAAATTATATAGAAGGTGAACCAGACCATCCGTAACAGCCATTTATTGGAAAATATGGCATTTAAGTTTTCGAGACAAAGTGAAAACAATGATCTTGGCAGAGCTGATAAAAGAAAACAGGATGCTGGTATATTTGCATGGCAATGAGGTAGACCCAATAAAATTGCTATATTGTTTTATATGTCAATGAAAACATTGCATATCCTGCGCCAGAGTTTAGCGTGTCTTCTTTTTGTTTCCCTTATTGTGTACTTCACTAACTTTAAAAATGGGAATAATTTCCTCACCTAAACCCCAGAAATAGAAAACAATATGATTCTCATAAAGACTGAACGTTATCTCACAATCTGCCATCGTCCTCCGTGATGTAGTGCTTATCATGCTAGGCTCTAGTTCAGGAGGTAGTGGGTTCAAACCTGGCGAAGGGTGATGGGCTTTTTTTGGATGTAAAAATCCTTACCATGGCTTCCTTGGGAAGGGAAGGGAAGTAAAGCTGGTGGTTTTGTGTCAGATTTATGGCATGAAAAAGAACCTCAAGCCTGATAGAGACCTCTGAGCAAAATTATCGGTCATTGACTCCCAATATAGAATGGGATGTTAATGACCACAGCAGTTAAAGAGCATCATAAAATTCAACTTTAACTTTCACAAACTGCCCTCACACATTTCCTTTATTGAAACAAAGCTAGTTGAAATGCTTGAAAAAGTTACAGTAAAAGTTAAATTATTGTATATACACAAAGGGGAATCTAGCAGTGTTTTTATTATCACTAAATCACACATTTTCGGCAACCTCTCAGATATTATTGGACTTCAGTAATGCAACTTTATCGACATTTACATTCACTTCTGCTCTGTAAATGATACCCTTTCAGAGCTTGAACCTTAAATCACGCTGCTGACTAGACTACAAGTTTTATGTTCCTGCAGTATTAGTTACCACAGAATCTTTATTAATCTGTCTCTTTGAGCACCTATTTTGATTAATAACAAATAACTGATAATTAAAATTATGTCTTTATGGTCAACAAGTGACATTACTTTATATGATTATTATTCTGCTGGCATTTAAGTGTGCTTATCTGCAGTCCACGTCTTGAACTGCAAAAATAATACTGGAATCCCTACAGTCCTCTGGGTCCAATCACATATTGTCTTACATTCAACGACAGAATTAAAAACAGTAATAAGTATTTCATGAAAATGCATTTATATATAAAATAAAACCATCTTAAATTTCCACAAATGTTTTCCAGCCGCTGCCCCTTATATTATAATACAGATAATTCGTCTCAGGCAAGGATAAAAAGCATTTGATGAAATTTTACGTAAAGTCGTAAAACCTTCAGGACTTGCTAAACCTGGAGTGTTTTTGTGTTATTAGAATCCTGTAAGCATATGGTAACAAAGTGTATCTATGTATGTACTGTTGTTATAAAATATACCCGGTTATACATATTTTATTTTTAAAAAACATCAGTCAAGTGATTCTGCTCTGTAAAAAAAACTCTGGTTATTAGTTTAGAATAGGCTATTACCAAACTTAACAATGCCATCTGTATTGGCCTGTGAATGATGCTTGGAAAACTGCTGGTGGTGTCGCAGTGGTGCAAACGTGCCAGTGGAACCATATACTATTGTTTGTACATTTGTTAATTTTCACTACATATCGATATACTAAGCAAAAGATTCATTTCATGTACACAAAACCCATGGCAGTTAAAACACTGGACACAAACATATCATGGCCTGTACCAGCGAGTCTCCCAAGAGAATGCAGCGGATTAAGAATGATGGCTATGGGTGAGTGATACAGTCATCTCCATGAGCAATGCTTCAACAATCGCTACATCTTCAACATAGAAAGCATTAATGGAGCACGTCTACCGGTGCTTAAAAAATTGCATGCGTCTATTGCTCTGGACGATTTCAAATCTACTCCTATCTACAGTTTAATCGTATTACGCAAAGCTACATGGGATGACTGCTTACACATTATTATTTACTATGAATTAAACGAAAAATAAAATAATAAAGAACACAAATATTCAATTCCCTACAGAAGAACTATGAATTGTACAACTAATTAAATATGTTGTACGTTTTATCTTATTTGATTCAAAGATGATTGGACGACATCCACGCAACTGAAAATTACTATTACATAGAATACCTACAAGACAAGATGCTACACAGAAACCTTGTGGCAAAAATTGTACAAAATACACATTTACAACAAATTTCTTGGTTTTTCCTTATCGTTTTTAAGTTCATAAAGAGTAAAATTTAAATATAGTTTAAATTGTAAATATATTGAATAGTGCATTAATATAGATTTTTTTATAATTTTTACATTATGAGAAATGTATTTGCTCAAACAGTGTAAAAAGTTATGTTTGTATTTTCTTCTAACAATTCTATTTTAATTACCAAAATATGATGGGGAAGCAAAACAAAATCACCAAAGAATCAGATGTTTTTAACAACACAAAACCTTGATGACAGCCACAGATTTCACCTTTTTTAACAAATGTAACAATTTAAAAAAACAAAAAATAAATTAAGTATAAAATAAATGCTGATTTCACAATAACCGAGAAGAGAAACCAGAATGAAAACAAAGTTAAAATACATATTATTATAATGTGAGCATTCAACAATTAACAGGAAGCTTTCCCGGGTCCTGGAAATGGTAAAGAAGACTTAATCATATTTCAGTTTCTCATTCTCGTTCCCAGGGATGGCATATTTGATTCATTTTGCGCATATTACACTCCTCACTGTACAAATCATTCAAGGTGACTGTCACATGAAACAACCACTAGAGCTCTCTCTAGTCGCAAGCTGGGAAGATGATACCAGGAGAAATTCCAGCAAATGTGCGTCCTAACTCCCTCAGATCCATTGAGCATTAGTTCTTCTAGCAAAGGCATCATCTACATTTTGTTAATATGCAACTCAAAACTGGCTATTACCTTGAAAAACAATAGCAAAAGCTATAAAGCCCTTCAAAAGCTGGTAGAAATTAACGAAGAACAATAAATAACTTTAATATATGCTATTAATAAAGGAATGACGCTTGGTACAACTAGAGAAATCAGAAACAGTATTGGATCTGCAGTTAGAAAATGTTTACTCAATCAAATTTTGACGTTGGCTAAATTGGAAGTAGGTGATAAAATACCACTGGTCATTTACAAACAAATGACAACACAATACACAAAATGGACTTTTAACTTTGCTATCAATATGGTGATTGATATACTTCCTATTCTTGTTCCCAGGTTATTGTGAACCAGCCTTAAGACTTTGGGGAATGTAATTTTCAGGAAAATAAAGCTATTACTATATTAGCATTCTGTGATAAGGCGGTGAGTCATTGCTTACTCTTATAAGTGACATTCAGTCAGTTGGTCAGCAAAGCAGTCAGTTTAATTTAAACATTGAGTCGTTATATGTTAATTCACATCACATAGGCGCTAGGTGTTAATTAAGGAGCGCTTTCGGGAGCTATGTTTCTCCCATCTTCAGCTGAGCTCGACAACGAGCTGGTAAACTTAAGTGATGTTAGTGTAACAATTTCGACTCACCTTTAAATAAACAGTCAGTTGTTATTTGACTGAGGCAATTCAACATTTGTAATACAAAATATAATTGGTTTCTATTTAAAAATGGATAACAACAGGCAATAACTGCTCGTGTAACTTGACAATTATTTAATTTACAAAAAATACATTATGTACATCAGATGTTCCCTTCAAGTGATTTAACCTGTAATTATTGTTTTGTGTGTATCAAAATATATAACATACTATTGGAGGTGAAAGTTTTAAATGCACCATCCTTATACTCATTTTAGATTTCACTAAAACTGCCTCTCAAGATTAAATATTTGCATTGATGTAAAAAATAAAAAGGAAAGAAATCTGCACATAAACATAGCGTCATTTAAAATACAAAATGTAATATTAAACTGACACTTGCTGGCATCTCCACCTCTAAGTCCACAACCAAAATTGGGGGAGAGGCAACCAACATCCTGAGATTATGAGAAATCCATCTGATCCTGTTCCAACACAAGGGTTGCCAGTTACTGCCTGATTTCTCACACACAACTCCAAGTAGAAAAGATTTCATGCACCTAGTTCTGTGTGCTTGCCTTACAAAATATTTTGGGCCCCACATATTTACTTGATTAGCTGAAGGATATGCTTTCTCTGGTTACATCTCAAAATCATTAGTCAACTGCAAAAATAATTTCAATTGTTCCTAGCTGTTCATTGTGCATAAGTAAACATTTTATCATGCAATTCAAGCAGCTTCTGGAAATTAACTTCATATTGGCATTACATACCAAATGTAAAGGATCTATTGACATTTTATTTGTAATACAAATATCTCAAATATATGACATTTTAACCAAAATTTTTAGAACTATTTTTGAGAAAGTCATTAATAATGAAACATTTCCCAACTTAAGGATAATTTGGCAAGGGGGGATTTTCTTGAAAACCCTCATGGTGTATGCTTGGAAGATGCTGAACTTAAATACCAAGTTTGGTATTTAACCAAGTTTTCGTTTTTGAGTTATGCTGTTAACAGAGAACAGAGACAGATACACACACACACATGGATGTTTTTCTATAAATGCTGTTTTTAGATTCAGGGAGTCTCAAAACATGTATTCTGGTGAAATCTTGGTATTAAATTTTGGATGGAATGCAATACTCGTCTATTTACTATAGATAAACAGTACAGAAAGTAAACATGGTAGGTTGGTGCTGATTTTTCTGTCTGTATCTGATAAGAAATGTCAGCAGTAGCCAATCGTTTTTGGAAAGAGAACCACACAACTGAAAAAAAAAAGCTAAGTTATTAAAGCACATCAGGAGACCATTAGAACTCAAGTGACATTACATAACGAAACATGCTAAGGACCACAGCAGTTAAAGAGCGTCCATAAATAAAACTCAATTTATTTATTTCCAGAAACGGCTAATGAACTTTGAAATACCTCCAGAAAGGGATATCACCACCAAGTTCATTGGTCAGTAAAATGAGAACACCACGGAACCGACCAAAATCTGGAATCCAATTCCAAAAGCAATCAACATTTGGCAGCAGAAGATGTGGTGGAGACCCTGCAAAACATGTCCTGCTTGTGAAAAATGGTAGTGAAGCAAAAGAGCATACTTCTACATTACTTGCTTTTAATTTGTTTTAAAATGTGTTGCCTTAATATGATTTTTTGTTTTGCAATGTGTGTAGTGAAATTAGAGATGAAAATATATTTTTTAGGAAGCTGGCATTGAAAGTAGAGCCACTCATACTGGAAATGGTGTAACACTCAGTGGAATAAAACTACTATAGCACTCTACTGTTACCATCTTTATTTCTTGTGATGGAAATTATATGTATATTAATCTGAGGCCTTGTGTCGATTAATGTAGCTCGGAATGCATTTGAAGAAATTTTGCAAGCAACAGAGATGATAAAGTTGGAATTTTATCAAAGAAGTCAAGACAAAGTACAACATTGTATACAACAGATTTTTTCAATAGTGCAAGGTAAAAGATGTACAAAATACTTACAATGAAAATATGTTAACATATTTTGAAGAAAAAAACAAAATATGGAAATCTTCAACTTTGTAGGCAAATTATTATATGATTAAGCTGTATATCAATTTAAAGGATAACCAAGACATTAGTAAATACTGTAAATTTATAACATACTTAAAGTAGAATTCTAAGGTTACCAGCCAAAAAAAAAAAAAATAATTTTGCCATAGCCTTCTTAGAATGTAATCCTGTTGTCAGCATAGTGCTATGAAGGCCAAAAACAACAGGCTAGAGCTCAACATTGCACATGTCAGAATGTATACTGCTATTTCTACAGAAATTTCAGCTGGATACTTTATAATTTAATATTCGGGGCTGTCTAAAACATAGTATATGACAACACATGTTAAAAGTGATTTTATTTTGCTCATTCATAGGATTGTTACTTGCTGAATAAAACTCCACTTTTAACACTGGTATCATAAAAAATTATTTTAATGAAATAAACCAATAAAGCATGTTTCATGGTCTTAAGTTCTAAATTCTGAATGTTTACCTTTCATCCTCAAGTAGTAGGTAATGTAAGTGCCAGGTGAAAACTAGAGCTCTGTGATTAACTTTTGTAATGAAAAGTGCTCCAAGGCCTAAAAAGTTTGGGAACCATTCATGTATACAAAGAACTTCCTGACTAATTTGTTGGGGAAGGAGAATTCTAGTTATACTAGTCACTACCCTCCTCATCAGAGGAAGGAGAAGGCTTAACAATGACCAGAGGTACAAGCCTTTTCAGGATGGGATAGCCACTTGCGTCTCCACCTTCTTCGACTCCCTCATGTAGCTCCTCCTTTATCTTCAACTTTACACTGTCACCTTCCTCCTCAACCTCCATCTTTAGATCTGGTGGACTGTTTTGACCGCTGGTTGATGAATCACTGCTTTTCTGCAACGTTTCTACATTGACTTCCACACTATGCCTGGCTCCCAGAGTGCTGGTCAACTGATGCCCTTCATCAGATGTACTTGGGTTCTTATCTTCATATGGCTTTTTAATGAGAGATTTTCTAGGCTGACATCGGCTCCTTTTGTCTGTTTTTCTTGGTCGTCCTGTATGCCTTTCTTCTGTTTTGCTAGATGGACTGGTAAAATAGTCTTTTTCTTCTTCTTTAGGAGAAAACTGAGTTGTAGAATCCTCAACTGAAACTAAACAAAATCAATAAATTAGAGAGATAGAATCAGATTAAAAAATTCAATGCTACAGCCAGGGTTTGAAACACAGATCTTTCACTTTCCATGCAACATGACATTAAATTTCTTGACTGACTCACTTTTTTCCAGTAAATCACAAGGCATTCACAAATTCATTTTGAGACAACATACTCCAATGTCAACTTACAAGGTGCGGCAAAAAATAAACTGGATTCATGCTCTAACACTTTATTGAAAAAAAAGTCAGTATATGATAATACTATCCCCTTCAATACAGTCCCCTCCCTGGTCCCTGCACCACTCCAGTGAAATTTCCACTTAAAGCCCCCAGATAAAAACGGATAAGATTTAAAAAAAAATTTTTTTGATGTGTTACAGTCACTTGACTTTCTCTACTCTTTTACAAACACTTATTCTCCATATGCTTCATGTTAATCGAGATGTTAATCTTATTGTTAATTTTCTTGTAGGTGCAAGGGGAATTGGTAGGCTTTAAGCGATAGTCAAATATTTTAAGAGCCGGTTGCTATGCAGAGTATTCCATTCTCTTTGCATTACCAGGACAAAAAAAAATGAATAACGAATTTGAGAAAAAGTATAAGTATTGGAAAATTTAAGGGAATAACAAGCAATATCTTGAAAATGGTTCAGTCAACAAAAAAATGTATAGGACATAAATTGTGTATTTTAACGCGATCTAGATTTTTTGTGTAGTAAAATTTTGACTATCTCTTATGGTTTACCAGTTATGCAAAAGACGTTCACAATGAAGAATACTTTTGGAGACATGCCCAGAATATTCCAGATATACATTTTATTTATCATGAAACTATCTTAAATATATGATATTTTAATCAAAATGGTTAGAGCCATTTTTGAGAAAATTAAAATTTTCGAAAAATCTTCCATGTAAAGGGTAATCTGGGGTGGAGGGATTTTCTTGAAAACTTTCGTGTCACATCTCTGGAAGATACTGAACCTAAATACCAAGTTTGGTGTTTATCTGACTGTTCGTTTCTGAATTGTGCTTTCCACAGACACACAGACATGTTTCCAAAAATGCTTTATATGCATTCAGTGCACCTTAAAACATGTATTTCCGGTGAAATCTCAGTATTGAATTTTTGGGTGGAAATGCAATACTTCCCCTACTTACTATATGTAATAGAGAAAGTAAAACAAAATTGGAAAATTCAAGTTTTATCACATGTAATTATGTTTTTGAAGAAATCAGGATTATTTTCAATTGTTTCAAGACTGTCAACAACAATTCACTTTATGTTTATGAGAATGTGGTTATGAGGATTTTTGGGATCATTTTAGTACACTCTTTTTTCATGTCCAGATCATCATGCAAAATGTGTCTATATTTTCCTCACAAATTTGGCAAGTTCAACTGCTCGAATCTCCTCAAATAATTTTAGCAACTTTCTTCACATTCTCTTCAGCTTTCATACTAGAACGATGGCTCAATTTTCGATCATCCCTGATGTCTTCCCTACCCTCCTTAAATTTCTTAAACCGATCAAAAGCTTGCGTATGAGAAAGGCAATGATCACAATAAACTTGTGTCAACAATATGTAAGTTTCTGTGGCAGATTTTCCAAGTTTTGTGAGGAACTTGATGTTAACACATTCTATTTTAGCACTCAGCGTTATTCCAACAGAGCTGACACACGATCCACTTCTAACACTGTAAATGGACACACTAACCACTGAATGTGAGCAAAACTTCTTGTGACGGAAGAGGGGGGAAACCACAATTCAATGTTCTACCACATTCTTTGCCTTCAAAGTGGTGGGAAATGAGTAAAAAAATTAGGTGCAGTTTCTTTATTGTCACACCTTGTACAATCTTGACTATTTCCACATGCAATAGGTCCATCATTAGCTAAGGTGCTCAAATCCTCTGCTTCTTAACCCTAACATCATCCCCCTAAATCCAATAAAGTACCCTAGATTTTCTTGAGCTTCCAGCCAGGTATAGAGTTGGTTGCAAACGGATGTTTCAGGAACGTACATCATTCTCATCTTCAGGGTAACATAATGATGCAAAGTTAAGAGTCCTTTGTTCCTGTATGGGAACGATGTACGTTGTGTATGTTACCATGTGCTTTGTTATGTGCATGGTAAAAATCTGTAACTTTTTGAGTCTGCCCACAAAGCCATAAAAAGGCCTCTATTTCCCTTAGGTTTTATGGACAAATCATAAAGGTTGGTAAGTATGTGAGTCCTAGAACTTAAAATAAATTTTAAGAAATACAATGATTTACAAAGACATGCTGGGTTTCATCATTATATGTGGGATTTATAAAGTAGCAAGCACTATATGATAAAGCAAGTTATTAATTAGATAGTCAAATTAAATACAAGTCAAGACTTCAGAAATCTACGGAAAAGCACAGCAGGTTAACACCGGTTTGTAAAAACAGGGTTTTTATTGTATTTTATTTTAAATTAAGAACCACATACCTTCAGCAGGGTGAACTCTTGTGGATACACCTTCAGGAATGTGAAGTCGAATTTCTGCTGCAGACATTATATGAAAGCAATGCTTGTAGTGCGGATGCTCGGGTGATATCTCATGCTTCTCTAACAGATGACCACAAAGTGACCTTTGGGCTGAATATGTTTTATAACACAGAAGGCACTTACACCGTTTCACCGCTGCATGGCTCATGAGGTGGGCCTTCAGCTTTGTGTGGTGTGAAAACCACTTTGGACACCTGAAATTAGTAATAGATTACACATACACAATTTACTGTACATGAAGCATAATACAAATGCACTGTACAATTTTAATTATGTGACAAATACATAAGCTGTTGCACTAACAATAAAATATGATGGACAATATTTTATGTTTCAAATAACAATTTAGTCCCACAGCTACAAGTGTCCAAACATTCATCAATGATGTAAGTGTAGATACTTCTTTCTTCTTAAATATACGGGTTGATTTTTAAACAGCGGCAACTATGCCATAGTGATGCCATGTAATGTTTACACCACAGGTTGCTTACACATTCCCGACCTTCCCCCTCCAATTAGAGAAACAGTTATGAGCAAGTGGTTGTGGAATACAGTCACAATGTTTCCCAAGCAAGAGCAGAGACCCTGGTTAAAAACCAATGTGCTAGAGGTCGCACAGCACGGCAGTGTCATTAAGGACTGCAAGAGGCTTGTGATGCAGCTTCATTGCCTTACCAAACTGTAGCAAGCTGAAACAAGTGAAAATGTGTCACACATGCCTCAGTCTGGTCACCTGAACAAATTGACTGACATGTTTGTCAAGTTTTCCTGTCTTTGGTCCTCTGAATGTTTTCCTTGACGTGTGCCAGACAGCATTCATAAACTTTTCATCTTTCTGCTAATCTCATACTTAGCTCTTGGAAACACCAAACTTCATTGCAACCTGTACATTATTAGTACGTATTGCTTCACTCAAAATCCACAATTTGAAGCTAATATTATAATTTTTCTCTCTTTATTCAAGTGATGCGACGAAGATGTTCTCCTTTCTACACTACCTGCCATGACTGGAAGACTGACCGAAACTGAATGATTTAACACAAAGGCACCAAACCAAACAACTGAAGCGGAATTCAAAGCTACATAACCTCACAGGCTTATTTATGAGCATGCAAATATTTATATATTAAATGGAATCTTAAAATGGTTCATATTTATTGCCCTTGTTGTGATGTTTATTTTAATTTCATGTGATTGATATTATTGTTGAAATATGTATGTTGTGGAATTAATTCTATAACAACATAATCTAAAATTATAATGGGGAGAATTAACTTAATTACTGTACATTGGGAACACGAAAGGAAAAGATTTAATTAAATAATAAAAACATAGGAGCTATGGACGTGATCAATGTTGACCCTAAGAGAGAAAATATGTGAGTGGAAGGGAGGTTACTATGCAAACCTATGAAAAATTTAGGCAAACAGAGCAATTACTGCCTAGAGGGTGGTAAGCAATAAAATAAAAATCTGATGTGCTATACTCACATGACTTTCTCTACTCTTGTTCAAACTATTTTTACAAAAGCTTATTCTCCATATGCTTCATGTTAATCGAGATGTTAATCTTATTGCTAATTTTCTTGTAGATGCAAGGGGAATTGGTAGGCTTTAAGCAATAGTCAAGTCTTTTAAGCGCTGGTTGCTATGTGGAGTATTCCATTCTCTTTGCATGTCCAGGACATAAAAAAAAATAAAGTAACGAATTTGAGAAAAAGTATAAGTATTGGAAAATTTAAGGGAATAACAAGCAATATCTCGAAAATGGTTCATTCAAAAAAAAAAAAAAATGTATATGACGTAAATTGTGTATTTTAACACGATCTACATTTTTTGTGTAGTAAAATTTTGTCTATCTCTTATGGTTTACCAGTTATGCAAAAGTCGTTCACAATGAACATTTTTGGAGACATTCGCAGAAAATTTGAGATATACATTTCACTTGTCATGAAAATATCTTAAACATATGATATTTTAATCAAAATCGTTAGAGCCATTTTTGAGAAAATTAAAATTTTCGAAAAATGTTCCATGTAAAGAGTAATCTGGGGTGGGGGGATTTTCTTGAAAACGTTTGTGTCGCATCTCTGGAAGATACTGAACCTAAATACCAAGTTTGGTGTTTATCCGACTGTTCGTTTCTGAGTTATGCTATTCACAGACACACACACACATACACAGACACACACATGGACATGTTTCCAAAAATACCTTTTTTGGATTCAGGGGGTCTCAAAACATGTATTTCTGGTGAAATCTTGGTATCAAATTTTTGGGTGGAATACAATACTTCCCCTACTTACTATACGTAGTAGAGAAAGTAAAAAAAAGATGCTAAGTTTGTAAAGTGAAGGCCAGCTTTGTTAGCAGTTGTCTGAGTGTGTAGGAGAGTGACGCCAAGCCATAGTTAGCAGTTGTCTGAGTGTGTAGGAGAGTGACGCCAAGCCATAGTAGGTGGCTGGTGCAGCTATTAAAGGCTGATGTGAAAAGTTTTGTTTTATTTATGAACATTATGTGCTGTGTATACATATAATTGATTGGAAGTGTGAGGTAATGAGTTTGTAAACCAGCAAATAAACAAATTCAACAGTTTCCACGGCAAAAGCTGGAATGTATTATTTAAACTATATCTTAACAGTAGCAGACTCCCAGAGATCTATCTGTTAACATGACCCTGAGATACAAGGAGAGTAATATGTAATGGAAACAAAGGAGAGGACCAGTGGGGAGAGTTTACATTTGTAAGTGTAATCGGACAAAGTGTAATAGACTATATGATATGTAGTATAGGAATCGAAGAGGTGATGGAAGAATTCAAGATTATGAACATAATAACAAATAGTAGTCATTTTCCATTAAAGATGAAAATAAGACTAGGGTTATGTTACAAGGAAGATGAAAAATTAGCATTAAAACAAATCAGAAGTTACAAATGGAAAGAGGAGAATGCAGAACAATTTAGGTGTAATTTAACTTCCAAGTGTGGTGAATTAAGGAAACTTGGTATTAGAGAAGCATTACAGGGTGGGAGGATAAAGGGAGCACTGGAAAGGCTAGAATCAATGGTTAAGTGGGCAGGTAGTAGGATGGAAGTGAAGCCTAAAGTGAATGTAAATCAGTGTGGGTGGTATGATGAAGAGTGTGGAAAGGCTAAGAAAGAAGTGATGAAAGAAATGGATAGATGGAGAAGGTCAGAAGAGGAGGAAGATAGGCAAATTTTTTTAGCAAATAAAAGGGGTTATAAATGTCTACTAGATGAGAAAAAGCAGGATTGGCAGCAAAGAATGGGAGAAAAGATTAAGGAGGCAGTCAGAGGGAAAGAAAATAAATATATATGGTCAGTTGTTAAGGAAATGTACAGAAAGAAACAGGTAGTTAATAAGATAACACCAAGGGAATGGAAATATCATTTCGAAGGTTTATTGGGGGGAGGAAGAGTTCAAAAAAGTGAAGTATATTGGGGAAATTTTGAGAACAGAGTGGAGCACTTAGACAAAGAGATTACAACCATAGAGGTAGAGTATGAAATAAAAAAATTAAAACAGAAGAAGGCTACAGGGGCCGATGGAATTCCGGGGGAATTTTGGAAAAATTTTGGGGAGTTAGGTGAGGGTACAAAGTTGTTGACACAGCTATTTAACAGAATCAAAGAGAAGAAAGTGATACCGGAAAGCTGGAAAGTGAGCATTATTGCACCATTGTATAAAGGAAAGGGAGATACAAATAATCCAAGCAACTACAGAGGAATTAGTTTATTATCTATATTAGGCAAGATATACACTGGTATATTAGCTAGAAGATTATACGAGTGGGTAGAGAGGGAAGATAAGTTATCAGAATACCAAACAGGTTTTAGGAGAGGAAAAAGAACAATAGATAACATAATGATAATTCAAACTATAGTAAACAAATATTTAAGAAATAAAAGGGGTAGGGTATACATATTTTTTGCAGACTTCGAGAAGGCTTTTGATACTATAAACAGAGAGGCTTTGGCATATAAATTGAGGAACAAAGGAGTCAGCACTGCATTCATCGAGGGGGTACAAAAATTGTATGAAGGAATTAAATTTTGTGTAAAATGTGGAAGAAATAGTACTACTGATTATATACAGCAAAATTTAGGTCTGAGGCAAGGTTGTAAACTTAGTCCAATATTATTTAACTTATTTATAGATGATATTTTAGATAGAATAATGAAAAAGTAATAAACACTGCCCAGTCATAGGGAAAAAGGAAATACCAGGGTTACTATTTGCAGATGATCTAGTAGCTGGGGCAGTAACAGTGATAGGATTGCAACATGCTATTAATGAAATTGCAAAATTTAGTATGGAATGGGGGCTAAAGGTGAATACAAAAAAGTCCAAGATAATAGTGTTCAAGAAAGGACCAAAATTAAAAAGAGAGGAAAGATGGTATATAAATGGAGAGCAAATAGAAGTGGTAAAAGAATTTGATTACTTGGGCATTAGATTCTCAAGCAACGGGAAGTGGGAAGCACAAGCTAAATATGCACAATTGAAAGGAAAGCTAGCGATGAAAGCTGTTAGAGTTAGCTTGTGCAAAACACCCACGCTAACAATGAACTGGTTGGAAAGGCTATATGAAGCTGTAGTAGAGTCAAAAATGTTATATGGAATAGAAATATGGGGGGTGGCAAAGGGATGGATTAAGATTGATATAGTCCATAGAATGTTTTGTAAAGAAGTTTTGGGTTTACCCAAGAGTTCACCAAGGGGCGTGGCACTGGCAGAGCTAGGAAGGGTAGGGAGAAAAGGTATAATAGTGGAAAGAATATTGAAGTATTGGTATAGATGTTTAAATTTAGAAGATAATAATATATTAAAAGAATGTATACAGTTTCAAAAAGCTGTCCTAGGAGAAGAGTGTTGGTTAGGGGAGATGGGAAATGTCCTAAAAGAAATTGGCATGAGGAATATTTTCCTATTAGATAAATATAATAATAGTGGGTTTTGGAAAGAAGTGAGATTGAGGGTGGAAGATATCGAGAAACAAGAGATATGGGCTAGTTTTGAGGATAAAAGGTCATTGATCTTGTATAAATCAGTTAAAAGAGATTGGGGAAGGGAGAAGTATGTAGATATATGTAATCAATTTGGTAGAATAGGTCTTGCGTGGATGCGCACAGGAGTAATATTTTTAAAAAGGAATGGATATAATTGTTCGGGGAGATGTATTATGTGTGAGGAATCGGGTAGTACTTATCATTGTCTAATAGAATGTGATAAGGTTAAAAGGTGGAGAGAGGTTATATGGAATAAAAAATGGGACAAGTTAAACAAAGAAGCAGTAGCATTAAGAATGTTGGGAAGCACAAAAGTAGAAATAATTAAAATGATGGGGACATTTTTAGGCAACACAAGGGATAAGTGGATAAGGAGCTTAAGAAAGGTACAGCTGAACGAGCATAGTTTGTAAAGTGGAGAGATGGTATAGTAGCTTTATCCCATATATACAGCCTAGGGGCTAAATATGGGGGAGCTAGAAAACTGGTGCACTAGATATAAGTTTTAGATGTAAGCTTTATTTGTATTATTGTAATAATGATGAAAATAAATATTACTTACTTAATTACTTACTTACAAGGAGAGAATCTCTACAACACTCACTGCAAAAGCATCATATAATAATAATAATAATAATAATAATAATAATAATAATAATATTATTATTATTATTATTATTATTATTATTATTATTATTATTATTATTATTAAAAAGAAAGAAAAGATCACGCTGGAAGTAATCATTCAAGCTTGAAAAATTCTAGTTTATTCGTGACCTTGAGCTCAGCTGCAATGCATGAGTGGACTTCCACTGCTGAAGCCAGTATTAGGCTGCGCATATAAGATGGCTATGGTTTTTAAAACCAGGTTTTAAGGTAATAAACAATCTTATATTTAGGCCAATACAGTAATGTTAACAACAAAATAATGTATCACGATAAAACTGCTACACGTTTATGACCACTTCCCCGTTTCTTCTCTTTCTAACAGTGCAAGTGACTGCACGGCAACTGTCATCCACCGCCTCCATTCACGAGGGAGACAACACTGAACAGTTAAGTTAATATGACATTTGAGAATACTTACAAGGGGCAAAAACAAGTATCAGAAGGCTGATGACTTAACTTGACATGGTGCTGCAGATTGTTTTTACGGAAGAAGCTTTTCCCACAGTGTTGGCAAAGATGCTTGGTTTGTTGGTTGTGAATAAGCCTGTGCTGGTTTAATGCAGAGCTGTTTGTGAAGGACTGTAAAAAGTCAACAACTTTAATTAAACATATTTTGCATTTTCTAAATAAAATAAAAACAGTACAGCTTTCCCTTACTGTTGGCATACTAAACAACTATGAAGATATAAAACTAATAGTTAAGGGATGAAGAGCACGTCTCTTCGAAACATGTTCAATTAAGAATTTTAAGTAAATGGAGCAACGAGTGTTTTTAATCTGCTGACCAGTGTTTTAACATCTTATTAACTATGAAGATACTGAGTAAATAAAAGAGAAATATATTGACATAAACTCACTTTAATAATTAATTCATATTAAAAAGAAAAAAAAATCATAAAAGAAAAATAATTTTTATGTAAAGCCTTGTTTCATTAGTAATTAAAATCCTCCATAGCAATGCAGAGAGACAGAGAGAAAAAGAATTGTTACATTCACATTATTTTCTCTTCCCTCTATCATTTATTAGAGTATATACAAATTATTCTTACGAAAGTTTATTTTCCTACCTACTTCATTTTAATAGATATAAACGTTTTGAAGAAATAGCTGCATTTCACATTTCATTACAAATACAAAGGGAATAGCGATAGTCAAAATGTTTTAGAAGTGGATGCTATATGCATAGTCTTTCCACGACATCACGATAAACAGCTGAAAACTGACAGGACTTTAAAAGAATGGCAAGTACTGAACATTAATAAGGATATCTTGGAAATGGCTGATGCCACAAAAAAGCTATTTGAAATAAATTGTGTGTTATAAAGAGATTTACATTTTATTGTAGTACATTTTCGTTTTTCGTTTAACGTTTACCAGCTATACAAAACTCCTTCCAAATGAAGAGGACTTCACAGGCTATTCCCAGAAAATTCAAGTTAATTTTATTTGTCATGTATATATCTTTAATATATGGTATTTTAATCAAATTCATTATAGCCTTTGTTAAAAAATAAAATTTGCGAAAAATCTTCCATGTAAAGGGTACCTAGTGTGGGGGGATTTTCTTCAAAAATCTGTGTGTCGAACCTTTGGAAGGTATTCAAATTAAATACCAATTTTGGTATTTATCAGATGTTTTTGAGTTATGTGTTCGCACGCACACATGGACAGTTTTCTAACAATGCCTTTTTTGGGGTTAAGGGGCTTCAAAACATATATTTCCAGTGAAATCTTGACATCAAATTTTTGGGTGGAATAGAATACCTCCCCTACTTGGAAAGGTAGAAACAGATGACAGAAAAATTTAATGCCATAGATGAAATTTGAACCACAGATCCCCTGGTTTCTGTCCGGTTGCTCTAGTCAACTGAGCTGCTATGGCAACATGCCAGAAGGACAATAAATTCAGCAGCTGACTCGCATTTTTCCCAGTACACCACAAGGAGATCTCAAATTGTTTTGAGCTGACGACTCTCAATGCCCGGGCTTCTGTAGTTTAGCCTCCATTAGTTCAATTAATGAATTAAAACTCTTAACAGTTGATTAGAGCAACGGGACAGAAGCTAGGTGATCGTGGTTCAAATCCTGGCTTTGGCATTAAATATTTCACTGCCCACACACAAGTTGTAGTTATTTCACAATAAAATGTGGAGCTACAGTAGAAAAAATAATTTTCTGTTCCTTCTTTATTAAGTTAAAAGTGTTTTAACCAGCCAATCATATCAGATGGGAATAAATGTATGAGTAAGAAATGGACTAAACACTCACTTACCACACCTATACTGCAGGAGCATCCTTTGTTAGGCTGTTATCTACACTGCCAGTTGCTGTCGACTGGTTCCTAAGTCCGGATCCTACATAGCTTGACAAAGTTCCCCTGGGGGGGAGGGGGAGGTTTGAAGAAATTCACATATCTATTCACATTAATAGCAATATCTAAGGTCATAACTTGATCTTCATGCCTCTTGATGAAAGTTTTCTTCTATAAATCCAAATAGTTGGCATTTCTCAAGGTTTTTAAGATTTATATCAAGTATACAAGATAAACCACCTAAAACTTTCACCGCAAATATTTCGGAAATGGAAAGCGCTGTTGATTGCAGTTTTCACAGCATTGATTGGAAGTCAGGGGCTCGTACATTTAGCCTATAAACATATTTTAATAATACTGAGAAAGTGTACTTTTTGAGCAAATATACAATTTTTAAATGGAACAATGCCTAGTTACATCAACAGAATAAAGGTAGAGTAAATTAGAATGTCAGTGGCATTTGTTGCAACATTCTAGTGCAAGTGGTTTACTAGAAATCTTATTTTGAAACTTTTACACACCAACACTTGTACAACCTGTGGTAGCACAAACTAAAGAAAAACAAAAGGAAATTACAATACTTCTGTGGATTCTTACAAGTAAAGAGAACTTATCCCTTCAAAGGTTGTGTTTAAAATGACCACCAGCAGCTTCAATACATGCTTCCAGTCTGCTATGGAAAGACTGCTGCACACGTTCTAGCATTTCAGCGGAAATTTCAGAGCAGGCAGCAGTAATACGTCGTTTCATATTGTCTGGCGTAGTTAGTACATCCTTGTAGACAGTGTCTTCCAGCCTTCCCCACAGAAAAAAGTCTAAATGTGTCAGATCTGGTGAACGGGCCGACCAAGGTACAGGTCCTCTTCGTCCAATCCAACGATTTGGAAACAATCCGTTAAGACAAGCTGTAGTACTTTGTGCACTATGGGCTGGACAGCCATCATGTTGGTACCACAGGTTCCTCCTAGTCTGCAAAGGAACGTCTTCTAGCATCTGTGGCAGATGGTCTGTCAGGAGGCTGTGATAATTGTGCGAATTCATTGTTCCTTCTATGAACAAAGGGCCTATGAGCTGATGGTTCACTATCCCACACCACACGTTTAAACTCCATGGACGCTGACGTTCCACCTGACGAAGCTAATGGGGATTGTCAACAGACCAATACTGCATGTTTCTGTGGTTTACCTGGCCATGATTAGTAAAGGTTGCCTAATCACTAAACAAGATACATGATGAATCTGGAGTATCATGTCTTAGTGCCCATGTACAAAAGTTAACACGATTCTCAAAATCGTTTCCATGCAGCTCTTGATGGAGAGAGATGTCATAAGGATGGAACCTACACTATGTGATCAAAAGTATTCGGACACCCCCACAAACATACGTTTTTCATCTTAGGTGCATTGTGCTGCCACCTACTGCCTGGTACTCATCTGCGACCTCAGTAGTCATTAGACATCATGAAACAGCAGAATGTGACGCTCCGTGGAACTCACGGACTTCGAATGTGATCAGGTGATTGGGTGTCACTTGTTCAGAAGTCTATACGTGAGATTTCCACATTCCTAAACATCCCTAGGTCCACTGTTTCTGATGTGATAGTGAAGTGGAAACATGAAGGGACATGTACAGCACAAAAGCGTACACACCGACCTCGTCTTTTGACTGACAGAGCCGCCGACATTTGAAGAGGGTCGTAAAGAATAATAGGCAGACATCTATCCAGACCATCACACAGGAATTTCAAATTGCATCGGGATCCACTCCAAGTACTATGACAGTTAGGCATGAAGTGAGAAACCTTGGATTCCATGGTCGAGCAGCTGCTCATAAGCCACACATCATGCAGGAAAATGACAAACGCCACCTCGCTTGGTGTAAGGACCATCAACATTACACGATTGAACAGTGGCAAAACGTTGTGTGGAGTGACGAATCACAGTACACAATGTGGTGATCCGTTGGCAGGGTGTGGGTATGGCGAATGCCCAGTGAACGTCATCTACCAGTGTGTGTAGTGCCAACAGTGAAATTTGGAGGTGGTGGTGTTATGGTGTGGTCATGTTTTTCCTGGAGGGGGCTTGCAGCCCTTATTGTTTTGCGTAGCACGATCACAGCGCAGACCTACATTGATATTTTAAGCACCTTCTTGCTTCCCACTGTTGAAGAGCAATTCGGGGATGGCGATTGCATCTTTCAACACGATCGAGCACCTGTTCATACTGCACGGTCTGTGGCAGAGTGGTTACATGACAATAACATCCCTGTAATGGACTGGCCTGCACAAAGTCCTGACTTGAATCCTATAGAACACCTTTGGGATGTTTTGAAACGCCGACTTTGTGCCAGCCTCACCGACCTACATTGATACCTCTCCTCAGTTCCGCACTCCATGAAGAATGGTCTGCCATTCCCCAAGAAACCTTCCAGCATTGATTGAAAGTATGCCTGCGAGAGTGAACGCTGTCATCAAGGCTAAGGGCGAGCAAACACCATATTGACTTCCAGCATTACCGATGGAGGGCGCCACGAACTTGTACATCATTTTCAGCCAGATGTCCGGATATTTTTGATCATGTAGTATATGTTGATGGAGAATGTGCAGTACACTTGCCTGACTTATGCCACTTCCACGTGCGATTGTGCAGGAACTAATTTGCGGATCTACTGCAACGACAGCCAAAACATTAATTTCTGCTTCTTCTCGTCACTTGTTTGCTTCTATTACATTTTCTAAGTGTTACAGTACCACTTTCACGTAATTGGTTGAAGGGGTTGATAAATAATTGCCAAGATGGTTGATGTCTTTCGGGATACGTTTCCGCATATGCCGTACAGGAACGAACTGCATTCTTGCTACACTCTCCATACACCATGAACATGTCTGCTTTTTCTGCATTAGTAAACGCCATCTTCCACTCACGACTTACTGCTTGAACTGTCACAAACTGACCAGAAAGTCGTAATGCAATCAATGAACAGAAAACACAATGCAAACACAACAACATCGTACCTAGCAACTAAGCAGGTTGAATGGGACAAACAATTGTCAGGGTGGAAACATTTCAAAATACGATTTCTCGTAAACCACTTGCACTAGAATTCTGCAACAAAGACCACTAGCATTCTAATTTACCCTACCTTTATTCTGTTGATGTAACTAGGCATTTTTCCATTTAAAAAATTGTATGTTTGTTAAAAAAAAAATATACTTTCTCAGTATTATTAAAATCTGTTTATAGGCTAAATGTACGAGCCCCTGACTACCAATCAATGATGTGAAAACATCAATAGCACTTTCCATTTCCAAAATATTTGCAGTGCAAGTTTTAGGTGATTCACCCTGTATATTATTGTATACATTATATAAAACTGACTACGAAAGCATGCTCCTGCATTATATGTATACAAAGTGAGACAAGTATTTAGTCAACTCCAACTCTATCTTTTAGATAATTTCTATTCTGTCCAATTTGCTTACATTAGAGCTTTTATATACAGGGTTATTCAAAAAGAAGGAACAGATTTTAAATATTCAATTTTAATGAATGACAATAGATAGCACACATCACTAAATAGAGAAAAGTTCAAAGTTTTAAGCCCCAACCATTGTTTCATTGCAGTGTGCATTTCATTGTAAGTTCAATAACTAATTTTTGTCATAAAAAATTTGCAATTGATTCAATAACTTCGTAGAAGATGGTTGCAGAAAAGCATTGGTCATCCTCGCATAACAAATGGTGCTCATTTTGAACACACAAAATAAAATTTTGAACTTCTCTCTATTCAGTTATGTATTGCATGTGTCGGCACCTATTGTCGTTTGTTAGAAATAAATATTTAAAGTTTGCTCCTTCTTTTTGAATAATCCTGTATAAGATGTGATAAGCTGAAAATAAATACAGTTTTACAGTTAAATGAAGATGAATGAAACCACATATTCAACTTACCTTGCTGCAGATATCACAACTGACTAGGCTGTCTCCTGTGTGTTTCTGAATATGAAATTTTAAAGTCTGAAATAAAAAATATGTGTTACATTCACAAGACTTTCTCTACTCTCTATTGTTTATTAGTGGGTACACAAATTATAGTTATGAAAGTTTATGTTCCTATCTACTTCATTTTAACTGAGATAAACTTTTCCAGAAATAGCTACATTACACATTTTGTTACAGCAATACTAAAATGTTTTAGAACTGCACGCCATATGGTGAGCTTTAAAATTCCATACTCTTTCCATGCAATCATGAGAAACAAATGAAAATTGACAGAAGTTTCAAAGAATGACTAAGTGTTGAATTCAAACCATTAATAATGGATATCTCGGAAATGGCTGATGCCACAAAAAAAGTTATTTGAAATAAATTGTGTCTCTTAAAGAGATCTACACTTCTTGTGTAGTACATTTCTGTCTATCACTTAACGTGTACCAGTTATTATATAAGATTATACAAAATTCCTTTTGAATAAAGAGAACTTCACGGGCTATTCCCAGAGAATTCAAGATATACATTTTATCTGTCATGTAAATATCTTTAATATATGGTATTTTAAGCAAAATCATTAAGAGCCATTTTTTAGAAAATAAAAAATTTCAAAAAATATTCCACGTAAAGGGTAGTTTGAGGTGGGGGTTTTGTTAAAATCTTCATGTCACATGTTTGGATGATGCTTAACCTAAATACCAGGTTTGGTATTTATCCAACTTTTCATTTTTGAGTTATGCTCTTCACATACATACACATGGACATTTTTTTAAAAAAAATTTTTTTTTGGGATTCAGGGAGCAAAACGTGTACTTCCAATGAAATCTCAATATCAAATTTTTGGATGGAATGCAATACCTTCTCTACCTGCTTTATACATGGTAGAAAAGTAAAAATGAGCTGAAACTGATCAAAAGATTATATCTATACTTAAGCACAACTGAATGATTCAAGATATTTATCTGTTAGCTCAATGCAGGGTGTTCATTATTCATTTTACATGAAACATATTAAGATATATATTTACTACCACTATTCAGTTTTTAATTCTAATGATACATAGTGTAAGAAGGAGAATTTGAGGATGCAATCCCCCCCCAATTCTTATGAAATGTTACATAATTATATTAACATTACTGATCCCTCTTCTTGGGTAAAACTGTCCTTAAATCTCGTTTAATTACATAAGACAAATATCTGCTGTGCTGCATTCACAGGACTTTCTCCACTCACTCAAACTATTCAAACAACAAGACTCGAGATAAACCTTCATTATGCCTTTACACATTTTGTTGTAGATACAAGAAGAATACAGTAGGCTAAAGCTAGACAGATTTTTAAAAAGTGTGTTGCTATGTGAGGGCTTTGTAATTCCGTTCTCCTTGCATGAACACGAGAAAAAACAAATGACTTACTGCTATTTGCTATTTGAAAAAAGTAAAAGTATTTGAAAATTCAACCCGATTTACAAAGAATATCCCAGAAATGATTAATGCCATAAAAAATTTTATTTGACATAAATTGTGTGCTTCAACATTATCTGCATTTTCTATGTAGTAAGCTTTTGCCTATCTCTTAAGTTTTAACAGTTATACAAAAGTCATTTAGAATGAAGAGGACTTCACAGGCTATTTCCAAAAAATTCAAGAAGTACATTTTATTTGTTATGCAAATATCCGAACATACAGCATTTTATTCAAAATCATTAAGAGACATTCTTGAGAAAATAAAAAAGGGCATAAAGTTTACCAAGTAAAGGGCTTAGGGTGTGGTGATTTTATTGAAAACCCTTGTATCAATCTTTTGGAAGACATTGAACTTACTTAAATATCAAGTTCAGTATTTGACCAACTTTTTGTTTCTGATTTATGCTGCACACACACACACACACCCACGCACGCACGCACGCACGCACGCACACACACACACACTGGACCTTTTTCTAAAAATACTTTTTCTTTTTAATTTTTTTTTTATGTGGGGAGTCTCAAAACATCCATTTCCAGTGAAATCTGAATATTGAATTTTTGGATAGAATGCAATATTCCTGTACTTATTATAGGTAAGTGGTGTAGAGAAAGTTAAACCAAACATCTTTTTTTACATAACTAAATTCCTGTCCATATAATCCATTTTATTACTAAGAAGATGCAATCAAATTTGCAAGATTTTCTGACTATTTATTGTAATAGCAATGTTACATGCATGAAATGGCTGCACTGTGTCACTGCATTCATGTGCATACAGTTCCAGGCTACCATGCAGCTTTTAAGGCAGCAAGTTACACTGAAGATTATGGAAATATTTTTCTGTGAAGTGTTTTGTTTTACTGTACAGAGTGGGCCAAAAGTTGCAATCGGATATTTTATATGTTAGTTTATGAAATAATAAAATGAAGTAAAAATCATTTATCTAACTCACCAATATTAATGGATGGAAATAAGCTAAACAAAGTTACCTGGACCTATGGGCGTTATTGTTAAAACGTCTAACATGTCGGTATGAGCACCATCATTTTCAATACACAGTTGAATGCACAGCCATGTCTATTTGTTTGCCAGCCTGAGTATTTTGGGAGTGATCGTACTGATTATATGGATGATCTCTGTTCTATTGTTCAGCAGAATCCATCCGAATCCTTCCAAGGTTTTCTTTTAAGTAGGGCCACAGTTGTGAGGTTGGGGCTTCTTGGAGGCCATATGAGAGGTCCACCTTGTCCACTCCACATAGGAAACTGGTACATTACCATTCCCGAATTGGAGTCCAGAAATGCCCTGCAGCTCCATCTTGTTGAAGAACAGTGTTGAGAATACTAACTCTGTCAAGCTTCGGAACCAGCCACTGAGACAACATTCCAAGGTATGCACCACCAGTCACAAATGTTTCAAAGAAATATGAACGATGAATAATTTCACTACTAACTCTGGTCCACATCATGATATGCATCTAATACAAAGTCTGTCGAAAAAGTCTTTTTTTCCAGTTTCAGGAGATTGACTTCACTTGGAGCTGCTTTATTGAAGCAGAAAAAGAAGCTTTATCTGATTTCATTCAATTTGTTCATTTTCATGAACCCACACACTTACAATGAGACAGCCGTTCCTCAATCATATATTTGCTTGTATGCACCATTGCTTAGAACATGAACATAACACAGCATTTCACGTCAAAACAATCACCTATTAAACCCATACACTGGAAAAAAATCCCATTTGCATCTAAAAACAAAAATACCCTTGCTCTACTGGAAAAGTGATAATCAAATGCCACAAACAGTATATGAAGAGGGAAAATATCCCTTTCAGCTTAGGAATAGTTTTTATGGAAAATGTATTATTTCAATATAAACATCACATTGCGACTTCTGACCCACTATATTCAAGGGTCATTCACAAAGTAAGTTTCCCACACATCAACAAATGGCTGACCATGCATTATAAAAAGTGAGTACTCAAGCCTAATACATTCCGGAAGTGGCAATTGTAAGCAAGAATTGGTTCTTCCCTTTTTGCACAATATCACCATTGTAGTGGTTGACAATGTTGGTTCTTATTCCTGCACCTGCCGTCTGTGTGATGAGGTTTGTGATAAAGTTTTTGAATGCATAGAACGTAGCACTGATATAAATTCATTATCAACTGTGTCACGTGTATGCGCCGCACATTATGAGCAAGTAGTGGTATGGCATTAGTGCTGTCAGTTTTCCAGCAGTCGTCAAAACATCCATGATGAGCAGGGGGCAGCTGTCACTTGTTAACAATGACCTTGTGGAGCTGATGCGCCAGTTGATTCTGGAGAATTGTTGCTTCACAATTACAGAATTCAGCAGCCATTTCCCGATCCTTGTTGCACGAACCACCTGTTGTTCAGGAAATTGTGCGCCAAAGAGCCTGACACTTGAACACAAAATCAAATGCATGGGATCAGCATTGACATTTCTGCAGTGATACCACTGTTGAAGAAAATAAATTCCTCCACAGATCATCACAGGAGATGAAACATGGGTTGCTCACCAGAATAATTGATGCATTGGTGTCACAATCTCCATTAACGCAGACTGTGTTGGCGAGAAACGTATGGTGTTTTGGGACAAAAAGGGCATTGTGTTCATTGATAGGGTAAAGAAGTGGTTCGGTAGAAAATCCACAAGCTTTTCAACAATAGGATTGATCATCTTGTCTAGTAATGTGATAAACGTATAACCGTTTTGGAGATTACTTTTCAGATTATAAATGTTCTTATGATATAGAAGATCTTTACAGCAACGTGATTTCAAATAATTATAAAAAACAGATCAATTTTGGAGACACTGCACATCATTTACTTTTAAAAATATGGGACATGTTTCAGAAGCACGTTACTTGATTTGATGACAGAAGCAACATACTTCTGAAACAGGTTCCATATTTTTAAAAGTGACTTACAGTATCTCCGAAACTGAGTTGTTTTTTCATAAATATTCCATAATACTTTTTGGCATCTGATTCGTCTTTCATTCGACTGCCCCTTATAAGCTGTCTTTTGGTGGAATTTCGAAGTTCATTGTTCAATCACCGTATTTGGTAATGTATATTCTTTCCCATGTCTTGAGTGCTGTAGGGTTATTGCTGTTTCAGGATTTTAATATCTTGGGTTATGTCGTGGTGTTTGGACCAAAATTGACTTGCTATTGTTGAGTTTTCTGTCTGTATTTGATACACCAGAAATGCTCTTCCCTTCAGGTTTCTACATTCCTCTGCTTTTCTTTGGTTGCAATCTGTACAACTGTTTAGGTAAATGTCATTGACTTACTACAATGTGTCAAAATGTTATGTTATCAACTGTACTGGTAATAACCCAGGATTTCCAGTTACAAAACGGGAAAATAAATAAAGGCTTATCTCTTTTGTTGTATCTAAAGCAACAACTTCACATCAAAATTTCCTGGGATATAATTGACCTATTACGATGCAGTAAGCACCATTCTTAATATTATTTTCCATGTTTCTATAGCATCAAAAATAATTCAGGATTTCCATTTAAAAGAACATAAGTGTATACTGAAAATCATATTTGCTTAAACTTCTGAATGGCCAATATCATCTACCTTAATGAACCCCTCTCCTTCCTTTATGCCTGTGAAAGTCATTCTTCAATTCCTATTTTTGTTTCAGAGATATTTGCAGTGCAAGTTTTAGGTGACTCACCTGATATATACGAATGTGATAAAAATAATAACAGGAACTTTTTAATTTCGCGAGCTTTATACATCCAATGTTCAAAACTTGATTTATCTTGTTGGTACACACGTTCCTGATGTATATTTGCATTTTCAGCTGTTTTGAATATTTACTTTATATTTGATAGTCGAAAGAGTTATATGTGTTTTTGAGTGCTCTGCAAATTTTTACTTTCAAAAAAGATGGATAAAAGTATTTGAATTAAATTTTGCTTGAAAAACGGAATAAAATGCAGCACATTTGAAATGTTGACTGTGGCTTTTGGTAAATCTACTATAAGTAAGACAAGAGTTTACGAGTGGTATAAACGTTTCAAAGAGGGTTGAGAGGATGTTGAAGATGGCGACTGCCCTGGACATCCTAGCACATCAATTACTGATGACAATGTGGAAGAAGTAAAGAAAATGGTTCTGGAAAATTGTCGAATCACCATCAGAGAGATTGATGATGTCAGCATATTCTTTGGCTTATGTCAAGCAATTTTTTTTGATGTTTTGAATATGAAATGTGTAGCAGTAAAGTTTGTTCCAGAATTGTTGAATTTCAACAAAAAACGACATCGTGTAGACACCACTCAGGAATTGCTCAATGAGGTAGAAATGAGCCAGAACTTCTAAAGAAGGTTACAACAGGCGACAAAACATGGGTATGATGTCTAAACTAAGGCCCAATTGTCTCAATGGAAACTGCCCGAAGAGCCAAGATCGAAAAAGAAATTTGACAAGTTCAATCACATGTGAAGGTACTTCTCACTGTTTCCTTCAATTACAATGGGATACGGTCAATAAGGAATACTACTCGGAAGTTATGCGCCATTTGCAAGAAGCAATCCGAAGAACACGACCAGAATTCTGCCAAAACCATTCATGGAAATTGCATCACTGCACCCGTTCACACTTCAATGCTTGTTTGTGACTTTGTGGCAAAACACAAAACTGTTACGCTGTCTCAGCCACCGTAGTTGCCGGATATGGCCCCCTGTGACTTCTATTCCCGAGGCTGAAGAGAACCATGAAAGATGACGTTTTACCACCATTGATGAGATAAAAACAGAATTACTGAGGGAGCTGAACACCATAATGAAAAATGAGTTCTAGAAGTGCTTCCAAGATTGGAAAAAGTGCTAGCACAGGGTATTATATCTCAGGGGGATTACTTTGAAGGAGACAAAGTTGATGATGATTAAATAACATCTTTCAGAAAAACAAAAATTCTGATCACATCTTGTATACATTGGGTGTGGAAAAATAATGTCACAAAATTGTAAAGTACAAAGGCAGAACTAAAATAAGCATTTTGAGGAAGGTACAAAGCGTCGCAGAAGCCTTTTTACTGCGCTAAGTGCATCAACATAAATCCTTCATGTTACAGTCCACGATTGTGAAACCTGTTTGTGGCATGTCAGATGTAAAAAAACAAAAAAAAACTATCTTGTATAGTACTAGTCACTGTCGCTAAGTGTGCTTGATGTAAAGCCTACTGAATGGTATGAGTATACCATCTTGTTCAGTACAGTACTTGCATGTGATGGTTAGTTTCTGATTATGTACCAGTACTCATTAGTTGAGTTACTAAGACATGTGACTGGCAAATGAAGATGTTTCATAAAGTCAGATTTCAATTATGTTCATGCACTACTGCTGTTATTATACTGCATCTGTGATCCTATGTTGGTAACCCCAAAATGCTTAGTTTGGTACTGCCTTTCAATTTTCTGAACACCCGATCTCTAGTTTCTTATGTATACAAACCTGTTTCAAAGAGAAAGTCTGACCACAATAAAAACAGGTATAAGTCTCGTCACGTGTATGCCCCTTGATGTGAGAATTGCATGCTCCTTTGTCTGAGAAACGCTTTTCACAGTGCAGGCACTTATATGGTGTCTCCCCTGCAAAACAAAAAGGTATGTATATTTTCCTAATCAAAGTATATAAATATTTATTTCACTGCTCATAATAATGCTTGAACAATGTATGAGGTCCATTTTTTAAATAAGCTCCAGGGTTTTACTTTCTTGTTTTCTTAAAAATCAATGTTATTTGGAAAATACTTCATTGATATTGAATTCTAATATACCTTAAATACAGTAAAACCCTGTAATTATGCTCAAGTTACCGTGGCCTAAATGTGTAATAATCGGGATAGCATTACACACGGTATATGATTTATTAGGTATGAAAAAGCAATTTTGACACCATTTAATAGGAAATACAATGCAATAAATGTCATTTCTAAAGAATCCGGTGCAAAATGAACAAGAGATCATGTTTTATGAACAAGTATTTGATTGTTGATTGCCATGTACTCGCACTGCTATTATGAGTTATTACATTTTCTATACAGCTCAAGTAACTAACGTCACTAGATACACAGCTAGGAGCAACACTAACGTATTTTCTAAGCAAATTTATTGCTCCCAGAGCTTTACTTCATGTGGGGACACTTTCCTCTTCAGATTTATTTTCCTCATCTGCAATAATGTCGTCAATACTGCGAATTTCTGAGGTCACTATATCATCATCAACAGACACAAAACCTTCCAAGTTTACATCCCCCAACTTCTCCTGCACAGCAACCCAGTTCTCATAATCATCCTTTGTCACAAGGGCATTCATTTCATAGTGTGTTCTGCTATGTTTCTAACAATAAGTAAAGGGAAAGGAAAATTAACGCGCATCAAAGAAAATAAAGTTTTACTCTATGCAGAATGGCAAATAACAGCTTAACGTAATGGAATTAAGAATCTTACCTTAAAAAAAATCCTGCTCCTAAAACAGTTGGCGATGGTCTGGGCATCAATCCCATCCCATGCAGTGAAGATGAAATTCACAGTGTCCAGCAAGGTGATGCAATTTTCATCCCCATTTTCAGTGCACTGCAAATATCGAACAACTCACTTTCGATAAAATTAGGTTAGCACTTTTATTACCCCTTGATCTATTGGCTGAAGCTTATGCGTTGTGTTGGGAGGCAGAAATGCAAGTTCTACTACAGATTAACATTTTTCAGATGAGCAGGACAATTATTGATGAAAAGCAGGACTTTTTGATTGGCTTTCATAATTTTTTGGTACAGTCTTTCAGCCAAGTGACAAACAAGTCACCAGTCATCCATGCACATGATTGGGGTAGTCTTTTTAAAACATTAGGGTCTGAGTGATTTTCCCACTATTAACAGTGGGTACTCTCTCTTTGCTTAATTTGCCACTATGACATTTCCCCCCTTCAATACATATGACTTGTTAGGCATTAGTTTAAAGAATAAGCCAAATTCATCCACATTAAACACACGTACCAGTAAGATAGCTTGGTTGGTTAGAGCAACCGAATGAAAATCGAAAGATCCATGATTCAAATCCCAGCTATGGCATTGTAATTTTCAGTCTGATTCTACCTTTCCAACCTTGTTCTATACACGGCTTGTATGTAAGAACAATTAATTACCAAAAAATTAAACTGAGATTTATTTACGGACCCTCTTTAACTGCAGTGGTCGTTAGCGTCCCATTCTGTATTGGGTGTGAAAGACTGGTAATTTTGCTCAGAGGCCTCTATCAGGCTTGAGGTTCTTTTACGTGCCGTAAATCTACGGCATAGGCCCACTGGTTTTATTCCCTTTCTGAAGGAAGCCATGCTAAGGATTTTTAAGCCCAAAAACTCCATCACCCTCTACTGGGTTTGAACCCACAACCTCGGGAACTAGAGGGTAGCATGGTAATCACTACACCATGAAGGAAGACATTAATTACCAAAGTAGCATTTATCTATGGACATAAACTTCTTTATAAATGTTTTCAACACAATGTGGAATTATATAAACTTTAATTAAAAATAAGACATACGTGATTGATAGCTTTATTTTAATATATCTCGTGTTGCACTTGCATGAATTTCGCTACCCACTGTTCTACAAACCATTTTTATTAGAGCTTATTCTTCTCTCTACTTTTTGTTAATCAAGAAAAACTTTAATTACACATTTCCTTGTAGATATTAGAAGGATAAAATAGGCTACATCTATAGTGAGCTCTTTTAAAAAGTGTGTCGCTATGTAATGGCTTTGAAATACCATACTCTTTGCATGACCATTAGAAAACACTAATAGCAATTTCCCACTTAAAAATGTATTAGTATTTGTAAATTTAAACCAATAACAAAAAATATCTTGGAAGTATTTATTTAACATAAATTGTGTACCTTAGCAAGATCTATATCTTTTGCGCAGTAAGATTTTGTCTATCTCTTACAGTTTACCAGTTATACAAAAGTCATTCAGAATGAAGAGGACTTCACAGGATATTCCCAGAAAATTCAAGACATTCATTTTATTCGTCATGCAAATATCTTTAATGCATGGTATTTTAATCAAAATCATTCAAGCCATTTTTAAGAAAATGAAAATTGCTCCATGTAAAGAGTAATTTGTGTTAGACCTTTTTTTAAAGCTGATTTTTTTTTTTTTTTTTTTTTTTTTTTTTTTTTTTTTTTGTGTGTGTGTGTGTGTGTGTATTTAGGGAGTCTCAAAATGTATATTTATGGTGAAATCTTGGAATCAAATTTTTGGAGCAAATGCAGTACTTTCTCTATTTACTATAGGTAACTAACAAAGAAATTAAACACACAATCAACTAAACAAAAAAAGTGCTAACTGAAGAATGCAAAACAGCAACAATGTAGAATCAGCATATAATACAAAATTAGTACTTTCTTTCTTTTGCTTTTAGTTCCATTTATGCCTTGCCTTTAAGTACAATGGTCTTATTGGCGACCTTTTCTTTGGGTACAGCTTGGGTTTTTATCCATTAGATCACACATCCACACTCTGGGTAAGATAGGGATTAATCTTATCCAAAGAAAAATTCCCCCCCAGCCAGGAATCAAACCCAGGACCCCTCGCACAGCAGGAAGGTGCTTTAGCTACAGTGTCATCCTTAGTACAATTAATTGTTTTTACATTAAAGGTGAAAAAGAATGCATTAATAATTCGGTGAAGAACCTACTGTTAGTAGATTTTTTTACACTGAATACAGAATACTGGGCAGCGTGCACCATATTGGAGTGAATTGCTTCAGAAGTAACATTTACTAAAGAAGTCCGTACTACGGAAGTAGGCTACTACAGGAGCAATTTATTCCAGAAGTAACAGAGAGCTCAATTACAATTTACTCTTTTAGTTACTCATACAGAAGTAAGAGCTCATTACTCCCGGAGGTACTGTTTTATTTGCGTGATTTACTTGACGCAATCATGGATACGGTTATGTGCGATAGGAAAAGGGAGGAAATGTCAGCGAAAGAGATAAATGTTTGTTACTAGAGATAAAGAAAGCCCATTTAAACAATATGAGCGTAAAAAACATGTTATAAAGATGCTGGAAAAGAAATGGTGGAATGTTGTGAGTTTAATGCCTCGAGCGACGGGAAACATACTGAAGAGCAGCTTAAAATTCTGGAATCAATGTTTGTAATCTTCATTTTGCATCACAGATCACTTGCGTGTTGATTGAGAAATACCACTTCCGATTTCAGAAAAGTTCACCATATTCACGGATGGGCACAAAATGCGAATCTTGTGGGGGCACATGGGTGCAGTCAAGTTGATCCATAATGTGTAGGAAAAAGTGCAACAGTGAAGAAGAATTGTCTTTTATTTTCATATATATTTATATGTGTAGGCACCTTCCTTTAACAACGTGATGAAATACATGACCAGCAGACGAATGGTGAACATTTATTTATAAGATTACCTGTAATACTGGAATTATGAAGAATTTTACTTAACATGACATGAAGTTAAAAAATAATGGTAAACTAAAGGTCTAATTGACATCCACTTATATCATAATCAGAATGACTCTTGATTGATAGTTCTTTTATTACTTCGAGCTAGTGCTTCATGCCGATTGGTTTTAATTACCATGTGACATCATACTTGATGTAACAAGAAGCAAAAGTTTGACACTGCCAAACTCTTAAATTAAGTCGCGTTAAGTCAATCCTAAATATCTCCAAATAATACAGGTTAGACTGTCATGTTACGTTAAATTCATCGTAATGTCGGCTTAAGTATCTGAAATATTCCAGTGCTAAACGGTCACAGGATGCATAACAATAATTGAAATTTGGTTATAGAGCTGGATTCCTGTCCGAGTTTTGTTGTAAATGCTCTCTAAGCAGGTTCAAAAGGCATATAAAAGATTCTTTCCTAATACCGAAACGTTCGTTGAACTCGTATCATATGGTTCTCGCATACCACTATCGCATTCCCGTTGTATTCTTCGAGATCAATGTAATCTAAGTAATACATAAACACGTCAGAATATCTTCCTCCAAATACAATATGGTATTCTAGTTCAATTGTCAGATTAGTTACTCCATCCAGGTTGCAAGAGTAAATTCTAACCTATATTTGTGCACTATTTAATTCCATAGTATCATACTACATGATGGTGCTCTGCGATAATTTAATCTGGGAGTATCTGAAAGGTATAAAATGCTTCGGAAGTAGTTTACTCTTGTACGGAAGTCACTGAGTGTTGACTTGAATAGTAATCTACTACGAAAGTAAAGCTTACTCTAGAATGGTGCATGCTGCCCAATGAGTATCAAGCTCAAAGTGTTGAGTACAAAGAAATACTTCATTTGTCCCATTTCTATTTTATAGCTTATTCAAAGCAAGATACTAAACACTGTCGGTGCCAGTTGCAATAGTAGAAATGGGTTTATTTATTGAATATGAATATAACAATAACTGCTAAAATATTTTACCTGTGTGAAATCGAATATGGCGTACTAGGCTTATCCTATGAACATATTCTTTGGGACAATGAGCACACTTGTGCCTAGGACCATTGTGAATTAGCAGATGTTCTTTATACCGGCTCTTTTGCTGAAAGAGAAGCAGAAGTTTAATTACCACATTCATTAAGTTAAGAAAAACAATAACTGGTGCAATAGTAACTCTGCGCTCATTATAGATTCTTAAGAGAATGATATCATCCTTCAAGATTGTAAACAACGCTGGCAGTGTCATTGCACACTACAGTAATACAGAACAAAACAACAATCTCCCGTTATCAATTATCAACAGATAAGGGTTCACCAGCTTGATCTGAGCTACTGACAATTCAAATGAAAAATGATTAATTTAATATTTGAGGCAGTATTTTAATGCCTAAATAATATTAATTGTATTTTTATTATATTTAAATTCAATAACAGCCCACCTTGAAAACAATATGTACATAATTATTATTTAAATTGTATGTAAGTCATTGCAAATACTTATTTTTTATTGTAAACGTATTTATTAATGTTATGTAAATGTTTATATGCTCTAATAGTGCAAAAACTGTGAGAATAATATGTTTTAGATTATTAATAATGTAAATTTTGTGACAATAATGTGTCTGGACTTTTAAAAAATACTGGTCATGAAAAGATCGGTAATAACATAATTTGCTTACAGTTTGGAATTAACCAATCAACAGTAAAGAAAAGTTTTAGTTTGAATAATTACATTCTATTGGACTAGAATTAGCCAATAAGAGACTGGCATTACCGAAGCTATAAGATTTTTACCGTTGGATTTAGTCAGTCGCAGGTAAGATGTTGTAGAGTACGGATGGTAAAAATTGTGTTCTCCGCTAGAATGTATAAAGTGCTCACAGTTTTCTTTTATAAAGTGTTGTGTTTTATAAATGTGCAAGTATAAAGAGAAATAAAAAGAAGTGAAATTAAAAAGTAAATTCTGTGACATCTTTTAATTTTTGTCTTATCACAACCTAAAAAAAGAACTTGTGTTTCTATAGTGCGACTGAAGCAGCCGAGGCAGATTTTAAATAATATTACGTAAAATAAGCATCATCTTCACTACAAAGTTTGGCATCCCAAGCATCAAACAACATCAAAGTATATCTTTTAAAAAAAAAAGTGGGGTTAAATACTTCTTCAAAGTGATGCACATACCTGGAGGATACTCACATCTCATATCCAGCTAAATAACTTCTTCAAAGCAACGAACATAACAGCACACATTTTTTTTTTTAAATATATGTAATAATAATATTATGTAACCTAAATACAACTACTGCAAATTGGCGTCCCCAACGTGGAGATAATAAAAACTTTCCGCATATTCTCATTATCTTTATCAGAGCAAACAAATGCTCTTTATCTAACCCCATTTTTACTTTCTCTGCCACCTATCTATCTTAGGTCAGAGGAAGTACTGTCAAGATTTCATCAGAAATACATGTTTTGAGGCCCATGAATCAAAAAAAGCATTTTTAGAAAACGGTTCATCTATTTGTCTGTGTACAGCGTTAACTCTAAAACAAAATGTTTGATGACTACCAAACTTGGTATTTACATTCAGTATCTTCCAAAGATGTGACATGAAGATTTTTTGAGAATATCACCCTACCCAATATTACCCTTTGCATAGAAACATATTCAATATTATTTATTTTCTCAAAAGTAGCTGTAACGATTTTGATTAAAATACTTTATATTTAAGATATTTGCTTCACAAATACAATGTATACATTGAATTTTCTGTAAATAGGCTGTGAAGTTTTTTTCATTTGGAAGCAAGTTTGTATAACTGGTAAACCATAAGAGATAGACAAAATGTACTACACAAAAAAATGCATCTCTCTTTAAAACAGAGTGTTTATTTAAAATAACTTTTTTGTGGCACCAGCCATTTCCAAGATACTGTGATTACTGATTTCAATTTTTCAATACTTTAAATTTCAATAAAAATAATTAAAAATAATAATAAAAATATTTTCAATCCAAAGAAGTAAAACCAGCTGTTCCTGGAAAAGGTCCACTATTTAGGACATATCGTTTCAAAAGATGGTGTGGCGTTTCAGAAGACGCGTGCTGTGAAGGCAAGGCCTGTTCCTAAAAATGTGCGTTAACTTTGCAGCTTCTTGGGGTTACACTCCTACTACCATCACTTCATACCTGGATTTGCCAACATAGCCAAGCCTTTGACGAGACTTACCGAGGAAGGACGAGAATATATGATTGTAGTCAGTTGGTTTTTGAACAGCTGAAGATGTGGTTGGTTACGACGCCAATTCTCAGCTATCCCCATGTTACCGGCAGGTTTGTATTGGACACTAATGAAGGCAATGTGGGAAAAGGTGGAGTTTTGTCCCAGATACAGGTTGGTCAGGAGAAAGTAATAGCTTACATCAGCAAGGTGCTATCTAAGGCCTAACGGAACCATTGTGTAACTAGACGAGAACTACTAATCAGTCAAAAGACAAAAAGATTGACTATAGTTGACGATGCTTGGCAGCCAATAGGCCTTTGCAAAAAACAATGTGAAGATAATACAATGAAATACGCTGACCCACTTGGGCAGAAGCTGTACTGTTCAGTCCCAAAGTCAAGTCGTACTGGGCTCAATGGGACTCCCTTTGGCTAGACAATGGTGTGTTAAAGTGCATTGCTGCGGAGGTGGATGGAAAATCCAAAAGAATGCAAATTGTTATACCTCAAGAAAGGTTTTCCAAAGTCTTGCAGTATGTACATGATGAAAGTTCCAGAGCCCATCTTGTGATGAACAGAACTCTAGCATGGGTTAGAGAAAGATTCTACTGGGTAAACTGTGTCGCGGTATCTTTCGTGTTCTCTTATTTGCTGAGCGCCTGTTATTGTTTTACTATTTTTAATTTTGAGTTCTTTGTCCTCCGGCTAGCTATTATTACCCAGTCGAGCAAATCTCTTGAACAGGGTGTGTAAATGAAAAGGAGTTGTTACTAAAAGATAAGTGATAAAAGAATTTGTTTTTACACTTTTATTGCCGTCACACTTTATTAATTTCACATATTTACTCTTGATACACGCCTGACTGAAACTGTTATATTTTCGAACGTAACTATAATCACTTATTTGCCACACATTATTAATTCGCGTATTTCACACTCTTTGTAACTAACTTTACGATGCGAGAGATTCTGTAGAATTACGTAACGTGAACTTCGTGAATGATTCTGTTAAACTGTGTGACGTGTAACTCGTGAATGATTCTGTAAAACTGTGCGATGTGTAACCCGTGAATGATTCTGTTGAACTGCGCGACGTTTGTCTTGTGAATGATTCTGTTAAACTGCGTAACGTGTAACCCGAGAATGATTCTGTTGAACTGTGTGCTACCTATCCCCGGCTTTAGAATTTATACTCCCTCACCCCGATATGCCTAAACATTATAACAGAGCTGCTATTGGTTAATAAAGCGCGCCAACATTAGCGTCTATTTTTATATCAAATCAAAATTACGAACACATATGCTCTAGGGAAGATATTCCCTCCATTTCTAAAGAAAAGTGCGCTACTCTGATGTCATTTGTTTGTCTCTTCTAATTGATAAACAACTCACCCCCTCGCTCATTGTTACCCGCTCCTATTGTCAGTTTCAGTGAGGCCATGTAAACTTATTTCCTAACAATGCTTATAATTAACAAACATCTCAAATCATTGTCATACAATAATGTTAATTTACACTACAATCATTCTGGCATTCACAGTGTTGTGATATAAAATACTGCCTCAACTGCAAGGATGATGTCAGAGATTGGTGCAGGACGTATGAGGTCTGTGTTGTAGGGAATGGATCAAGAAGGAGGAGGAAAGCCTCTATGCGTCAGTACAGTGTGAGAAATCCATTTGAGAGGGTGGCCATTGACGTAGCAGGGCTTTTTTCCGAGAGTGATTCTGGAAACAAATACATTTTGTAGCCTTAGACTATTTCTCAAATGGGTTAAAGCCTACGCACCCCCAAACCAAGAAGCCACTACAGTTGCCAGTATCCTAGTAAAGGAACTTTTCTCACGTTTTGATGCTCCTTTAGTACTGCATTCTGAGCAGGGTAGTAACTTCAAGTCAGCAATCTTTCAGCGAGTTTGTCAACTCATGGAAATACACAAAACTAGAACGAGACCACAAACCCTCAATCAGATGGAATAGTTGAACAGATGAGTAGGGCCCTTGAAAAACAACTTTCCAAAGTGGTAACAGAGAATCAATGTGATTGCAATGAACACCTTCCACTATTCCTAATGGCATACTGGTCTTCAGTGCATGAAACAACAGGACAGACCCCGGTCTGCGTCTTCTTTGGAAGGGAGTTATGCTTACTCTGTAACCTAAAGCTCGGCAGCAAACCAGGTGAGAAGTAACAGGTTGGGGATGATTATGCCAGTTGAAGCAAAAAAAAGATGGATTGAATTCATGCCCTTGTTCGGAGAAGTAAAAATGCCAGCAATAGAATGAAGCAGGTGTATGATACATGGGGGAAGGGGGATTCCAAGCCAAGGATTTGGTGTGGCTGTTTAATCTGCGACAATGTGGCTTATCACCCAAATTCAATTATCTTGGGAGGGGCCACATGAAGTGGTGAAGTGAATAAATGATGTTATTTATTGAATTCGCAAACTTCCCCGAGGAAAATTCAAGGTAGTCCACATTAATTGGCTGGCACCTCATATAAAAAAAATAATATTGAAAATAGATTCTTGACTGTTCTGGGACTGAACAGTCTTAGGGAAGGGACAGTGTAATGGATATTGATTTTCTGAATTCAGCATGTTTACAAGGAAAAGAAAATTTAAACGATCGCGTTGCTGTGGGATTTAGTTTTTGTGTGGTGATGTGAGACAAGTTTTTGTGTACAGAATTAATGTGTGTAATTTGCAAAGCTGGAAATAAAGTATTCCTTTCGGATAGACATTACAGTACGTAAACAATTCACGCATTCTTCAAGAACTTGAGAATGAAATCAGACAAATACTCAGTCAAATTACAAATAAATTACTTAAGGTGTTTCAGAATTTTCTAGGCCATTGTGATCTTTGCATCCAAAAATATGGACATAATATTCAACATATGCTTTGGTAATAGATAAAATCAACGTTACGTTTTCTTATTACCTCCTGCTGGCGCATTATTTATAAGGAACGGTAGGCTAATCTCTGCCATTCACTGCACATGGGTTTTTGTATCCTGTGAGAGCATGCTCTATCTCCCCAGTAAGTGCGTGCCATACGATCCGCTAGAAAGCTGGTGTTTGAAATGGTCTGCACTGCAGCTGTCTGTATGGGTTGGTTTTTGTATATACTGAATATTCAGTATTGCTGGCCTCTTGGTTATTTTGATGCCTAGGAAAGGCAAATATCCTGCTTCTTCTACTTCCATCATGAAACGAACGGATTGTTCTTCAGGTTCAACAGTTTAAGTGAATCTTTAGAGGACAATGGCAAACACAGTACCAGATCTTAAAGATGTGCGTGAAGCTTACACAGGTTTCAAGATGATACACAAAAAGACCCTCCAAGAAGGGAGAAAACGGGTTTCCTATACTTGAGCATAAGAACTTCAAAAGTAAAACATCCTAATGTGTTACATTCACATGACTTTCTCTACCCACTATCATTAATTTTTATGTATCTTTTACAAACTTTTCTTGTATATACTGCAAACTAATTGTGATAAACTTTTGCATAAATAGTTTCATTACACATTTTGTTACAGGTATAAGAAGGTTAGTGATAGTCAAATGTTTAAAAGTGCATTGCTACATGTCGACCTTGAAATTCCACACTCTTCTGTGACATTATGAGGACAATAACAGAAGATCTCAAAAATGTCTGATGCCACAAAAAAACTTATTTGAAATAATTTGTATGATTTTAAAGAGATCTACATTTTTTGTGTAGAACATTTTTGTTTGTCTCTTATGGTTTGCCAGTTATACAAAATTTCTTCAAAATGAAGAGGGCTTCAAGGATATTCCCAAAAATTTCAAGACAATACATTTTATTTGTCATGTAAATATCCGATGGTATTTTAATCAAAATCATTAAGAGCCATTTTTAGGAAAATAAAAATTTTTGAAAAATCTTTCATGTAAAGGGTAATTTGAGGTGGAGGGGATTTTCTGAAAACCTTTGTGTCGCATCTTTGGAAGATGCCGAATCTAAATACCAAGTTTGGTATTTATCAGACTTTTTTATTTAGAGTTATGTTGTTCACAGACACACAGACAGAGATTTTTCAAAAAATCCTTTATCTGGTTTCAGGGGGCACCTAAACATGTATTTCCAGTGAAATCTAGGTATCAAAATTTTGGGTGGAATACAATATTTCCTCTATATATTATAAGTACATAGTAGAGAAAGTATAAAACTAATCTGAGGTTGCATTGAATACTGCCGTTTTAACACATGTTAAAATCAAGTAATAAAGGGCATTGTATACACTTACAAAGAACTCCTTGCCACAATACTGACACTTATGTATATCCGATCCTACACGGAGTTGACTCTTGTCTCTATGGAGTAAATTATGTCCACACAGGCCGGAAGAGTAACTAAAACATTTTCCACATTTTGCACAACGAAATGGTTTTTCACCCACATGATCTGTCTTGTAGTGTAGACATCTGTAACACATCAACAAGCTCTTTAAATTTGGTACAGAATCACTTCTACACATTAACAATATCTGCAACAAACTAAAGACATGGTTGAGGTATGCACAAACCACATATGAGGAGCATCGGAACAAAAAGCATCAACTTCTCCTGCGGATGAACTATTTGACATGGATTCCCCCTAATTTGATAGCGCTGAATTGATTTGTGCAATCCATTTCTTTCAAATAGCACTCCTTTCTATCGTAAAATAACTTCAAAATACAGTGTTTGGTTCAGAAAGGCACTCACTTCACTGAAACGAATGGAACAAAAAGCACACTTTACAGAAGCAATGAATTACTTACACGACACTATATATATATATTTCTGTGGAACTAGAAACACATATGTTGCTGCCAAACAATATCGAATATTGCTTCCTTGAGTCTTCTTAGCAATATTACATCATGCTAAATGAACAACTAAACGAATGAAAATGAATCTCCTTCCTTGAAGGTCTGAAATAGGGAGCTGTGTCAAGCAAGCGCTAATAGCAGATTTGCTGAAGTATTACAGAATGGAAAAGGAAATAATTGTTGCATGCAACGGTAATGGTATCAGAAAGATAGCGAAAATGCCGGAAACAATGAGAAGCAAAGAAGTAAAACTGAGGTAAATAGCTTGTATTATGTCGTTAAAGCATATTTTTTGTATTACTCTCATGGAAACAAATGAAGTGGAATGCCTGTAAAGCATACTGAGATGACGTCCTGTGTTGTTTTGTCTTTCATACTAGTTTAAAAAAAAAATGATATGTATGTTCTCTTGTTTTTTTTTTGATTATCCTTCATATAAAGCGATACAATCCAAACTTAATGAACTTTTTGCCATCCTTCTAAACCATTCATATCCCCACTGAAACAGGCAGTTACATTTGAGTGTATACCAAAGGTTTTATCACTTCAAAGCAGAATCAATGCAGTAAAGAAGGATGTTGACGCATTCTTACAGAAGAGGTTTACGAGTGAAAGGAGGCATGAGGCTGAACTGCAATGTTTTGTGAAGGTTGTGAATGAACAGTCTGCATTCTGCAGCAAAAACCAGAATGAAGAAGAATCTGACTATTTGGAGGAAGAAATGGACTTTGTTTAAATGCAGAAATACAGTCGTGTCTGTTGAAAGAAACATTGACATACAAGTGTTTACAAAAAAAAGTGATAGGTATTTGAAGACTCGCTTTTTTTTCCAATAAATACACAAAGCAAAGTATAAAACTGCTTCTGTAAGTGGAATTTAAATTGTTTATTAAAATATCAACAAATATAACTTTTGCAATTTTTTCTTAACGTCCAAGATAGTATTTTCAGTATAATTGGTTCAAAGTGCACTAAGTGGAAAATATGTTTAATTTTATATGTGGTATTAAACAAAAAGTTATTTTGGTGATAACAGGCACTTCCACTACAGTCAGGTATGAAGAACTTTAAAAATCACCAGTAAGTTTAGGAGAAATCAGTTTTCCCTCGCTCCTGAAAACTTTTTGATTTAGTGCTCCTCATATATGTTGTAACAGAACTAACAAAGGTATCAAAACCTGCCATGAAATTTTGGTTACAGAAGTGAATTCCTGATAACAGTGTTTTGAAGTGGAGCAATGAATCACAATTACTAACCGAATGACAGTCTGTTTCAAGACCATGGGAGCAATGAAGTGGGATGTAACAGCTCTGCTTCAGTGTGCTTCATTTCAAGACCTTAAAAGTGAAAATTATCAGTAACTTTTTACTTTCTTTACTGCTTACCTTTAGTATGAATTGAATTGAATTTTATTTGCACATCTTATTATACACAATGTTTCCTTATTAAAACTAGCTCAACCTACGTAAAAATCTGATGTTACACTCACATGACTTTCTCTACTCTTGTACAAACTATTTTTACAAACGCTTATTCTCCATATGCTTCATGTTAATCGAGATGTTAATCTTATTGCTAATTTTCTTGTAGGTGCAAGGGGAATTGGTAGGCTTTAAGTGATAGTCAAATATTTTAAGAGCTGGTTGGTATGTGGAGCATTGCATTCTCTTTGCATTACCAGGACATAAAAAAAAATCTGACGTGTTACACTCACATGACTTTCTCTACTCTACTCTGTTTAACGTCGCTCTTTGGTGGACCTCAGCAAAAATGTCACAGACAAGAAAATGACCTCAAACACATCAGTAGAAGCCCGGGCACTGCCCTAAGGGTAGTGTCCTCTGACACAGCAACTTCTGCATTCATCGCTAAGCTGGGTTCCTGAACTCTCAGCTAACCTGTAAAATCCTTCAATTTCACCTTTTGCAGAAATTTATAAAAAGTCTACGAATGCCTATAAAAAAATCTGATGTGTTACACTCACATGACTTTCTCTACTCTTGTACAAACTATTTTTACAAATGCTTATTCTCCATATGCTTCATGTTAATCGAGATAAACATTTGCAGACTCTATCTTATTGCTAATTTTCTTGTAGATGTAAGGGGAATATATATTTACAAGGGCAATTTGGAAATACAGTAGCCTTTAAGCACATACATATCTCTTAATAGTTGGTTGCTAGGTGCAGCACCATTCCCTTTCCCACAGATTAATACCCTTTGCATATCCAAGACAAAAAAATGAATAACGAATTCCCATTTGAGAAAATAAGTATTGAAAAATTTAAGGGAATAACAAGTAATATCTCGAAAATGGTTCACTCAACTAAAAAAATGTATATGACATAAATTGTGTATTTTAATGCGATCTACATTTTTTGTGTAGTAAAATTTTGTCTATCTCTTATGGTTTACCAGTTATGCAAAAGTCGTTCACAATGAAGAATACTTTTGGAGACATTCCCAGGAAATTCAAGATATACATTTTATTTGTCATAAAAATATCTTAAACATATGATATTTTAATCAAAATCGTTAGAGTCATTTTTGAGAAAATTAAAATTTTCGAAAAATCTTCCATATAAAGGGTAATCTGGGGTAGGGAGATTTTCTTGAAAACCTTCGTGTCGCATCCTTGGAAGATACTGAACCTAAATACCAAGTTTGGTGTTTATCCGACTGTTCGTTTCTGAGTTATACTGTTCACAGACACACACACAGACACGGACATGTTCCAAAAATTATCTCATAACATATATTTCCACTGAAATCTCGGTATCGAATTTTTGGGTGGAATACAATACTTCACCTACTTACTATACGTAATAAAGTAAAAATTATCGGTCAGCCGTGCTCTGCATGTACTGCTCAGTTTCCCTGGCATCCTGGCCTTATTGAGTAGCCCTTTGTTATCTTAGGCCTTATAGTCATTCTTCCCTCCCGTACTTTTCTATTCCATTTCTCCTTTGCTTTCCTTTGTTTTTATTTTTCTTCTGTTTTTTCCTGTCAACATTTTAATCGCTGCTATTTTTCTATCCATCTTTTCCCATTTTTCTTCCCATACTTTTTCTCTCTCCATTCTGCTAGTTTCCTTATGTTCTGTCATAATGCCTAAGCTTTTGCTGCCTTCTGCTTATGTATAGTAAGTAGAGGAAATGTTGCATTCTGCCCAAAAATTTTATACCAAGATTTCAGCGGAAATATGTGTTCTCAAAACTAAAATGAAATAGCAGCACTTAACAGATCAGGAATATACAAAATTGAATGCAAGGATTGTAACAACTTTTACATAAGAAAGTAAAAAAGAAACCTACACACCAGAACAAAGGAAAATTTCAGAAATATAAGAATGAAACAGGAAGACAAATCGGTAATAGTCTGGAATTTTTGGTGGGAACACCACACACCAATAAACTACTAAACCATATCACAGAACTAGCAACATGGAAAAATATACATTTGGGAGAACATAGAACTTTGAAATCCTACGTTGTAACATTCTACTAAGACGATTCATCCATTCACAAGGGAAAAGTGTGTCCACTTTGAGCAATACAAGCAGTCGACAAAAAGCTAATGATAGAAGTGAAGGCTTTCAAAAATGTCCTAAATGAATGAAAACCCATAAAATTTTCCCCTGTCCAGCAAAGTGTAACAATTTTGCAATGACACGAAAATTAGAATGTATAAAATCTTCAGTGCAGTAAATGTAAAAAAAAATTCCTCCTAGGCTAAACATTGTGCACGGGAGAATGAAGTAGACGTAAACATATCATTAGTTTGCGTCACTCTACACCTACGTGCAATCGCAATGACAGAATGTCTACATGGACAGAACACTGAATTTTGCTACGTGACATATAACATGCGTGCATATGGCATAATTACTTGATCATATCTGTAAATAGCATGTAGCATGCAGACATGGAAATTAATTACTACTTAAGTGATCGTATTCTATTAATCTGAGCTGGACATTGGTTGAATACCCTCCAGATCATCTGTGTCGCTCGGTTCATCGTCACCCAGATTTATTATGCATCTTTCCACCGCAATATTGATAGCATGCTCAAAGTCCTGTTCTTTGCTAATCACGTGTTGAACACAAGCACTCCACTTTTTATGTGTTACAACGTGGAATGCTGTATCTGAGCACACACGTCTTGGAGTTTGAAGATTGTGTTATTCCTGAAGATGTGGCCCTTAACCTGACTCCAAACCATTCCCATTCGGTTTAAGTAGCAGTGACAAGGCAGCAGTCGCAGTACAGTGTGACCCGCAAGCTTAGCCATTTCGTCAATTACATATTTTTCATGCTCTTTAGCACGAGACTTGACCAATGCCTTCATCGGACCCTTGTCAAAGCGATTCTTTTACTCTGTAGCCACACTATGATGTCACTTTTCCTCCAAGAACTGTTTGGCACACGTCTAAACTCTCACTGTGGTAGGGGGCACTGTCCATCATGATGCTATTTGGGCATAATCTGGGGAGAATCTTTTCAAAGCAGGATTTGTCACCAAACGTCACCATTCATTTTCTTGTGAAAGTCTGAGGTTGTTTTGGAAACAAACACAAGCTTACCATCCTTGTTTTCATAAGTTTTTATTTTACGGAGAAAATCCCTAAGCCATAAAATAATATCATCTCTGTCCACATTAACACACTTTCTTTTTCCGCTCACAAACTCAAAACCAATTTCCAGCAGCAGTTTAGGGCGGAATATCATATTAAATCTGGAAGGCCAGGATCAGAGTTAACCACCAACAGCACTTTAAGGTGGGGAGTTCATTATTAGCAAAGAACTGGTGAACCTTACAGCGGATTGCTGACCTCACAAAATCGTTTTACACAACATCCAACACTTGCCTGAAGTGTGGACTCTTCTTGCTGGGGTTTGTAACCTCACCAGCAGTGGACTTCTCTTTATGCACACTGTAAATGCTTGTAGCTGACACACTGGTAAACTGAGATGTTAATATTTATAGCAACTTCTGCATGCTTTTCACAAAATTGTTAAATACATTCAGTATTTTTGTCTTTTCGCCACTTTGTAGCAGTTTTCCGAGCTTATGCTTTGTAACATTAACTTGTTCAGCCTATTAACTTTCAAACTGTTTGTTTTTGTGCCACTTCCTCTAAGCAAGCCAGTTGTGCAACTGTATGAATTAGTTTTTGTTAGAAATTCAATATAAAGTGCATGTTTTTATAATTTAACTATGGTTGGTGCTCAATATTTTATGCTTTAGCAAAAACAAGGGAGCTTTCAGAATCCAGTTGTGGTATTTTCCAAGGAAGTATTTACAGAAACGTCACAATATCATAAAGATGATATATTGCAGTCAAGAGGCATGTGGTTTTGTTTACATCTACTTCGTTCTCCTGCTGGACAGAGCTTATACACAGATTTCTAGTTCATATTTTATGCTTCTTAACAAATTATAAACAAATGGTGTCACAAAAAATGTTACACTTACCTTGCAAAGCATATAACATTAATAAGATAAACAATTTATGTGAAAGAGTTGACTTTATAATCCTCATCCATTACTGAATGTTTGTGCCTTTTACTGCTGGTTACTAGAAGTGCAATAAAATTTTAAATCTGCACGCTATGCATTTTGTAGCAGTCCACTGAAAGGAGGAGCATTACCAAGATGAAAGATAGACACACAGATAAGCTCTGGTCTATCACAGTACTGTATACTATTCAGTCTATAATCTTAAGTTACAACAGAATAAAATAATTTAATGCTTTGCCATGTCCGTGGTGAAAACCTGGAACACTTTCAATCTGCCCACAAAGCTGTAAAAATGCCTCCTTTGTTGTAAAGTCATAAGGCAACCTCTGCTCCCATACAAGTTACAGGCAAACCATAAAAATTAGCAAGTATGCAATATGAATCATCATTACACAGGAAGAGCAAATTTAAATGGAATATTGTTTCTTCTATACAATTATCAAAGTGTAAATTTTGCCACTTTTCTGAAATACACAAGCTGGACAATGGGAACACATTCAAGTACTCACCTTTCTTTCTTAGAGTCAAATTTGCGTTTACAGATTCTGCAACAAAAGCCCCTGGGCACAGTAATTTGTTTCATTGCGCGTTTACTCCAAAGTATTTTACCACATAGACTACAGATTCTCTGTCGTGACTTCAAACATACATTCTGTAATCAAAACAAAACAACAGGATTATAAATGTATTAATTTAAATTACACAGGTCCAAAATACTAGATTTTACAGAAAAGATGGAAAGTGATTTTTACATTGGAAAAATTATTGGAAATAAATGTTATCTATATTAATATTGCAAAGAGAGATATTTTTGTGTGTGTGGAGGGGGTAGGGTAATCTCAAAAATAATCACCAATTTTGATAATTCTTTCACCAATAAAAACCCCAGTCTTTCTGACAGATATGGTCTATAAAACACCTTCTAATTTCAATTAATAAATTACTAGAATTTAAAGGATTTACAAAGTTGTATACCAGAATACAAATACATTAGACTTTTAAAAGAAAATATTTGAGAAGAATTCTTTGACTTTTCATTGAGAATTACACAGAGTAAAATATAGTTGTTACTCCGCAGAAAATGCATGTAAAATAAAACAAATGCTGCTATTTATTTCATTTTAGCCAATATACAGGGTGGAAGGTGACCTATAATCATCCTTAAACAGAACCATTCTTTGGAGTGAAGAGAACAAAAAAATGTTAATGCAGTTATACTGTTTTGTGAAAATTGCTTAATATTAACTCTATTTCAAATTACAATTTTACAAAACTTAAATACTTTTTCAAAGATAAATATTTTCTATGTCTAATACATCTTCAAATAAAATAATTCACACTCTTACTATTATTATAAGCTTTCAAAATGTGTCTCAATTCAATCTACATCATTAGCCACTACATGTCATCCTCTGTGGTACCGTGTTGTAGATTTACGCCACGTAAAAGAACCTCAACCCTGATAAAGAGGCCTCTGAGCAAAATTACTGGTCTTTCACACCCAATATAGAATGGGGCGCTAAGGACCACAGCAGTTAAAAAGCGTCCATAAATAAAACTTAATTCAATTTAACTAGACTACACAACATAACAGCACTGTAAGACTGAAAGAAATGCACTTCAGCTGTTTGTTTATTACGCTTATGGCTTGTTTTCGAAACAGTGGATTACCGGTTACAAAATGGCTCACTTTACTAATGCCGAGTATCTTCAAATGCTACTCATATACGGAAAAACACATCGTAATGTGGCAGCAAGAATTTATCAAGAAAGATTTGTAAATAGACGAGCGCCACATCATAGGACATTTGTTTTCATCTGTAAGAGTTCTAATATCTCCTCATGTTGAAGGAATTGGTCAAAGAAATATTGCACAAGAAGAAGAAATCCTTCACTTAGTGGAAGAAGTAGGCCATGGCATAGCTCACACTATCAGCGTATCCCATTACACTGTTTTGAGAACATCAAAAGAAGAACTGCTGTGTCTTTATCATACTCAGCAAACCAAGTATCTCTCTGAAGCAGAATTATTTCTTCAACAAGGAGAGGAATTTCCCCCTTAAAATTCTTGCAATGGATGAAGCAATGTTTAAAAGAAATGGAGTTACTAATTACCACAATCCACACAATAAGACAAGACAGCTTTCAGCAGAAATTTTCTGTAAATGTTTTGGCAGAAATCATAGGAAACACATTAATTGGTCCATAGATTCTTTCTTGAGTTCTGACAAGACCATCTATCTCTGTTTCTTCAGTTCTGCTTGAGGATGTTCCCCGGCAGTAAGAAATAATATGTGGCTATTACATGATGGTGCACCTCCACACATGAGTAGAGCTGTGTATGGCTATCTACGCAACACCTATGTAGAATGTTGGATCGCTCAGAATGGACCAATAAGATGTCCTTTAAGATCACAAGATGTAAATCTAATCAGATTTTTTTCTTTGGGGCGATAGAAACTCATGTATACATTATACAATTGCCTGATATGGAAATGTTGCAAGAAAGAATATTTTGAGCAGCAGAAGAAATAAAAAAAACCTAGACGTACTTTGTAAAGTACGCAGAATTGGGGGAGGGGGGAGCTGTATGAAATTACAATTATCAAATGTAAAGGAGAAGTGCACATACTGAGGCTTTCACGGCTGGCGTCATAACTAATAAATGAATTACAACTATCCGGGCTTGTAGGCCGTGGTCTAGAAGGCATCGTGGATACCGACGTTTTGCCAAGTACAGCGCTTGGCATCTTCAGAGTGAAGTGATTCAGTGTCTGCGGTGTCGCAGTCTGAATGTGGAGATTCAGATTCAGATTTATTTATTAAAGAAATGTGGCCTGGTGCCGGTACAAGGGACCGGAGGATGGCGCTCTTATATAGTGGGGGTGGGCGGGGCTTGCTGTGAGGTCCTGTGCAGTGATTGGCTTGCGTCTCTGGGAGTGGGTGGGTTTGGCGAGGTATTATTATGTCTGCTATTTCTATGTATCTGTTTCTCCAAGATAGGGGTCCAGGCTTTATGCACACGGAGAGCTTCTTCTTTCCGGTTAAAATTGTTTTTGAAATATATAAACACAAAAACAATTTTGTAGATCGTACCTTTTACTCGTGTTCATGATGAAGCAGTAACAGCTCCTTACAATAGTAAAGCAATATTGCATCACTAATGAGGAACAACAAATCTGTCAGCAATATGGAACAAAAGCAGGCGTACACGGTCTGGTTCATCTGTGTGACACATAACTGCTGATCAGTCATTCTTCCAGCCAAATAGACAAATATAGAAAGTTGTCGCTGCAGTAAACAATCCGGCAAGATGTAATGTTAGATGTCCTAGTCAACTGCATAGGTGCATTCGTTTGAAAATTATAACATTTAAATAATGATAGGGATCTCTCAGGGCTCTAGCAGCCAACGGAGGTTTAAGAAAACCTGAATCATAAGGGTGATAAACATATTACACTTTCGTAATACATGCCAAGTTGTTCAGGTTTCCATAACTAAGTTTTTAAGAAGCCAGTGCCCATGTTAAGGATTATTTATAACTCAAATACCTGATAATCGGCTACTAAGGTCACTTTGCACCAATATTTTTCTTCACAAAATGTAGTATCCTGGAATAAAATCTTAATTAGGCGATTTGTGTGCATTAATCATGCGCTCAAAGCAGAAGACATTTTTTCACAATGCACAGTTAAGGCTGGTTCACAACCAACGAGAACGGTTAACCAGAACGAGAAAGTTGAAATATATGTATTCAAATGGAAGCGTTTACAATCAAGGGGAGCCTTCCCGGGCATGGCATATTACATCCATATTGTGCATATTAGACTCTTCACTCTAGAGATTATTCTAAGCGGCCGTAACATGAAACCGCTAGTGCTCTCTATAGTCGCAAGCTGGAAACATGAAACTGGAAGAAATTAGGGGTAAATGTGCTTCCTAACCTCATCCCAATCCCGCAAATCCAATGAGCGTTGGTTCCTCTGGTGAAAGGGTTGTTTGTAGTTTGTTCATATGCAGCTCAAAACTGTCTATTACCTCAAAAACAATGGCAAAAGCTACAAAGAACAGAAAAAACAGGTGGAAATTAAGGCTTTACTGCATAACTTTGGTCTTCACTGAAAACGTTAACAAAACGATTAAACGGCCCTTCTTATATAGTCGCTTTTGGTGACTTTTGGAAGAAATTGCTGCCAACGTGAATTATTCGAGTATTAGACGCGTAGATCCCTCAGCTACGCCCTGTCATCGCTTCGCATTGCGGCGGCCGCAACTGCTACACTCCTCTCCTAAAAAACATCCCTGCCTACGCTTTGAGTTTGAGGGCCTCAATCCCTCGGTACGCCTTGAGGCTGAGTGTTCTTAACCGTGTTTTCAGCTATATTGGGATTTCAAATGTTAGCTTTGAAGACCAATGTATTGCAGATTACCGTCGTTTTCAATGAAGACCAAAGTAATTCAAAATGTCTTAGAACTTTCCAACATAATATTTGGTGTGAAAGCAAACCTTGTTCTTTCCTGATACATGATAAAAATTACACAGCGTCAAAATACGTCATTCAAGAAACCGGTCATGCTAGTCGCGCTCTTCAAATGAGTATCAAATTGGTTAACCAGTTTTCGGTAATGCTGCTCCAGAACTCGACGTGTCATGGCGGACGATGTAAATGCGCAATGTCAGGTACCAACTGTTAAACGGAAAAAGCATAATTCTATACAATACCAGGAATGACTTTTATACAGCAGATAATCAACTAATACCGTATCAAGCAAGTGAATGACATCCTAACCTTTCATCACATACCCCTGGATAGATAAACGTCAGTGCAATGCGTCCCCTTCGCAAACGCCGAACGGTACACGATTCTCTCCACACAACATCCCACTTTCTTGTCAAATTTTCTGTTCCTATAAGAAAAAGGCGGTAAATCTTGGCAAGCTCTAACTCATGGCGACTGCGCGAAACGCCAGGTCACTACCAACGTAATAACTATGTATTCATTGCGTTCCAGAGATCTTACTTTTCACATTCCCTATATAAAATGTATCGTGTTTATTTTCCGCTTGCTTTGACTTTGTATTTCACCTCTATTTTTCTTTGAACAGCATTAACATACTTTACTGCGAATACACACTTGTTATAAAATTCTCTATATAAAACGTACATTATCGATTTCTGCTTTGTTTCGCTTAATTACCATTATATACCACGAATGCACATTTCACTTTTAAGTTTCCCATTATAAAACCCACATTATTTATTTTACGTGTGTACTGTGCATGTGACTTTCGTTTTGTACACATTTCTTATGTTGCTAGCCTGGGTGTTCGTGCGGTCTGTAATTATACATATACAATAGAGCTGTCGCGCAGAGTTACTGTAGTTTCTTCTAATAAACAGCTCATATTCTCTCCTTAAAAGGATGATGATTTCCACAAAATTGCATTTAAATATGAAATTCTTCTTTATTCATCATATTTTATAAACACAATTTACCACTCTGCCCTTACAAAAACAGTATGAAATTTCATATAAATGGTAACTATAACTCAATAATATACAATTACATATCCATAGTGTCCATTTTAAACATCCTCTAAATGCTAGTTTATACTGGAGCGTTTACAAATGCTGACATTCAGAATCAAAAGCTTCTTTAAAAAGGTAGCTAGTTCCTCAGTTTATCCTTCTGATAAACTCTACAAATAATGCAGAGCTTATTGAACCAGAAGTAACAATAGAACCAGCAAACTTTGGGTAAAATATAAGCACAGCATACATTAGAGACAGACATTTCTAGACAGAGATATATATACACTACGTGATCAAAATTATCCGGACACCTGGCTAAAAATGACGTACAAGTTCGTGGCGACCTTCATCGATAATACTGGAAGTCAATATGGTGTTGGCCCACCCTTAGCCTTGATTACAGCGTTCACTCTCGCAGGCATACTTTCAATCAGGTACTGAAGGTTTCTTGGGGAATGGCAGCCCATTCTTCACGAAATGCGGAACTGAGGAGAGGTATCGATGTGGGTCGGTGAGGCCTGGCACGAAGTCGGCGTTCCAAGCATCCTAGAGGTGTTCTATAGGATTCAAGTCAAGACTCTGTGCAGGCCAGTCCATTACAGGGATGTTATTGTCGTGTAACCACTCCACCATTCAGTATGAACAGGTGCTCGATCGTGTTGAAAGATGCAATCGCCAACCCCGAATTGCTCAACAGTGGGAAGCAAGAAGGTACTTAAAATACCAATGTAGGTCTGCGCTGTGATCGTGCCACGCAAAACAACAAGGGCTGCAAGCCCCCTCCAGAAAAAAACACGACCACACCATAACACCACTAGCTCCGAATTTCACTGTTGACACTACACACGCTGGCAGATTACGTTCACCGGGCATTCGCCATACACACACCCTGCCATCGGATCGCCACATTGTGTACCGTGATTGTCACTCCACACAACGTTTTGCCACTGTTCAATCGTGTAATGTTGACGCTCCTTACACCAAGCGAGGCGTCGTTTGGCACTTTCCTACGTGATGTGTGGCTTATGAGCAGCCGCTCGACCATGGAATCCAAGGTTTCTCACCTCACGCCTAACTGTCATAGTACTTGGAGTGAATCTGATGCAGTTTGGAATTCCTGTGTGATGGTCTGGATAGATGTCTGCCTATTACTCTTTACGGCCCTCTTCAAATGTCGGCGGTCTCTGTCAGTCAACAGACGAGGTCGGCATGTACGCTTTTGTGCTGTACATGTCCCTTCATGTTTCCACTTCACTATCACATCAGAAACAGTGGACCTAGGGATGTTTAGGAGTATGGAAATTTCGCGTACAGACTTCTGACACAAGTGACACACAATCATCTGACCACGTTCGAAGTCCGTGAGTTCCACGGAGCGTTCCATTCTGCTGTTTCACGATTTCTAATGAATACTGAGGTCGCGGATAATGAGTACCAGTCAGTAGGTGGCAGCACAATGCACCTAAGATGAAAAACGTATGTTTGTGGGGTGTCCGGATACCTTTGATCACATAGTGTATATACAGTAAAAGAACAAAATTATTTATGACGCTCTTTAACTGCTATGGTTCTTGGCGTCCCATTCTATATTGGACGTGAAATACCGGAAATTTTTCTTAGAGGCCTGTTTACTGAGGTTCTTTTACGTGCCGTAAATCAACCACACGGGACCACTGACTTCTGCTCGCTCCCGAAGGAAGGCATGCCCGAAAAAAAAAAAATCCATCGACCATCGACACCCGCCGCGTTTGAACCTAACAATAAGCAGTATAGAATATTATCCATTTCATGTACTACACTAAATCATTTGATTGAATGGGCTGTGTACGAACGTGGGAAATGATAAAGCTGTGACAACCGAGATGCTAAGGTCTACAAACTATTCTTACAAAAGCTCCGACTCCGACTGGCTGCTGGCAGGCTAAGTTTTAGCCCGAGTGAATTTTTGCTGCGTGCCCACCCTCATCAGAGTTTAACCGCAGGATGACTATTTTCAATGGAAATGATGGTTAAGGATGACGGTTTGTGTTTAGGTAGTAAAGATACAAATGCACATTCATAACACACACGTTTCATTGTAGCTATACAATGCAATAACTATCATATCTTTTCAAACTCGGTTACTATTTGATGGCTTTGAAATGGTTCTCTTTGCAGGAATATTGCGGCGGATTTTTTTTTTTTTTTTTTGTGTGTTGTGAATGCTGTTTGTCTTGATACCCGTATCTATATTTGCGGAGACAAATTAACTTTTATTATACACTTAGCAGAAATTCAGTTTATATGTATATTTCAATACAATGATTCACCACGTTTATTAGTGTTCTAATGTCTTAGCATTTCATTTTACGTCGCGATTTTTCCCGAAGAGTAGTAACGCGTCTTCCTTCGACGCTATCTTCGGAAGAATGGCGAAGAAAATTTTCTGCATCTATGTACAATTTGTAACGTTGCAATAGTTCCTATTATTTACCTTTGTTAAATATTGATTCTCCAGAGATATGTTTAAACAAAACATATGCCTCAACATGATAAAGAAAGAGAAAATAAGAATAGCAATTTGCAGTTGACAAAAGTATAATTCAGACCAATAACAAGAAATGTGTCGGGGAAAAAAATGTTAACCTAAATTGTGTGCTTTAAGATGTATTTTGTCTATGTCTTACACTTTACCAATTATACAAAAGTCATTCAGAATGTCTTCCCAGAATATTCAAGATATACATTTCGTTTGTCATGAAAATATCTTACACATTTGGTACTTTAATAATATTTGAGAAAATAAAATTTTCTAAAACTTTTCCATTTAAAGGATAGTGTGATGTGGGGGGAGGATTTCTTGAAAATCTTCATGTCGCGTCCTTCGAAGATACCAGTTTAGTATTTAAACTGTAAACTTGAGTTATGCCATTCACATACAAACACACATGAACCCTTTTCTAAAAATACTTCTTTGCAGATTCATGGAGTCTCCAAACATATATTTCCAGTGAAATCTGAGTATCAAATTTTCAGCAGAATACAATACTTCCTCTACTTACTACACGTAATAAAAATGGCTATGGACGAGTATTAGAGCTACTGATATTATTACTAACAAGAGCAGGGATGGATGGAAGGAAGGAAGGCATGGAAAAGTCAAGAAATTAAAGGGTGGTTTGATGAAGAATGTAGAGCAAAAGAAAGGGAGGTATTTAAAGAACTCATTAGATGGAGGAGATCAGAGAAAGAAAGGGATAGACAAAATCTGGTGAAACTTAAGGGAGAATATAAAGGTTTGCTTGAGGCTAAGAGGAAAGAATGGCAGGGAAATATAGAAAGGAAATTAAAGGCAGCAATAGATAAGGATAGTAAGAAAATATGGGAAACAGAGGATGATGACTAAGAATAGAGGAGAAAAATGAAATTATACCGAGTGAATGGCTAGGGTATTTTAGAAAGCTAATAGGAGAAGGGAAGCGAGTAAAGTTAAACACAAAAGAAGCAGGGCTAGCAGGAATATTTAATGAAAATAAAATCATGGAGAAGGAAGTTTACCAACAAATAAGGAATATAAAAAAAGGCAAGGCAGTAGGAATAGATGGAGTACCAGGGGAATTTTGGAAAATGTATGGGGAAAACCAAAACGGTTTAAAAGTGATGACAAAATTGTTAAATAAAATTAAAGAAAAGAATGATGTGCCAGAATGTTGGAAAATAAGTATGGTGGTACGAATCTACAAAGGGAGGAGCAAATAGACCAGAGAACTATAGGGGAATAAGTTTACTATAAATATTAGGGAAAATATACACAGGGATATTGGCCGACAGATTAAGAAATTGGGTAGAAGAGGAAGGAAAATGTCAGAATATCAAGCAGGATTTAGGAAAGGTAAACAAACAATAGATAATATATTTATAATAAAGACTATAATAGATAAGTATCTAGCAGGAAAAGAGGAAGAATAAACATGTTTTATGCTGATTTTGAAAAAGCATTTAATACAGTAAACAGAGAAGTACTAACTTATACCTTAAGCAAGAAAGGGATAAGCAAAACTTTTATAAAAGAAATCAAAAAAGTTTATATAAACATAAAATTTTGTTTAAGATGTAAAAATAATGGAACTACAGAAATGACTGAACAAAAAATGGGATTAAGACAAGAATGCAAATTGAGTCCTATATTATTTAATATATTTATAGATGACATATTAGAGAGACTGAAAGAAAGAAATGCACACTGTCCCATAATAGTAAATAGAGAGATACCAGGTTTACTATATGCAGATGATCTTATGGTTGGGGCTATAATGGTAATTGGGTTGCAGAAAGCAATCAACGAAATACATGAATTCTGTGAAAAATAAGGAATCGAAGTAAATATAAATAAATAAAAAGTTATGGTATTTAAAAGAGGAAATAAACTAAAAAAAAAATGAAGAAAAATGACAGATGGGAGGCTTAAAGTTATAAGTTGTCAAGGAATTTGATTATTTGGAGGTAGGATGAGCAGTAATGTTGAATGGGGAGCACATAGTAGGAAGGTTATGGCTAAAGGAAAGGCGGCAATGATAGGAGTAAGGATATGCAAATAAAAATTAGAAATGCACACTAAATGGATACATAAAATCTCTTGATAAAAGCAAGAATGCTATATGCAGTAGAAATTTGGGGGGATCTGAATTAAACAACAAAATAGATCAGAGCTATAGAATGTTTTGTAAAGAGCTATTGGGGTTACCAAGATCAGTACCAGGGGAAATAGCATTAGTGGAATTAGGAAGAACAAGAAAAAAGGGAGTGATGCTAGAAAGGATATTGGAATTTTGGTTTAGATGCCTGAGAAAAGATGAAGGGGAAATTTTAAAGATTTGAAGTATGAAAAATAAAAATAGCTGGTGGATAGGGGTAGAAAAAATTATGGAGAAGATAGGAATGGGAGATATTTGGAGAGCAGGAGAAAGAAATAGTAATGGCTTCTGCATAACAGTAAGAAATAGAGTGGAGGACATAGAAAGACAAGAGATCTGGGGAAACTTAGAGAATAACAAATCACTAGGGTTCTATAGATTAGTAAAAAGGAAATGGGGAAGAGAAGGATATGTGGATTATTGCAATAGAGAGGAAAAAGCGTTTGCATGGATGAGAACAGGATCATTGTATCTTAGAGGGCTAAGAGGTAGAAAAAACAGAATTTGTGAATTATGCGGAGGCAGTGAAAGCACAGAGCATTATATGACAGAATGCAAAGAATTGGCAGAATGGAGAAGAGAAGTATGAGAGGATAAATGGGGAAAAATGGATGGAAAAATAGTAGCAATTAAAATGTTAAAAAGAAAAATAAGAATATGGGGGAGTTAAAGAAAGTAAAAGGGAAATGGATTAGAAAAGTAAGAGAGACAAGAAAGGCAGAAGGGCAAACGGAGGAGGGAGAGGATGGGCATTAGGGATTAAGGGTAGCAAGGATGTTTAGATGAACCAGAAGGCCAGGGTGCCAGCCAAAATGAGTAGTATAGCTGGCAGGAAAATTTGTACAATAGGTTAACTTAGCTTATAAGTGAAATATTGTAAAAAAAAGATTGTGTATGAAAAAAATGTACAAATAAAGTATCTATCTACTACAGGTAAGCAAAGAAAAATAAAAAAAAGGGGGGGCTGTAACCTTACCGCGATTCTTTAGTCCTTGATCTGAACGTTTTCTGAGAGAAGTAAAAGTATGTCAAATAGAATCTGAAGTCAAAATTGGGAGCCAGAAAATTAACCATTTACAATATGCTGCTGATACATCTCTTCTTGCAGGAACCAAACTACAGGACCTTATATTTGTATCTAAACACAACAAAGCAATATACCTGCAGACTATTATTTCAACGACCAAAAGATTAGATGATACTATGGCTGTTGAGCTGGGAATTAACAATTGCATTCATCGATGGCAAACAAATGAAAACAAAGAAGGGTAAGTTTAGGCAAAGCAGCTATGACAAAACTGAAAAAAATTATAGATCCCAGATTGGAAGCAAAAACTATGATCTTCGCAGAGCAGATAAAAGAAAACAAGATGCCTTTGAGCTGTGGGTTTGGTAAAAGCCCAAGGCAGATCAGTATCCCTTTAGTGAGGGGCTAACACATGAAAGTATACCTTACCAATGAGCAAAATGTAGTCAATAACGGAGCATTTTACCTTTCTAGATTTTCAAGCATAATGTAAGTGATCCACAGATCATTCTTTGAATGCAAAATTTTAATTTATATTTTGAGAAAACTTATAAAAAGACTTTAAATAAATATGCCTTTTAAACAAAATATTTAAGCAATTTGATTACTCAGTTTTACTTTAAGTTTTTGCTGCTATTGTTTGAAAGCTTAGTTCTTATTCAGAAGCTATTTACTACTAATGTAAACAAAATTTACCTTTTCTTCCCAAGTTAGTGGAACACATTTTGCGATAGTCCCCCGCTAGAGCTTTAGTTGGGCCAGTATTCATTGATACTTACAACTGGTAGTTATAGAATTGTCCAGAGTCCTGAAACATATGCTCTTACAAGATCGTTATTTTATTTGTTTATTTAGATAAATCCTAATAATTAATTTATGAACAGAATGTAACCTCATAATAACTAATGAAGGGGAGGCGATAATATTTAAGAAAAGATTCGTTTTTCTCCCACACTATAAAAGAAGCAAAATAAGTAAGTGTTTAACATCTGTTGTTAGTGCATGTAGCACTACTGGCAGTGAAAACTGATGATACATGCCATGAAGAGAGATTTTGGTAAGGAAACATTCCAGATCTAAGTTACCCCCTCCCCAGCATTTGCCAGTAGAGGACTGACAAAAACCTGGAAATAACCTCAGTGAGGACAGTTCCTCACAGAACTACAGATCTCCCATTCACGAGTTTGTGTCTTAACAACCTCAACTACCCGTCACGGGAAAAAGTTTCAACAATGAGCTAATTTGACCTTTAAACCTCCATAGAATCAGATTACATCAGAAAAGATGCCTAGTTTATGGATGCAAAGCTTTACAATACACTGCCTCAACACATAAAAGCTTGTGTAAATTATAATAAATTTAAGAACTGTCTTAAAAACTATTTAATAAATGAAGTGTTTTATTGCGTGGATGAATATTTAAATCCTACATTCTTAAACTAACTTCCACATACCTACATGGTAACATAAAACCTTAAATATTACATTTTGTATTGTAATATCAATTTGTACATGACTTGTAATTTATTATGTATAATTTGTATATATTCATGTGTGTTTGATTCTTCTATAATGCATAATTAAAGTGGTTTACATTACATTTTAGTTTTAATATGTGACACTGTTTATCCAGTAGTTTAAGTGTATACATTGTATCTATACAATTTATTATCTGTATTTGTTGTATATTGATGTAATGAACGACATGGTACAATATATGGTACCTAAATTACCTTGTATATTAGTAATGAATAATGTATGCATGACATGGTTCAATTAGGTCACACACTGTATTGGCCAACAATAAATTCAAATTCAAAACCCACATGACATTAACAATTGTAGACTGCTTGCACCAAACCAAGTTAAAGTTATGTTGGTATAGAAGTACAATGCTGTACTGCTTAGCATTGAGATAAAACAGGATTTAATCTTTACTTTATAGTCAACTAGGCTCTTTGTATCTCAAATTAGAAAACTAACTTTACAAAACAAAATTAAACTTCTCAACATATTTCTGACTTCCACTCTGGAAAATTTTGAAGAGTTAGGCGAGTGCTGGTAGTTTTAATTTTCTAACTAAAGCTCTGTCCACTGTTAAATAAATTCACTCACTGACTTTGAACAAATAAATGCTCATCTGGTTTAAGTGAATAGAATAGAAATAAAAGTGTTGGTTTTGATTTTATCAAAGCAAAACCTTTACCATAACCTTGAATATAACAAATGCCATATTTTATATGCAAGGGGGGGGACTATAGCCCCTCTTACCGCTTCAAGGGTCTGCCATGGTAAAAATTACCTGCAATGAGAATAGAAAGAACCAATGTCTCTATGACAGACAAAATGAAACCAGTGAACTCATTGAAAGCTTCTGCTCTAGAGAACAAGCTGGATTATTTTGGGGAAAATCAGTTGTCCATGAAGAAGGAATATTGGGGTGCAGAAGAGGAAGAATCCAAATAATGGCTAGAAGCACAGTATAACATGATCGTATGTAGTGAACCTTAGGATATTTTGTTCTTTATGAGCATCTTTGTCTTCAGTCTTATTCTGGGGGGATTTACACTAAGGCATAGTAACGTACAGTGCTTCTCATTGCATTTCAATTATGGATTGATGAATGAAACACATGTAAAACAAAATTGTATATTTATATACATTCACATGACTTTCTCTACCCGCTATTTCTATATAGTCTCTGCAGACTATTCTTCCATTTTTTCTAACATTATTTGTGAGAATTGAAATAAAGCTTTGCAGAAATAGTTTCATTACGTCTTTCGTTGTAGGTACAAGGAGCATACAGGAAACTGAATCAATAGTCAAGATGTTTAAAGGCATGTCGCTATATTCTGGATTTCAAATTTCATTCTTTCCATGCCATTGCGAGAAACTGAATACCTGATACTTTAAGAAAATGACAATATGTTATTTCAAATAAATTGCGTGTTTTAAAGAGGTCTACATTTTTTGTTTTACAGTTTTACAAAATCCAAGCAGAGAGAACTTCACAGGCCACTCCCAGAAAATTCAAGATATACATTTTATTTGTCTTTAATATACTCTAAAATTGTTACAGCCATTTTTGAGGAAATAAAAACTATAAAAAAATGTCCATCTAAAAGATATTTGGAAGATTTTCAAGAAAATCTCTGTGTGGCATCTTTGGAATATATTTTACATAAACCCCTAGTTTGGTATATAACTTACTTTTTTCATGCATGCATAGAACTCTTTTTGGAAAAGAATTATCGAGACAGGTAGAGTGGTGCAAAAGCTTTGACTTCAGGTTGTATGAATGATCTTTACCTTTTCCTCCTATGACAAAAGCTTCTAGCAATTTGCTTCGTCACCATTATCAGCAACTGTGTTGAGTAAGCGAAGGCATCCAATTTCATTGTTGTTGGTCTTGATGGTTCCTATTGGTTTATTTGCTGTAAATGTGTGAACTGTCTATTAAAACTGACATTCGATCCGATGAAAGGTCAGTTTGAGCAGAAAGTACAACAGGTTTTTAGCTGTGGCTTTAGATGTGTATCCTAACATACTAGAGAAACCCAACAATTGGGAGCAAAAAAGAAGTAACTCATTCGTAGATATTTTTGAGGCTAATTTTGGCACACCAATTGAAACACAATAGATGCTAAAAAAGTTAGTAATATGAAAATCATCTAAAAAGGAAAATGGATAGGAACCAAACTGACATACACCTTGCATAGAGTTTCTCGTAGCTTGTTGTAGATCTTGTATAATTAGCAGTTTTGTAGTGTTAATTGTTTTATATTTATAAATAAAGCATTTCAAAATCTTCCATTTTGTTGTCCTTTTTCATATTCTCTCCTAAGAATTTCCCTCTCAGTTACAGGGTCCTTTTCGTTATCATCTTATTGAAATCCTGCATAGTGGCTTCAAAATCATCTTGTAGGTGTTTCGCAACATTGTGAAATAAAGCAGCTTTTTTGCAATGTCTGATAAACCAACTGTAGAAGCACATTGCAAATAGGAAACTGCTTCTTTAGTTGACCAAAACAATGCTCTATTACCACCTTCTCTTTTTTGTAAATGCTTGTTAAACGACTTTTGACTCTCCTCTGCTGCATTACAATGGAGCATAATTAGCCAGACTTCTAGGCCTTATCATTCATCAACCAAATCTACTAAGCACATCCCTAACATTGGAATTTTTGCATATCTATTGGATTATTGTGCACTGATCCAAGCCAGCTAAGCTCAATACTTGCAAACTTCCTTTGCATGTAGTTGCGGGTTAAAGCCTGTCAGAGGGCGATGGTTTTTTTTTTTTTTTTTTGTTGTAAAAATCCTTAGCATGGCTTCTTTCAGAAAGGAAGCAAAGCCAGTGCTCCTGTGTCATAGATTTATGGTGTGTAAAAGAACCTCTAGCCTGATAAAGAGGCCCCTGAGCAAAATTTCCGGTCTTTCATGCCAAATATAGAATGGGACACTAGGACCATAGCAGTTGAAGAGAGTCCATAAATAAAAATCTTTTTTTTTTTTTTTTTTTTTGTTTTGTTTTGCGTGTAGTGTGCACAGTGATAACCATTTCTATTAATATATTAGTCACCACACTGCATAGAGTTTGGGATTTGCAGATACATACAATCTGTATTTTTCTCATCACTCATTTTTTGCCACAGCCTGCCAGTTTTGATCTTTTTTATTTTTTTTCATACTTTATTTTCGAAATCCTAGGTCACCATTTTACTTACTGTAGTTGATGATGAACCCTATGACGGACTGCAATGTCCATATTGTATGTCCCTGGATCAGCCAAATGCTGAAGGAAAATTATCTTCCTTTGTTCTGATGACAGTACTCCTCTTCCTTGCTGTGTCTGGCAGAAATTGATTTGCAGTCCACTTAAAATTTTCTTAGTTGAAAGGATATAGAGCTTTGTAATGCTCTTTAGGTAAACATCGACATGGCCTATACATGATGCTAATTGAGCCATATCTGAACTCTGCAAAGGTTAGTCAACAACTGACCAGACTTAACATTTTAGAAGTAATAGCTTCCAGAATTAAGCTACAGCTTCGCTTTGTTCATGCAAGCTCTCTAACACCTATGCAAGAGCTTCTCCCTACGTTTCGTCATCACAAGTTAAATCACATTTTATTCATAAATTCTAAAGGGTAAGTTCCAATTTTGAAGGAAAAACTTTTGCTTTGCTTTATTCATATGCCCAACCCCTCTTACCAGCGATACGTCACTCCAATAGTGGTATTAATAAAACGCTGCTCAAATGCATTGTAAACTTTAAACATTTATATAAAACCAACCCAAACAGTTTCCTTCCTGAAATTTTGCATGCATGAAACTGGAAGCATTGACTCACTAATTTTGGTGGTGTAATATGATTTTTTGGGTGTAGTAGATCTCAAAACAGTTCTCCAAATGAAGGGAAACATAACACTTTTTGCGATGCCAGGCACTTTTCAATATTTACCCCTACTTTAGCACACAACACATATTTTTGTTCCATTTATTTTATTTTGTTTTCTTTCTTGTCTGTGGGTGGAATAATGATTTGAAAAGGGGTGCATGTTTCAGTTTGCAGTTCCAATGAGGTATCAAACGCTGAAGGTTGACCTGTATCATTGTACTCTGATAGTGTTACACTTTGAAGCAGCTGATGAGGGATTTTGGTTTTAAAGTCAGTATAGTTGGTCATTTTCTTAGCAGTCATCTTGTGAAGCACAATAAACAATTGAACATGCACACACACGTCTAACAGATAGAAAACTATTTTCCTGGCAACCTTTAGCTGTGCGTCACATTATAGGAAACAAACTTGATCTTACAAATGTACAACTTCCATTCCCTTCTAGTACTCAAGGGCACATTTTGGTTCTTTACCTCCTCTCTGGATGTCTGACCTTTCCTTCTTCTCAGTTTCTGGTACTCAAGGGCACACTTTGGTTCTTTACCTCCTCTCTGGATGTCAGACCTTTCCTTCTTCTCAGCTTGCTATTGCTCTATTGTCAGCAGCTTCTAGTACTCAAGGACAAACTTGGGTTTATTTACCTCCTCTCTGGGTCTCACCTTTCCTTCTTCTCAGCTCGCTATTGCTCTATTGTCAGCAGCTTCTAGTACTCAAGGACAAACTTGGGTTTATTTACCTCCTCTCTGGGTCTCACCTTTCCTTCTTCTCAGCTTGCTATTGCTCTATTGTCAGCAGCTTCTAGTACTCAAGGACAAACTTGGGTTTATTTACCTCCTCTCTGGGTCTCACCTTTCCTTCTTCTCAGCTTATCTGTTGCTGTAATGTCAGCAGCTTCTAGTACTCAAGGACAAACTTGGGTTTATTTACCTCCTTTCTGGGTCTCACCTTTCCTTCTTCTCAGCTTGCTGTTGCTGTAATGTCAGCAGCTTCTGTTACTCAAGGACACACTTTTGTTTCTTTATCACCTCTCTGGGTCTCGCCTTTCCTTCTTCTCAGCTTGCTGTTGCTGTAATGTCAGCAGCTTGTTACTCAAGGACACACTTTGGTTTGTTTATCTTCTCTCTGGGTCTCACCTTTCCTTCTTCTGAGCTTGCTGTTGCTGTAATGTCAGCAGCTTGTTACTCAAGGACACACTTTGGTTTCTTTATCTCCTCTCTGAGTCTCACCTTTCCTTGTTCTCAGCTTGCTGTTGCTGTAATGTCAGCAGCTTGTTACTCACGGACACACTTTGGTTTCTTTATCTTCTCTCTAGGGTCTGATCTTTCCTTCCTCTCAGCTTGCTGTTGCTGTAATGTCAGCAGCTTCTGTTACTCAAGGACACACTTTGGTTTCTTTATCACCTCTCTGGGTCTCACCTTTCCTTGTTCTCAGCTTGCTGTTGCTGTAATGTCAGCAGCTTTGGTTTCTTTATCTCCTCTCTAGGGTCTCACCTTTCCTTGTTCTCAGCTTGCTGTTGCTGTAATGTCAGCAGCTTCTGTTACTCACGGACACACTTTGATTTCTTTATCTTCTCTCTACGGTGTGATCTTTCCTTCCTCTCAGCTTGCTGTTGTCAGCCGCTTCTGGTACTCAAGCACACTTTGGTTTATTTACCTCTTCTCTGGATGTCTAACCTTTCCTCCTCCTCAGCTTGTTGTTGCTGTAATGTCAGCAGCTTCGTGTTTCATCAATAGGAAATAAAATGGTTATCCCTCCATTTTACACACAGTGCATTCATTGCAGACCATGATTAATTCCCACCACATTTAACTTTATTATGAGATATATGAGGTGACATCTTTACTTGTTCTCACGGTACCAATGCTGTTAAATTCATTAGTCTTCCATAGAGATCCTTTGAATGTCACATGTTAGTTAAAAATGCAAATATGTGTAGTTTTGTTGGCCAACACACAAATGTGCTCGTCATGTCATTTAAAGCTATTACTAATTTCTGGGATTACAGCTCGTCATGAATCTGACATGAATGGGTTAAGTAATCTAGGCAGGTGTTTCAAGCCAGCTCAGCTACAAAAGAACACAAACAACTTATCATACTGATAGTTTCAATAAAATAAATTGTGCTAAATCTCAAATTCACTTTCATTTGTTGTTATTCTTACCTGTTAATGAAATTACAGAAGGATTTGATACCCCTGAATAAGTTCCGAAAGCTTCTTTCCCAGTCCTTCAAGATTTGTTGCCTGTCCTCTGCAAATTCTCTTCACTATCACACAGTTTTTAATGTTTGATATATTTTTCAAGATCTACTCTTCTGTTAGCAGAAGATCAAAATCATCTTTTGGCATCTGCTGTGCCTCTACATTGCTGAAGCCTCTCTCTTCAAGCAGGTGAGATTATGGACGGTCTAAATAGTTAGACTCTAATTGAGCTCTTTCTTTGGACATTGTTATAATTGTAATTAATTACTCACTCGCTCATATGCACACAGTCAATAATGTTGTCTTATAAATGTTAACAATGCAGGAAGTGAGGAAACTTGAGTCAATGACCCAGAGACGTGGCTTTGCACTGAGGGGAATTTGTATTAATACCAAAATGCCGACTCACATCTCAGCACTACCGCTGTCTCATGTTTATTGCGACCCTTGAGAACAAGACAAGGGGATAACTAGCTAGCTTTTATTAATACCATCCCATGATACAGAAGATGGACTTATTTTGAAACTCGCTGGAATTGCTCAGACTCAAAACTAACTTCAGATAAATGTAATAAACATACAATGAGGCATGTATGACCCAAACAGCAGGAAGACACTACCAACCTAATATTAAGTCCATTGGGTTGAAACATATTTATTTTTCCCTGATGATTACACTTAAATTTGCAATATCAAATATCAATGGTCATATTTGAAAAACACATTATAAAAATGTTTCTTTAAAACAAAAAAAATTTAATTCATAAAAAGATTACAACAAAGATGAAGTTTTTACATTGCTTGTATTCGTACTGGCACTTTACTTCATCTCAATGATCTTTTTGTTACCATTATACCAAACAATTATTGAAGAGAAGGTATGAACAGAGGCATTAACAAAAAAAGATTTTTTTTTATTTTTTACTCAATTTTATGTTTTAATTCGTAATATATTGTGTTCGTATCATTGATACCAAAACATACAAAATTGCTCTAAGACATCTAAAAGTTCTGTTCAATTCAATCACACTTGCCCATATTCAATGTTCTCTTCTGTACCATAGACATGGTTTTGAAAAGTAACAAATATATAATTTTTATACATAAAATTACAGGAGCACATTACAAAATCCAGCAGGTTATTTATGATTGTTTTCAAAACAGGGAGAGCAGGAAAGAGGAAGAGTGTGAAAAGAAAAAGATTCTTTTATCAAGCGGTTTATTTTTTATTTTGCTACTTACTTGCACAACTCTGATTCTTGTGCTTGCATACTGAAAATAAATTCACATGCATTACTCGAACACCAGAGATTTGGCTCTTAAGCCAGCAATTACACAATAACATTTAATAATTTAAAACAATGATATTTATAAACTATTGGTATGTTTGTAATGAGGTAGACCCAGTGAAATTGCTATATTGGTTTACAACTGTCATCGAAAACATTGCATATCCTGCACCAGAGTTTAGCAAGTCTTGTTTCTGTGTCTCTTATTGTGTACTTCACTAATTTTAAACATCTGATGTGAAATATTCAAATGACTTTCTCTAACCTCTACCATTTTGGGTATACAAATAAACCGTTGCAGAAATACACATTTCATTATAGATACAAAGAGAACAGCGATAGTCAAACTGGGTGCAATATGCTGGCCTTAAAATTCCATAGTGTTTTCATACAATTATGAGAAACAAGTGAATCCTGAAAGGACTTTAAGGAAATGAACAATTCAAACCTTTAATAACGAATATCTCAAAAACGGCTTATACCACAAAAAACTTGTTTTAAATAGTGTGTTTTAAAGAGAGAGATCTAATTTTCTTTTTTTTTTTTGGTAGTATGTTTCTATCTGTCGCTTAACATTTATCAGTTTCACAAGATTATATAAAATGACTTCACATGAAGTGGACTTTACAGACTATTACCAGAAAATTCAAGATATACATTTTAATTTGTCATGTAAATTATCTAATATAACTGTACTTTAATGAAAATCGTTAGAGCCATTTTTTAGAAAATCAAAATTTTCGAAAAATCTTCCATGTAAAGGGCAGTGTTGAGTGGGGGTGGGATTTTCTTGAAAATCTTTGTCACATCTTTGGGGGAGAAAAGAAATTAAAAAAAAAAAAACATGCGCACGCACACACACCAAGTTTTTTTGGATTCAGGGGCATCAAAACATGTATTTCCTGTGAAATGTTGATATCAAATTTTTGGGTGGATTACAATACTTCCGCTACTTACTATTCATAGTAGAAAAAGTAAAAATGGGTATCATTTCTTCACCTAGCCCCCAGAAATAGAAAATATATGATTCTCTGAACATTATCACACAATTAGTAATTATTGAGTTGATTATAACACTACATCACTTACTTGTTTTTATAACGACTACATGTTTCAGGAGCTAATTGCACCCATCCTCAGTTCCCTGTCGACTGCCTGCATCCTTTGTCTTGGTTGTAAGCTTGATCTCTGGTGGCGGTTGGAAGAACTTCTTCAAAAGTAAGTCTCCTGCTGGGGTTTCAAAATTATAAGTGCGGTTTCTGTTTTTCCAAATATAAATGTTTTCCCAAGTTGTAAGTTCTGCTTTTCCTGAGATGGTTTTTAGTATTTTTGGGTTTCTGTCTATGGTGTGTTTGTCTCTCCAAAAGTGCCAAGCTACTGCTCATTTATCTTCCTGTTTTTGCTTTATGTAATTGAAGTGTTCTTTTGTTCTTGTTTTTATATTTCTCTTGGTTTGGCCAATGTATATTCGACTCAATAATTACTAATTATAGACACATCACTGTCACAAAGTCCACCATAGCAATTTTATTGTGAATTAAATTATCATACAAATTCACAAAATGATCTCACACATTTCCCTTATTGAAACAAAGCTAGTTGAAATAGTTGAAAAAGTTACAGTAAAAATTAAATTATTGCATATCGACAACGGGGATTCTAGCAGTGTTTTTATTATCACACATTTCCGGCAACCTCTCAGATATCATTGGACTTCAATAATGCAACCTTATCGACATTTGCGTTCACTTCTGCTCTCTAACTGATACCTTTTCAGTGCTTGAACCATAAATCACACTGCTGACTAGACTGCAAGTTTTTATGTTCCTGTGGTACCAGTTACCACAGAATCTTTATTAATCTGTCTCTTTGAGCACCTATTTTGATTAATAACAAATAACTGATAATTAAAATTATGTCTTTATGGTCAACGAAGTGACATTACTTTATATGATTATTATTCTGCTGGCATTTAAGTGTGCTTATCTGCAGTCCACGTCTTGAACTGCAAAAATAATACTGGAATCCCTACAGTCTTCTGGGTCCAATCACATATTGTCTTACATTCAACGACAGAATTAAAAACAGTAACAAGTATTTCATGAAAATGCATTTATATATAAAATAAGACCAACTTAAATTTCCACAAATGTTTTTCAGCTGCTGCCCCTTATATTATAATACAGATAATTCATCTCAGGCAAGAATAAAAAGCATTTGATAAAATTTTACGTAAAGTCGTAAAAGCTTCAGGACTTGCTAAACCTGGAGTGTTTTGTGTTCATATTAGAATCCTGTAAGCATATGGTAACAAAGTGTATCTATGTACATACTGTTGTTATAAAATATACCCGGTTATACATATTTTATTTTTAAAAAACATCAGTCAAGTGATTTTGCTCTGTAAAAAAAAACTATGGTTATTAGTTTAAAATAGGCTATTACCAAACTTAACAATGCGATCTGTATTGGCCTGTGAATGATGCTTGGAAAACTGATGTGGTGTTGCAGTGGTGCAAATGCGCCAGTGGAACCATATACAGTAAACCCTCGCCAATTCGAAATCAGATAAACCAAAAACTCAGTTAACCCATAGTAGCTGTTAGGTCCCTGCTGAATTACATGGAAAAATCTGACCGCTTCAATCGAATTTTGGATAATTCATACTACGAACTAAAATTTGGTCCCCTAATTACATATTCCATATGTTATTCTGCGTTAAAATTGAATATGTATGTTGTGCTGTGTACTACGGTATTTTCCATTATGAATTTCACATAGCTTTTATCAATACTGTACTGTAATTTCTCAACAATGGTCCGATTGCTTACTTGCTGCTTGGTATCACTTCCACAACATATGATGCATGGTCAGGGAAAGAGGGGGGTTGGTCAGCAGACCGCACATGGCACGCAACAATCCAGAGAGCTGTTTGTCTCTGCTTGTGAGCAGTAAATGTTTCTTTTTTCTTTCTTCCCTTTTGCTCCATCACTATGCCGCTGAAAGAGAAACGTGCTCATAATGCTTTCACAATGAAACAAAAACAGCAAAGTTTACATATGGTCGATGGTGGAGAGAAGACCAAAACACAGGTTGCAGAACACTTTCGGATTCCGTCTCTCATCAATTATAAGTTCAAAACAGAAAATAGAGGCAAGTCTGACAAGCTATTCATTTAGTGGCAATAGCAAGTGCATGAGACCAGTGAAACATGAAGAGTTGGAGGATTCACTGTTAGAATGGTTCCAACACATGCGTTCACAGCAAATTCCACTGTCCGGCCCCATGCTTAAAATATTCCCAAATAAAGAAGGAATTTCTGGGTTTGTGTTCTTCTGAGAGATGGCTATGCATTTTCAGAAGAGGTATAAAATCAGTGCTGTCAGTGTCTGTGGAGTACCACATAAAAGTAAACGAGGAAGATGCCAATGAGTGGGCGCTGGAGTTTCAATCTAAGCTCTCTCATCATCCCCCAAGAAATGCGTTTAATATGGGTGAAGCACACGTTTTCTGTAACTTGATGCCTGAAAATCACTATGTGCCAAGAGCGGAAAACGGCATTGAGAAAAACTCAGCAAGGAGAGACTGATGGTAGTCTTGTGTTGTAATTCAGATGCTTCTGAGAAGCTCAAGCCATTAGTGATTGAAAATACAAAAATCCACGTTGTTTTAAAAATGAACCTATTCAATCTGCCAAGTAAGTACGACAATAACCATAAAGCTTAAATGAGCAAATCTCTTGAAGATTGAACAACAAATGGCTGCGAGAAAGAGGAACATTTTGCTAACTTTGGACCACTACTCGGCACATCAGTTTGATGATCTGGAACTTCCGAACATAGAAGTTGTCTTCTTACTAGCTAACACTACGAGCAATCTGCAAACACTGGATCAAGGAATAATCGCCTCAATGAAGCGTAATTACAGACGCCGACTGGTTAAGGCTGCCATCAGTGGAATAGAACCACAAGAAACAGTTCCACATTGGAATGAACTGCAAGCTATCCGCAACATATCTGTTGCTTGGGATGAAGTTACAACAGACACCTTAACTGTTTTAAGAAGGCCTGGGCAGCAACTGATAATGCCACTGAAACTCAACAGGAAACCGAAAATTCACATCTGAACTTATAATATGGATACAAATGGGATTCTGATAATGCTCTTCTACATGCTTACACAGAGTTGGTACCCTCTTGTACCGCCATTATGGAAGAATGGATATAGGCAGACAACATCTGTGCTGCTGAAGAACCAGTCATCTGCTGATGATTCAGAAGAGAATGATAACTCTTTACTGTCATCTTCTGAGATGGAACATGAAGATATGACACCGCGACCCCGTGCTGAAGTTGCCGTTGCAATTTCTGCTCTCGAGAGATTTGCTGCCACTGCTGATGTCTCCATTGGCACTTCAGGCTGCGCTGGATGTGGTATCTTCAGAGAGTGCCATAATATTACGACCAACGGTCCGCTAAACAAAAATGACTGATTTTTTTCAAATTATAGAACAAAAATGTGTAATGGATAAGAGTTATAACTAAAACATTTGTTCCAATTAAAACTTAATGTTAAAAGAACAGTATATTTAAAGTGTTTCTTAAGGTTATTGTCTGTTGTATTATACGACTCACTAATTCAATGAGTACAATATTGTTCCAAATAGTACTGTTTTAAAAAAAATTACGACAAGCACTTGACAGTATACTTTCTCAAATAAACAAATGCCAGATATACCGTATACAGCAGTTATTTTTACTTTATCTTAGAGATCATGAAAGTGGAACACCCTCATTCGTTGGCATGCATAACAAGAGAGAAAGTGAACTCAACAGTCGTATTTTACCATTTCAGATAATATGGGACTAGTTTTACAAAACCTTGTTAGTTCAAACTTCGTTACACTGAATTGTTTAATTTTCGGTCCCTTGGGATTTGGTTAAACGAGCATCTACTGTACTGTTACTTGTACATTTGTGAATTTTCACTACATATCGATATACTAAGCAAAAGATTCATTTCATGTACACAAAACCCACGGCAATTACAACACTGGACACAAACATATCTTCCCTGTACCAGCGAGTCTCCCAAGAGAATGCAGCGGATTAAGAATGATGACTATGGGTGAGTGATACAGTCATCTCCATGTGCAATGCTTCAACAATCGCTACATCTTTAATATAGAAAGTGCTTAAAAAATTGCACTTGTCTAGTGCTCGGGACGATTTCAAATCTACAGTTTTAATGTATTACCCAACGCTTCATGGGATGACTGCTTATATATTATTATTATTATTATTATTATTATTATTATTATTATTATTATTATTATTATTATTATTATTATTATTATTATTATTAGCTATGACTTAAATGAAAAATAACAAAGTAAGAACACAAATATGAATTGTCTAACTAATTAAATTATGTTGTACTTTTTATCCTATTTGATTCTAAGATGATCAGAAGACATCCATGCAACAACTGAAAATTACTATTACATAGAATACGTACAAGACAAGATGCAACACAGAAACTTTGTGGCTAGAGTTGTATAAAAAAAAAACACATTTACAACAAATTTCTTGGTTTTCTTTCTCAATTTTAAGTTCATAAACAGGAAAATTTAAATATAGTTTAAATTTTAAACATCTTGAATACTGCATGAATAATTTATGATAATTTTTACATTATGAGAAATATATATGCTCAAATGGTGTAAAAAATTAGTTATGTTTGTATCTTGTTCCAAAGATTATATTACCAAAATATGGGGAGAAAGAAAAAAAAACATTTTCACTAAAGCGTCAGGTGACTTAACGAGACAAAACATTAATGACAACCACAGATTCACTTACTATTTTAACAAATGTAGCAATTTAAAAAAATAAAAAGTAAATTAAGTATTAAATAAAGGCTCATTTCAAATAATTGAGAATAGAAACCAGAATAAGAGCAACAAGCTAAAATACATATATTATAATGTGAAAGATCAAACAATTAACAGGATTGACTAATTTTGAAGATTTAAAAGCTAGTAACAGTGATGAGTCATAATTTAAAATAGAGAGAGTTGAAGGTTGTTACACTACATCACTAAAATGTTCTTACTTGAACGAGTTTCAGGAGACGGTTTGCTCCCATTGTCAGCATGTCCTCGACTCTCTTTATTTTAAATTAACAGGATGCTTTCCCATTTACCGGGAGTGGCAAAGAAGACTGGATCATATTTCAACTTTCTCGTTCTCATTTCCAGGGATGGCATATTAATATCATTTTCACATTTTAGACTCCTCAAGGCGACTGTGATATTAAACTGCTGCTAGAGCTCCCTCTAGTTGCAAGCTGGGAAAATGAGACCAGAAGAAGTTCCAGCAAATGTGCATCCTGACTCCCTCTGTTCCACTGAGTGTTAGTTCTTCTAGCAAGAGCATCATCTAAGTTTGTTTATATGCAATTCAAAATTGGCTATTGCCTCAAGAAACAACAATAACAAAAGTTGGTACAGATTAACAAAGAACATAAATAACTTTAATATATGCAATTAATAAAGGAATGACGCTTGGTACGACTAGATAAATTGGAAATAATAATGGATCTGCATTTACAAAATGTTTACTCAATCAAATTTTGACGGCTGAACTGCAAGGTGATAAAATATCATTGGTAACTTACAACAAATGACAACACATTGCGCAAAATGGATTTTCCACTTTGTTATCAATTGATGTGCATTCTTATTCTCGTTCCTGGGGTAATGTAAACCAAAATGTTATATGCTGATTTGCTTCCTGTTCCCGGGTTATTGTGAACCAGCCTTAAGACTTTGAGGAATATAATAGTTCAAGGAAATAAAGCTACTACTATAACAGCATTCTGGAATAAAGCGGTGAGACACTGCTTATGTTTACTATTGCAAGTGACATTCAGTCAGTCAGCAAAGTAGTCAGTTACTATTTGACATTGGCAACAGCAGGGCAGTAACTGTTCATACGAGGTGTGATAAGAAAATAACAGAAATTGTTTTAATTTTGTGAGCTTTATACATCTGGCATTAACACTGTTTGTTTTATTTTGTTGGTACACATGTTCCTAATGCATGCTTGCATTTTCAGCTGTTTTGAATATTTAGTTCATTGTTGACAATCGAAAAAGTTATACGTGTTTTCAAGTGCTCGGCAAATTTTTACTTTCGAAAAAGATGGATCAAAGAATTTGCATTAAATTTTACTTGAAAAACAGAATAACGTGCAGCACTGCTTTCGAAATGTTGTCTGTGGCTTTTGGCGAATCTACTATGAGTAAGAGAAGAGTTTATGATTAGTATAAACATTTCAAGGAGGGTTGAGGAGATGAAAATGACAACCACCCTGGACGCCCTAGCACGTCAATTACTGACGACAATGTGGAAGAAGTAAAGAAAATGGTTCTGGAAAATCACTGAATCACCATCAGAGAGCTAGCTGATGATGTCAACATATCCTTTGGCTTATGCCAAGCAATTTTTACAGATGTTTTGGGCATGAAGCGTGTAGCAGCAAAGTTTGTTCCAAAATTGTTGAATTTCCACCAAAATGACATCATGTAGGCAACGCTCAGAAATTGCTGAATGAAGTTGAAAACTATCTAGAACGTCTAAAGAAGGTTGTAACAGATGATGAAACATGGGTATAACATTGAAACTAAGGTCAATCATCCCAATGGAAACTACCTGAAGAGCCAAGACCGAAAAAATTCGACAAGTTCAATCACGTGTGAAGGCTCTTCTCACTCTTTTCCTCGATTACAATGGGATAGTGCATCAGAAGTTCCTGTCTTATGGTTGTACAGTCAATAAGGAATACTACCTGGAAGTTATGTGCCATAGTGTGAAGCAATTTGAACAGAACGACCAGAATCGTGGCAAAACCACTCGTGGAAATTGCATCATGATAATGCACCCACTCACACCTCAATGCTTGTTCATGACTTTTTGACAAAAAACAAAACTGTTATGCTGCCTCAGCCACCGTATTTGCTGGACATGGCCCCTTGCGGCTGCTTTCTATTCATGAAGTTTAAGAGAACCATGAAAGGACGACGTATTGCCACCATTGATGAAATAAAATTAGAATCGCAGAAAGTGATGAACACCATAATGAAAAGTGAGTTCCAGAAGTGGAAAAAGTGCTGGCTCAAGTGTATTATATCTGAGGGGGATTACTTCGAATCTCTCTTAAGATTAAATATTTTCATTAATCTAAAAAAATTAAAGAAATCTGTGCATGAACACAGCATCATTTAGAATACAAAAAATATTATTAAACTGATGCTCTATGAAATATGGTGCACGACCAAAACTGGGAGTGAGGGAACCGACATCCTGAGTGCATGAGAAATCCATCTGATACTGTTCCAATACAAGGGTTGCCAGCTATTGACTGCTTTCTCACACACAATTCCAAGGAGAAAATGGTTTCAAACACCTAGCTGTGTGTGTTTGCAGATTTACTTGATAACTGCTAGTTAGCTGAAGGATATGTTTTCTCACATAACATCTCAAAATCATTAGTGAACTGCAAAAGTCATTTCAATTGTACCTAGCTATTCATTTTACATAGGCAAACATTTTATCACACTATTCAAGCATTTGCAAACGTTGATGTCTTTGTAAGTAAACATGATAAAACACTTTTTATCACAATGAAGCACTCAGAATTAAAACTAATAAAACTGAGTAGTAAATACTCTTAAAGTCCATAAAACAAGTTGTTACCTTGAAATATGTTTTACACAGCCATCGCATGCATCGTCATTTTTTCTGACTCATACTTTTAAACAGTAAAAACAGAAAATAAGGTTGAAGAGACGACAAATCAAGATGTTAGGAAAGTGAACAGGACTCCACGTGGCAACGAGGAAGAGAGTGTGATGTTACAGAAGAGGAGAAATCTCCGAACAAAAGAGAATTGGGCTTGGCTGCCCAGGCTGGCAGTAGATCAAATGCCAGGGTGTGAGGGAAAACATTACCAGCTGATTCAAGGTCAACGCTTATCGATGCCGAGAGGGAGCATAATATAACTTGAAGGAGAGATTGGGCATCACAGCGAATATGATGATGCTGGTGGGGAGGAACGTCGGGTGGTACTGCAGGTCGATACACATCCAAATAGTGGGAGATTGCTGAGGAGCAAGTTAAATGCTTTTAGATTTCGCTGGCTCACAATAAGATGAAGATGAAAGGGGGAAGGTTGTGAAGCTTGGCTTTTGGAATTGGGAAGGCTTGCTTAGATGTTTGAATAATAGAGGCCTTTTAAAGCATGTTTTGAATAAGCTCCATTTGTTAGCATTAGTTGAAACGTGGCTAGAAAGCAATGAGTGTATCAACTTGCAGGGGTAAAATTTTATTGGGAAACAAGGATCAAGGAAGAACATTAAAGGTCGAGTTCCTGGAGGTATAGGTTTTCTCATAAGGAATAACATGGCTCATAAAGTGAAGGAGAGGAAGTCAGAAATTAACAAGGTCATGTGGGTGTTGATACTTGAATGGAATGTACGTTTTGGTGTATTGTTAGGGACCCCGACTTTTCGCGAGTAGTTCATTCGTGAAATTGGCCGAAAATTAACAATAAGGAAAACCTTTAATCAATTATTTTTAAATTCCACATATATATCCATTCTGAGTCGCGAAATAATGCGACATTAGTTCTATATCGCGAAAACGCGAAATAACACCGTTATGAAAAAAAATGTGCAAAATAACCCGAAATTTTTCTCTCTCTCCCCTTTTACTTTTTGGCGTTTGTCTCTCCTTTTCACATAAACAATCAGATATTTGGCTTATCAATCATTTACGGATATGTGTATTGTCATTCGCTACGCCCATGCTGCACGGCACAGAACACCAAACTGCACTGTGATTTAACCAGAGCTTCGGCAAACATCGGTACTGCTTCGACTACCCCGTCCCCTTCACTCTTCACATATCGCATGCACAACAAAAGGAATGCCATGTTTATCGGAACTCGGCAACACCACATCAGTGACGGATTTCTCATTTCACTCAAATTATTCTTTGGATTTAAATGACAATACTACCTGCAATTCTTCTCTAAAGCCGTATTTTAACGATTCGTGCTTGCATCGCCCCATTTCATGCCGGATGGAAAAGACTGTCACAAAAGTATCGTTAAATAATGCATGAATTTCTAAGTCTGGTTCAAGTCAATTCTGACAGTAGACAGCCTCTTCTACCAATCACTGTCTCCATTTCCTGTACCCCTCGCACGAAAATTGTTGCTGTCTCGCGACGTTGCCATAATGTGAACGCATGTCCAGGTATATTTTGTGTCTGCTATACTGAAAGATTCGTTTGGAGCCAAGTTATATTCTTTAAATTACGTTACAATTTAGCGCAAGGAGTCTGTTTACCTTCTGCTCTGAAAAAGAAAAGGAATTATGCCGATGGAGCCACGTTTCAAATTAAGCTAACACATGCACAATTCAGCTGACGGTGGAGTTGGCAACGTGCCGTTCAGACAGCATGTGCAAGACGTTGCCAGGTCAGTTTAGTTTTGCTGCACGTGGGAATTCAAACCGATTCCACAGTAGTATTTCAATGCGTTCTCAAAATATAATAAACTGCCAGGCATCTTTCCTTCTTGAACACTGCAAAGACACCATTTGCCTTATTGAAGTGCTTGAGGGATCTAAATATCCATTTGTTCATAAACTATATAGCAAACTTAAAGATATATCAAATGGCTTCACAATAGTAGCTGAGGGCTCGTTTGGAGAGAAAACTTCAAGTCTTCTTCAGAGACTGCCAACCCTCAAGAAGTCTTATTTATCAGTCAGTTCAAGCAATTGGGCATAAAGTCAGTTACCAAGCTGAATTCCTTAATGTCAGCTGATCCAGCTGATGATATTCATTCTGCAGGTAAATTGTTTGATGTATGAAAAATAGTATCAAATGAGGCATCTACTGATATAACTATAGAAAAAGCAAGAAGAATGTTACCTTTTCTGCGAGACTTGCCAGAGAAGACATTCGAGGAGGGATATGCTGCTCTGAAGAACATAGTGTGTGAGAAATTAGATGATGCTGCTGAAGTGAACATACTGGATTTACTTTCTGGACTTCAATGTGATCACTTGTGTTTCAGTGAGAAGTGTATGAAACTATTGTGGGTACCCATGTCCAATGTGGACAGTGAAAGACTTTTCTCTGCATATGGGAACATCATGACAAACTTAAGAACAAATCTTAAGGCAGAGAACACCGAACTTATGGTGGCTTTGTCTCCAACAAAGTAAATCAGTCGAAATTTATACTATATAAATATTTTCATGCTCCTCTTTTTTAAGTTACATGTAAGGTGCCCTTTGTTCCACAGTAAAATAGTTTAAACTGTGTTTTTGCTTTTTCCCTTTTTTTTTGCACGAGATAACACCGTTAAGCAGTTTTATTTACCGCCCAAAACACCGCTCACTATAATATTTTTACACCGATATTACATTATTTTATTTACCGACAATCTGGGGTCCCTATGTATTGTATAACCTGCCAGTGAATTCCAAGTTCTACAATCCAGATCTCTTTCGTCAGTTAGAGAAGGAAATATTAAATACAAAAGCAGAATTTCTCTTTATATGATTTCTACTAATGGAGGATTTAAATGGGAGAGTAGGAGAATTGGAGATTAAGGTATTTAAGCTATTAATCACAAACATTTGAAGGTATTAAATGTTTGGGAAGACATGGAGAGGGAGGAATTTAGCAAAACATGGGCTAGGCATAGCAAAGCAAGGTTGTAAACAAGAAGGATTAAAATTAATTCAGTTCTGTGAGAATAATGGGTTGCTGGAGGGAAGATGAAATTGGTAAATTTGCGTTTATAAGTGCGTGGGGTCACAGTGTTGTAGATTATGCTACGTAGCAATAGCATTTTATGCAGCATTTGTGAATTTAAGGTAATGAACATTTTCCACTTATAGGTTCATGGTACAATGAAGAGAACTCTGAAGGTGAAAGAGATGTAATATGGAACTCTGGTGCTAAGATAAATTAGTTATAAGTGGGTCCCAGAAAGGGCCGATGGATTTTGGATTCATCTATGGCTAAGACATGTCTATATGGGATTAACTTAATGATTTCTTTAGGTGAAAGTGACGCAGCAGCAAAGCTATGTGAGTTTATAGTTAAATGGGCTGGAAGTGACATGATTGTAAGGAATAATCAGAAGAAGAATATTTATGACAACTGGATTGATGAGGAATGCAGAGAAATGAGGTCTATGGTAAGGGAAGCTGTGGTAAGATGGAGGGAGAGAAATGATGAAATAGATAGGACATGATAGATATAAGTGGCTACTTGATTACAAGAAACAAGAATGGGGGAGAGCTACAGCCTTAGAAATCAAGCAAAAGTTGGACTCAGAGGAGGGGCAGCAAGCTTGGCAGATTATTAATCAGTGTGTGAAGGGGGAGGGGGAGGAGAAGAAACGTTAACATAAGTCCTAATGAATAGTTAAATGCTTTCAGAATTTGTTTATTATGGAAACCAGGAGCAGAAGTAATATGAACCTGGAAGTATAATAATTATGTGGAAGAGTTGGACAGACCATTCTCAAAGGAAGAAGTTATCAACCAAGTTTTTATTTTAAGAAAAACAAAATAGCAGGAATTGATGGTCTACCTGTTGAGTTTTTTTAAGCATAGTGCAAAGATCTGAAAGTCTATCATGCTTGACAAGGCTTATGAACCTAATGAATTAAAAGGAAGAAGGTGTCGGAAAGTTAGCATATAGCAATCATACACCCAATATATAAAGGGGAAGGGAGCAAAACAAATCCCAATAACTATAGAGGAATTCCATTGTTATCTAATTTTGAAAACTTTTCACAGGAATTATAGCAGAGAATACAAAATTCTGAAAGAATAAAAGGATATCTCCATACCAAGCAAGGTTGAGGAAATGTAAAAGAACAGTGAATAATGTATTCATAACTAAACTGATAGATAAATATCTAGTAAAGAAAAGGGGCAGATTGTGTGTCACAAAAAGCTTATGATAGGTGAAATTAAATAAGAAAGGTTTATGTGAACAGTATACTACAAGAGTTATATTATCAAAATAGATTTTGTGTTAAGTGTGGTGATGGGGAAGTAACTAGAGCGTTGGTCAGGAGAGAGGGTTCAGACAAGGATGTAAATTAAGTCCCATTTTGTTTAATTTGTTTATTGATATTTTGGATTGTTTGATGAATTCCTGCTATTACAAATGTGGATATCCACAGTTACTTTATGCGGATGATCTGGTGGTATGTTCATTATCAGGAATAGGCTTAAAGATAGCTATAGGGGAGATTGACAGATGCTGCGAAGAATGGGGGTTGAAGGAAAGTCAGGATAAATTTAAAATCTTGATCTTAAAGAAGGGAAATTAACTGTGTAAAGATGAAAAATGGTTCATGGCATCACGAACAACATTCAAGTTGTTCGTGATTTCTCATACCTGGGTAGTAATGGAGGCTGGGAGAGACAAAAAAAGAACTGCAACAGTAAAAGGAAGAATGGCTTTGGCAGCAATAAAACATTTTTTACTTTCTCTACTACGTATAGTAAGTAGGGGAAGTATGTATTGTATTCCACCCAAAAATTCGATACCGAGATTTCACCGGAAATACATGTTTTGAGACTCCCTGAATCCAAAAAAAAACATTTTTGGAAACATGTCCGTGTGTGTGTGTCTGTGTGTGTGTGTCTGTGAACAGCATAACTCAGAAACGAACAGTCGGATAAACACCAAACTTGGTATTTAGGTTCAGTATCTTCCAGAGATGCAACATGAAGGTTTTCAAGTAAATCCCCTCACCCCACACTACCCTTTACATGGAACATTTTTCGAAAATTTTAATTTTCTCAAAAATGGCTCTAACGATTTTGATTAAAATATCACATGTTTAAGGTATTTTCATGACAAATGAAATGTATATCTCGAATTTTCTGGGAATGTCTCCAAAAGTGTACTTCATTCTGAACGACTTTTACATAACTGGTAAACCATATGAGATAGACAAAATTTTACTGCACAAAAAATGTAGATCGCGTTAAAATACACAATTTATGTCATATACATTTTTTGTTGTTGAGTGAACCATTTTCAAGATATTGCTTGTTATTCCCTTAAATTTTCCAATACTTAAACTTTTTCTGAAATTCGTTATTCATGTTTTTTACGTCCTGGACATGCAAAGAGAATGGAATGCGCTACATAGCAACCAGCGCTTAAAATATTTGACTGTCGCTTAAAACCTACCATATTCCCCTTGCATCTACAAGAAAATTAGCAATAAGATTGACATCTCGATTAACATGAAGCATATGGTGAATAAGCATTTGTAAAAATAGTTTGTACAAGAGTAGAAAAAGTCATATGAGTGTAACACATCAGATTTTTTTATAATTGATGCCACTAATATGCATTAAGTGATTTGAAAGTCTTGGTTGAATATCGATGGATTTATGCCGGGGAAATTTGGCTAACAGACGAGAGATGGCATAGTATGTTTTATATTAAGAAGTTTCTGTAAATTAATTTTGCGAGTCCCTAGCAATACCCCAAACACAGAGGCTTTAATAGAGCTAAGAAAGGTAAATGTGAGAGGGTTAATGTTAGAGAAAGTAATGAAATATTTATTTCGGGTCCAAGAGTTACCTGATATTGATATGGTGAAAATATGCTTGATATATCACAATCAAAATTCGGGTGTTATGTCAAATGTCTGGTTGAGGAAAATCACAGCACAATTTTGGGCACTTTGAAAGAGGCTTTTGAAAGGGAGTGAGATATAGAATTGACGACATGGATAGACAAATTTTATTTGTCCACATTAGGGAGAAAAGCTCACTGATTTACTACAAGGAATTAAAAGATGACCCAGAAAAGGAGAAGTACATTTTAGTTTGCAAAAAGAATGAAAGAGAAGGGTTAGCCTGGTTTTGATTAGGGTTTAGAAACTAAGGGGAATGAGGGGAGAGCTTATCCCTGGACTGTGCCCTATATGTGGGGAGAGGGAGATGAAATACACGTTATCTTTCAATGTAAAGCCACTAATGACTGGAGGGTAAGTATAATAAGTAGTAAGAAATGGTTACTGAGAATCTAAGAAATTGCACTTTTAAGACCAGAAGCCACTTCCTTAACTAAGGGAGTTTTTGTGGAAAGTGAAGATTAAATGGAAATGGTCAGTTGAAAAAACATGCAAATTTAGTTTAATTTTTAGTTGACACAGGACATCTATGTAAAATGTTAACTTTTGTATTTGTATAGTGAAATAGTTATGGCTGGCCAAATAACTAGGGTTAAGGTCAGTCCATAACCATGTATGAACTTAGCACTTAAATAAATATATAAAAAATATATACTGCTATTTCTACAGAAGTTTCAGCTGGATGCTTTATAATTTAATATTCAGGGTTAACTATAAACTAGTCTATGACAACAAATGTTAAAAATGGGCCATATAAAGTGCCAGATTACAGCTCTGTGGTGAACTCTTCTAAGGAAGTGTGCTCCACGGCCTAAAAGTTTGGGAACCATTGATGTATACAGAGAACTTCTGCACTAATTTGTTGGGGAAGGAGAATTCCAGTTGTACTTGTCACTACTCTCCTCATCAGAGGAAAGAGAAGGCTTAACAATGACCAGGGGTACAAGCCTTTTCAGGATGGGATAGCCACTTGCGTCTCCACCTTCTTCGACTCCCTCATGTAGCTCCTCCTTTATCTTCAACTTTACGCTGTCACCTTCCTCCTCAACCTTCATCTTCAGATCCGGTGGACTGTTTTGACTGCTAATTCCCTCATGTAGCTCCTCCTTAATCTCCAACTTTACGCTGTCATCTTCCTCCTCAATCTTCATCTTTAGATCTGGTGGACTGTTTTGACTGCTGGTTGATGAATCACTGCTTTTCTGCAATGTTTCTACATTGACTTCCACACTATGCCTGGCTCCCAGAGTGCTGGTCAACTGATGCCCTTCATCAGATGTACTTGGAGATGCTGGCTTCTTATCCTCATTTCGCTTTTTAATGGGAGATTTTCTTGATTGCCCTGGGCCCCTTTTCTCTGATTTTCTTGTTTGCCCTGGGCTCATTTTCTGTGTTTTTCTTGGTCGCAATCGGTACCTTTCTTCTGTTTTGCTAGATGGACTGGTAGAATAATCCTCTTCTTTAGGAGAAGGCTGACTTGAATCTTCAACTGAAACTAAACAAAATCAATAAATTTATAAAGACAGAATCAGACTGAAAAATTCAATACTACAGCCACAGTTTCAACCACGGATTTTTGACTTTCTGTGCCACTGCTTTAACATCGCTACCATGGCAAACTCCTGGCATAACATTAGATTTCCCGACTGACTCACTTTTTCCCAGCATAACAAGGCATTCTCAAATTCAATTTGAGATAACATATCTCATGGCAACTTATAAGATGTGACAATAAAGAAACTGGATTCATGCTCTAACACTTTATTGATAAAAAACATCAGGCAATGGCAATGTTATTCCCTTCAAGGTATTCCCCTCATGGTCCCTAAACCACTCCAGTGAAATTTCCACTGCTGGAAGCTGTGCTGCAGTTCATTTTGTGTGCTGCAGTTCAACAGTTGCGTCAGTTTTGCTTTCACTCAAACCTGGTCCCTATGAGTGCAGACTTGACTTTGGGGAATGAGTTCAACAAATACAGTAGATGGGCATCGTGGGCTGGAGCATTGTCCTGGTGGAGGATCCACGAGGCATTCCTCCACAAGTCTGGTCTTCACGCACATGTTTCATGGAGAATCTTCAATACATTTTTATAATAAACATGATCGACAGTTTAACATCAGGAAACAGAATCTATGTAAACAACCTCCCTGATAAAATAAAGAAAGAAAAACAAAATGGAAGTTTCATTGCATGTAATTATGTTTATGTAGAAATCAGGATTGTTTTTAATTGTTTCAAGAATGTCAACAGCGATTCACTTGATGTTCATTTCACATAGTTGTGAGGATTTTTGGCACCATTTTAGTACATGCCACTTTCATGCACAGATCATTATGCAAAATCGAACACTTTCCTTACTGATGTTGGTACATTCAACTGCTCGCAATTTTAGCTACTTTCTCCAGATTCTTTTCAGGTTTCATAGTAGAATGAAAACTCAACTTTCGATTGTCCCTGACATTTTCCCTACACTCCTTAAATTTCTTAAACCAATATAAAAACTTGCATATGAGATAGACACTTGTCACCATAAACTTCTGTCAGCAATTTGTAAGTTTCTGTGTCAGATTTTCCAAGTTTTGTGAGGAACTTGATGATAACACATTCTATTTTAGCACTCAGCATTATTCCAACAGAGCTCAGATACATGATCAGCTTTTAACAATGTAAACGGCCAGACTAACCGCTGCATGTGAGTGAAACCTTGTATGACGGAAGAGAGGGGAAACCACAGGTCAATGTTGTACCCACTCTTTGTCATAAAAGTGGTGGGAAACGAGTGAGAAGGTAGGTGCGGTTTCTTTATTGTCACACCTTGTACAATCCCACTATTACTAGACGCAATAGTTCCAGTGATGGCTGAGGTGCTCAAATCCTCTGTTACTTAACCCTACATCCTATGAAGTGTTCAGAATGCAAATTTTACCCATAAAAGGAAATTCTGTTTTATAAGAATCCTTGAACACCTGGTAGTACTGCTTCCTTCTGTCACACACGCTGAAGTTCTTCCTGCTACCACAACAAACATGCATTAAAGCAAAGAACACCACTTCCTAGGATATACGCACATTTGTAGTCCGTATTTTACACTTCATAAAAACTACTATAAAAAAATGTGTCATAAAAAAATGGGACACACATGCTATAGCCATAGAATGTGAATAAGATAAATTAATTTACATGAGCAAGTAACTTTAAAACACGTCATCCATTACTGAATGTTCATGTCCATTTAGTGCTCATTGGCTACTTCTGGTTATCATCAGAGGTCACTAGTAGTGCAATTAAATCTTAAAACCCCACAAAACGAAGTTTGCACACTATGTATTTTGTTGCACCCCAGTGAAGGGGGAGCATGACGGTAATGTAGGCTAGATATATAGGTAACATTCGGCCTATCATAGCACTGTATACCAATTAGTACATTTGGGCATAATCTTAAACTTAGCAAGGAGTCTTTCATTATTATCAATTACAATATAATGCAACAAAATTTAATGCTTTGTCATGCACATGATAAAAATCTGTAACTCTTTGAATTGGCCATAAAGGCCTCTGCTTCCTTACATATTATGGGCAAGTTGTAAAAGATGGTAAGTATGCAAGTCCTAGAACTTAAAATAAATTTTAAGAAATACAATGATTTACAAAGACATGCTGGGTTTCATCATTATATGTGGGATTCATAAAGTAGTGAACACTATATGATAAAGCAAATTTTTAATTAGATAGTCAAATTAAATACGAGTCAAGACTTCAGAAATCACAGCAGGTTAACACAGGTTTGTAAAAACAGGGTTTTTATTGTATTTTATTTTAAATTAAGAACCACATACCTTTAGCAGGGTGAACTCTTGTGGATATATCTTCAGGAATGTGAAGTCGAATTTCTGCTTGAGACATTATATGAAAGCAATGCTTGTAGTGTGGATGCTTGGGTGATATCTCATGCTTCTCTAACAAATGACTAAAAAGTGACCTTCGGGCTGAATATGGTTTATAACACAGAAGGCACTTACACCGTTTCACTCCTGCATGTCTCATGAGGTGGTCCTTCAGCGTTTTTTGGTGTGCAAACCACTTTGGACACCTGAAATTAGTAATAGATTATACATACCAATTTACTGTACATGAAGCATAATACAAATGCACCGTACAATTTTAATTGTGTAACAAATACATAAGCTCTTAGCACTAACAATAAAATATGGGACAATATTTTATGTTTCAAATAACAATTTAGTCCCACAGCTACAAGTGTCCAAACATTCATCAATGATGTAAGTGTAGATACTTCTTTCTTCTTAAACATACGGGTTGATTTTTTAATAGCAGTAACTATGCCATAGTGATGCCAGCCAATGTCATTTATACCACAGGTTGCTTACACATTCCCCTCCTTCCCCCTCCAATTAGAGAAACAGTTTTGAGCACGTGGTTGCAGAATACAGTTGCTATGTTTCCTAAGCAAGAACACAGACCCTGGTTAAAAACCAATGTGCTAGAGGTCGCACAGCACGGCAGTGTCATTAAGGACTGCAAGAGGCTTGTGATGCAGCTTCATTACCTTACCAAACTGTGTCATACATGCCTCGGTCTGGTCACCTGAATAATTTCTCCTGAACAAATTGACTGACAAGCTTGTCAATTTGATTAAAGTTTCCTGTCTTTGGTCCTCTGAATGCTTTCCTGACGTGCCAGCCAGCGTTCATAAAGTTTACATCTTTCCGCCAATCTCATACTTAACACTCGGAAACACCAAACTTCATCGCAACCTGTACATTATTAGTACGTTTTGCTTCACTCAAAATTCACAATTTGAAGCTAATATTTTAACTTCTCTTTCCTTTATTCAAGTGAAGCGGCAAAAATGTTCTCCTTTCTGCATTATCTGCCATGACTGGAAGACTGACTAAAACTGAATGATTTAACACAACGGCACCAAGCCAAGCAACAATAGATCACACTGGAACTAATTGTTAAAACTTAAGAGATTCTAGTTTATTCATGACCTTGAGCTCAGCTGCAATGCACAAGTTGACTTCCACTCCTAAAGCCAGTATTAGGCTGCGCATATAAGATCACTATGGTTTTTAAAGTAAAAAAAACACATATCTGGGCCAATACAGTAATTATGTAATGCATTAATGTTAACAACAAAATAATGTATTGCAACAAAACCACTACATGCTTATGACCACCTCCCTGTTTCTTCTCTTTCTAACAGTACATGGCAACTGTCATTCATCACATCTGTTCACGACAGAGACAACACTGAACAGTTTAGTTAATATGACATTTGAGAATACTTACAAGGGGCAAAACCAAGTATCAGAAGTCTGGTGACTTAACTTCACATGCTCCTGCAGAGTGCTTTTATGTAAGAACCTTTTCCCACAGTGATGGCAAGGATGCTTGGCTTGTTGGTTGTGAACAACCCTGTGCTGCTTTAATGCAAAGTTGTTTGTGAACGACTGCCAAAGAGTGAAAAACTTTAATTAAATATAATTTGCATTATCTAAATAAAATAAAAATAGTACATTTTTCCCTTTCAGTTGGTATGCTAAACAACTATGAAGATACTGAATAAATAAAAAAGAAATATTTTGAAATAAACACATTTAAAGAGTTAAAAAATCCTTGCACGCATGCACATACTACTTGTGGTTATTTTACAATAAAATGTGGAGCAAAAAATAATTTTGTTTTCTTCTTTATTACCTTAAAGTGTTTTAACAAGGCACTCATATCAGCTGTACAATAAATATATGAATGAGTAAGGAGTCAAGTAAATACTCGTAAGGTTTTACGTACTATACACATGCTGCAGGAGTGTGCTTTGATAAATTAGTATTTAAATCGTCAGTTGTAGTCAACTGGTTCGAACATCTGGATCCCTCATGGCCTGACAAAGTTCCCCTGGGGGCAGAGGCTTCAAGAAATTCACATACCTATTCACATCCATAGCAATATCAAAGGTCATAACTTGATCTTCATGCTTCTTGATGGAAGTTTCTCCCATATGTCCAACGTTGGCATTTCCCAAGCTTCTAAAGAAATTTATATCATTGTATATATTATTGTATGTTGTATATATGTGATATATATTGTATATACATTGCTATAGTTTTAAGGTGAGGCCATCAATCGTGCATATACGTGCTCTGCACATGTCTATTACACTGGGGGTTTTTCATTCCATAACTCCAGTGTTTCTTACTCATGAGTGATAGTAACATGCACTACAATGACTTGTAAGTTGTAAGTGGTGTTCCAACTCTGTCCATCTACGTGAAGACATTCCTGTTATCTTTGGATGAAATTTCCATTGACACGTCTAGGTTCTTGCATAATGTTCATAATTTGTTTTTATATTGTGCTTAACAGAGTGGAAGATGCAGAATGACAAGAGATATGTGGAAGCCTTAAAGATAAAAAATCATTAAGCTTTTATAAATTGAAAAATAAGGGATGGGGAAGAGAGAGAGGTACATTGATTGCTGTAAGAGACAAAAATATGATGTGTTACACTCACATGACTTTCTGTACTGTTGTACAAACTATTTTTACCAACGCTTATTCTCCATATGCTTCATGTTAATCTTATTGCTAATTTTCTTGTAGGTGCAAGGGGAATATGGTAGGCTTTAAGCGATAGTCAACTATATTAATAAGAGCTGGTTGCTATGTGGCGCATTTCATTCTCTTTGTATGTACAGGATATAAAAAAATAAATAACGAATTTGAGAAAAAGTATAAGAATTGGAAAATTTAAGGGAATAACAAGCAATATCTCAAAAATGGTTCACTCAACAAAAAAAACTATATGACATAAATTGTGTTTTCAACGTGCTCTACATTTTTTGTGTGGTAAAATTTTGTCTATCTCTTATGGTTTACCAGTTATGCAAAAGTCGTTCACAATGAAGAATACTTTCGGAGACATTCCCAGAAAATTCAAGATATAAATTTTATTTGTCATGAAAGTATCTTAAATATATGATATTTTAATCAAAATCGTTAAGAGCCATTTTTGAGAAAATTAAAATTTTTGAAAAATGTTCCATGTAAAGGGTAATTTGGGTTGGGGAGATTTTCTTGAAAACCTTTGTGTCGCATCTCTGGAAGATACTGAACTTAAATACCAAGTTTGGTGTTTATATCCGACTGTTCGTTTCTGAGTTATGCTGTTCACGCACGCACGCACGCACGCACACACGGACATGTTTCCAAAAAGGCTTTTTTTTGGATTCAGGGGGTCTCAAAACATGTATTTCCAGTGAAAACTCAGTATCGAATTTTTGGGTGGAATACAATACTTCCCCTACTTACTATACGTAGTAGAGAAAATAAAAAAGGGAAGGTTTAGCATGGATGAGAATGAGATCAATGTATTTAAGAAAGTACACAACACTACATGACAGAATGTAAGCAAATAAGGAGCTGGAGGGAAAAAGTGTGGGAGAAGAAATGGGAAAATATGGATAGAAAAATAGTAGCTATAAAAGAAAATCAAGGGCATGGGAAAATTTTTAAGGAAGGTAGAGAAAAAATGGTCTAAAAAAGTAAGAGGCAAGGGCCACTCAGTGAGCGATAAATCCTGGGAATCAAGCAATCTGAGTGGCTCAATAAGAAAAATAGCACCAGACAAATTGTACATGAGATGTAGAGGTACGAGTGATATATTAATATACATTCTATATATTGTAAACCAAATTGTAAAACAAATAGCATAATAAATTCAATTCATTCATTCATATTGTCCCTAAGTTCATCTATGATGTGGGGATTGTTCCTATAAACTTCATATTTTATAATTCCGCACAAGTAGATGCACCAATTTCATCACTTTTTTTCTGCATTAGAAACATCTCATTTTTGCTTCTTAGGTTTAGTGATTCCTTTGTTCTAAGCTTATTAACCAGACATCTAACAGTTTCCCTACCTGGAAATTGCAGTACCATATGCGTAGCCTGTATTATATAAAACTGACTATGAAAACATGCTCCAGCAGTATATGTATACAAAGTGAAATCTTACAAGTGTTTAGTCAACTCCAACTTTATCTTTTACATATATTGCTATTCCGTCCAATTTGCTTACATTACAGCTTTTATATATACACTGGACAGAGCCGAGTTGTGATAGGCTGAAAATAAATAGATTTTTACAATGAATCAGTTAAATGAAGATGAATGAAGTCACATATTCAACTTACCTTGCTGCAGACATCACAACTGACAAGGTCCTCTCCAGTGTGTTTCCGAATATGGTATTTTAATCTCTGAAATAAAAATGAACTGAAATTAATCAAAAGATTCTCTCTCATACTTAAGCACAAGTGCAACTAAATGATTCAAAATATTTATCTGTTAGCTCAATGCAGGGTGTTCATTATTCATTTTACACGAAACATTTCAAGAGCATATTTATTACTGCTAATCAGTTTTTAACTTTAGTGATGCACAGCTTCAGGGCGTGGATTTGGGGATGCATGCCCCCTGCAAATTTTTATGAAGTGTTGGATAATCATATTACCACTAGTGATCTGCCCTCTTGGGTAAAAATGCCTTCAAATCTTGTTTAATTACATATGACAAAAATCTGATGTGTTCCATTCACAGGACTTTCTCTACTCACTCAAACTATTCAAACAAAAGAACTATTTATTTAAAGGTGAGTCGGAATTGTTAGTGTAACAATTCCGACTCACCTTTAAATAAATTCAATACACATCACTGTTTCTAGCTTCTTTTCATTACAATATCAACGGAAAAGAACTATTCTTACACCTAATGCTTAATCAAGATAAACTTTTATTATGTCTTTACACATTTTGTTGTAGGTGAAGAAGAATACAGTAGTGTAAACGGTGTCAGAGTTTTGAAAAGTGTGTTGCTAAGTGATGGCCTTGAAATTCTGTTCTCCTTGCATGAACCAGAGAAAAAGCAAATAGCTACTTACTGCTATTTGCTATCTGAAAAAACTATGAATACTTAAAAAGTTTACAAAGAATATATTGGAAATTATTAATGCCTAGAAAAATATTTATTTGACATAAATTGTGCGCTTTAACGTTATCTACATTTTCTGTGTACTAAGATTGTCTATTTTTTTATGTTTTAACAGTTATACAAAAGTCATTTAGAATGAAGAGGACTTCCAGGCTATTCCCAGAAAATTCAAGATATACATTTTAGTTGTTATGCAAATATCCTAAACATACAGCATTTTAATCAAAATCATTAAGAGACATTCTTGAGAAAATAAAAAAGAAGAACACTTTTTCCATGTCAAGGGTAGTTTGAGGTGGGGCGATTTTATTGAAAATCTTTGTATCACATCCTTTGGAAGACACTGAATGAAATATCAAGTTCAGTATTTAATCAACTTTTTGTTTCTGATTTATGCACCAGACCTTTTTCCAAAAATATTTTTTGGGGGGTGGGGTGGGGGTTTGGAGAGTCTCAAAACATCCATTTCCAATGAAATCTTAGTATTGAATTTTTGGTTAGAGTGCAATACTTTCTCTACTTATTATAAGTAAGTAGTAGTGAAAGTTAAAGCAAGTGTCTGTTTTTACATAACTAAAATTCCTGTCCACATAATCAATTTTATTACTAAGAAGATGCAATGAGATCTGCAAGATTTTCTGACTGCTTATCGTGATAGCAATGTTATGTGTATGAAATGGCTGCATTGTGTCACTGCATTTGTGTGCATACAATACCAGGTTACCATGCAGCTTTTAAGGCATCAAACGATAGGTTAACATTGAAGACTATGGAAATGTTTTGCTCTGAAGTATTTTGTTTTACTGTACAGAGTTTTGATATATTCAGATCTTTGCAATGTTTCTCTGTTAATAATAATGAATAAAATGTGAGTACTGTGTATAATACATGTTAACTGTTGGTACTATTGCATATAAATACAAATACTACGACCGCATGCAGTGCCACATGCTGCTGGCCAGAAGTGCCTCTTGGCCAAAACTAGGCAGGCTCTGCGAAGGTCATCAGGGCAGTAACAAGCGCAGACACAGTAGAACAATAGGCAGCATGGAATAAAACCCTCTTTGCGTGCCGCTTACCTATTCTGGAGCATTTGTTTTGGCATGTTCTCGTCGGTTTCTTTTCTAGAACGTTCTTTATATGCGGCGAGGATCGTATGGCGTGGTGAAGAGGATCAGCAATGTAGTCCATTGCATCCAGAGGCTACTTCAAGGGAACATGCTGGTGGTACACCTAGACTGTCTAGCCCACTATGACAGTGCGGGTTGGAAGGGAACAGTGTGACTGTGCGTGCGGCGCTATACACTTCCTAGTCGGGGCTTGCGACAGGCCGTCAGGACAATAGCGATCGCAGAAACAGTAAAATAATAGACAGCATTGAAAAAAGCTTCTTTGTGTGCCGCTTGCCTATTCTGGAGCATTCATATTGGCATGTTCTTGTGGGTTCCGCTTTCCATGCGGGACATATATAAGGGGCCACTCTGTCAGGACATGGGTGAGAGTCAGTGTTGAATCGAGTTGAGTGCTGAATTCGGTGACAAGTGCAGTTTAATTGTGAGTTGTAACTCAGCAGTCAGTTAAGTACTGCAATTCAGCAGTTCTTTGTGATTTGATTTGACCGATCAGTTGTGTTGCATTCCAAGTGTGTGTCCAAGTGACTCAAGTGTATAATTTGTTACATTGAGTGCCTAGTTACAAAAGCGTGTTTTTGCAGTAACCAGTCTTCTCATTTGTTACAGTAATACCTTAAACAAATGGCTGAATAACAAAATGCTGTGTTGGTTAATGAATCCTTGCTCAGTTGCGACGGTATTAGTTACGTAATATATTTTTACGTGATTTGTTATTGAGCCCCACGTTGTGGAAGCCAATTTGCGAGTATAACAAATTGTGTTTGTTTACATAACTTTAACTGCCCCACGTATGGGAGCCAATTTGCAATAGCAATTTTACGTGTTTATAGCACCACGTTGTGGAAGCCAATTTACGAGAGCAAATATGTGTTTACTTCACGCGAAGCCATTTTGTGTGACGTCATACGTTGGTTGGTTCATTTGTTCTGTTTGTAGTTCCCTCTGGCGTAGCAATTTGTGTCAGTTTTAAATGTCCACCGGCTAGCTATCATCTGATCTTGGTAGGCATGTTTTTCTTACAGGTTGTGAAGCGGAAAGGAATCTTTTATCCAAAAATTACTAGTGAAGAAATGTGTTTTATAATGTTTTATTGTCGAACACGTGCACTAAGACATTTACATATTAATCTGAATACTCGCCCAAACTGAAACTGTTTATAATAACTTCTTATCACTTTTAACTCACGTACTTCAACTTTGTATATTTAACTGTAGAATATTTTATAAGATTTCTCGTACTTCTGCTGCGTGTAACTTATGACGAAATGAAGGACTGATTGGCGACATGTAGTGTACTGAGAATTCCGTTGAACTGGGGGTTGACGTGTAGTGTACTAAGAATCTTGTTGAACTGCGGGGCGATGTATAATGTTTTGAGAATCTTGCCGAACTGCGGGATCGACGTGGAGTGTACGGAGAATTTTGTATAACTGCGGGGCGACCGACTTCGAGCCTGGCTATTTATAGGCTTGCCTCAAGATACACCTAAAGATTATAAATGAAATGCTATTGGCTAATAAAACGCGCCAACATTAGCGTCTATTTTACTATCCAATGAAAACCACTAATACATATTTCTTTTAGAGAACATTCTGGAAGCTTTTTTTACCGAAAAGGCGCGAAACATTACGTAACTTCCTGGTTCCCGGTACTGATAAACAACTCACTCCACCGCTGCATTCTTGTGTTATTGCAAACAGTTTCAGTAAAGCCATATATTATTATTTACCAATAATAATTACAATTATTAAACCTCTGAAATCAATGTTACATAAAAATACATATTCATATTAAAATAATTATTTACATTTGAGTAATTTGTGATACAAATTACCGTATCACAGTCCATCCCGAAATTATCTGACAACATCAAGACAAACAGCCATAAATAATGAGAGGTTATGGGCCCAGGTAAGCACATCATAAATCTGTATGGTCCTTGAAAGGCTAGTCAGAATACTGAACTGTGAAGTTAAGTGTCAGTCAACAGTGAGCAAAAGCATCAGTAAGCAAGGAAATGAAAAAAAATATCCAAATCCTGAAAAATGCTGAGACCTACAAAATGTGGGAGTTTGAAATATGTGTTATCTTTTGTTCGCACATACTGATGGGAATCGTCGATGGTTCAGAGACATTGGCAACTACTAGTGATAAGGAAATCTTGCTGTGGAAGGTTGAGGATATCAAGGCCAAGCTTATATCCTTAGAACCATAGATGAAGATCTGCTCACTGTACTACCTCAGCTGGTAAGTTTTAAGACATCAAGAAAGTTTACATGAAGGATAAGTCAACAAATACATAACCTTGTCTCCGAGTTCTAAGCTTATAAATATGAGAAGTCAAACAGTGTGCTAAGTAACATCATTGCCTTGCAAAATCTGTCTCATTGTTTAAATCAACTTGATGAAAAAATGTCAGCAATTAATGTTTTGCCTGAGAAATTCAAGCATTTCGGAAGTGCAAGGGATTTAATGTCAGCTGATTAGAGGAGGACTGAAAACCTGCAAGCACCACTTAACTGAAGAAGACAAAATGAAATCATCAGAAAAGGATGATGTGAAAGTTGCCTATAAATCTAGAGGAAACAAAACCCCTAGAAGATTGCTTACCTGCTATATTTGTGGTGAATTTGGTCATCCTGAAAGACTATGTGAAAAATCCAAAGGAATGAAACGAAAGAAATCTGAAAATGAATTTGAAGAAAAACCTGAAACACTGAAATGTTATGGTTTGGGGAATTGAATCAAACTAAAAAAGAGCGTTATGCAGGTAAAGAATTTCCTTCCTCTTCTCATTGTGAGAAGACAAATCATCCAACCGAGAAGTGCTTCTTCAAGAAGAAAGAAGAAAACAACAAGGGGCCTAAACCATGGACTGCTTGGTTAGCTAAATGCTCTGTTGCCGAGTGTCTTGTGACAAAAAAACAAACTGGACAAAAAATTAATTACAGAAAGTGGAAGTTCAAATTATATGATCAAAGATTAAAGACTGTTGAAGAGCTCAAGAAAATCTGATGAATCTTAAACAAAAATGAGATCTTGAATTCAAATATCAGAAGGTGAAATAAAATCTCAAGATGTGGTCCTAAATATTGTGTCACATGTTTCTGGTCTGTCTAGAAATCTATTGTTTGTCAGTGCTATAAGATGTGGCGATGATAGGAGTAGCAAATTTACATTCAGTTGGAAACAACAAAGTAAGAGATATGCAGTAGAACCTCGGTTATGCATTTTTGAAGGGGGTCATAAAATAAATGTTAAAGTGAGATTAAGTTAAAATGAAACTTCTTAATATGTATGTATTAATTTTAAATGCATGCAAACAGAAGATACATTTACTACACAGTAGTAAGTACAGACGTTCAATATAGTCCTATGCCTAAGTTATGGACAATTAAAGTTACTTAGGCCTAAAGAACGAATCAACTGTGGTTTATTTTCTTGGAAGCAACACTGCATTCCTAGTTCAAGTGTTCATATGCAATTACTGTGCACATCTTATCATCACTACTGTTTCTTGATCTTATGTAACATTGTGTTACTCCCAATGCAGTAAGTGCTTCTGACAGACTGGGAGGCTCCACAGATTCACCATCCGATTCTTTGGATTCCTCAGAACAGGTTTTTGTCAGTTGATAGTGGCACAACTTCTTTAATTATTTCATCATCATTTTCCACACAACACATGACAGTGGACTGCATTCAACCCCCTCCTTATCTTTGAAACTAACTGCCATAAAGCCATGAACAACTGCGTTACCATGTGAACTGTACCTACGGCCTGCAATAATGACTGGCTACACCATATACAAAACGTTTTGTGAGGATTTCTTGACCTTTATAGTGCCTAAGAGCAACAAAAATGGCTGTGGGGAGAGTAGAAATAATAGCATATAAGTGGGAGAATGTATAAACAGAAAACATGAAAGTGGGGTAAAAAAGTGCACAATATACAACACACAAATGTGAAAAACGTATAAATGTGGTTTCGTTGTATCAACTGAACATCTCCCAGTGTTACAAACACAAAAGTAACAGAGGGAAATGAAGGCGAAGCAAAGGACAACATACTATGGCTATTCCTACATTTTTGGTAAATCCACCGGCGTTCTAGGTTAAAGTACTAAAAAGTACTGTTTTCTGTTCTCTGTTCCTATATTTGTGCATTATATTGGCTGACTTCTGCACGGTATTGTAGCCTATTTAGCGTTACCCAGGGGACACCACGAGGAGGCAGCCTACTTTATCCCCCAATTTTAATATAATTAAGGAAATGAATGAGCAAGACAAATCAGAAATTACAGTAACAACTGTATATAAAAATAATACAACATACACTGTTTATTCAGTTTACAGCCCACCTGGTAATCAGAATTTAAATATGGATATAATAGAACCACAGAAGAAAACGTTCATCTTAGGAGATTTTAATGGACACTCAAGACAATGGGGATATAAAGACGTACATTCAGCAGGGAAGATACTACAAGACTTTATAAATACTAAACAGGTACAGTTGATATATCAAGATGCAGACCCTAACACATACATACACTATATAGGAAACTACTACCCCATATCTTACAATAGTGTCAGATGACCAAATTAACAATACAAGAACATTAGTTTCTGAAGATGGAGAAAGTGGACATAAAGCCATAATTACAATTACTGACACTAAGGGTGGCGTGCACCAACCTGGAGTAAGCTCTACTTTCGTAGTAAACTACTATTCAAGTCAATACTCGGCGATTTCCATGCAAGAGTAAACTACTTCCGAAGAATTTTACTCCTTTCAGATACTCCCAAATTAAATTACTGCAGAAGTAAATGTCGGAGAGCACCATCATGTAGTATGTTACTACGGAATTAAATAGAGCACAAATATAGGTTAGAATTTACTCTTGCGACCTGGACGGAGTAACTAACCTGTCGATTGAACTAAAATACTCTATCATATTTGGAGGAAGATATTTTTGACGCGTTCATGGATTACTTAGGTTACATTGATGATCTCGATGAAGAAAACAGCAATTACTTAGGTTACATTGATGGTCTCGACGGGAAAAAAAAAACAACGGAAATGCGATAGTGCTATGCGAGAACCACATGATACTTATACAGAGAGAGAGAAAGTTCAATGAACATTTTGGTATTAGGAAAGAATCTTATACACGCCTATTGAACCGGCTTGGAGAACATTTCAACAAAACTCGGACACAAATTCAGCTCTATAATTATTGCTATGCGTCCTATGAGTGTTTTGTACCGGAATATTTCAGAAGTTTGAGCCGGCATTATGATGAATTAAACGTAATGTGACAGTCTTACACTGTATTAAATAGAGATATTTAGAATTGACCTAATACGATGTAACTTAAAAGTTTGGCATCAAACTTTTCTTAAACTTTTCCTTCCCGTTACGTCAAGTTTGATTTCACATGGTAATTACAACCAATCGGTACTAGCTAAAAGTAATAAAAGAACTATGAATCAAGAGTCATTCTCATTACATTAAGTGCATGCCAATTATACCTTTAGTTTACCAGTGTTTTCATGTCACGGTAAGTAAAGTTCATTGTAATCCCGGTATTACAGGCAATCTTATAAATAAACTTCCTCCACACGTCTGCTGGTCGTGTATTTCACTGCATTGTTAAAGCGTTTTTGAGGTTAAGAGCAAGGTACCTACACATATAAATATACACGAGTGTTAAGAAAATAAAACACAATTCTTCTTCACTTTCACAGATTTTCCACACACTGTGTGTGGAATTGACTGCACGCATGTTACTATTTTGTACCCATCCGTGAATGTGGTGAACTTCTCTGAAATCAGAAAGGGTAATTCTCTATCAACCCGCAAGTGATCTGCGATGCAAAATGAAGATTAGAAACATTATTTCCAGAATTTTAAGCTGCTCTTCAGTACGTTTCCCGTCATTAGAATTATTAAACTCAACAATCACGACTTTCCAGCATCTTTATAACACATTAAGACTTTATTGCATTACTTGGGTCTTCGTTGAAAACGTTAACAAATGTAACCTCATGTAAATCAGAAATGTAAAAAACTAATAAACCTAAAATAAAATGTAATTAGGAACGCACGTTGCGAGTGTTGGCAGTATCTCATTGGCTTTGAAGACCAATGTAATGCAGGTTATCGCACGTTTTTTACACTCATATTGTTCAAATGGATTTTAAACATGTATCTCTTTCGCTGACGTTTATCCCCTTTTCCTATCGCACATAACCTTATTCATGATTGCATCAAGTAAATCGTGCAAAAAAAAACAATACCTTTGGGAGTAATGAGCTCTTACTTCCGTAGTTGTAACTAAAAGAGTAAATTGTAATTGAGCTCTCCACATTACTTTCGGAGTAAATTGCTCCCGTAGTAACCTACTTCCGTAGTGGGAACTTCTTTAGTAAACGTTACTTCCAAAGCAATTTACTCCAACAGGTGTATGCCACCCTAAGAAACAATGCCCAAATATTGAAAAACGATATACTTGGAATTTTAAAAAAGCTAATTGGTCTAAATATAAAAGAAGTATAGAAAATGAAGTACAAGGCTTAGACTTGTCAAAGAATGCTAGTGAAATGATTAAGGAATTTAACGATATAATATTAAAAACAGCAAAGAAAAATATCCCTCGAGGCAAACCTAAAAAATATAAACCCTTTTGGAGCAAGAAATTGGAAACACTAAAAGTTGAAAGAAATAGTGCTAGATATTTAGCACAAAACACTAAAAATAACGAACATGTAATACAATGGAGAAGAAAAGACACTACTTATAGAAGAGAAATGGTAGTATCCAAATGGCAATGTTATGATAAATTCTTATCTGGGCAGGATTACAGAACTAATACCACCAAAGTATATAGGCATATTAACAATATAAATGGAAAGTATGCCAATAGCAACAAAACCACATATATTAAAAAAGGTAACAAAAATATGTACAACAATAAAGATAGCGCCAATGAATTTAATCAACATTATAAGAAAGTTAATATACTAAAAAAACATTTGGTAAAAAATAACAGAATATTAAAAAAATCCAATATGATAGAAATAAACAAAATACAAACAGTACCTCTTGATTCAAAGTTCCAATTGGAAGAATTACAACAAGCAATGAAGACATTAAAAAACAAAAAAACAACCAGGACCAGATCTTATACATCCAGAGTATATTAAAAATCTTGGAATAAGAGCTATAATGATATTATTAGAAATTATTAATAAAATATGGTACGAACAAGAGAATATGCCATCAAACTGGTGCAAAGCACTAGTAATCCCAATTTTGAAACCAGGAAAGCCCACAAATGAAACAAAAAGTTATAGACCCATATCATTGGCCTCAATTGCAGCAAAAATAGCTGAAAATGGTTACCAATAGATTAATGTACTATCTAGACACAAATAACCTATTAGCAGATGAACAGGCTGGATTTAGAAGACAATACTCAACCGTTCACCAAGCATCTAGATTAATAGAAGACGTGAAAAGTAAACTAGCCAGCAATATGTCAGTAGCAGCAGTATTTATAGATTTTCAAACAGCTTTTGATCTTGTATGGAAAGAAATGCTAATTAAAAAACTAATACAAATGAACTGCACACAAAATATAATTAGATGGTATAAAAAATTTTTACAACAAAGATGGATTGCGGTCAAATGGAAGAACACATCCAAATACACCCAACTTAAAGCTGGAGTAGCACAGGGTGCAGTATCCAGTCCTATATTATTTAATATATATTAATGATATGCCAAAGTATATAAAACAAAATGGAATAAATATTGCAATGTATGCAGATGATGTAGTTCTATGGACGGCTGAAAATAATGACAAGAATATATATACCAGATTAGAAGAAAAAATAAAAAATGCGTTAGTCAAATTCATCTATTGGGTAAAACTAAATAATATGTCCATTAATGTAGCAAAAACTGAATATCAAGTTTACATCAGAAACATTTTGATGACAGGGAAAAAAACTTAAAACTTGAAATCAATGGGAAACAAATAGAATATGCTGAAGAAATTAAATATCTAGGAATTGCACTAGATAGAAAATTAAAAATGAAAGACCATGTACAAAATGTCACGCAAAAGGCTGCTAAAAGAAGTAACATATTGAAGAGATTAGCCAGATCTAAATGGGGCAGTTCAATAGCAGTTTTAAATAAAACATACAACAATATTAAAACATGGATGTGAATTACTATTAACTGCAACCAACAATAAAATTAATATGATTGAGAGATGTCAAAAATCAGTGTTTACGTTTGATAACAGGAACAGTGAAAACAATGCCAGTTAGTGCACTTCTTGCTGGAACAAATAATAACCCAATGGAAGCCAACATTGAAATACAAATTGCACAATTATATTAAAATTAAAAACAAACCCAAGCAAACATCAATGGTTTCAACAACTACCTAGAGAATACAAGCTAAAAACACAGATTACAAGCAAATCCTTTTTAGAGAAGAATTATAATTACATAAATTTATCAGAAAAATGCACTCCTCATCCTCCGAGAACCAATCCAATGGATTTTATCAAGATAGTAACAAATAAAGAGCTGATAGAACAACTAAATAAACAAGAAGACTCACCAAGAAAATAGAATTACTTTTACACCAAATAACTTTTTATTGAAAATATAAGTATGCAGAATGCTACACTTGAACATCTACATAATCAATTCCCGGAAACAGAGTGGCTTAGAATTTATGCAGATGGTTCTGTAGATAAATAGAGAAATAATGTGGGAGGTGGTATATACTGTAAATACTTTTCACATTATTTTACATTGCCTAGACAATCCACAAATTTGATGGTGAAGTTGTTACAATACGAGCATTACAACAGATATACTACAGGACTGATATAAAATAAAGTAGTTGTTCTCACAGACTCAGTTTCTGCCATTCAAGCAATAGAACAACATGATAGTCCATATGAATCTTAAAATATTAAGCATGTGAGATCTTATTGTAGATTACTACAAACAAAATTTCAAAAGATAATATTACTGTGGATACCAGCATGGATGGGAATGAATGGTAATGAGACAGCAGACTTTCTGGCCAAAAAGGGTGTAGTGTTATATTCAAAACCTATAAAGTATTGTGGACTAGATATGAAACTAAAAAATGTCAAAATTATTATAGAACAAAAATACCAATATAATATTCAAAAGAAAATCACTGACAAAAATTACTCCAACATAAAAGAAATAGTACAAAAAATAAAAAATCTGATATGTTACACTCACATAACTTTCTCTACTCTTGTACAAACTATTTTTACAAACTCTTATTCTCCATCCATTTCATATTAATCGACATAAACATTTGCAGAAACGATCTTTTGACATGTAAAGAGAATTACATTTTACACATAGTGACCAGTTCTAAAAATATTTGACTCGCTTAAGGCCTACTATGTTCCCCTTGTTCTGTATTTGCAAGAGCAATATAGAAATGCAGTAGTCTTTAAGCATAGACATATCTCTTAATAGCTGGTTGCTATGTGCAGCACCATTCTTTTTGCCACAGATTAATACTCTTTGCATATCCAAGAAAAAAAAATGAATAACGAATTCCTATTTGAGAAAATACGTATTGAAAAATTTAACGGAATAACAAGCAATATCTCAAAAACGGCTCACTAAACAAAAAAAATCTGATGTGTTACACTCACATGACTTTCTCTACTCTTGTACAATCTATTTTTACAAACGCCTATTCTCCATATGCTTTATGTTAATCGAGATATCGAGATGTCAATCTTATTGCTAATTTTCTTGTAGATGCAAGGGGAATATGGTAGCTTTTAAGCGATGGTCAAATATTTTAACGCTGGTTGCTATGCGGCGCATTCCATTCTCTTTGCAAGTCCAGGACATAAAAAAATGAATAACGAATTTGAGAAAAAGTATAAGTATTGGAAAATTTAAGGGAATAACAAGCAATATCTCAAAAACGGTTCACTCAACAAAAGAAATGTATATGACATAAGTTGTGTATTTTAACGAGATCTACATTTTTTGTGTAGTAAAATTTTGTCTATCTCTTATGGTTTACCAGTTATGCAAAAGTCGTTCACAATGAAGAATACTTTTGGAGACATTCCCAGAAAATTCGAGATATACATTTCATTTCTCATGACATTATCTTAAACATATGATATTTTAATCAAAATCGTTAGAGCCATTTTTGAGAAAATTAAAATTTTCGAAAAATGTTCCATGTAAAGGGTAGTCTGGGGTGGGGGGATTTTCTTTAAAACCTTCGTGTCGCATCTCTGGAAGATACTGAACCTAAATACCAAGTTTGGTGTTTATCCGACTGTTCATTTTTGAGTTATGCTGTTCACAGACACACACACACACACATACACACACACACACAGACACACACACGGACATGTTTCCAAAAATGCTTTTTTTGGATTCAGGAGGTCTCAAAACATGTATTTCCGGTGAAATCTCGGTATCGAATTTTTGGGTGAAATGCAATACTTCCCCTACTTACTATACGTAGTAGAGAAAGTAAAAATGTATATGACATAAATTGTGTATTTTAACGCGATCTACATTTTTTGTGTAGTAAAATTATGTCTATATCTTATGGTTTACTAGTTATGCAAAAGTCGCTCACAATGAAGAATACTTTTGGAGACATTCCCAGAAAATTTGAAATATACAATTCATTTGTCATGAAAATATCTTAAACATATGATATTTTAATCAAAAACGTTAGAGCCGTTTTTGAGAGAACTAAAATTTTCGAAAAATGTTCCATGTAAAGGGTAATCTGGGGTGGGGGATTTTTTTGAAAACCTTCGTGTCGCATCTCTGGAAGTTACTGAACCTAAATATCAAGTTTAATGTTTATCAGACTGTTCGTTTCTGAGTTATGCTGTTCACAGACACACACACACACAGACATGTTTCCAAAAGTGCTTTTTTTGGAATCAGGGGGTCTCAAAACATATATTTCCGGTGAAATCTTGGTATCAAATTTTTGGGTGGAATACAATACTTCCCCTATTTACTATATATAGTAGAGAAAGTAAAAATGTCCCAAGGAAAGAAGCTGTTGCTCGCTTCAGATTAGCCACTAGACATGACTGTCTGGCGGAACATCTACATAGATTTGGTTTTATGAATGACAAAGCATGTAAGATTTGCAATACTGACAAGATTTTAAATGTAGAACACCTACTAGAATGCCCAGAATTGAGGAAAGCTGTACCAGATGGGAAGATACACAATTTATATTGGCTAGCAAGGGCAAAAAAGGTGGATCAAAATCCTGCACATTAGATCAATAACAACATGGCGATTCCTGATAAAACCAATATGCAACAGCAATCGGGTGCCATTGACAGGACACATGAAGTGCAAACAATAGCATCACTGCACGTGGTCATAAACCTACTCTATAGAGATCTTCAAAATGCTATACAGGAGGGGAGCATACTAAAAAAGGAAAATGAGGAACTCAGAAAGAAGAAAAAGTGTGATTGTGAGAAAGCAACCTTCACTACAGTAGCCAAGAAAGGCAAATTGCGATCTATATCAAAGCAATGCAGTGTTGGAATCAAGAGCAACAACAAGTTTGAAATCCTAATAAAACACAAGATAATGTAGAAAGTGAAGTGCAAATTGTGAATCGTCAAGGTTTAAAAAAGTGCTTGTAATGGGCGACTCATTCTCAAAAGTTTCCGGTGATGTATGTAGAGAAAAGGGTCATGAGATGAATTGCCTTCTGGGAATATAAATAGAAGAGTTACAAGAAAAAATGAAGAAAATTGATTTTAAGTAGCAAAACCCAGATTTTATGCTGATACAAACAATACTCAACTTCGGATAAGGAGAGAGGAGTTAATGGGTGACATCATGGATCTAGTAAATAGCATTAGATCTAAATAATAATAATAATAATAATAATAATAATAATAATAATAATAATAATAATAATAATAATAATAATAATAATAATAATAATACAGATACATGTCTTCTAGGTAAATGGGACATAAATGTTAGAAGAATTATGAAAATAAATCATGAACTAAACTGGCTATGTGAAATAAAAACCTGTTTACTGGTTGATGCACATCTTTAGTTGGATGATAATGACTTTTCTAGAGATGGGGCACACTTAAATAGAAGGGGGTTCTTTAAATTTGATGAATAGGGTGATTCACTCTGTACTAAAGGAAAACCAATTAGCAAAGTGGTGGATGTTGAAGCTAATTCAAGTGCCTCAGTTACTAAGATAGGTCATGCTCCCAAACTAAACAAAACAACACTTCATCAAATACAAACTCTGTACATAGTAATAAAATTCATCTACTTCATCAAAATGTTCAATACATATCCCATAAAGTGGAAGAAATAGAAGTAATGTTAAATGAATGTAAACCTGATGTTGTGGTGTTGACTAAGCATGGACTAGATTTAAAGTCTTCAAATACAAAACTACAAATTGATAGCACACTACTGCAGACAAAATTACAAAGGGGATGTTGTGGCTTTTATTGAAATGTTTGAAAATCCTAATCTAGAAATTGAAAACTTGTTAAATGAGAACAGAAAGGCACAGATCATACAAAACTGATCTAGGCTGACGCCAGTCATAAAACTAATTTTTGTTGCATGCTAAGCAGAACATTACACTTAGGGGACACAGAGATGACACAAGTTTGATTGAAATAAGAGATGATCCAGTCCATAACAATGGCAACTTCAGAGCACTATAGAATCGACAGCAGTGATTTTTAGCTTGAGGAGCACTTAAAATCTGCAGGCGTTAATAAACATACATCAACAACACTATAGCTAATGCACTGATAAACTACTGAGGTGATAAAACAAAGAGTTATGCCATTGTTTGACATAGCTACAGATGCATCTCACACATTATGTCTGTGACAAAGGTGTAAGAGAATACTTTGTTGGGTTCATTGATCTCCACAGCACACACTAATCAGATGCTGAAGTTGAACCTGTTATAACAGGAGAAGTTGTAGGTCAGTCTGTGCTGAAGTTCATGTTAAGATCTGCAATTAAACATTAACAACTGTGTTGGAATCTGTTAATATGTCTGACATGCAAGGTGCAGTAACAGAGATACAAAAGATGGCAACAAATAGCACTCTTTGTGGCTGCAAAAATCATTCGCTGAATTTGACCATTTCTAAGTGTAGCAATGTACAAAGTGTGCAAAATGTTGTAGGTGCTGTGAAAGGAATTTTTGGTTTTTTTTTATGCTTGTATACTGTGAGAACCGTAGGGTAGAATGACATGAGTCAATCTTGGAATTGACAGATGATTTACCCAAGATAGTGGAAGCACTTCGAAATCTGTCAAAATGGAGGGACAGTTGTACAGCAAGCAAGGCAAACAATTTGTTCTGTTTCATTTCTACTTGTGATTGTATAATTACTATGCACTGCCTTAGTGACATAACATATGTTACCATTGTTCTCAGCAAGTATCACAGACTTGTGCTCAGCCAAAGAGAAAATAACACATACAAATAAAGTACTTCAGGACTAAAGGGAAAAGTCTTGCCAATTTTTTTCATTGCTTTTTGATGCTGCTGAAAAACTATGAAGATAATGCATGTAGAAATTTGTAGAGGGGCAAGTAAATAGGTTAAACTACCCATCAACATCCAGTGACAACCATGACTGAATACTAAATCATTGGAAAATATCTGTTTACATTCCAATGCTAGGCAATATTATTGCAAATATAACTGACAGATTTTCAGATAAATCAGTAGGATGTTACAAACTGAACATAGTACTTGGGTGAAACTTGGGTGAAATATCAGATCTAAAGTCTAGCTTTGAGCCTATATGCTATATGTACTCATCTTTATTGAAGGAGGGGGGAGGGGGAGAAAAAGACATAATGCTAATGAAACTTCTTAACGAAATTAGTTTCCTCAAGAATATTTCCAACTACAGCACCTTTAAAAGAATTAATAAGCTTGATGGGAATAGCTACCCTCTTCTAAAGGCTTTAGAGCAGATTCTGCTAACTCTTCCAATTTCAATAGGTCAGTAACCTATGAAGGTTAACAGTATTACTCCCATCCAACTTGTCATTTAGCCTTTCTTCTTTTTATTTTTTCACATTTTAATACCTTACGTCTATTTTCAGTTAATTTATTATTAAGCTTTACATTTTAAAAAACAACTTTCTGTCACTGCAATTAATCAGTTAATTTATTTTTGTTATAGTCTACTAGAATATCATTAAATGCACATTTTAGTTATATTGTGCGCATTACAAATGTATTCTGGTTTTAACAGTTACAGCAGAACGGACATTTTCAACACTCATACAGTTGAAAAGTTGTATGAGAACAAGAATGGCTCAAGATCACTTAACTAGTCTTGTACTTATGAACGTGCTCACAGATATCAATGTGGAACGTGTCAAAAACAGATTTGGTAGGCAAAAATTTGGACTATCAAGTAAAAATGTATGCAGAAAGGAAGTTGGTTTTTTCACTCTCTGCATGGGTGCTCCTTTTCTTCGTAAGTCTATTAGTTTTTAAAAATGTAAATAAAAATACTAGGACTTTTTACTTCTACATTGATTAATTCACAACTATTTTAGTATATTTTTTCCTGCTGTAATACTTTCCGTTTGGCAGTTCAAAATGCAATTAATATGGTTAATATCAGATATAGTATTATTTATTTTGCCCCTATTACGATCTGACCCTCCAAATTTATTCTACCTCCTAAATTTTCTGGAGAGAACCCCCAAACCATCCAGCGCACTCCACCTACAGAAACCCTGGATTTGCCCTTGTGGTTTGGTAATACCATTTTGTTCACTATGTACGTGCATGTGACGGTCAGTATCTTATTATGTACAGTACTCATTAGATGAGTTGCTTGTCGTGTGACTGACAAATGAAGATGTTCCATAGTGTGAGATTTCAATTATGTTCATGCAGCACTCCTGTTCTTATACTGCATCTGCGACCCCATGCTGCCAACCCCAATATGCCCCATGTCGTAGATTTATGGCACGTAAAAGAACCTCAAGTTTCCTAAAGAGGCCTCTGAGCAAAATTTCTGGTCTTTCATGCACAATATAGAATGGCATGCTAAGGACCATAGTAGTTAAAGAGTATCCATAAGGGGGGGGGATTATTTGCTACTGCCTTTCTACTCTAAAGATTTTTTAACACTGCTTTTCCGCAACCAATCTCTTAAGTTACTATGTTCTTTTGTATACAAACCTGTTTCTTAGAGAAAGTCTGGCCACAATAGGGACAGCTACAGGTTTCCTCACGTGTATGCACCCTGATGTGAGCATTATATGCCCCTTTGTCTATGAAACATTTTTCACAGTACGGACAGTTATATGGTTTCTCACCTGCAAAACAAAAACGTATCTGTATTTTTCAAGTCGAAATATATAAACAAGATAATAATTTATATCATTGTACATAATAAAGCTTGAAAAATGTATGAGGTCTTTTTACTTTCTCTACTACGTATAGTAAGTAGGGGAAGTATTGCATTCCACTCAAAAATTCGATACCAAGATTTCACCGGAAATACATGTTTTGAGGCCCCCTGATTCCAAAAAAAAGTATTTTTGGAAACATGTCCATGTGTGTGTGTCTGTGAACAGCATAACTCAGAAACGAACAGTCGGATAAACACCAAACTTCGTATTTAGGTTCAGTATCTTCCAGAGATGCAACCCGAAGGTTTTCAAGAAAATCCCCCCACCCCAGATTACCCTTTACATCCAACATTTTTTGAAAATTTCTATTTTCTCAAAAATGGCTGTAACGATTTTGATTAAAATATCATATGTTTAAGACATTTTTTATGGAAAATAAAATGTATATCTTGAATTTTCTGGGAATGTCTCCAAAAGTATTCTTCATTGTGAACGACTTTTGTATAACTGGTAAACCATAAGAATTTTACTACACAAAAAATGTAGAGCGCATTAAAATACACAATTTATATCATATACTTTATTTTTTGAGTGAACCATTTTCGAGATATTGCTTGTTATTCCCTTAAATTTTTCAATACTTATACTTTTTCTCAAATGGGAATTCGTTATTCATTTTTTTGTCTTGGATATGCAAAGAGTATTAATCTGTGGCAAAGAGAATGGTGCTGCACATATCAACCAGCTATTAAGAGATATGTCTATGCTTAAAGGCTACTGTATTTCTATATTGCCCTTGCAAATACAAAACAAGGGTACATAGTACGCCTTAAGCAATAGTCGAATATTTTTAGAACTGGGCGCTATGTGTAAAATGTAATTCTCTTTGCATGTCAAGAACAACAAATTCTCAGTTGAGAAAAAGTGTAAGTATTGGAAAATTCAAAGAAATAACAAGGAATATTTTGAAAATGGTTCACTTTACAAAAAAAAGGTTTATGACATATATTGTGTGTTTTAACGAGCTCTACAGTTTTTATGTAGTAGAATTTTGTCTATGTCTTGCGGTTTACCAGTTATGCAAAAGTCGTTCAGAATGAAGAGGACTTTTGGGAACATCCCCAGAAATTTCAAGATATAGATTTTATTTGCCATATATATGATAATTTAATCAAAATTGTTAGAGCCATTTTTGAGAAAATAAAAATTTTCGAAAAATGTTCCATGTAAGCGGTGGTTTTGGGTAGAGGATTTTCTTGAAAACTTTCATGTCGCATCCCTGGAACATATTGAACCTAAATACCAAGTTTGATGTTTATCCAACTTTTCGTTTTTGAGCTATGCTGTTCACAAACAGACACACACAGAAGACATACACACGGACATGTTTCCAAAAATGCTTTATATTTTTTTATGTCCTTCGACATGCAAAGAGAATGCAATGCTCCACATAGCAACCAGCTCTTAAAAGATTTGACTATCGCTTAAAGCCTACCATATTCCCCTTACACCTACAAGAAAATTAGCAATAAGATAGAGTCCGCAAATGTTTATCTTGATTAATACGAAGTAGATGGAGAATAAGCGTTTGTAAAAATAGATCGTACAAGAGTAGAGAAAGTCATGTGAGTGTAACACATCAGATTTTTTAAATAAGTATTCAGGTTTTTTTTGTTTTTTTAAAAATTAATGTTATTTGGAAAATACTTGATTGAGATTGAATTCTAATATACCTTGAAGTACTGTGCAAAAGCTTTCACAATTATTGAGCACTTGTCGTATCTAGACATCAACTTTTGTCATAGGATTATGCTGCCTTTATTGAGATCAATTTTCATCAAAATGACCGCCACCATTCAGTGTCTTCAGCAAACAAACAGATGTAAATCACATTGTGCCAAATGTACAACTGGATGTTCAAACTGTTCTTAATCAAATGAACACCCAGCATCCACTCCTTACAGCCCTGACTTCACATCCAATGAGTTCCATCTATGATGTGTGACAATAAAGAAACTGGACCTAATAATTTTTTTACTCACTTCCTGCTACCTCGAGGGAGAAGAGTGGGGTAGGACATTGACATGTGGATTCCCCTCTACCATTCACTAGAAGTTGTGACCAGTGTTAGAAGTGGATCGTATGTCTGAGCTCTGTTGGAATAATGCTGAATGCTAAAGTAGAATGTGTTAACATCAAATTCCTCACAAAACTCAGAAAATATGCCACACAAACTCACAAACTGACAGAAGTTTATGGTAACCAGTGTCTATCTTGTACGCAAGTTTTCTGGTGGTTTAAAAAGGGTGGGGAAGATAAAAAGCAGGCTGTCCTTCCACCATGAAAACTGAAGAGAAAGAGGAAAAAGTTCACTAAAATTATTAGAGGTGGCTGCCGATTGAGCATTTGTGAAACTTATCAACATCAGCAACGGAAGTGTTAGACAGATTTTGCACAATGTTATGGGCATTAAAAAGGTGTGTGCTGAAGTGGTGCCAAAAATAATCACAGAAAGACAAAGACCTTTTTTTGTGCATTCAGGAAGTCTCAAAATGTGTATTTCCGGTGAAATCTATATCAAAGTTTTGGCAGGTATACAATACTTCCTCTACTTGTTGCAGGCAAGTAGTAAACAAAGTAAAAAGAATGTGGAGCAATCAACATATTGCAAAGGTAGAATCAGACAACTGAAAAATTCAATTAAATTCAACTGATTCACATTTTTTCCAGTAAACCACAATGATATCTCAAATTGAATTGAGATGGCATACCCCAGTGGCGATTTACAATATCGTAAGTACTTTAAGTCCCGTGCTTCATAGTTTCGACCACTATTAGGTAATTATTGGAATTAATTGTCCTTCCACACGAGTTGTGTGTTTTTTCAGTCATCTGATTCTACCCTTCCAACAGTGTCCAATACTTTACTGAAGTAAGAGCTCATTGCTCCTGAAGATATTGTTTTGTTTGCATTATTTACTTTACGAGTCATGGATAAGGTTATGTGCAATAGGAAAAGGGGAAAACGTCAGTGAAAGAGATAAATGTTTGCTGGTAGAGACAAAAAAATATCCATTTAAACAACAGAGTGTAAAAAACGTGTTATGGAAGATGCTGGAAGAGAAATGCTGAAAAGTCGTGATGGACGAGTTTAATGCTTCAAGCAACAGGAAACGACGGAGTTAAAAAATCAGTATTGGCATTGAGTACAAAAAAAATAGGATTTGTCTCATTTCCATTTAATAGTTTTGAGGCAGTATTTTAATGCCTAAATAATATTAATGGTATTTTTATTATAATTAAAATTCAATAACAGCCCACCTTGAAAACAGTATGTATATAATTATTATTTAAACTGTAAGTCATTGCAAATGCCTATTTTTTATTGTAAAGGTATTTATTAATTTATTTAAAGGTGAGTCGGAATTGTTACACTAACATCACTTAAGTTTACTCACTTAACATGTTTCGGGAAACCGTTGTTCCCATCCTCAGAAGGTTAATTCGACTGGCCCGTGTTGTTGGTGTTTCCGTTTTTTGGACTGGATCCTGTGGTGGCATCTTGTGGTGGAGAAATGTACTTCCAGAGAGGATTTGGTGGCGGCAAATCAAAATTCATTAGATGTGTGTTGTGTTTTAGAATGGTGATCTTCTCCCATGCATCTAATTCGGCTGCAAATTTGGCTGGTTTGACTAATGTAATATTGGGTTTGATGTTGTGATTAGTGATCCAAAAATGGTGTGAAACTGCAGATTTGTCCATTTGTTTGTATTTAATACATCTCATGTGCTCCTTTAGCCTAGTTTCTAGGTTTCTTTTTGTCTTACCTATGTATACTTTATTGCAATCTGAACAATTGATTTTATAGATTCCAGCTTTTTTGTCTTGTGGAATGGGGTCTTTTAACTTGTTACAAAGTAATTTCTCTATGTTAAATTTGTTCTGTGGAGCTAGGCTGATGTTATGTTTCATGAAAATCTTCTTAAATTTGTGAAAAGTTCCTGGGTGGTATGTGAATTTCTTGAACTTTAGCTCTTTATCTTGCTGGCTGAGATTTGTTGTGTTTCTGATGTGCATCTGTCGTTTGAATTTTGCAATTTTTTTGTCAATAGTTGTTTTGTTGTACCCATTATGTATTGCTGTGTCTACTATATGCTGGTATTCTAACTGGTATTCTTTTTTATTTAAGGGGGTATATACCAGTCTATGTGTTAGGCTGTTTAGTACTGCATGTTTGTGTGTGGTTGGATTGAAACTCTTATTTTTTATGTAATTAGTAGAGTGTGTTGGCTTCCTGTATATGCCAAAGGTTAGGTTCTTTTGTTCTCTGATGATTTTTAGGTCTAAAAATGGTAGCATGCCTTGTTTTTCTATTTCTATGGTGAATTTTATTGATTGGTTCTGTAGGTTTAGTAAGGCTAAGGAGTCTTGTATGAACCTGTTAGGGACAACAGCGAAGATGTCGTCAACATATCTGTGCCAAACTTTAAACATGTATGGAAAGGAAGTTGTTATGTGTGTTTCTAAGTAGCTCATAAATAAATCTGCCAAGAAAGGTGAAAGTGGGTTGCCCATGGTTAGACCAGTTGGTTGTTGATAGAACTTCTTATTGAAACTAAAACAATTTTGTGCAATGCATAAATTGGTAAGTTGTATGAGGTCTTCTATTTCTTCTTCAAGTAGGTTAGTCTGCTGTAGCCATTTCTTTAATTGACGCAGGAGTTGATCTGTAGGAACACTTGGAAATAGTGCAGTGACATCAAAGGAAACTAATCTGTCTTCTGGTTCGAGTTCCAGGGATTTTATCTTCTGTATTAAATCTTCTGAATTCATTATGTTTTTGCTATTGAATTTTGGTAGTGAAGAGAATCTCTGTACTAACCATTTTGCCAGTTTGTAGGTAGGAGAATCAATATTGCTGACGATTGGTCTCATCTTATTACCCGGTTTGTGTATTTTAGGTAGAGCATACATTCTTGGTAAAGTGGGGTGATCTGGTTTTAATCTAGATTTATCAGTGTCTGTTATAGTTTTGCTTTCCTGTATTTATTAATGTTTTGTAAATGTTTATATACTCTAATAGTGCAAAAACTGTGAGAATAATATGTTTTAAGTTATTAATAATGAGGTAATAATGTACTTTTTATGACATTAATATGTCTGGAGTTTTAAAAAAATGCTGGACATAAAAAGATCAGTAATAAGATAATTTCGCTTACAGTTTGGAATTAACCAATCAATAGTAAAGAAAAGTTTTAGTTTGAATACTTAAATTCTATTGGACTAGAATTAGCCAATAAGAGACTGGCATTACCGAAGCTATAAGATTTTTACCGTTGGATTTTGTCAGTCATGAGTAAGATGTTGGAGAGTACGGATGGTAAAAATTGTGTTCTCCGCTAGAATGTATAAAGTGCTCACAGTTTTCTTTTATAAAGTGTTGTGTTTTATAAATGTGCAAGTATAAAGAGAAATAAAAAGAAGTGAAATTAAAAAGTTTATTCTGTGACGTCTTTTAATTTTTCTCTTATCACAACCTAAAAAAAGAACTTGTGTTTCTATAATGCGACTGAAGCAGCCGAGGCAAATTTAAATAATATTACGTAAAATAAGCATCATTTTTATTACAAAGTTGGCGTCCCAAGCATCAAACAACTTAAAAGTGTATCTTAAAAACAATGGGTTAAATACTTCTTCAAAGTGACGCACATACATGGGGGATTCTCACATCTCATATCCAGCATCCAGCTAAATAACATCTTCAAAGTTGGCAACAAACATAACAGCACATTTCTTCAAATATACGTAATATTACATAACCTATAAAACTAATCTCCATAAGTTTGAAGAACACAACATCTTCAAATCAGCACTGAAACGTGGGGCAAACTACAAACATACTTCTTCAAATTACAACTGTGGGGCTTCTCCCACAAATACAACTATCGTAAATTGGCATCCACAACGTGGAGCTAAAAACATCAATTCTCAAATTGGCGTCGACAACATGGAGCTAAAATAACTTCCTGCAAATTGACGCCACAACGTAGAACCATGAACATTACTACCGCAGTTTATTCCAAACAAGATAATTAAAAATTGTCAGTGCCGGCTGCAATAGTAGAAATAGGTTATTTATTGAATCTCATTATGACAATAACTACTAAAGCTTTAGTAACAAAAATATTTTACCTGTATGAATTCGAATATGCCGTACTAGGTTTGACCTGTGAACAAACTCTTTGGAACAATGAGGACATTTGTATCTAGGATCATTGTGAATTAGCAGATGTTCATTATAGCTGTCCCTTCGCTGAAACAGAAACAAAAGTTTAATTATCACATTCATAGGTCAACAAAAACAATAACTGGTGCCTTAGTAACTCTGCAGTCATAATACATTAAGAGTTTGATACCAGCCTTCAAGAGTGTAAACAACATTGGAGATGTCATTGTACAAATAAGTACTATAGTCTCTCTAAAAGTGAGAATGAACAGAATAACAGTTTTAAAATTTAGATGTGTTCATGACTCTTTTCAAAGCATTCTCCATTGCATCCTTTCAAATCACTTTTCATATGCTAACACCATTCTTCTTTGGAGAGAGTGCAAATACATTCTTCGTAAGCAGCTACTGCAGTTTTAAGTGGTTAAATCACTGATCTTGAACCTTTTGTTTTATTTTGGGGAATGGAAAAATGGGACAAATCTGGACTGTAGGGAGGAAGGACACATATTTGGCTCCTAACTCGTGCAGTTGTTTCTAGTTCAGTGTAGGTAGAAGTGTTGTTGTGCAACAACAGACCAGTCTTAGGGTGCTTTGCTCTCAGTTCACTGAAGGCTTGTGGTGTACCATTTGGCAGTGACAGTCTTTTGTCCTTCAAGTGGAACTATCACAATACCGCCATTAGTTGAGAATGAATGAACATATCATCATCTTGTTTGCCTCACTTTCGCTGGGGAATCTTCTCCTGGGAAGCCCCAGACCAATAACAATCCCTTAGTTTCTGGGTCATACTGGTATATCAGCTTTTGTCACCTGCTACATTTCCTGGCACCATTGTACACCTGCATGTTTGTGCTCATTTGTGAGTTGGTGGGTGATCCAGTGTATGCAGAGCTCCCTTACATTGAGTTTTTCTTTAAAGGTTGTGTTTACTGCTGCCAATCCAATATTCAGGACTTTCTGAATCTGATAATATGTGCAACGATGATCTTTCTGCAACATGCACTCTTACTTTCATTACATTTTCATCTGTTGTTGCTGTAGCACAGCATCCTATGCAGTCTTCATCTTCAAGAGAATCCCTTCATCTTCTAAACTCTGCAAACCACTGATACATTGTGGATTCCTAAGGGCAAAAATCCTCAAATGCCTGAAATAGTCTTTAAAGGCATTCTCTCTACCTAAACCGACTTTAAAGTCAAAGAAAATCATCACATTGGAATGCTCTTGCTTGAGATCCATCCTAGCATACAACGTTGCAACACCATCAACAAAAGTTTGATGCTGCGGAGCACACCCAGGCTTGCACTAGTTACTATCCGAACTGTAATAGGAAGCTACAAAGACCTGCTTTAGTTTACAACTCATTGTTGCCCATTTTCAAAACTTTCAGAGTGACCCTATGTACAGCAATACAGAACAAAACAACAATTCTTATTATCAACAGATAAGAGCTCACCAATTTGCTCTGAACTGATGATGAAAAATGGTAAATTTAATATCCTCATTTTTATCAGAGCAAACAAATGTTCTTTATTCCAACCTGTTTTTTTACTTTCTCTGCCACCTACCTATGGTAGGTAAGAGCAAGTACTGTATTCCACCCAAAAATTTGATGTCAGGATTTCACCAGAAATCAATCCATAAAAGCATTTTTACAAAAAAGATCCATGTGTCTATGAAGAGCACAACTGTAAAACGAATGTTAGATGAACACCAAACTTCATATAATATATAGAAGTGGTTGCAAATATACATTCACTAAGTTGCAATCAGCTGACGATGAGGAAGTGATTCCTCGAAACTAGTTCTTAGGTATTTAACCTATTTTAGTGAAATTGTATATTTGCAACCACTTCTATATGTTATATTTAATCTTTTCACTATGTCTTCCAATTCAAAAGTAATAACCAAACTACATGTTTAAGTTCAGTATCTTCTTTAGATGTCACATTAAGATTTTTAAGAAAATCCCCCCCCCCCACATGTAAACATTTTCAATATTTGTGATTTTCTCAAAAATGACCCTAGCGATATTAATTAAAATACCATATGTTTAAGATATTTTCATTACAAATAAAGTGTATCTTTGAATTTTCTGTAAATAGTCTGTAAAGTCCTCTTCATTCTGAATGAGTTTTGTTTAATTTTGTACAACTGGTGACCATAAGAGAGAGACAAAAACGTAGAACTCTTTAAAACACAATTAATTAATTTATTTATTTATGCACATAGAATGTCCCAATGAGCTTAAAGCTCTAAGGAGGGATTGTCCATTGGAATATGGTAGGTAGGCTACTATTATAAATGGAAAAGAAACAAAGACTAAATTAAATTGCTAGAAACCTAAGTATATTATACTAAACAAACACTGAATATTATATATATAGTTTTTTTATTAACTACCTGAACTAAATCCAATAACATAAGGTGCAATAGCATAATTACTATTAATTATTTACATCTTAATGTATAAAAGTTATTCATTGGATGTACAGATTTTTTCCTCTTTTATGTTCTCTCTCCAGAGAATTCAAAACAAGTTCTAAAACCTTAACCTAACTCTTTAAAAATTATGTAAAAAATTAGTGTTGTATACATACTAACTTATATGTTAAGTATATTTTAAAGTTTGCCATAATGTTACAATTTATACAATTAAGTATTTTCTTCCTTAATGCTAGTTTTAAGTTTGGGTTGTAGTATCAAATTATTATTATTTGAAATGTTATTTAAATTTTAAATAGTTTTTTGTGGCATCAGCCATTTTCAAGATATCTGTTATTATTGGTTCTGGATTTTTCAATACTTTCATTTGCTTCAAGTGCTGTCATTATTCAGTTGTTTCTCGCAATGTCATAGGAAGAGCATTTAGCGACTAGCTTTTAAACATCTGACTTCTGATTCAGTTTCCTCTATCCATCTTCTACTTACAAGGAAATATATAATGAATCTATTTCTGAAAAGGTTTATCTCAATTAACATGAAGCAGATAGCAAAATAGGCTTTTGCAAGTAGAAGCTATACAAAAATGGGTAGTATGAATAAATATGAGTACATAGTAAATGCTTGACTTTTTTTAGTAAATACTCTTGATGGTAAGAATAAAAGCTTCTTAGTGTTTACTTGTTTACGAGTACATATTCAAGGCATGGAAGCAGGGTAGTATATTCTCAGGCAGCCATCTTACATAGAGTATGAACTAAGTTTGGTAAGAATAAAACCGATTATATTCTCACTTTTACAAGTATATACCTACTCTATCATGTTCAGCATGGTTAGCAGCAGACTCAGATGTGAATAACCTGTATGTGTGTTGTGTCAAGTGATCTGAAGAAAATGGCAGAGTTTATGAACTATGTAGCACATGGTAAAATATACAACCAGAGACAAGAACATGTGGATTCAAAGAGCTTAAAAAGCCTTTATCATTTTACTAAGGTTAATGTGGACTGGTTGAACACACATTTATTGGGACCAGAGAAAATGGAAACAAGAGGAGGAGCGTTGAAGAATGTGATTAAATTAAAGAGATTTTTAAGACTAGTGGGTGCTCCTGGCTTCCAAGTTGGCATTGGAGAGGATCTTGAAATACATCAGACCACTGTATCCATAACTGTTGAGGTTATGGATGCCATAACTGATAAAGCACCAGCCTGGATGAAGTTTCACAAGCTGAGTTGGAGTTTGATGCTGCAAAATGTCAGCAGATAATAGAGAAGAATGATTTTCGAGCAGCAGTAGGAGCTCTAGACTACACATGTTCGAATTAAAAAGCCAATACATTTTGGAGATGAATATGTGAACAGAAAAGGCTATAAAAGCATCAATGTACAAGCTACTTGCAATGAAAAAAAATGCTTCACTAGTACTGATGCTTCCTGGCCTGATCTGTGCATGAAGCAAGAATTTGGAGGGCCTCAAATATATGGAAACTTTGAGCCAAAATGGTGTGAATGCACTGCTTCTAGCAGACAGTGGTTACGGCATTGCCCCATGGCTTATGGTGCCCTACAGAAATGCATACAATAGGTGCATCACTAAAGAGAGGGTCATCATTGAGCAGTGCTTTGGGCAACAAAAACACGGTTTCCAATTCTCCAGAATTCTATGCGTTTGTGTACTAATAACATACCAAAACTTGCTGTGCTGTGCTGTACTGCATAATATTACAAAATATTTGCAAGACCCACTTCCAGAACTACCAGCTTTCAATGAAGAAGTGGAGGTGTATGCTGATCAAAATCATGAGATGCCAGCAGCAATCCGACAAAATGGTGAAGTTGGGAGAAACCAGATAGAAGAAATGCATGAACTCTTGGGTTTCTTTCCTCTTATGCTTTTTTTTAAGTGGTTTCTCTAAATCAGTATTGTATGTGCTACCTTCAGATTAGATTAAGTGTTGTCGTAATCTACTTTGTGCTTTGATACGTTTATTTTGTTTCAGCCTCCTTTTTATACAGTTGATGTACATGTGTTCTCTTTAATTTTAACTGTGCTTCAGTTTTTAATATTTCTACCCCTTACCTATGTAGTACATTAAAATTCCCTCAGACTAAAAGTAGAACCTTTTAAAAAAGCTGAGGAAGGTATATGATTTGCTTTCATAAAACAGTTATGTATTACTGTGTGAAATTTCTTTTAAAATTTGGACAATTTATGAGTATTCATTCTATCAAATAGACTTAAAGGAACAGACCAGGGGATCTCTTCCCGCACCGTTTTCGTTTGTACTGCTTTCAGTCCGCCTGCTGCATGAAGTATCGAGAGTGAAGTTTTAGCTAGCCAGTATTCTGCACCGTACTTTTCGGCATGAAAGTTCGGATAATATTCTCGTTATACGATCTGTTTCGACACTATACTATTTGAAACAAAATCGCATCTATAACTAGACTTAGTCTTGGAAATAATAAACACAAACCTGTCTTTTTACAGCTAAATACCCAACTGGCGCCAATTTCATTTCTCCTTGAAATATTCACTAAAAAGCTGTCAATATATGAAATTTGGTCTTGAAGGATGACTTACAGCATATATGTTATTCAAAGAAAGAGAGATATGTAGATATAAAGCAGATACTTGTTACATTAAAGTTGTTCAGAATGCTTTAAGTTGCAAGCTTTAAAACCATTTTTCTTAGTTTATGCTATTGCTTGACTTTAATTATATTATGTTAAAGAAAACCAACAACACATTATTTGGCCAATTTTAGCAACGAAAATAAAATACATTATACGCTATATAAAATTCAACGTTATACGCTATCAGGTCCTAAACTTTGATTCGAAATTAAATTGTGTTGTTTGTTTATGTATTGTGAAAAACGCAGCTTAATGAGAGAAACTGTATGTTGATCATGCTATTATGTAATATGATTTAAACATAGCAGTTTTAAAAGTCATGATAGCTGAAAACTTGATATATGTGCCTTTTTCCGAGACTTTTTTTTTCGCTTCTATGTAAATACATGAATAATCGACATATGCATATGAAACTGTGCCCACATGCTGAAAAACAGTTATCTGCACAGCAAGTCTTGCAAATATCCTCCAGTTTTCAAATAAACCGAATTTACAGAGTAGTGCACATTCGAATGATGTGTTCATAATTTGGATATTTTGGCTTCATTATTTAGGCTGAGAATGTGCTTATATAAACCTAGTTTCTTAATCATTTCTAGTTGTTTTAATTGTTTAATTAATGAATAATTAATTGTATAGTTCCCATTTGATCCTCCCTACTTGAAAGAGTAAGAACAAGGATGCACCTAGCCTTAATATTTTGGAGATATTAATTTTAGAACAACCTTTCCTGTATGCTTTAGTATACGCTCGCAACCAATACCCTTAAAAGCACACAAATGTAATGCTTTCACCCACGGGAAAGTGGGTGTTGTTAAAAGGAGGTGTATTAGTGTATTGCACTGGCGATCATTGAAACATATTACACTGATCTTTTTAAAAGGAGATAGATCTAAGGAACTTGCCAATTGTAATTAGGTGCCTATATTATTTAGTATTTATGCAAGGAAAGTGCAATAACTTACTAGTATCTTAGGTTTCCTTATTTTGTATAAAACATGACACATTTCACGCCAAACTGGCAGGAGAGGCTTTACGACACAAATCAATATTATGTGAGCAAATACAGGGGAGATGAACGTAAATACATGAGAGAACAAATAAGGTCAGAGCAGTGTTTTATAAGCAGGGTGCAGATTTTATTGACTAATTTTTTTTTAAAATGACTACATTTGTTTTAAAATGACTTAGTAATTACAAAAAAAAAAAAAAATATCTAAAATGAGATTTATTTGATTTACTAAAATTAGTGTACAGAAAGTTATAAATTAATTTATATATTGATATAACTCCTATACAAAAAAAAAAAAAAATAAGTAAAAGAGCAGTGAAAATGTTCTAGTTTAAAGAATCTGAAAAGAAAAGAAAATTTTCTTACTTTCCTTTTCAGATTCTTCAAACAAGTAAGAAAATTATTTTCTTTGCTTTTCAGATTCTCCAAACAAGAACATGAACAAATATATTTTCAATTAACTTTCTAACTTATTGTGCTTTTAAACAGGTCTTACAAAAGTGTAGCATTAACTCTTTTGAGAACTCAGAATATGCAATGTTTATTGCGAATGAAGAGGATTTCACAGTCCATGTCATACATAAATAAGAGCAATACGCACTTATTAAGCAAAAAAGGGAAAACAGACCTTCTCATCCCTAATTTTGGACATGAACTCATAACAGTAATTATGTTTCCCTGACAATAACCATCTCTCCACCCACAAGCAACCCTTTCCAAACCAACCAATAATCTTTATACACTCTATACTTATGCAAGGAAATTACCAAATAAAGAGGCAAAGGACAAAGAAATTACAAATTAATGATGTAATATCGAAAAAAAGATTATCCAAAATAGAAAACTTGTAACTACCAAAATGACCTAATATATATTTTCTTAATATGGGAGCCATGATAAGGATTTATGTACACTTAAGCAATACCTTTATTGCAAGAATTAAAAGATGGCATGTCGTCAGAATCCGGATCATGCTTATATGATACTTGGTCTTCAAATAGCTTCTGCTCACAATAATATACTGTTTAATACGCATTCCTGAGGAATATAAAGAGCTTACTTTTTGGCAGGTAGGCCGACTCATAAGTCTGCACATGAAAATAAATGTAATGCGGGCCAAAGGTATTCTTCCCTGAAAATGGCAAGCTTTTCCAGGTATATAATCCTTTACAGAACCACAGTGGACGGAAAAAGGTTGTTAAACTTTGGCTGTAAGAGCAAACAGCATTTCCTTTGAAATAATTATGCCGCTCAATGCCTAAAAGGCAACAGATATTAATCTGAGCTTCTCTTCGCTATAAAAGTCACTACAAGTGCAATAAATCAATATGTACTCATATATCGGAAGGGAATATATGCTTCTGGCTTTATTTTGAAAGTATAATATATTTTTAGCTGTTTTGGTAAATTATCCTACTTTACCTCGCTATGTTGGCGGAAACTTCACAACTTAACAACAGATGTACGAAAGTGCATTGTTCCTTATCACTCAGTCCTATACCCCCCCACTTCAACAAATAAGTTGCACACACACATTTAAACTAGAATCTTGAATATAGATTCAGTTTTCTCTGCTTTGGTGGTGTTTAAGTCGGTGTGCAATGAGTGAGAACGTTAAGAGTAGAATGTATTGTGCTGTAGCACAATACCGTAATTACGGTTTTAAAATGGTTGGTGTGAATTATCACACATTTCCAAAAAATGAGCAATTAAAGCACGTGTGGGTGTCTAGCTGTAAGCATACTGACAAATGTAACGCTGATAATTCACATGTTTGTTCAGTGCACTTTCTTCCTAGTAACTATAAACAGGATTTGAAGAGAGAACTATTAGGTTTGCCGGTTAAGAAAATTCTGCTCCCAGATGCAGTTCCATCGCAGTTCATTCCCAATTGGCATGGTGATGCACTTAGTGAAGGTCCAAGTATAAGTGGAATGTTGCAGGTATTCTTTTTCATTTTTATATCCTGTAACAGAATAATGTATTCTGGAATTATTGTTTTCATTTCTTACGGTAAAAAAAATACACCAGCATATCCATTTAGCGATTCCTTTAGAGTAGTTGTAAATTTTCCTTTAGTACTAAGGTAATGTATGTTTAATCTCTTGTAGCGCCTACAGTTTACGCTGAAGTACTGCATGTGTTCCAGTAGTTTTGTTTATACGTAAATATATTACTAATGTAATGCAGTTTCCATTCGTTTTGCTTTATGGTTAGCCCACAATGTTTGTAGAAAGCTCTGAAATAGTATACACTTTACACAAAACTGGAAGAACGTACTAATAATAAATAATTGGGAGCTAATCGGGAGGAATTTAGTGTGTTCACTGCGCTGTGTATGTATTCCGCGCGCTCGTCTTCACTCTCACTTACGTCACAGGCGGGCAGCCGATGGCAGCTCCCACCCAGAGTGGCTCACCTTAGTTATCTAGCCACATTGGGAACAGACATTTAAGTGCACAATAACTGAAACACATTAACAATATCAATTTCTTATTGTTCTAATTATATATTTCCTGGGAGTCACACTCAGTTGTGAACCCACTCAAAAATTGCATAACATGATTTCAACAGAAGTACTCTTGGAAGCTCCCCAAATTAAAAAAGCATTTTAATAATAATTTCACCTATCTCTTTACGATTTACTGCCTTGAAAGTGAAAAGTTCACTACACACCAAATTCTTAGATCTTGTATTTTTCAAGGGTGCAAGTTGAAGATTCTCAGGAAACTGCCCCTACTTGACCTCCATTACCTTGAAAAACTTGTAAACTGTAATACATGTAATCATGTTTCACTGAAGCTAAGGGAAATATCATCTTGAAAGCCATACAAGTCCTGAACATTGCATTAATTTTTTAATTCACTCAACTTTAAACCTGGCAATGTATAAAAATTATCAAAACGCTTATTTTTTGTGTCTTAATACTTGTTGTTTCACTCAAGCCATGTGTTAGCACTAAGTTACAAACTTGAAACAGAATTGAAAAATCCAATTTCACCACTGGGACTTGAACTGGGGAACTGTGGCAGGGATACCCTCAATTCAATAGGTATCTGTGACATTGGATTTTCAAGTCTGAATCAAATTTTCAACTTATGTTTGACTTTCTTAGAAATTATAAAAAAATTTGATTACAGTGTGACACCAATCATCATTTTACACTTTATTTTAATGATTTATGATTTAAAAATCTTCAAAATTAACTATTATATATAAATATGTATATCTTTACAATTTTTTCTTTATCTTATAAAAAGGTCCTGAAATCACTGCTTGCTTCCTCTTTCCTAACCACTAAGTCAGTAAGCAGTTTCAAGTATGAGATTGCATTACATTGTAATTCTTCTGGTTAGCAGAAAAATGTGACAATTTTAAGTGTTTAAAACGCACTTCATGGGCAATCTAGAGAACCCAGCAAATCAATGCAAAAAGTAAAACCGATAATAAGGACATTTTATTGTAGAACAGGAATGTATTTGTGCAATTATTCATCTGAGATCAAAGAAAGAAATAAAAAATGTAGATAAATACATGTGCAGTTACTTGATAATTTAATTTATATAAAACCTTATCCATCCTATTAAACTTGCAACTAAGCTTCATATAATATAATTCTCATAGAAAAGTGTTAAAATTGAAAACAACCTCTATCCTGATAGTAGCACTGTGGAAACAAGTGCATAATACTAGTGAATTTCACAATCAACATCAGTCCCAAAAAAAAAAAGTGGAAACTTAACATCTCAAACTTGTTTTAAAATCATTATTAATCCATAGGCACTGAAGCTGCTATCTCCGTATTGCGGTGGGAAATGAGGTCACACGCTTAAATTGTGGAAACCTAACCAAACCTCAAACGTGTTTTAAAATAATTGTTAATCCACAGGCAGTGAAGCTATCTCTGTAGTGGGAAAGGAAAAGGAGGAAATACCAGTTATTACACAGAACACCAAACTCAGATAAAATAATGAACCAAAGGAGCTTGCTTGAAATGAATAGTACATATTCTCATTGAGAAAGGAAAATCTACACATACTGGCTTGAAAATTTTTTTTTTTTAATATTTTTAAAGATTGATTTCCATTCTCAACTTTTTTACTTTCTCTGCTACGAATAGTAAGTATGGGAAGTATTGTATTCCACCCAAAAATTTGATACCGAGATTTCACCGGAAATATATGTTTTGAAGCCCCCTGAATCCAAAAAAAACATTTTTGGAAATATGTCTGTGTGTGTGTCTGTGAACAGCATAACTCAGAAACGAACAGTCGGATAAACACCAAAGTTTGTATTTAGGTTCAGTATCTTCCAGAGATGTGACATGAAGCTTTTCAACAAAATCCCCCCACCCCAGATTACCCTTTATATGGAACATTTTTTGAAAATGTTAATTTCCTCAAAATGGGCTCTAATGATTTTGATTAAAATAGCATATGTTTAAGATATTTTCAGGACAAATGAAATGTATATCTTGAATTTTCTGGGAATGTCTATAAAAGTATTCTTCATTGTGAACGACTTTTGCATAATTGGTAAGAGATAGACAAAATTTTACTACACAAAAAATGTAGATCACGTTAAAATACACAGTTTATGTCATATACATTTTTTTGTTGTTGAGTGAACCATTTTCGAGATATTGCTTGTTATTCCCATAAATTTTTCAATACTTATTTTCTCAAATGGGGATTCGTTATTCACTTTTTTGTCTTGAATATGCAAAGAGTATTAATCTGTGGCAAAGAGAATGGTGCTGCACATACCAACCAGCTATTAAGAGATATGTCTATGCTTAAAGGCTACTGTATTTCTATATCGCCCTTGCAAATACAAAACAAGGGGAACATAGTACGCCTTAAGGGATAGTCAAATATTTTTAGATCTAGTCGCTATGTATAAAATGTAATTCTCTTTGCATGTCAAAAGAACGTTTCTGCAAATGTTTATCTCGATTAATATGAAACAGCTGGAGAATAAGTTTGTAGAAATAGTTTGCACAAGAGTAGACAAAGTCATGTGAGTGTAACACATCAGATTTTTTTCTTTAAGTTTTAGTACCAATAACTGTTTTAATAAAACTAACCGCTGCAGTTTAGCATTTGAAAGTCCTCGGGTTAGGTTATTCTCATGATCATCCACAACACTTCTCCTTTTGTGCTTGGGTGTTGACGTTGAAGGTGGTGGTGGCAATTCGTTTGCTTCAAGATTCCCTGGGTCCCCACTTCCTCTTCTGTTGAAAGAACCACACATGGTTTCTTCCACACCAAAACTGCATCCTCCTGGAATGCAGAAAAACACTGAAATTTGCTAATGAATCAACTCAGAACAAATGAAAGAAGTACACAACTCAAGAGGGCATCAATCTTCAGATTTTATGGTGTCTTGAAATATAAATTTTTGAAAAATATAATTTATTACGCTTATCCATGTGTTAGTAAATCACCTCAAATTTGAAATAAAATGTGGAAACCTAAAGATTGAAACTGTAATAGCATTCTGCATTTATGCCGAAAACGAAATCTAACCTAAATCTAAGCATAGAAATGAAAGAAGTTTGTAAGTTTATATAGTTTCATTTGCTACAGTTAATGTAAACTGAAGCTGCAGTTATTTATAACTATATAAAAGTGAATATATATTTGCTTTATAGTAAAACGCACTTACCTGGAATCCTGAAAATGGCCGGATTCGAATCTCCGTCCAGTATCTTTTGGATAATTCTCTCCCAGTCTTTTAGTTAAATAATTTGATTTCTGGTTTTGTTTAAATCGCACTTTTGCTTCACTCTCATTTTCATATCGTTTATTTTTTTTGTTATTGTACATACATCAACATTTTTGCCAAACACAACCTCAATTTTAATTTTTAGTTCGTGCAGAGCCTCACTTTTACCCTTCCTTACTGCTGGTAACTGTGATTTGTTAAATATCACTGAATATTCTCTCAAAATATTTGCATATGTAATTGGTGATATATCCATTTTTTTAATTTACTTGCTGCAGGATACATCAACAAAACTAATATGGTGAAGTCTAAAGCCAAGCGCATCCTGGTGTCAACGAATCAAAGATGTTAGTATGAGGGCAAAGAGAGTTGCTCACCTGATTATATACTCACACTGCAAGGCTGTAGAAATTAGTATATAATTGTGTGAAGTAGAATGTTTTTATTCATTCGAAAATTAGTATGTTCTAACTGAGTTGAGTATATAATCACAAAAGGTTTTCATATATATGATCAGAAACTAAGAGAAAGTACACAGGTTTATTCATACAACTGAATAAATTATATAGCTATGGCTTAAGGTTATCAGGAGGTCGGCGCCGGGCAGTCAGGGTAAACAAAATTAATCTGTAGCTCGCCAGCGTAAACACCGGGGTTGCGCTATCGACAGATAACTAGAACCTTCTCCCCCCTCATCCAGAAAGTATGTTTTAGAATGTTTGACAACCTTGTGGAAAGATTCCATTGACTATATCAGTGAGTGTTCTCGCGTGAGAGTCAGTTACTGAATGTGGGAGTTGTGGGCGAGTTTCCCAAGCAACAAAGAAGGAATAAAATGGGTTTCCTATACTTGAGCACAAGAACTTCAAAAATTAAAAAGCCTGAGTGTTACATTCACATGACTTTCTCCACCACTATCATTTATTTTTATAGAGCTTCTACAAACTTTTCTTGTATCTACTGAAAGCTAATTGTGATAAATGTTTGCATAAGTAATTTCATTACTCATTTTGTTATGGGTATAAAAGGGTTAGTGATAGTCAAATGTTTAAAAGTGCATCGCTACATGTCAGCCTTAAAGTTCCATGCTCTTCCCGTGGCATTACAAGAACTGGTGAACAGTGTCAGAACTTCAAAAAAATTACAAAGCCCTGTAAAATTCAAACCAATAACAGATATACATATCTCAAAAATGTCTGATGCCTCAAAAAAAGTTATTTGAAACAAATTATGTGATTTAAAGAGACCCACATTTTTTATGTAGCAAATCTTTGTTTATCTCTTATGGTTTGCCAGTTATACAGAATGCCTTTCAAATGAAGAGGACTTCACAGGCTATTCCCAGAAAATTCAAGATATACATGTTATTTGTCATGTAAATATCCAATGGTGTTTTAATCAAAATCACTGAAACATTTTTGAGAAAATGGAAAATTTTAAAAAATATTCCATGTAAAGGGTAATCAGGGAAGACAGGGATTTATTGAAAATCTTTGTGTCACATCTTTGCAAGCTCTAAATATGAATACCACATTTGGTATTTACCAGACATTTTGATTTTGAGTCATGCTATTTACAGACAAGTGTTTTAAAAAAAAAAAAGCTTTTTATGAGTTCAGGGGGCATCTAAACATGTATTTCCAGTGAAATCTCAGTATTGAATCTTTGGGTGGAACACAATACTTCCTCTACATAGTAGAGAAAGTAAAAAACTAATCTGAGGTTGCACTGAATAATGCTGTTTTAACACGTGTTAAAATCAAGTTATAAAAGGAACTGTATACACTTACAAAGAACTCCTTGCCACAATACTGACACTTATGTATACCCGATCCCACACGGAGTTGACTCTTGTCTCTATGAACTAGACCATGGCCATACCAGCCGGATTTGGAAGCAAACCTTTTTCCACATTTTGTACAAGGAAAAGATTTTTCACCCACATGATCCGTCTGGTAGTGTAGACTTCTGCAACACATCAACAAGCTCTTTAAATATGGTAAAAGAATCACTTCTGCACATTAATGATATCTACAACAAACTGAAAACATGGTTGGGAGATGCACAAACCACATACACACTACAACAGATCTTACAAATGTACGCTCAAACCCTTCATATCGAAACCTGCCTTGAAATTTTAGTTACAGAAGTGAATTTCAGATAACAGTGTTTTGAAGTGGAGCAATGAATCACAATCAATAATATTGCTAATTACCTGGCAATCTGTTCCAAGATCATGGGAGCAATGAGGCAGGATGAGTGAACTGTGTAACAGCACTGATTCAGTGTGCTTCACTTTAAGACCTTAAAACTGAAAATGATCAGTAACTTTTTATTTTCTTTAGTGCTTACCTTTAGTAAGCAGAGGAAGTATTGCATTCCACCCAAAAATTCAATACCGAGATTTCACCAGAAACACGTTTTGAGACATGAAAAAAAAAAGAAGAAAAAGAAATGAAAGAAAAAAAAAAGCATTTTTAGAAAGAGAGAGAGAGTGTGCGTGCGTGCGTGTGTGTGACAACATCAAGAATTATTTGAAATTTTCTGGGAATAACCAATAAAATTAGCTTCATCTGGAAGGAATTTTGTATAAATGGCAAACATTAAGCAACAGACAAAAACGTACTGCACAAAAAAATGTAGATCTCTTTAAAACACAATTTATTCCAAATAGGGATGGGACCTCGATACCGTCGATTCCTCAATACTTAGTGGTATCGAAGTATGTCTAACACTTTCACATAAACCTTCGATACTTTAAATTTTTTAAGTTTTGCATTATTAAAAGCTTTGTGTGTAACTTTATGCTAGATAAAGAATGATAGGAGTTGAGACTTCATGTTATTGCCTCGCATGTTTCCCGAAAGAGTTACTAGGCTATAGTTCTTGATAAACCTTGACTGTGTTTCCTGTGGGTGATTCAATGTAACATTCCAGAGACTCTTGTGTCTAAATGAAAACAAGCAAAACAATGGGGGAAGGAACAGAGGTACTCGTGTAACATATAGCCGTAAGTTAGTTCTGGATGAAGTTGATTTAGTTGATGCACTAAGGGTGGCGTGCACCAACCTGGAGTAAGCTCTACTTTTGTAGTAAACTACTATTCAAGTCAACACTCAGGGACTTTCATGCAAGAGTAAACTACTTCCGAAGAATTTTACTCCTGTCAGATACTCCCAGATTGAATTATCACAGAAGTAAATGTTGGAGAGCACCATCATGTAGTATGTTACTACACAATTAAATAGAGCATAAATATAGGTTACAATTTACTCTTGCGACCTGGATGGAGTAACTAACCTGTCGATTGAACTAAAATACTCTATCGTATTTGGAGGAAGATATTTTTGACGCGTTCATAGATTACTTAGATTACATTAATGATCTTGATGAAGAAAACAGTGATTACTTAGGTTACATTGATGATCTCGAAGGGAAAAAAACAACAGAAATGCGATAGTGGTATGCGAGAACCATATGATACTTATACAGAGAGAGAGAAAGTTCAATGAACATTTTGGTATTAGGAAAGAATCTTATACACGCCTTTTGAACCTGCTTGGAGAACATTTCAACAAAACTCAGACACAAATTCAGCTCTATAATCCAAATTGCAAATATTGTTAAGCGCCCTATGAGTGTTTCGTACCGAAATATTTCAGAAGCTAGAGTCGGCATTACGATGAATTTAACGTAATGTGACAGTCTTACACTGTATTAAATGGAGATATTTAAAACTGACTTAACGCGATGTAACTTAAAAGTTTGGCAATGTCAAACTTTTCTTTCCCGTCAAGTTTGATTTCACATGGTAATTAGAACCTATCGGTACTAGCTCAGCTCGAAGTAATAAAAGAACTATGAATCAAAAGTCATTCCCATTGCGTTAAGTACATGCCAATTATACCTTTAGTTTACCAGCATTTGCATGTCACGTTAAGTAAATTTCATAGTAATCCCAGTATTACAGGCGATAATATAAATAAACGTTCACCACACGTCTGCTGATGGTGTATTTCATTGCATTATTAGAGCACTTTTGAGGTTAAGGGCAAAATATAAACGAGTGTTAAGAAAATAAAAGGTAATTCTTCTTCACTTTCACAGATTTCCCACACATTTGTGTGTGAAATTGACTGCATGCATGTTACTATTTTGTACCCATCCATGAATATGGTGAACTTTTCCGAAATCAGAAAGGGTATTTCTCTATCAACACGCAAGTGATCTGCGATGCAAAATGAAGATTAGAAGCTGTTCTTCAGTATGTTTCCCGTCACTAGAATTATTAAACTCGTCCATCACGTCTTTCCAGCATTTCTCTTCCAGCTACTTTATAACACGTTTTGTCTTTTTTGCAATACTTGGGTCTTCATTGAAAACGTTAATGAAAGTAACCTCCCATAAATCAGGAACCTAAGCTTATATTTAAAAAAAAAAAAGAAACCTAACCCTATCGTAACCTCCCGTATATCACAAACGTAAAAAACTAATAAACCTGAAATAAAAAGTAATTAGGAACGCACGTTGTGAATGTTGGCGGTATCTCACTACCTTTGAAGATCAACATAATGCAGGTTATCGCATGTTTTTTACACTCATATTCTTTAAATGGATTTTCTTTATTTCTACCAACAAACATTTATCTCCTTCATGGAATTAATTGTTCCTTCACACAAGCTGTGTGTTGGACAGGGTTGGAAAGGTAGAATCAGATGACTGAAAAATCAATGCCATCCCGGCTATGGCATTGAATTTTTCAGTCATCTGATTCTACCTTTCCATTTATCTCTTTCGCTGACGTTTCTCTCTTTTTCCTATCGCACATAACCTTGTTCATGATTGCATCAAGTAAATCGTGCAAACAAAACAATACCTTTGAGAGTAATGAGCTCTTACTTCCGTAGTCATAACTAAAAGAGTAAATTGTAATTGAGCTATCCAACGTTACTTTCGGGGTAAATTGCTCCCGTAGTAACCTACTTCCATAGTGGAGACTTCTTTAGTAAACGTTACTTCTGAAGCAATTTACTCCAACATACTGCACGCCACCCTAAATCACTCTAAATGCAATAGCCTGGTTTGCTGACTCCTTCTCAGTCATTAAATACCTACTCCTGTCCAAAATCTATGAATCCAGAAGAAATAAATCAGAACTTACGATAGGGGATAAATACAACACATGGAAATATTTGTTCTTTCCTTCCATGTTTGTTTGTGTTTGCCCATGTCAAACTCGGGTCATGAGTATAGCTTAAAGATATACTGTACAACTAATTTCTATAATATAAATAGAAAATGCTTTAAAATAAGGTTTTCAGTATAAAATATAGTTACATAAAGGGAAGCAAACAAAGTATTATTATTATTATTATTATTATTATTATTATTATTGTTATTCGCCTTGAGTAACAATAGGGGATATATCACCTGTGACATTATCAAGAGTATCGGTGCTCAAAAATCAGTATCATATCGAGTATCAAGAAATAGTGGTATGGTCGCATCACTAATTCCAAATAACCTTTCTTTGTGCCATAAGCTATCTGAGATATTGTTATTCTGTTATTAATGGTTTGAATTGTTCCATACTTTGTTATTCTTTTAAAGTCCTTTTAATATTCAGCTGTTCCTCAAGATTGCATGGAAAGAATATGGATTTTTAAGGCCAGCATATAGCATACAATTCTTAAACATTTCATTATCACTATTCCCTTTGTAATGAAATGTGTAATGTAACTATTTCTGCAAAGGTTTATCTCAACATGAAGTAGATGCAAAAATCAGCTTTCGTTACAACAGTTTGTATATACACTACTGAATGATAGGGGGTTTTGGATATGGCCTTCTTAGACCGAAAGCTTCTCTCAAAGGAAATTCAAGGTAGGTTTCTTCATGAAGAGCTTGTTGCTTCCCTTGTTTGCAAATTGTTTTTGTTATATAATAATTGCTACAATATTTTCGTTAATATGTGCATACTTACAACTGTGGGGAGGACTTGGTTACAGTGATATCATAATAAATGAGTCAATTTGTAACACATATACATCACTTAACATAGATTTAAAACATGTTTTGAAAGTCCTCACTTCCATCATCAGCTGTTTGTCGACTGCCAATGCTGCTCAGAGTGGATGAAGTAAACCCAAAACTAAAACATGAAATTGTAGCAGTTAACAGATCAGAAATATAGCAGATTGAATGCAAGGACTATAACAAGATTTACAAAGAAAAGACAAAAAGACGCCTACAAACAGAACAAAGGAACATTTCAGAAATATGAGAATGAAGCAGGAAGACAAACTGACAATAGGCTGGCAATCCACCATCAAGAATAAGTGTCCACCTTAAGCAAAAGCAGCAGTTGACAAAAAGTTGATGATGGAAGCTAAGACTTTTGAAACATGTTCTCAATGAATGTTAAGTAACTTACGTATAAGTGTTCCAAACTGACTCACTCATTAATTGTATTAATATGCATTCTTGCCAATTTCCTGAAAATGAAACCTGTAAAACATTTCCTCATCCAGCAAAGTGTAACAATTTTGCAATAACTTGAAAATTGGAATGCGTAAAATCTTCAGTGCAATAAAAGTAAAAAAAATTACATGTAAAATAAATGGAACTTCCATTTTATAAGAATCCTTCAAGACCTGGAAGTACTGCATTTTACTGTTGCATATGATGAAATTCTTCCTGGTATTACAATAAACACGTATTAAGGTAAAGGACACCACTTCCTAAGCTATACACAGATTTCTTGTCCATATTTTATGCTTTATAACATCAACTATAATCAAAAGCTGTCACAAAAAATCTTAAACTTACCCCAAAACTATAACGCTAATAAGATAGTTTATGTGAAAAAGTCAACTTTATAATTCATGTCCATCACTGAATGTTTGCGCCCATTTATGGCTGGTTACTAGAAGTCGCTATGGAGTGATAAAATTATAAATCTAGACGCTATGCATTTAGTAACAATCCAGTGAAGGGGGAGCATCATGATGAAGGAAGATACACAGATAAGCTCTGGTCTATCATAGCACTGTATACTACTCAGTCTGTAATCTTAAGTTGCAATACAATAAAACGAATGTAATGCCTTGCCACGTCCTTGGTGAAAATCTGTAACACTTTAAATATGTCCTGTACATGTTACAGGCAAACCATTAAAATTGGCAAGTATGCAATCTTAATCATCGTTACACACGAACAGTAAATTTAAATGGACGTATCGTTTCTTTCATAAAACTATCAAACTGTAGATTTTCATGCTTTGCCACTTTTCTGATCACACAAGCTGGACAATGAAAACACCTTCAAGCACACACCTTTCTTTCTTAGAGTCAAATTTTCGTTGACATATGCTGCAACGAATGCCCCTGGACTTATACTTTTGTTTCATTTGATAATGAATTGCACGTTTACTCCAAAGTACTGTACCACATAAACTGCAGACTCTCCGTTGTTACTCCAACTGTACATTCTGTAATCAAAACAAAACAACAGAATTATAAGTGCCTTGATTCAAAATCCACCAGGTCCAAAATACTACATTTTACAGAAAACAAAGAAAGTGATTTTTATACTGGAAAAATTACTGCAAATAAATGTTATCTAAACTAATATTGCAAAGAAAGATTTGTGTGTGTGGGGAGGGGGACGATAATTTCAAAAACATCTCAACTGATTTTGACACTTCTTTCACCAATAAAAACTCTGTTCTTTCAGACAGATATGGGTTATATAACAACTTATAATTTCAATTCATAAATTACTAAAAATCTAAAAGAATTTACAAAGCATGTGTACTAGAATATGAATTCACAATAAATATAGAACATATTTGTGAAGAAGATTTTGACTTTTCATTGAGAATGTCATAGAGTAGAAAATAGTTGTTACTCCACAGAAAATGCAAGTAAAATAAGACAAATGCTGCCAATGTTTCATTCCAAACCATACATATAAATAAATAAGTGGTCACAATTTGGCAACTAACAAAACAGAATCAAATCTACTTATAACCCTACAATACGCATGCAATAGCAATGCCAAATGTTTTAATAACCCTCATGTAAGAAAGTTTTGCTTTATTTCCTTTGCACTTGTGTTGTAATCAAGTGTGTCAGTACAGAGAGAGAAAATTGCCAACATTAGAAATCAATGAACCCATATTTTATAATTAACAACTGAGAAGACTGTCACAGCTATCTGTTTATTCCAGAGAGGTTACCTTGGTGGCCTGGGAGTACGTAATCTTCATATTCACCAGCTTCACCTCTATTTCATTGTGTATGTTCAGGGTTTCTGCATTATGTCAAAACTATGTAGCTTTCATGTTACTAAATGACCATAGGGCCAAAGAGAAGTTACAAAGGTTTAAACTTTCACCTAAGGTGTTTATTTAAACAATTACTTGACCATTGCAACCAATGATTGTTCCACCACCAAAAAGTACTTATAGGCTATGCAGTAATTCCAAAACATCGAAGTTAAACAATTACTTGACCACTGCAACCAATGATTGTTCCACCACCAAGAGTACTTATAGGCTATGCAGTAATTCCAAAACATCGAAGTTAAACAATTACTTGACCACTGCAACCAATGATTGTTCCACCACCAAAAAGTACTTATAAGCTATGCAGTAATTCCAAAACTTCGAAGTTAAACAATTACTTGACCATTGCAACCAATGATTGTTCCACCACCAAACAGTACTAATAGGCTATGCAGTAATTCCAGAACTTCGAAGTTAAACAATTACTTGACCACTGCAACCAATGATTGTTCACCACCAAACAGTACTTATAAGCTATGCAGTAATTCCAGAACTTCGAAGACCCTGGGAGAGGTTAAGGAAGTGACGTTCCACTGATGTTTCATCTGTTATTAGAAATAGCCGGGGCTTTATGAAATTACAATTTTAAGATCTAAAGAAGAGGATTAACCATACAGATCCTCTAGATCACTGTAAAACTACGTAATAAAAAATGGGGGAATGTAAATGAAATTAATTCATTAATTTGTTATTGAGTTTAAAAAGCCAAGAATTGCAATCTAATGTGGAACAAACCAAAAGTTAACTGTGTAGGAACACGCGACAGCAATAGATGGATTCTTAAACTTTCTGATAGTCGGGCAGGCCTGTAGGCCCTAAGTAAACACTAGGTTAAGCCCAAGTTGGCTTTAGATTGCTGCAAGTTCCTTACAGCTGAGGTGAGTGCCAGGGCATGTGGGGATTCCAGGCTATGAAAGAGAAGATGAAGCTGCTAAGAAGGGAACTGAACCAACATTGCGGTTGTCATCAGGACCAGTTACGCTCGCTATCAGAGAACATGAGAAATACTGGAACTTATCTATAGCATTCAGGCACACCAAAGCTCTCTACATAGTTCGGACAGGGCAGGTCGTCAGAACTGCTAAAACTAAGCTAGGAAACACACTCATGTGTAACAGGCCTCTTTACAGGACAGTCCCCTTAGAGGGACCTGCACACAATATGACAGCCCTGCCTGCAGAATGGTATCAAAAGGTAGATGAGAAACTTGCATCTATTGTGCAACTGCCCAGCATTTGGTATCCAAAGAGCCTTCATTTTTGGGAGTCAATTTCCAAAATTGGAGGAGCTTTCAACCATCACGATCCAAAGCCTAATTTAGTTCATTATGAATGTCAGGATTGATGATACGAGGATGGATGTGGGGATGTGCAAAGGTTGCAGCACAGACAGTGTCCTGCCCCCGCATCAAACAAAACTAAACTGTCCATCTATCCCACTTCAGATTGATGGCAAATGCAACATACACTGACAACAGCATCATACAACAGCCAATTTAAAAAGTTCAGCAAGTTTGACGCTTCAACCTTCTCAATGGACTACCCCTGACAGGACTGGGATAGTAAGAAAAGTGACCTCACAAATGCATTTTCCCCTCTTAGTTCTACCAACAAGGTTGAACTATGAACTGTGAGCTATCAATCTGAAGAACTTGTAAATGGAATGAGTGTTGACATCTCTTAAGACAATGAGGGAAAAATCCAGACAAAACTTTACCCAGGTGGCTCTCCCCAACTTGGCCCTCCAGTTTTATAGGCATGCTTGCCAATCACAGAGGTGGGCACAATGTAAGATGATGGAGCAAATGAGTAGAAATCAATGCATAAAATCTTGCAAATGCTATGAGGATTGTTTAAAAAGTTCTCAGAATGACATATTAAATCACAACTGACCTCATCCACAATACTTATATTTTTCAATGTAGTAGTCTCCATATACACCAATGCACTTGGTCCACCTATGTTCCAATGCCTTTATTCCATCTCAAAAATGAGATTCTACAAATACCCAACTCCCACTATGAGTTTATTTGAAGAGAACTCCATCCATCAAGAAAATTGTTGAGCTTAGGGAAGAGATGGAAGTGTGATAGAGCCATATTGAGTGAATAAGGTGGGTGTGGTAACAATTCATATCTCTGTTCATAAATTTTTGCCATGGCAAGGACATATGTGTGCAGACGCGCACTGTCTGATGGAGAATGATTTTCTTCCTTGCTAAGTGTGGCCTTTTTCCGCATATTTTTGGCTGTAATTGGTCCAGGATGTTAGCATAGTATTCTCCCGTAATTGTTTGACCATTGGAAGATAATCTATCAACAGAATACCTGTTGCATCCCAGAACACTGATGCCATGACCTTTGCCTTTGCTTTCCTTGATGGTGGAGAATCAGCATGTTTCCACTGCTGTGACTGTTGCTTTGTCTCTGGGGTACAGTAGTGGACACATGTCTCATCTGTGGTCACATACCAGTGCAAAAAATCAAGTGGATTTTTCTGAAAATGGGCCAAAAATTGTTCAGACATTTGCACTCTGATCCTGTGTTAACAGTCATGGCACCCACCTACAAGATAATTTGTCATACCTAATTCCCCAGTCAAAATGTGATATGCCCTTTCAGATGATATCCCTAGAGCTTAACCATTTTTCCACACTTGGAGTGATCTATCATGCCCTTTTGTAACCATTTATGGGGTGGTGACGCATTTTGGTTGACCACTAAGTGGATCATCTTCTAAGCTCTCTCGACATATTCAAATTAATTGGTCCACCGTTGAATATGAAGGAGCAGAGACCCTCAGTGTGTTCTGAAAATTGACATGAATTTCATTTGCTTTCATGAATGAATGATTTGTGTACTTTGTACTTACATGCAATTTATACAATGGAGTTGCTTATTATTTCTGTTCCCCTTATATTTAACATTTTGTTGTATATATATAATGGGGAAGTATAATTTTCCACTATTTACTTTTTTTGTCTTATCCTTTTTCTGTATCTTCTCCAATTTGCATCATGTTTCTTTTAACCTAATTTTTCATAAATATTTTCCTGCTTTCTACATATATCAATTTGATCTTGTATTAAAAAATCTTCCTAACTTTTAGCTCTATTGGTAAATTTTTCCATTTCTCTAGTATTTAATTCTCTCTTCCTTTATTCGTGTCCTCATATTCCAGAATATAATGTCATTTGTCACATAAACCATTACATTTAATACATCTCTCCCCCCTTCTCCCTGTTAGACCACTTAATTCATTACGCCTGACCTAGCTCATGCATACCCAATTCTGGTCTCTTTGTGGCATACTTTGATGTATCTTTCTTTTCACGATTCCATTTTAAATCTATTAATGATCTTTTTGCCTTGAAGCTACTTATAATCTTTTACTTTTTAATATCCTCCACTCTTGTTCTAATTTCTTTCCAGAAACCCTTACTTTTATTGTTTCTTTCTGCCCATATTTCCCACATCCCTTTTTCTTCCAATGTTGTCTATCTTATGCATCCAAATTTCTTTTCTTCCCATTTTCTCCTGTACAACCAAGCATTGCTTTAATATCTCATTTTCTGCTAGTATCTTTATTTTGAACCAGTATATCATTGCTCTTTCTACCATTTTACCTTTAGCTCACAACTTCCCTATTTCTGCTTATGCTACTCCATTCAGTGAACTACTTCGTAATCCGAGGCTTATTTTGTAAACATTCCTATGTATAGCATCTGCATTTTCCCATCTTGGTCCAGCCCCCATATCTCTGCTGTATAACATCCTTGCTTCTACCACTGTGCTATATATCCTTTCTAGCCACGCAACTTGCATTTCTGATATTTTGTTCACACATGCCCTGATTATCTGTATTGCTTGTTTCCTCTTTGCTAGTACTTTTTTCTTGTTCTGCCCAATCCCCTGCACTATTGAGCCTTACTCCTAGATAGTCAATCGTCCTCATTACTTCCAGCTCCATTCCTTCCCAATACCAATTTTCAGTCTTTCTTAGTTTATATCCATTCTTAAAGATCATGATTTTCAACTTTTTTTGTTTGTTTGTTTATTCTCAACCCTCAATCTTTACAGTGTTGGCCAATTGCTTCAATTGCTTTACTTAGCCACACAACTGATATGGAATCTGCCACTAGATCTTCTGCAAACAATAATCTGGTATTTCCTTAATATTAATGATTGGTAAATGCTTATTAAATTTTTTTATCTCTTCTATAACATAATCTATAAATAGGTTAAATAGTACTGGACTAAGTTTGCACCCTTGTCTAAGCCTTGAATTATTCGCATTGTCTTCAGTAATTCTTCCCTTGAGTATTTTCACACAGCACAAATTATTCATTTGCTTTCATACCTTTCTTTATGAAGTACTTTATCACTGCTCGAATCTTGGTTTTTTCCAACTTCAAAAATCACTACACGTCAGTACCATAGCACTGATATGCCATGTGTGTACTCAACGATGACTAATTATTACGTCAGATCCAGAATGCGCCAACAGTAACCTCTGTAGATGATTCCAAGAACTTTTCAAACAACCCTCATATTAGTTTGGTATTTCATCAACTCTTATTTTACTTTCTCTACTACCTATAGTAAGTAGAGGAAGTATTGCATTCCACCCAAAAATTTGATACCAAGATTTCATCGGAAATACATGTTTGAGGTGCCCTGAATCCAAATAAAGCATTTTTGGAAACATGTACGTGTGTGTGTCTGTCAGTCTGTGAACACACAACTCAAAAAGTCGGATAAATAACAAATAATGGGTCTAATGATTTTGATTAAAATATCATATTTTTAACATATTTTCATGAAATATATATATTGAATATTCTGGGAATGTATGTATTCAAGGATATAGTATCAATTGGCACTTTGTTTTGTTAGTATCCGGACAAGGAAAATGAGGTTAAAGCAAATATGCTGAATCACTTTAAAATCGCTCCTAAACTGGGATATGATTTAATGATTTCTTTAACATAATCAAGGATGGTCTTGTTGCACTTGTAAATTAGTATTCCAATTTTGACATTTTAGAAAAATCAATAATACAATCCAGTGTGCTTTATATCAGGACAAAATGTACTCAAAAGTGGACAAACATATTTTAATTCTACATCATTACAACAATCTGTTTTACAGCACTCAATATTAAATAATGGAAGTGGACTACAACATGTGGTGTTAATATAATTAAGAGCCAATAAATTACAATGTCACCCCTCCCAGGAAAGAAGTATACTGAATGTCCTGAGTATGGAATTAAATTAAGCACCACTTCTTTGGTAGTAATAAGGTTTATACAGAACACTCCACTGTTCTTTTTATGAGTACACAAAACTATTCTGTTTTACACAGCAATTGTGTCATTTTTAATTTCTTCAATTGTCCCTGGCAGCCACTAGGCAAAATAGAGGACAGCTGCCTATTCCCCTAATGATGCTGTTTTACTTTCTTTGGATTCTCCAGTTGACGCACTTGGATAGAAATCACCTCTTTGACTTGAACATCATGAGAATTAGATAAATTGGCTGTCTTCATTTTATGTGTGCACTTCAGTGAGTTAATATCATCCCATTGTCTATCATATTCTAGTTTGGAATGCTCTATGACTGAAAAGCGCTCCTATATGACTAGACTGAACAGCAAACATTTTTAAATTTAAGTAAATATTTGTTATTAAAAATACACGCAAGTAATAAAAATTTTGAGAGAAAATGTTATCCTATACTTAACTCTTTTTTTCCAAGTTACTGTTAATAGGCACAATGGACCACAGACATTTTTTTAAATAAAGAAGATTTATAAAATATGTGTGCACTTTCCTGATACTATCAGAAAAATTAAAAATGATTGTTTTATTATGTTAGCACTATGACAATCTGTACAAAACTTCTGGAACTGCTAGTTAATGTCTCATCTAAGACATGACACTAAGCTGTTTCCTTAATCAACTTAGATTTCTTGTATCATTTTTGGAGTTTTGTCCTGATACTAACTTTGGAATGTGCAACATGAGTGGTACTGTTTACTTCATGCTACTTTACATTCACACAATGTGTGTATACGTCGCTACCATCAAAATTTTGAAAGTTGGCAGTTACTTTATATTTTTCAGGTTTGGGCACATCAAGTAAAGATTTATACAATCCAATGCTGGTATAAAAATTGTACAAACAGCATGAATTATAACTGCCTCGTTTGTAAATCCAAATACCTTAATTTGTTTGATGTCTGTTTGAATGAAGGAGACGCCAGTCACATGGTACAGTACCATCAGTAGAAAATAAGTGATTTAAAAGGGTGCTAATGGAAGAAATGAAGTGAAAACACAGCTGCCACAATTCCTGATATGGAACTGCTTCCGAATTCAAACAGAAGTACAATTTTGTGAATATTACATTCATTTTTAAGATCTAAGTACAGCCTCTAGAGCTGAAAATGAACATTTTTTGCCTCACCTCATGGCAAGGGTGCTGTAGATGGCATTAGCTCTGTAGTGAGATGACATGTTTGGAACATGGTGCATTCAGAAAAGAAAATAGTGCATAATGCTGTAAAATTTTCAAAGACGTTAGTGCTTACAATGATTGTTTCCATCATTGATAAGTCTAAAATTGAATGCTTGAAGTTTCATTTGGTGTATCACTTGATAAAATGTAGCTACTTTCATTTTTCCACAAAAAAGGAACTCTTCTCATGGATAGACCCATTTTTACTTTCTCTAATACCTATCTACAGTAAGGAGAGGAAGTACTGTATTCCACCCAAAACTTCAATGCCAAGGTTTCACTAAAAATACACATTTTGAGACTCCCTGAATCCAAACAGAAGCATTTTTAGAAAAAGTCTGTGTGTTAGTGTGTGTGACTAAACAGCAGAACTAAAAAATGAAAGGTCGGTTGAATAGAAGGCTTGGTATTTAAATTCAGCATCTTCCAAAGATCAAACACTAAGATTTTCAAGAAAATCGCCCCATCACAAACTACCCTTCACATTTAACAAATTTGGTTATTGTAATAGTGCAAAAATGGCATAGAGCCATGCCGCAGAATTCTAGAGTTAAGCGAAAAACGGCCTAACCTAAGGCAAACCTTACGTGAATTCAGAAACATAAGCTTATATATAAAAAATAAAACCTAACCTACGGCTAACCTTGCGTAAATTCAGAAACCTAAGCTTATATATATAAAACTGAAACCGAGAGAGTTGGGGATATATCTCCGCCTTTGGCGGCATTACTTATTCATATGTTGCCAGCATTGCGTTACGGCCAGAGAATGACATACAGTGCCGTCTATTGGACATATAAGACATCACTTCCGTCGCTGTAGGCCCAAGAAAGGCACCTTAGCCGCTTTGGCCAACTACAATCCTGATATGTTATTAATGTGCAAAATGGCTATTAAATTATTAGAGGTAACGCACACATACGCCCGCCAGACTCTTCTTACAGGTAACACTCATACACACCAGACTCTTCTTACAGTGAGACACCTTCTTATTTAAAGAAAACTTTCTTGAAGCCAGCTGGGAATACAGGTAATCTTGCTGCCTGCCTCTCCCTTGGACTCCAACCTGCAACCACTCACACAAAAGGCTGGCACTCGGCTAAAGCAAAGAAAGCTACGAAAACAAAATAGATGTTTACGAGATAATTCTAGTTCAGTATACTAAACTGGAAAGCAATGAATGTCATCCTATCCTCTTATCACATACCTCTGGATAGATCAAACCTAAGTGCCATGTGCCCCCATTCACATCTTCACCACTTTCCTGTGTTAAAAAAACGTTCCAACCCATAAATAAATAAATAACCTGTACAAGGCTGCAATCTGTGGCTCAATTATAGCAACCGCGCGAAACGCCAAGTCCGTCCACTACCAACCTAACAACCAAGGTAACTTGAGTATAGCGTAATAACTAGTTTTCATTGCGTTCGAGAAATTTTGCTTCTCACTTTCTCTATATATATTCTTTACTTCGAATACGTATTTTACTTATTTTTTTTCTGTATCAAATTTACATTTACTTATTCTATCATTATTGGTTACCTTAATTGCCATTATATATCACGAATGCACATTTCATTTTTAAGTTTCCCTGTATAAAATGCATTTATTTTACGGTGTATGTCACGATATAGAGAGAATATCTATGATTCCAGACAATAATTGGACGCGGTGCAGTCATTAAAGTGTCGAATTTTACAGAAATTAAGTACATTAAAGATACAAATTAACTATATGCGTGATATATGAGTCACAAGGTATAAGTGGATATAATACTAACACGAGGGGAAACCGAGGAGGATAAACTCCTCGATTACATAGAGTGCATTTATCCCAAATATTAGTTCAGAAATAGTAACGTGAAAACGACGTGAAGGTACAATATCCGTAAAGAAAACTAGGGCAATTGAAACCAAAGCAGGACGCCAAAGGTCCATACGTGTGCACCAAACAGCGCTTAAGCGAACTATTAAGGCAACCTCAAGCAGTGTTCAAGAGCTTAAGTAAACGCTTAGACAGCATGCCGGCCGCACAAGAAAATAACATTGTAAAATGACATTGAACTAATGAAAGATAACTCCATAGGATGTGATAAATTTAAATTGAGTTTTATTTATGGACGCTCTTTAACTACTATGGTCCTTAGCATCCCATTCTATATTGAGCATGAAAGACCGGTAATTTTGCTGCGGCCTCTTTATCAGGTTTTAGTTCTTTTACTAGCCGTAAATCTACGACACGGGACCACCGGATTTACTTCCCTTCCGAAAGAAGCCATGCTAAGATTTTTTACGCCCAAAAAAATCCATCGCCCTCTGCCGGGTTTGACCCCGTAACCTCCATAGGATGTCATGGATGTACATTATGGAACTATAATGTTTGTACCTCAGTGAAATTAAAGCTCTAAACTCAAAGAAGGGGAACCTTAAATGAATGTGCAACTCAGGCTGATTTAGACTCCATAATTACGGCGTATGCAAAACCTCTCCAGAATAAACAGATGTCGCAGAACACAAGAATGACTATGAAGAACTAAAGAACAAAATGGAAGACCTCGGGGAAACGTTAATGCAAAAAATGACACTCTTAATGAAGACTAAAATTCAGCAAACGAACTGCAGAGCTCAATCAAATCCTTAGAATCTAAGCAAGGTAACTCAGGAGCTGACCAAACTCCCCGACCATCTGTGATAACGCAGCAAAAAAGACGCGGCGAAAGACATCGAAATAGTGCAGGGACAAGAGAGACAGTGATAGGGACAATGGAAAACACCGAGCTACAAGCAGGAGAAAGAAGGGCGTGGTTATACTTAGGAAAACTTCACGGCAGTACAACAGAGGAAAAACTCAAAATCATATACAAGAACAAGGGATTCATAGCGAGATAGATGGTGAATAATTACAGACAAGAGGACGTCTTAAAGCTTTCAAAATTGGCATTCCATTTGAAGAAAGGGAACGAGCCAAGGAATCAGACTTCTGGCCTGCTGGAATTCTGGTGAAACAGTTTCGTTTTCGAAGTAGATGGGATGAAGGCATGAAATTCTAATTCTCATATGACACAACTAGGTGAAAACAAGGTGAACAACTAGGACTTGACAAGCATTACACTGGACCTGAATTTATGGAAGTGGAAGGATTTAACAGGTATGCTCTCAACAAGCCCACAAGATCCCTGGATAGAACACAATGTAATAGAAGCCACGGAAACTATGGTAACGAAGAGGATAGACTCACCAAGATATTATAGCAAACATGCATTAGCAACACCTCAAGAAAGAGACCAGGTGGAGGGGGGGGGGTAACCTTTATATATAACGACAAACTTGGGAAATTAAAGGATATAGCAACAGAGGACAATCTCGTGATCTTTAAAGTGCAAGAAGTAACCATAACAGGAACTTACATCAGCCCGATAATGAAAATAGACATAGTAGAAGAAATAGCTAAAATACTAGACTACACAAGCAAAGAGAAAACGTTTTTATAGCTGGCGATCTCAACTGCCGAACAGTAAAACAAATACTATCATGGAAATGCTGCAAATGGAGGGATAACTACTCAACAAGGCCAAAGATGTCACCAAACGGATCCAACACAATTGATTTAATACTATACAAAGGAAGAGGCATTAGGTTAATAGAACATGAAGTAATGAGAAAACAAGGAATTGCAGCACAGAGGAAACACTTCACAGTCTCAGCTAGATTCTCAATCAGTTGGAAACCCACATAGGAGGAAGAAAAGAAAAAACTGACTCAAATAATATCAAGACGGTTTAACAAAAACACATTCCAGGAAAACAACAAAACACTATAATCAACTCGTTCAGAACGGTCACTTGGAAACAGTTATGAACACTATTGTGATAATAAAAGATTCACTGACACATAAGAGGCCTCGTAAATCCAAAGTTACTACACAAAGCCGGAAACTTGGAAACAGAGACCATACTACAGCTATATGCGAAACAAAGAAAACAATACAAAGAACTTTTGAAACTAAAAAAGAACTGCCATACTGTAAAGCAGGCACACGATCACCCGCAGGAAGTGTTAAACGACCCTTTAAGGGCATTGAAGATGGTGACAAACCCAACAAACCAAATAAGCTTGGAATCGTGGGAAAACAACAAAGCACTGAACAAAGAAAAAACAGCACTCTAGACGACCAAGAAGGCAGCTCAGGGAATATGTAAGAAATAACAATATACGTCACGAGAACAATCCAGGACACCAAAAACGTAAAGCAGCGGGCAGGGATGGGATCCACAATGAGGACCTTGAACGACACTAGAAACTCTAGCACCATACTGGACCTAAGTTTTTAACAAATGTCTGGAGGCAGGTAAAATCCCAGAGAGCTGGAGAATGTCACACAAAAAGTGCTATACAAAGGCAAAGGGGAGATCGACAATGAGAACTCATATAGGGGCATAGAATGGAGAACATCATGAAAATACACACAAAAATCCTAACAGAAAGGCTTACAAAAATCAAGGAAGATCAACTCTCAGAGGAACAATTTTGTTTCAGAAAAGGTTGGGGTACACTACACGTAGCCTCAAATCTCCAGAACGACATATCTGAAGCCCTCCGGCACCCTAAAGACAAATTTTACGCAGTTTTTGTTGACAACTGTAATGCTTTCTACCTAGTCAACAGATATTGAAAAACTAAACAATATGACAGCAAATGCAAACCCAATAACAGCAATAAATAACCTTCAGATCTATAATAGAGTGAAGATAGACGACAGGGTGTTATTCTCCACATACCCATTACCCTGACTAACAGAGTACTACAGGGCGATTCCGTAAGTCCCATTCTTTTTAACATAGCTACAACAGACTTCACCATAATAAGAAATCTTCCTGTTATAATGTATGGATACGCAGACATGGTAATAGGAGCAAGAAACAGATAAGACCTCCAATCTGCGGTGAACAACCTAAAGGAATGGGCTGAAAGTAACGATCTACAAGTCCATAAGAACAAGACTGTTTATATGGTGTTTAGGGAAGGGGGAAGACTAGCAGCCAGCAATGAAATCTCATATGAAGGAGCAGACCTGACCTTAGTGAACAAGTTCAGATACCTTGGCATCACCTTTCAACCAACACGGGCATCTTTCAGCGGCCATAAAAAGTATGTACGATATAAAAGACCCGACAAGAATCTCAATGAAACTCTTTCATTTGAAGATTGTACCTATCTTGACCTATGGTATAGAATTAATCTGGAATATGCTCATATTATTAGATCTCGACATTCTTGAAAAGCCAAAGGCAATTCCTAAAGAGGGTTTTAGGCATATCAAAGACAGCACTATCCAGATTGGCATATGAGTTGGCTCAGGAAATCTTACTTATCAAGGATCTTCGATACCACTCTATGCCAGTAATGTCACAGAGCACTTGAGGAAGAGAACAAATATGGATGAGTTTTACGCAACAGATGCTTTGATATAATACATGGATTGGATGGGCCTAAACCAGAGCTTGCGCAGTGCCATCAACAGGCTCACAGTTCATGGTTTCAACCACAAGCTTTGCAGAAAGGAAATATATCATGAGCCAAGTGACCAGTATTTATGTAAACTATATGAAAGAAAATGCAAACGTTATCACTTCTCCATATGTGAAAAAAGAGTAAAAACTCTACACGAATACAGTCAGAGGTAAATGTTGCTGTTAAATTCTTCATTAGTCTTCTATAGAGATCCTTTGAATGCCACATGTTAGTTAAAAATGCAAATATATGTACTTTTGTTGGCTAACACACAAATGTGCTCGTCATGTCATTTAAAGCTATTACTAACTTATGGGAGTACAGCTCGTCATGAATCTGACACGAATGGTTTAAGTCACCTAGGCAGGTGTCTCAAGCTGGCTCGGCTACAAAAGAATACAACCAACGAATCATATTGATAGTTTCAGTAAAATAAATTGTGCTAAATCTCAAATTCACTTTCATTTGTTGTTATTCTTACCTGTTAATGAAATTACATAAGGATTTGACTCCCCCTGAATAAGTTCCGAAAGCTTCTTTTCCCAGTCCTTCAAGATTTGCTGCCTGTCCTCTGCAAATTCTCTTCATTTTCACAGTTTTTAATGTTTGATATATTTTTCAAGATCTACTCTTCTGTTAGCAGAGGATCAAAATCATCTTTTAGCATCTGCTGTACTTTTTACATTGCTGAATCCTCTCTCTTCAAGCAGGTGAGATTATGGACGGTCCAAAAAGTTACTCTAATTGAGCGCTTTCTTTGGACATTATAATTGTATTTAATTACTCACTCGCTCGTATGCAAACAGTCAATAATGTTGTCTTATAAATGTTAACAATGCAGGAAGTGAGGAAACTTGAGTCAATGACTCAGAGATATGGCTTTGCACCTAGGGGAAATTTGTACTAATATCAAAATGTTGACTCACATCTCAGCACTACCGCTGTCTCATGTTTATTGCGACCCTTGAGAACAAGACAAGGCTAACTAGCTAGCTTTTATTAATACCATCCCATGATACAGAAGATGGACTTTTCTGAAACTGTTGGAATTGCTGGAACTAACTTTAGATAAATGTAATAAACATACAATGAGGAATATATGACCCAAACAGCAGGAAAGCACAACCAACCTAATTGTAAGTCCACTGGGTTGAAACACATTTATTTATCCATGATGATTACACTTAAATTGCCAATATGAAATATCAATGGTCATATTTGAAAAACATGTTATAAAAATGTGGTTTCAAAAAACAAATTGAATTCATAATAAAATTACAACAAAAAATATATGTTTTTACATTGCTTGTATTCATACTGGCACTTTATTTCGTCTCAATGATCTTTTATATTACTATTATACAAAAAAATTACTGAAGAGAAGCTATGAACACGGGCATTAACAAAATTTATCTTTTTGGATTCTTACATACTTTTATTTTGTGTGTGTCAATTTTAAGTTTTAATTTGTAATATATTGTGTTCATATCATTGATACCAAAACATACAAAATTGTCTAAGACATTTAAAAGTTCTGTTCAATTCAATCACACTTGCCTTTATAAATGTTCTCTTCTGTACCACAAACATGGTTTTGCAAAGTAACAAATATATAATCTTAATACATAAAATTACATGGAACACATTACAAAATATAGCAATTTATTTATGATTGTTTTCAAAACAGGGAGAGCAGGAAAGAGGAAGAGAGTGAAAAGAAAGAGATTCTTTTGTAAAGTAGTTTATTTATTTTTTTATTTTGGTACTTACTTGCACAACTCTGATTCTTGTGCTTTATTTGCTTGCGTACTGAAAATAAATTCACAAGAATTACATAAACAGCAGAGATTTGGCTCTTAAGCCAGTAATTACACAATTACATACAATAATATAAAACAATGATATTTATAAACTATTGGTATATTTGTATGGCAATGAGGTAGACCCAGTGAAACTGCTATATTGTTTTACAACTGTCAACGAAAACACTGCATATCCTGCGCCAGAGTTTATCAAGTCTTGTTTCAGTATCCCTTATTGTGTACTTCACTAATTTTAAAAAATCTGATGTGATATATTCACATGACTTTCTCTAACCTCTACTGTTTTGGTTATACAAATAAACCGTTGCAGAAATAGCTACATTACACGTTTCGTTATAGATACAAAGAGAACAGCGATAGTCAAATGTTTAAGACCTGGATGCTATATACTGACCTTAAAATTCCTTACTGTTTTTATACAACCGCGAGAAACAACTGAATGCTGAAAGGAGTTTAATGACAAGGAAATGAACAATTCAAACCTTTAATAACGAATATCTCAGAAATGGCTTATACCATAAAAAACTCATTTTAAATTGTGTAGTATGTTTTCATCTGTTGCTTAACATTTATCAGTTACACAAGATCATTTAAAATTTCTTCAAAATGAAGTGGACTTCACAGGCTATTAGGAGAAAATTCAAGATATATATTTTAATTTGTCATGTAAATTCTAGAATATATGGTATTTTAATCAAAATCGTTAGCCATTTTTTAGAAAATCAAAATTTTCGAAAAATCTTCCATGTAAAGGGTAGTGTTGAGTGGGGGGAGGGAGTTTCTTGAAAATCTGTGTGTCGCATCTTTGGAACGTACTGAATTTAAATACCGTATGTTGTTGATCCAACATTTCATTTTTGAGTTATGCTGTTCACAGGCAGACAGGCGCGCGTGCACCCACACATGGAACTTTTTCTAAAAATGCTTTTTTTGGATCCAGGGGGCATTAATACATGTATTTCCTGTGAAATGTCGATATCAAATTTTTGGGTGGAATACAATACTTCCGTTACTTACTATACAAAGTAGAAAAAGTAAAAATGGGTATCATTTCTTCGCCTAGCCCCCAGAAACAGAAAATATATGATTCTCATGAAGACTCTGAACGTTATCTCACAAATTCACAAAATACTCTCACACATTTCCCTTATTGAAACAAAGCTTGAAATACTTGAAAAAGTTATAATAAAAATTAAATTATTGAATATGGACAAAGGGGATTCTAGCAATGTTTTTATTATCACTAAATCAGACATTTTCGGCAACCTCTCAGATATTATTGGACTTCAATAATCCAACTTTATCAACATTTACGTTCCTTCTGCTCTCTAAATGGTACTCTTTCAGAGCTTGAACCTTAAATCACACTGCTGACTAGACTACAAGTTTTATGTTCCTGCGGTACCAGTTACCACAGAATCTTTATTAATCTGTCTCTTTGAGCACCTATTTTGATTAATAACAAATAACTGATAATTAAAATTATGTCTTTATAGTCAACGAAGTGACTTACTTTATATGATTATTATTCTGCTGGCATTTAAGTGTGCTTATCTGCAGTCCACGTCTTGAACTGCAAAAATAATACTGGAATCCTCTGGGCTCCTGAGTCCTATTACATATTGACATTCAATGAAAATTAAAAACAGTAACAAATGTTTCATGAAAATGTATTAATATATAATATAAAACCAACTTAAATTTCCAAAAATGTTTTCCAGCCGCTGCCCCTTATATTATAATACAGATAATTCGTCTCAGGCAAGGATAAAAAGCATTTGATGAAATTTTACGTAAAGTCGTAAAAACTTCAGGACTTGCTAAACCTGGAGTGTTTTTGTGTTGATATTAGAATCCTGTAAGCATATGGTAACAAAGTGTATCTATGTATGTACTGTTGTTATAAAATATATCGAATTATACATATTTTATTTTTAAAAAAACATTAGTTAAGTGATTCTGCTCTGTAAAAAAAAAAAAAAAACTGGTTATTAGTGTAAAATGGGCTATTACCAAACTTACTTAACAATGTGATGTGTATTGGCCTGTGAATGATGCTTGGAAAACTGCTGGTGGTGTCGCAGTGGTGCAAACGTGCCAGTGGAACCATATACTATTGTTGCACATTTGTTAATTTTCACTACATATCGATATACTAAACAAAAGATTCATTTCATGTATACAAAACCCACGGCAGTTACAACACTGGACACAAACATATCATCATCGCCTGTACCAGCGAGTCTCCCAAGAGAATGCAGCGGATTAAGAATGATGGCTATGGGTGAGTGATACAGTCATCTCCATGAGCAATGCTTCAACAATGTCACATCTTCAATATAGAAAGTGCTTAAAAAAATTGCACTTGTCTAGTGCTCGGGACAATTTCAAATCTATAGTTTTATTCTATTACACAAAGCTTAATGGTATGACTGCTTTTATTACTATTATTATTATTTGGCATGAGTTAAACGAAAAATAACAAAGTAAGAACACAAATACTCAATTCCCTACAAAAGAAATATGAATTGTCAAACTAATTAAATTATGTTGTACTTTTTATCTTATTTGATTCTAAGATGATCAGACGACATCCATGCAGCACAGAAACTTTGTGGCTAAAGTTGTATAAAAAAAAACCCATTTACAACAAATTTCTTGGGTATTCTTTCTCATTTTTAAGTTCCTAAAGAGGAAAATTTAAATATTGTTATGATAATTTTTACATTATGAGAAATATATACACTCAAACAGTGCAAAAAGTTAAGTTATGTTTGTATCTTGTGCCAAAGATTATATTACCAAAATATGGGGAGACCAAAAAAAAAAAAAAAAAAAAAAAATTCACTGAAGCGTCAGGTAACTTAACAAGACAAATATTACTGACAACCACATATTCACTTACTATTTTAACAAATGTAGCAATTTAAAAAAATAAAAAGTAAATTAAGTATAAAATAAAAGCTCATTTCAAATAATTGAGAATAGAAACCAGAATGAGAGCAACAAATTGCTGTTCACCAATGGCACTGGGGATTAATTGATCTGCATCATTTTCCCTCTGGCTTCCCAATATAAAGTCTGTAAGTTATCACTTTTAAGGTCGTTGCATTTGGTGAGATGCTGTTTGTTCAGGTTGACATCTTCTTCACAGAGAGTGCACTTGGGTGTAGGTAGGCATCCTATCTTCTAGAGATGTTCTGTGAGGCAATCGTGGCCAGTTGCCATCCTAAATAAGGCCACTGCAGTCTTCCTTGGCATTTTTTGTATATCAACTCTATCTTTAATATGCCTATAATCTTTATCCTTTAATTTATCTCCATCAAGTCTCTGCTGTCTTTTGAAATGTTGTTTAATGTTATTTAATTGTTTATTTATTTCTATTTGTCCTACAGGTTTTATTTGTTGTATTGCACCTTTCTTTGCAAATTGACCCACATGTTCATTGCCCAAAAGTCCAACATGAGCTGGGATCTATTATAGAGTGACATGATTTCTAGTTTCAACTGCTTTAATTAGGCTTCTTATTTCTTTAATATTTCTTGTTGTTTTATTATTGTAATTTACAATTCCATCTATGGCTGATTTTGAGTCTAATAAGATGACTATTTTTTGTTTTATGTATGGTCTCTATAAAATGTTCTGTAATGCTGCTTTTATAGCTGTTAATTCTCCGTCATAGTGGTTTGACATTTCATCTAATGTTAGATACTGTGCAAAATGTTTACAGTATACTCCTGCAACAGTTTACTTTCTCTACTAAGTATAGTAAGTAGGGGAAGTATTGTATTCCACCCAAAAATTTGATACCGAGATTTCACCGGAAATACATGTTTTGAGACCCCCTGAATCCAAAAAAAGCATTTTTGGAAACATGTCCGTGTGTGTGTCTGTGAACAGCATAACTCAGAAACGAACAGTCGGATAAACACCAAACTTGGTATTTAGGTTCAGTATCTTCCAAGGATGCGACACGAAGGTTTTCAAGAAAATCCCCCCACCCCAGATTACCCTTTACATGGAAGATTTTTCGAAAATTTTAATTTTCTCAAAAATGGCTCAAACAATTTTGATTAAAATATCATATGTTTAAGATATTTTTATGACAAATAAAATGTATATCTTGAATTTTCTGGGAATGTCTCCAAAAGTATTCTTTATTGTGAACGACTTTTGCATAACTGGTAAACCATATGAGATAGACAAAATTTTACTACACAAAAAATGTAGATCGCGTTAAAATACACAATTTGTCATATACATTTTTTTTGTTGAGTGAACCATTTTCAAGATATTGCTTGTTATTCCCTTAAATTTTTCAATACTTATTTTCTCAAATGGGAATTCGTTATTCATTTTTTTGTCTTGGATATGCAAAGAGTATTAATCTGTGGGAAAGGGAATGGTGCTGCACCTAGCAACCAGCTATTAAGAGATATGTATGTGCTTAAAGGCTACTGTATTTCCAAATTGCCCTTGTAAATATACATTCCCCTTACATCTACAAGAAAATTAGCAATAAGATAGACTCAGCAAATGTTTATCTCGATTAACATGAAGTAGATGGAGAATAAGCGTTTGTATAAATAGTTTGTACAAGAGTAGAGAAAATCATGTGAGTGTAACACATCAGATTTTTTATTGATGAGGCATCCATCTGTAGGCGAACAACATAGTCTGCCTCCATGTGGTGTTCCCTGGGTAACGCTAAATGAACTACAACACAGGCATGATTCCCAAGCCAAAAAAGTTAAAACAAGAGCAGTTCTTAGTGCTATTTTGGAATGCCGGTGGAATGAATATAAGTAAAAAAACCATGATAGAGCAAAAAGCTAAAATACGTATATTATAATGTGAGCATTCAACAATTAACGGAATGCTTTCCCATGTCATGGGAGTGGGAAAGAAGACTGGATCATATTTCAACTTTCTAGTTCTCATTTTCAGAGATGCATATTAATATCATTTTGCACATATTACACTTCTCACTGTAGAAATTATTCAAGGCGACTGTGACATAAACAGCTGCTAGAGATCCCTCTAGTCGCAAGCTGGGAAAATGAGACCAGAAGAAATTCCAGCAAATGTGTGTCCTGACTCCCTCTGTTCCACTGAGTGTTAGTTCTTCTAACAAGAGTATCATCTATAGTTTGTTTATATGCAATTCAAAATTTGCTATTGCCTCAAGAAACAACAATAACAAAAGCTGGTAGAGATTAACAAAGAACAATAAATAACTTTAATATATGCAATTAATAAAGGAATGATGCTTGGTATGACTAGATAAATTGGAAATAATAATGGATCTGCATTTACAAAATGTTTACTCAATCAAATTTTGATGGCTGAACTGCAAGGTGATAAAATATCATCGGTAAGTTACAACAAATGACAACACATTGCGCAAAATGGATTTTCCACTTTGTTATCAATTGATATGTATTCTTATTCTCGTTCCTGGGGTAATGTAAACCAAAATGTTATATGCTGATTTGCTTCCTGTTCCCGGGTTATTGTGAACGAGCCTTAAGACTTTGAGGAATGTAATATTTCAAGGAAATAAAGCTACTACTATAAGACTATTCTGGAATAAAGTGGTGAGACACTGCTTATGTTTACTCTTGCAAGTGACATTCATTCAGTCAGTCAGCAAAGTAGTCAGTTATTATTTGACATTGGCAACAGCAGGGCAAAACTGCTCATATGAGGTGTGATAAGAAAATAACAAGAATTGTTTTAATTTTGTGAGCTTTATACATCTGGTGTTAAAAACATTTGTTTTATCTTGTTGGTACACGTGTTCCTGATTAATGTTTGCATTTTCAGCTGTTTTGAATATTTACTTTATTGCTGACAATCGAAAAAGTTATGTGTTTTCGAGTGCATCAGATGTCACCTTCGATATGATTTAACCTGTAATATTGTTTTGTGTATATCAGAATTTGCATTAAATTTTACTTGAAAAGTGGAATAAAGTGCAGCACCGCATTCAAAATGTTGACTGTGGCTTTTAGTGAATCTACTATCAGTATGACAAGAGAGTATGAGTGGTATAAACATTTCAAAGAGGGCCGAGAAGATGAAGACGACAGCTGCCCTGGACTCCCTAGCACATCAATTACTGATGACAATGTGGAAGAAGTAAAGAAAATGTTTCTGGAAAATCACTGAATCACCATCAGAGAGGTGCTGATGATGTCGGCATATCCTTTGGCTTATGCCAAGCAATTTTTTCAGATGTTTTGGGCATGAAATGTGTAGTAGCAAAGTTTGTTCCGAAATTGCTGAATTTCAACCAAAAACGACATAGTGTAGACATCGCTCAGGAATTGCTGAATGAAGTGGAAAATGATCCAGAACTTTTAAAGAAGGTTATAACAGGTGACGAAACATGAGTATATGGGTATGACTTCAAAACTAAGCCCCAATCATCCCAATGGAAACTACCTGAAGAGCCAAGATTGGAAAAATTCGAAAACTTCAACATGTGAAAGTTCTTCTCACTGTTTTCTTAGATTACAATGGGATAGTGCATCAGGAGTTCCTGCCTTATGGTTGTATGGTAAATAAGGAATACTACCTGGAAGTTATGCGCCATATTCATGAAGCAATTTGAAGATAATGATCAGAATTGTGGCAAAACCACTCGTGGAAATTGCATCACGATAATGCACCCGCTCACACCTCAATGCTTGTTCGTGACTTTTTGACAAAAAACAAAACTGTTATGCTGCCTCAGCCACTGTATTTGCTGGACATGGCCCCCTGCGACTTCTTTCTATTCAAGAAGCTTAAGAGAACCATGAAAGGACGACGTTTTGCCACCATTGATGAGATAAAAACAGAAGTGCTGAAGGAGTTGAACACCATAACGAAAAGTGAGTTCGAGGAGTGCCTGCAAGATTGGAAAAACCGCTGGCACAAGTGTATTATATCTGAGGGGGATTGCTTTGAAGGGGACAAAGTTGATGATTAAACACAAATTCTTTAAGAAAAACAAAAATTCTCGTTACTTTTTGATCATACCTTGTAAAACGTGAAAATATTTAATTTACAAAAAATACATTATGTGCATCAGATGTCACCTTAGATATGATTTAACCTGTAATATTGTTTTGTGTATATCAGAAATACTTAACATACTATAGGAGGTGAAAGTTTTAAGTGGACCATCCTTATATCCATTTTGATTTCATTAAAACTGCCTCTCTTAAGATTAATATTTTCATTAATCTAAACAAATAAAAGAAATCTGTGCATGAACACAGCATCATTTACAATACAAAAATATTATTAAACTACCTCTATGAAATATGGTCCACAACCAAAACTTGGGGAGAGGGAACCAACATCCTGAGATTATGAGAAATCCATCTGATACTGCTTCAATATAAGGGTTACCAGCTATTGCCTACTTTCTCACATACAATCGCAAGGAGAAAATGATTTCATGCACCTAGCTGTATATACTTACCTTACAAATGTACTTGGTATCTGCTTGTCAGCTAAAGGATATGTTTTCTCACATTACATCTCAAAATCATTAGTGAACTGCAAAAGTCATTTCAATTGTACCTAGCTATTCATTTTACATAGGCAAACATTTTATCACACTATTCAAGCATTTGCAAACGTTGATGTCTTTGTAAGTAAACATGATAAAACATGTTTTTATCACAATGATTAGGTCTCTTCACAATGAAGCACTCAGAATTAAAACTAATAAAACTGAGTAGTAGACACTCTTATAGTCCATAAAACAAGTTGTTACCCTGAAACATGTTTTGCACAGCCATTGTATGCATCATCATTTTTTCTGAGTCATACTTTTAAACAGTAAAAACAGAAAATAAAAAATTCAAGAAATTTACATACCAACCTTGGGCTATGAAAAGGTTTCAAAGGAATCTCAGTGATTATAACATAGTTCTGGCTCAGTATAACAAATATAATATAAAAAACATATTAAAATGAAGCAATTTGGAAAACTTTGCCACCATTCAAAAAACTGTGCAATATACAAAATTAAATATGAAGAAAAAATAAAATTTAAATAAGGAAAATAAAAAGTAACACTAGTACATATTCTTAAAGAACACCCCAGGCATGCTTAATATAAACATAGAAAAATCAGTAGTATCCCAACACATTTTGAACTACAATAAAAAATAGTTTCCATTTTTTAAAGAATGTTCAAAGTTAAAAAGAACCGGACACATGAGAGAAACATAAGGCAAGTAACTCTACATCAGAGAAAATCCTAGATTAGTGGGCAATAATGTTTACAGCAGTTGCTGCAGACAATGTGTCTGTGAAACAAGTTCTATAGAAACAAAGGTTAGTGAAGCTAGATAATTGTGCATTTAACTCAAATAGTGTTCTATAAAATTAGTGCACTTTAGCTGTACTTGCTTATCTTCAGCTCAGAGATAAGACCAAGCATAATCTGCAACACAATGTTAATGTTTTAAATTGCTATAAAGTAAGACGTCTGAACAGAACACAGAAATTGCTGGTGTTGAACATATATGAAAACTTCGCAGTTCTTGTTTTTCAATATTGCCACTTATGGTTGTTTACTTCAACTATGTGCTACAACCAAAATTAAGAAGGTGAACTGGATCATCTGTAACAGTCATTTATTGGAAAATATGGCATTTAAGTTTTCAAGACAAAAATATTTATAACTAAATCACATATGAAGTTTCATTTGAGCTTGATTTCATCCATCAGCCATAATCTGAAGTAGAATCAGTGGAATATCACTTTAAAGTGTCAAATGGTAGTGGGAATCAAATAGGGTATCGTTAGATAAAGCCTTTCAAAAGCAAAAACTTCAGTAGGAAACCTTTTAATTAGTTCATACTGTTTCAAGGAGAAAAGCATGTACCTGTGGCTAGGCGGAGATCCCTGATGCCATGTACGCTTGGTCAATTTAAAATAGCCAGCATCAGAGAGATGGAGCTCAAATCAGATATTTTCGTGAGTGCTTGGGACAACCACACTTTGTTCACAAGACTGCATATATGCTTGTAGTAGTTATAATGAGGAACACAACTATAATCACAAAAGTCTTCCAAGAAAATAATTCATATACAAGATTTCAAATTGACAGATTTTTTCGAGCGTTTCAACTGACAACCAAAACACACTTTATTGATTTATGACTCTCAAGTGGGGTGTGACTAAAGCTCGTTACTGCAGCACTCTTAGCTCAGTGGGAGAGAGTTAGCTTACTAACCTACTTCATCGCTAAATAAGGGAAACTAGTATGGAAAGCGGTGGATGTGTCTACTAACATAACCTATAAATCACAAACGTGTGCAGTTAGTAACACAGTTGATAAAATCAGATATTAGTCGCTGGCGCTGCCTGACTCAGGAACCAATGATTCAAACTGTAGGACTAAATAATAACTTTAATATTTTGTACCAAAATGTTCAATGTCTCAGCAATAAGCTCTTGGAGGATGATATTTATTAATGCATTTGAAAATATCCATGTCTGTTGCTTTGATGAGCATTGGCTTAAGAATATGTATTTGGGCTTGGACTCGTTCATATTCTCAAACTTCATTATATCCAACATATTCTGTAGGGAAAATTATACTCACGAGGACACTATAATCACAGTTAAAAAAGGCATCAATTATACGCGCTACACAAAAGCTACATTTTTAAATGAAGCAAAGGTGTTTGAGCGCTCCATTGTTGAAATCAGTGACCTAAAACGATTCATTGTTTGTATATATCGGTCTCCACATGGTGATTAAACTTGATGTAATGATTAAGGTGCTTAAAAGGCATTCTAAAAGAATTATAATATGTGGCGACTTCAATGCAGACTTTCTCAAAGATAGTTCTTCTCTCCACAAATTAAAAAATCTGCTACAATCTTTCAAATGCTGTACATAATCCCACAAGAGAGACTGACAGCTCTGCAACCATAATTGGCGTAATGATATTTAGATAAACTGATATAAATTTTGAGTTAAACAACATCAGTGAAGGTTATTCGGAACATAACACAATTATTTTAAACTTAAAGAACTTTTCTAACCCCATTGGTAGCCTCTTGTAGAAGAATATTTTCCTAAGATAATGTTAAGTACCTCAATATGCTGCTAAGCCAAGAAGATTGGTCTAATGTATATAATGCTCCACAGTAGATCTTATGTGTAATGAATTTATGCAAACTTTCATTCACCACTTTAACACAGCCTTTCCCTATACAATACTAACAACTAATTCAGCACGCAAATGAATAAATGGATAATAATCTCCTGTACGAGGAAGAGCTACCTTACACAATTAAGTAAAACTCATAAGGAAGAAGCATTTATAAATTATGTAAAACAATATAAGAAGGTGTACAGTAATGTCATCAAGGCTGCCATGTATCCCTAAATCTTCTAACAAGAATAAAACAATCTGGAATATAGTAAAAAAATGAAACTGCTGCATTTAAGGTGAATAACGCTAATAAAACCTCTCTAATAATAAATGACACAACAGTTGATGACCCTCTGAATTTAGCAAAATGCTTTCAATAACCACTTAACCAGCACTGTGGACAGAGTACTACTGTCTCATAAAAACATAAGTCAAAACCCTGTTATGTTGACCAGAAACGATAAAAGTATTTTTAAGACCAACAGACTATAATGAAATACAGACAATAATTAATTTAAAAAAGAACTCATTTTTAGCTGGCATTGAAGTACCAGAATTCGTAATTAAATCTTGTAAAGATCACATAATTCGGTCCCTAATTGAAATATGTAATACTTCTCTGTACTCGGGAATGTTTCCTGATAAATTAAAATTAGCTAAAGTTGTTCCAGTTTTCAAGAAAAGTGACGCGCATAAAATCAACAACTACAGACCTATAGCACTACAATCTGGATTCTCAAAAATCTTCGAATCAGTCATGTACAACAAAATAGCACTTCTCCTTGAAAAATATGTGCTTTGAGATGAACAAAACAGGTTCAGAAAAAATAAATCTTATATTAAACGCTTTGTATACATTTTTAAAGAGAATGCTAGAAGGAATAGATAGTAACAAATTCCGCGATAGGTATTTTCATGGATCTGAGTAAAGTGTTTGACTTGGTAGACAACAGTATTTTAATAACGAAGTTGGAAGCCTGCAGCATAAGGGGAGTAGCCCTCAATTGGGTCAAGTCATACCTGACCAACAGAAGGCAAGTTACTAGTAAAAAGTAAATCTGATGACATTTACGTGAACTCTGACACTAAAATGGTTAGATGCAGCGTCCCCCAGGGCTTTAATCTCGGCCCGCTGTTTCTTCTGTTGTATATAAATGACCTACCTCTTAATATTCCTCATACAGAAACAATATTATACGCTGATGATGCTAACCTTAAACTAACCGGAAATACTACCGCCGTGTTGCAGCATTATGTTAAATATGAAGCAATGGTTACACAACAATAAACTTCAACTCAATGCCAAAAAATCAAACTGTATGCATATCATATTATTCAGAAATAATGCTACACCTGCACCGAAAATAATCTTTGATAATGAAACGATAAAACTATATTTCAGAAACTAAATTTCTTGGAATAACAATAAACAAATACTTAGTTGGAAACCACATATTCAGAAGATTGTGACAAAGACGTATTATGCGATATATGTATTAAAAAATATTTGTATCCGCAAACTCTAAAAATTGTGTACTCCTCACTTACTTACAGCATTCCTTTATGGGGCTATGCGGCAGACAATTCACTTTTCATACTACAAAAGAAAATAATTCGGTGTATGCTAAATTTAAACAGAACTACATCCTGCAGACCATATTTCAGAGAGCTTAATATCCTAACTTTACCCTGCCTGTATATATTAGAAAGGGTGTGCTTCACAAATAAGAATATCCACTGTTTTAACATTAATAGCTCTATACACAATCATACTACAAGGAACTGTAACAAAATACATTTAAATACTGCTAGAACTTCTAAGATGGTAAACTCCATTTTGCACAAAGGTATAAATATGTATAATCTAATAACTAATAACATAAATCCAAATAAGAAGGACAAATTTAAAAAAGAAAACAAGAATTTTTTGATTGCTCAATGCTTTTATAATCTGAATGACTTTTATGGCAATTTTAAACATGACTTGTAATCAGTGTATATTATTGTTTATGGGTTATATTTCACCATTATTATAATTATATTTTTAAGTAAAATGAAGTAATATTTTGGAAAAATTTTCACAGGAATTAGGGCAGAGAGAATACAAAATTCTGAAAGAATAAAAGGATATCTCCATACAAGCAGGGTTGAGGAAAAGAAAAAGAACAGTGGATAATGTATTCATAATTATAACGATGATACATAAATATCTAGTAAAGAGATTGTATGCCATAAAAAGCTTATGATAGGTACAAATTAAATAAGAAAGGTTTAAATGCTAAAGTGCTATACTATAAGAGTTATATTATCAACATAGATTTTGTGTTAAGTGCGGTGATGGGGAAGTAACTGGAGTAGTTGGTCAGGAGAGAGGGTTCAGACAAGGATGTAAATTAAGTCTCATTTTGTTTAATTTGTTTATTGATGTTTTGGATTGTTTGATGAATGCCTGCTATTACAAATGTGGATATCCACCGGTTACTTTATGCGGATGATCTGGTGGTATGTTCAATATCAGGAATAGGCTTAAAGATAGCTATATGGGAGATTGACAGATACTGCAAAGAATGGGGGTTGAAGGTAAGTCAGGATAAATTTAAAATCGTGGTCTTAAAGAAGGGAAATTAACTGTGTAAAGATGAAAAATGGTTCATGGCAGGCAAGGAAATTCAAGCTGTTCATGATTTCTCGTACCTGGATATTAAGCTGGGTAGTAATGGAGGCTGGGAGAGACAAAAAAAGAACTGCAACAACAAAAGGAAGAATGGCCTTGATAGCGATAAAACAATTTTTTATACTTGATGCCACTAATGTGCATTAAGTGGTCTGAAAGATTTTATACTGCCTTGGTTGAATCTTGATGGATTTATGGAGGGGAAATTTGGTGAACAGACGAGAGATGGCATAATATGGATTCTATATTAAGACATTTCTGTAAATTAATTTTGGGAGTTCCTAGCGATACCGCAAATGCAGCGGCTTTAATAGAGCTAGGAAAGGTAAGTGTGAGAGGGTTAATGTTACAGAAAGTACTGAAATATTTATTTCGGGTCCAAGAGTTACCTGATATTGATATGCTGAAAATATGCTTGATATATCAAGATCAACATTTGGGAATTATGTCAAATGTCTGGTTGAAGAAAATCAGAGCACAATTTTGAGCACTTTGAAAGAGGCTTTTGGAAGGAAGTGAGATAGAGAATGGACGACATGGATAGACACATTTTATTTTCCCAGGTTAGGGAGAAAAGCTCACTGATTTACTACAAGGAATTAAAAGATGACCCAGAAAAGGAGAAGTACATTTTAGTTTGCAAAAAGAATGAAAGAGAAGCGTTAGCCTGGTTTTGATTAGGGTTTACAAACTAAGGGGAATGAGGGGAGAGGTTATCCCTGGACTGTGCCCTATATGTGGGGAGAGGGAGATGAAATACACATTATCTTTCAATGTAAAGCCACTAATGATGGAGGGTAAGTATAACAAGTAAGAAATGGTTACGAGAATCTAAGAAATTGCACTTTTAAGACCAGAAGCAGATTCCCTAACTAAGGGAGGTTTTGTGGAAAGTGAAGAAGAAATGGAAATGGTCGGTTGAAAAAAACATGCAAATTTAGATTAACTTTTAGTTGACAAAGGACATCTATGTAAAATGTTAACTTTTGTATTTGTATACTGAAGTAGTTATGGCTGGCCTAATAACTAGGGTTAAGGTCAGTCCATAACTATGTATGAACTTAGCACTTAAATAAATATATAAAAAATATATACGGCTATTTCTACAGAAGTTTCAGCTGGATGCTTTATAATTTAATATTCAGGGTTGTCTATAAACTAGTCTATGCCAACAAATGTTAAAAATGGGCCATATAAAGTGCCAGATTACAGCTCTGTGGTGAACTCTTCTAAGGAAGTGTGCTCCACGGCCTAAAAAGTTTGGGAACCATTCGTGTATATAAAGAACTTACGCACTAATTTGTTGGGGAAGGAGAATTCTAGTTGTACTCGTCACTACTCTCCTCATCAGAGGAAGGAGAAGGCTTAACAATGACCAGGCGTACAAGCCTTTTCAGGATGGGATAGCCACTTGCATCTCCACCTTCTTCGACTCCCTCATGTAGCTCCTCCTTTATCTTCAACTTTACGCTGTCACCTTCCTCCTCAACCTCCATCTTTAGATCTGGTGGACTGTTTTGACTGCTGGTTGATGAATCACTGCTTTTCTGCAACGTTTCTACATTGACTTCCACACTATGCCTGGCTCCCAGGGTGCTGATCAACTGATACCCTTTATCAGATGTACTTGGAGATGCTGGGTTCTTATCCTCATTTCGCTTTTTAATGGGAGATTTTCTTGGTCGCCCTGGGCCCCTTTTTTCTGCTTTTCTTGGTTGTCCTGGGCCCCCTTTCTCTGATTTTCTTGTTTGCTCTGGGCTCATTTTCTGTGTTTTTCTTGGTCGCAATCGGTACCTTTCTTCTGTTTTACTAGATGGACTGGTAGAATAGTCTTCTTCTTCTTCTTCTTCATCATCCTCTTTAGGAGAAGACTGACTTGTAGAATCCTCAACTGAAACTAAACAAAATCAATAAATCTAGAAAGATAGAATCAGAATGAAAAATTGAATGCTATAGCCACAGTTTGAACCACGGTTCTCTGACTTTCTGTGCCACTGCTTCAACATTGCTACCATGGCAACATGCTGACAACATTAAATTTCCTGACTGACTCACTTTTTCCCAGCATAACAGGGCATTCTCAAATTCAACTTGAGATAACATACTCCATGGCAAATTATAAGGTGCGACAATAAAGAAACTGGATTCATGCTCTAACACTTCATTGATAAAAAAAAATCAGGCAATGGCAATGTTATCCCCTTCAGGTATTCCCCTCATGGTTCCTACTCCACTTCAATGAAATTTCCGCTGATGGAAGCTGTGCTGCAGTTTATCTTGTGTTATGTTGTTCAATAGTTGCATCAGTTTTGCTTTCACTGCATCCATGAACTCAAATCTGGTCCCTTTGAGTGCAGACTTGACTTTGGGCCATAGGTTCAACAAACACAGTAGATGTTCCATCACTGGAACATTGTTTTTTGGCAAATAACTCTTCAAAGATAGTGCATTGTGGAGGATCCACGAGGCATTGCTCCGTAAGTCTGGCCTTCATCGTACATGTTTCATGGAGGATCTTCAATACACTTTTATAATAAACATGGTCAACAGTCTAACATCAGGAAACACAATCATTGTAAATAACCTCCCAGATAAAATAAAGAAAGAAAAACAAAATGGAAGTTTCATTGCATGTAATTATGTTTATGTAGAAATCAGGATTATTTTCAATTGTTACAAGAATGTCAACAGCAATTCACTTGATGTTCATTTCACGTAGTTGTGAGGATTTCTGGCACCATTTTAGTACATGCCACTTTCATGCACAGATCATTACGCAAAATCTAACACTTTCCTTACTGATGTTGGCAAGTTCAACTACTTCAATACTCAATTGGCAGTCTCCTCGAACAATTTTAGCAACTTTCTCCAGATTCTCTTCAGGTTTCATAGTGGAACAAAAACTCAACTTTCGATTGTCCCCGACATTTTCCCTAACCTCCTTAAATTTCTTAAACCAATCAAAAACTTGCATATGGGATAGACATAATAAACCATAAACTTCTGTCAGCGATTTATAAATTTCTGTGGCAGTTTTTCCGAGTTTTGTGACGACCTTGATGATGACACATTCTATTTTAGCACTCAGCATTATTCCAAAAGAACTCAAACACACGATCAGCTTTGAACACTGTAAACGGCCAGACTAACCGCTGCATGTGAGCGAAACCTCGTGTGACGGAAGAGAGGGGAAACCACAGGTCAATGTTGTACCCCACTCTTTGTCATCAAAGTGGTGGGAAACAAGTGAAAAGTTAGGTGTGGTTTCTTTATTGTCACACCTTGTACAATCCCACTATTACTAGACGCAATAGTTCCAGTGTTGGCTGAGGTGCTCAAATCCTCTGCTACTTAACCCTACATCCTATGAAGTGTTCAGAATGCAAATTTTACCCATAAAAGGAAATTCTGTTTTATAAGAATCCTTGAACACCTGGTAGTACTGCTTCTTTCTGTCACACATGCTGAAGTTCTTCCTGCTACCACAACAAACATGCATTAAAGTAAAGAACACCACTTCCTAGGATATACACACATTTCTAGTCTGTATTTTACACTTCATAACAACTACTATATAAAAAAGTGTGTCATAAAAAATGGGACACATTGCTACAGCCATAGAATGTGAATTAGGTAAATTAATTTACATGAGCAAGTAACTTTAAAACACGTCATCCATTACTGAATGTTCATGTCCATTTAGTGCTCATCAGCTACTTCTGGTTATCATCAGAGGTCACTAGTAGTGCAATTAAATCTTAAAACCCCACAAAACGAAATCTGCACACTATGTATTTTGTTGCACGCCAGTGAAGGGGGACCATGACGGTAATGAAGGCTAGATATACAGGTAACATTGGGCCTATCATAGCACTGTATACCAATTAGTACATTTGGGCATAATCTTAAACTTAGTAAGGAGTCTTTCATTATTATCAATTACAATATAATGCAACAAAATTTAATGCTTTGTCATGCACATGGTAAAAATCTGTAACTCTTTGAATTGGCCATAAAGGCCTCTGCTTCCTTACATATTATGGGCAAGTTGTAAAAGATGGTAAGTATGCAAGTCCTAGAACTTAAAATAAATTTTAAGAAATACAATGATTTACAAAGACATGCTGGGTTTCATCATTATATGTGGGATTCATAAAGCAGCGAACACTATATGATAAAAGCAAATTTTTAATTAGATAGTCAAATTAAATACGAGTCAAGACTTCAGAAATCTATGGAAAAGCACAGCAGATTAACACCGGTTTGTAAAAACAGGGTTTTTATTATATTTTATTTTAAATTAAGAACCACATACCTTCAGCAGGGTGAATTCTTGTGGATACACCTTCAGGAATGTGAAGTTGAACTTCTGCTTCAGACATTACATGAAAGCAATGCTTGTAGTGCGGATGCTTGGGCGATATCTTATGCTTCTTTAACAAATGACCAAAAAGTGATCTTCGGGCTGTATATGTTTCATAACACAGAAGGCACTTACACCGTTTCACTCCTGCATGTCTCATGAGGTGGTCCTTCAGCTTTTTTTGGTGTGCAAACCACTTTGGACACCTGAAATTAGTAATAGATTATACATACACAATTTACTGTAGAAGGACTGGGGTACGTGAAGCATTATACAAATGCACTGTACAATTTTAATAATGTGACAAATACATAAGCTGTTAGCACTAATAATAAAATATGATGGACAATATTTTATGTTTCAAATAACAATTTAGTCCCACAGCTACATGTGTCCAAACATTCATGAATGGTGTAAGTGTAGATGCTTTATACTATTCTTAAATACACGGTTTGAGTTTTCAATAGCGGTAACTATGCCATAGTGATGCCAGCCAATGTCGTTTACACCACAGGTTGCTTACACATTCCCCTCCTTCCCCCTCCAATTAGAGAAGTAGTTATGAGCAAGTGGGTGAGGAATACAGTCACAGTGTTTCCTAAGCAAGAGCAGAGACCCTGGTTAAAAACCAATGTGCTAGAGGTCGCACAGCACGGCAGTGTCATTAAGTGCTGCAAGAGATTTCTGATGCAGCTTTATTGCCTTACCAAAATGTAGCAAGCTGAAACCAGCGAAAATGTGTCATACATGCCTCAGTCTGGTCACCTGAACAAACTGACTGACAAGTTTGTCAAGTTTTCCTGTCTTTGGACCTCTGAATGTTTTCCTTGACGTGCCAGCCAGCATTCATAAAGTTTACATCTTTCCGCCAATGTCATACTTAACACTCGGAAACACCAAACGTCATCGCAACCTGTACATTATTAGTACGTATTGCTTCACTCAAAATCCATAATTTGAAGCTAATATTATAACTTCTCTCTCCTTTATTCAAGTGATGTGACAAAGATGTTCTCCTTTCTACACTATCTGCCACGACTGGAAGACTGACTGACTGACTGACTGACTGAATGATTTAACACAACGGCATCAAGCCAAGCAACAATAGATCACACTGGAACTAATTGTTAAAACTTAAGAGATTCTAGTTTATTCATGACCTTGTGCTCAGCTGCAATGTGAGGGTTGACTTCCACTGCTGAAGCCAGTATTAGGTTGCGCATATAAGGAGACTATGGTTTTTAAAACCAGGTTTTAAGGTAAAAACACTCATATTTGGGCCAATAGAGTAATTATGTAATGCATTAATGTTAACAACAAAATAATGTATCACGACAAAACTGCTACTACATGTTTATGACCACCTTCCTGTTTCTTCTCTTTCTTGTTAACAACAAAATAATGTATCACAACAAAACCGCTACTACAAGCTTATGACCACCTCCTGGTTTCTTCTCTTTCTTGTTAACAACAAAATAATGTATCACGACAAAACCGCTACTACATGTTTATGACCACCTCCCTGTTTCTTCTCTTTCTTGTTAACAACAAAATAATGTATGACAACAAAACTGCTACTACATGTTTATGACCACCTCCCTGTTTCTTCTCTTTCTTGTTAACAACAAAATAATGTATCACGACAAAACCGCTACTACATGCTTATGAACACCTCCCTGTTTCTTCTCTTTCTTGTTAACAACAAAATAATGAACAAAATAATGTATCACAACAAAACCACTACTACATGCTTATGACCACCTCCCTGTTTCTTTTCGTTCTTGTTAACAAAATAATGTATCACAACAAAACCACTACTACATGCTTATGTCCACCTCCCTGTTTCTTCTCTTTCTTGTTAACAACAAAATAATGTATCACAACAAAACCGCTACTACATGCTTATGAACACCTCCCTGTTTCTTTTCTTTCTTGTTAACAACAAAATAATGAACAAAATAATGTATCACAACAAAACCACTACTACATGCTTATGACCACCTCCCTGTTTATTTTCTTTCTTGTTAACAACAAAATAATGTATCACAACAAAACCACTACTGCATGCTTATGAACACCTCCCTGTTTCTTTTCTTTCTTGTTAACAACAAAATAATGTATCACAACAAAACCACTACTACATACTTATGACCACCTCCCTGTTTCTTTTCTTTCTTGTTAACAACAAAACCACTACTACATGCTTATAAACACCTCCCTGTTTCTTCTCTTTCTTGTTAACAACAAAATAATGTATCACGACAAAACCACTACTACATGCTTATGAACACCTCCCTGTTTCTTTTCTTTCTTGTTAACAACAAAATAAATGTATCACAACAAAACCACTACTACATGCTTATGAACACCTCCCTGTTTCTTTTCTTTCTTGTTAACAACAAAATAAATGTATCGCAACAAAACCACTACTACATGCTTATGAACACCTCCCTGTTTCTTTTCTTTCTTGTTAACAACAAAATAAATGTATCATAACAAAACCACTACTACATGCTTATGAACACCTCCCTGTTTCTTTTCTTTCTTGTTAACAACAAAATAAATGTATCGCAACAAAACGACTACTACATGCTTATGAACACCTCCCTGTTTCTTTTCTTTCTTGTTAACAACAAAATAAATGTATCGCAACAAAACGACTACTACATGCTTATGAACACCTCCCTGTTTCTTTTCTTTCTTGTTAACAACAAAATAAATGTATCGCAACAAAACGACTACTACATGCTTATGAACACCTCCCTGTTTCTTTTCTTTCTTGTTAACAACAAAATAAATGTATCACAACAAAACCACTACTACATGCTTATGAACACCTCCCTGTTTCTTCTCTTTCTTGTTAACAACAAAATAAATGTATCACAACAAAACCACTACTACATGCTTATGAACACCTCCCTGTTTCTTCTCTTTCTTGTTAACAACAAAATAAATGTATCACAACAAAACCACTACTACATGCTTATGAACACCTCCCTGTTTCTTCTCTTTCTTGTTAACAACAAAATAAATGTATCACAACAAAACCACTACTACATGCTTATGAACACCTCCCTGTTTCTTCTCTTTCTTGTTAACAACAAAATAAATGTATCACAACAAAACCACTACTACATGCTTATGAACACCTCCCTGTTTCTTCTCTTTCTAACAGTTCAAGTGTCTGCATGGCAACTGTCATTCATCACATCTGTTCACGACAGAGGCAACACTCAACAGTTTAGTTAATACAACATTTGAGAATACTTACAAGGGGCAAAAACAAGTATCAGAAGGCTGGTGACTAAACTTCACATGGTGCTGCAGAGCGTTTTTACGGAAGAAGCTTTTCCCACAGTGTTGGCAAGAATGCTTGGTTTGTTGGTTGTGAATAATCATGTGCTCCTTTAATGCAAAGCTGTTTGTGAAGGACTGCCAAAGAGTGAAAAAACCTTAATTAAACATAATTTACATTATCTAAACAAAATAAAAACAGTTCAGCTTTCCCATTCTGTTGGTATGCTAAACAACACATATAAAGAGTTAAAAAATCCTTGCACGCATGCACATACTACTTGTGGTTATTTTACAATAAAATGTGGAGCTGCAGTACAAAAAATAATTTTCTGTTTCTTCTGTGTTTTAACAAGGCACTCATATCAGATGTACACTAAATGTACGAATGAGTAAGGAGTCGAGTAAATACTCATAAGGCTTCTTATTATGCACATACTGCAGGAGTGTGCTTTGATAAATTAGTATTTAAATCGTCAGTCAGTTGTAGTCAACTAGTTCGAACATCTAGATCCCTCATGGCTTGACAAAGTTTCCTTGGGGCGGAGGCTTGAAAAAATTCACATCCGTAGCAATATCAAAGGTCATAACTTGAACTTCATGCTTCTTGATGGAAGTTTTCTCCCATATGTCCAACTAGTTGGCTTTCCCAAGGTTCTAAGGAAATTTATATCAGTGTATATATATTGTTTTATATTATTGTATGTTGTATATATGCGATATATATTGTTATAGTTTTATGGTGAGGCCATCGATCGTACATATATGTGTTCCGCACTTGTCTGTTACACTGGGGGTTTTTCATTCCTTAAATCTGGTGTTTCTTACTCACAAGTGATAGTAACATGCACTACAATGACTTGTAAGTTGTAAATGGTGTTGGAACTCTGTCCATCTACGTGAAGACATTCCTGGTATCTTTAGATAAAATTTCTATTGACACGTATAGGTTCTTGCGTAATGTTCATAATTTGCTCTTATATTGTCCTTAACACAGTGGAAGATATAGAATGACAAGAGATATGTGGAAGCCTTGAAGATAAAAAATTGTTAAGCTTTTATAAATTGATAAAGGGATGGGGAAGAGAGAGTACATTGATTGCTGTAATAGACAAGAGAGGGAAGGATTAGCATGGATGAGAACGAAATCAATGTATTGAAGAGGGATGAGAGCAGCGGAAGAGGGATATGTGAGTTGTGTGGAGGAAGAGAAAGTACAGAACACTATATGATGGAATGTAAGGAAATAAGGAGCTGGAGGGAAAAAGTGTGGGAGAAGAATTGGGAAAATATGGGTAGAAAAATAGTAGCTATAAAGATGTTGACAAGGAAAGAAGGAAAGAAAATCAAGGGCATGGGAGAATTTTTAAGGAAGGTAAAGGAAAAATGGTCTAGAACAGCAAGAGAGGCAAGGGGCGTTCAGTGAGCGATAAGGCCTGGGAATCAAGCAATCTGAGTGGCTCAATAAGAAAACAAGCAACAGACAAATTGTACATAAGATGTAGAGGCACGAGTGATATATTAATATACATTCTATATATTGTAAACCAAATTGTAAAACAAATAGTATAATAAATTCAATTCATTCATTCATATTGTTCCTTAAGTCCATCTATGGTATGGGGATTGTGCCTATAAACTTTATACTTCATGATTCCCCACAAATAGATGCACCAATTTCATCAATTTTTTGCTACATTAGAAGATCTCATTTTCACTTCTTAGGTTTAGTGATTCCATTGTTCTAAGCTTATTAACCAGACATCTAACAGTTTCTCTACCTGGAAATTGCAGTATCATATACGTAGCCTGTATTATATAAAACTGACTATGAAAGCATGCTCCAGCAGTATATGTATAGAAAGTGAAATCTTATAAGTGTTTAGTCAACTCCAACTCTATCTTTTACATATAATTGCTATTCTATTCAATTTGCTTATATTACATCTTTTATATATACACTGGACAGAGCCGAGTTGTGATAGGCTGAAAATAAATAGATTTTTATACTGAATCAGTTAAATGAAGATGAAGTCACATATTCAACTTACCTTGCTGCAGACATCACAACTGACAAGGCCCTCTCCAGTGTGTTTCCGAATATGGTAGCTTAATTTCTGAAATAAAAAAATTCACCAAAAGATTGTCTCTCACACTTAAGCACACGTGCAACTAAATGATTCAAAATATTTATCTGTTAGCTTAATGCAGAGGTTTCATTATTCATTTTAAATGAAACATTTTAAGAGCATATTTACTACTACCAATCAGTTTATAACTTTAGTGATGCACAGTTTGAGTGGGTGGATTTGTGAATGTATCCCCCCCGCAAGTTTTTATGAAGTGTTGGATAATTATATTACCAGTAGTGATCCGTCCTCTTGGGTAAAAATGTCTTCAAATCTTGTTTAATTACATATGACAAAAATCTGATGTGTTGCATTCACAGGACTTTCTCTACTCACTCAAACTATTAAAACAAAAAGGCTATTCTTACACCTAATACTTGATTGAGATAAACTTTCATTACACCTTTACACATTTTGTTGTAGGTAAAGAAGAATACAGTATTCTAAAGCAACGGTCAGATTTGTGTGCTAAGTGATGGCTTTGAAATTCTGTTCTCCTTGCATGAACATCAGAAAAAGCAAATAGCTACTTACTGCTATTTGCTATATGAAAAAAGTATAAGCATTTATAAATATTTTACAAGGAATATATTCGAAATTATTGATACAAAAAAGTTGTATTTGACATAAATTGTGTACTGTAACGTTATCTACATTTTCTGTGTACTAAGATTTTGGCTATTTCTTAAGTTTTAAGTTATACAAAAGACATTTAGAATGAAGAGGACTTTACAGGCTATTCCCAGAAAATTCAAGATATACATTTTATTTGTTATGCAAATATCCTAAAAATACAATAATCAAAATCATTAAGACATTCGTGAGAAAATAAAAAAGAACAACACTTTTTTCATGTCAATGGTAGTTTGGGGTGGAGTGATTTTATTGAAAATCTTTGTATCACATCCTATGGAAGACACATTGAGGCATGCAAGCGAAGACTCCACTGTACTGCAGTGTACGAAGACTCAACTGAACTGACAGTCACACGTGTGGCTAGGCACCGCAGATTAACCTTCTTCACCTCTAATATGCAGCCTTTCCCTTCAAGAGTCAGGGATGATGTGCACTGTTCATGTTATTATACTGAATCTGCGACCCCATGTTGTGCATCATTCCTGTTATTATACTGCATCTGCGACCTCATGATGTACACTGTTCATGTTATTATACTGCATCTGCGACCCCATGCCGTGCACTGTACTTGTTATTATACTGCATCTGCGACCCCATGCCGTGCACTGTTCCTGTTATTATACTGCATCTGCGACCCCATGCCGTGCACTGTTCCTGTTATACTGCACCTGCGACCCCATGTTGTGCATCATTCCTGTTATACTGCATCTGCGACCCCATGCCGTGCACTGTTCCTGTTATACTGCACCTGCGACCCCATGTTGTGCATCATTCCTGTTATTATACTGATCTGCGACCCCATGTTATGCATCATTCCTGTTATTATACTGCATCTGCGACCCCATGTTGTGCATCATTCCTGTTATTATACTGATCTGCAACCCCATGTTATGCATCATTCCTGTTATTATACTGCATCTGTGACCTCATGATGTACACTGTTCATGTTATTATACTGCATCTGCAACCCCATGCCGTGCACTGTTCCTGTTATTATACTGCATCTGCGACCCCATGTTGTGCGTAATTCCTGTTATTATACTGCATATGACCCCATGCCATGCACTGTTCCTGTTATTATACTGCATCTGCGACCCCATGCCGTGCACTGTTCCTGTTACACTGCACCTGCGACCCCATGCCGTGCACTGTTCATGTAATTAAACTGCATCTGCGATCCCACATTGTGCAACGCTCCTGTTGTTATACTGCATCCGCGACCCATCTTGTGACTGTTCCTGTTATTGTACTGCATCTGCGACCCCATTTTGTGCACCATTCCTGTTATTATACTGCATCTGCGACTTCATGATGTACACTGTTCCTGTTATTGTACTGCATCTGCGACCCCATTTTGTGCACCTTTCCTGTTATTATACTGCATCTGCGACCTCATGATGTACACTGTTCATGTTATTGTACTGCATCTGCGACCCCATTTTGTGCACCATTCCTGTTATTATACTGCATCTGCGACCTCATGATGTACACTGTTCATGTTATTGTACTGCATCTGCGACCCCATTTTGTGCACCATTCCTGTTATTATACTGCATCTGCGACCTCATGATGTACACTGTTCATGTTATTGTACTGCATCTGTGACCCCATTTTGTGCACCATTCCTGTTATTATACTGCATCTGCGACCTCATGATGTACACTGTTCATGTTATTGTACTGCATCTGCGACCCCATTTTGTGCACCATTCCTGTTATTATACTGCATCTGCGACCTCATGATCTACACTGTTCATGTTATTGTACTGCATCTGCGACCCCATTTTGTGCACCGTTCCTGTTATTATACTGCATCTGCGACCTCATGATGTACACTGTTCATGTTGTTGACTAATTTTGAAGATTTAGAAGCTAGTAACAGTGATGTGTCATAATTTAAAATAGAGAGTTGAGGGTTGTTACACTACATCACTATAATATTCTTACTTGAATATTATAGTGATGTAGTGTAACAACCCTCAACTCTCTATTTTAAACTGTTCATGTTATTGTACTGCATCTGCGACCCCATGTTGTGCATCATTCCTGTTATTATACTGCATCTGCGACCTCATGATGTACACTGTTCATGTTATTGTACTGCATCTGCAACCCCATTTTGTGCATCATTCCTGTTATTATACTAATCTGCGACCCCATGTTCTGCATCATTCCTGTTATTATACTGCATCTGCAACCTCATTTTGAGCATCATTCCTGTTATTATATTGCATCTGCGACCCCATGCGTGCACTGTTCATGTTATTATAGTGCATCTGCAACCCCATGCCGTACACCGCTCCTGTTATTATACTGCATCTGCGACCCCATGCCGTGCAGTTCCTGTTATACTGCACCTGCGACCCCATGCTGTGTACTGTTCCTGTTCCCATACATCTGTAACCCCATGCCGTGCACTGTACCTGTTCCCATACATCTGCGACTCCATGCCGTGCCTTGTTCCTGTTCCCATACATGTGACCCCATGCCTTGCACCGTTCCTGTTCCCATACATCTGCGACCCCATGTCGTGCATCTTTTCTGTTCCGATATATCTGCGACCCCATGCTGTGCACTGTACCTGTTCCCATACATCTGCGACCCCATGCCGTGCCTTGTTCCTGTTCCCATACATCTGCGACCCCATGTCGTGCATCTTTTCTGTTCCCATACATCTGCAACCCCATGCCGTGCACTGTACCTGTTCCCATACATCTGCGACCCCATGCCGTGCCTTGTTCCTGTTCCCATACATCTGTGACCCCATGCCTTGCACCGTTCCTGTTCCCAAACATCTGCGACCCCATGCCGTGCACCGTTCCTGTTCCCAAACATCTGCGACCCTATGCCGTGCACCTTTCCTGTTCCCATATATCTGCGACACCATGCTGTGCACCATTCCTGTTCCTATACATCTGCGACCCCACGCTGTGCACTGTTCCTGTAATTAAACTGCATCTGCTACCCCACGTTGTCCACCGCTCCTGTTGTTATACTACATCTTCGACCCCATCTTGTGACTGTTCCTGTTATTATACTGCATCTGTGATCCCATGTTGTGTACGGTTCATGTTATTATACATCATCTGCGACCCCATGTTGTGCACCATTCCTGTTAAACTGCACCTGCGACCCCATGCTGTGCACCATTCCTGTTCCCATACATCTGCGACCCCATGCCATGCACCTTTTCTGTTCCGATACATCTGCGACCCCATGCCGTGCACCTTTCCTGTTCCCATATATCTGCGACCCCATGCCATGCACCTTTTCTGTTCCGATACATCTGCGACCCCATGCCTTGCACCGTTCCTGTTCCCATATATCTGTGACCCCATGCCGTGCACCGTTCCTGTTCCGATACATCTGCGACCCCATGCCGTGCACCGTTCCTGTTCCCATATATCTGCGACCCCATGCCATGCACCTTTCCTGTTCCGATACATCTGCGACCCCATGCCGTGCACCGTTCCTGTTCCCATACATCTGCGACCCCATGCCATGCACCTTTTCTGTTCCGATACATCTGCGACCCCATGCCTTGCACCGTTCCTGTTCCCATACATCTGCGACCCCATGTCGTGCATCTTTTCTGTTCCGATACATCTGCGACCCCATGCCGTGCACCTTTCCTGTTCCCATATATCTGCGACCCCATGCTGTGCACCATTCCTGTTCCTATACATCTGCAAACCCCACGCTGTGCACTGTTCCTGTAATTAAACTGCATCTGCTACCCCATGTTGTGCACCGCTCCTGTTGTTATACTACATCTGCGACCCCATCTTGTGACTGTTCCTGTTATTATACTGCATTTGTGACACATGTTATGCACCATTGCTGTTGTTATACTGCATCTGGAACCCCATGCTGTGCACCGTTCCTGTTCCCATACATCTGCGACCCCATGCTGTGCACCGTTCCTGTTATACTGCATCTGTGACCCCATTCTGTGCACTGTTCCTGTTATTATACTGCATCTACGACCCCTTGCTATGCACCGTTCCTGTTATACTGCATCTGCTACCCCATGATATGCACTGTTCCTGTTTTTATACTGCATTTGTGACACCATGCTATGCACCGTTCGTGTTATTATACTGCGTCTATGACATGTTGTGCACCGTTCCTGTTGTTATACTGCATCTGAGACACCATGCTGGCAAGCCCAAAATCTTTTGGTACTGCCTTTCTACTCCACAATTTTCTTAACATTGTTTTTTCACAGCCAATCTCTAAGCTACTACGTTCTTTTGTATACAAACCTGTTTCTTAGAGAAAGTCTGGCCACAATAAGCACAGCTACAGGTTTCTTCACGTGTATGCGCCCTGATGTGAGAGTTACATACTCCTTTGTCTGAGAATCGCTTTTCACAGTGCAGACATTTGTATGGTTTCTCACCTGCAAAACAAAAATGTATGTGTATTTTTCAAGTCAAAATACATAAACAAGATATTTATTTATATCATTGTTCATAATAAAGCTAGAACGATGTTGAGGTCTATTTTTAAATAAGTACTCAGGTTTTGCTTTTTTGTTCATAAGCTGTTCTTAATAAAATACACACCCAGCACCCACACCTTACAGACCTGACTTCACATCCAGTGTCTTTCAGCTACGATGAGTGGCAATAAAGTTTTTACTCACTTCCTGCTATCTTGAGGGAGAAGGGTGGGGTAGGGCTTTGACAGGTGGATTCTCCTCTACCGTCACACAAAGTTTAACTCATGTGCCACGTTAAGTCTGGCTGTGTTAGAAGTGGACCATATATGTCAGCTCTGTTGGAATAATGCTGAGTGCTAAGTAGAACGCGTTAACATCAAATTCCTCATAAAACTCAGAAAATATGCCACAAAAACTGACAGAAGTTTATGGTGGCCAGTTTTCGAGTGGTTTAAGGGGGGTTGGGAAGATGTTGGTGTTGATCAAACATTGGGCCGACCTTCCATCATGAAAACTGAAGGGAAAGAGGAGAAAATAACTAAAATTATTCGAGGAAGTTGCCTACTGAGCATTTGCTGAACTTATCAACATCAATAACGGAGGGAAGTGTTAAGACAGATTTTGCACGTTATGGACTTTAAAAAGGTGTGTGCTGAAGTCATCTGATTCTACCCTTCCAACCTCGTCCGACACTCTACAGAAGTAAGAGCTCATTACTCCCGGATATATAGTTTTGTTTGCATTAATTACTTCACGCAGTCATGGATAAGGTTATGTGCAATAGGAAAAGGGGGAAACATCAGCGAAAGAGAGAAATGTTTGCTGGTAGAGATAAAGAAAATTCATTTAAACAACACAGTGTAAAAAACATGTTATAAACAGGCTGGAAGGGAAATGCTGAAAAGTCGTGACAGACACGTTTAATGCTTCAAGCAACAGCAAACGACGGAGCTCAAAAATCAGTATTGGCATTGAATACAAAGAAATACTGGATTTGTCCCATTTCTATTTAACAGTTTATTCAAAGCAAAATACGTAAAAAATTGTGCCAGTTGCAATAGTAGAAATAGGTTTATTTATTGAATCTTATTACGACAATAACTGCTAAAGTTTTAGTAACAAATATTTTACCTGTATGAATTCGAATATGCCGTACTAGACTTGCTCTTTGAACATACTCTTTGGGACAATGAGGACATGTGTGTCTAGGACCTTTGTGAATTAGCAGATGTTGATTATAGCAGTCCCTTCGCTGAAACAGAAACAAAAGTTTAATCATCACATTCATAGGTCAACAAAAACAATAACTGGTGCCTTAGCAGCTCTGCCGTCATTATACATTATTAAGGGTGGCGTGCACCAACCTGGAGTAAGCTCTACTTTCGTAGTAAACTACTATTCAAGTCAACACTCGGCAATTTCCATGCAAGAGTAAACTACTTCCGAAGAATTTTACTCCATTCGGATATTCCCAGATTAAATTACAGCAGAAGTAAATGTTGGAGAGCACCATCATATAGTATGTTACTACAGAATTAAATAGAGCACAAATATAGGTTAGAATTTACTCTTGCGACCTGGATGGAGTAACTAACCTGTTGATTGAACTAAAATACTGTATCGTATTTAGAGGAAGATATTTTTGACGTGTTCATGGATTACTTAGATTACATTGATGATCTCGAAGAAAACAGCGATTACTTAGGTTACATTGATCTCAACGGAAAAAAAAAAAAAACAACGGAAATGCGATAAAGCTATGCGAGAACCATATGATAGGTATACAGAGAGAGAGAAAGTTCAACGAACATTTTGGTATTAGGAAAGAATCTTATACACACCTTTTGAACCGGCTTGGAAAACATTTCAACGAAACTCAGATACAAATTAAGCTCTATAATCCAAATTGCAATTATTGTTATGGATCCTATGAGTTTTTCATACCGGAATATTTCAGAAGCTTCAGCCGGCATCACGATGAATTTAACGTGATAGTCTTACGCTGTATTTAATGGAGATATTTAGAATTGTCTTAACGCGATGCAACTTAAAAGTTTGGCATTAAACTTTTCCTTCCCGTTACTTCAAGTTTGATTTCACATGGTAATTAAAACCAATCGGTACTAGCTGAAAGTAATAAAGGAACTATCAATCAAGAGTCATTCCCATTACGCTAAGTGCATGCCAATTATACCTTTAGTTTACCAGCATTTTCATATCACGTTAAGTAAAGTTCATCGTAATCCTGGTATTGCAGGCTATCATGTGTTCACCATGCGTCTGCTGGCCATGTATTTCACTGTGTTGTTAGATTGCTTTTGAGGTTAAGAGCAAGGTACCTACACATATAAATATACACGAGTGTTAAGAATCTAAAATGCAATTCTTCTTCACTTTCACAGATTTCCCAAACATTGTGTGTGGAATTGACTGCACGCATGTTACTATTTTGTACCCATCCATGAATATGGTGAACTTTTCAGAAATCAGAAAGGGTATTTCTCTATCAACACGCAAATGATCTGCGATGCAAAATGAAGATTAGAAACATTGTTTCCAGAATTTTAAGCTGCTCTTCAGTACGTTTCTCATCGCTGGAATTATTAAACTCGTCAATCACGACTTTCCAGCATTTCTCTACCAGCATCTTTGACACATTTTGGCTTTTTTGCATTACTTGGGTCTTCATTGTAAATGTTAATAAAAGTAACCTTTCGCAATCAGGAACCTAAGCTTATATAAAAAAAAAAACCTAACCCTAACCTCCCATAAATCAGAAACGTAAAATACTAATAAACCTAAAATAAAAAGTAATTAGGAACGCATGTTGCGAGTGTTGGTGCTATCTCACTGGCTTTGAAAACCAACGTAATGCAGATTATTGCACGTTTTTTTACACTCATATTGTTTAAATGGGTTTTCTTTATTTCTACCAACAAACATTTCTCCCTTTTCCTAAGGCACATAATCTTATTCATGATTGCATCAAGTAAATCGTGCAAACAAAACAATACCTTCGGGAGTAATGAGCTCTTACTTTCGTAGTTGTAACTAAAAGAGTAAATTGTAATTGAGCTCTCCGTTACTTTCAGAGCAAATTGCTCCCGTAGTGGGGTCTTCTTTAGTAAACGTTACTTCCAAAGCAATTTACTCCAACATGGTGCATGCCATCCTAAGAGTTTGATACCATCCTTCGAGAGAGTAAATAACATTGGAGGTGTCATTGTACAACAAACTACTAGAGTCACTCTAGAAGTTTTGAGAATGAATGCAACAAAATTTTAAAAATTTAGATGTGATCACTGCATCTTTTTAAAGCATTCTCCATTGAATTCTATACATTGCATCCTTTCAAACCACTTTTCAAATGCCGAACACCATTCTTCTTTGGAGAGAGTGCAATTACATTATTCATAAATAGCTAGTGCAGTTTTAAGTGGTTAAATCACTACCTAGGACTTTTTCTTTTATTCTGGGGAATGGAAAAATGGGACAATTCTGGACTGTAGGGAGGAAGGACAGATATTTGACTTCTAACTCCTGCGGTCATTTCTACTTCAGTGTAGGTAGAAGTCTTAGGGTGCTTTGCTCTCAGTTCACTGAAGACTTGCAGACATTTTGTGGTGTACCATCTGGCAGTGACAGTCATTTGTCCTTCAGGTGGAACTGTCACAATACTGTCATTAGTTGAGAAGAATGAACATATCATCTTGTTTGCCTCACTTTCGCTGGGGAATCTTCTCCTGGGAAGCCCCAGACCAATAACAATCCCTTAGTTTCTGGGTCATACTGGTATATCGGCTTTTGTCACCTGCTACATTTCCTGGCACCATTGCACACTGCGTGTTTGTGCTCATTTGTGAGGTGGTGGGGGATCCAGTGTATGCAGAGTTCCATGACATTTGAGTTTTTCTTTAAGGATTGTGTTCACTGCTGCCAATCTAATATTCAGGGCTTTTTGAATCTGATAATATGTGCAACGATAATCTTCCTGCAACATGCACTCCTGCTTTCATCACATTTTCATCTGTTGTTGCTGTAGCCCAACATCCTACACAGTCTTCATCTTCAAGAGAATCCCTTCCTCTTCTAAACTCTTTAAACCACTGATATATCGTGGATTCCTAAGGGCAAAAATCCTCAAATTCCCAATACAGTCCTTAAAAGTATTCTCTTTCCCGTAAACCTCACACTGGAATGCTCTCGCTTGAGATCCAACATTGCAACACCTGCATGCACATACACAGAAGTTTGATGTGGAGCACACCCAGGCTTACACAAGTCTATCTGAACTGTAATATGAAACTACATGCTTTGGCTTACCACAACTCATTTTCAAAACTTTCAGAATGACCCTATGTACAGTAATACAGAACAAAACAACAATTCTTATTATCAACAGATAAGAGCTCACCAACTTGCTCTGACTGATGATGCAAAATGGTAAATTTAATATCCTCATTTTTATCAGAGCAAACAAAAGTTCTTTATGCAACCTACTTTTTACTTCCTCAGCCACCTACTTATTGTAGGTAAGAGCAAGCATGCATATGTCAGCAAGGAAGAATTGTGTGATTCAAGGGTGCTGTACATAGAGACTCTTAGCGACTCACTCTCTGATCTTTGTGAAGGCCTGGCCAGACTCTCTAAATGTTTCTAGTTACAACCAACTTATAGACAGGTACACAAAAGAATTGAACTCCGTACCTCCTCTTCTGATTGCCAGGTAATACCAGCTGTTGGCACACAATTATATGCCAAACATCTAACATGTCTAGGAATTTGATTTGGAACCAGAGTTGGAAGCAACTGTCGTATTCCTCAACAAACTGTCTTTCCAGCAGCTAATGCTAACCACAGCTCTACCATGAAATCTGAGATCCGCAGGTGAAGTTTGATATTGTGATGGTGCCGGTGTTAATTTGAACAACTGTCCCAAAAGTGGTGGCCATGCCAGCACCATGACAGTATAACATGGGATTGAAACTATTGCTTTTTATGCATGGTGCAGACCACTTCAAACCTACCAGTGTTCTAGCAAGCCATAGAGAACATGTTTACTGGGGAGAACCAACTGCTGCCTCACAGATAGAAAATCAATTGCCATGCATGCTTTACCAGCCAGCCAACAGCTCAGTGTCTTTCTAATGTCTTGATAAAAACATGCGAGTTGTAGTAAATCTCTTGTTTACAAGGGTGCAGTACAGTATTGAGCAATGAAGAATGTGATTTTTATCTGTGGGGGAATTTAAAACAGAAAGGGTATGTAAACAATTCACACAATCTTCAAGAACTTGAAATGAAACCAGACGAGTGCTCAGTGTTTTGAAGTAGTTTTAATGTTTTTGTGTCCCCACGTGGTGGATAATGTTTCTCACGTAATGTCGTTTACCTCACGCGTGGAACCATCTTGTGTGACGTCATTCGTTGGTCATTTGTTAACTCCTTCTGGCGTAGCAATCTATATGAATTAGTTTTAAGGTTATGTATATTGTCCTCCGGCCAGCTAGTTAGGTAGGCATTTAATTCTTGCAGGGTGTGAAGCGGAAAAAGGAATCTTTTATCAAAAAAATTACTAGTGATGAAATGTGTTTTATAATGTTTTATTGTCGAACACGTGCACTAACACTTTCACAGATTTATCTAGATGATCGCCATACTGAAACTGTTTATAATAACTTCTCACTTTTAACTCACGTACTTCAATTTTTGTATATAAGTGACTTTGTAATATTTTAGATCTTTAATGATTTTCACTGCGCGTAACTTGGTGAACTAAGCGGCCAACGTGTAATGTACGGAGAATTTTGTATAACTGCGGGAGACGATGTGTAGTGCTTCGTGAATCTTGCCGAACTGGAGGACGCTCGCTTTGAATCTACACTATTTATAGACTTACCTCAAGCTACACCTAAAGATTATAAATGAATTACCATTGGCTAATAAAACGCGCCAACATTAGCGTCTATTTTACTATCCAATGAAAACCACTAATACATATTACTTTTATAGAATGTTCTGGAAGCTTTTTTACCGAAAAGGCGCGAAACATTACGTAACTTCCTGGTTCCCGGTAACGATAAACAACTCAATCCCTTCATTGCAGTATTGTTATTGTTAACAGTTTCAGTAGAGCCGAAAATTATTATTTACCATTAATAATTACAATTATTAAACCTCTGAAATCAATGTTACATAAAAATACATATTCATATGTAAATAATTATTTACATTAAAGTAATTTGTGATACAAATTACCGTCTCATATGCCCCACTAGAAATATAATTATAAACATTTATAACCTGTTTGGAAATTTTATAATTTTGTTTTTAGTCTCCTAAATCTTGTAACACACGCTATTCACTTTCACTTAACACTTCACACGCATTTAGCACACAATATATGTTTTATCTCGCCATTACTTACTGGCTCTGATTTAATTTGTTTTAATATTAATCTGTTGTTACAATAAAAATTTTTTTTTTTATAGCAAATACTTTACCCTAAATTATTTAATTAGTGTTACAAAAAAAATGGTTTACTTTCTTATATTGTTACCAAAAATTTATCAATTCAAGAATTTTTTTTGTAATTACCATACATATTTACCAAAATATTTACCCTCTACACAAATATTTACATCTCAATGTTTCACATTCTGTTTGCTACATAAGTATTTGTTTTGAATTATTTTTACCATTTTTGTTATTTTGAATTTTATTTTAACAATACTCTTGTAATAGTATTCATGTACTTTACTTTAATATAACATCTTAAGTTTCAATCTCTGCATTCTTAATTTTTAAATGTTGTTACAGTTACAAAAAAATATTTAATTTATTTATTTTCTTCTCAAACAGTTAGTCATGACCACAATTTATTTCTCCATTCATATGATTTACATTTTTATTTAACCCTCTTACGTTCCAATACATTGTTCTGCATTTCGCCTTTAACTATCCAGCATTTACTATTTATCATCATTGTCTTTTATTTCACCATGATCTTCATGGTTGTATGGTTTAAGCATCTCAATATGAAACTTTCCTATGCTTTTTCGATTTGTTGGATTACATAACTCATATGTGTTAGTTCCATACACTTCAACAACTTCATATGGTCCATGGTATTTGAGAAACATTCGCCAATAAAGTTTATTTTCTTTGTCGGACAATTTCTTGGTTTTAACCAAAACTAAATCTCCTATTTTGATCCTCCATTCCTTTCTCTTCTTTTCTTCATGTTTCACCTTTCTTTTTATGGCTTTTTTCTTCATCCTCTCAAATGCTTTTCGGAACATCTCTTCTTCTGTTGGTGGTATCGAATGCGCATCTTGAATGGCTTCTGGAATTTTTTTACACATTGTATTGATCTTCTTTCCCAACTTAAGTTCACATGGTTTGTATCCTGTCACATTGTTTATGGTTTCATTTAAGAGGTTCTGGACGAAGTTCACGTATCCATACCATTGGGTGTGTTTTCGATGACATAACACCCTTAAATAATTTGAAATTTCCTTAATTTCCCTCTCCACTGGGTTGGAGTTCGGTCTGTATCTTGACGAAAAATATTGTTTAATGCCATTTTCTTTCAGTCCATCCATAAATTTTTTTCCTGTGAAGTATGAAGCATTGTCGCTCAATACAGATTGAATAGGTCCTTCTTCTATCACATATGACTTAAGTAATCTATTCAAACATGCTAAACCTGTAGGTTTTCTCAAAGGGTAGATTCTTACATATTTGCTGAATATATCATAGCAGACAAATATATATTTATTTCCAAATTGACTTGGAGGCATCGGACCATGAATATCAATACTAATTACACATCTCGGCTTATCCCTTATAACCGAATTAGTTTCAAATGCATATGCTGTATTTATTTGCTTTGCCTTCTGACACAGGTTGCAGCACGATATAAATTTGCGAACTTTTTGACGCAATTTGGATATGTATAAATTCTCTAAAATCATAGAAGTTGTTCGGTCCGTCCCTGAGTGTGCTAACCCTTCATGAAAATTCTTAATTAGTTCCCTTTCCATGCTTTTCGGAACTATTATCTTCCAACTAGGCATTTCTTTTCCATGCTTCTTGTATAATGTCCCATCTCGAATTGCTATAATTTCTTTCTTTGCCTCCTCAATCAATGGTACTTTTTCTTTAAGTTCGAATAATTTTGCATCCTCATTTTGAATTTCCCCGATATTTTTCAATTTTCTAATCATTTCTTTGCTTAAAGGAATTTCAATTGTCAATATTTTGACTTCATTTCTAGGCCTTTCAATATTTTCGGGAATTTGTGGGTTGTAGTTCAATCTTGACAGCAAATCGCTGAAGGTATTATTTTTGCCAGGAATGTGGATAATCTCAATATCGAATGCAGATATTGCATGAATGTATCTAGCAAGTTTTCCACTACATAATCTACACCGTTGTATGAAAGTTAAGCTTATGTGGTCTGAATATACTTTCACCTTTTTCTGATAAATATAGGTTTTAAAACGAATTAATGAGAAATACAGTGCTCCAATTTCTAACTGAGTCACTGAAGAATTCCTCTCAATATTTGTAAGTCCTCTTGAAGCTGTACTAATGACGTGAAAGTCATTGTTGATGTCTCGCTGTCCTAAAATTCCGGCGTATCCTTGCATTGATGCGTCGACATAAATCTCATATTCCAAATCTTCTCTGGGCCTCTCAAGTAATATGGACTTAGCAAATAGTTCCTTTACTCTCTCAAAACATTTTTGATGCTCCTCTGTCCATCTCCACTTATTGTTCTTTCGGAGTAGCTGCCGCAATGGTTCTATCTCCGCCGAATATCTTGGTACGAACTTACTCTGAAAGTTTAATACCCCTAAGAGACGTCTAATTTGTTTTACGTTCCTTGGTGGTGGAATTTTCATTATTGCTTCTATTCTTTTCTGATCAGGTCTTATACCTCGTTCATCCACTACATAACCCAGAAAATTTATTTCCTTAACACAAAATTTTGATTTTAGTATGTTCACAGTCATACCATGTTGTTGTAGTTTATTTAACACATAATGGACATTATTCATGTGTTCTTCAAATGTTTGACTAATGATTAAGAAGTCGTCAATATACTTTATTAAAAAGTCATCTGCAGAATTTCCAAAGATATTGTGAATGGCTCTCAAAAATCCACTTCCTGAGTTTTTTAAACCAAAAGGATTTACACAAAAGCGATACTGAATCCCTGAGTACTGAAATGAAGTATAATCACGCACTTGCGGATCTAATTCCACTTGCCAATATGATGCAGTGAGGTCGATGGATGTCAAAAATCTTCCTCTTGAAAGTTTTGTAATTAGTTGTTCAATTCCCTCACTTTGAAAATGATCTGGTTTCATATATTTGTTGACATATCTACCGTCTAAAGTTAATCTCAAACTACCATCTCGTTTAATACTCCAGCAGATTGAATTTATGTATTGAGAATTACTTTGCTCAATAATCCCATTTTCTAACATGCTATTTATTAATTGTCTAGCTTTGTCTCGAAGACTTATAGGTAAATTGTCATACTTGTGCCTATATGGTGGTACGTCTTCTACTTGAAATGTATGCTGATATACATTACATCTGCCTGGGATATTACTAAATACTGAACTATTGTTCATCAAAACATCATGAAGGATTTGTTTTTGCATTATCGTAAGATTATAAGCTTCTTCACACTTGTGTATTATTTCCTCTTTTCTCTTCTCTTTCCTGCTGTTGTTTGTCTCGCTCACATGGTCGTCTTTTGTTTGGATTACACATTTCTCTACTTCTTCTGGCATTTCTGCTAGCTGTTGAAAATATGGCGTGGTATTCCCTTCATATTCTGTGACTACCTGCTTTATTTGATTATCTCTATCAGTTTCTGTTATTTGCACAAAAAATTCTTGGTCACAAATATTTTTCTCATCCTTTGTCATCTCGATTACAGAAACTTCTTCTTTTATAAATGGTACCCTTATTTCTCTACCTTCTTTTGTTATTTTTAACTCTTCATGTTTAAAATCTATACATGCTTCATATTCATGTAGGAAGTCACATCCTATAATTATGTCACAAATCAGATGGTTTACAATTAGAAACATAACCTCAAAATTCTCTCCGCCAATAAGTATGCTAAGTAGAGCTTGTGTTTTTATGACCTGTGTAGTTCTTCCAATTGCAACACGACAAACTAAATTACTAGTGGGAAGAGCCATAATTTTGTTACCTTCATTAATCAAATTTATGTAAAATTTCTGTGAGCAAATTGAAGCTGATGAACCAGAATCTATAGTTGCAATGATTTCTTTCTTCGCAATTTCCATTCTAACATGAGGTGACTCAAAATTTTCTCCCTTATCTTTTGTTGCTGTAATCTTATTACAGGGTGTATGTGTAGGTGTATGATTTGTATTGGTAATGGATACTGAATTATTAAAGACGTCCTGAGAACCTACTACACAGGAGTCTGTTAACAGTTTTCCTGGTTATTTCCATGTTCACGTACGGGACTGCCATTCCTAACAGGCGCTAAATCTATCTCAGTGTCGCCACCATTGTTTTGAGTTCCCCGTCCTCGAGTTCGAAATCCTCGATTTCTGACATTATGTCCCCTTGGCACGTAATTTTCTTGCCGTTCCTCAGATCTTTCACGGTTATTATTTTCCCTCCAGTGAGTGAAATTTCCCCTCTGTCTAATATACCTCCTTCCATAGTTTTGCCCTCTTTCAGGTAATCTTTCTGTCCTGACATAATTTATTTGTTCCTGCCGCCCTGGTCTCCTATCTATCCTTGATCTTTCAAATTGTGGAACATATGATTGATACCGTTGTCTGGTATTAATTTCATGATGTCTGTCTTGTCCTCTTATTTGTTGATAACTACCTTGGTAATTTCTTCTATCTCGTACATCTAAAAATCTATGTTCCCACTCCCGAGACATATCTTCTTCCTGTTGTTCCAAAGCTGTTATTAATTCTGTCATCTCATAGATGTTCCGTGGTTTTGCAATCAATAAGTAATTTTGTATCCTGATAGGATAATGCCTTGCGAGCAAACTCACAAAATCTTCCTCACTGATTGGAGGTGACAAGTTTCTAACCTGACTTGCATGTTTTAGTAAGTAATCAGTCATCGATATTCCCTCTCGTGGATTAAATTGACCATGACTAAGCATTGCTCGTATTCTTTGCTGTACCGTTACATTCCAAAATCTGTTCATGAATAATCTCTTAAAGGATTCATATGAAATTTCGCCCCCTGATACCATTTGTAACCAATCTAAGGTTTTCTGGTCCAAACATCTTTTGACAACTATCATTTTCAATGCTTCAGGTATCTTTTTAATTTGAAAATACTCTGATAATTCTGCAATGAACTGTACTGGACTGGAGTTTTCATTAAATTTTGGAAGTGGAAAATCACTTAAGATATGATTGTAATTTTGCAAATTCCCTATTCCCATATTTAAATTCTCTAGTGTAACTTGTGCACTCTGAGTTTCAGCATTAGCTATAGATGAAGCTGCCGCATCACTCACATTATTTGTCATACCTGAGGAACTACCTCTATCATTATTTTGTACATCTGACACATGCACATCACATATATTTGCCCTTGAATTCAATTCTAACTTATTTACAGTACCCTGCAGATTTTCTATTGTTTGTTCCAATTTTTTATTATTCTCATTTTGAACAGTTTGGTGTTTGTTAATTTCAGAAGTTAGCTTTTGATTCAAATCTTTAGACAAATCTTTAATTTCATCAGACAATTTATTTCTCTGTTTTTCTGACTCCTTCTGAATTTCAGATATTTCCCCTCTGAAATTAACTTGCACCTGTATTAAATCTGCATTTGTAGCCTCCATCATCCCTTTTAACTCACTTGAAATGCTACTCATTCGGCTACCTAGCTCTGTACATTTTACATTGACCTCATTTTTTTGGTTAGATATTTCCCTGCTCATGTCTAACATTTTCTTTGAAACCTCGCCTATCTCATTTGCTATCATCTCCTGATTTTCATTTTTCATTTTAATCATACTACTATCTAGCTCCATGAATTTCTTTTCAATCTCTTCCCTGTTTTGCTCTAAGCTTTTACCAATATCTTCCCTCAATTCTCTCTTATTCTGATCTAGTTTTTGTTCTAAACTCCTATCAATATCTTCTCTTAATTCCCTATTATTCTTTTGCATATCTTCCCTGTTTTGATCTATTTTCTTACTAAGATCTTCCCTGTTTTGATCTATTTTCTTACTAAGATCTTCCCTTAATTTCTCATTATCTTCCCTTATATTTCTCAGCATTTCCATAATCATCATATTAGTATCAAGATTAACATTTCCTGCTATTCTAATCTCACTTTCTGCACTAACATTTTCATCTTCAAACCCCAAAAAATCTGGGCTATTCCCTGTACTTTGTATTGGATCACAGCTAACTGTTACACTATCTCCCTCCATAATTATTTCTTCTGTATTATTGGTAGCCATTGTTTTTATTATCCTACCGCTCCTAAGTCTCATTTAATTACCTTTTTGATGCTGTCTGATGCTGCAGCTTTGATGTCCAGCGTTCTGCCCCATTCTCCTAGATTTGATGTCGCTTCTGCGTTGTTTAGTGATGAATCTACGTCGTCTTGTTGTTTTGTAGTTGAATTCCTTGTTGTATCGTAATCTCGGAATTACCATCGAAGTCAATCGTCCCTTTCGTCTCTGGAATCTGCGTCTTGTAGACCATTTCACCGCTGTATTCCTGGTTACTTTGCCTTCCTTTCCTAGTCACTTCGCCTTCCTTTCCTAGTCACTTCGCCCCACGTCCGGGCGCCAATTTGAAGTAGTTTTAATGTTTTTGTGTCCCCACGTGGTGGATAATGTTTCTCACGTAATGTCGTTTACCTCACGCGTGGAACCATCTTGTGTGACGTCATTCGTTGGTCATTTGTTAACTCCTTCTGGCGTAGCAATCTATATGAATTAGTTTTAAGGTTATGTATATTGTCCTCCGGCCAGCTAGTTAGGTAGGCATTTAATTCTTGCAGGGTGTGAAGCGGAAAAAGGAATCTTTTATCAAAAAAATTACTAGTGATGAAATGTGTTTTATAATGTTTTATTGTCGAACACGTGCACTAACACTTTCACAGATTTATCTAGATGATCGCCATACTGAAACTGTTTATAATAACTTCTCACTTTTAACTCACGTACTTCAATTTTTGTATATAAGTGACTTTGTAATATTTTAGATCTTTAATGATTTTCACTGCGCGTAACTTGGTGAACTAAGCGGCCAACGTGTAATGTACGGAGAATTTTGTATAACTGCGGGAGACGATGTGTAGTGCTTCGTGAATCTTGCCGAACTGGAGGACGCTCGCTTTGAATCTACACTATTTATAGACTTACCTCAAGCTACACCTAAAGATTATAAATGAATTACCATTGGCTAATAAAACGCGCCAACATTAGCGTCTATTTTACTATCCAATGAAAACCACTAATACATATTACTTTTATAGAATGTTCTGGAAGCTTTTTTACCGAAAAGGCGCGAAACATTACGTAACTTCCTGGTTCCCGGTAACGATAAACAACTCAATCCCTTCATTGCAGTATTGTTATTGTTAACAGTTTCAGTAGAGCCGAAAATTATTATTTACCATTAATAATTACAATTATTAAACCTCTGAAATCAATGTTACATAAAAATACATATTCATATGTAAATAATTATTTACATTAAAGTAATTTGTGATACAAATTACCGTCTCAGTTTCAAAATTTTCTAGGCCATTGTGATCTTTGCATTCAGAAACATCATTTTCAACATATACTTTGATTTTATTTAAATAAATAAAATACTTTGATAATATGTAAGATTGACATTATTTTCCTTATTACCTCCTAATGGCGCATTATTTGTAAGGGACAGTAAGCTAATCACCGCTATTCATTGCACTTGGGTTTTTGTATCCTGTGAAAGAGTGCTCTATCTCCCCATTAAGTGCGTGGCCATATGATCCGCTAGAATGCTGGCATGTTTGAAATGGTCTGCACTACAGCTGTCTGTATGGGTTGGTTTTCTGTATGTTCAAATTGCTGGCCTCTTGATTATTCTGATGCATAGGAAAGGCAAATATCCTGCTGCTTCTACCTTCATCATGAAACGAATGGACTGTCCTTGCAGGTTCAGCAGTTTTAGTGAATCTTTAGGGAACAATGGCAAACACAGTACCAGATCATAAAGATGTGAGGGAAGCTTTTCCCAACATAGCTTTCAAGATGACTCATAAAAAGGTCCTCAAAGAAGGGAGAAAATGGGTTTCCCATACTTGAGCACAAGAACATTAAAAAGCCTTTCTCCACCACTATCATTTATTTTTATAGAGTTTCTACAAACTTTTCTTGTATCTACTGCAAGCTAATTGTGATAAACATTTGCATAAATAATTTCATTGCACATTTTGTTATAGGTATAAAAGGGTTAGTGATAGTCAAATGTTTAAAAGTGCATCGCTACATGTCAGCCTTAAAATTCCATGCTCTTCCCATGACATTACGAGAACTGGTGAATAGTAACAGAACTTCAAAAAAATTACAAAGCACTGAAAACTTTAAACCAATAACACCATATATCTCAAAAATATTTGATGCTACAAAAAAGTTATTTGAAATAAATTATGTGATTTAAAGAGATCTACATTTTTTTATGTAGCAAATCTTTGTTTATATCTTATGGTTTGCCAGTTATACAGAATGACTTTCAAATAAAGAGGACTTCACAGGCTATTCCCAGAAAATTCAAGATATACATTACATTTGTCATGTAAATATCCAATGGTATGTATTTTAATCAAAATCACTGAGCCATTTTTGAGAAAATGGAAAACTTAAAAAAATTACATTGATATTTGAAAAGAAGCTAGAAACAGTGATGTGTTATTGAATTTATTTAAAGGTGAGTCGGAATTGTTACACTAACATCACTTAACATGTTTCGGTAAACGGTTGTTCCCATCCTCAGAAGCTAAACTTAAGTGATGTTAGTGTAACAATTCCGACTCACCTTTAAATAAACTTAAAATGTTCCATGTAAAGGGTAATCAGAGAAGAAGGGGATTTCTTAAAAATCTTTGTGTCACATTTTTGCAAGATCTGAATCTAAATACGACGTTTGGTATTTTCCAGACATTTTGATTTTGAGTCATGACATTTACAGACAAGTGTTTTCCAAAAATGTTTTTTATGAGTTCAGGGGGGCATCTAAACATGTAGTTTCACTGAAATCTTGGTATCGAATTTTTGGGTGGAATACAATACTCCTTCTATTATTGTAAGCACATAGTAGAGAAAGTAAAAAAGTAATCTGAGGTTACATTGAATACTGCCATTTTAACACATGTTAAAATAAAGTTATAAAAGGAATTGTATACACTTACAAAGAACTCCTTGCCACAATACTGACACTTATGTATACCCGATCCTACACGGAGTTGACTCTTGTCTCTATGGAGTAGACCATGCAAACGCAAGCTGGGTTTGGAAGCAAAGCCTTTTCCACATTTTGCACAATGAAATGGACTTTCACCCACATGATCCGTCTTGAAGTGTAGACTTCTGTAACATATCAACAAGCCTTTTAAATATGGTAAAAGAATCACTTCTGCACATTAATGATATCTACAACAAACTGAAAACATGATTGGGGGATGCACAAAGCACATATACATAACAGAGCTTACCAATTTAAGCTCAAACCCTTTGTATCAAGACCTACCTTAAAATTTTAGTTACAGAAGTGAATTTCAGATAACAGTGTTTTGAAGTGGAGCAATGATTCACAATCAATAATATTGCTAACTGACTGACAGTCTGTTTCAAGATCTCGGGAGCAATAAAGCAAGATGAGTGAACTGTATAACAGCACTGATTCAGTGTGCTTCACTTCAAGACCTTAAAACAGTAAATGATCAGCAACTTTTTACTATCTTTACTGCTATTGCATTCCACCCAAAAATTCAATATCGAGATTTCACCAGAAACACACGTTTTAAGACCCCATGGAAAAAAAAACATTTTTAGAAAAAGGTAGGGGTGGGGTGTGTGGAACAGGAAGACAAATTGGCATTTTCTGGCAGTAACACCACGGCAACCATGAAAATCCAAAACTACTAACACATAGAACAGAAATAGCAACAGGGAAAATATACATCTGGAAGAACAAAGAAAGGATTAAGGAATTTGGAATCCCGCCTCTTAATCATCCTACTTAGAAGATTCATCAATCCACCATCAAGGAGAAGTGCGTCCACCTTAAGCAACAGCAGCAGTTGACAAAAAGCTGATACTGACATATGCCTGGCCCAGAATTTCTTTTCATTCCACAACAAAATCTTTAAACAAACCACAGGCTTAACTATGGAAAACCCCCTTTCACCATTTTTAGCATAACTATATATAAGCATTTTTGAATGCCATATTACTAAATCTTTCCCACATCTATTCAAAACCTGGTATAGGTACATAGATGATATTTTGGCTATTATTCCAAAAAAACTTTCAAAAGATGCTTTGAAATTATTGAATTTACAAAACAGATCTATTAAATTCACAATAGAAAGAGAAGAAAATGGCCAATTACCTTACCTTGACATCAGAATCATCAGAAATAATGCAAGACAAGCGTTCGGCATTTACAGAAAAACAACTTACAAGAAAATTATATTAAAAACAATAGCAAGAGAGGGCTTTGCATGGGCTAGGTCAGGGGTGGTGAGGTTAAAAGGCATAGGAAAAGGAGAAAATGAAGGCAAATGCCCATTATGTAATAGCAAATTTAATAATTACTGGCATTTAATGTTAGAATGTGAAGGAACAATGAATATGAGGAAAAAATTGCAAAGAAACAATTGGTCTAGATTACCAAATGAAATTAGAGGTAAAAGGTTGTTAAGAGTTAAATCCAAGGAAAGTTTATTTGAAATAGGAAAATATTTAGGTGTAGTGAGAATAAATGGTTGAAAAAAATTAGAAATAGGTATTACAAAGAAAATGTACATTGTTGAATCATAAATTAAACAGGACCCAATAACTCGACAACCATGGTGTTGGATGTTTGCGCGCCCTTACTAATGCAGCAACTAAGTGAAAATGATATGTAAAGGGTAATGTGTAGAGATAAAATTATGTATTATAGAACTTATATGAGAATTAATTTATGTAATTAACGAAGTGAAATAAAATATCTATCTATCTATTAAAAACAATAGCTACAATCCTACAAGCCACAAACATGCAATTTTAAATAGCATTACTAACATGTTAGTACATATACCATTGGAGAAAGAGGAATACCAGAAAGAATACCAACACATTATCCACATAGCCACCATGAATGGATACCAGAAGAAAACAATAGATAAGAAGATAAAAAAGTTTGAAAGACAGAAATACATCCAACAAATGACTACTCAGACAACAAAAACCACAAGCATATAGGAAATTCACTTATCACCCTTGGACACATCATAAATTTCAAAGGATTTTCAAGAAATACAACATCACCCTGACTCCACAGAATAACCACAATATACAGAAACTACTATGCAACAGAACAAAAGAACCCATCCCCAACGATAAATTAGCTGGTATATATCAAATAGTTTGTAATGAATGTAACCTGGTATACATAGGAAGAACCAAAAGAAATCTTGAAATAAGATTTAAAGAGCATATGAGATGCATTTACCAAAAACAGATGGATAAATCAGCAGTAGCACATCATTACTGGTCTTCAAACCATGAAATCACTGCAAATTGAAGAAATCACTGCAAACATAAAACTCTTAAAACTGTCCAACAACAGCAATGAATTGGACATTTGGGAAAAAAATACATATCGTCAAACACAGGAATCACCTAATGAATTTTGAACTACTGCCACCCAGCAGCCTTTGGAGGTTCATCAACCCAGCACCAGAGAACACCACTAACCACACACATTCCCCAGACAATAACCGGCAAAATCAGTTGAAAACACGCTGACAATGAGAGCAAACCACACAACCTTCCACACCAGGCACTCGACCAAAAGTGATGGTCACCACCCAACACACAAAGAACGAACGCTCACTTCCCCCACATGACACTACTAGCTAGGATCATCAGCTAGACAGTAGCGAGTCGCCATGCCAGACAAAACTTCAGAACCCCAACCAAAAAAAATTATCCCAACAATACCGTTGTCAAGGATGCAATAATGTGTCTGGTGTGACAATACACACACATACACGCTACAGTATGTAATCTTAATCATTACACACGAACAGAAAATTTAAATGGACATATAATTTCTTCTATAAAATTACCAAAATATAGGTTTTCATGCTTTCCTTCTTATCTGAGTACACAAACTGGACAACTGAAACACATTCAAGCACTCACCTTTCTTTTATAGAGTCAAATTTGCGTTGACATATTCTGCAAAGAAAGCTCCTGTGTACAGTAATATGTTTCATTTGATAATGAATTGCACGTTTACTCCTAAGTACTTTACCACATAAACTGCAGACTATCTGTTGTTACTCCAAATGCACATTCTGTGATCAAAACAAAACAACAGGATTATAAGTGCCTTGATTCAAAATCCACAAGATCCAAAAAAAAATAGATTTTACAGAATAAAAAGAGAGTGATTTTTATACTGGAAAAATTATTGGAAATAAATGTTATCTAAACTAATACTGCAGAGAGAGAGAGAGTGTGTGGTGTTGGTGTTGGTGTGTGGTGTTGGTGTTGGTGTGGTGTGGTGTGGTGTGGTGCGGTTTGGTGTGTGGTGTGTGGTGTGGGTGTGGGTGCGGTGCAGGTGGGGTGCGGTGCGGGTGGGGTGCGGTGCGGGGCGGGGCGGGGCGGGTGGGTGGGTGGGTGGGTGTGTGTGTGTGTGTGTGTGTGTGTACGTACGATAATCTCAAAAACATCTCAACTGATTTTGACACTTCTTGCACCAATAAAAACTCTGTTCTTTCAGACAGGTGTGGGTTATAAAACAACTTCTAATTTCAATTCATAAATTACTAAAAATCTAAAAGGATTTACAAAGCATGTGTACTAAAATATGAATTCACAATAAATATAGAAGAACATATTTGTGAAGAAGATTTTGACTTTTCATTGAGAATGTCATAGAGTAGAAAATAGTTGTTACTCCACAGAAAATGCAAGTAAAATAAGACAAATGCCGCCAATGTTTCATTCCAAACCATACATATAAATAAATAAGTGGTCACAATTTGGCAACTAACAAAACAGATTCAAATCTACTTATAACCCTACAATACGCATGCAATAGCAATGCCAAATGTTTTAATAACCCTCATGTAAGAATGTTTTGCTTTATTTCCTTTGCACTTGTGTTGTAATCAAGTGTGTCAGTACAGAGAGAGAGAAAATTGCCAACATTACAAATCAGTGAACCCATACTTTATAATTAACAACTGAGAAGACTGTCACAGCTATCTGTTTTTTCCAAAGAGGTTAGCTTGGTGGCCTGGGAGTACGGAATCTTCATATTCACCAGCTTCACCTCTATTTCGTTGTGTATGTTCAGGGTTTCTGTATTATGTGATAACTACGTAGCTTCCATGTTACTAAATAATCATAGGACCAAAGAGAAGCTACAAAGGTTTAAAATTTCACCTAAGGTGTTTATTTAAACAATTACTTGACCACTGCAACCAATGATTGTTCCACCACCAAAGAGTACTTATAGGCTATGCAGTAATTCCAAAACTTCGAAGTTAAACAATTACTTGACCACTGCAACCAATGATTGTTCCACCACCAAAAAGGACTTATAAGCTACGTAGTAATTCCAGAACTTCGAAGTTAAACAATTATTTGACCACTGCAACCAATGATTGTTCCACCACCAAAAAGGACTTATAAGCTATGCAGTAATTCCAGAACTTCGAAGTTAAACAATTACTTGACCACTGCAACCAATGATTGTTCCACCACCAAAAATGACTTATAAGCTATGCAGTAATTCCAGAACTTCGAAGTTAAACAATTACTTGACCACTGCAACCAATGATTGTTCCACCACCAAAAAGTACTTATAGGCTATGCAGTAATTCCAGAACTTCAAAGACCCTGGGAGAGGTTAAGGAAATGATGTTCCACTGATGTTTCATCTGTTATTAGAAATAGCCGGGGCTTTATGAAATTACAATTTTAAGATCTAAAGAAGAGGATTAACCATACAGATCCTCTAGATCATTGTAAAACTACGTCATAAAAAATGGGGGAAGGTAAATGAAATTAATTCATTAATTTGTTATCGAGTTTAAAAAGCCCACCATGCAATGTCAGGTGAGCCAACTACTGCTTTTATAAAATAACTTACTATCATTGCAAGTAACAAAGGTTATGCTGGATTTTCCTCCTTGCACAAACCAGCAAATTTTTAAAGTTTCATTCAACTTCATTGTTTTTAAACTGAAAATTTTTATTCATAATTTTGGAAGCAAGGGGGAAAGCATTTTGGACCATAAAAGTAGCAAACATGAATTCTGAATTAAATCCTTGAAGCCTATGTTGAAAACATAGTCTATGGAAGTATACTTCTGAGGTAACTGTCAAACGAAATGTTTTGCATATTATTAAATACAATAAGAACGATGGTTCTGTGCCGGTGACCTTGTTGCCTCGCACACTGAAGAGAGTCTATGTCTAACGCCAGGCAGCTCTCTGTCTGCCTGCCTGCTGTAAGACGTGGGACTTTGCTGATACGACATAAACAACAACACCACACCATTACATTGACTGGTTTATTCTCACTATTATCAGATTGCTCTATCATTCTTTTATATTTACACATTATACACAAACCTTGTCACGTAAATGCATTGTCGTAAACTAGCAGGGGCTTTATTAGTGTAATAAACACTCTACACCAGACATATCACCACCGTCGTTTTCTTCTGCAAGACTTTCCCTTTCATCGTCATCAGTCTTTTTCTCATTCGCTGTCACTATATTTCCTAACCTGGATTACAGAACCTTCTAAGACATTTTCAAACAGGCCTTATTGTTCTTCAATGTATTTGTCTTCCTATTTAATGTGTTGAGAGGCATTCCACTTTTCTACGCTAATGTCCTCAACATGTTGTTAGCTAAGCTTAATCAATAACATCATCTAGTTTAAAAGGATGTTCTACCAAGTTACCCATTGCTTTATATCAGCCCAGATGAGTTCTACTCGAGTAAGCCCCGAAGACTAGGGCGGTAATCGGAGAACATTGTGTGCATGGCCTACAAACTATCAATGTAAATTTTCAGAATAGGTTTTGACCCTTACTTAGGTTGTAAAGCCCCAATCTTAGCATCCTTTCATAGCATGGGGCAAGTTCTGCATCGTATTTTGGTGTGAGGTGATGGGGCCTCTTCCAACTGCACACTATGGTACGGTGCATTATCCATCACCAAGACAGATCTGAGAGGCAAGGTAGGAATTAAATTTTCCATTAGCGATTTCTTTGTATTTATCCCCATCATTTTGTGTTATATTAACTTTTGTTATTTTTACATAAAACGTCGCAGAAGGCAAGAACCTCTAATAAACACACCAAAATACACAATAACTATATGCAATCCAAGTTTAATTACAGAAACACAGGGGTGTCATTTAGGGGGGCAGGGGGTCAATTGGCCCCCTCCCCTAGGTTACGAGCAACATTATTGCTCTACCAAATGAAACATTACAATTGTACTATTAATAGCAATATTTCACATTTAAGAAACAAAACATTATATATATCGTTACAATCCACATGAACATTTGTGAAACTGCTCCAAGCAATCTTGGCCCCCCAATGCAGAAACTGAAATGACGCCCCTACAGAAACATATAGTGACTAATTTATAAACACAACGTGCAAGGTAGCATCAACAGACGGCTGACAAGAGAGATGTTACTCGAACTACTGCTGCCGCTTGACTGAAGCGATGGCACTTACTGCACATGCCCGAGAATTGGGGCTCGCTCACTGTACAGATAACCACTGCACATCGAGCCTTCACCGGCACAGAACCATTGTTCCTACTGTACTCAATAAGGTTACTTCTAGCACCTTAATACAATAGTAGTGTAAGTAAAGAGCAAAAAATACACTTTAAATCAGGGATTTCCAATCTCTGCTAAATGTATGCATTTCCAAGGGTCTCCAAAGTCACTTTCGGGATATAAAATATTTTAATAAACTTGTTGATCTGAATTTTGTGTCTCCAGCAGATGCTGCCTGACTATGCAACTATTGGGGTCATTCTTGATATGAAGCACAAAATGATGCAACAGATTTTTGAAATGGTTATTTTTCAACATAAGTCCTCCTGGCATCAATGCACATAGTCCAGCGATGCTCCATTTATCCCATCATGGAAATTAGTTTTCTCTGCGCCTGTAAAATATGCCTCAAATGACAATTAAGTTCTTTAATGATTGAAAATTTCTTTTTAATAAGATACTTTCTCAGTTTAGGGAACAGATGGAAGTCTGATGGAATTAAGTCAGGGGAATAAGGTGGATGCGGCAGCAAATCATGCTGCACTTTGTTGATTTTTGCCACTGCAACAACATGAGGGCGAGCATTGGCTTGATGGGGGATGACTTTCTTCTTTGCCAAACCTGGGCTTTTCTTGTGCTTTCTTTAGTTGGTCCAGAAGGTTGTCATAAAATGCTCATGATAGATTTCCCAGGAGAAAAATAAGCAATAAGTAGCACACCCTTGATATCCCAGACTACCAAAGCCATTATCTTCTCGGTCAATTTCAGACACTTTGTCTTCTTTGTGGTGGAATATCTCAGTGCTTCCATTGCTTATACTGCTGCTTTGTTTTAGGTCTCTCATAGTAATTTGTTACAAATCCATAAAATTGTGGGATCTCTGTAAAAGAGCCAAACTTTGCTCACAGAATTGCACACTGATTTACTTTTGACTAAGAATCAGCAGTCACAGCACCCATCCTGTGGATAACTTTTTCATGCCTGTCGTCTCTCTAAAACTGAAATACATGCTCCCCTGAAATGTTCAGAGCTTCAGCAATTGGTGACCCTGCAGAACAGGGGTCATGCACATCACGATGATTTCTGTTGTGGCAGATTTCGGTACTTCAAACCTGTGTATCTGGTCCACTTGGAAATGATGTTACAAAGTCCCCTACTGTGCTTGTCATATTAGTATGAATTTCTATTGCATTCATGCCCTTCCTTACAAAGCTTGCACTGTAACAAATACCTATGCCTGCTATGATTCTTGAGCAACCTCTATGATACTGCACAAATGTTTCCATGAAAGGTGAACAGTTTTAAACACAAAACTGCTTCAGAAATACTGCTGCAAAGAGGATAATTCCAAGAAGTTTTTAAATGACCCACATATAAATTAAGATTTTAACACAATCTACAATGCTAACACAAGATTCTCTTTCTATATATCAGCATCCAACGCTGCATCAGAATGACAAGAATCGCAATCTAATGTGGAACAAACCAAAAGTAAACCTGTGTACGAACACGCCACAGCAAGAGATGGATTCTTAAACTCTCCGATAGTCATGCAGGCCTGTAGACCCTCAATGAACCTTGGTTAAGCCCAAGTTGGTTTTAGATTGTTTCAAGTTCCTTAAAGCACTGCCTACAGTGCTGAGTGAGTGCCAGGGCATATGGGGATTCCAGGCTATGAAAGAGAAGATGAATCTGCTAAGGGAACTAACTGACTTTTATTGGAACTGAACCAACATTGCGACTGTCATCAGGACAAGTTAAGCTCGCTTTCAGAGAACACGAGAAATATGGGAACTTATCTATAGCATTCAGGCACACCAAAGCTCTCTATACAGTTCGGACAGAACAGATCATGAGAACTGCTAAAACTAAGCAGGGAAACACACTCATGGGCAACAGAATGTGTGATGGTTAAGTAATCAATAAATGAAAAGTGAAAAAAAAGTGGAAATGGGACATGAAAAAAAAAAAGAGCAAGATAATTTGACAAGAAATTGTAAAATGTAAATAAACTGTAGTGATTGTCTACTGAATAAGTGACCAGGGTCAAAATGCAGTAGACAATCAAATTTGTAAAACTCTTAGCACAATAAATACTATAAATAATTTAGTTCATTATGAATGTCAGGATTGATGATACGAGGATGGATGTGGGGATGTGCAAAGGTTGCAGCACAATGTTGCCCCATCCTGCATCAAACAAAACTAAACTGTCCATCTACCCCACTTCAGATTGATGGCAAATGCAACCAACATACACTGACAACAGCATCATACAACAGCCAATTTAAAAAGTTCAGCAAGTTTGACGCTTCTACCTGCTCAATGGACTACTCCTGACAGGACTGGGATAGTAAGAAAAGTGGCCTAACGGATGCATTTTCCCCTCTTAGTTCTACCAACAAGGTTAACTATAGACTGTGAGCTATCAATCTGAAGAACTTGTAAATGGAATGAGTGTTGACATCTCTTACGACAATGAGGGAAAAATCCAGACAAAACTTTACCCAGGTGGCTCTCCCCAACTTGGCCCTCCAGTTTTATAGGCATGCTTGCCAATCACAGAGGTGGGCACAATGAAGATGATGGAGCAAATGAGTAGAAATCAATGCATAAAATCTTGCTGATGCTATGAGGATTGTTTAAAAAGTTCTTGGAATGATATACTAAATCACAACTGACCTCATCCACAATACTTATATTTTTCAATGTAGTAGTCTCCTTATACACCAATGCACTTGGTCCATCGATGTTCCAATGCCTTTATTCCATCTCAAAAATGAGATTCTTCCAGGCCTACAAATACTAAACTCCAGCTATGAGTTCATTTGAAGAGAACTCCGTCCACCAAGGAAATTTTTGAGCTTAGGGAAGAGATGGAAGTGTATGGAGCCATATCGCGTGAATAAGGTGGGTGTGGCAACAATTCATATCTCTGTTCATGAATTTTTGCCATGGCAAGGACATATGTGTGCAGACGCGCCTTGTCTGATGGAGAATGATTTTCTTCCTTGTTAAGTGTGACCTTTTTCCGCATATTTTTGGCTGTAATTGATCCAGGATGTTAGCATAGTATTCTCCCGTAATTGTTTGACCATTGGAAGATAATCTATCAACAGAATACCGGTTGCATCCCAGAACACTGATGCCATGATCTTTGCCTTTGTTTTCTTTGATGGTGGAGAATCAGCATGTTTCCACTGCTGTGACTGTTGCTTTGTCTCTGGGGTACAGTAGTGGACACATGTATCATCTGTGGTAACATACCAGTGCAAAAAATCAAGTGGATTTTTCTGAAAATGGGCCAAAAATTGTTCAGACATTTGCACTCTGATGCGTTCTTGATCCTGTGTTAACAGTCATGGCACCCACCTACAAGATAATTTTTCATACCTAATTCCCCAGTCAAAATGTGATATGCCCTTTCAGATGATATCCCTAGAGCACAAGCAATTTCTCACACTTGGAGTGATCCACCAAAACCAAATCGTGCCCTTTTGTAACCATTTCTGGGGTGGTAACACATCTTGGTTGACCACTAAGTGGATCATCTTCTAAGCTTTCCCGACAAATTTAAATTCATTGGTCCACTTTGCAACAGTTGAATATGAAGGAGCAGAGACCCTCAGTGTGTTCTAAAAATCGACATGAATTTCACTTGCTTTCATGAATGAATGATTTGTCTATTTTGTACTTACATGCAATTTATACAATGGAGTTGCTTATTATTTCTGTTCTCCTTATACTTAACATTTTGTTGTATATATAATGGGGAAGTATAATTTTCCACTATTTACTTTTTTTGCCTTACCCTTTTTCTGTATCTTCTCCAATTTGCATCACATTTCTTTTAAACCACTTTAAGCTAATTTTTCCTAAATATTTTCCTGCTTTCTATATATATTAATTTGATCTTTTATTAAAAATCTTCCTAACTTTTAGCTCTATTGGTAAATTTTTCCATTTCTCTAGTATTAGATTCTCTCTTCCTTTATCCGTGCCCTTGTATTCCAGAATATAATGTCATTTGTCATGCAATCCATTACATTTAATACATCTCTTCTCCCTGTTAGACCACTTAATTCATTACACCTGTCCTCACCCATGCATACCCAATTCTGGTCTCTTTATGGCATACTTTGATGTATCTTTCTTTTCACGATTCTGTTTTAAATCTATTAATGACCTTTTTGCCTTGAAGCTACTTATAATCTTTTACTTTTAAATATCCTCCACTCTTGTTCTAATTTCTTTCCAGAAACCCTTACTTTTATTGTTTCTTTCTGCCCATGTTTCCCACATTCCTTTTTCTTCCAATGTTGTCTATCTTGTGCATTCAAATTTCTTTTCTTCCCATTTTCTCCTGTACAACCAAGCATTGCTTTAATATCTCATTTTCTGCTAGTATCTTTATTTTGAACCAGTATTTCATTGTTCTTTCTACCATTTTACCTTTAGCTCCCAAAATCCCTATTTCTGCTTATGCTACTCCATTCAGTGAACTACTTCGTAATCCGAGGCTTATTTTGTAAACATTCCTATGTATAGCATCTATATTCTCCCATCTTTTTTCCAGCACCCATATCTCTGCTGCGTATAACATCCTTGCTTCTACCACTGCTATATATCCTTTCTAGCCACGCAATTTGCATTTCTGATATTTTGTTCACACATGCCCTGATTACCTGTGTTGCTTGTTTCTCCTTTGCTAGTACTTTTTTCTTGTTCTGCCCAATCCCCTGCACTATTGAGCCTTACTCCTAGATAGTCAATCGTCCTCACTATTTCCAGCTCCGTTCCTTCGCAATACCAATTTTCAGTCTTTCTTAGTTTATATCCATTCTTAAAGATCATGATTTTCAACTTTTTTTTTTTGTATTTAGTTTATTCTCAACCCTCAATCTTTACAGCATTGGCCAATTGCTTCAATAGCTTTACTTAGCCACACAACTGAGATGGAATCTGCCACTAGATCATCTGCAAACAATAATCCCGGTATTTCCTCAATATTAATGATTGGTAAATGCTTATTAAATTCTTTTATCTCTTCTATAATATCATCTATAAATAGGTTAAATAGTATTGTACTAAATTTGCACCCTTATCTAAGCCATGAATTTTAAGAAATTGGCTTCAATAATTCTTCCCTTGGGTATTTTCCACAGCACTCATTATTCATTTGCTTCCATACCTTTCTTTATGAAGTATTTTATCACTGCTTGAATCTTGGTTTTTTCTCTAACTTCAAAAATTGCTTCACGGGAACAATAGAGAGGTGTCAGCACCATAGCACCCAGAGCACTGATATGCCACGTGTTTACTCAACGATAACTAATTATTACATCAGATATAGATTGCACCAGCAATGACCTTTTTAGGTGATTCTGATAACTTTTCAAACAACCCTCATATTAGTTTGGTATTTTATCAACTCTTATTTTACTTTCTCCACTACGTATAGTATAGTAATTTGATACCAAGATTTCACCGAAACACATGTTTGAGGTGCCCTGAATCCAAATAAAGCATTTTTGAGAGAGAGAGAGAGAGAGAGAGAGAGAGAGTGTGTGTGCGTGTCGGTCTGTGAACACACAACTCAAAAACGAAAAGTCGGATAAATACCAAATAATGGGTCTAACAATTTTGATTAAAATATCATATTTTTAAGATATTTTCATGGCAAATGAAATATATATATATATATATATATATCTTGAATATTCTGGGAATGTATGTATTCAAGGATATAGTATCAATTGGCACTTTGTTTTGTTAGTATCCGGACAAGGAAAATGAGGTTAAAGCAAATATGCTGAATCACTTTAAAATCGCTCCTAAACTGGGATATGCTGTAATGATTTCTGTAACATAATCAAGGATGGTCTTGTTGCACTTGTAAAACAGTATTCCAATTTTGACATTTTAGAAAAATCAATAATACAATCCAGTGTGCTTTATATCAGGACAAAATGTACTCAAAAGTGGACAAACATATTTTAATTCTACATCATTACAACAATCTGTTTTACAGCACTCAATATTAAATAATGGAAGTGGACTACAACATGTGGTGTTAATATAATTAAGAGCCAATAAATTACAATGTCACCCCTCCCAGGAAAGAAGTATACTGAATGTCCTGAGTATGAAATTAAATCAGGAACTACTTCTTTGGTAGTAATAAGGTTTATACAGAACACTCCATTGTTCTTTTTATGAGTACACAAAACTATTCTGTTCTACACAGCAATTGTGTCATTTTTAATTTCTTCAATTGTCCCTGGCAGCCACTGGGCAACATAGATGACAGCTGCCTATTCCCCTAATGATGCTGTTTTACTTTCTTTGGATTCTCCAGTTGACGCACTTGGATAGAAATCACCTCTTTGACTTGAACATCATGAGAATTAGATAAATTGGCTATCTTCATTTTATGTGTGCCCTTCAGTGAGTTAATATCATCCCATTGTCTATCATATTCTAGTTTGGAATGCTCTATGACTGACAAGGGCTCATATATGACTAGACTGAACAGCAAACATTTTTAAATTTAAGTAAATATTGAAATACTAGTTATTAAACATACCTGCAAGTAATAAAAATTTTGAGTGAAAATGTTATCCTATACTTAACTCTTTTTTTCCAAGTTACTGTTAATAGGCCACAATGGACACAGACATTTTTTTAAATAAAGAAAACTGATTTATAAAATATGTGTGCGCTTTCCTGAAACTATCAGAAAAATTAAAAATGATTGTTTTATTATGTTAGCACTATGACAATCTGTACAAAACTTCTGGAACTGCTAGTTAATGTCTCATCTAAGACGTGACACTAAGTTGTTTCCTTAAACAACTTAGATTTCTTGTATCATTTTTGGAGTTTTGTCCTGATACTAACTTTGGAATGTGCAACATGAGTGGTGCTGTTTACTTCACGCTACTTTACATTCACACAATGTGTGTATATGTCGCTACCATCAAAATTTTGAAAGTTGGCAGTTACTTTATATTTTTCAGGTTTGGGCACATCAAGTAAAGATTTATACAACCCAATGCTGGTATAAAAATTGTACAAACAGCATGAATTATAACTGCCTCGTTTGTAAATCCAAATACCATAATTTGTTTGATGTCTGTTTGAATGAAGGAGACGGCAGTCACATGGTACAGTACCATCAGTAGAAAATAAGTGATTTGAAAGGGTGCTAATGGAAGAAATGTGATACTATAGATGAAGTGAAAACACAGCTGCCACAATTCCTGATATGGAACTGCTTCCGAATTCAAACAGAAGTACAATTTTGTGAATATAACATTCATTTTTAAGATCTAAGTACAGCCTCTAGAGCTGAAAATGAATATTTTTTGCCTCACCTCATGGCAAGGGTGCTGTAGATGGGATTAGCTCTGTAGTGAGATGACATGTTTGGAACATGGTGCATAATGCTGTAATATTTTCACACACATTAGTGCTTACAATGATTGTTTCCATCATTGATAAGTCTAAAATTGAATGCTTGAAGTTTCATTTGGTGTATCACTTGATAAAATGTAGCTACTTTCATTTTTCCACAAAAAAGGAACTCTTCTCATGGATAGACCCATTTTTACTTTCTCTAATAGCTACCTAGAGTAAGTAAAGGAAGTATTGTATTCCACCCAAAACTTCAATGCCAAGGTTTCACTAAAAATACACATTTTGAGACTCCCTGAATCCAAACAAAAGCATTTTTAGAAAAAGTCTGTGTGTTAGTGTGTGTGACTGTAAACAGCAAAACTAAAAAATGAAAAGTCGGTTGAATAGAAGGCTTGGTATTTAAATTCAGCATCTTCCAAAGATCAGACACTAAGATTTTCAAGAAAATCGCCCCATCACAAACTACCCTTCACATTTAAATAATTTGGTTATTTTTATTTTCTGAAAAATGACTATAATGATTTAGAGAAAGGCTGAGGAAAATGCAGTAAGTATACATAGCAAATTTTGCAAAATAACCCTGGGATTGCCAAAACTTCACCGAATGGAATAGCACAAGCACAACTATGGAGGGTGGGAGCAAAAGGCAAAATGGTAGAAAGGTCAATCAAATACTGGTTCAGAATAAAGTACTAGAGGAAAGTAGCAATGCTTGGTTGTACAGAAGAAAATGGTGAGAAAAAATAGGAAAAAGTTGTTTTATTCTGTATAAAGTGGCTATAAATTACTATAGAAGAACATAATTTTAATTTAGGATGGTGTCAACTAATGATCAGGACTTTATGAAAATTTTTGTGGAGATAGAAAGTGAAGAAGAATCCCTTTCTAATGGCACTGTTGGTGAAAGTGACTTTGACTCTGAAAAAGAACAACTGAATGGAACAACAATGTACAAAAATGTAAAATCGCATGATTTTATAGTGAGTACAGCTAAACCAGTAACACGAGGGAAAAATGGACATAAGTGTTCGTGAGATCCACAAACTTGTGTAGCTACATGCACCCCAAAACAAAATATAGTTATCATTCAGGGCTCAAAGAGCAGTGTACAACATTGGGTTACACCCTTGGCCTGCTTCAAATTATTTTTTGATAAGGACCTAGATGGATACAATTAAATGTTTCCAATTATTAAAGCTAATTTTGCTCAAAATGACGGTAGATTTAAATAGTGCACACTTTAAAAATGCTCACAAATTGTCTGGTTGATTATCAAAATAAAAGAAAGAAAAAAAAAAAAAAGTTTACTGCTAAAACTATTACAAATGTCATAAAATTTACGACGCGTTAGTGATAATGCATCTGTAGCAACACGTTAAGTGTTATAAGGTTAACTATCATACAACTGATGATTTTCCGGCAAAGTTGCCCTTGTTGGGCTCAACTAGAAAATGCAGAAGGAAGTGAGAAATAATGGAATAAATTACCTTAGGAGCAAATGTAGAAGTAGATGTGCACTGGCCAATATCTGGTGGCCGCCTGGTCTGCATTTTTTATAGGTGAATTGTGATACAAACACGAAAAAACATGGCCATCCTCACAGTAATACTGACGCTCATTCAGAAGCGCCAACTTAAGAAATTGGGGAATTCGCTAAATATGTGATGTGGTGTTACTTCTTCTTCTTCTTATTATTATTATTATTCATGTAGTATAGCTGCAGGAAAAATCACCATGCATTCAGAGCAAGCTGTACAGAAGTGGCTAACCTAAGGCTAACCTTGCGTGAATTCAGAAACCTAAGCTTATATATACAAATATATATAAAAAAAACCTAACCTAAGGCTAACCTTGCATGAATTCAGAACCCTAAGCAACAAGTCTAGAATACCGTGGCATGAACTTGTGGCATTCTTCCCCTAAACTGGGATAAAGTATAAAGTGGAAAGTTGGAGGTAATCGTAACTACTGTTAATGAATGCACACTTGTGTGCTTTGATGTAGCTATTGACTGCTAATTAACCTAAGTTTTTATAAATTTAAATAAAACTAAACCTAACCTCCCGAAAATTACAAACCTTAGGTTTTATAAATAGGTAATCATAACCATCATTAAGGAAAGCATGCGAGTGCTTTGAGGTAGCTACAGACTGCTAATTAATCTAAGCAGTCAAAAAAAAAACTAAACCTAACCTAAACTCCCGTGAATCAGAAACCTTAGGTTTTATAAATAGAATTACGTACTTTTTCCATTGCACGGTATGTTTTACACTAGCGTTAACCCTACACTTACATTCGTCAGTGACTCTTCACAAGAGAGAGAGACACTTGTTATAGTGCAAAAATGGCATAGAGCCATGCCGCAGAATTCTAGAGTTAAGCGAAAAACGGCCTAACCTAAGGCTAACCTTACGTGAATACAGAAACGTAAGCTTATATATAAAAAATAAAACCTAACCTACGGCTAACCTTGCGTAAATTCAGAAACCTAAGCTTATATATATATATATATATATATATATATATATATATATATATATATATATATATAAGCTACTAAAACCGAGAGAGTTGGTGCTATATCTCCGCCTTTGGCGGCATTACTTATTCATATGTTGCCAGCATTGCGTTACGGCCAGAGAATGACATACAGTGCCATCTATTGGACATAAAAGACATCACTTCCGTCGATAATGTGGGCCCAAGAAAGGCAACTTAGCCGCTTTGGCCGAATGCAATCCTGAGATGTTATTAATGTGCAAAATGGCTATTAAATTATTAGAGGTAACACAAACACACACGCCCACCAGACTCTTCTTACAGGTAACACACATACACACCAGACTCTTCTTACAGTGAGACACCTTCTTGTTTAAAGAAAACTTTCTTGAACCCAGCTGGGAATACAGGTAATCTTGCTGCCTGCCTCTCCCTTGGACTCCAACCTGCAACCACTCACACAAAAGGCAGGCACTCGGCTAAAGCAAAGAAAGCTACGAAAACAAAATAGATGTTTACGAGATAATTCTAGTCCAGTATACTAAGCTGGAAAGCAATGAATGTCATCCTATCCTCTCATCACATACCTCTGGATAGATCAAACCTAAGTGCCATGTGCCCCATTCACATCATCTTCACCACTTTCCTCTGTTAAAAAACGTTCCAACCCATAAATAAATAACCTGTACAAGGCTGCAATCTGTGGCTCAATTATAACAACCGCGCGAAACGCCAAGTCCGTCCACTACCAACCTGACAACCAAAGTAACTCCAGTATAATGTAATAACTAGTTTTCATTGCGTTCGAGAAATTTTGCTTTTCACTTTCTCTATATATTCTTTACTTAGAATACGCATTTTAGTTATTTTTTCTCTGTATCAAATTTACATTTACTTATTCTATCATTATTGATTTGCTTATTTGCCATTATATATCACGAATGCACATTTCATTTTTAAGTTTCCCTGTATAAAATACATTTATTTTACGGTGTATGTCACGATATAAAGAGAATATCTATGATTCCAGACAATAATTGGACGCGGTACAGTCATTAAAGTGTCGAATTTTACAGAAATTAAGTACATTAAAGATACAAATTTACTATATGCGTGATATTATGAGTCACAAGGTATAAGTGGATATAATACTAACACGGGGGTAAGCCGAGGAAGATAAACTCCTCGATTACATAGAATGCATCTATCCCAAATATTAGTTCAGAAATAGTAACGTGAGAACAACGTGAAGGTACAATATCCGTAAAGAAAACTAGGGCAAGGAAACTAAAAGTAGGACGCCAAAGGTCCATATGTGTGCACCAAACAGCGCTTAAGCGAACTAAGGCAACCCCAAGCAGTGTTCAAGAGTTTAAGTAAACGCTTAGCTTAGACAGCATGCCGGACGCACAAGAAAATAACATCAAAATGTGACATTGAGCTAACGAAAGATAACTCCATAGGACGTGGTAAATTTAAATTGAGTTTTATTTATGGACGCTCTTTAACTACTATGGTCCTTAGCGTCCCATTCTATATTGGGCATGAAAGACCGGTAATTTTGCTGAGGCCTCTTTATCAGGTTTTAGTTCTTTTACTAGCCGTAAATCTACGACACGGGACCACCGGATTTACTTCCCTTCCGAAGAAAGCCATGCTAAGATTTTTTACGCCCAAAAAAAATCCATCGCCCTCTGCCGGGTTTGACCCCGTAACCTCCATAGGATGTCATGGATGTACATTATGGAACTATAATGCTTGTACCCCAGTGAAATTAAAGCTCTAAACTCAAAGAAGGGGAACCTTATACGAATGTGCAACTAATGCTGATTTAGACTCCATAATTACGGCGTATGCAAAACCTCTCCAGAATAAACAGATGTCGCAGAACACAAGAATGACTATGAAGAACTAAAGAACATGGAAGACCTCGGAGAAACTTTAATGCAAAAAATGACACTCCTAATGAAGACTAAAATTCAGCAAGCGAACTGCAGAGCTCAATCAAATCCTTAGAATCTAAGCAAGGTAACTCAGGAGCTGACCAAACTCCCCGACCAGCTGTGATAACGCAGCAAAAAAGATGCGGCGAAAGACATCGAAATAGTGCAGGGAAAAGAGAGACAGTGAAAGGGACAATGGAAAACACCGAGCTACAAGCAGGAGAAAGAAGTATAACTTAGGAGAACTTCACGGCAGTACAACAGAGGAAAAACTCAAAATCATATACAAGAACAAGGGATTCATAGCGAGATAGATGGTGAATAATTACAGACAAGAGGACATCTTAAAGCTTTCAAAATGGCATTTCTTTTGAAGAAAGGGAACGAGCCAAGGAATCAGACTTCTGGCCTGCTGGAATTCTGATGAAACAGTTTCGTTTTCGGAGTAGATGGGATGAAGGCATGGGATTTTAATTCTCATATGACACAACTAGGTGAAAACAAGGTGAACAACTCGGACTTGACAAGCATTACACTGGACCTGATTTTATCGAAGTGGAAGGATTTAACAGGAATGCTCTCAACCCCACAAGATCCCTGGATAGAACACGATGTAATAGAAGCCACGGAAACTATGGTAACGAAGAGGATAGATTCACCAAGATATTATAGCAAACATGCATTAGCAACACCTCAAGAAAGAGACCACGTGGAGGGGGGTAACCTTTATATATAACGACAAACTTGGGAAATTAAAGGATATAGCAACAGAGGACAATCTCGTGATCTTTAAAGTGCAAGAAGTAACCATAACAGGAACTTACATCAGCCCGATAATGAAAATAGACGTAGTAGAACAAATAGCTAAAATACTAGACTACACAAGCAAAGAGAAAACGTTTTTATAACTGGCGATCTCAACTGCCGAACAGTAAAACAAATACTATCATGGAAATGCTGCAAATGGAGGGATAACTACTCAACAAGGCCAAAGATGTCACCAAACGGATCCAACACAATAGATTTAATACTATACAATATAGGTTAATAGAACATGAAGTAATGTGAAACCAAGGAATTGCAGCACAGAGGAAACACTTCACAGTCTCAGCTAGATTCTCAATCAGTTGGAAGCCCACATCGGGGGACGATAAAAATAAAAAAAAAAATAAATAACTGACTCAAATAATATCAAGACGGTTGAACAAAAACACATTCCAGGAAAACAACAAAACACTATAATCAACACATCAACTCGTTCAGAACGGTCACTTGGAAACAACTATGAACATTAATGTGATGATAAAAGATTGAGTGACACATAAGAGGCCTCGTAAATCCAAAGTTACTACACAAAGCCAGAAACTTGGAAACAGAGACCATACTACGCTGTATGCGAAACAAAGAAAACAATACAAAGAACTTTTGAAACTGAAAAATAACTGTCATACTGTAAAGCAGGCGTGGGATCATGCGCAGGAAGCGTTAAACGACCCTTTCTGGGCATTGAAGATGGTGACAAATCCAACAAACCAAATAAGCTTGGAATAGTGAGAAAAGCACTTTAACAAAACACTGAACAAAGAAAAAACAGCACTCTAGACGACCAAGAAGGCAGCTCAGGGAATATGCAAGAAATAACAATGTAAGTCACGAGAACAATCCATGACAAAAAAAAAAAAGTAAAGCAGCGGCCAAGATGGGATCCACGAGAACCTGAACGAAGAAACTCTAGCACCATACTGTACGGAAGTTTTTAACAAATGTCTGGAAGCAGGTAAAATCCCAGAGAGCTGGAGAATGTCACACATAAAAGTGCTATACAAAGGCAAAGGGGAGATCGACAATGAGAACTCATATTCGGGCATAGAACTGGAGAACATCATGAAAATACACACAAAAATCCCAACAGAAAGGCTTACAAAAATCAAGGAAAATCAAATCTCAGAGGAACAATTTCATTTCAGAAAAGGTTGGGGTACACTACATGTAGTCTCAAATCTCCTGAACGACATACCCAAAGGCCTCTGGCACCCTAAAGACAAATTTTATGCAGTTTTTGTTGACAACTGTAATGCTTTCTACCTAGTCAACAGATATTGAAAAACTAAACAATATGACAGCAAATACAAACCCAATAACAACAGCAATAAATAACCTTCAGATCTACAATAGAGTGAAGATAGACGACGGGGTGTTATTCTCTACACACCCATTACCCTGACTAACAGAGTACTACAGGGTGATTCCTTAAGTCCCATTCTTTTTAACATAGCTACAACAGACTTCACCATAATAAAAAATCTTCCAGTTATAATGTATGGATACGCAGACATGGTAATAGGAGCAAGAAACAGATAAGACCTCCAATCTGCGGTGAACAACCTAAAGGAATGGGCTGAAAGTAACGATCTACAATCCATAAGAACAAGACTGTTTATATGGTGTTTAGGGAAGGGGGAAGACTAGCAGCCAGCAATGAAATCTCATATGAAGGAGCAGACCTGACCTTAGTGAACAAGTTCAGATACCTTGGCATCTTTCAGCGGCCATAAAAGGTATGTATGATATAAAAGACCCAACAAGAATCTCAATGAAACTCTTTCATTCGAAGATTGTACCTATCTTGACCTATGGTATAGAATTAATCTGGAATATGCTCATATTATTAGATCTCGACATTCTTGAAAAGCCAAAGGCAATTCCTAAAGAGGATTTTAGGCATATCAAAGACAGCACTATCCAGATTGGCATATGAGTTGGCTCAGGAAATCTTACTTATCAAGGATCTTCGATACCACTCTATGCCAGTAATGTCACAGAGCACTTGAGGAAGAGAACAAATATGGATGAGTTTTACGCAACAGATGCTTTGATATAATACATGGATTGGATGGGCCTAAACCACAGCTTGCGCAGTGCCATCAACAGGCTCGCAGTTCATGGTTTCAGCCACAAGCTTTGCAGAAAGGAAATATATCATGAGCCAAGTGACCAGTGTTTATGTAAACTGTGTGAAAGAAAATGCAAGCGTTATCACTTCTCCATATGTGAAAAAAGAGTAAAAACTCTACATGAATACAGTCAGAGGTAAAAGTGAAACTACGGACATTCATGTGCTGTGCTTCCTTTATTATTAATTGTGTATGTCACCTTTGTTTTTCGCACATACACATGTTATGTTAGTAGTTCCTTTGGACGTTTTGTACAATCTTAACTCTATTCTTAGAACTGTCATGCTAAATTACTGCAATTTCTTATGGGTTTCATTCTCCTGTAATAGCCTTTCTTTTTTCAGGGTATATAAGCTTCAAAATATGTAGAAATATAGTAAAAGCGAGAGGCAAATCAGGAATCCTTTAGTGAGGAGCTAAAACAGTTTGAAGCATACTTACCAACAAGCAAAATGCACTCATTAAATAGAGGATTTTAACTTTCTAGATTTTCAAACATAAGTGATCCACAGATCCTTTGGATGCAAAATATTAATTTATATTGAGAATAGATATGCCTTTTAACCTAATATTTAAGTCATTTGATCACTTAGTTTTACTGTTAAGTTTTTGCTGCTATTATTTGAGAGCTTAGTTATTCAGAAGTTATTTACTAGTAAATATAAACCATATTTGTCTTTTCTTCCCAACTTAATGGAACATATCTTTTGAGATGTAGTTCAGCCAATACGCACAGGTAGTCATTGTCCCAAGAGAGTACTGCAAGTTCTGAAATATACACTCTTACAAGACTAATTAACAATTAATTTACTAAACAGAAAATAATTCATACTGTCTAATGCTGGGGAGGCAATTATATTTAAGAAAAGATTAGCTTTTGCCCTACACTGTAAAAGAATCAAAACTAGTAGTGTTTAACATCTGCTGTTGGTACAATTGGCACTACAAGTAGTGGACACTGACGATACATGCTGCGAAAAATTATATTTTTGGACGGAAACGTTCCAGACCTAAGTTAAGGGTACCTCCATTCACGAGTTTTTGTCTTAAATTTCAGCCACCCGTGTCGGGGAAAAACAAAATTTCAACAATGCGTTAATTTGACCCACATGACATTAACGATTGTCAAGTGTTTGCACCAAATCAAGTTAAATGTTATGTTGGTATAGTATAACAATGTTGTACTGCTTAGCATACAAATAAAACAAGATTTATTCTACACTTTATAGTTAATCAGGCTCCTTTTATCTCATATAAGGAAACTAAATTTAACTTCTCAACATATTTCTGACTTCCAGTCCGGAAAATTTTAAAGAGTTGGGCAAGTACTGATAGTTTTAATTATCCAACTAAGTCCTGCCCACCACTAAGATAAATTCACTCATGGATTTGAACAAATAAATGCTCATCTGGTTTAAGTAAATAGGATAGAAATAGAAGTGTTGCTTTTGATTTTACCAAAGCAAAATCTTTAGCATAATCTTAAGTATAACAAATGCCATATTTCTTTTTTAATTATATAAGGGGAAGACTATGGTAAAACCACTTGTGTATATCCTGCAATGAGCAAAGAACCAATGCCTCTATACCAGACAAAATTGGAAACTTTTACTCTAGAAAACAATCTGCATTATTTTGGACATCTTGGGAAAGTTATTGGGGTACAGAGGAGGAGAAGAGGTCAAATAATGGCTAGAAGCAGAGCATAACAACGATATGAAGTGACAGTTTATTCTTTAAGAGCATCTTTGTCTTCAGTCTTATTCTCGGGGGGATGTAATGTTATACAATGCTTCTTACTGTATTCCCATTATGGATTGTTGAATGAAACACATGTAAACAAATTTCTGATGTGTTACATTCACATGACTTTCTCTACCCTTAATTTTTATATTGCTTCTACAGACTTTCTTATGAAAGCTGTTGTTTCTAACTTTATTCACGTTAATCAAAATAAACAGTGGGATGTTCAAAGTGTGTTGCTAAATATTGGCTTTGAAATTCCGTATTCTTTCTATGCCATTGGGATAAACTAAATAGCATGGTACTTTAAGAAAATGTTGAAAAATTCTAAGCAATAATAACAGATATCTCGGAAATGGCTGATGCTACAAAATGTTATTTCAGATAAATTGTGTGTTTTAAAGAGGTCTACAGTTTTTGTGCAGTATGGCTTTGTCCATTTCTTATGGTTTACCCATTATATAAAAATTCCTTCAAGTACAGAATACTTCACAGGCTATTCCCAGAAAATTCAAGATATACATTTTATATGTCATTTACTGTATTTTAATCAAAATCATTATAGCCATTTTTGAGAAAATAAAATTTCCCACGTAAAAGATACTTGGCATGGAGAAGATTTTCAAGAAAATCTTGGTGGCACTTCTTCGGAAGATACTGAACTTAAACACCTGGTTTGTATATAGCAGGCACAGAACTTTATCTAAAAATGCATTTTTGGATTCAGGGAAACTCAAAACGACTATTTCTGGTAAAATCTTGATATCAAAGATTTGGTTTTCAATGGTGAACGAATTATATTAATGGTTGAGTGGTTTTCAAATTACTCTACACACACACACAAACATTATCTTCCTTTATGATATTAGTACAAATTTCTGTGTAAACTGCGTATGCAACTGGCAATTTCAATCAATACCATGAAAATAAAAAAGCAAGCTTAGGATGGAACCATCAAGCGTGTATTATTCTAAGGAACTAAGCTCTATAATCAGCCAAACTGACTGCTATAATTTTATGAACTTCAATGATTTTAAAAGTGATGTGAGTGAGAAAAGAAATTGGAAATCGGAAGTAATAGAGCATCAGTATTTAAATGAAGCCCATCCTTCTATATACTATTTCATTACTTCTTATAAACACTTCTAAGTCACTGCAAAAACTGTTTTCCTTTGAAAATGTGAGCTAACAAGGTACACTTTGTTTTAAATACTAACATTTCTTAAATACATTTGCACTAAATCAAGCAGGTAGCATGTTTCATCTTTGAGCACACAGAAAAAATGTTTCAGGATTGTCCAATTTAGCCCCATGGGTGGTATTAATAAAAACCCGCCATCTCAAGTTTTGCTTGACTTTTCCTCACTCAGTGACTCCATCTCTCTTATCAGTGAGCCGAGGTTCCATTAGTGGTATTAATAAAACAGATTCCTGACTTTATTACCATGCTTGTGATTTCTTAATCCATTGGCATCTTATTTAAATACTTTTAGTGGCTACCTCAGAAATCTGATTGTACAGCTGCTCAAATGCATTGTAAAGTTTAAAAATTCATATAAAATCAACCAATGCAGTTTTATTCCTGAAAGTTTGCACGCAAGATACTGGAAGCAATTATTAATTTTAATGGCCTAATATGATTTTTGGGGTGTTGTGGATACATATACTCTCTAAGATAAGACAGGAAAGGTCGTGTGTTTAACACAGCAGGTAGAGACAAAGAGAAACAGCGCTGTCATCTAGTGGATGGAATTTATGGCTTCACTTGATATGCTTGCTTATGGCATTAAATGCAGTGTCATGCATCACTTGCATGCAAACTGAAATGAGAAAATATGGTTCTTTACTTTAAGAACATATGGCTAATATTAAAGTACAAATATTAAAACAGGAACGCTGAGTGTACCCATACAAAATTTCTGCACTTGATATTGAATTATTCATGATAATCCTTGTGCAGGTATTTACTTATGCATGATTTTAGTAGCCTTCATGTTGTTTCTTTACCAAGTCTTTTCTTTATATAACAATTTATTAGGTCACCGAAATATTTATCAATGAACATTTTTGTTCAGTCATTGCAAATGAGAATGTTCAGGCACATGCTACAATTTTAACTATCTCCTTTTTACATCAACTCTGGTTTTAGAAAGAATGGTGTTTATTTCTTGAAATACATCAGATCACAACTGGCTTAAAAGAAGAAAAGCCATTGTTAGGGTACCATTTTGAAATCTTCACAGCATTTTTTACTTGTTATGTGGACTGATACAGCATCGTTAGGGTTTTCTGGGGAAGATAAATTATTTGACATGTTTCATGCTTCAGTCTAATGCAGTTTTATTCATGAAGAAGATGAAATCTGCAGCAGGTTTGGCATCCTCTGGTAACTTTGAATTTTATAAGTATAGCCATAGCCTTTCTTACAGAATAACTTTATAACTGCGTAGCAAAGCCCACTCTCATTGTAGTGAATGGGGGCAGATCCAAGTGATTATGTTTTATTTTTGGGCAAAGTCTAGGTGCAAGTGTTTGTCAATCTAGTCAAGTTTCTTTAGATACTCCTATTTCATGTAATTATCAAATAGCTTGAAACTGTGACGTTTCGGGTTATTTCTTATAATCTTTATCATGAAACAAATATACAGTTTTACCCTTGTGCTCAAAATAAGGTTGTGCGTCACTGCATCCTATCAATTTTCTGAGTTTTAGGTTGTTTGATCCTTGATCTGAAATAATTGCTTTCGGCGTAAGGCCTGATTCTTTGATTTTATCTATTACTTCAAGCAAATGAGCTTTCACGCTCGACCATTCCTAAATGTAGTAAATATACATCTCGTAGCTGCATCTTAATGGATCTCATTAAAGTGTAGGTTTCCACCAATCAGAAGATCCACATATAACAATCAATACTTTTGCATCTGCACTCATGTCATAATGCTACTAGGCATTAACTGTTGAAAGCTCAACTATCGATTATTCTCATATGTTCAATTCAACAACTAGTGCGAGTTTAGAGAAAGTAAAATGTCGGACACAAGCGACAGTGAGATGCAACTTACACGGGAACTTCTGCAAAGGCACATGATGCGACTAATAACTTATTGCCACAAAAATTAAGAAACATGTATGAAAAATTCAATGCACAATTCATGGATTGGAGAATATCAAAATGCATAACCTCATTTTCAGAAAATGTATTGGTGGTATACTTTGAAGAATTGTCACAAAGTATGAAACCATCAAATCACTGTGTAAACTAAGTACGATGCACTTATTGACTCAGCTAAGTATAAAATATTAAAAGTAATTTATAAATATTTTAAACTTAAGACACATGGTCGAACATAAACAGTCATATGAAACTTGAGTATAATGGCAATTACGATGCTTGCATAAAAATTACTCATTCCGCTCGTTTCATAAACATGCTTGCATTTTACTCATAATAGCTACCATTATAGTCTCGCTGGATAATATACAATTAAGGTCTCAGCAGGCATAGCATCTTTTGAAAGAAAATAACCCATGGTTTGCTTGAAGTTCTTGCACATTCCTTGAATCATAAATACCATTGCTTGGTTTGCAAGAGGAATTAGTTTATCTTTTAGATCAGATAAATGTTATCCTCCGTGGTGTAGGGGTACCATGGTAGCCTCTGGTTCCCAGGGCCGCAGGTTCAAATTTGGCAGAGAGCGATGGATTTTTTTGGGATGTAAAAATCCTTAGCATGGCTTCCTTCAGAATGGAAGTTATGCCGGTGATCCCGTATCATAGATTTATGGCACCTAAAGAACACAAGCCTGATAAAGAGACCTCTGAGAAAAATGTCCGGTCTTTCACACCCAATAGAGAATGGGACCCTAAGAACCAAGGTAGTTAATCAAATAAACATGGCTGGTTATGCAAACCTAGTTCAACAAATACCTCAAAAATATCTGCTTTGACATTGTAATTTATGTTTTCCTTCAAAGACATTTCACCTCACACACAATACTAACAAACTTTTCATTCAGTGGTAGCATTTCCGATTTTAGCTTTATTAATTTCAAAATGGTATTTACACCAGAGCTTTATGATGCCAATTTCAGAGAAATCTGACCGTTGGTAAACACATATTTTACTCAGAAATCTGTAAGCTTGGATGAGCAATAATAATGCAGAGCCAATGGTGTTTTAGATGCCATCTTTTGAGCATTATTTTAATTTCCTAGAAAGTTCCAGAGTAATCCTGGATCTTTTATGGCTTCTAGCATCTAAAAACGAGAAACAAAACAAAAATCAACAAGTTTTAACAAATATGTGTGGAGAACCTTTCTCTTTCAAAATACAGTAATATCTTGTTAATCCGGATCAAACCGCACAATGGTCAATCCGGACACGTCTTGTAAGAGGTCTATGCAGAAGTTACATAACAGTTTGTAATTTAAATTAAATAGGTACATAAAGTAACTGGAAATGTGGTACTGTACACCAAAGTGACCCTATGCACAATATGAACTTTTACTTGTACACTATTCCGGGCTCTTGAGTATTTAATAAACACATACAGGATTTATTACTGCATGCTTACCTTAAAGGGGCACTGACCATGTAGAGGAGAACATCTATCAATATTTAACATTGAGAAACCTGCCACCTCTTCTACACAAAGCTTGATTTGCTTTCTTGGGGATTTTTTCTTACAATTTATCCCATGTTTTCAGAGGCAAGATCCATAAAGTTCAGGGAAGGAATTGCTGTTCTCTTTTGAGTCTGTGTTAAAACACAAAACAGTGCACTTACTATAAATAATATTATAACACCTTAGCGCTTACTTTTGAAATTAGAATGAACTAGATTTAACTTATTTTTACTTACTCCTGTCTTTTCATATTGGGAATATTGAAGTCTGATGACAGAAAATGATCTGAGCTTATCTTATTATATAGAATTCTGCTCCTTGAGTTTTAAAGAGGCGATCTAAATCTGCTCATTTACGTTTATTTACCCATTTGATGCATCTTAAACAGAAAAGCAAAGAGCAAGCAGAATAAGAATGACCTACTACACACATAACCTAGAGTGTAAGCTTCTTACATCTTCTACTGACAATGAAAAAAGTATTTCTGCATTAAAACTTGTGATTTACAAACCACTTACCTTTATCTTTGGAGAAACTAAAGAAAGATCTTATATCCTTTTGCCAAGAATAATTCTTGCAGAAGCACACAGAAAACATAGCCCTAAATTTTCCAAACATTCTTTGCTACAAACAATTAAAAAACAAACCTTGCAACACCTGTTTGTTGCAAACAAAACATTAGAAATTATTTCTTTTGCTATGCAGCACCAATAATTCTTGCCGCTACATGGCAAAGACAAACCATTTGCCTCTTTCAACACCAACTTTCCTGTATTAACTTAGTGAGTATTTGGTGGATCTCAAAACAGTTCCCCAAATGAAGGGACACACCACATTTTGCATTGCCCAGCACTTTCAATATTTTCTCCTACTGTACCATAAAACACAACTTTTTGTTCCATTGTGTCTTTCTTTCTTGTCTGTGGGTGCAATGTGGATTTGAGAAGGGACACATGTTTCAGTTGGCAGTCCCAATGAAGTATCAAACACTGAAGGTTGACTGTAACATTGTAGTGTTACACTTTGAAACAGCTGGATGAGGGCGTGTAGATGAACATTTTCTTAGCAGTCATCATGTGAAGCACAATGAAATTTTGGAACATGTACATGTCTGGCAGATATTAAAATATTTTCTGTAACCATTAGCTGTGCATCACATTACAGGAAACAAACTTGTTCTTAAATTTACACCTCCCATTCCCATCGGTACTCAAGCCCAAACTTTGGTTTCTTTACTTCCTCCCTATCTCTCTTGGTGCCCAAACTTTCCTTCTTCTCAACTTGCCTGTTGCTGTAATGTCAGCAGCTTCTGGTACTCAAGGGCACACTTTGGTTTCTTTACTTCCTCCCTATCTCTCTTGGTGCCCAAACTTTCCTTCTTCTCAACTTGCCTGTTGCTGTAATGTCAGCAGCTTCTGTTACTCAAGGGCACACTTTGGTTTCTTTACCTCCTCTCTGGGTCTCACCTTTCCTTTTTTCATCTTGCCTGTTGCTGTAATGTCAGCAGCTTCTGTTACTCAAGGGCACACTTTGGTTTCTTTACCTCCTCTCTGGGTCTCACCTTTACTTTTTCTCATCTTATCTGTTGCTGTAATGTCAGCAGCTTCTGGTACTCAAGGGCACACTTTGGTTTCTTTACTTCCTCCCTATCTCTCTTGGTGCCCAAACTTTCCTTCTTCTCAACTTGCCTGTTGCTGTAATGTCAGCAGCTTCTGTTACTCAAGGGCACACTTTGGTTTCTTTACCTCTTCTCTGGGTCTCACCTTTCCTTTTTCTCATCTTGCCTGTTGCTGTAATGTCAGCAGCTTCTGGTTCTCAAGGGCACACTTTGGTTTCTTTACCTCCTCTCTGGGTCTCACCTTTCCTTTTTTCATCTTGCCTGTTGCTGTAATGTCAGCAGCTTCTATTACTCAAGGGCACACTTTGGTTTCTTTACCTCCTCTCTGGGTCTCACCTTTCCTTTTTCTCATCTTATCTGTTGCTGTAATGTCAGCAGCTTCTGGTACTCAAGGGCACACTTTGGTTTCTTTACCTCCTCTCTGGGTCTCACCTTTCCTTTTTTCATCTTGCCTGTTGCTGTAATGTCAGCAGCTTCTGGTACTCAAGGGCACACTGGTTTCTTTACTCCCTCCCTCCTTCTCTTGGTGCCCCAACTTTCCTTCTTCTCATCTTGCCTGTTGCTTTAATGTCAGCAGCTTCTGTTACTCAAGGGCACACTTTGGTTTCTTTACCTCCTCTCTGGGTCTCACCTTTCCTTTTTTCATCTTGCCTGTTGCTGTAATGTCAGCAGCTCCTGGTACTTAAAGGCGCACTTTGGTTTCTTTACTTCTTCTCTGGGTTTCACCTTTCCTTTTTCTCATCTTGCCTGTTGCTGTAATGTCAGCAGCTTCTGGTACTCAAGGGCATACTTTGGTTTCTTTACCTCCTCTCTGGGTCTCACCTTTCCTTTTTCTCATCTTGCCTGTTGCTGTAATGTCAGCAGCTTCTGGTACTCAAGGGCATACTTTGGTTTCTTTACCTCCTCTCTGGGTCTCACCTTTCCTTTTTTCATCTTGCCTGTTGCTGTAATGTCAGCAGCTTCTGGTACTCAAGGGCACACTTGTTTCTTTACCTCCTCTCTGGGTCTCACCTTTCCTTTTTCTCATCTTATCTGTTGCTGTAATGTCAGCAGCTTCTGGTACTCAAGGGCACACTTTGGTTTCTTTACTTCCTCCCTATCTCTCTTGGTGCCCAAACTTTCCTTCTTCTCAACTTGCCTGTTGCTGTAATGTCAGCAGCTTCTGGTACTCAAGGGCATACTTTGGTTTCTTTACCTCCTCTCTGGGTCTCACCTTTCCTGATGCTGTAATGTCAGGAGCTTCTGTTACTAAGGGCACACTTTGGTTTCTTTACCTCCTCTCTGGGTCTCACCTTTCCTGTTTTCATCTTGTCTGTTGCTATAATGTCAGGAGCTTCTGTTACTTAAATGTGCACTTTGGTTTCTTTACCTCTTCTCTGGGTCTCACCTTTCCTTTTTCTCATCTTGCCTGTTACTGTAATGTCAGGAGCTTCTGTTACTAAGGGCACACTTTGGTTTCTTTACCTCCTCTCTGGGTCTCACCTTTCCTTTTTTCATCTTGCCTGTTGCTGTAATATCAGCAGCTTCTGTTACTTAAGGGCACACTTTGGTTTCTTTACCTCCTCTCTAGGTGTCTGATCTCTCTTTCTTCTCCTCAGCTTGCCTCTTGCTGTAATGTCAGCAGCTTTGTGTTACATCAATAGGAAATAAAATGCTTATCCTTCCATTTTACACACAGCGCATTCATTACAGACCATGATTAATTCGCACCACATTTAACTTTATTATGAGATATATGAGGTGACATCTTTACTTGTTCTCACGGTACCAATGCTGTTAAATTCATTAGTCTTCCATAGAAATCCTTTGAATGTCACATGTTAGTTAAAAATGCAAATATATGTAGTTTTGTTGGCCAACACACAAATGTGCTTGTCATGTCATTTAGCTATTACTAACTTCTGGAAGTGCAGCTTGTCATGAATCTGACATGAATGGGTTAAGTAACCTGGGCAGGTGTCTCAAGCCGGCTCAGCTACAAAAGAATACAAACGATGAATCATATTAAAAGTTTCAGTAAAACAAATTGTGCCAAACCACAAATTCACTTTCATTTGTTGTTATTCTTACCTGTTAATGAAATTACAGAATTATGAATAAGTTCCAAAAGCTTCTTTCCCAGTCCTTCAAGATTTGTTGCCTGTCCTCTGCAAATTGTCTTCACTATCACACAGTTTTTAATGTTTGATATATTTTAAGATCTACTCTTCTTTTAACAGAAGATCAAAATCATCTTTTAGCATCTGCTGTACTTTTACATTGCTGAATCCTTTCTCTTCAAGCAGGCGAGATTATGGATGGTCCAAAAAGTTAGACTCCAATTGAGTGCTTTCTTTGGACATTGTTATAATTGTATTTAATTACTCACTCGCTCACATGCACACTGTCAATAATGTTGTCTTATAAATGTTAGCAATGCAGGAAGTGGGGAAACTTGAGTCAACGACTCAGAGACGTGGCTTTGCACTGAGGGGAATTTTGTATTATTACCAAAATGCCGACTCACATCTCAGCACTACCGCTGTCTCATGTTTATTGCAGCCCTTGAGAACAAGACAAGGATAGCTAGCTTTTATTAATACCATCCCATGATACAGAAGGGACTTATTCTGAAACTGCTGGAATTGCTGACTCAAAACTAACTTCAGGTAAATGTAATAAACAAACAATGAGGAATATATGACCCAAACAGCAGGAAAACACAACCAATCTAATTGTAAGTCCACTGGGTTGAAACACATTTATTTTTCCATGATAGATTACACTTAAATTGCCAATATGAAATATCAATGGTCATATTTTAAAAACATGTTACTGTAAAAATGTATAAAAAAAATTGAATTTATAATATAATTACAATAAAGATGATGCTTTTACATTGCTTGTATTCATACTGACACTTTATTTCGTCTCAATGATCTTTTATATTACTATTATACAAAAAAAAAAAAAAAAAAAAAAAAAAATTACTGAAGAGAAGCTATGAAAAGAGGCATTAACAGAATTTGTCTTTTTGGATTTTTACATACTTTTATTTTGTGTGTGTCAATTTTAAGTTTTAATTTATAATACATTGTGTTCATATCATTGATACCAAAACATACAAAATTGTCTAAGACATTTATAAGTTCTGTTCAATTCAATCACACTTGCCTTTATAAATGTTCTCTTCTGTACCACAGACATGGTTTTGCAAAGTAACAAATATATAATCTTAATACATAAAATTACATGGAACACATTACAAAATCCAGCAATTTATTTATGATTGTTTTCAAAACAGGGAGAGCAGGAAAGAGGAAGAGAGTTAAAAGAAAAACATTCTTTTGTCAAGTGGTTTATTTATTTTTTATTTTGGTACTTACTTGCACCACTCTGATTCTTGTACTTTATTTGTTCGCATACTGAAAATAAATTCACATGCATTACACGAACAGAAGATATTTGGCTCTTAAGCCAACAATTACACAATAACATTTAATAATATAAAACAATGATATTTATAAACTATTGATATGTTTTGTATGGTAATGAGGTAGACACAGTGAAATTACTATATTGTTTTACAACTGTCAATGAAGACACTGCATATCCTAAGCCAGAGTTTAGCAAGTCTTGTTTCAGTATTCCTTATTGTGTAATTCACTAATTTTAAAAATCTGAATTGAAATATTCACATGACTTTCTCTAACCTCTACTATTTTGGTTATACAAATAAGCCCTTACAGAAACAGCTACATTATGCATTTTGTTATAGATACAAAGAGAACAGCGATAGTCAAATGTTCAAGAACTGGACATTATATGCTGGCCTTAAACTTTATACTGTTTTCATACACCCGCGAGAAAGAACTGAATGCTAAAAGGAGTTTAAGAGAATGACAAGGACATGAACAATTCCAACCTTTAATAACGAATATCTCAGAAATGGCTTATACCACAAAAAAACTTGTTTTAAATAAATTGTGTGTTTTAAAGAGATCTACATTTTTTCTGTAATATGTTTTCATCTGTTGCTTCACATTTATCAGTTACACAAGATTATTTAAAATTTCTTCAAAATGAAGTGGACTTCACAGGATATTGCCAGAAAATTCAAGATATACATTTTAATTTGTCATGTAAATTTTTAATATATGGTATTGTAAGCAAAATCGTTAGCCATGTTTTAGGAAATAAAATTTTTCAAAAAACCTTTCAAAAGGGTAGTTCTTGAAAATCTTTGTTTTGCATCTTTGGAAGGTACTAAACATGAATACCAAGTTTGTTGTTGCTCCAACTTTTCATTTTTGAGTTTCGCTGTTCGCACGCACGCGCCCACCCACCCGCGTGCACACGCACACACACATTTGGAGCTTTTTCTAAAAATGCTTCTTTTTGGATTCAGGGGGCATCAAAACATGTATTTCCTGTGAAATGTAGACATCAAATTTTTGGGTGGAATACAATATTTCTGCTACTTACTATACATAGTAGAAAAGCAAAATTGGGTATCATTTCTTCATTTAGTATGATTGTCATGAAGACTTTGAATGTTATCTCACAAATTCACAAATTACTTTCACACATTTCTCTTATTGAAACAAAGCTTGAAATACTTGAAAAAGTTATAATAAAAATTAAATTATTGCATATGGACAAAGGGGATTCTAGCAATGTTTTTATTATCACTAATCACACATTTTCGGCAACCTCTCAGATATTATTGGACTTCAGTAATGCAACTTTATCAACATTTATGTTCACTTCTGCTCTCTAAATGATACCCTTTCAGTACTTGAACCTTAAATCACGCTGCTGACTAGACTACAAGTTTTACGTTTCTGCGGTATCACTTACCACAGAATCTTTATTAATCTATCTCTTTGAGCACCTGTTTTGATTAATGACAAATAACTGATAATTAAAATTATGTCGTTATAGTCCACAAAGTGACATTACTTTATATGATTATTATTCTGCTGGTATTTAAGTGTGCTTATCTGCAGTCCACATCTTGAACTGCAAAACTAATACTGGAATCCCTACAGTCCTCTGGGTCCAATGACATATTGTCTTACATTCAACGACAGAATTAAAAACAGTAACAAGTATTTCATCAAAATGCATTTATATATAAAATAAAACCATCTTAAATTTCCACAAATGTTTTCCAGCTGCTGCCCCTTATATTATAATCTCAGGCAAGGATAAAAAGCATTTGATGAAATTTTACGTAAAGTCGTAAAAACTTCAGGACTTGCTAAACCTGGAGTGTTTTTGTGTTGATATTAGAATCCTGTAAGCATATGGTAACAAAGTGTATCTATGTACGTACTGTTGTTATAAAATATACCCGGTTATACATATTTTATTTTTAAAAAACATCAGTCAAGTGATTCTGCTCTGTAAAAAAAACTATGGTTATTTGTTTAGAATAGGCTATTACCAAACTTAACAATGCCATCTGTATTGGCCTGTGAATGATGCTTGGAAAACTGCTGGTAGTGTCGTAGTGGTGCAAATGCGCCAGTGGAACCATATACAGTAAACCCTCGCCAATTCAAAATCAGATATACTGAAAACTCTGTTAACCCATAGTAGCTGCTCGGTCCCTGCTGAATTACATGGAAAAATTACTGCCTGAACCGAATTTCAGATAATTCATACTACAAAGTAAAATTTGGTCCCCTAATTACATATTCCATATGTTATTCTGCATTAAAATCGAATATGTATGTTGTGCTGTGTACTATGGTATTTACCATTATGAATTTCACGTAGCTTTTCTCAATACTGTACTGTAATTTCTCAACAATGGTCCGATTGCTAACTTGCTGCTTATGTATCACTTCCAGAACATATGATGCATGGTCAGGGAAAGAGGGGGTTGGTCAGCAGACCGCACATGGCACGCAACAATCCAGAGAGCTGTTTGTCTCTGCTTGTGAGCAGTAAATGTTTCTTTTTTCTTTCTTCCCTTTTACTCCATCACTATGCCGCTGAAAGAGAAACGTGCTCATAATGCTTTCACAATGAAACAAAAACAGCAAATTTATTTAAAGGTGAGTCGGAATTGTAACACTAACATCACTTAAGTTTAAACTTAAGTGATGTTAGTGTTACAATTCCGACTCACCTTTAAATAAATTCAATACACATCACTGTTTCTAGCTTCTTTTCATTACAATATCAACGTAAAAACAGCAAAGTTTACAAATGGTCGATGGTGGAGAGAAGACCAAAACACAGGTTGCAGAACGCTTTCAGATTCCGTCTCTCATCAATTATAAGTTCAAAACAGAAAATAGAGGCAAGTCTGACAAGCTATTCATTTAGTGGCAATAGCAAGTGCATGAGACCAGTGAAACATGAAGAGTTGGAGGATTCACTGTTAGAATGGTTCCAACACATGCGTTCACAACAAATTCCACTGTCCGGCCCCATGCTTAAAAAAAATCCCCAATAAAGAAGGAATTTCTGGGTTTGTGTTCTTCTGAGAGATGGCTATGCGTTTTCAGAAGAGGCATAAAATCAGTGCTGTCAGTGTCTGTGGGGTACCACATAAAAGTAAACGAGGAAGATGCCAATGAGTGGGCGCTGGAGTTTCAATCTAAGCTCTCTCATCATCACCCAAGAAATGCATTTAATATGGGTGAAGCACACGTTTTCTGTATCTTGATGCCTGAAAATCACTATGTGCCAAGAGCGGAAAACGGCATTGAGAAAAACTCAGCAAGGAGAGACTGATGGTAGTCTTGTGTTGTAATTTAGATGCTTCTGAGAAGCTCAAGCCATTAGTGACTGGAAAATACAAAAATCCACGTTGTTTTAAAACTGAACCTATTCAATCTGCCAAGTCAGTACGACAATAACCATAAAGCTTAAATGAGCAAATCTCTTGAAGATTCAACAACAAATGGCCGCGAGAAACTTTTGCTAACTTTGGACCACTGCTCGGCACATCAGTTCGATGACCTGGAACTTACGAACATAGAAGTTGTCTTCTTACTAGCTAACACTACGAGCAATCTGCAAACATTGGATCAAGGAATAATCGCCTCAATGAAGCGTAATTACAGACGCCGACTGGTTAAGGCTGCCATCAGAGGAATAGAACTACAAGAAACAGTTGCACATTGGAATGTACTGCAATATATCTGTTGCTTGGGATGAAGTTACAACATACACCATAACTAACCGTTTTAAGAAGGCCTGGATAGCAACTGATAATGCCACTGGAACTGAACAGGAAACCAATAATCCACATCTAAACTTATAATGTGGATACAATTGGGATTCTGATAATGCTCTTCTACACGCTTACACACAGTTGGTACTCTCTTGTACCGCCATTATGGAAGAATGGATATAGGTAGACAACAACATCTGTGCTGCTGAAGAACCAGTCATCTGCTGATGATTCAGAAGAGAATAATAATAATTCTTTACTGTCATCTTCTGAGATGGAACATGAAGATATGACACCGCGACCCGGTGCTGAAGTTGCCGTTGCAATTTCTGTTCTTGAGAGATTTGCTGCCACTGATGATGTATTCATGGCATTTCAGGCTGTGCTGGATGTGGTATCTTCAGAGAGTGCCATAACATTACGACTAACGGTCCACCAAAGAAAAATGACTGATTTTTTTTTTCAAATTATAGAACTAAAATGTGTAATGGATAAGAGTTGTAACTAAAACATGTGTTCTGATTAAAACTTAATGTTAAAAGAACGGTATATTTAAAGTGTTTCTTAAGGTTATTGTTTGTTGTATTATACGACTCACTAATTTAATGAGTACAATATTGTTCCAAATAAAAAATTACGACAAGCACTTGACAGTATACTTTCTCAAATAAACAAATGCCAGATATACTGTATACGGCACTTATTTTTACTTTATCTTAGAGATCATGAAAGTGGAACACCCTCATTCGTTGGCATGCATAACAAGAGAGAAAGTGAACTCAACAGTCGTATTTTACCATTTCAGATAATATGGGACTAGTTTTACAAAACCTTGTTAGTTCAAACTTCGTTACACTGAATTGTTTAATTTTCGGTCCCTTGGGATTTGGTTAAACGAGCATCTACTGTACTGTTACTTGTACATTTGTGAATTTTCACTACATATCGATATACTAAGCAAAAGATTCATTTCATGTATACAAAACCCACGGCAGTTACAACACTGGACACAAACATATCATCGCCTGTACCAGCGAGTCTCCCAAGAGAATGCAGCGGATTAAGAATGATGACTATGGGTGAGTGATACAGTCATCTCCATGAGCAATGCTTCAACAATCGCTACATCTTTAATATAGAAAGTGCTTAAAAAATTGCACTTGTCTAGTGCTCGGGACGATTTCAAATCTACAGTTTTAATGTATTACGCAACGCTTCATGGGATGACGGCTTATATTATTATTATCATCATCATCATCATCATTATTATTATTATTATTATTATTATTATTATTATTATTATTATTAGCTATGACTTAAATGAAAAATAACAAAGTAAGAACACAAATATGAATTGTCTAACTAATTAAATTATGTTGCACTTTTTATCTTATTTGATTCTAAGATGACCAGACGACATCCATGCAGCAACTGAAAATTACTATTATATAGAATACGTACAAGACAAGATGCTACACAGAAACTTTGTGGCTAAAGTTGTATAAAAAAAAACACACATTACAAAAAATTTCTTGGTTTTCTTTTTCAATTTTAAGTTCATAAACAGGAAAATTTAAATATAGTTTAAATTTTAAACATCTTGAATATTGCATGAATAATTTAAGATAATTTTTACATTATGAGAAATATATACGCTCAAATGGTGTAAAAAATTAGTTATGTTTGTATCTTGTTCCAAAGATTATATTACCAAAATATGGGGAGAGAGAAAAAAAAAATCTGATGTGTTACACTCACATGACTTTCTCTACTCTTGTACAATCTAATTTTACAAACGCCTATTCTCCATATGCTTCATGTTAATCGAGATATCGAGATGTCAATCTTATTGGTAATTTTTTTGTAGATGCAAGGGGAATATGGTAGCTATGCTATGTGGCGAATTCCATTCTCTTTGCATGTTCAGGACATAAAAAAAATGAATAACGAATTTGAGAAAAAGTATAAGTATTGGAAAATTTAAGGAAATAACAAGCAATATCTCGAAAACGGTTCACTCAACAAAAGAAACGTATATGACATAAGTTGTGTATTTTAACGCGATCTACATTTTTTGTGTAGTAAAATTTTGTCTATCTCTTATGGTTTACCAGTTATGCAAAAGTCGTTCACAATGAAGAATATTTTTGGAGACATTCCCAGAAAATTCGAGATATACATTTTATTTGTCATGACAATATCTTAAACATATGATATTTTAATCAAAATCGTTAGAGCCGTTTTTGAGAAAATTAAAATTTTCGAAAAATGTTCCATGTAAAGGGTAGTCTGGGGTGGGGGGATTTTCTTGAAAACCTTCGTGTCGCATCTCTGGAAGATACTGAACCTAAATACCAAGTTTGGTGTTTATCCGACTGTTCGTTTTTGAGTTATGCTGTTCACAGACACACAGACACACAGACAGACAGACACACAGACACACAGACAGACACACACACGGACATGTTTCCAAAAATGCTTTTTTTGGATTCAGTGATTCTCAAAACATGTATTTCCGGTGAAATCTCGGTATCGAATTTTTGGATGGAATGCAATACTTCCCCTACTTACTATACGTAGTAGAGAAAGTAAAAAACATTTTCACTAAAGCGTCAGGTGACTTAACGAGACAAAACATTAATGACAACCACAGATTCACTACCTATTTTAATAAATGTAGCAATTTAAGAAAATAAAAAGTAAATTAAGTATAAAAGCTGATTTCAAATAATTGAGAATAGAAACCAGAATAAGAGCAACAAGCTAAAGTACATATATTATAATGTGAACGATCAAACAATTAACAGGATGCTTTCCCATGTCCCGGGAGTCGGAAAGAAGACTGGATCATATTTCAACTTTCTCGTTCTCATTTCCAGGGATGGCATATTAAGATAATTTTTGCATATTAGACTCCTCAGGGCAACTGTGATATTAAACTGCTGCTAGAGCTCGCTCTAGTCACAAGCTGGGAAAATGAGACCAGAAGAAATTCCAGCAAATGTGTGTCCTGACTCCCTCTGTTCCACTGAGTGTTAGTTCTTCTAGCAAGAGCATCATCTACAGTTTGTTTATATGCAATTCAAAATTGCTATTGCCTCAAGAAACAACAACAACAAAAGCTGGTAGAGATTAACAAAGAACAATAAATCATTTATTTAAAGGTGAGTCGGAATTGTTACACTAACATCACTTAGGTTTACTCACTTAACATGTTTCGGGAAACGGTTGTTCCCATCCTCAGAAGCTTCTTTTCAAATATCAGCAATAAATAACTTTAATATATGCAATTAATAAAGGAATGATGCTTGGTACGACTAGAAATTGGAAATAATAATGGATCAGCATTTACAAAATGTTTACTCAATCAAATTTTGATGGCTGAACTGGAAGGTAATAAAATATCATTGGCAAGTTACAACAAATAACAACACATTGCGCAAACTGGATTTTCCACTTTGCTATCAATTGATATGTATTCTTATTCTCATTCCTGGGGTAATGTAAACCAAAATGTTATATGCTGATTTGCTTCCTGTTCCCGGGTTATTGTGAACCAGCCTTAAGACTTTGAGGAATGTAATATTTCAAGGAAATAAAGCTACTACTATAACAGCATTCTGGAATAAAGCGGTGAGACACTGCTTATGTTTATTATTGCAAGTGACATTCAGTCAGTCAACAAAGTAGTCAGTTATTATTTCACATTGACAACTGCAGGCAATAACTGCTCATACAAGAGGTAATAAAAAATAACAGAATTTTTTTAATTTTCCGAGCTTTATACATCTGGCTTGAAACGATGACCACCCTGGTCACCCTAGCACGTCAATTACTGACGACAATGTGGAAGAAGTAAAGAAAATGGTTCTGGAAAATCACTGAATCACCATCAAAGAGGTTGCTGATGATGTCGGCGTATCCAATTTTTTCAGATGTTTTGGGCATGAATCGTGTAGCAAAAGTTTGTTCCATTGCTCAGGAATTGCTGAATGAAGTTGAAAACGATCTAGAATGTCTAAAGAAGGTCGTAACAGATGATGAAACATGGGTATAACATCGAAACTAAGGCCCAATCGTCCCAATGGAAACTACTTGAAGAGCCAAGACCAAAAAAATTTGACAAGTTCGTTCACGTGTGAAGGCTCTTCTTACTGTTTTCCTCGATTACAATGGGATAGTGCGATAGGGGTTCCTGTCTTATGGTTGTACAGTCAATAAGGAATACTACCTGGAAGTTATGTGCCATATGCGTGAAGCAATTTGAAGAGAACAGCCAGAATCGTGGCAAAACCACTCGTGGAAATTGCATCATGATAATGCACCCGCTCACACCTGAATGCTTGTTCCTGACTTTTTGACAAAAAACAAAACTGTTATGCTGCCTCAGCCACCATATTCGCCGGACATGGCCCCTTGCGGCTGCTTTCTATTCATGAAACTTAAGAGAACCATGAAAGGACGACGTATTGCCACCATTGATGAAATAAAATTAGAATCGCAGAAAGCGATGAACACCATAATGAAAAGTGAGTTCCAGGAGTGCTTCCAAGATTGGAAAAAGTATCTGAGGGGGGATTACTTGAAAGGAGACAAAGCTGATGTTGATTAAATAAAAATTCTTTAAGAAAAACAAAAATTCCCATTACTTTTTGATCATACCTCATACAACGTGACAATTATTTAATTTACAAAAAATACATTATGTGCATCAGATGTCACCTTCAATATAATTTAACCTGTAATATTGTTTTGTGTATATCAGAAATATTTAACATACTATAGGACCATCCTTATACTCATTTTGATTTCACTAAAACTGCCTATCTTAAAATTAAATATTTTCATTAATCTAAAAAAATAAAAGAAATCTGTGCATGAACACAGCATCATTTAGAATACAAAAATATTATTAAACTGATGCTCTATGAAATATGGTCCACGACCAAAACTGGGAGAGAGGGAACCGACATCCTGAGTGCATGAGAAATCCATCTAATACTGTTCCAATACAAGGGCTGCCAGCTATTGACCGCTTTCTCACACACAATTCCAAGGAGAAAATGGTTTCAAACACCTAGCTGTGTGTGTTTGCAGATTTACTTGATAACTGCTAGTTAGCTGAAGGATATGTTTTCTCACATAACATCTCAAAATCATTAGTGAACTGCAAAAGTCATTTCAATTGTACCTAGCTATTCATTTTACATAGGCAAACATTTTATCACACTATTCAAGCATTTGCAAACGTTGATGTCTTTGTAAGTAAACATGATAAAACACTTTTTATCACAATGAAGCACTCAGAATTAAAACTAATAAAACTGAGTAGTAAACACTCTTAAAGTCCATAAAACAAGTTGTTACCCTGAAATATGTTTTACACAGCCATCGCATGCATCATCATTTTTTCTGACTCATACTTTTAAACAGTAAAAACAGAAAATAAGGTTGAAGAGACGACAAATCAAGATGGGAAAGTGAACAGGACTCCACGTGGCAACGAGGAAGAGAGTGTGATGTTACAGAAGAGGAGAAATCTCCGAACAAAAGAGAATTGGGCTTGGCTGCCCAGGCTGGCAGTAGATCAAATGCCAGGGTGTGAGGGAAAACATTACCAGCTGATTCAAGGTCAACGCTTATCGATGCCGAGAGGGAGCATAATGTAAATTGAAGAAGAGATTGGGCATCACAGCGAATATGATGATGCTGGTGGGGAGGAACGTCGGGTGGTACAGCAGGTCGATACACATCCAAATAGTGGGAGATTGCTGAGAAGCAAGTTAGATGCTTTTAGATTTCGCTGGCTCACAATAGGATGAAGATGAAAGGGGGAAGGTTGTGAGGCTTGGCTTTTGGAATTGGGAAGGCTTGCTTAGATGTTTGAATAACAGAGGCCTTTTAAAGCATGTTTTGAATAAGCTCCATTTGTTAGCATTAGTTGAAACGTGGCTAGAAAGCAATGAGTGTATCAACTTGCAGGGGTATAATTTTATTGGGAAACAAGGATCAAGGAAGAACATTAAAGGTCGAGTTCCTGGAGGTATAGGTTTTTCTCATAAGGAATAACATGGCTCATAAAGTGAAGGAGAGGAAGTCAGAAATTAAGGTCATGTGGGTGTTGATATGTGAATGGAATGTATGCATTGGTGTATTGTATAACCCGCCAGTGAATTCCAAGTTTTACAATCCAGATCTCTTTCGTCAGTTAGAGAAGGAAATATTAAATACAAAAGCAGAATTTCTCTTTAAATGATTTATACTAATGGAGGATTTAAACGTGAGAGTGGGAGAATTGGATATTAAGGTATTTATGCTATTAATCACAAACATTTGAAGGTATTAAATGTTTGGGAAGACATGGAGAGGGAGGAATTTAGGAAAACATGGGCTAGGCATAGCAAAGCAAGTTGTAAACAAGAAGGGATTAAAATTAATTCAGTTCTGTGAGAATAATGGGTTGCTGGAGGGAAGATGAAATTGGTAAATTTACGTTTATAAGTGCGTGGGGTCACAGTGTTGTAGATTATGTTATGTAGCAATAACATTTTATGCAGCGTTTGTGAATTTAAGCTAATGAAAATATTTGGAATGAGTCCACATTTTCCACTTATAGTGTCTTGGTACAATGAAGAGAACTCTGAAGCTGAAAGAGATGTAATATGGAACTCTGGTGCTAAGATAAATTAGTTATAAGTGGGTCCCAGAAAGGGCCGATGGATTTTGGATTCATCTATGGCTAAGACATGTCTATATGGGATAAACTTAATGATTTCTTTAGGTGAAATTGACGCAGCAGCAAAACTATGTGAGTTTATAGTTAAATGGGCTGGAAGTGACATGATTGTAAGGAATAATCAGAAGAAGAATATTTATGACAACTTGATTGATGAGGAATGCAGAGAAATGAGGTCTATGGTAAGGGAAACTGTTGTAAGATGGAGGGAGAGAAATGATGAAATAGATAGGGCATGATAGATATAAGTGGCTACTTGATTACAAGAAACAAGAATGGGGGAGAGCTACAGCCTTAGAAATTAAGCAAAAGTTGGACTCAGAGGAGGGGCAGCAAGCTTGGAAGATTATTAATCAGTATGTGAAGGGGGAGGGGGGCAGAAGAAACGTTAACATAAGTCCTAATGAATAGTTAATTGCTTTCAAAATTTGTTTATTATGGAAACCAGGAGCAGAAGTAATATGAACCTGGAAGTATAATAATTATGTGGAAGAGTTGGACAGACCATTCTCAAAGGAAGAAGTTAGCAACCAAGTTTGTTATTTTAAGAAAAACAAAATAGCAGGAATTCATGGTCTACCTGTTGAGTTTTTTAAAGCATAGTGCAAAGATCCGGAAGTCTATCATGCTTGACAAGGCTTATGAACCTAATTAATTAAAGGAAGAAGGTGTCGGAAAGTTGGCATATAGCAACCATACACCCAATATATAAAGGGAAAAGGAGCAAAACAAACCCCAATAACTATAGAGGAATTGCATTGTTATCTAATTTTGAAAAATTTTCACAGGAATTATAGCACAGAACACAAAATTCTGAAAGAATAAAAGGATATCTCCATACCAAGCAGGGTTGAAGAAATGAAAAAGAACAGTGGATAATGTATTCATAACTAAACCGATGACAGATAAATATCTAGTAAAGAAATGGGGCAGATTGTGTGCCACAAAAAGCTTATGAAAGGTAAAATTAAATAAGAAATTCGAATTAACCTTCTGAGGATGGGAACAACGGTTTCCCGAAACATGTTAAGTGAGTAAACTTAAGTGATGTTAGTGTAACAATTCCGACTCACCTTTAAATAAATTAAATAAGAAAGGTTTATGTGAACAATATACTACAAGAGTTATATGATCAACATAGATTTTGTGTTAAGTGTGGTGATGTGGAAGTAACTAGAGCGTTGGTCAGGAGAGAGGGTTCAGACAAGGATGTAAATTAAGTCCCATTTTGTTTAATTTGTTTATTGATATTTTGGATTGTTTGATGAATTCCTGCTATTACAAATGTGGATATCCCCCGGCTACTTTATGCGGAAAGCCAGGATAAATTTAAAATCGTGATCTTAAAGAAGGGAAATTAACTGTCTAAAGATGAAAAATGGTTCATGGCAGGCAAGGAAATTCAAGTTGTTCGTGATTTCTCATACCTGGGTAGTAATGGAGGCTGGAAGAGACAAAAAAAGAACTGCAACAGCAAAAGGAAGAATGGCTTTGACAGCGATAAAACATTTTTTTATACTTGATGCCACTAATGTGCATTAAGTGGTTTGAAAGTCTTGGTTGAATCTCAATGGATTTATGCAGGGGAAATTTGGCTAACAGACGAGAGATGGCATAATGTGTGTTTTATATTAAGAAGTTTCTGTAAATTAATTTTAGTTTAATTTTAAGTTGACACAGGACATCTATGTAAAATGTTAACTTTTGTATTTGTATAGTGAAATAGTTATGGCTGGCCAAATAACTAGGGTTAAGGTCAGTCCATAACTATGTATGAACTTAGCACTTAAATAAATATATAAAAAATATATACTGCTATTTCTACAGAAGTTTGAGCTGGATGCTTTATAATTTAATATTCAGGGCTGTTTAAAAAATAGTCTATGACAACAAATGTTAAAAATGGGATATAAAGTGCCAGATTACAGCTCTGTGGTGAACTCTTCTAAGGAAGTGTGCTCCACAGCCTAAAAAGTTTGGGAACCATTGATGTATACAAAGAACTTCCGCACTAATTTGTTGGGGAAGGAGAATTCCAGTTGTACTCGTCACTACTCCCCTCATCAGAGGAAGGAGAAGGCTTGACAATGACCAGGCGTACAAGCCTTTTCAGGATGGGATAGCCACTTGCGTCTCCACCTTCTTCGACTCCCTCATGTAGCTCCTCCTTTATCTTCAACTTTACGCTGTCACCTTCCTCCTCAACCTTCATCTTCAGATCCGGTGGACTGTTTTGACTGCTAACTCCCTCATGTAGCTCCTGCTTTATCTTCAACTTTACGCTGTCACCTTCCTCCTCAACCTTCATCTTCAGATCTGGTGGACTGTTTTGACTGCTAACTCCCTCATGTAGCTCCTGCTTTATCTTCAACTTTACGCTGTCGTCTTCCTCCTCAACCTCCATCTTTAGATCTGGTGGACTGTTTTGACTGCTGGTTGATGAATCACTGCTTTTCTGCAACGCTTCTACATTGACTTCCACACTATGCCTGGCTCCCAGAGTGCTGGTCAACTGATGCCCTTCATCAGATGTACTTGGAGATGCTGGTTTCTTATCCTCATTTCGCTTTTTAATGGGAGATTTTCTTGGTCGTCCTGGATGCCTTTTTTCTGATTTTCCTGTTCGCCCTGGGCTCATTTTCTGTGTTTTTCTTGGTCGCAATTGGTACCTTTCTTCTGTTTTTCTAGATGGACTGGTACAATAGTCTGCTTCTTCTTCTTCTTCTTCTTCTTCTTCTTCTTCTTCTTCTTCTTCTTCTTTAGGAGAGGAATGACTTGTAGAATCCTCAACTGAAACTAAACAAAATCAATAAATTTAGAAAGATAGAATTAGACTGAAAAATTCAATGCTATAGCCACAGTTTGAACCACGGATCTCTGACTTTCTGTGCCACTGCTTTAACATCGCTACCATGGCAAACTCCTGGCATAACATTAAATTTCCTGACTGACTCACTTTTTCCCAGCATAACAGGGCATTCTCAAATTCAATTTGAGATAACATATCTCATGGCAACTTATAAGGCGCGACAATAAAGAAACTGGATTCATGCTCTAACACTTTATTGATAAAAAACATCAGGCAATGGCAATGTTATTCCCTTCAAAGTATTCCCCTCATAGTCCCTACACAACTCCAGTGAAATTTCCACTGCTGGAAGCTGTGCTGCAGTTCAACAGTTGCGTCAGTTTTGCTTTCACTCAAACCTGGTTCCTATGAGTGCAGACTTGACTTTGGGGAATGGGTTCAACAAATACAGTAGATGGGCATCGTGGACTGGAGCATTGTCCTGGTGGAGGATCCACGAGGCATTCCTCCACAAGTCTGGTCTTCAGTGCACATGTTTCATGGAGAATCTTCAATACATTTTTATAATAAACATGATCGACAGTTTAACATCAGGAAACAGAATCTATGTAAATAACCTCTCTGATAAAATAAAGAAAGAAAAACAAAATGGAAGTTTCATTGCATGTAATTATGTTTATGTAGAAATCAGGATTATTTTTAATTGTTTCAAGAATGTTCAACAGCGATTCACTTGATGTTCATTTCACATAGTTGTGAGGATTTCTGGCACCATTTTAGTACATGCCACTTTCATGCACAGATCATTGTGCAAAATCTGACACTTTCCTTACTGATGTTGGTACGTTCAACTGATCGCAATTTTAGCAACTGTCTCCAGATTCTCTTCAGGTTTCATAGTGGAATGAAAACTCAACTTTCGATTGTCCCTGACATTTTCACTACACTCCTTAAATTTCTTAAACCAATTGAAAACTTGCATATGAGATAGACACTTGTCACCATAAACTTCTGTCAGCAATTTGTAAGTTTCTGTGGCAGATTTTCCAAGCTTTTGAGGAACACATTCTATTTTAGCACTCAGCATTATTCCAACAGAGCTCAGATACATGATCAGCTTTTAACACTGTAAACGGCCAGATCAACTGATGCATGTGAGTGAAACGTCGTGTGACGGAAGAGAGGGGAAACCACAGGTCAATGTTGTACCCCAATTGTCATTAAAGTGGTGGGAAACGAGTGAGAAGGTAGGTGCGGTTTCTTTATTGTCACACCTTGTACAATCCCACTATTACTAGACGCAATAGCTCCAGTGATGGCTGAGGTGCTCAAATCCTCTGCTACTTAACCCTACATCCTATGAAGTGTTCAGAATGCAAATTTTACCCATAAAAGGAAATTCTGTTTTATAAGAATCCTTGAACACCTGGTAGTACTGCTTCCTTCTGTCACACATGCCACATGTTCTTCCTGCTAGCACAACAAACATGCATTAAAGCAAAGAACACCACTTCCTAGGTTATACGCACATTTCTAGTCTGTATTTTACACTTCATAACAACTACTATATAAAAAAGTGTGTCATAAAAAATGGGACACACATGCTATAGCCATAGAATGTGAATAAGATAAATTAATTTACATGAGTAAGTAACTTTAAAACACGTCATCCATTACTGAATGTTCATGTCCATTTAGTGCTCATTGGCTACTTCTGGTTATCATCAGAGGTCACTAGTAGTGCAATTAAATCTTAAAACCCCACAAAACGAAGTATGCACACTATGTATTTTGTTGCACCCCAGTGAAGGGGGACCATGACGGTAATGAAGGCTAGATACACAGGTAACATTGGGCCTATCATAGCACTGTATACCAATTAGTACGTTTGGGCGTAATCTTAAACTTAGCAAGGAGTCTTCCATTATTATCAATTACAATATAATGCAACAAAATTTAATGCTTTGTCATGCACATGGTAAAAATCTGTAACTCTTTGAATTGGCCATAAAGGCCTCTGCTTCCTTACATATTATGGGCAAATCGTAAAAGATGGTAAGTATGCAAGTCCTAGAACTTAAAATAAATTTTAAGAAATACAATGATTTACAAAGACATGCTGGGTTTCATCATTATATGTGGGATTCATAAAGTAGCGAACACTATATGAACAAGCAAATTTTTAATTAGATAGTCAAATTAAATACGAGTCAAGACTTCAGAAAGCACAGCAGGTTAACTCCGGTTTGTAAAAACAGAGCTTTTATTGTATTTTATTTTAAATTAAGAACCACATACCTTCAGCAGGGTGAACCCTTGTGGATATATCTTGAGGAATGTGAAGTCGAACTTCTGCTGCAGACATTACATGAAAGCAATGCTTGTAGTGTGGATGCTTGGGTGATATCTTATGCTTCTTTAACAGGTGATCACGAAGTGAGCTTCGGGTTGAATATGTTTCATAACACAGAAGGCACTTACACCGTTTCACTCCTGCATGTCTCGTGAGGTGGGCCTTCAGCTTTGTTTGGTGTGGAAACCACTTTGGACACCTGAAATTAGTAATAGATTACACATACACAATTTACTGTTCATGAAGCATAATACAAATGCACCGTACAATTTTAATTATGTAACAAATACATAAGCTGTTAGCACTAACAGTAAAATATGTGGACAATATTTTATGTTTCAAATAACAATTTAGTCCCACAGCTACATGTGTCCAAACATTCATCAATGGTGTAAGTGTAGATGCTTTACACTATTCTTAAATACATGGTTTGAGTTTTCAATAGCAGTAACTATGCCATAGTGATGCGATGTAGTGTTGTTTACACCACAGGTTGCTTACACATTCCCCTCCAATTCGAGAAGTAGTTATGAGCAAGTGGTTGTGGAATACAGTCACAATGTTTCCTAAGCAAGAACACAGACCCTGGTTAAAAACCAATGTGCTAGAGGTCGCACAGCACGGCAGTGTCATTAAGGACTGCAAGAGGCTTGTGCTGCAGCTTCATTGCCTTACCGAACTGTAGCAAGCTGAAACAAGCGAAAATGTGTCATACATGCCTCAGTCTGGTCACCTGAACAATTTCTCCTGAACAAATTGACAAGTTTGTCAAGTTTTCCTGTCTTTGGTCCTCTGAATGTTTTCCTTGACGTGCCAGCCAGCATTCATAAAGTTTACATCTTTCCGCCAATGTCATACTTAACACTCGGAAACACCAAACTTCATCGCAACCTGTACATTATTAGTACGTATTGCTTCACTCAAAATCCACAATTTGAAGCTAATATTATAACTTTTCTCTCCTTTATTCATGTGATGTGACAAAGATGTTCTCCTTTCTACACTATCTGCCATGACTGGAAGACTGACTCTGAATGATTTAACACAACGGCACCAAGCCAAGCAACAATAGATTACACTGGAAGTAATTGTCAAAACCTAAGGAGATTCTAATTTATTCATGACCTTGCACTCAGCTGCAATCCATTAGTGGACTTCCACTGCTGAAGCCAGCATTAGGCTGCGCATATAAGATCACTATGGTTTTTAAAACCAGGTTTTAAGGTAAAGAAACTCTTATATTTGAGCCAATACAGTAATTGTGTAATGCATATATGTTAACACCAAATAACGTATCACAACAAAACCGCTACATGCTTATGAGTACCTCCTGTTTCTTCTCTTTCTAACAGTACATGGCAACTGTCATCCACCGCATCTGTTCAGGACGGAGACAACACTGAACAGTTTAGTTAATATCACATTTGAGAATACTTACAAGGGGCAAACACATGTAGAAGTCTGATGAATTATCTTCACATGATGCTGCAGATTCTGATCAGTGAAGAAGCTCTTCCCACAGTGCTGGCAAGGATATTCAGTTTCTTGGTTGTGAATAATCCTGTGCTGCTTTAATGCATAGTTGTTTGTGAAGGACTGCCAAAGAGTGAACAACTTTAATTAAACATAATTTTCCTTATCTAAATAAAATAAAAACAGTACAGCTTTCACTTTCAGTTGGTATGCTAAACAACTATGAACATACTGAATAAATAAAAAAGAAATATTTTGAAATAAACACATTTAAAGAGTTAAAAAATCCTTGCACGCATGCACATACTACTTGTGGTTATTTTACAATAAAATGTGGAGCAAAAAATAATTTTGTGTTTCTTCTTTATTACCTTAAAGTGTTTTAACAAGGCACTCATATCAGCTGTACAATACATATATGAATGAGTAAGGAGTCAAGTAAATACTCGTAAGGTTTTACGTACTATACACATACTGCAGGAGTGTGCTTTGATAGGTTGGTATTTATATCGTCAGTTGCTGTCGACTGGTTCAAACATCTGGATCCCTCATGGCCTGACAAAGTTCCCCTGGGGGCGGAGGCTTGAAGAAATTCACATACCTATTCACATCCATAGCAATATCAAAGGTCATCACTTGATCTTCATGCTTCTTGATGGAAGTTTTCTCCCATATGTCCAACGTTGGCATTTCCCAAGGTTCTAAAGAGATTTATATCATTGTATATATTATTGTATGTTGTATATATGTGATATATATTGTATATACATTGCTATAGTTTTAAGGTGAGGCCATATACGTCTATTACACTGGGCGTTTCTCATTCCATAACTCCAGTGTTTCTTACTCATGAGTGATAGTAACATACACTGCAATGACTTGTAAGTTGTAAGTGGGTTGCAACTGTCCATCTACGTGAAGACATTCCTGTTATCTTTGGATGAAATTTCCATTGACACGTCTAGGTTCTTGCATAATGTTCATAATTTGTTTTTATATTGTCCTAACACAGTGGAAGATAAAGAACAAGAGATATAGGGAAGCCTTGAAGATAAAAAATCATTAAGCTTTTATACACTGATAAAGAAGGGATGGGAAAGAGAGAGGTACATTGATTGCTGTAATAGACAAGAGAGGGAAGGTTTAGCATGGATGAGAATGAGATCAATGTATTTAAGAGGGATGAGAGGTAGCAGAAGATGGATATACGAGTTGTGTGGAGGAACAAAGTACAGAACACTACATGACGGAATGTAAGGAAATAAGAAGCTGGAGGGAAAAAGTGTGGGAGAGGAAATGGGAAAATATGGATAAGAAAATAGTAGCTATAAAAGAAAATCAAGGGCATGGGAGACTTTTTAAGGAAGGTAGAGGAAAAATGGTCCAAAAAAGTAAGAGGCAAGGGCCTCTGAGTGGCTCAATAAGAAAAATAGCACCAGACAAATTGTACATAAGATGTAGGGGTATGAGAGATATATTAATATACATTGTATATATTGTAAAGCAAATTGTAGAACAAATTGTATAATAAATTCAATTCGTCATATTGTCCTTAAGTTCATCTATGATGTGGGGATTGTTCCTATAAACTTCATATTTTATAATTCTCCACAAGTAGATGCACCAATTTCATCATTTTTTTTCCTGCGTTAGAACATCTCATTTTCGCTTCTTAGGTTTAGTGATTCCATTGTTCTAAGCTTATTAACCAAACAACTAACAGTTTCTCTACCTGGAAATTGCAGTGCCATATGCGTAGCCTGTATTATATAAAACTGACTATGAAAGCATGCTCCAGCAGTATATGTATGCAAAGTGAAATCTTACAAGTGTTTAGTTGACTCCAACTCTATCTTTTACATATATTGCTATTCCGTCCAATTTGCTTACATTACAGCTTATATATATACACTGGATAGAGCCAAGTTGTGATAGACTGAAAATAAATACACTGAATCAGTTAAATGAAGATGAAGTCATGTATTCACCTTACCTTGCTGCAGACATCACAACTGACAAGGTCCTCTCCAGTGTGTTTCCGAATATGGTATTTTAATCTCTGAAATAAAAATGAATTGAAATTAATCAAAAGACTGTCTCTCCTACTTAAGCACAAGTGCAACTGAATGATTCAAAATATTTATCTGTTAGCTCAATGCAGGGTTTTCCTTATTCATTTTACATGAAACATTTTAAGAGCATATTTACTACTACTAATCAGTTTATAACTTTAGTGATGCACAGTTTGAGGGGGTGGATTTGGGGATGCATCCCTCCCATAAGTTTTTAGGAAGTGTTGGATAATCATATTACCACTAGTGATTTGCCCTCTTGGGTAAAAATGCCTTCAAATCTTGTTTAATTACATATGACAAAAATCTGATGTGTTCCAATCACAGGACTTTCTTTACTCACTCACACTATTCAAACAAAAAAGCTATTCTTATACTTAATTCATAATTAAGATAAACTTTCATTACACCTTTTGTTGTAGATAAAGAAGAATACAGTAGTCTAAACCGACAGTCAGATTTTTAAAAAATGTGTTGCTAAGAGATGGCTTTGAAATTCCGTTCTCCTTGCATGAACATGACAAAAGGCAAATAGCGACTAACTGCTATTTGCTATATGAAAAAAGTATAAGCATTTATAAATATTTTGCAAAGAATATATTGGAAATTATTAATGCCACAAAAAATTGTATTTGACATAAATTGTGTGCTTTAACGTTATCTACATTTTCTGTATACTAAGATTTTGTCTATTTCTTATGTTTTAATAGTTACACAAAAGTCATTTTGAATGAAGAGGACTTCACAGGCTATTCCAGAAAACTCAAGCTGAACATTTTATTTGTATGCAAATATCCTCAACATACAGCATTTTAATCAAAATCATAAAGAGATATCCCTGAGAAAAAAAAAAAAACCAACACTTTTTCCATCTCAAGGGTAGCTTGGGGTGGGGCGATTTTATTGAAACTCTTTGTATCACATCTTTTGAAAGACACTGAACTTAAATATCAAGTTCAGTGTTTAATCAACTTTTTGTTTCTGACTTATGCTGTTCATGAATATGCACTAGACCTTTTTCTAATTTTTTTTTGTGGGGGGGGGGCAGCTTGGGGAGTCTCAAAACATCCATTTCCAATGAAATCTTAGTATTGAATTTTTGGTTAGAGTGCAATGCTTTCTCTACTTATTATAGGTAAGTAGTAGTGAAAGTTAAAGCAAGTGTCTGTTTTTACATAATTAAAATTCTTGTCCAAATAATCAATTTTATTACTAAGAAGATGCAATGAGATCTGCAAGATTTTCTGACTGCTTATCATGATAGCAATGTTATGTGTATGAAATGGCTGCATTGTGTCACTGCATTTGTGTGCATATAATACCAGGTTACCATGCAGCTTTTAAGGCATCAAGCAATGAGTTAACATTGAAGACTATGGAAATATTTAGTTTTACTGTACAGAGTTTTGATATATTCAGATCTTTGTAACAACATTTCTCATGTTAATAATAATGAATATCATGTGAGTACTGTATATAATACATATTAACTATTGGTACCACTGCATATAAAAGCAAATACTATGACTGCACGTAGTGCTACATGCCGGAAGTGCCTCTTGACCAAAACCAGGCAGGCTCTGCGATAGGCGTCAGGACAATAACAAGTGCAGACACAATAGAACAATAGGCAGCATGGAATAAAACCCTCTTGATGAAAAAATGTCAGCAACTGGGTTGATAACCAAAACAATTAATGTTTTGCCTGAGAAATTCAAGCATTTCGGAAGTGCAAGGGATTTAATGTCAGCTGATTAGAGGAGGACTGAAAACCTGCAAGCACCACTTAACTGAAGAAGACAAAATGAAATCATCAGAAAAGGATGATGTGAAAGTTGCCTATAAATCTAGAGGAAACAAAACCCCCAGAAGGTTGCTTACCTGCTATATTTGTGGTGAATTTGGTCATCCTGAAAGACTATGTGAAAAATCCAAAGGATGAAAACGAAACAAATCTGAAAATGAATTTGAAGAAAAACCTGAAACACTGAAATGTTAAGGTGTGGTGAATCAAACTAAAAAAGAGCGTTATGCAGGTAAAGAATTTCCTTCCTCTTCTCATTGTGAGAAGACAAATCATCCAACCGAGAAGTGCTTCTTCAAGAAGAAAGAAGAAACAACAAGGGGCCTAAACCATGGACTGCTTGGTTAGCTAATGATCTGTTGCTGAGTGTCTTGTGACAAAAAAACAAACCAGACAAAAAATTAACTGCAGACAGTGGATGTTCAAATCATATGATCAAAGATTAAAGACTGTTGAAGAACGCAAGAAAATCTGAGGAAATGCTCAAAAGATCTTAAACAAAAATGAGATCTTTAGTTCAAATATCAAAAGAAGAAATAAAATCTCAAAATGTGGTCCTAAATATTGTGTCACATGTTTCTGGTCTGTCTAGAAATCTATTGTTTGTCAGTGCTATAAGATGTGGCGATGATAGGAGTAGCAAATTTACATTCAGTAGGAAACAACAAAGTAAGAGATATGCAGTAGAACCTCGGTTATACATTTTTGAAAGGGGTCATAAAATAAATGTTAAAGTGAGATTAAGTTAAAATGAAACTTCTTAATATGTATGTATTAATTTTAAATGCATGCAAACAGAAGATACATTTACTACACAGTAGTAAGTACAGACGTTCAATATAGTCCTATGCCTAAGTTATGGACAATTAAAGTTACTTAGGCCTAAAGAATGAATCAACTGTGGTTTATTTTCTTGGAAGCAACACTGCATTCATAGAGCAAGTGTTCATATGCAATTACTGTGCTCATCTTGTCATCACTACTGTTTCTTGATCTTATGTAACGTTGTGTTACTCCCAATACAGTAAGTGCTTCTGACAGACTGGGAGGTGTAGTAGAAAGTGCTTACGTAATATGTTTTTACGTAAATTATTAGAACTTGAAGATCTTATATTGTGCTGCTTTTGTTTTGTTTGGTTACATAACTTTAACTGCCCCACGTATGGGAGCCAATTTGAAGTAACATTATTGTAGCCCCACGTTGTGGTAGACAATTTGCGACGGTATTACTTATAATGTTGATGCTTGTGATGTTTCTGTATGTGTCTTTACTTCACGCGTTGCCATCTTGTGACGTCATTCATTTGTTCGGTTTGTAGCTCCATCTTGTGTTAGCAATTTGCATCAGTGTTAGCTTTTTGTTTGATTTCATTTCAAATGTCCTCCGGCTAGCTATTATCTTATCTTGGGTCGAACATGTGTCTCTATACAGGTTGTGAAGCGGAAAGGAATCTTTTATCCCAAAAATTACACTGATGAAGAAATTTGTATTATAAGTTTTATTGTCGAACACGTTCACTATCACTTTTACATATTGATCTGGATACTCGCCAAACTGAAACTGTTATAATACTTCTTACTGATCACTTTTAATTCACGTACTTCAACTTGGTGTATAATTAACTTTATAATACTTTAGATTTTCGTAACTTGTGAATCTATAGCCGACGTATCTCATACAAATATTTTGACGAACTGACGAACTTAAGACGACGTGTATTGCACAAAGAATTTTGATGAACTGCCTGAATACGACGTGTAATGTATGAATGCTTTCGGAGGACTGACGGACGTTACCTCTAACCTAGCCTATTTATACTCCTTCAATCAGATACGCCTAAAGATTATAAATGAATTACTATTGGCTAATAAAACGCGCCAACATTAGCGTCTATTTTAATCTCAATTTTTGAAGATTTAGAAGCTTGTAACAGTGATGTGTCATAATTTAAAATAGAGAGTTGAGGGTTGTTACACTACATCACTATGATAAACTTACTTGAACGCGTTTCGGGAGACGGCTTGTCCCCATCGTCAGCATTCTCTCTCAACTGATATTTGCCGGTCATCGTCTGGGGGATGTGTGTGGTTTGTGGTGTTCTCTGGTGCTGGGCTGATGAACCTCCAAAGGCTGTTGGGTGGCGGCAGTTCAAAATTCATTAGGTGATTCCTGTGTTTGACAATATGTATTTTTTCCCAGATGTCCAATTCATTGCTGCTGTTGATCGGTTTTAAGAGTTTTATGTTTGGAGTGATATCATGGTTTGAAGACCAGAAATGATGTGCTACTGCTGATTTATCTTGCTGCTTTTGGTAAATGCATCTCATATGCTCTTTAAGTCTTATTTCAAGATTTCTTTTTGTTCTTCCTATATATACCAGGTTACATTCATTACAATCAATTTGATATATACCAGCTGATTTATCGTTGGGGATAGGATCTTTTGTTCTGTTGCATAGTAGTTTCTGTATGTTGTGGTTATTCTGTGGAGACAGGATGATGTTGTATTTTTTGAAAATCCTTTGAAATTTATGATGTGTCCAAGGGTGATAAGTGAATTTTCTATATGCTTGTGGTTTTTGTTGTCTGAGTAATGTAGTCATTTGTTGGATGTATTTCTGTCTTTCAAACCTTTTTATCTTCTTATCTATTGTTTTTTTCTGGTATCCATTCATAGTGGCTATGTTGATAATGTGTTGGTATTCTTTCTGGTATTCCTCTTTCTCCATTGGTATATGTACTAACCTGTTTGTAATACTATTTAAAATTGCATGTTTGTGGCTTGTAGGATTGTAGCTATTATTTTTAATGTAGTTTTCTGTGTGCGTTGGTTTTCTGTAAATGCCAAACGTTAGTTTGTTGTGTGCATTATTTCTGATGATCCTGATGTCTAGGTAAGGTAATTGGCCATTTTCTTCTTTTTCCATTGTGAATTTTATAGATCTTTTTTGTAAATTTAATAATTTCAAAGCATCTTCTGAAAGTTTTTTTGGAACAATAGCAAAAATATCATCTACATATCTATACCAGGTTTTGAATAGATGTGGGAAAGATTTTGTAATATGGGATTCAAAATGGCTCATATATAGTTCTGCTAAAAATGGTGAAAGGGGGTTTCCCATAGTTAGGCCTGAGGTTTGTTTAAAGATTTTGTGATGGAATGAAAAGAAATTCTGGTCCAGACATAATTTTGTTAGTTTCAGGTAATCTTCTGTTTGTGCTCTAGGTGTGCCATTGTTTAATATCCAATTTTCTAGGAGTGGTAATAATTCTTCTTTTGGTATGCTTGGGAAGAGTGCAGTGACATCAAATGATACCATCATGTCTGTGGGTGATATATTTATATTTGAAAGGTGACTGGTTAATTCTAAAGAATTTTTTATGCTAAGACTTTTGAACATAGGCATGGAGTTGAAGGTATTTGAAAGCCATTTTGCTAGTTTATATGTGGGAGAGTTTATGTTATTCACTATGGGCCTCATTTTGTTGCCGAGTTTGTGTATTTTTGGTAGTGCATATAACCTAGGTATGATGGGAAAATCTGGTTTAATTCTGGATTTTTCGGCTTTTGTTAATGTTTTGGTTTCTATCAATGTATTCTGGAGTGACTTGGTGCATTCTTTTAATGGATTTTTGCTGATTTCTATGTACTCTGGGTTATGTAGTAATTGCATAACTCTAGATTCATAATCATCTTGGTCTAATATCACTAATGTGTTTCCTTTGTCTGCTTTGGTGTATACTACAGGTTTTGACTTTAGAGATTTGATAATTTTTTGATGTGGTACGTAGTGGTGTTTTTGGGCTTGTATCTGGTCCAATATTGGTTCACACTGTGATTGTATTAAACTTTTATCCTTATCTGTAAGGTGGTTGGAGGCTATTTCAATATCAGCAACAAAGTTTTCTGTATTTTTTGTGAAGTTGAAACATGTTTTTAGGCCATTGTTCAAGACAGATAGCTCAGTGCTGGTGAATGGTTCTTTTGAGAGGTTAACTACATATTGGCCTGTGGTAGGTTCATTGTTTAGGTTATGTTTATATGTTGATTTCAGTTTTTGGTTATGTCTAGGAGATTTTTCCCGGTATTCCAGGGAGTTTTTTTGTTTGAATATAAGGTTGTTTAGTTTCTTTTTCAGTTTCATTGTTTTGGCGCTCATTTTCTTGCTAAGTTGCGTAAGGAAATTTGACCGTAAATTTTCCCATAAGGGTATTCCTAAAACTTTCGGTAACCATAAGTGTAGTTCATAGATTCTAAGGTCCAAATCCTGTAAATTTGCATAATGTTTGTTCTTTTCTATTTCAATTACTTTCTTGTCTGCTGCTGTTTGATGCTTTACATTGTGATTAAATTTTACGTATTTTCTAACGAAGTTTGGCGTAACTTTGTGTTTTAAGCAAAGATTTAGGAATCTTATGTTTGCAGCCGTGATTTTCTTTTTGATTTCTAGTTTTAAGTATAATTTAATGTCCTGTTTAATTCCAAAGTTTCCGTTGAATCTGTGTAAATCTGTGCTTACCTCCATATTCTTTAGTTGTTACGTGCGGCAATATCGATGTTTATTCTTTGCTTCTTATAGACTTGTAAGTCCAATTTAAGCTCAATTTTTGAAGATTTAGAAGCTTGTAACAGTGATGTGTCATAATTTAAAATAGAGAGTTGAGGGTTGTTACACTACATCACTATGATAAACTTACTTGAACGCGTTTCGGGAGACGGCTTGTCCCCATCGTCAGCATTCTCTCTCAACTGATATTTGCCGGTCATCGTCTGGGGGATGTGTGTGGTTTGTGGTGTTCTCTGGTGCTGGGCTGATGAACCTCCAAAGGCTGTTGGGTGGCGGCAGTTCAAAATTCATTAGGTGATTCCTGTGTTTGACAATATGTATTTTTTCCCAGATGTCCAATTCATTGCTGCTGTTGATCGGTTTTAAGAGTTTTATGTTTGGAGTGATATCATGGTTTGAAGACCAGAAATGATGTGCTACTGCTGATTTATCTTGCTGCTTTTGGTAAATGCATCTCATATGCTCTTTAAGTCTTATTTCAAGATTTCTTTTTGTTCTTCCTATATATACCAGGTTACATTCATTACAATCAATTTGATATATACCAGCTGATTTATCGTTGGGGATAGGATCTTTTGTTCTGTTGCATAGTAGTTTCTGTATGTTGTGGTTATTCTGTGGAGACAGGATGATGTTGTATTTTTTGAAAATCCTTTGAAATTTATGATGTGTCCAAGGGTGATAAGTGAATTTTCTATATGCTTGTGGTTTTTGTTGTCTGAGTAATGTAGTCATTTGTTGGATGTATTTCTGTCTTTCAAACCTTTTTATCTTCTTATCTATTGTTTTTTTCTGGTATCCATTCATAGTGGCTATGTTGATAATGTGTTGGTATTCTTTCTGGTATTCCTCTTTCTCCATTGGTATATGTACTAATCTGTTTGTAATACTATTTAAAATTGCATGTTTGTGGCTTGTAGGATTGTAGCTATTATTTTTAATGTAGTTTTCTGTGTGCGTTGGTTTTCTGTAAATGCCAAACGTTAGTTTGTTGTGTGCATTATTTCTGATGATCCTGATGTCTAGGTAAGGTAATTGGCCATTTTCTTCTTTTTCCATTGTGAATTTTATAGATCTTTTTTGTAAATTTAATAATTTCAAAGCATCTTCTGAAAGTTTTTTTGGAACAATAGCAAAAATATCATCTACATATCTATACCAGGTTTTGAATAGATGTGGGAAAGATTTTGTAATATGGGATTCAAAATGGCTCATATATAGTTCTGCTAAAAATGGTGAAAGGGGGTTTCCCATAGTTAGGCCTGAGGTTTGTTTAAAGATTTTGTGATGGAATGAAAAGAAATTCTGGTCCAGACATAATTTTGTTAGTTTCAGGTAATCTTCTGTTTGTGCTCTAGGTGTGCCATTGTTTAATATCCAATTTTCTAGGAGTGGTAATAATTCTTCTTTTGGTATGCTTGGGAAGAGTGCAGTGACATCAAATGATACCATCATGTCTGTGGGTGATATATTTATATTTGAAAGGTGACTGGTTAATTCTAAAGAATTTTTTATGCTAAGACTTTTGAACATAGGCATGGAGTTGAAGGTATTTGAAAGCCATTTTGCTAGTTTATATGTGGGAGAGTTTATGTTATCCACTATGGGCCTCATTTTGTTGCCGAGTTTGTGTATTTTTGGTAGTGCATATAACCTAGGTATGATGGGAAAATCTGGTTTAATTCTGGATTTTTCGGCTTTTGTTAATGTTTTGGTTTCTATCAATGTATTCTGGAGTGACTTGGTGCATTCTTTTAATGGATTTTTGCTGATTTCTATGTACTCTGGGTTATGTAGTAATTGCATAACTCTAGATTCATAATCATCTTGGTCTAATATCACTAATGTGTTTCCTTTGTCTGCTTTGGTGTATACTACAGGTTTTGACTTTAGAGATTTGATAATTTTTTGATGTGGTACGTAGTGGTGTTTTTGGGCTTGTATCTGGTCCAATATTGGTTCACACTGTGATTGTATTAAACTTTTATCCTTATCTGTAAGGTGGTTGGAGGCTATTTCAATATCAGCAACAAAGTTTTCTGTATTTTTTGTGAAGTTGAAACATGTTTTTAGGCCATTGTTCAAGACAGATAGCTCAGTGCTGGTGAATGGTTCTTTTGAGAGGTTAACTACATATTGGCCTGTGGTAGGTTCATTGTTTAGGTTATGTTTATATGTTGATTTCAGTTTTTGGTTATGTCTAGGAGATTTTTCCCGGTATTCCAGGGAGTTTTTTTGTTTGAATATAAGGTTGTTTAGTTTCTTTTTCAGTTTCATTGTTTTGGCGCTCATTTTCTTGCTAAGTTGCGTAAGGAAATTTGACCGTAAATTTTCCCATAAGGGTATTCCTAAAACTTTCGGTAACCATAAGTGTAGTTCATAGATTCTAAGGTCCAAATCCTGTAAATTTGCATAATGTTTGTTCTTTTCTATTTCAATTACTTTCTTGTCTGCTGCTGTTTGATGCTTTACATTGTGATTAAATTTTACGTATTTTCTAACGAAGTTTGGCGTAACTTTGTGTTTTAAGCAAAGATTTAGGAATCTTATGTTTGCAGCCGTGATTTTCTTTTTGATTTCTAGTTTTAAGTATAATTTAATGTCCTGTTTAATTCCAAAGTTTCCGTTGAATCTGTGTAAATCTGTGCTTACCTCCATATTCTTTAGTTGTTACGTGCGGCAATATCGATGTTTATTCTTTGCTTCTTATAGACTTGTAAGTCCAATTTAAGCTCAATTTTTGAAGATTTAGAAGCTTGTAACAGTGATGTGTCATAATTTAAAATAGAGAGTTGAGGGTTGTTACACTACATCACTATGATAAACTTACTTGAACGCGTTTCGGGAGACGGCTTGTCCCCATCGTCAGCATTCTCTCTCAACTGATATTTGCCGGTCATCGTCTGGGGGATGTGTGTGGTTTGTGGTGTTCTCTGGTGCTGGGCTGATGAACCTCCAAAGGCTGTTGGGTGGCGGCAGTTCAAAATTCATTAGGTGATTCCTGTGTTTGACAATATGTATTTTTTCCCAGATGTCCAATTCATTGCTGCTGTTGATCGGTTTTAAGAGTTTTATGTTTGGAGTGATATCATGGTTTGAAGACCAGAAATGATGTGCTACTGCTGATTTATCTTGCTGCTTTTGGTAAATGCATCTCATATGCTCTTTAAGTCTTATTTCAAGATTTCTTTTTGTTCTTCCTATATATACCAGGTTACATTCATTACAATCAATTTGATATATACCAGCTGATTTATCGTTGGGGATAGGATCTTTTGTTCTGTTGCATAGTAGTTTCTGTATGTTGTGGTTATTCTGTGGAGACAGGATGATGTTGTATTTTTTGAAAATCCTTTGAAATTTATGATGTGTCCAAGGGTGATAAGTGAATTTTCTATATGCTTGTGGTTTTTGTTGTCTGAGTAATGTAGTCATTTGTCTTTCTTTCTTAACTTTCAGAAGATGCTTTGAAATTATTAAATTTACAAAAAAGATCTATAAAATTCACAATGGAAAAAGAAGAAAATGGCCAATTACCTTACCTAGACATCAGGATCATCAGAAATAATGCACACAACAAACTAACGTTTGGCATTTACAGAAAACCAACGCACACAGAAAACTACATTAAAAATAATAGCTACAATCCTACAAGCCACAAACATGCAATTTTAAATAGTATTACAAACAGGTTAGTACATATACCAATGGAGAAAGAGGAATACCAGAAAGAATACCAACACATTATCAACATAGCCACTATGAATGGATACCAGAAAAAAACAATAGATAAGAAGATAAAAAGGTTTGAAAGACAGAAATACATCCAACAAATGACTACATTACTCAGACAACAAAAACCACAAGCATATAGAAAATTCACTTATCACCCTTGGACACATCATAAATTTCAAAGGATTTTCAAAAAATACAACATCATCCTGTCTCCACAGAATAACCACAACATACAGAAACTACTATGCAACAGAACAAAAGATCCTATCCCCAACGATAAATCAGCTGGTATATATCAAATTGATTGTAATGAATGTAACCTGGTATATATAGGAAGAACAAAAAGAAATCTTGAAATAAGACTTAAAGAGCATATGAGATGCATTTACCAAAAGCAGCAAGATAAATCAGCAGTAGCACATCATTTCTGGTCTTCAAACCATGATATCACTCCAAACATAAAACTCTTAAAACCGATCAACAGCAGCAATGAATTGGACATCTGGGAAAAAATACATATTGTCAAACACAGGAATCACCTAATGAATTTTGAACTGCCGCCACCCAACAGCCTTTGGAGGTTCATCAGCCCAGCACCAGAGAACACCACAAACCACACACATCCCCCAGACGATGACCGGCAAATATCAGTTGAGAGAGAATGCTGACGATGGGGACAAGCCGTCTCCCGAAACGCGTTCAAGTAAGTTTATCATAGTGATGTAGTGTAACAACCCTCAACTCTCTATTTTAAATTATGACACATCACTGTTACAAGCTTCTAAATCTTCAAAAATTGAGCTTAAATTGGACTTACAAGTCTATAAGAAGCAAAGAATAAACATCGATATTGCCGCACGTAACAACTAAAGAATATGGAGGTAAGCACAGATTTACACAGATTCAACGGAAACTTTGGAATTAAACAGGACATTAAATTATACTTAAAACTAGAAATCAAAAAGAAAATCACGGCTGCAAACATAAGATTCCTAAATCTTTGCTTAAAACACAAAGTTACGCCAAACTTCGTTAGAAAATACGTAAAATTTAATCACAATGTAAAGCATCAAACAGCAGCAGACAAGAAAGTAATTGAAATAGAAAAGAACAAACATTATGCAAATTTACAGGATTTGGACCTTAGAATCTATGAACTACACTTATGGTTACCGAAAGTTTTAGGAATACCCTTATGGGAAAATTTACGGTCAAATTTCCTTACGCAACTTAGCAAGAAAATGAGCGCCAAAACAATGAAACTGAAAAAGAAACTAAACAACCTTATATTCAAACAAAAAAACTCCCTGGAATACCGGGAAAAATCTCCTAGACATAACCAAAAACTGAAATCAACATATAAACATAACCTAAACAATGAACCTACCACAGGCCAATATGTAGTTAACCTCTCAAAAGAACCATTCACCAGCACTGAGCTATCTGTCTTGAACAATGGCCTAAAAACATGTTTCAACTTCACAAAAAATACAGAAAACTTTGTTGCTGATATTGAAATAGCCTCCAACCACCTTACAGATAAGGATAAAAGTTTAATACAATCACAGTGTGAACCAATATTGGACCAGATACAAGCCCAAAAACACCACTACGTACCACATCAAAAAATTATCAAATCTCTAAAGTCAAAACCTGTAGTATACACCAAAGCAGACAAAGGAAACACATTAGTGATATTAGACCAAGATGATTATGAATCTAGAGTTATGCAATTACTACATAACCCAGAGTACATAGAAATCAGCAAAAATCCATTAAAAGAATGCACCAAGTCACTCCAGAATACATTGATAGAAACCAAAACATTAACAAAAGCCGAAAAATCCAGAATTAAACCAGATTTTCCCATCATACCTAGGTTATATGCACTACCAAAAATACACAAACTCGGCAACAAAATGAGGCCCATAGTGAATAACATAAACTCTCCCACATATAAACTAGCAAAATGGCTTTCAAATACCTTCAACTCCATGCCTATGTTCAAAAGTCTTAGCATAAAAAATTCTTTAGAATTAACCAGTCACCTTTCAAATATAAATATATCACCCACAGACATGATGGTATCATTTGATGTCACTGCACTCTTCCCAAGCATACCAAAAGAAGAATTATTACCACTCCTAGAAAATTGGATATTAAACAATGGCACACCTAGAGCACAAACAGAAGATTACCTGAAACTAACAAAATTATGTCTGGACCAGAATTTCTTTTCATTCCATCACAAAATCTTTAAACAAACCTCAGGCCTAACTATGGGAAACCCCCTTTCACCATTTTTAGCAGAACTATATATGAGCCATTTTGAATCCCATATTACAAAATCTTTCCCACATCTATTCAAAACCTGGTATAGATATGTAGATGATATTTTTGCTATTGTTCCAAAAAAACTTTCAGAAGATGCTTTGAAATTATTAAATTTACAAAAAAGATCTATAAAATTCACAATGGAAAAAGAAGAAAATGGCCAATTACCTTACCTAGACATCAGGATCATCAGAAATAATGCACACAACAAACTAACGTTTGGCATTTACAGAAAACCAACGCACACAGAAAACTACATTAAAAATAATAGCTACAATCCTACAAGCCACAAACATGCAATTTTAAATAGTATTACAAACAGGTTAGTACATATACCAATGGAGAAAGAGGAATACCAGAAAGAATACCAACACATTATCAACATAGCCACTATGAATGGATACCAGAAAAAAACAATAGATAAGAAGATAAAAAGGTTTGAAAGACAGAAATACATCCAACAAATGACTACATTACTCAGACAACAAAAACCACAAGCATATAGAAAATTCACTTATCACCCTTGGACACATCATAAATTTCAAAGGATTTTCAAAAAATACAACATCATCCTGTCTCCACAGAATAACCACAACATACAGAAACTACTATGCAACAGAACAAAAGATCCTATCCCCAACGATAAATCAGCTGGTATATATCAAATTGATTGTAATGAATGTAACCTGGTATATATAGGAAGAACAAAAAGAAATCTTGAAATAAGACTTAAAGAGCATATGAGATGCATTTACCAAAAGCAGCAAGATAAATCAGCAGTAGCACATCATTTCTGGTCTTCAAACCATGATATCACTCCAAACATAAAACTCTTAAAACCGATCAACAGCAGCAATGAATTGGACATCTGGGAAAAAATACATATTGTCAAACACAGGAATCACCTAATGAATTTTGAACTGCCGCCACCCAACAGCCTTTGGAGGTTCATCAGCCCAGCACCAGAGAACACCACAAACCACACACATCCCCCAGACGATGACCGGCAAATATCAGTTGAGAGAGAATGCTGACGATGGGGACAAGCCGTCTCCCGAAACGCGTTCAAGTAAGTTTATCATAGTGATGTAGTGTAACAACCCTCAACTCTCTATTTTAAAAAAGTCTATTTTAATATCCAATGAAAACCACGAATACATATTGCTTTTAGGGAGAAAATATTCCAGAAGTTTCTACCGAAAACGCGCCAACATTACGTAACTTCCTTGTTTCCAATAATGATAAACAGCTCACCCCCCTCGCTGCATTATTGCTCTATTATTGACAGTTTCAGTAAAGCCGTATAAACTTATTTCCCAATAATAATTACAATTAATAAACATCTGAAATCAATGTCACATAAAAATGCATATTCAAATTACAATCATTATTTACATTTAAGTAATTTGTGATACAAATTACTGCATCAGAGGCTCCACAGATTCACCATCCGATTCTTTGGATTCCTCAGAACGGGTTTTGTCAGTTGATAGTGGCACAACTTCTTTAATTATTTCATCATCATTTTCCACACAACACATGTCAGTGGACTGCATTCAACCCCCTCCTTATTTTGGAAACAACTGCCATAAAGCCATGAACAACAGCGTTACCATGTGAACTGTACCTACGGCCTGCAATAATGACTGCAAGTTTGCAAAAAACCAAAAATCAGCTGGCTACACCATATATAAAACGTTTTGTGAGGATTTCTTGGCCTTTATAATGCCTAAGAGCAACAAAAATGACTGTGGGGAGAGTAGAAATAATAGCATATAAGGGGGAGAATGTATAAACAGAAAACATGAAAGTGGGGTAAAAAGTGCACAATATACAACACACAAATGTGAAAAACGTATAAATGTGGTTTCCTTGTATCAACTGAACACCTCCCAGTGATAAAAACACAAAAGTAACAGAGGGAAATGAAGACAAGACAAATAACAAATTACACAAACAACCGTATATAAAAATAATACAAAATACACTGTTTATTCAGTTTACAGCCCACCTGGTAATCAGAATTTAAATATGAATATAATAGAACCATAGAAGAAAACGTTTATCTTAGGAGATTTTAATGCACACTCAAGACAATGGGGATATAAAGACGTACATTCAGCAGGGAAGATACTACAAGACTTTATAAATACTAAACAGGTACAGTTGATATATCAAGATGCAGACCCTAACATATACATACACTATACAGGAAACTCTACTAACCCATATCTTAGAATAGTGTCGGATGACCAAATTAACAATACAAGAACATTAGTTTCTGAAGATGGAAGAAGTGGATATAGAGCCATAATTACAATTACTGACACTAAGGGTGGCATGCACCAACCTGAGGTAAGCTCTACTTTCGTAGTAAACTACTATTCAAGTCAACACTCGGCAATTTCCATGCAAGAGTAAACTACTTCCGAAGAATTTTACTCCTTTCAGATACTCCCAAATTAAATTACTGCAGAAGTAAATGTCGGAGAGCACCATCATGTAGTATGTTACTACGGAATTAAATAGAGCACAAATATAGGTTAGAATTTACTCTTGTAACCTGGATGGAGTAACTAACCTGTCGATTGAACTAAAATACTGTATCATATTTGGAGGAAGATATTTTTGACGTGTTCATGGATTACTTAGATTACACTGATGATCTCGATGAAGAAAACAGCGATTACTTAGGTTACATTGATGATCTCGACGGGAAATAAACAACGGAAATGCGATAGTGGTATGCGAGAACCACATGATACTTATACAGAGAGAGAGAAAGTTCAATGAACATTTTGGTATTAGGAAAGAATCTTATACACGCCTATTGAACTGGCTTGGAGAACATTTCAACAAAACTAAGACACAAATTCAGCTCTATAATCCAAATTGCAATTATTGCTATGCGTCCTATGAGTGTTTCGTACTGGAATATTTCAGAAGTTTGAGCCGGCATTATGGCGAATTTAATGTAATGTGACAGTCCTACACTGTATTAAATGGAGATATTTAGAAAAAACTGATTTAACGCGATGTAACTTTAAAGTTTGGCATCAAACTTTTCCTTCCTGTTACGTCAAGTTTGATTTCACATGGTAATTACAACCAATAGGTACTAGCTCGAAGTAATAAAAGAACCATCAATCAAGAGTCATTCCCATTACGTTAAGTGCATGCCAATTATACCTTTAGTTTACCAGCATTTTCATGTCACGTTAAGTAAATTTCATCATAATCCTGGTATTACAGGCAATTTTATAAATAAACGTTCACCGCGTGTCTGCTGGCCGTGTATTTCACTGCGTTGTTAAAGCATTTTTGAGGTTAAGAGCAAGGTACCTACACATATAAATATACACGAGTATTAAGAAAATGAAACACAATTCTTCTTCACTTTCACAGATTTCCCACACATTGTGTGTGGAATTGACTGCACGCATGTTACTATTTTGTACCCATCTGTGAATGTGGTGAACTTTTCTGAAATCAGAAAGGGTAATTCTCTATCAACACACAAGTGATCTGCGATGCAAAATGAAGATAACAAACATTGTTTCCAGAATTTTGAGCTGCTCTTCAGTTTGTTTCCCATCGCTAGAATTATTAAACTTGTCAATCACGACTTTCCAACATCTTTATAACACGTTATGGATTTTTTGCATTACTTGGGTCTCCGTTGAAAACGTTAACAAAAGTAACGTCCCTTAAATCAGGAACCTAAGCTTATATTAAAAAAAACAAACAAACAAAACAAACAAAAAAACTAGCCTCCCATAAATCAGAAATGTAAAAAACTAAAATAAAAAGTAATTAGGAACGCACGTTGCGAGTGTTGGCGGTGTCTCATTGGCTTTGAAGACCAACGTAATGCAGGTTATCGCACTTTTTTACACTCATATTGTTCAAATGGACTTTTCCTATCACACATAACCTTATTCATGATTGCATCAAGTAAATCGTGCAAACAAAACAATACCTTCGGGAGTAATGAGCTCTTACTTCCGTAGTCTAACTAAAAGAGTAAATTGTAATTGAGCTCTCCACATTACTTTCGGAGTAAATTGCTCCCGTAGTAACCTACTTCCGTAAAATGGTTACCAATAGATTAATGCACTATCTATTGTCCATTCCAAACCAGATTGCCTTTCACTGAAAACAAACTCTTTGTATTATCCGTGCGAAAGTAGTTCGCAATCCCCACCCATAACGACTGCTTGTTCTTCTCCCATTGCTTCTTGAACACTATTTAATCTATAAAAAGGCGCCCTGCATGAGAATCATAGTTCAAAATGCAACCTGAGGTAACAATCGATTTTATAAGTATGCTGCAATGAACATTTTACTTACGTTAATCACAATCCTCAGGCAAAAGTGCAACACCCAAATTAGAATCCTACGAAGATCACTCAGCTGTCATATCAGAATCAGAACTACTCTCCAAAATAATGACAAGCTTATCCACAGTTCAACAGCACTGTCGCACTTAAAACAAGTACCCACATTTTATCCTCTTCTATGTCTGTTTATATTCCCTGCTCGCTTTCATTACAGTTCTCACTGAAACGCCTGTAAAATCCGATATTAGTTTCGTAATATGCAATAATGCAAGTGTCGGGTATTTTTGTAATAGTGAGTTGGATATATGAAGTATTGTTTGTTTTTAGACCACTTTTTAACTGTTTCCCGCTTCTGTGTTTGAACAGTTTATCCGCACTACAGGCGCTTTCCTCTGCCATGTGAGCTCAAATACCAACTGACTAAATCACAAGATTTGACCTGAGCTGAGCATATGTGTGTTAGTGTATTATGAATGACTGTTTGCTTATCATTTATCCTGTGTTATGCAAAGTGTTTATTCAGTACTCAGATAGCACCTCTGTGAATTCATTGCTGCATTTCTTGTGTATGTAAGAGAGTGGCAGTCGTGCATACAGTTGGTATTAACAAGCAAGATGCTCTTCTCGTTAGTGCAATAGCAGGCGAAAATCATATTTTGTAATCTCTTAACAGCTAGTATATATCCATTACCTTTAACGATGAGTTCTTATGATAACCGCAATAAAATGTGCAGTTCTATAACTTTCCTGCTCTAATATTTCATAATACAATACATGTATTAAGGAACTATTTACGTTGGCGTAAGAGTATATTCTTGGGTTCGTGACAAGCCGAAGCATGTGCTTCTGTTTACATCAGAGGGAACTCTGGTTTGGTTTGGTTTGGAATAGACAGTAGAACAAATAACCTATTAGCGGATGAACAGGCTGGATTTAGAAGACAATACTCAACCGTTCACCAAGCATCTAGATTAATAGAAGACGTGAAAAGTAAACTAGCCAACAATATGTCAGTAGCAGCAGTATTTATAGATTTTCAAACAGCTTTTGATCTTGTATGGAAAGAAATGCTAATTAAAAAACTAATACAAATGAACTCCCCCAAAAATATATTTAGGCGGTATAAAATGTTTTTACAACAAAGATGGATTGCAGACAAATGGAAGACGCATTATCCAAATATACCCAACTTAAAACTGGAGTAGCACAGGGTGCAGTATCCAGTCCTGTATTATTTAATATATATATATATATATATATATATATATATATATATATATTAATGATATGCCAAAGTTTATAAAACAAAATGGAATAAATATTGCAAAGTATGGAGATGATGTAATTCTATGGAAGGCTGAAAAAAATGACAAGAATATATATACCAGATTAGTATAAAAAATAAAATATGTGTTAGTCAAATTAATTAATTGGGTAAAACTAAATAATATGTCCATTAATGTAACAAAAACTAAATATCAAGTTTATACCATTAAACATTTTGATGACACGTGAAGAATTAACAATTATTCAAATTGTGCAGTTTGTATATAAGCCCCATGTTTGGGAGCCAATTTTAAGAAGTATTGTTCTTCAACTTGCAGATAGTAGATTGCATAATTATTTGGAGGAGTTTGCCCCACAGTTGTACGCCAATTTGAAGAAGGCAATTTAGCAATGTTTTTTTTTTTTACGTAAATATTATTAAGGTTACGTAATGAAGATACACTTTGATGTTGTTTGATTTTTAGGACGCCAAACTTTATAGTGAAAATGATGCTTGTTTTTACGTAATATTATTAAAGTTATTTGCCTCGGCTGCTTTCAGTCGCATTATAGAAACATGATTTCTTGCAGGGAATTTTTACTTCTTTTTCTTTCACTTTATATATGCACATTTTTATAAACACAACACTTTATAAAATAAAACTGTGAGCACTTAATACATTCTTGGCGGAGAACACAAATTTTATCGTTTATACTTTACAACATTTTTACCCACGACTTTCACGTCTGTTCTCTACAACTTCATGTCCGCGACTGACTAGATTAAACGGTGAAAACCTTTAGCTTGGGTAATGCCATTCTCTTATTGGCTAATTCTAGTCCAATAGAATTTAAGTATTCAAACTAAAAATTTTTCTTTACTTTTGATTCCAAACTGTAAGAGAAATTACGTTATTACAGATCTTTTTCATAACCAGTACTTTTAAAACTCCAAACACATTATTGTCACCAAAATTACATTATTGCCTCATTATTAACATCCTAAAACATAGTATTCTCACAGTTTTTGTACTATTAGAGTATATAAACATTTACATATCACTAATAAATACGTTTACAATAAAAATAAGTATTTACAATGACTTTACATACAATTTATATAATAATTATATACACATTGTTTTCTAGGTGGGCTGTTATTGAATTTAATTAATAAAAAATACAATTAATATCATTTAGGCATTAAAATACTGCCTCACAGGGAAAAAAACTTAAAACTTGAAATCAATGGGAAACAAATAGAATATGCTGAAGAAATTAATTATCTAAGAATTGCACTAGATAGAAAATTAAAAATGAAAGACCATATACAAAAGTCACGCAAAAGGCTACAAATACAAATACTAAAAGAAGTAACATATTGAAAAGATTAGCCAGATCTAAATGGGGCAGTTCAATAGCAGTTTTAAATAAAACATACAACAGCTACATAAAAGCAGTATTAAAACATGGATGTGAATTACTATTAACTGCAACCGATGATAAAATTAATATGATTGAGAAATGTCAAAATCAGTGTTTAAGATTGATAACAGGAGCAGTGAAAACAACACCAGTTAGTGCACTTCTTGCTGGAACAAATAATAACCCAATGAAAGCCAACATTGAAATACAAACTGCACAATTGTATGTAAAATTAAAAACAAACCCAAGCAAACATCAATGGTTTCAACAACTACCTAGAGTATACAAGCTAAAAACACAGATTACAAACAAATCCTTTTTAGAGAAGAATTATAATTACATAAATGTATCAGAAAAATGCACTCCTCACCCTCCTAGAACTAATCCAATGGATTTTATCAAGATAGTAACAAATGAAGAGCTGATAGAACAACTAAATAAATAAGAAGACTCACCAGAAGTATGCAGAAGCTACACTAGAACATCTACATAATCAATTCTCGGAAAGAGAGTGGCTTAGAATTTATACAGATGGTTCTGCAGATAAATTGAGAGGTGGTATATACTGTAAATACTTTTCACATTATTTTACATTGCCTACACAATCCACAAATTTTGATGGTAAGTTGTTGCAATACAATGAGCATTACAACAGATATACTACAGGACTGATATAAAATAAAGTAGTTGTTCTCACAGACTCAGTTTTTGCCATTCAAGCAATAGAACAACATGATAGTCCAGATGAATCTTATAATATTAAGGATGTGAGATCTTATTGTAGATTACTACAAACAAAATTTCAAAAGATAATATTACTGTGGATACCAGCATGCATGGGAATGAATGGTAATGAGACAGCAGACTTTCTGGCCAAAAAGGGTGCGGTGTCATATTCAAAACCTATAGTCTTGTGGACTAGATATCAAACTAAAAAATGTCAAAATTATTATAGAACAAAAATACCAATATAATATTCAAAAGGAAATTACTAACAAAAATTACTCCAACATAAAAGAAATAGTACAAAAAATAAAAAATCTGATGTGTTACACTCCCATGACTTTCTCTACTCTTGTACAAACTATTTTTACAAACTCTTATTCTCCATCCATTTCATATTAATCAACATAAACATTTGCAGAAACGATCTTTTGACATGTAAAGAGAATTGCATTTTACACATAGCGACCAGTTCTAAAAATATTTGACTCGCTTAAGGCGTACTATGTTCCCCTTGTTCTGTATTTGCAAGAGCAATATAGAAATGCAGTAGCCTTTAAGCATAGACATATCTCTTAATAGCTGGTTGCTAGGTGCAGCACCATTCTCTTTGCCACAGATTAATACTCTTTGCATATCCAAGAAAAAAAAATGAATAACGAATTCCTATTTGAGAAAATACGTATTGACAATTTTAAGGGAATAACAAGCAATATCTCAAAAATGGCTCACTAAACAAAAGAAATGTATATGACATAAATTGTGTATTTTAACGCGATCTACATTTTTTGTGTAGTAAAATTTTGTCTATATCTTATGGTTTACTAGTTATGCAAAAGTCGCTCACAATGAAGAATACTTTTGGAGACATTCCCAGAAAATTTGAGATATACAATTCATTTGTCATGAAAATATCTTAAACATATGATATTTTAATCAAAAACGTTAGAGCCATTTTTGAGAAAACTAAAATTTTCGAAAAATGTTCCATGTAAAGGGTAATCTGGGGTGGGGGATTTTTTTGAAAACCTTCGTGTCGCATCTCTGGAAGATACTGAACCTAAATATCAAGTTTAATGTTTATCAGACTGTTCGTTTCTGAGTTATGCTGTTCACAGACACACACACACGGACATGTTTCCAAAAGTGCTTTTTTTGGAATCAGGGGGTCTCAAAACATATATTTCCGGTGAAATCTTGGTATCAAATTTTTGGGTGGAATACAATACTTCCCCTATTTACTATATATAGTAGAGAAAGTAAAAATGTCCCAAGGAAAGAAACCATTGCTCACTTCAGATTAGCTACTAGATATGACTCTCTGGCGGAACATCTATATAGATTTGGTTTTATGAATGACAAAGCATGTAAAATTTGCAATGCTGACAAGATTTTAAATGGAGAACATCTACTAGAATGCCAGAATTGAGGAAAGCTGTACCAGATGGGAAGATACACAATTTATATTGGCTGGCAAGGGAAAAATTGATGGATCAAAATCCTGCACCTTAGATCAACAACATGGCGATTCCTGATAAAATCAATATGCAACAACAATCGGCGCCATTGACAGGACACATGAAGTGCAAACAAGAGCATCACTGCACGTGGTCATAAACCTACTCAATAGAGATCTTCAAAATGCTATAAAGGAGGTGAGCATACTAAAAAATCTGATGTGTTACACTCACATGACTTTCTCTACTCTTGTACAAACTATTTTTACAAACGCTTATTCTCTATCTACTTCATGTTAATCCAGATAAACATTTGCAGACTCCATCTTATTGCTAATTTTCTTGTAGATGGCAATATAGAAATACAGTAGCCTTTAAGCATATACATACCTCTTAATAGCTGGTTGCTAGGTGCAGCACCATTCTCTTTGCCACAGATTAATACTCTTTGCATATACAAGACAAAAAAATGAATAACGAATTCCCATTTGAGAAAATAAGTATTGAAAAATTTAAGGGAATAACAAGCAATATCTCGAAAATGGTTCACACAACAAAAAAATGTATATGACATAAATTGTGTATTTTAATACGATCTACATTTTTTGTGTAGTAAAATTTTGTCTATCTATTATGGTTTACCAGTTATGCAAAAGTCGCTCACAATGAACAATACTTTGGGGACATTCCCAGAAAATTCAAGATATACATTTTATTTGTCATGAAAATATCTTAAACATATGATATTTGAATCAAAATCGTTAGAACCATTTTTAAGAAAATTAAAATTTTTGAAACATGTTCCATGTAAATGGTAATCTGGGGTGGGGGGATTTTCTTGAATACCTTCGTGTCGCATCTCTGGAAGATACTGAACCTAAATACCAAGTTTGGTGTTTATCCGACTGTTCGTTTCTGAGTTATGCTGTTCACAGACAAACACACAGACGGCCATGTTTCCAAAAATGCTTTTTTGGATTCAGGGGGTCTCAAAACATATATTTCCGGTGAAATCTGGGTATCGAATTTTTGGGTGGAATACAATACTTCCCCTACTTACTATACGTAGTAGAGAAAGTAAAAAGGAAAATGAGGAACTCAGAAAGAAGAAAAAGTGTGATTGTGAGAAAGCAACCTTCACTACAGTAGCCAAGAAAGGCAAATTGCGATCTATATCAAAGCAATGCAGTGTTGGAATCAAGAGCAACAACAAGTTTGAAATCCTAATAAAACACAAGATAATGTAGAAAGTGAAGTGCAAATTGTGAATCGTCAAGGTTTAAAAAAGTGCTTGTAATGGGCAACTCATTCCCTAAAGTTTCCGGTGATGTATGTAGAGAAAAGGGTCATGAGATGAATGGCATTCTGGGAATATAAATAGAGGAGTTATAAGAAAAAATGAAGAAAATTGATTTTAAGTAGCAAAACCCAGATTTTATACTGATACAAACAATATTCAACATCGGATAAGGAGAGAGGAGTTAATGGGTGACATCATGGATCTAGTAAATAGCATTAGATCTAAATAATAATAATAATAATAATAAAAAAAAGATAAATGACTTCTAAGTAAATGGGACATAAATGTTAAGAGGAATTATGAAAATAAATCAAGAACTAAACTGACTATGTGAAATAAAAAACTGTTTACTGGTTGATGCACATCTTTAGCTGGATGATAATGACTTTTCTAGAGATGGGGCACACTTAAATAGAAGGGGGTTCTTTAAATTTGATGAACAGGGTGATTCACTCTGTACTAAAGGAAAACCAATTAGCAAATTGGTAATGTTGAAGCTAATTCAAGTGCCCCAGTTACTAAGATAGGTCATGCTCCCAAACTAAACAAAACAACACTTCATCAAATACAAACTGTAAATAGTAATAAAATAATCTGCTTCATCAAAATGTTCAATACATATCCCATAAAGTGGAAGAAATAGAAGTAATGTTAAATGAATGTAAATCTGATGTTGTGGTGTTGACTAAGCATGGACTAGATTTAAAGTCTTCAAATACAAAACTACAAATTGATAGCACACTACTGCAGACAAAATACAAAGTGGATGTTGTGGCTTTTATTGAAATCTTTGAAAATCCTAATCTAGAAATTGCAAACTTGTTAAATGAGAACAGAAAGGCACAGATCATACAAAACTGATCTAGCTGACGCCAGTCATAAAACTAATTTTTGTTGCATGCTAAGCAGAACATTACACTTAGGGGACACAGAGATGACACAAGTTTGACTGAAATAAGAGATGATCCAGTCCATAACAATGGCAACTTCAGAGCACTATAGAATCGACAGCAGTGATGTTCGGCTTGAGGAGCACTTAAAATCTGCAGGCATTAATAAACATACATCAACAACACTATAGCTAATGCACTGATAAACTGCTGAAGTGGTGAAATTTTACAGGTGACAAAACAAAGAGTGTCAGAGGCAAAATGTTGTTTGACATAACTACAGATGTGTCTCACACTTACCAGCTAAGTCTTTCATTACATTATGTCTGTGACAAAGGTGTAAGAGAATACTTTGTTGGGTTCATTGATCTCCACAGCACACACTATTCTGATGCTGAAGTTGAACCTGTTATAACAGGAGAAGTTCTAGGTCAGTCTGTGCTGAAATTCATCTAAGATCTGCAATTAAACATTAACAACTGTGCTGGAATCTGTTAATATGTCTGACATGCAAGGTGCAGTAACAGGGATACGAAAGATGGCGACAAATAGCACTCTTTGCAGCTGCAAAAATCATTCGCTGAATTTGACCATTTCTAAGTGTAGCAATGTACAAAGTGTGCAAAATGCTGTAGGCGCTGTGAAAGAAATTTCTGGGTTTTTATGCTTGTATACTGTGAGACCCGTAGGGTAGAATGACACGAGTCAATCTTGGAATTGACAGATGATTTACCCAAGATAGTGGAAGCACTTCGAAATCTGTCAAAATGGAGGGACAGTTGTACAGCAAGCAAGGCAAACAATTTGTTATGTTCCATTTCTACTTGTGATTGTATAATTACTATGCACTGCCTTAGTGACATAACATATGTTACCATTGTTCTCGCAAGTATCACAGACTTGTGCTCAGCCAAAGAGAAAATAACACATACAAATGAAGTACTTCAGAACAAAAGGGAAAAGTCTTGCCAATTTTTTTCATTGCTTTTTGACGCTGCTGAAAAACTATAGAATTGATGGATGTAGAAATTTGTAGAGGGGCAAGTAAATAGGTTAAACTACCCATCGACATCCAGTGACAACCATGACTGAATACTAAATCATTGGGAAATATCTGTTTACATTCCAATGCTAGACAATATTATTGCAAATATAACTGACAGATTTTCAGATAAATCAGTAGGATGTTACAAACTGAACATAGTACTTAGCAACAAACTTGGGTGAAATATTAGATCTAAATTCTAACTTTCTGTAGGACAAATAGAAATAAATAAACAATTAAATAACATTAAACAACATTTCAAAAGACAGCTGAGACTTGATGAAGAAGATAAATTAAAAGATAAAGATTATAAGAATATTAAAGATAGAGTCGATATACAAAAAATGCCAAGGAAGACTGCAGTGGCCTTATTTAAGATGGCAACCAGCCACGATTGCCTCGCAGAACATCTCTACAAGATACGATGCCTACCTACACCCAAGTGCACTCTCTGTGAAGAAGATGTCATCCTGAAAAAAACAGTATCTCGCCAAATGCAAAGGCCTTAAAAGTGATAACATTACAGACTTTATATTGGGAAGTGAAACGGCAACTCTAGGCCGAGCCCGAGAACTGTAATTATAGATAATTTATTAATTAACTTTTATTGATGTTAACTCATACTATGTAAATATCTTTTTCTCATACTGCTTGTATATTTTAAGAAGGGTGATTTAACGTTATGTATCTATCTAGGTTACTAATATTAGTAGAGTTATAAATGGTTTAATGTAAATAATTTAAGCGCTATGTTAAAATACTGTCCACGACGAAATGTTTTAGCTACAGGAATAGTGCTTTCGAAGGCAGAAAATCTAGTTTTATGACATCTCTTTGGTCGCAGGGCCATTATTCCTACAGCGAGGGTGTAACGCCTTTGTTTCTTTATTTGATAATTCGCCGTGACCAAGTGAGAGAGACAGATAGCTTAACGGTAAATGTAGGAAAAGCCGCGATTTATATTAAACTTGGACCAATGAGATCCCTGGAAGTTTATACGAAATAGTTAGACGCGTCGAGTGGCGCTAAAAATGGACCAATAGGAAAGGCAGCAGCCCCAGAAGCCTGCGACTATAAATGGATCTGTTAGGAGCAAATTCGGGACAGTTTGTCATGGAGTTTTAGCATTGCAGTTGGGCAGTTTGGTAGTTTTGACAGTTTTGTCATGGCAGCTTAGCATTTCAGTTTGGCATTTTGTCATGTGTGGTCAGGGAGAGATGCTGCAAGATGTGTGAGATATCGCGCCAAAAAAAGGGAATAAAGATAGTTTTAGAAACACACCTAAGAACCGCTACTCGTAAAGAGATAATAAGCATATTTAAACTTCGTGTCATATCCACACCGCATTTTAACAGCTGTGGACAGTATTTCAACGGTAGCAATACCAATGTTGTATACTAAGTGGGTTAGTAAAATAAAAAGAAACGGCAGTGTCATCTTTTCATAACCAAAGCACGTTTATATGTCTTCTTATATCACCACCCGAGATCTACGCTTCCTTTACCGAGGATAAGTCCATGCTCCCATATAGTTTAAAGAAAACTACTGCAGCTAGCCAAGGAGAAAATTGCAGAGAATCAATACACTGCGAACTTCTGGAATTAACATGGGAGTTGCATCAAGGCAAGCCTACAGCAACGGACGGAGGAGGTGACTGCCGCAGAAGCCAGAGGGAAAATGATGCAGATCAATAATTCCAAATGACATTGGTGAACAACATGTCTAACTTTGAGCCTACATGCTATATGTATTCATCTTTATTGAAGGGGCCGGAGAAAAAGAAAAAATGCTAATGAAACTTCTTAATGAAATTTGTTTCCTCAAGAACATTTCCAACTACAGCACCTTTAAAAGAATTAATAAGCTTGATGGGAATAGCTACCCTCTTCTAAAGGCTTTAGAGCAGATTCTGCTACTTTTCCAATTTCAATAGGTCAGTAAGCTATGAAGGTTAACAGTATTACTCCCGTCCAACTTATCATTTAGCCTTACTTCTTTTTATTTTTTCTCATTTTAATACCTTACGTCTAAGCTCAATTTTTGAAGATTTAGAAGCTTGTAACAGTGATGTGTCATAATTTAAAATAGAGAGTTGAGGGTTGTTACACTACATCACTATGATAAACTTACTTGAACGCGTTTCGGGAGACGGCTTGTCCCCATCGTCAGCATTCTCTCTCAACTGATATTTGCCGGTCATCGTCTGGGGGATGTGTGTGGTTTGTGGTGTTCTCTGGTGCTGGGCTGATGAACCTCCAAAGGCTGTTGGGTGGCGGCAGTTCAAAATTCAAAGCCTTTGGAGGTTCATCAGCCCAGCACCAGAGAACACCACAAACCACACACATCCCCCAGACGATGACCGGCAAATATCAGTTGAGAGAGAATGCTGACGATGGGGACAAGCCGTCTCCCGAAACGTGTTCAAGTAAGTTTATCATAGTGATGTAGTGTAACAACCCTCAACTCTCTATTTTAAACCTTACGTCTATTTAACAGTTACAGCAGAACGGACATTTTCAGCACAGGCAGTCGGAGTTGTATGAGAACAAGAATGGCTCAAGATGAATGTGCTCACAGATATCGATGTTTGTGTGGAACGTGTCATAAACAGATTTGGTGGGCAAAAACATAGAAAGATTGAAGTATTATTGAATTGTGGTTACGTAAATATTATAACGTATATTTGAAAAAGTGTGCTGTTATGTAATTATTAAGCTCCACGTTGAGGAATGCCACTTTGAGAATGTTATTCAGCCTCGTTGTATTTGTTGCCAACTTTGAAAAAGTTATTTAGCTGGATGCTGGATATGAAATGTGAGAATCCCCACGTATTTGCGTCACTTACGAAGAAGTATAGGTTACATAATGAAGATACACTTTGATGTTGTTTGATGCTAGGGACGCCAAACTTTATAGTGAAGATGATGCTTGTTTTACGTAATATTATTGAAGTTATTTGCCTCGGCTGCTTCGGTCTCACTATAGAAACACAAGTTCTTTTAAGGTTGTGATAAGACAAGAATTAAAATACGTCACAGAATTTACTTTTTAATTTCACTTCTTTTTATTTCACATTTATAAACACAACACTTTATAAAAGAAAAAACTAGGAGCACTTTATATATTCTAGCGGAGAACACAATTTTTACCATCCGTACTCTACAACATCTTATACGTGACTTTTACGTCTGCTCTCTATAATATCTTGCCCGCGACTGACTGAATCCAACGGTAAAACTCTTATAGCTTTGGTAATGCCAGTCTCTTATTGGCTAATTCTAGTCCAATAGAATTTAAGTATTCAAACTAAAATCTTTCTTTACTGTTGATTGGCTAATTCCAAACTGTAAGAGAAATTACGTTATTACCAATCTTTTCATAACCAGTATTTTTTAAAACTCCAGACACATTATTGTCACCAAAATTACATTATTACCTCATTATTAACATCCTAAAACATATTATTCTCACAGTTTTTGCACTATTAGAGTATATAAACATTTACATATCACTAATAAATACGTTTACAATAAAAAAATAAGTATTTACAATGACTTTACATACAATTTAAATAATAATTATTATATACATATTGTTTTTAAGGTGGGCTGTTATTGAATTTGATTATAATAAAACACAATTAATATCATTTAGGCATTAAAATACTGCCTCAAGATGGACTCTATCAAGTAAAAATGTATGCAGAAAGGCAGTTAGTTTCTTTACTCTTTGCATGGGTGCTCCTTTTTCCATAAGTCAAAATAAGTTTTTAAAATGTAAATAAAAATACTAGGATTTTTTACTTGTACATTGATTAATTCACAACTGTTTTAGTATATTTTTCCTGCTGTAATATTTTTCGTTTGGCAGTTCAAAATGTAATAAATATAGTTAATAACAGATATAAAATTATTTATTTTGCCCCTATTACGATCTGACCCTCCAAATTTATTCTACCTCCTAAACTTTCAAAATTAAATTCTTTAAAATTTTCTGGAGAGAACGCTAAACCATCCAGCGCACTCCACCTACAGAAACCCTGGATTTGCCCTTGTGGTTTGGTAATACCATTTTGTTCACTACAGTAAGTGCATGAGATGGTTAGTTTCTCATCATGTACCAGTACTCATTAGTTGAGTTGCTTGTGTGTGACTGACAAATGAAGATGTTTCATAAAGTGAGATTTCAATTACGTTCATGCAGTGCTCCTGTTATTATACTTCATCTGCGACCCCATGCTGCTAACCCCAAAATGTCCCATGTCGTAGATTTATGGCACGTAAAAGAACCTCAAGTTTCCTAAAGAGGCCTCTGAGCAAAATTTCTGGTCTTTCACGCCCAATATAGAATAGGACGCTAAGGACCATACTAGTTAATGAACATCCATAAGGGGGGGGGGATCCTTTGCTACTGCCTTTCTATTATAAAACTTTTTTAACACTGATATTCCGCAACCAACCTCTAAGTTACTATGTTCTTTTGTATACAAACCAGTTTCTGAAAGAAAGTCTGGCCACAATAGGGACAGCTAGAAGTTTCCTCACGTGTATGCATCCTGATGTGAGAATTACATGCTCCTTTGTCTGAGAAACGCTTTTCACAGTGCGGACAGTTATATGGTTTCTCACCTGCAAAACAAAAACGTATCTGTATTTTTCAAGTCAAAATATATAAACAAGATAATTTATATCATTGTTCATAATAAAGCTTGAACAATGTATGAGGTCTTTTTACTTTCTCTACTACATATAGTAAGTGGGGGACGTATTGCATTCCACTCAAAAATTAGATACCAAGATTTCACCGGAAATACACGTTTTGAGGCCCCCTGAATCCAAAAAAAAGTATTTTTGGAAACATGTCCATGTGTGTGTGTCTGTGAACAGCATAACTCAGAAACGAACAGTTGGATAAACACCAAACTTTGTATTTAGGTTCAGTATCTTCCAGAGATGCGTCACGAAGGTTTTCAAGAAAATCCCCCCCACCCCAGATTACCCTTTACATGGAACATTTTTCGAAAATGTTTATTTTCTCAAAAACGGCTGTAATGTTTTGATTAAAGTATCACATGTTTAAGACATTTTTATGGCAAATAAAACATATATCTTGAATTTTCTGGGAATGTTTCCTAAAGTATTCTTCATTGTGAACGACTTTTGCATAACTGGTAAACCATAAGAGCTAGACAAAATGTTACTGCACAAAAAATGTAGATCACGTTAAAACACACAATTTATGTCATTTACATTTTTGTTGTTGAGTGAACCATTTTCAAGATATTGCTTGTTATTCCCTTAAATTTTCCAATTCTTATACTTTTTCTCAAATGGGAATTCGTTATTCATTTTCTTGTCTTGGAAATGCAAAGAGTATTAATCTATGGCAAAGAGAATGGTGCTGCACACAGCAACCAGCTATTAAGAGATATGTCTATGCTTAAAGGCTATTGTATTTCTATATTGCCCTTGCAAATACAAAACAAGGGGAACATAGTACGCCTTAAGCAATAGTCAAATATTTTTAGAACTGGTCGCTATGTGTAAGATGTAATTCTATTTGCATGTCAAGAACATAAAAAAAGAACAACGAATTCTCAGTTGAGAAAAAGTGTAAGTATTGGAAAATTCAAAGAAATAACAAGGAATATCTCGAAAATGGCTCACTTTACAAAAAAAATGTTTATGACATATATTGTGTGTTTTAATGAGATCTACATTTTTTATGTAGTAAAATTTTGTCTATCTCAGTTATGCAAAAGTCGTTCAGAATGACTGGGGAAATCCCCAGAAAATTGAAGATATACATTTTATTTGCCATAAAAATGTCTTAAACATATGATACATTAATCATAATTGTTAGAGCCGTTTTTGAGAAAATAAAAATTTTCGAAAATGTTCCATGTAAGGGCTGGTCTGGGGTGAGGGAATTTTCTTGAAAACTTTGTCGCATCCCTGGAACATATTGAACCTAAATACCAAGTTTGGTGTTTATCCGACTTTTCGTTTATGAGTTATGCTGTTCTCTCTCTCTCTCACGCGTACGCACACACACACACACACACACACACGGACATGTTTCCAAAAATGCTTTTTTTTATGTCCTGGACATGCAAAGAGAATGCAATGCTCCACATAGCAACCAGCTCTAGAAAGATTTGACTATCACTTAAAGCCTGCCATATTCCCCTTACACCTACAATAGCAATAAGATAGAGTCTGCAAATGTTTATCTTGATTAACATGAAGTAGATGGAGAATAAGCGTTTGTAAAAATAGTTTGCACAAGAGTAGAGAAAGTCACGTGAGTGTAACACATCAGAATTTTTTAAATAGGTATTCAGGTTTTTCTTTTTTGTTTTTTTTAAAAATCAATGTTATTTGGAAAATACTTGATTGCGATTGAATTCTAATATACCTTAAAGTACTGTGCAAAAGCTTTCACAATTATTGAGGCACTTGTCATATCTAGACATCAACTTTTGTCATAGGATTATGCTGCCTTTATCGAGATCAATTTTCATCAAAATGCCCGCCACCATTCAGTGTCTTCAGCAAACAAACAGATGTAAATCACATTGTGCCAACTGTACAACTGGATGTTCAAACTGTTCTTAATCAAATGAACGCCCAGCATCCACACCTTGCAGCCCTGACTTCGCATCCAGTGATTTCCATCTACGATTGTGGCAATAAAGAAACTGGACATAATGATTTTTTTTACTCACTTCCTGCTAGCTCGTGGGAGAAGAGTGGGGTAGGACATTGACATGTGGATTCCCCTCTACCATTCACTAGAAGTTTCACACATGCGCCACGGTTAGTCTGGTTGTGACCAATGTTAGAAGTGGATCGTATGTCTGAGCTCTGTTGGAATAATGCTGAATGCTAAAGTAGAATGTGTTAACATCAAATTCCTCACAAAACTCAGAAAATATGCCACACAAACTGACAGAAGTTTATGGTGACCAGTGTGTATCTTATACGCAAGTTTTCTGGTGGTTTAAAGAGGGTGGGAAAGATGCCGGGGACAATAAAAAGCAGGCTGTCTTTCCACCATGAAAACTGAAGAGAAAGAAGAAAAAGTTCACTAAAATTATTGGAGGAGGCTGCTGATTGAGCATTTGCTGAACTTACCAACATCAACGGAAGTGTTAGACAGATTTTGCACAATGTTATGGGCATTAAAAAGGTGTGTGCAGACTCACAGACAGACAATCAGGAAGTCTCAAAATGTGTATTTCCAGTGAAATCTATATCAAAGTTTTGGCAGGTTTACAATACTTCCTCTTACTTGAACGCGTTTTGGGAGCAAACAGTCTCCTGAAACGCATTCAAGTAAGAACATTTTAGTGATGTAGTGCAACAACCTTCAACTCTCTTTATTTTAAATTATGACACATCACTGTTACTAGCTTCTAAATCTTCAAAATTAGTCAATACTTCCTCTACTTATTGCAGGCAAGTAGTAAAGAAAGAATGTGGAGCAATCAGCATATTGCAAAGGCAGAATCAGACAACTGAAAAATTCAAAGCCATTGCTGGGATTTGAAACATGGATCTTCCGGTTTCCATCCGGTTACTCTAACCAATGAGGTACCATGTCAACATGCTGGTACGACATTAAATTCAACTGATTCACATTTTTTCCAGTAAACCACAAGGGCATCTCAAATTCTATTGAGATGACATACCCCAGTGGCGACTTATAATGTCATAAGTACTTTAAGTCCTGTGCTTCATAGTTTCGACTACTATTAGGTAATTAATGGAATTAATTGTCCTTCCACACAAGCCATGTATTTTTTTCAGTCATTTGATTCTACCCTTCCAGTATTGTCCAACACTCTACAGAAGTAAGAGCTCATTGCTCCTGGAGATATTGTTTTGTTTGCATTATTTACTTTACGAGTCATGGATAAGGTTATGTGCAATAGGAAAAGGGGGAAACGCCAGCGAAAGAGATAAATGTTTGCTGGTAGAGATAAAAAAAAATACATTTAAACAACAGAGTGTAAAAAAACGTGTTATGGAAGATGCTGGAAGAGAAATGCTGAAAAGTCGTGATGGACAAGTTTAATGCTTCAAGCAATGGGAAACGACGGAGTTAAAAAATCAGTATTGATATTGAGTACAAAGAAATACTGGATTTGTCCCGTTTTTATTTAATAGTTTATTTCAAATAAGATAACTAAAAATTGTCAGTGCCAGCTGCAATAGTAGAAATAGGTTATTTATTGAATCTCATTATGATAATAAATGCTAAAGCTTTAGTAACAAAAATATTTTACCTGTATGAATTCGAATATGCCGTACTAGGTTTGACCTCTGAACAAACTCTTTGTGACAACGAGGACATTTGTGTCTAGGACCATTGTGAATTAGCAGATGTTCATTATAGGAGTCCCTTCGCTGAAACAGAAACAAAAGTTTAATTATCACATTCATAGGCCAACAAAAACAATAACTGGTGCCTTAGTAACTCTGCAGTCATAATACATTAAGAGTTTGCTACGATTCTTCAAGATTGTAAATAACATTGGAGGTGTCATTGTACAAAAAGTACTAGAGTCTCTCTAAAAGTGAGAATGAACACAATAACATTTTTAAAATTTAGATCTGTTCATTGCTCTTTTCAAAGCATTCTCCATTGCATCCTTTCAAATCACTTTTCATATGCTAACACCATTCTTCTTTGGAGAGAGTGCAAATACATTCTTCGTAAGCAGCTACTGCAGTTTTAAGTGGTTAAATCACTGGCCTAGGACTTTTTCTTTTATTTTGGGGAATGGAAAAATGGGACGAATCTGGACTGTAGGGAGGAAGGACAAATATTTGGCTCCTAACTCGTGCAGTTGTTTCTAGTTCAGTGTAGGTAGAAGCGTTGTTGTGCAACAACAGACCAGTCTTAGGGCACTTTGCTCTCTCAGTTCACTGAAGACTTGTGGCAGACATTTTGTGGTGTACCATCTGGCAGTGACAGTCTTTTGTCCTTCAGGTGGAACTATCACAATACTGTCATTAGTTGAGAAGAATGAACATATCATCATCTTGTTTGCCTCACTTTCGCTGGGGAATCTTCTCCTGGGAAGACCCAGACCAATAACAATCCCATATATTATAGTTGAGTCGGAATTGTTACACTAACATCACTTAAGTTTACTCACTTAACATGTTTCGGGAAACGGTTGTTCTCATCCTCAGAAGCTAATCCGACTGGCCCGTGTTGTTGGTGTTTCCGTTTTTTGGACTGGATACTGTGGTGGCATCTTGTGGTGGTGAAATGTACTTCCAGAGAGGATTTGGTGGCGGCAAATCAAAATTCATTAGATGTGTGTTGTGTTTTAAAATGGTGATCTTCTCCCATGCATCTAATTCGGCTGCAAATTTGGCTGGTTTGACTAATGTAATATTGGGTTTGATGTGATTAGTGATCCAAAAATGGTGTGAAACTGCAGATTTGTCCATTTGTTTGTATTTGATACATCTCTTGTGCTCCTTTAGCCTAGTTTCTAGGTTTCTTTTTGTCTTACCTATATATATACTTTATTGCAATCTGAACAATTGATTTTGTAGATTCCAGCTTTTTTATCTTGTGGAATGGGGTCTTTTAACTTGTTACAAAGTAATTTCTCTATGTTAAATTTGTTCTGTGGGGCTAGGCTGATGTTGTGTTTCATGAAAATCTTCTTAAATTTGTGATATGTTCCTGGGTGGTAAGTGAATTTCTTGAACTTTAGCTGTTTATCTTTAGCTGAATTCGTTATTCATTTTTTTGTCTTGGATATGCAAAGAGTATTAATTTGTGGCAAAGGGAATGGTGCTGCACCTAGCAACCAGCTATTAAGAGTAATGTCTATGCTTAAAGGCTACTGTATTTCTATATTGCACTTGTAAATATATATTCGCCTTACATCTACAAGAAAATTAGCAATAAGATAGAGTCTGCAAATGTTTATCTCGATTAACATGAAGTAGATGGAGAATAAGCATTTGTAAAAATAGTTTGTACAAGAGTAGAGAAAGTCATGTGAGTGTAACACATCAGATTTTTTACTATTATGCAGCAGATCCTATTTCACATTTTCAGGGCTATCTTGTCTCTAAAATTTTGTTAACATCCAAAATGTATACTCACAAGCTGCTACTGACATTTATAAGTAAATAATATATATGCTTAGACATTTACGATCTCAACTAATTATATTTCATGTAACTTTTGTATTAAATGCAAAAATTCCAATACCATTCTAATGATTAAAATGGATGAATAAAGAATTGAAATTATAAATTCCTTGAACATGTTTTGGGCACTAACTGTACCCATCCTCAACAAGTCTCCTCCTGGTTTCCAATGGTGAATAATCCATAGAATAATCCAAAGTGGTGACATCTAATGGCAATAAGATAAACTTCCAGGGGTTGTTTGGTGGCAGTAAATCAAAATTCATTAAGTGACTGTTATTTTCTTAAACTTGGCGCCAATCCAGAAGATGATTGACAGTTACTAACATGTGGCGGAAAGCTTTAAACGAATGGGAGGGGATGAATACGTCACAGCGGTCGTCATAGCAACCATTAGAATGACCAATTAGAACTAAGACGTCTCCATAGCAACGACAGACGGAAATTCCTTGTTGCGATATCGTAACACGTATTGGCATGACTGCCGGGCGAGCAACCGTTGCAGTAAACATGAACTGCAGTCCTATCTTCTGCTATCGCTGCAGTTATAAACAATGTCCTCCTTTTAGTCCCAGCTTGCTTATGTTTTTGTATCAGTATAGAGATTGCCTGCGTACTGAAAAGTTATTTTGCATCATCCTATTTGTATGGTATTTGCCTTGTGTTACGTGTGTTTGTGTCCATGTATTTGTGCTTGCGTGTGTTGTGTGAGCATTTATAATTGTGTTAACACGTTTAATGGATATTTAATAATGTCCAAAAATAGTGACAAACATAGCGCAGCCAAACGAAAAACTGAGCGCACTCGGGAACCGAATAAAACTGTATTTGGTAAAGATATTCCAATTAAAGGACAGGCACAGGAAATAATATGCTCTGTGAGAGAATATTTCGAAGAGGAGAAAATAATTCAGTGGCTTGTTCTCCGCAATGTATCGATGAAGGAGGGACTGAAGAAAGGTGAGCTACTGAAACTTGTGAAAGCAAACAAACCGTGGTTCCCAAGTTATGTAGTCGATGGCATTGCTGCAGAACATGGTCACAAAATAGTTAGGCTTTCCCCTTATCATTGTCATTTTAACTCAATTGAATTAATTTGGGCCGACAAAGTGTTATGTTGGGTGAAGTGAAACAATAAAGGTTTCACTGTGTCGTCAGTAATAAAGCTTACAGAAGAAGCACTAACAGCAGTAAAAGCTGAAAACTGAAAAAAAGTGGTGACTCGTACAAAGAGCGTAATAAGGGCAGCTTGGGAAAATGAAGGAGTTTTGGAAGGAACTATAGAACAGCTTGTCATTTTCGTGGGGAATTCTAGCAGCTCTTCAGATGATGATGATGATGACGACGGTGGCAGCATTGTCTATCAAACGAGCAGCAACAACAGCAAGCAATTCGGAAATCTGGCATTTTTTTCCATTAGAATAAGCATCAATATTTCACAGGTATGTCTCTTCTGTTAACGCAGATTTTTACACTGATATATTCTTGCATGTTCTATCCTCTGCACGTAGATTCATTATTTTACAATTGTCTTTGTATACGAATATAAATAATACCCGCTCTACAATGCAGGTGTAACCCAGTCTCCTTCGACACAGTGCCTGTACGCTCTCCATGTGGTCGCCATGAGCAGCAACGTCGCCTCTCTCTCTCCCCGAAATGTCAATCACCTTCTTGATTGGCGTCGAGTATAGTATTTGTGTTTTTTACCATGTACCTACCTAATTCAGCTGGGTAATTGGTGCCCATAGAAAGTTTATGATGCGTTGATTTCTGATTGGTTGACCAGAAATGATGGGCTACAGCGTATTTGTCTACCTGTTTGTATTTTATAGCTCTCATATGCTCTTTTAGTCTTGTGTTCACATGTCTTTTAGGTAATCTCATGAAATCTTGAATCAGTGGATACACTAAAATTTCACTTATTTAATTAATCGATCATCTTTTGAAAGCACTGCTTGCTTTCATTTTCAGCTTTTTTCTTTTAGATAATTTAATGTTTGCATCCTTAATTTATTTTACAGCGTTAAGGTTATGTTATATCTGCTGAGAATGCCGTTGAATATCTGGTGGGGTCTGTGGTGATATGTGATTTTCTGTATTGCTTAAGTTATCTTTAGTTGCTAAATCTTGTGATGTTTAATATCCGATATTGTTGTTTCAATTTTGCTGTCTCTATACGTTTCCTTATGTGTAACTGTTGGCGGTTACTATGAACAGAATGTGCTCACAAGCTAGTAAGTTAAGCTACTGAAAACTGCCTGTATATTGTGATGGTTTTGATTTTAGGACAAAATTGTTTAAGAGGAACAATGAATTTGGTTTTAAAAATTATGGCACGCCATTTCCAGCAAGGAAGAATTGTCTGATTCAAGGGGAATGACCAAATTGTTCTGAGAGCTGCTGACTTGTTTTGGAAAGGTGCTATTCATGCTTACTTCAGTGCTGAGCAGGCGCTGGGGGAGCACCCTCAAGTTGTACATAGAGACTCTTAGCGACTTGCTCTCTGATCTTTGTGAAGGCCTGGCCAGACTCCTTAAATTTCTCTAGTTGCAACCAACTTATAGACAGGTACACAAAGGAATCGAACTCCGGACCTCCTCTTCTGATTGCCAGGTAATACCAGCTGTTGGCACACAATGTCTAGGAATGTTAATTAAATTAGATTTGGAACCAGAGTTGGAAGCAAATGTCATATTCCTCAACAAACTATCTTTCCTACAGCTAATGCTAACCATAGCTCTACCATGAAATCTGAGATCCCCAGGTGAAATTTGATATTGTGATGGTGCCGGTGTTAATTTGAACAACTGTCCCAAAAGTGGTGGCCACGCCAGCACCTTGACAGTATAACATGGGGTTGAAACTATTGCTTTTTATGCATGGTGCAGACCACTTCAAACCTACCAGTGTTCTAGCAAGCCATAGAGAATATGTTTACTGGGGAGAATCAACTGCTGCCTTGCAGATAGAAAATCAATCGCCATGCATTCTTTACCAGCCAGCCGACAGTTCAGTGTCTTTCTAATGTCTTGTTAAAAACATGCGAGTTGCAGTAAATCTCTTGTTTACAAGGGTGCAGTACAGTATTGAGCAATGAAGAATGTGATTTTTATCTGTGGGGGAATTTAAAACAGAAAGGGTATGTAAACAATTCACACAATCTTCAAGAACTTGAGAATGAAATCAGACGAGTGCTCAGTAAATTTCAGATAGAGAACTGCAGGAAGTGTTTCAGAATTTTTTAGGTCATTGTGATCTTTGCATCAAGAAACATCATTTTCAACATATGCTTTGATAATACACAAGAGTGATGTTATGTTTCCTTATTACCTCCTAATGGCACATTATTTGTAAGGAAGAGTAAGCTAATCTCCACTGTTCATTGCACCTGGGTTTTTGTATTGTATGAGAGAGTGCTCTATGTGCACGGACATATGACCTGCTAGAATGCTGGCATGTTTGAAATGGTCCGCACTACATCTGTCTGTATAAGCTGAATGTTCAGTATTGCTGACTTCTTGGTTATTTTGATGTCTAGGAAAGGCAAATATTCTGCTTCTTCTACTTCCATCATGAAACGAATGGACTGTTCTTCAGGTTCAACAGTTTTAGTGAATCTTTAGGGAACAATGGCAAACACAGTACCTGATCATAAAGATGCGTGGGAAGCTTTTCCCAACACAGGTTTCAAGGTGACTCATAAAAAGGTCCTCTAAGAAGGGAGAAAATTGGTTTCCCATACTTAAGCACAAGAACTTCAAAAATTAAAAAGCCTGATGTGTTACATTCACATGACTTTCTCCACCACTATCATTTATTTTTATAGAGCTTCTACAAACTTTTCTGTATCTACTGAAAGCTAATTGTGATAAATGTTTGCATAAGTAATTTCATTACTCATTCTGTTATAGGTATAAAAGGGTTACTGATAGTCAAATGTTTAAAAGTGCATCGCTACATATCAGACTTAAAGTTCCATGCTCTTCCTGTGGCATTATGAGAACTGATGAACAGTGACAGAACTTCAATTAACTTTGTAGTTTTATGTTTCTTTATATATTATATTTAGGTTTTAGGTTTGCCTTGGCTGTATCAGTATTAATTTGTAGAAGCATGTATCTCTTTGCAAGGGATGGTGCGGCTGAAGAATGTAGGCTTACACAAATTATAATTTTTACTTCACTCCATTTATTAATCCTTGACACGATTAAATAACACTTCACTGATATAGAGAGCTGTGAGATTACTTACATCTTTAAACACGTAAACTTTATAATAATTTCGCCGTAATGAATTTATATTAGTGATGGGTCGAAGGAGTCAGAGTCGTTTCAAAGGAACGCTTCCTCCTTTGGAAGTGTGAAGTAACCATTCCACTATTCGGAACTGCACTTCCTTACTTCCAATCACTTCCAACTCCGTCGGAGTTACTTCCACAACAGTTTTACTTTCACTCCGCCGGAGTACTTCCCAGGCATTTACTTCCAACTCCGTCGGAGTTACTTCCACTTCCAATTACATCATTCCATCAATTCCATTGCCATTGCAATATCTAACCAGTATTGCGTTACGCGTATTATTTAGAAGTCGCCTTAACATTGGATATCATTTCCTTTATGGTAAATGAGATGGCATTAATGCAGCCTGCGTCACGTTGCAATTTGAGAAAAAATGTTTAAGTAAATTAAGTCAATTCTGACTCAAGTACTGATGAATTCAGATTTGTGTCATTTATGCAAAATTGATGTTAAATGCCCTATTGAATATGACAAATGCAATGAACGCCTTTAGTTGAACGTTAATACAGATTTCTAAAAAATACGCATAAACTTCCTTCCCCCCCATTGGTTCAATATCAATTATGCTTCCATGAGAAAAACCATTTTTTTTAGTTATATTTCATCTACTCGTACTTCCCACGTCATGTAGTCGTAATTTTAATAAGGGAATATTGCAGTAAGTTGAACGTTATGTACAGAATTTCAAAAGCATGCAGAAGCCTGTTTTTTTTCTGTTGTAATCATTTAATTCCGATTATGCTTGTATGAGAAAATTCCAATTTCTAGTTACATGTGCGCTTACTACTTCGCACGTATGTAGCAGTTATAATAATATAATATTGGAATATGTCTGTAGGCAAATATTGCATTTTAAATCCCTAAAGCAACATTTTATGTTGATTGAGAGTTTTAGGCTTAAAATTAGTAGTGAGCCCTTTTGGTGAACAGCACAATTATGCATAATTACCCATTTAAAATATATTTTTCATTTGTTACATTGTCGCTGTGAGCAAAATAACTTTTTGAAACAAGAAAAAACTTAAAGCACCATAATTAGGACAAAGCTACAATAGTATTTAATTATGAATTGCCATACGTCACATAACCTCATTTTAAATCAGCTGAAGCTGATAAATGTTACTTCCAGTTTCGCCAACCTTATTTCTGTTGAAAATGTTGGTACTCTACATTGCGCATTTTCCTTATCCGCTTCATTGTTGGCTATGTGCTATGACGTAGATAAGTAGTCGTTAACAGCAAAACAGCTGATAATTCTGCATATACAGCTGTAGCTAAGACGAACAATTTTTAATTTAACCGGACAGAGACCGGGAGATTCGTGGATCAAATCCCGGCTTGGCATTGAATTTTTCAGTCATCTGATTCTACCTTTCCAACCCTGTCCAACACACGGCTTGTGTGAAAGAACAATTAATTCCAATTTGTAATTTGCATTATTCTGTATTTGATAACCTAGTTTTTTTTTAATCACAAAGTTAGAGTAATACCTTAAGAATTTAAACTATTAAATTGCCTTAAGGCAGTAAACTTTGTCCTGTAGACTTACAGTTCAGAAGGATAAATAAAATAAATGTAAATCGGAGCATACCACTTTTTATTAAATTCTCAAAATGTTCCGCCTCACAATAACATAAAAAGCAGCTCCTAGAGATTATGAGTACATTTAAATTAATTTCCCAAAATAATGTTTTATATTTGCTGAAACCACATTTATTGCAAAAGAATTTACCTACACACAGTTCATAACCTAAATGTTTAACATGCAGTACAACAATATTTTACGAAGTATCTAGGCATACGTTTCAGTCTTAAAGCCAGTGTTGCATTCCGTTAATTATATTTGCTTTACAGCAAATGGAATTACAAATTATTCATGTACGTAGGGTCTACATTACTACATATGATATTACCAATATTACTTTGTAGTTCATTATACAACGGGAATAAAAACACAATATACTAGCGTAGAACTACAAGCCATTAAATCACAAACACTTGCTTATGTGACAGGAGACATTAATTGTTAAACATGTGTGGTATCCCGTTGAATATATTTGTAAGGCTTCCTCTTCATAGACTAGGGGAAGTCATTCCGGAGTAAAACAGTGGAAGCATTTTCACCAATACTCCGGAATGTGGAAGTGGAAGTACTTCCAATGGAACTAGTTCCACCAGAGCCCGGAACTGCTTCCTCAGAGTGAACTGGAACTACTTCCTTGAAACGACTCCAACTGCGGAGTGGAAGTGTTGGAAGTAGTTCTGGTAAAGTAACGCACTCGATCCATCACTAATTTATATGTCTCACACTGAATACGTATTCAGTGAACAAACTGCTCAGGTAAGTTGCCTTCTAGCAACTGGTGTTTACCGCTTAAATTTTTCTATTTCGCTTCTCTGACTGGCTAATTTTACTCCATTACAATACTTCTATTTAACTTTCAGCTTTTCTAGTATTTGATTGGCTATTTATAAACTGTTTTAAATATTACATTGGTTCCAAGAATTACTAGTAGCATTATTAAACTTTCCAATTCATTATTGCCTCAAGGTTACCTCATTGTTAGCAACTTTCGGCGTCTATTATCACAGCTGATACATTATTAAATTATGTAATACATTCACATAACATTATTATACATGTACACAAAAATATAAACATATTACAATGACTGTTACATACATTATATATATATATATATATATATATATTGTAGTATACACATATCGCTTTAAGGCGGACTGTTGTTATATATTATATGTTATATAATTAGACTGAAATCATTTAAGTGTTAAAAATACTGCCTCAAATTCAAACCAATAACAGCATATATCTCAAAAATGTCTGATGCCACAAAAAAGGTTACTTGAAACAAATTATGTGATTTAAAGAGACCTACATTTCTTATGTAACAAATCTTTGTTTATCTCTTATGGTTTGCCAGTTATACAAACTTCCTTCCAAATGAAGAGGACTTCACAGGCTATTCCCAGAAAATTCAAGATATACATTTTATTTGGCATGTAAATATCCAATGGGGTTTTAATCAAAATCAGTGAACCATTTTTGAGAAAATGGAAAATTTTAAAAAATGTTCCATGTAAAGGGTAATCAGGGAAGAAGGGGATTTCTTGAAAATCTTTGTGTCACATCTTTGCAAGATCTGAATATGAATACCACGTTTGGTATTTACCAGACATTTTGATTTTGAGTCATGCCATTTACAGACAAGTGTTTTCAACAAAAGCTTTTTATGAGTTCAGGGGGGCATCTAAACATGTATTTCCAGTGAAATCTCAGTATTAAATCTTTGGGTGGAACACAATACTTTGTCTATTATTATAAGCACATAGTAGAGAAAGTAAAAAACTAATCTGAGGTTGCATTGAATAATGCTGTTTTAACACATGTTAAAATAAAGTTATAAAAGGAACTGTATACACTTACAAGGAACTCCTTGCCACAATACTGACACTTATGTATACCCGATCCCACACAGAGTTGACTCTTGCCTCTATGGAGTAGACTATGTCCATACCAGCCGGATCTGGAAGCAAAGCTTTTTCCACATTTTGCACAAGGAAAAGATTTTTCACCCTCATGATCCATCTTGTAGTGTAGACTTCTGCAACGCATCAACAAGCTCTTTAAATATGGTAAAAGAATCACTTCTGCACATTAATGATATCTACAACAAACTGAAAACATGGTTGGGGGATGCACAAATCACATATACACTACAACAGATCTTACAAATGTAAGCTCAAACCCTTCATATCGAAACCTGCCTTGAAATTTTAGTTACAGAAGTGAATTTCAGATAACAGTGTTTTGAAATGGAGCAATGAATCACAATAAATAATATTGCTAACTGACTGACAGTCTGTTTCAAGATCTTGGGAGCAATGCGGCAGGATGAGTGAACTGTGTAACAGCCTGATTCAGTGTGCTTCGCTTCAAGACCTTAAACTGAAAATGATCAGTAACTTTTCTTTCTTTAGTGCTTACCTTTAGCAAGTAGAGGAAGTATTGCATTCCACCCAAAAATTCAATACCGAGATTTCACCAGAAACATGTTTTGAGACATGAAAAAAAAAAAAAAAAGCATTTTTAAAAAAGGTGTGTCTCTCTCTCTGTGTGCGTGCGCATGTGTGTGTGCATGTGGGTGCGTGTCCATGAGCAGCATAACTCAAACACAAAACTTTGGCTAAATACCAAGCTCCAAAAACGTTCCATGATTTTACAACTTGGCATAAGTAAAGTTTAAGAGTGAACTCATTCATAACATATAAATAAACCACACTTGGAATTTAAGTTCAACATCTTTCAAGCATGCAACACCCTTTAAAATAACATATATTACACATATTTATATGACAACAAGAATTATTTGAAATTTTCTGGGAATAGAGTGTGAAATTATGTTCTTCTGGAAGAATTTTGCATAATCTTGTATAAATGGCAAACATTAAGCAACAGACAAAAATGTACTATGCAAAAAAATAAGTTTTGCATTATTAAAAGCTTTGTGTTTAACTTTATGCTAGATAAAGAATGGAAGGAGTTGAGACTTCATGTTATTGCCTTGCATGTTTCCCGAAAGAGTTACTAGGCTATAGTTCTTGATAAACCTTGACTGTGTTTCCTGTGGGTGATTCAATGTAACATTCCAGAGACTCTTGTGTCTAAATGAAAACAAGCAAAACAATGGGGAAGGAATAGAGGTACTTGTGTAACATACAGCCTTAAGTTAGTTCTGGATGAAGTTGATGCACTAAATCACTCTAAATGCAATAGCCTGCTTTGCTGGCTCCTTCTTAGCCATTAAATACATACTCCAGTCCAAAATCTATGAATCCAGCAGAAACAAACTTACGACAGGGGATAAATACAACACATGGAAATATTTGTTCTTTCCTTCCATTTTAGTTTGTGTTTGCGCATGTCAAACTCGGGTCATGAGCATACTTTACACGTATAACATACAACTAATTTCTATAATATAAATACAAAATGCTTTAAAATAAGGTTTTCAGTATAAAATATAGTTACACAAAGGGAAGCAAACAAAGTATTATTATTATTATTATTTGCCTTGAGTAACAATAGGGGATATATCACCTGTGACATTATCAAGAGTATCAGTACTCAAAAATCAGTATCATATCGAGTATCAAGAAATAGTGGTATGGTCTCATCACTAATTCCAAATAACCTTTTTTGTGCCATAAGCCATCTGAGATATTGTTATTCTGTTATTAATGGTTTGAATTGTTCCATACTTTGTCAAGTCCTTTTAATATTCAGCTGTTCCTCAAGATTGCATGGAAAGAATATGGATTTTTAAGGCCAGCATATAGCATACAATTCTTAAACATTTCACTATCACTATTCCCTTTGTAATGAAATGTGTAATGTAACTATATCTGCAAAGGTTTATCTCCACATTAAGTAGATGCAAAAATCAGCTTTCGTCATTACAACAGTTTGTATATACACTACTGAATGATAGGGGGTTTTGGATATGGCCTTCTTAGACCAAAAGCTTCTCTCAAAGGAAATTCAAGGTAGGTTTCTTCATGAAGAGCTTGTTGCTTCCCTTGTTTGCAAATTGTTTTTGTTATATAATACTTGATACAATATTTTCGTTAATATGTGGGGAGGACTTGATTACAGTGATATAATAAATGAGTCAATTTGTAACACATATACATCACAACATAGATTTAAAACATGTTTTGAAAGCCCTCACTTCCATCATCAGCTGTTTGTCGACTGCCAATACTGCTCAGAGTGGATGAAGTAAACCGAAAACTAAAACATGAAATTGTAGCAGTTAACAGATCAGAAATATAGCAGATTGAATGCAAGGACTTTAACAAGATTTACAAAGAAAAGACAAAAAGACGCCTACAAACAGAACAAAGGAACATTTCAGAAATATAAGAATGAAAGAGGAAGACAAACTGACAATAGGCTGGCAATCCACCATCAAGATGAAGTGTCCACCTTAAGCAAAAGCAGCAGTTGACAAAAAGTTGATGATGGAAGCGAAGACTTTTAAAACATGTTCTCAATGAATGTTAAGTAACTTACGTATAAGTGTTCCAAACTGACTCACTCATTAATTGTATTAATATGCATACTTGCCAATTTCCTGAAAATGAAACCTGTAAAACTTTTCCTTGTTCAGCAAATTGAAACAATTTTGCAATAACTTGAAAATCGGAATGCGTAAAATCTTCAGTGCAATAAAAGTAAAAAAAATTACATGTAAAATAAATGGAAATTCCGTTTTATAAGAATCCTTCAAGTCCTGGAAGTACTACATCTTACTGTTGCATATGCTGAAATTCTTCCTGGTATTACAATAAACATGTATTAAGGTAAAGAACACCACTTCCTAAGCTATACACAGATTTCTTGTCCATATTTTATGCTTTATAGCATCAACTATAATCAAAAGCTGTCACAAAAAATCTTAAACTTATCCCAAAACTATAACGCTAATAAGATAGTTTATGTGAAAAAGTCAACTTTATAATTCATGTCCATCACTGAATGTTTGCGCCCATTTATGGCTGGTTACTAGAAGTCGCTATGGAGCGATAAAATTGTAAATCTGGATGCTATGCATTTGGTAACAATCCAGTGAAGGGGTCCATGATCATGATGAAGGAAGACACACAGATAAGCTCTGGTCTATCATAGCACTGTATACTATTCAGTCTGTAATCTTACGTTACAATATAATAAAATGAAATGAATGCTTTGTCATGTCCATGGTGAAAATCTGTAACACTTTAAATATGTCCTGTACATGTTACAGGCAAACCATAAAAATTGGCAAGTATGTAATCTTAATCATCATTACACACGAACAGTAAATTTAAATGGACATATCGTTTCTTTCATAAAACTATCAAAGTGTAGATTTTCATGCTTTGCCACTTTTCTGAACACACAAGCTGGACAATGAAAACACCTTCAAGCACATACCTTTCTTTCTTAGAGTCAAATTTTCGTTGACATATGCTGCAACGAATGCCCCTGGACTTATACTTTTGTTTCATTTTATAATGAATTGCACGTTTACTCCAAAGTACTTTACGACATAAACTGCAGACTCTCCGTTGTTACTCCAACTGTACATTCTGTAATCAAAACAAAACAGCAGGATTATAAGTGCCTTGATTCAAAATCCACCAGGTCCAAAATACTACATTTTACAGAAAACATAGATAGTGATTTTTATTCTGGAAAAATTATTGGAAATAAATGTTATCTAAACTAATATTGCAAAGAGAGATTTGCGTGTATGTGTGTGTGTGGGGGGAGACGATAACCTCAAAAACATCTCAACTGATTTTGACACTTCTTTCACCAATAAAAACTCTGTTCTTTCAGACAGATATGGGTTATAAAACAACTTGTAATTTCAATTCATAAATTACTAAAAATCTAAAAGGATTTACAAAGCATGTGTACTAAAATATGAATTCACAATAAATACAGAAGAACATATTTGTGAAGAAGATTTTGACTTTTCGTTGAGAATGTCACAGAGTAGAAAATAGTTGTTACTCCACAGAAAATGCAAGTAAAATAAGACAAATGCCGCCAATGTTTCATTCCAAACCATACATATGAATAAATAAGTGGTCACAATTTGGCAACTAACAAAACAGAATCAAATCTACTTATAACCCTACATGCAATAGCAATGCCAAATGTTTTAATAAACCTCATGTAAGAAAGTTTTGCTTTATTTCCTTTGCACTTGTGTTGTGTGTCAGTACAGAGAGAGAGAAAATTGCCAACATTACAAATCAATGAACCCAAATTTTATAATTAACAACTGAGAAGACTGTCACAGCTATCTGTTTTTTCCAAAGAGGTTACCTTGGTGGCCTGGGAGTGGGGAATCTTCATATTCACCAGCTTCACCTCTATTTCGTTGTGTATGTTCAGGGTTTCTGCATTATGTCAAAACTATGTAGCTTTTATGTTACTAAATAACCATAGGACCAAAGAGAAGCTACAAAGGTTTAAAATTTCACCTAAGGTGTTTATTTAAACAATTACTTGACCACTGCAACCAATGATTGTTCCACCACCAAAAAGTACTTATAGGCTATGCAGTAATTTCAGAACTTCAAAGTTAAACAATTACTTGACCACTGCAACCAATGATTGTTCCACCACCAAACAGTACTTATAAGCTATGCAGTAATTCCAGAACTTCGAAGTTAAACAATTACTTGACCATTGCAACCAATGATTGTTCCACCACCAAAAAGTACTTATAGGCTATGCAGTAATTCCAGAACTTCGAAGTTAAACAATTACTCGACCACTGCAACCAATGATTGTTCCACCACCAAAAAGTACTTATAGGCTATGCAGTAATTACAAAACTTCGAAGTTAAACAATTACTTGACCATTGCAACCAATGATTGTTCCACCACCAAAAAGTACTTATAGGTATGCAGTAATTACAAAACTTCGAAGTTAAACAATTACTTGACCATTGCAACCAACGATTGTTCCACCACCAAAAAGTACGTATAGGCTATGCAGTAATTCCAGAACTTCGAAGTTAAACAATTACTTGACCACTGCAACCAATGATTGTTCCACCACCAAAAAGTACTTATAGGCTATGCAGTAATTACAAAACTTCGAAGTTAAACAATTACTTGACCATTGCAACCAATGATTGTTCCACCACCAAAAAGTACTTATAGGTATGCAGTAATTACAAAACTTCGAAGTTAAACAATTACTTGACCATTGCAACCAACGATTGTTCCACCACCAAAAAGTACTTATAGGCTATGCAGTAATTCCAGAACTTCGAAGTTAAACAATTACTTGACCACTGCAACCAATGATTGTTCCACCACCAAACAGTACTTATAAGCTATGCAGTAATTCCAGAACTTCGAAGTTAAACAATTACTTGACCATTGCAACCAATGATTGTTCCACCACCAAAAAGTACTTATAGGCTATGCAGTAATTCCAGAACTTTGAAGACCCTAAGAGAGGTTAAGGAAGTGACGTTCCACTGATGTTTCATCTGTTATTAGAAATAGCTGGGGCTTTATGAAATTACAATTATAAGATCTAAAGAAGAGGATTAACCATACAGATCCTCTAGATCATTGTAAAACTACGTCATAAAAAATGGGGGAAGGTAAATGAAATTAATTCATTAATTTGTTATCGAGTTTAAAAAGCCCACCATGCAATGACAGGTGAGCCAACTAGTGCTTTTATAAAATAGCTTACTATCATTGCAAGTAACAAAGGTTATGCTGGATTTTCCTCCTTGCACAAACCAGCAAATTTTTAAAGTTTCATTCAACTTCATTGTTTTTAAACTGAAAATTGTTATACATAATTTTGGAAGCAAGGGGGAAAGCATTTTGGATCATAAAAGTAGCAAACATGAACTCTGAATGAAATCCTTGAAGCCTATGTTGAAAACATAGTCTATGGAAGTATACTTCTGAGGTAACTGTCAAACGAAATGTTTTGCACATTATTAAATACTCAATATGGTTACTTCTAGCATCTTAATATTATAGTAGTGTAAGTTGTTCTTGTTGTTCACCAATGGCACTGGGGATTAATTGATCTACATCATTTTCCCTCTGGCTTCTCAATATAAAGTCTGTAAGTTATGACTTTGCATTTGGCAAGATGTTGTTTGTTCAGGATGACATCTTCTTCCCTACACTTGGGTGTAGGTAGGCATCGTATCTTGTAGAGGTGTTCTGCGAGGCAATCGCGGCCAGTTGCCATCCTAAATAAGGCCACTGCAGTCTTCTTTGGCATTTTTTGTATATCAACTCTAACTTTAATATTCTTATAATCTTTATCCTTTAATTTATCTTCTTCATCAAGTCTCTGCTGTCTTTTGAAATGTTGTTTAATGTTATTTAATTGTTCATTTATTTCTATTTGTACTACAGGTTTTATTTGTTGTATTGCAGCTTTCTTTGCTAATTGATCCACATGTTCATTGCCCAAAAGTCCAACATGAGCTGGGATCCATTGTACAGTGACATGATTTTTAGTTTCAGCTGCTTTAATTAGGCTTCTTATTTCTTTAATATTTCTTGTTGTTTTATTACTGTAATTTACTATTCCATCTATGGCTGATTTTGAGTCTGATAAAATGACTATTTTTTGTTTTATGTATGGTCTATATAAAATGTTCTGTAATGCTGCTTTTATAGCTGTTAATTCTCCATCATAGTGGTTTGACGTTTCATCTAATATTAGATACTGTGCAAAATGTTTATGGTATACATCTGCACTGGCATTTTTTTTATTGATGAGGGAACTATGTGTATATATTCCGAGCCATTCTTTTTCTGGGTATCTTTCCTTTTCCGTAGCTATTGCTATGGCTCTCATTTCATCTGGTATATTGTTTTGTTTGTGTATTGTATATATCAGGTCATTCTGATATTGTATATCAATATATTCTATTGGACTCGTTACCTCTGTTGCAATTATATTTGTTGTAATTATATTCTTGTATTTTAAGTTATCAATATATGGTCTGAAGCTTATTTGAGTTTTTAATTACTTACAGTATCTGCTGTGTGGTACCATTTGCATCTGTTTCTATTGACTTGCAGTTTTTGTGCTAGAGTAATTGCTTTCAACTCATGTTCCAATTCTATAGCCATGTTTTTTGTGAAGGTTTGTAGTACTGTAATTGGTGTTGTTTTTACAGCTCCTGTTATTATTCTTAGTGAATTATTTTGTGAAATTTCTAGTTTACTTTTAAGTCTCTTGTGTACTGTTGCTAGTAGTTCTCCTCCATACAATAGGTAGGTTTTATGTATGTTTTATATGTATTATTAAGGAGGTCCATGTTTCCACCCCATTTTATTCCTGCTAAACATTTTAAAATGTTTTTTTTTTTGTTGATTTTATTTGTTGCATTGTTTGCATGTTCTTTCATTGATAGTTTTTTATCTAATTCAATCCCCAGATAGGCTGTTGTAGTTGCTTCTTGTAGTTTTTTGTTGTTGATTTGCAGGCATATATTTTCTGTTTTATACTGCATTGTGAATAGTTGATATTGAGTTTTTCCTGTATTTATTTCCATATTGTTATTATTAGTCCACTGTTCTAGGGTTATGATTGTATTCTCCATTGTTGTTTCTAGTTTTTTGTAATGTTTCCCAGATCTTATGTTCTTTTTGAAGTCCATATTACTACGTTGTCAGCAAACATTCCTACTTGTATGTTACCTATTTTCTTTAATACATCTACTAGGTCGTTTATATATATTGAACAGAATAGCACTTGTAACAGACCCTTGAGGTAGTCCAACTCTCGTTTGTTTCCATTTAGATGTGGCTGTTTTGTATTGTACTGCAAATCATCTTTGGAATAGGAAGGTTTAAAACCAGTTTAGCATGTGGCCTGATATGCCATATGTCTTCATCTTGTACAGTAACATTTCTCGCAATACTGTGTTAAACACATCTTTGAAGTCGACAAACAGTGCTAAGAGTAGTCTTATTATTATTGAAATTTTCTTTAATGTCCTGTGTGAGTCTTACAACCTGGTGTATTGCTGAGCTGTCCTTCCTAAATCCAGCTTGTTCAGGGACTAATTATTTTCTGTGTTTCTAGATAGTATGTCAATCTTATAGCTACCATTCTTTCTAAGAGTTTTGCTATGTTTGATGTTAAGGATATCGGTCTATAACTATCTATCATTTGAGTTGGTTTTCCTTTCTTCTTAATGGGTATAATTTTTGCTTTTTCCACAGTGTTGGTATGTTATTTCTGGTTGTCCAGGTTTTATTGACAATTTTTAACAAAGTATGGAGTGCTTCATGTCCTAAATTCTAGAGCAGCTCTGCATATATGTTATCAGGACCTGGGCTCTTTTTATTTTTTAGTGTCCTTATTGCTTGCTTTATTTCTGGGAGTGTGAATGGTTCATTGAAGATATTTTGAAAGTTAGATGTATCTTCGAGGTTGCTATTTCTTAAGTATTTATTCTGTTTTTTGTTTTTATTTTTTAATGTAGTGCTAGCTTTATAGTATTACTAATTTTTCTGCTATATAGTTATCATCGTATATTTCTTTATTATCGACATTTAATGGCTGATTTTGTTGGTTTTCTCTATTTATTTGTTTAATGTAATTATGTACTTTAGTACTATTTGTTCTAGAGTCTAGTTTGTTTATAAATTCCTCAAAGCTCTGTTTTTTTGACAGTTTTATAGCCTGATTTAACTGTGCATTTGTTGTTGCCATTCTATAACATCTGCTTTGTCTTGTGTGCTTTCTGCTTTCTCTCTAGTTTTATCTCGTTTTGATTTGAGTTGTGCTAACTGTTCATTCTAGAAGGGTTTGTATTTATGAATTTTCCTTCTTGGGATACATTGTTCTGCAGCTTTTAAAATTGTGGCATTTAGTACTTTCACTACTTTGTTTATGTTTTGTTCCAATTTAATTTCTTTGAAAAGTTTGTTTGTTTTTGCTTTATATTCTACCCAGTGTGCCTTTTTGAAATTCCATTTAGGCTTTATTTTTCCTTTTGTTCTAACCAGTTGATAATATAGATCTGTTTTTGTTATTATGGCTCTATGTCCATTACCACTATCTTTGATTACTTTTTTGTAGTTTTATCTTCTAAATCAGTTGATATGATAGCAATGTCTGGATTGGTTGACTGTCCCGAGTAGTGTACGTAGGGTTTTTAGGTCTTCATCCCTATGTAATATTTTCATTAAGTTGGAGTCTACAAATTCTTCAATAATTTATCACCAATTATGACTGTTTTATTGTCAATATCAATTATATCTAGGTTGAGGTGATTGTTATTGGGTGGGCTGTAGATACCATAGATTTTAAATTTATGTTTTTGCTCACAAGCTGTTATCCTTATTGTTTCAGAAGTGTCATCTTGGTTCATTTCTTTTATAATTTCAAATTTTACATTTATGCATTGCTTAATGCCAGCAAGTATGCCACTTGCTATCTGTCTGTGTTTCTCTAATATATTTGTGTTGTATTTTGGAAATTGATAAAATGTATCATACACAAAATGTGTAAATGTGAATTGAAAGTTTATCAGGATAACAACAAAAAGATACATGTTCAAAGCTCTTGCAAGAACAATTAGTAGAAGTATGAGCAGAAAATGTCACAGTTCTTTTTCTTTCTTGTTAATTTTGTTGCACCTGTAAGTAACATGTAGTTCTTGGGACTGCAGATTAACTATTATATAACTGTACGATTTGGCACATAAGTTCAGGTTTTTGGCCAGTGGCAACCCTAAAATCCTGTTAATGGACAAATTGGTTATTAAATTAGTGGTAAAAAACACACCCACACGCACACACACAACACACACACGCACACACACACACGCACACACACACCGGACTCTGTGTATACCAAGACACCTTGTTTAAACAGAAATTTCTTGAGCCCAGCTAGGAATCAAACTTGTGACCTCTCACACAAAGGGCAGGCCCTCAACTACAGTACCAGGGATCTACAAACACATGATGCACGATTCTTAGAAATAATTTTAGTCCAGTATACTTAACTGAAAAGAAGTGATTAAATGGACTTATTTTATGACATGCAATTAAACATATATTAACATATTTTGCAAGAAAAACGTGATGTTTATATTAACTACAATGAAAACATTAAGAATGTAGGTGAATTTGTGTATAGAAAATTAGGGCCAACAATATTAAAAGACAACATGCCAGTGTCATGAATCAAAGTAAGTACCCAATTCAGAAAACAGCAATCAATGTATGTTGTTTAGTATGACAGAGTCAACCATCTAAATAAATGTCTTTTGGTTTTTTTCTCATTCAGAAACATGGTTGTTTTGTTCCACTTATCCACAACTTTAGTACCTTGTGGTGATGGCTTTGCCTTCGAAAGCATTGGCCATCAACAATATGTTCAATTGCTTACATTTAGTTATCATTGCATTGAATTACCAAAGTTTTCTTCTTCTTTTTAAAGAAAACTTGAAATCATTTCTCCTACACGCACAATTTCGGACTCTGGGGAGAATAGGAACTAATTCAGTTATAAATGAAAAATTATGTAATAGCCCTCGCCGAAAATTGAACACAAGACATCTGATTTAAGAAGTCAGAATACTTAGTTTCGTGTCATCCTGTGGTGTTTTCTGTAATGAAGTGAGTTCTTACAGTCACAGATATCGGCATTACACATGCATCGGCATTGGCCTACTAACCATTAATAGTGTCACGGGAAAGAATCATGATGCTGCAGGCTGACAGAACGATTCTTTTTACATACAAATAAACATTACATGAGACCTACTGCTTTACTTCCCCTAGAAAATCCATTGTCCTCTGCTGGGATGGAACCTGCAAACTCTGGAACCAGAGGCTAGCTTGGTAACTACTGGACCACCAAGAACGACAGATGCTTACTTATTTTGGTAAAATATTAAATATTACCTTTCAGAATGCGTTACACGCGCTTTTGTTTTTGCCTTTAAAATAACATTTATAAATAAATGTTACTTATACACTGATTTTAAATGATTATTTAATTTTCCATCAGGCAAATGCTTTGGTAGAACGCCATTGGTTGTGCTGGGCCTAGTAGACCCACGCTATATTTTTGTTATTGTTTGTATTTATTTTTTCTTTCTTTTATTTTTCCTCTTTGTTCTATGTTTAACTTTATTTAGGTTTAATATACATGGCTTTTATTAGAAAGTATTATTTTACAACATAAAAAGACAACCTAAAATATGAGTGCATATACATTATAAATTGTATTACTTCATTCATTCATTATCTGTTTACCCTCCTCTTATGTAGGACTTACACCCCCCAGGACTTACAAGTGGGTGCCTGGGGTCAGAGGCCCATTGAGGAGCAGAAACTCATGGATCAGACAGAGCATCCAGGATGGGTGATCAGCCCGATGCCTGGTATGGGATGAAGGAAGTAGATGAAACGAAATGTTGGTGAAATGGATGAAAGGAAAGGTTATGGAGCAGTTGGTGGAATGAATGGCGGGGGAAACCGGAGAAAACCTGCCCAGACGCCGCTTCGTCCACCACAAATCCCACATGCAGGTCCCTGGGATTGAACCCGGGCCGCCTCAGTGGGAGGCGAGCGGTCTAACCACTCGGCCACGGCGCCACCCTAAATTGTATTACAATAAGTTAAATTTAGTTTTATTTTTGGACACTCTTTAACTGCTGTGGTTCTTAGCATCCACTACAGTAAGTATAAAGAAATACATTGCCATTTTCAGGTATAAATACAACTTGTAATATGAAATGTTCAGTTACCCAGAATCATCCACTACCTCTACCATGTTTTCCCCGACTAAACAACTATTGCAAATAATTTTAGCACGTTTGCTCAAACAGAGGGGAGTAAAAATTAAATTGAGTTTTATTTATGGACTACTATGGCCCTTAGGTCCCATTCTATATTGGGCGTGAAAGACCGAAAATTTTGCTTAGAGGCCCCTTTATCAGGCTTGAGGTTCTTTTTACGTGCTAGCTTTCCTTCCCATCTGAAGGAAGCCATGCTAAGGATTTTTATGCCCGAAAAAAATCAATAGTTCTCCACCGGGTTTGAACCCACAACCTCGTTCAAGATATGGTAAACAATTACCATGGGCCACCTTCTTGTTCTGGCTACATTGTATGTAGCATACAGTTTATCTACTACACAAACCCCAGATTTAGTGTGTCATAATGCAGGGTTATTTCAGGTTTTTTCTCAGCACCTTCTGATAACTGTTCGGATGAAACATGTAGACTTGAGAGCAAAACTAGTTTTACCCTTTTCTGGAACATATGAAATAAATGTTTCATTTTTTGTGAAGCCATATATGCTTTTGTGCCGAGGCCTTTTAGAGAAGCGAAAATAGTGGGTAATTCTATTTTGTTCTTTCATGCTGTACGACGAAAGAAAGTTGTCTTTTGTGCAATTCATTCACCAGCAAAACACTGGTGAACCAATTATCTACAGTAACTTTTCTGCCGGTGCCATGTATTGGTTCAGTTAGTCTCAGCGTTACAGCCTCTGCCGAATTAGTTTGCAAATGTGGTCTGTCCGGCTGTTCATAATAAGTCTTCAGTGGTAAAAAACAGTTTTGCATCACTCAAGCAGAATATTTTTATGCCATACTAGTTTGGCTTGGATGGTATATATTGTCTAAAACCACATCAACCACAAAATGCTGGCAGCTGTTCGAGTTACATTTTGTCCAAAAGAATAATGCTTCTGACAGTTAATCAAAAACAATGTAAACATTTCTGTAACAGTAGCAAATTTATCCAATCTTCATCGCTCCAGTCTTGAGCTTTTGTCATCAAAGTAAACACAGCACATTACAAAACTGAATCTTTTTCAGACATAGCTATTCAAAATACAGGAATCCCAAGATGATCAGTTTCCGAAAGTCATGAATATTCTGGCATCCACCACAAAAAATTCCTGCCAGGTACACTAAGCCTAGGAAAGCTTTTATTTCTATTGCATCTGTAGGTCTGCTGTCTCTTTCGCAATCAAATTTGTGCTGCACACTGGTAATAGCTTTCGACAATCAAATATGTCTTTGGTAACAAAAAGCTTCCAGCAATCAATTTCCGTTTTCGCATTTTTGGCAGCACCAGGAAGTTTGTTCAATATATTGTGAGGCCTTGCCTGTGTTATTTTCCAAGGTGTTTTTTTTTTTTTTTTCCATTTTGTTCCATTTCTTCCAGTAAATAACAGATTGTATTGTTAGTAGTAGTAGTAGTAGTAGTAGTAGTAGTAGTAGTAGTAGTAGTAGTAGTAGTAGTAGTAGTAGTAGTAGTAGTAGTAGTAATAATAATAATAATAATAATAATAATAATAATAATAATAATAATAATAATAATAATAAATTACTATGATAAGCATATGACGTTACCTATAAAATACATTTTATATAACAGGTTGCTTTCATCGTCTTCCTCTTCATCTTCATGATCAGTTTCTGAATCTAAAGATCTCATTTTGAGTTTATCTTCAGAATCAGAATAATCTGATTTATATAAGTTCTCATCCAAAGACAAGGCGTCATTATCGCAAAGTAAAAGATGCACTTCCTCCAAATCCTTCGTATTTTGTAGATTGTACCTTTTACTTGGGTTCATGATGAAACAGTAACAGCTCCTTACAATATTAAAGCAATATTGCACAACTAATGAGGAACAACAAATCTGTCAGCAATATGGAACGAAAGCAGGCGCACGCAGTCTGGTTCACCTGTGCGACATGTAACTGCTGATGAGTCATTCTTCCAGCCAAATAAACAAACAGATAAAGTTGTCGCTGCAGTAAAGAATCGAGCAAGATGTAATATTAGATGTAATAGTCTACTGCATATGCACGTTCATTCGAAAATTATAACAATTACATAATAACAGGGGTCTCTCAGGGCTCTAGCAGCCAATGGAGGTTTAAGAAAACCTGAATCACAAGGGTGATAAACATAAGCATTTCACTTTCGTAATACATGCCAAGTTATTAAGGTTTCCATAACTAAGTTTTTAAGAAGCGAGTGCCCATGTTAAGGATTATTTATAACTCAAATACCTGATAATCGCCTACTAAAGTCACTTTACACCAACATTTTTCTTCACAAAATGTAGTATCTCAGAATAAAATCTTGATTAGGCGATTTGTGTGCATTAATCATGCATTCAAAACAGAGCACATTTTTTCACAATGCACAGTTAAGGATGGTTCACATCCAACCAGAATGGTTAACCAGAACAAGAAAGTTGAAATACATGTATTCAAATGGGAGCATTCACAAATGACAGGAACCTTCCCGAACATGGCATATTAGGTCCATATTGTGCATATTAGATTCTTCACTCTAGAGATTATTCTAGACAGCCGTAACATGAAACATCTGCTAGTGCTCTCTATAGTCGCAAGCTGGAAACATGAAATAGAAGAAATTAGTATTAAATGTGCTTCCTAACCTCATCCCGACACCAGCATATCCAATGTGCGTTGGTTCCTCTGGCAAAAGGGTCATTTATAGTTTGTTTATATGCAACTCAAAACTGTCTATTACCTCAAAAGCTACAAAGAACAACAAAAACAGGTGGAAATTAAAAAAGAACAATAAACAACTTTAATGTATGCCATTTAGGCTTTTTCTGCATTACTTTGGTCTTCACTGAAAACATTAACAAAAGTAACAGTTAAGCTGCCCTTCTTATACAGTCGTTTTTGGCAAGTGGCTATTCTGCACTTACAGTATTGTTATTGGGAATGCTTATAAAAGCAAAAGGAAAGTGCATAAATTACCTTAAGAGTGAGTTTAGAAGTAGATGTGATCTCTTCAATAACTAGTGTCCACCTGCCTGCCCCTTTTAGGTGTTTTACTTTTATATGAAAATCGCGTTATTGACACAACAAACGTAGGCATTTTTCGCTAAAGCACATTGCAAAATGGGAACTGCCAACCTAAATAAAAAGTGAAATCCGCTAAACATGAGATGTCTTGTTTCTGCGAAAGTGAATCATTCGAGTTTTAGATGCGCAGATCCCTGTCGTTGCTTCACAGTTGCGGACGCTCTCCTTTTAAAAAACATCCCTCGGCTACGCCTGGAGGCTGAGTATCTTACCGGCTTTGGTGGCATTAGTTATTCATATATTGCCAGCATTGCGTTAGAGCTAGCGTATGACTTAGTGACATCTGTAGCATAGGGGGTGATGGTGGTATTGGCTAAGTGGAAACAGAGGGCACTAACTCCCCACATGAGCACGGTGTGTCACTAGTTGTACTTTTGTGGGAAAGGCGAATTTTCTGATTGGCTGTTTCAAGTTTTGAAGTTTGTAATGAACTAAATGGCAGGCACGAAGAAACGGACCATGTTGGATTTTTATAGCTGGAAGTTTTCATCCAAAGTTTTTTCACCAGGAACAAAGCCGAGACGGTAATCACACATTTACGCTATTTCTGATTGAATGTATATTTGTTGTAATATTGGTATTTTCTATTAACTTCAGTGATATTCGTAGAATGAGGTAGAAAACTGATAGATTATTGTGTGTTGCAACATTTTTATATAACGAATTAATTTTCAGATACACTGAGCCATCCAGACAGAGGGGATACGCCTACGATTTACATTCCTTCCAGTGTTGTGGTTCAAGTCCCGAATGGTGACATAGAATCTGAAGGTATGTTATTAAGTTTCCACCATGAGAGTGCTGGATGAAAGGTTAAGTTTTTAAGAGCTTCTTAGTGTTGCTGAATTTTATATTGTCCTGATTTACTTTTCAGATATTGTGAGTCATCCAGACAGTGGAATATACGATTAATTTTCGTGTTTGCACTTCATAATTGATGGGTGGAGATCACAGCCAAAAGTAGGTAAGGTAAAATCAACCTTTAATGCAAATTAATTAACATGTTACTGCGCTAATATTCAAACACATAGATGCAGATCATGCGAGTGATACTCTTGTATAATTAAAAAATGTAGGATTATTGGTGGACTGACACACTAACTGTCAAGGATAGCAGGCAAATGATACTATAATTCTTTTAAGACAGTGCCCAAATGAAATTTTCTAATACAGAAGGAAGCAAGATATTTGATATCATTCACATATATTTCAGTAATTCACCCTCTTTTGGGCATTTTTATCTAACTGCCACTGTCCTTTTTTGAACTGGGCATGGTGTATGAAAATAGAAATTCTGGTAGCTTTTTTGACAATTAATGTCCTTGTAATCTGTTATTACAGATGCTCAAAAGCATTTGTTTCCAAGAATAACTGAAGTGTTTGTTTTGAGTGAAATTAGCAGCTTCAGTATGTGTTCTGAGGCTTTGAAATTCCAAAGTGGTTTCAATCTTTCGTGTCTGTTTTCTACCATTTAAACTTTGTAGCAATTTTGATGATACAAAATCCTTCCCTTAAAGATACATTGTGCAGTAGTAATTAAGTTGCAGGATATTATAAGAAATGTATAGGCATTTAAATGATCATGTTGTTTTTGTGCAAAAATCAAAGGTTTTGAAGTAATGGGCATTTAATATTTTTTAAATGTATTGAAGCCTTTTAAGTTAACACATATGATGAACATGAAGTTAATCACAATATATGATGAATCATTTGTAGAATACTTATGAAAATAGCTTACTGTCAGTAAAGGAAGTCTTAGATGGCAGAGCAGTGGTATGGCAAGTTAAAGATTGCTGGTTTGAATCCCAGGCATGGCATTGAATTTTTTGTCTGATTGTATATACTCATCCACTATTGTGTATATGCAAACAACCCATGGCTCTTTTCAGTGAAGGTTCCATGAATCTTTTCAATGAATTGGATCTTCTGAAAGATCCTTTGATCTGTTATTTATAGTGAACATTTTAACACACTGAGTATTTTAAACACTTTTCATATACAGCACATTGCATCCGAGGTATTATGGGAGGTTAGGTTTTTTTTTATATAAGCTTAGGTTTCTGAATTTATGGAAGGTTAGCATTAGGTTTGTTTATTTATATATATAAGCTTAGTTTTCTGAATTCACAGAAGGTTAGTAATTTTTTTTAATGAAAAGTGTTTAAAATTTCACTATAATTAACAGTTCGAAGGATCCTTCAGAAGATCTGATTCATTGAACCTTCAATGAAAAGATCCATGGATCCTTTGCATATACTGAATTTTATTTTGTTCAAGTGACACAAAGTGGTGGTGGTTTTACAATAAAAAGTGTTATTTCCTTCTCATTTAGCACTTTATCAACCAAACTTTTTTGCCACTTTTTAACGGTTTCCCAGTTTTGTGTTAAAACAGCTTATTCACACTACGCACTTCTTCCTTTGTCATGGCAACTCAAACACTAACTGATAAAATCGAAGATTTGACCTGAGCTGAGCATATGAGTGCTAGCGTATTATGAATGACTGTTTGCTTATCATATTTCCTGTGTTATGCAAAGAGTTTATTTGGTACTCAGATAGCACCGCTGCGAATTCATTGCTGCATTTCTCATATAGGCAAGAGAATAGCAGTCATCCATACAGTTGGTAATTAACAAAAACATACTCTTTGATTGTTAATGCAATAGCAGGTAGAATTAAGAAAATCATATTTTGTAATCTCTTAACAGTTACTATATATCCATAACCTTTAACAATGAGTTCTTACGATAATCACAATAAAATGTGTAGTTCTATACCTTTCCTACTCCAATGTTTCATGACACAATACGTTTAAGGAACTATTTACATTGGCATAAGCGTAGTGCTTAGTTTCAAGACAAGAGGAAGCATATGCTTTGTTTACATCAGAGAGAACTCTGGTTTACAGTGGATAGTGTGTAATATAATCACAAGGTGTTTGTAACCAAAAATGTTTCCTTAATGTAAGCAATTTCTCTTTTCAGAAACCTACTTTTAAGGGTAGTTTAAACATGTGTGTTCTATTTAATTCTAGGATATACACAATGGAAAGCTGGAGTTAAGTTGTGGCTATTTGTGTCCAGTGATGGTGCTTCAAGTCAGAGCACAGAGAATGACATTAATAGTGTTAAATGGTGTGGTGAAACTTGCTAATGACATTTATTGTACTGCTAATAACAATTTAGTGAATAACAAACAATAGCTACACTATTGCATATAATGTGTGCAGAAGTTTCTTTGTAGGAAATGGATTTAAGTTATGTCAAATTGTATTGCGCTATCTAGAGTAGAATAAAATAACAAGTGTCAAACATGTGTTATTCTTCCAATTTTCCTGTCAAATTCCACATCCTACTGTTGGTTGGAAGTTCAAACAAACCATGGAGGCAGTTTAAGTGCAAAAGATTTTACTATGAAGCATGCAGAAGAAATTATTGCAAGGTGCTGGATCTCATTCACTCTCAAAAATTTAAATGTGACCATTATGTATTATGACATAGAAACATTCAGAAACCACTATTAACCCCAATAATATTATATAAAAAGCAATGTATGTGCCGATTATTGGATAATTTAATAAGATACACAGGAATAAACGGTTGTGTTTTTCATACTAGCCTAGCTGTGAGGTGTTCAACTGATCATAATTGTGTTCTAATATTGTATTGCTACAGATGACAGTGACAAGTTATTTTATGTGAGCTTTAATCGACTCCTTTAAAAAGAAATATGAATAACTCAAAGTGCAATCACGATTATTGAAGCCCACGTAATTAACTTTGTACGTCGTCAGTAGCGATACAGTATTGGAACATATGATCAGCTGAGCAGACAGCTAGGCAGGTATGAAAAGTACAGCTGTAATAGCTACGAGTGACGTCATCATCCGAGAGCAAGATTTTTCATAGTTTAGTTCCATCCCAGATCACTACTCCCGCTGCGATCGTCCTCGTGTTTCCAACGTTTAACACGAGAGTTGCACTTCTAATAGTTTGCTGTTCTGTGACGAGAGTTGCACCACAGGGGTGATGGTTGGATTGGCTAAGTGGAAACCGAGGGCACAAACTCCCCACATGGACACGGTGTGTCACTAGTTGTACTTTTGCGGGAAAGGCGAATTTTCTGATTGGCTGTTTCAAGTTTGGACGTTCGTAACGAACTAAATGGCAGAGGCACGAAGAAAGGGACCATCTTGGATTTTTGTAGCTGGAAGTTTTCGCCCGAAGTTTTTTCACCAGGAACAAAGCCGAGACGGTAATCACACATTTACGCTATTTCTGATTGAATGTATATTTGTTGTAATATTGGTATTTTCTATTAACTTCAGTGATATTCGTAGAATGAGGTAGAAAACTGATAGATTATTGTGTGTTGCAACATTTTTATATAACGAATTAATTTTCAGATACACTGAGCCATCCAGACAGAGGGGATACGCCTACGATTTACATTCCTTCCAGTGTTGTGGTTCAAGTCCCGAATGGTGACATAGAATCTGAAGGTATGTTATTAAGTTTCCACCATGAGAGTGCTGGATGAAAGGTTAAGTTTTTAAGAGCTTCTTAGTGTTGCTGAATTTTATATTGTCCTGATTTACTTTTCAGATATTGTGAGTCATCCAGACAGTGGAATATACGATTAATTTTCGTGTTTGCACTTCATAATTGATGGGTGGAGATCACAGCCAAAAGTAGGTAAGGTAAAATCAACCTTTAATGCAAATTAATTAACATGTTACTGCGCTAATATTCAAACACATAGATGCAGATCATGCGGGTGATACTCTTGTATAATTAAAAAATGTAGGATTATTGGTGGACTGACACACTAACTGTCAAGGATAGCAGGCAAATGATACTATAATTCTTTTAAGACAGTGCCCAAATGAAATTTTCTAATACAGAAGGAAGCAAGATATTTGATATCATTCACATATATTTCAGTAATTCACCCTCTTTTGGGCATTTTTATCTAACTGCCACTGTCCTTTTTTGAACTGGGCATGGTGTATGAAAATAGAAATTCTGGTAGCTTTTTTGACAATTAATGTCCTTGTAATCTGTTATTACAGATGCTCAAAAGCATTTGTTTCCAAGAATAACTGAAGTGTTTGTTTTGAGTGAAATTAGCAGCTTCAGTATGTGTTCTGAGGCTTTGAAATTCCAAAGTGGTTTCAATCTTTCGTGTCTGTTTTCTACCATTTAAACTTTGTAGCAATTTTGATGATACAAAATCCTTCCCTTAAAGATACATTGTGCAGTAGTAATTAAGTTGCAGGATATTATAAGAAATGTATAGGCATTTAAATGATCATGTTGTTTTTGTGCAAAAATCAAAGGTTTTGAAGTAATGGGCATTTAATATTTTTTAAATGTATTGAAGCCTTTTAAGTTAACACATATGATGAACATGAAGTTAATCACAATATATGATGAATCATTTGTAGAATACTTATGAAAATAGCTTACTGTCAGTAAAGGAAGTCTTAGATGGCAGAGCAGTGGTATGGCAAGTTAAAGATTGCTGGTTTGAATCCCAGGCATGGCATTGAATTTTTTGTCTGATTGTATATACTCATCCACTATTGTGTATATGCAAACAACCCATGGCTCTTTTCAGTGAAGGTTCCATGAATCTTTTCAATGAATTGGATCTTCTGAAAGATCCTTTGATCTGTTATTTATAGTGAACATTTTAACACACTGAGTATTTTAAACACTTTTCATATACAGCACATTGCATCCGAGGTATTATGGGAGGTTAGGTTTTTTTTTATATAAGCTTAGGTTTCTGAATTTATGGAAGGTTAGCATTAGGTTTGTTTATTTATATATATAAGCTTAGTTTTCTGAATTCACAGAAGGTTAGTAATTTTTTTTAATGAAAAGTGTTTAAAATTTCACTATAATTAACAGTCGAAGGATCCTTCAGAAGATCTGATTCATTGAACCTTCAATGAAAAGATCCATGGATCCTTTGCATATACTGAATTTTATTTTGTTCAAGTGACACAAAGTGGTGGTGGTTTTACAATAAAAAGTGTTATTTCCTTCTCATTTAGCACTTTATCAACCAAACTTTTTTGCCACTTTTTAACGGTTTCCCAGTTTTGTGTTAAAACAGCTTATTCACACTACGCACTTCTTCCTTTGTCATGGCAACTCAAACACTAACTGATAAAATCGAAGATTTGACCTGAGCTGAGCATATGAGTGCTAGCGTATTATGAATGACTGTTTGCTTATCATATTTCCTGTGTTATGCAAAGAGTTTATTTGGTACTCAGATAGCACCGCTGCGAATTCATTGCTGCATTTCTCATATAGGCAAGAGAATAGCAGTCATCCATACAGTTGGTAATTAACAAAAACATACTCTTTGATTGTTAATGCAATAGCAGGTAGAATTAAGAAAATCATATTTTGTAATCTCTTAACAGTTACTATATATCCATAACCTTTAACAATGAGTTCTTACGATAATCACAATAAAATGTGTAGTTCTATACCTTTCCTACTCCAATGTTTCATGACACAATACGTTTAAGGAACTATTTACATTGGCATAAGCGTAGTGCTTAGTTTCAAGACAAGAGGAAGCATATGCTTTGTTTACATCAGAGAGAACTCTGGTTTACAGTGGATAGTGTGTAATATAATCACAAGGTGTTTGTAACCAAAAATGTTTCCTTAATGTAAGCAATTTCTCTTTTCAGAAACCTACTTTTAAGGGTAGTTTAAACATGTGTGTTCTATTTAATTCTAGGATATACACAATGGAAAGCTGGAGTTAAGTTGTGGCTATTTGTGTCCAGTGATGGTGCTTCAAGTCAGAGCACAGAGAATGACATTAATAGTGTTAAATGGTGTGGTGAAACTTGCTAATGACATTTATTGTACTGCTAATAACAATTTAGTGAATAACAAACAATAGCTACACTATTGCATATAATGTGTGCAGAAGTTTCTTTGTAGGAAATGGATTTAAGTTATGTCAAATTGTATTGCGCTATCTAGAGTAGAATAAAATAACAAGTGTCAAACATGTGTTATTCTTCCAATTTTCCTGTCAAATTCCACATCCTACTGTTGGTTGGAAGTTCAAACAAACCATGGAGGCAGTTTAAGTGCAAAAGATTTTACTATGAAGCATGCAGAAGAAATTATTGCAAGGTGCTGGATCTCATTCACTCTCAAAAATTTAAATGTGACCATTATGTATTATGACATAGAAACATTCAGAAACCACTATTAACCCCAATAATATTATATAAAAAGCAATGTATGTGCCGATTATTGGATAATTTAATAAGATACACAGGAATAAACGGTTGTGTTTTTCATACTAGCCTAGCTGTGAGGTGTTCAACTGATCATAATTGTGTTCTAATATTGTATTGCTACAGATGACAGTGACAAGTTATTTTATGTGAGCTTTAATCGACTCCTTTAAAAAGAAATATGAATAACTCAAAGTGCAATCACGATTATTGAAGCCCACGTAATTAACTTTGTACGTCGTCAGTAGCGATACGTATTGGAACATATGATCAGCTGAGCAGACAGCTAGGCAGGTATGAAAAGTACAGCTGTAATAGCTACGAGTGACGTCATCATCCGAGAGCAAGAGTTTTCATAGTTTAGTTCCATCCCAGATCACTACTCCCGCTGCGATCGTCCTCGTGTTTCCAACGTTTAACACGAGAGTTGCACTTCTAATAGTTTGCTGTTCTGTGACGAGAGTTGCACCACAGGGGTGATGGTTGGATTGGCTAAGTGGAAACCGAGGGCACAAACTCCCCACATGGACACGGTGTGTCACTAGTTGTACTTTTGCGGGAAAGGCGAATTTTCTGATTGGCTGTTTCAAGTTTGGACGTTCGTAACGAACTAAATGGCAGAGGCACGAAGAAAGGGACCATCTTGGATTTTTGTAGCTGGAAGTTTTCGCCCGAAGTTTTTTCACCAGGAACAAAGCCGAGACGGTAATCATACATTTACGCTATTTCTGATTGAATGTATATTAGTTGTAATATTGGTATTTTCTATTAACTTCAGTGATATTCGTAGAATGAGGTAGAAAACTGATAGGTTACTGTATGTTGCAACATTTTTATATAACGAATTAATTTTCAGATACATTGAGCCGTCCAGACAGAGGGGATACGCCTACGATTTACATTCCTTCCAGTGTTGTGGTTCAAGTCCCGAATGGTGACATAGAATCTGAAGGTATGTTATTAAGTTTCCACCATGAGAGTGCTGGATGAAAGGTTAAGTTTTTAAGAGCTTCTTAGTGTTGCTGAATTTTATATTGTCCTGATTTACTTTTCAGATATTGTGAGTCATCCAGACAGTGGAATATACGATTAATTTTCGTGTTTGCACTTCATAATTGATGGGTGGAGATCACAGCCAAAAGTAGGTAAGGTAAAATCAACCTTTAATGCAAATTAATTAACATGTTACTGCGCTAATATTCAAACACATAGATGCAGATCATGCGGGTGATACTCTTGTATAATTAAAAAATGTAGGATTATTGGTGGACTGACACACTAACTGTCAAGGATAGCAGGCAAATGATACTATAATTCTTTTAAGACAGTGCCCAAATAAAATTTTCTAATACAGAAGGAAGCAAGATATTTGATATCATTCACATATATTTCAGTAATTCACCCTCTTTTGGGCATTTTTATCTAACTGCCACTATGTCCTTTTTTGAACTGGGCATGGTGTATGAAAATAGAAATTCTGGTAGCTTTTTTGACAATTAATGTCCTTGTAATCTGTTATTACAGATGCTCAAAAGCATTTGTTTCCAAGAATAACTGAAGTGTTTGTTTTGAGTGAAATTAGCAGCTTCAGTATGTGTTCTGAGGCTTTGAAATTCCAAAGTGGTTTCAATCTTTCGTGTCTGTTTTCTACCATTTAAACTTTGTAGCAATTTTGATGATACAAAATCCTTCCCTTAAAGATACATTGTGCAGTAGTAATTAAGTTGCAGGATATTATAAGAAATGTATAGGCATTTAAATGATCATGTTGTTTTTGTGCAAAAATCAAAGGTTTTGAAGTAATGGGCATTTAATATTTTTTAAATGTATTGAAGCCTTTTAAGTTAACACATATGATGAACATGAAGTTAATCACAATATATGATGAATCATTTGTAGAATACTTATGAAAATAGCTTACTGTCAGTAAAGGAAGTCTTAGATGGCAGAGCAGTGGTATGGCAAGTTAAAGATTGCTGGTTTGAATCCCAGGCATGGCATTGAATTTTTTGTCTGATTGTATATACTCATCCACTATTGTGTATTTGCAAACAACCCATGGCTCTTTTCAGTGAAGGTTCCATGAATCTTTTCAATGAATTGGATCTTCTGAATGATCCTTTGATCTGTTATTTATAGTGAACATTTTAACACACTGAGTATTTTAAACACTTTTCATATACAGCACATTGCATCCGAGGTACTATGGGAGGTTAGGTTTTTTTATATAAGCTTAGGTTTCTGAATTTATGGAAGGTTAGCATTAGGTTTGTTTATTTATATATATAAGCTTAGTTTTCTGAATTCACAGAAGGTTAGTAATTTTTTTTAATCAAAAGTGTTTAAAATTTCACTATAAATAACAGTTTGAAGGATCCTTCAAAAGATCTGATTCATTGAACCTTCAATGAAAAGATCCATGGATCCTTTGCATATACTGAATTTTATTTTGTTCAAGTAACACAAAGTGGTGGTGGTTTTACAATAAAAAGTGTTATTTCCTTCTCATTTAGCACTTTATCAACCAAACTTTTTTGCCACTTTTTAACGGTTTCCCAGTTTTGTGTTAAAACAGCTTATTCACACTATGCACTTCTTCCTTTGTCATGGCAACTCAAACACTAACTGATAAAATCAAAGATTTGACCTGAGCTGAGCATATGAGTGCTAGCGTATTATGAATGACTGTTTGCTTATCATATTTCCTGTGTTATGCAAAGAGTATTTGGTACTCAGATAGCACCGCTGCGAATTCATTGCTGCATTTCTCATATAGGCAAGAAAATAGCAGTCATCCATACAGTTGGTAATCAACAAAAAGATACTCTTTGATTGTTAATGCAATAGCAGGTAGAATTAAGAAAATCATATTTTGTAATCTCTTAACAGTTACTATATATCCATAACCTTTAACAATGAGTTCTTACGATAATCACAATAAAATGTGTAGTTCTATACCTTTCCTACTCCAATGTTTCATGACACAATACGTTTAAGGAACTATTTACATTGGCATATGCGTAGTGCTTAGTTTCAAGACAAGAGGAAGCATATGCTTTGTTTACATCAGAGAGAACTCTGGTTTACAGTGGATAGTGTGTAATATAATCACAAGGAGTTTGTAACCACAAGTTTTTCCTTAATGTAAGCAATTTCTCTTTTCAGAAACCTACTTTTAAGGGTAGTTTAAACATGTGTGTTCTATTTAATTCTAGGATATACACAATGGAAAGCTGGAGTTAAGTTGTGGCTATTTGTGTCCAGTGATGGTGCTTCAAGTCAGAGCACAAAGAGTGACAATGACATTAATAGTGTTAAATGGTGTGGTGAAACGTGCTAATGACATTTATTGCACTGCTAATAGCAATTTAGTGAGTGACAAACAATAGCTACACTATTGCATATAATGTGTGCAGAAGTTTCTTTGTAGGAAATGGATTTAAGTTATGTCAAATTGTATTGCGCTATCTAGAGTAGAATAAAATAACAAGTGTCAAACATGTGTTATTCATCCAATTTTCCTGTCAAATTCCACATCCTACTGTTGGTTGGAAGTTCAAACAAACCATGGAGGCAGTTTAAGTGCAAAAGATTTTACTATGAAGCATGCAGAAGAAATTATTGCAAGGTGCTGGATATCATTCACTCTCAAAAATTTAAATGTGACAATTATGTATTATGACATAGAAACATTCAGCAACCACTATTAACCCCAATAATATTATATAAAAAGCAATGTATGTGCCGACTATTGGATAATTTAATAAGTTACACAGGAATAAACAGTTGTGTTTTTCATACTAGCCTAGCTGTGAGGTGTTCAACTGATCATAATTGTGTTCTAATATTGTATTGCTACAGATGACAGTGACAAGTTATTTTATGTGAGCTTTAATTGACTCCTTTAAAAAGAAATATGAAGAACTCCAAGTGCAATCACGATTATTGAAGCTCACGTAATTAACTTTGTACGTCGTCAGTAGCGATACAATATTGGAACATATGATCAGCTGAGTAGACAGCTAGGCAGGTATGAAAAATACAGCTGTAGTAGCTACGAATGACGTCATCATCCGAGAGCACGATTTTTCATAGTTTAGTTCCATCCCAGATCACTACTCACGCTGCGATCGCCCTCGTGTTTCCAACGTTTAACACGAGAGTTGCACTTCTAATAGTTTGCTGTTCTGTGAGTTGCACTTCTTAATACTTTATCGTCCGCAACTTGCTACACTCCTCTCCTTTTAAAAAAACATCCCGATAATATCATCTTACAGTGTGCCCCACAGCGCTCCGTCATACGCTTGCTCTAACGTAATGCTGTCAACATATGAATAATGCCACCGAAGCCGGTAAGATACTCAGCCTCAAGGCGTAGCCGAGAGATTAAGGGCCCTCAGCCTCAAAGCGTAGCCGAGGGATGTTTGGAAATAACATAATATAAGAAACTTTCACAAAAAGAATACAAAAATTACAATTTTGGTGGATAGTCTTTATCATGAATGCGTTGCGTTTTTGTCAGCGGCAACACCAAACGAAGAAGAAATTCTAGTAACAACACATCGCATATTTAGCGGATTTAGGTTGGCAGTTCCCATTTTGCATGTGCTTTAGTAACAACGTGCCTACGTTTGTTACGATTTCACTATAAAAAACCTAAAAGGGGCGGGCACCAGCCATTGAAGAGATATTATCCACTTCTAACCTCACTCCTAAGGTAATCTATTCGCTTTCCTTAGGAGTTAATAAGAATTTTCAACAGGGATACACTAAGAGCAGATTTGCCAAAGCAAGCCTTGGTCTTTCTTGTTGATACATGTATTAAAGTTACATAGCCTGAAAATACAACATGCAAGAAACAAGTCACGCTCTTCAAAGTGGTACTGACATAATTCGCTTGCTGTGCAAGACAATAGCACGGATGATTTTTATACACCAGATAATCAACAGCATATCAAAAAAGCGAATCTAATCGTAACCTCTCATCACATACCTCTGGATAGAACGGCAGGGCAATGCTTGCGCGGTAATTCTGTGCGACGACTCTTATTTACAATGACAACCGTGCGCAATTACGATGTGAAAGACAACAAACGCAGCCATCTTGTCTCTATCGCACATGCGCAATAGGTTAATCTGTGGGTACTGCCAACCTATATGAGATGTGTTCTATTTTGTATTGCCGCGGACAGAAACGCAACGCATTGTTATTAAAGACTTTCCAGCAGAGGTTTAATTTGTTTATTGTTATAGCGAAAGGTGTGTTATATTAAACTGTTATTTGCATTAAAAGTTTAAAAAGAAATTGCTGGATAGTTAACCTAAGCTGATACATAAAAAAAAAACTAATCTTAACCTCACGTGAATCAGAAACCTGAGCTTATATGGGGGGGGGGGGGACTAAACCTAACTCCCGTGAATCAGTAAAGCAAAGCAAAAATCTGTATTTAAGTTACACAGGCTCAAAACATATGCAAGAAACCGGTCGCGTTCTTCAGGGATGTACACCAAATTGGTTAACCAGGTTTCCCGGGTACATAATTCGCCTTCTGTCCAAGACAATACTATGAACGCTTTTATACACCAGATAACAAATGGCAGCTCAAACTAGTAAATGTCATACTAACCTCTAGATGGATCAAACGCCAGGGTAATGCGACCCCTTAAAAACAACGGAACGGTATGATTAGATACCCTCAATAATCGGTCTATATCTTGCACAACCAGTTGTATCTCGGCAAACTTTCTCTATTCCTTCCTACAATAAATTCCTTCCACTGGCCTTACATTTCAACATATTGCAACGGCAACATTGTTGCACAGAACACCAAATGTTGGTCTACTACTGTTACACTGCTACCAACATGTTTACTATTAGAACTTTCTATTCCTTATAACTTTGAGATCTTTTAAAGACATCCTGACAAAGAAAGAACTATTTACTAAATGTTCCCAGCTATGCTTTTATTGGTTTCTTTACCTCCTCTCTGGGTATCTCCCTTTCTTGTTACTGTAACGTCATCAGCTTCACTTTACAATAGTAACACATCTTTGTTATCCTTCCATTTCATATATGGCACTATTACTTTAAGAGATATATCAGGCAGCATATCCCTAAGAGATCCCTTTAATGCCACCCATGGCGGGTAACTCACACATACTTGCCCTAATTAGGGCTTAACCACGTAGTGACGTGATACGGGGTTTATAGGATGGCGATTGAAGTTTTTGTAGGGAAGTGCAAGGAGGTAACAAAGTTTCTTCCCCAACGGCCTTTGTGCACCGCTGGTGTTAGTAGTTTGTCATACTATTAATGTAGGGGTAGTAATTTTGAAAGTCCAAGCTACCCTTGAAAGGATTGTAAAGCAGCTCAGCCTTAGCTGCTGGTGGAGGTGCTCCGTTATTACCGGCGTGCCATGCGGGGAAGCCGGTGACGTCTCAAGCGGCGTGTTCTGGGGTTATAGTCCCCAAGAGACCGAACGAGGGCGCTCTGATGGTGTGGTAACTGGTTGTAACATTTTGCGGCCCGGCGCCTAATTTCATCTTCCACGTAAGGAAGAGATGAAGCTTCATGAAGCAGTCTCACGGGAAAGGAGAGGTATACAGAATAGATAGCCTGAAGGCCCCTTTTCTGCACCCGTTGCAGACTGGAGTCTGCGGCCATGCCCCAGATCTCGCAGGCGTAAAGCAGGACTGGGATTATGAGCGCTCGAAAAAGGCGTAGCTTAAGCGGGACAGGCATCCCCGACCTCAGCATGGGTTACAATGAAGCAGTAGCCCCAGTGGCTCGATGCGCGAGGTCCCTGATGTGTCACTCGAAAGTTAAGCCTTTATCTAGCTTAACTCCAAGTAGGTGATGGCATTCGTCCACCTCCTGAGGTAGTTGAATGTGGGGAAGTGGCGCTTGGTGAAGAGAATAGCGTGGCCTTTGCCAGGTTTGTGGATAACCGCCAACGCCTGTACCACTCTTGGAGGCAGAGGTGTATCTGAATGGGGTTGAAGGCTCTGCATGAGTTATAACTTATGCAATACAGGAGCACATAAAATATACTGTGCCATATTGACGTGCTGCTCTGTAGGTAGGTCGGCCACATACACACTAAAAGGTGTGGGGATAACACAGAACCTTCGGGGATTGTTTGCTAAAAATGCAGATGTATGTAGTTTTGTTGGCCTCCGCACTAAACACTATTACTAACTTATTGGAGTACTCTCGTTATGACACGGATGGATTATCATTTAAGTAGGGTCCCAGTTACAAAAGAATATAAACCAGCACTGATCATATTCATAATTTTGGTAGGATAAATTGTGCTAAATCTGAAATTTACTTTCATTTATTCTTCTTACCTGTTAATGAAATTATAGGAGGATCTGACTCCCTCTGAATAAGTTCAAAAATTTATTTCCCAGTCCTTCAAGATTATTGGTTTGCTGCCTGTCCTCTGCAAAACTATCTTTACTTTCATAGAGTTTTTAATAAATAGTTTTTTCTTTCTTTTCAAGATTTGGTCTTCTGTTAGCAGATCGAAATAATTTTTTAGCATCTACTGTTATTTTATTAATACCACCCCATGTTACAAAACATGGACTTATTTTGAAACTCACTGGAATCGCTCAGACTCAGAAGTAACCAGAAAAATGTTATAAAGAACAAATGAGGAATATATGGCCCAATTAGCAGGAAAAACACTACCTATCTAATTATCAGTACACTGGGTTGAAATATATTTATTTTTCCATGATGACTACACTTAAGTTTGCGGTATGAAATATCAATAATCATATTTTAAAAAGTTATTGTAAAAATCTTATTGTTTCTAAAAAAAAAATTAGATAGGTACATAAAACATAACAAAGATGACATTTTTAGACCTTTATTATTCATACTGTCACTTCATTTTATCTCCATAATCTTATTTGCCATTATTATAGTGAAAATGTTACAAAAGAGAAAGTATGAACAGAAGCATTAACAGAATTTTTATCTTTCTGGATTTTTAGAATACCTTTATTTAATGTGCGTCAATTCTAAAGTTTTAATTTGTAATATATTGTGTTCATATCACTGATGCCAAAAGATGTAAAATTGCTCAAACATTATTTGCCAAGACACTTATACTTCTGTTCAATTCAATTTCATTTGTCTATATTCAACGTTCTCCTCTGTACCACAGATATTTTAAAAAGTAAGAAATATATAACAAATAATTTGAATGGAATACATTATAAAACCTAGGAATTTATGATTGTTTTCAAAAGAGGGAGACACGAAGAGAGTGAAAAAAGAAAATATTTTTTTCTTGTGGTTTCATTTTTTCCCCCCTTTGTACTTGCACAATCTTAATCGATTCTTTTATTTAATTTGCTTGAGTACTGAGAATAAATTCACATGCGTCACTTGAACTGTAGAGACCTGGCTCTTAAGCCAACAATTACAGAACAACATTTAATAATATAAAACAATATTTATAAACTATTGGTATGTTTGCATGACAATGAGGTAGAGCCAGTGAAATTGCTATATTGTTTTACAACTGTCAACGAAAACATTGCATATCCTGCACCAGAGTTTAGCAAGTCTTGTTTCTGTGTCCCTTATTGTGTACTTCACTAACTTTAAAAATGGGTATCATTTCCTTACCTAACCCCCAGAAATAGAAAACAATATGATTCTCATGAAGACTCTGAACATTATCTCACAAATTCACAAAATGCTCTCATACATTTCTCTTATTGAAACAAAGCTAGTTGAAAGACTTGAAAAAGTTACAGTAAAAATTAAATTATTGTACCTAAATATGCACAAAGGGGATTCTAGCAGTGTTTTTATTATCACTAATCACACATTTTTGGCAACCTCTCAGATATTATTGGACTTCAGTAATGCAACTTTATCGACATTTACGTTCACTTCTGCTCTCTAAATGATACCCTTTCAGTACTTGAACCTTAAATCACGCTGCTGACTAGACTACAAGTTTTATGTTCCTGCAGTATTAGTTACCACAGAATCTTTATTAATCTATCTCTTTGAGCACCTGTTTTGATTAATGACAAATAACTGATAATTAAAATTATGTGTTTATGGTCAACGAAGTGACATTACTTTATATGATTATTATTCTGCTGGCATTTAAGTGTGCTTATCTGCAGTCCACGTCCTGAACTGCAAAACTAATACTGGAATCCCTACAGTCCTCTGGGTCCAATCACATATTGTCTTACATTCAATGACAGAATTAAAAACAGTAACAAGTATTTCATGAAAATGCATTTATATATAAAATAAAACCATCTTAAATTTCCACAAATGTTTTCCAGCCGCTGCCCCTTATATTATAATACAGATAATTCGTCTCAGGCAAGGATAAAAAGCATTTGATGAAATTTTACGTAAAGTCGTAAAAACTTCAGGACTTGCTAAACCTGGAGTGTTTTTGTGTTGATATTAGAATCCTGTAAGCATATGGTAACAAAGTGTATCTATGTATGTACTGTTGTTATAAAATATACCCGGTTATACATATTTTATTTTTAAAAAACATCAGTCAAGTGATTCTGCTCTGTAAAAAAAACTCTGGTTATTAGTTTAGAATAGGCTATTACCAAACTTAACAATGCGATCTGTATTGGCCTGTGAATGATGCTTGGAAAACTGCTGGTGGTGTCGCAGTGGTGCAAACGCGCCAGTGGAACCATATACTATTGTTTGTACATTTGTTAATTTTCACTACATATCGATATACTAAGCAAAAGATTCATTTCATGTACACAAAACCCACGGCAGTTACAACACTGGACACAAACATATCATCGCCTGTACCAGCGAGTCTCCCAAGAGAATGCAGCGGATTAAGAATGATGGCTATGGGTGAGTGATACAGTCATCTCCATGAGCAATGCTTCAACAATCGCTACATCTTCAACATAGAAAGCATTAATGGAGCACGTCTACCGGTGCTTAAAAAATTGCACTCGTCTATTGCTCTGGATGATTTCAAATCTACTCCTATCTACAGTTTAATCGTATTACGCAAAGCTACATGGGATGACTGCTTACATATTATTATTATATTATTATTCACTATGAATTAAATGAAAAATAAAATAATAAGAACACAAATATTCAATTCCTTACAGAAGAAATATGAATTGTACAACTAATTAAAGTATGATGTAGCTTTTATCTTATTTGATTCAAAGATGATTGGACGACACATCCACGCAACTGAAAATTACTATTATATAGAATATCTACAAGACAAGATGCTGCTAGGGTTACCAGGTCTCTCATATTTCCCAGGTTTTCCTGAATCTTAGGCTTATTTTAGTGAATATTCTGGCTCACATATTTTAAACTACTCCATATTTCGTTCATTGTCATTAATTCTGAGTTTTGAATTGAATATTTGAAGTAGCGATGGTCACTATCAAATGCAGACTACCAAACACCAACTCACTGCTATGCAACTGCTGGTTCCTTTTTACCAATCTTGGCATTACTATTATTGGTAGTTGGTAGCAGCAAGTATTCTTTGGCAGGTGGAATGGGCCTGTGGTTGCGTCATTGTTAACGGTTTTGAACAACACATGCTCCCTTGTGAAGTAAAGGAACAGCATGGAAGACAAAAGTGATGAAGTGAACTTAACAAAACACCATCAAAGAAAAAGCCTCAGTACGTGTGTGTTAATATTTCTGGTAATAATTGGCAAAAATGAGTGTGTGTGTTTTGTGAATCAGGAAGAATGGAATTAGTGTACCAAATTTGGAAAAGGTCATCTTTGGGAATGAGTATGTCATGATCTGATGTTCACACAGAGAGAATATTGTCCTTAATGAACAATACATGGACACATATAAGAAACAAGAATTCTCATTAAAGCTGAATTGTTTATTGCTATGAATTTTAAAATGACTTGCAAGGCAACTATGTGAGAACTGATGCCAAGCTTCTGAGTGAGTATAAATCAAATTTCAAATATACATATAAGTTTTCACTCAAAAGAGTGAAATTAAAAAATTACCATATTGTAAATATACTTCTTAAAATTATAATAGATAATAAAAATCTTGATGGCTGTTCAGGAAGTCAAACATTGAGGTAGTATAACTGGTAAGGGTACTGCAACCCTTGAAGATGTTAGGAATATAATAAAGAAAGCAAATAGTGCATTTATCCTATTATATCCAATCTGGAAATCTAACATTATACCAAGACGTATTGAAGTTACAATTTTTAATAGTAAGTGATCTAAGTTTTATTATATGGCTGCGAAACTTGGAAAACAAGTAAAAATAAATTAAACACTTGTCAATATATGTTTAAAAAGAATTATGAGAATAAGATGGCGAGATACATTTTAAAATTTAGAATAATGGAAAGTAACAAATAAAAAAGAAATTGCAATACAAGTAAAATAACGAAAGTGGAAGGTGGATAGGACACACACTAACAAATTAAGATAAAGCATGGAAAGAATAACTTTGGATTGGAATCCCCAACACGAAGACCAAGAAACACATGGACGACAACAGGTATTGAAGGGAAAACATGGAATGAAGTAAAGAAGTTGGCAAGAAATAGGGTCTGATGGAAATACTTTGTGAAAATTGAAATTGAGTTTTATTTATGGACGCTCTTTAACGGCTGTGGTCCTTAGCGTCCCATTCTATATTGGGCGTGAAAGACCGGTAATTTTGCTCAGAGGCCTCTTTATCAGGCTTGAGGTTCTTTTACGTGCTGTAAATCTACCACGCGGGACCACCGGCTTTACTTCCCTTCTGAAGGAAGCCATGCTAAGGATTTTTACACCCGAAAAAAATCCATCATCCTCCACCGGGTTTGAACCCATGACCTTAGGAATTAGAGGCTATCATGGTAACCACTACACCACGGAGAACAAAAAATACTTTGTGAATGCCCTATGCTCCTCATAAGGAGAGATACAGGAGATTCATTGAAATATACTTATTGGTTTAAATGGTATGAATAAATAATATGTTTAATTTAGCTCTGTGCAGAATATAGGCATAAATCTTCTAAAATCAATACAGTAAAAGGTTAATAATGTCGTGTTCAGGTATTGGAGAATACATTTCTGAAGTCTCCCTCATTTTTAGCTTGAAAACCTGGCAACCCTAAATGCTATACAGAAACCTTATGGCAAATATTGTACAAAAAACACATTTAAAAAAATTATTTGTTTTTTTCTTTCTCATTTTTAAGTTAATAAAGAGTAAAATTTAAATATAGTTTAAATTCTTAACATCTTGAGTACTGCATGAATAGTTACTAATGTATCTTCTTCCAAAGATTATAGTTTAATTACCAAACTAACAAACATTTTCACTAAAGCATCAGATGTCCTAACACAAAACAATGATGACAGCCACAGCTTCACCTGTTTTAACAAATGTAGCAATTTTAAAAAATAAAAAGTAAATTAAATTTATAATAAAGACTGGTTCACAATAACTGACAACAAAAATGAGAACAATTAAGTTAAAACACATGCATTACATTGTAAGTGGGAAGCTTTCCCGTATCCCACAAATGGGAAAGAAGACTTGGTCAAGTTTTAACTTTCTCGTTCCCTTTTCCTGGGGGCGGCATATCCATATTGCAATATTAGGCTCTTCACTGTAGGAATTATACACTGTAGCTGCTAGAACTCTCTCTAGTCTCAAGCTGGGAAAATTAAACCAGAAGAAATTCCAGTAAATGTACATCCTGACCGACTCCCTCAGATCCAGAGCTTTCGTTGTTTGGATAATGTACAGTATATGAGTAGAAGTATGGCACACACGCATCTACAGGATTATCTTTATCACCTTCATAACATTATTAAACATATAGAGCACTACTGGATGTTGTGGTTAACATATTTTATTATATTTAGTCACTTTTGTTCCATATTAACACGTTATACGACTCCCAACACATGCAACACACGTGAGGTATTATGGGAGCATTGCTTGCATTGTCCTGGTGCCCAAATTGGCAGAAAGCGTAGCCCAGCAAGCAGGAATGTTTTTTATAAGTAGAAGAGTGGAGCAGTTGCAGCCTTTAGACAACAGGGCATAGCCATAGGATCTGCGAGACTAAACTCCAATGATCCATGATATTTTTTTCTTCTTCAGTTGGCAATTCATCACAAAATGTTGCCAGTACCCACTATATAAGAATGGCTGCTAAAAACGTAGGATGAGTGAGCAAAATTACTGTTCCGGCAACAACTCCTGCATAGAACAAATACCCCAAATAGGTAGATGTTAACAAAGAAAAACAATAACTTTAATGTATGCTATTAATAAGGGAATGACACTTGGTACAACTAGAACTGGAAATACAGTGCAGTCATTTTAAGGTGAGGCCACCGACCGGCTTTGAGTAGCACGCTGTACTGCAGTGACCTCACTAGTGTATCGATGCACATGATGTGTTCAAGGTTATCTTTATCAGCTATACTTCAGTCACTGCTTTGTTTGTGCTGTAAAGAGTTGTGCATCTCAAAGGTGAAAGTTTATTCAAGACATCTGTGTTGTGTGTGATTTACTTAAGATTGTTAATATCTTGTTGTTAGTCCATTGCAATGCCTGCCAACAAATACCGTATTTATGTGAATCTTGGTGTGCATTAGATTCGAGTGTAAATCCGTTCAATAGAGCGCCAGTAACTTCATTCAAACTTTTTGTTTATTACGTCACAATGGATTGCTGGAGTTAACATGCATCCAGAAACTCGCGACAAGTTAGCCGCTCATTTATCATTGGTCTATTTTTAGTTACGATATGGAGGACAAGGGCAACAGAGAAGAACATCTTATGATGCTTCTTTAAAGCGTAAAGTAATCCTTTATGCTGAAACAAAAATGGTAATAGAAAGACAGGAAGGAATTTCAATGTATGAGAGAGCAGTGTTTGCTTATGGTAAAAACAAAAATTGGCATTATTTGCTGCTTAAGCTAGTAGGAAGAAATTTATGGATCCTCGCAAAGGAAGACATTCTGAAGTTGAAGAAGTGTTGGAATTTGTGACTAATGACACTATACGAAAGAAAGCTAAAAAGGGGCTGAAGTTCTTGTTATTCCGAAACAAGAGTTTAAGGCTAGCCGTTGATGGGTGGATTGTTTCATGCAGCAGACGTGTTTTATCTCTAAGATGCCGTACAACAATGTGCCAGAAGCTTCCTGCAGATTTTGAGGACAAACTACAAATGTTTCAGCGTTATATCATTTCATTTCAGGAGAAAAACATTTTTTCAATAGAGCAAATAGGCAACGCTGATGAGATGCCAATTTGGTTTGATATGCCGTGGAACTACACTATTACTAAGAAGGGGACAAGGAAATTCTCATCAAAACAACAGGGTGCAAAAAACAGTGCGTAACACTAATTTTATTCTTTAAAAATGTGTCACCTAACAATAGGAATAACTTTCAATTCTATAACTGATGGTTTAAATATATACAATAAATCCATTTGTATTAAATAAATTTAAATAAAATACCTAATTTTCTGTCATTGATGCGCTTTACATTTGATATAAACCCTCTTTTTAATAATTTTAAGTTTCAAATATGAGGTGCACATTAGATTCACGTAAATATGGTATATGCTTGAACAACAAATCTTTATGTGTGATACCTATGTAAAAACTGAATCATGTAGACAGTTTCAGGGGAAACATCCTGGTATTTCAGTTCCAGGTAGAGAAACTGTTAAGGTATTTGGTTTACTAGTTTAAGACAACAGGATTACTAAACACTAATTCTAAGAAGCAAAAACAAGATGTCCTAACGGAGGAAACAATTGCCTAAATTGGTGTACCTATTTGTAAGGAACCCTAAAAAATAAAGTTTATAGGAACAATCCCCAAACCATAGATGAACCTTAGGACAATATAAAAACAGAAATTATGAAACATTACACAAGAACCACTTATACATGTGAATGGAAATTTCATCTGAAGATGTCAGGAATGGACACCACTTATAACAAGGTTAGTACTCAGTGCACTTTGCTATTACTTGTAAGAAACGGGCGAGTTACTCAACGAAAAAACCCCAATGTAATACAGTGTGCATATGCATAAGTTGTAGCCTCACATAAAACAACCGCACTGTACTAATCAATCTGCATCTAGAAAATTATTACTCTATAGAATTTTGACGGCTGAATTGGTAGCAGGTGAAAATCACTGATCGCTACAGACATACCGATGGACAAAATTGACTTTTCACTTTGCTTTGCTATTCATCAATATGAATTTTGTTGTCATTCCGAGGGTATTGTGAACCCAGCCTTAAGACTTTGGGGAATGTAACTTTCAGGAAAATAAAGCTGCTACTATATCAGTTCTGGAATAAGACGGTGAGCCTTATACAGGGTGACCCACTTAAAACTTTCACTCCAATAGTGCATTAAATATTTCGGATATATACAAAAAAACAATTACACATGTCACTTACTATTGAATCCAATACAGTGAAACTTAATGAATTTAGTAACTGTAGATCCCTTTAATTTTATTCTTTAAATATAATTATAAATGCTTTAATTTTACCTGCAACCTTTTAGGACCACAGCTGATCAATTTGACCAGTAATATATTTATTTTGTTTTTACTGCTTCTACCGCGTTAAAAATAATACTTTCATTGTTGCCCTGTAAAAAAAAAAATGATAGGCTTGGTAGGCTGTCTGTGGTAGGCTTTAAGTGATAGTCAAATCTTTTAAGAGCTGGTTGCTATGTGGGGTATTCCATTCTCTTTGCATGTCCAGGACATAAAAAAATGAATAACGAATTTGTTAACAAAATTATAAGTATTGAAAAATTGAAACAAATAACAAGAAATATCTCGGAAATGGTTCATTCGACAAAAGAAAATGTATATGACATAACCCAGAAAATTCAAGATATACATTTTATTTGCTATGAAAATATCTTAAACATGTGATATTTTAATCAAAATCGTTAGAACCATTTTTGAGAAAATAAAATATTTTGAAAACTGTCCCATGTAAAGGGTAGTTTGGGGTGGGGAGATTTTCTTGAAAATCTTTGTGTCACATCCATGGATGATACTTAACTCAAGTACCAAGTTTGGTACTTATCTGACTTAATTTTTGAGTTATGCTGTTCACATACAGACAGATACCACACATGGACATGTTTCCAAAAATGCCTTATTTGGATTCAGGGCATCTCAAAACATGTATTTCCGGTGAAATCTCGGTATCGAATTTTTGGGTGGAATGCAATACTTTCACTGCTTACTATAGGAGCACAGAAAGTAATTAGCAATCCATTGTTGTTTCCAGCTAATCTTATTTAATCTTAATTCTTAATCTTTTAATGTTATTTATTATTGTTCATGTTTCAGTAACATGTGTGAAGACTGAAAACTCATACGAGTATATTAATTTGTTTGTGATATTGTGTTTTTTTCTGTACTAACATGGCACAGACACATCTGAGAGATAACAAAATATAGTCATACTTGGAATTGTTGCCCAATATTGAATCAGAAGGGGAAGATCCTTTCAATTTATGTGAAGAAGATGAGCGTGCATTGATGAGAATGGTGATAGTGATTACATTCCTTTCCAACTGGATAACTTTAAAATGACAATTACAGATAAAGTTGTGATAAACTGGTGATTAACAGTATGAAGGATAATAGTTTATGGTAATACTTCTGCTGAAAATAATTTCAATTTATTTCAGAATAATATTTTAAAGTTTTAGTAATGTAAAACCATTAAAAAAAATTGTTAACTCTAAAATGAAGATTAAAGATAAATATAACCTGAAAAAAGTGAACTTTCAAGGAATGATGTACCGGTGCTGGTCTTATTAAGCAGTACAGCTTGTGTAAAACGTTGTGAGTCTCCTACTCCTGAAGCATAGATGTGCAATAGTACTGAGCAGCCCACTTGCTCCCTAACACTCTCGCCACTTCTCCTCATTTGCCCATATGGAGTGTCACAGTGTTTTACACAAGCTGTGCAAAACACCTGGTCTTCCTAATGTTCAATTACATAGAAGGGGATATCTATAACATGTAATGCATTTTTTATAAATTAAATAATTTCCAAGATATGAGAGTCAACCTTTTGTTTATAATAGGAACCCACAATGTTCTATATCACAAGCTCTGTCAAATAACAACTGACTGTTTTTTCCCATGTCGTAGGGCCTCTGAGCAAAATTACCAATCTTTCACACCCAATATGGAACGCAACACTAAGGGCCACAGCGGTCAAAAAGAGTTCATAAATAAAACCCAATTTAATTTAAACTGACTGTTTAAAAGTCACTGCCAGGATACTGTACTGTACACGGAAATGTATCAACATTTTAAACATGGAGCTGAAGGTTTCCTGATGACGTATATACTCCAGATGTTCAAATTGGGACTAGCCGAACATTGCTTTGAACACAAACACAGAACTCCTCCGTTGTGGCCAACTGCGATAGCTACTAGGAACACAGAGTCAAGGAAGTAGTGGACATCTCTACCAAGGACATGCTGGGATACTATTCAGTGCAACATGGAAATCTGTCATTTCAAAAAAATCCTCAGGAGAAACAACACACTGCAACAGGTTCGGCCAGAGTAGCAAGGTATGTGTGCTGTCAGTTGTCACAACTAGTCTTGTTATAATTTGTGAATAAGAAACAACTTCATTAGCTAGATAAGAAATAAGCTGAGCTACTTACAGACTGGACCTTAGGATAGAATAAAGGGCTCAAGAAATGGGCAGGAACGTTACCCAGAGTTTTCATTACCACCAGAACCTGCACCCTTTCCCTAGCAAAGCAAACCCCTAAGCAAGTGTGCTCCCACTGCTTTACATCACTGTGTAGCACCCAGTATTTCCCAGGTCATTATGATGCAGTAATTTGTATCACAAATTATTTAAATGTCAAGAGTGATTATAGTGTGAATATGCATTGTTGTGTGACATTGATTTGAGATGTTTGATGATTGTAAGCATTGTCGAGAAGTGAGTTTATACGACCTTACTGAAACTGACAATAATAGCGTGCAATAATGTAGCGAGGGGGTGAACTGTTTATCATTATTAGAGACGAGCAAATGACGTAATATTGGCGCGTTTTTCTTAGAATTTGCTGGAACATTTTCCCTAGAGCATATGTTTTCGTAATTTTCATTGGATATAAAAATAGACGCTAATGTTGGCGCGTTTTATTAACCAATAGCAGCTCAGTTATAATCTTCAGGTATATCGGGGTGTAGGAGTATAAAAAGGGCTAGGTCAGAGTCAAATTCGTTCAGTCCATCAGAAACATTCGTGCATTACACGTCGCTGAATACATCGCACAGTTTATCGATTTGCAGGTTACGCGTAGCAGAGTTATGAAAAATCTCAAGTGTTGTACAGTTAATTACACAAAAAGTTGAAGTACGCGAATTAAGAATGAGCAGTAAATAAGTTATTATAACAGTTTCAGTTTGGCGAGTGTTAACATTAATATGTGAAAGTGCATAATATGTTACGACAATAAAAGTGTAAAATAAATTCTTCATCAGTGTTATCTTTGGATAAAAACTCCTTTCCGTTTACACACCTTGTATAAGATAAGTGCTCGACCAAAAAGATCATAGCTAGCCGGAGGACAGTGAACCCAAAAATATTAAATACAATAATAGGCACTCAGTAAAAGATAACACGAAGTGACCGCGACAAATTGTCTTTTATACGTGCGGCAAATAAACAGTAGCATTCTTTAAAACAAACACTAATACCATTGCAAATTGGCTACCACAACGTGGAACTTAACAAAGAATACTGTCACAATTACAATATTTAACATAATATCAGAGGTGAAAGTTTTAAGTGAGTCACCCTGTATACTCATTTCTGATTTTATCAAAGTTGCCTTTCTTAAGATAAAGTATTTTCATTATTCTAAAAAATTAAAAGGAAAGAAATATGTGCACAAACACAGCATCATTTAGAATACAAAATATATTATTAAGCTGACACACTATGAAATATGGTTCATGACCACAATTGGGGGAGAGGGAACCAACGTCCTGAGATTATGAGAACTTCATCTGATCCTGTTCCAACACAAGGGTTGCCAATTATTGCCTGCTTTCTCTCACAAACTACAAGGAGAAAATGATTCTCTACTGCCTTACAAAATACCTTGGCCCCTACAAATTTACCTGACGATAACAAGTTAGCTGAAGGATATGTTTTCTTTTATTACATCTCAACATTATTAGATAACTGAAAAATCATTTCAATTGTACTTGGATATCAGAACCCTGTATGTTCCTTTTACATAAGCAAACATTTATCATGCAATTCAAGCAGTTTGTGAAAGTTAACAACTTTGTAACTAAACATGGTGAAACTTCTTTTATCAGAATGGTTGGGACTCTTCACAATGAAGCACTAAGAATTAAAACTAATAAAACTGAGTAAAACACACTTTTATGGTCTGTAAATAAGTTCTTCCATGCATCGTCAGTTTTAGACTCGCACCTTTAACACAGTAGAAACTGAAAATAAAAAATTTGAAGAAATTCACATACCACCCTTGAGCTATGAAAAGGTTTCAAAGGATTTTCAGTGATTATAGTTCTGACTAAATATAACAAACATAATATAAAAAAAACCTATCGAAATCAAGCAATTTGGAAAGCCTCCACCAGCCAAAACACTGGAATATACAAAATTAAATGTAAAGACTGCAATAAAATCTACATAAAGAAAGTAAAAAGAAACATTTGCACCTGTCTTAAAGAACACCTCAGGCATACTAAATGCAAAACCAAATAGAAAAATCATCAGTATCCCCACACCGTGGAACACCACCCTTTTACCATGCTAGCCTCTATTTCCCAAGGTTGCGGGTTCAAACCCGGCAGAGGGTGATAGATTTTTTCGGGCATAAAAATCCTTAGCAGGCATCCTTTGGAAGGGAAGTAAAGCTGATGGTCCCGTGTCATAGATTTACGCCACGTAAAAGAACCTCAAGACTGATAAAGAGGCCTCTGAGCAAAATTACCGGTGTTTCACATCCAATATAGAATGGGACGCTAAGGACCACAGCAGTTAAAAAGTGTCCATAAATAAAACTCAATTTAATTTCTATCTTTTAAAACATGTTCAATGTCAAAAAGAACTGGACACATGAGAAGAGGTATTCATAAAGAAACAACGCAGGTTTGATGAATTTTGAAATTCCTGCCAAGGACAACTAACTCTACATCAGTGGTCCTGCAGAGAAAGTCCAAGATAAGAGGCAATAATGTTTACAGCAGTTGCTGCAGACAATGTGTCTGTGAAACATGTTCTATAGCAACAATGGTTAGTGAAGCTAGTTAATTGTACCTTTAACTCAAATGTGTTGTATAAAATGAGCTAATCCAGTGCATTTTAACTGTACTTGTTTATCATTAGCTCAGAGATAAGGGAAAGCATAATCTGCAACACAATGTTATTGTTTTAGATTCTTCTTCTTCCCTTACAACCTGTTACAAGACTCTTGAAACTGTTCTATCCATCTTCTTTGTGGTCCTCCTATATCCCTCCAGCTATGTGGTTTATATAATATGGTCTCCCATCAGACATCTCCCAAGGTGGTGAATAGGGGAATGCCTCCCAGATAATGGGAAAATGAAATACCCAGTACAGACCAAAATCAACAGGGGAGATGCTCCTCCTTAGCATGGCAGGCAACCATCTAGAAGGTACTCCAATATAAACCTCGCTCTCTACGGTGGAGGTTGTGTATCGGGCTGGTTACCCAGTCATGGAAAAAAATAAAATATTCGTAAGGCTAAAAAGAATATGAAGACTAATAGTAACGTTGACAACAATAGCAAAAGAATAAGGACAAATTCTTATTAAGTATGAAATGTAATTCATTGTCCTGCCCTCTGAATAGAATGCAAAACTGTTGGCATTGAACATAAATGAAAACATTGCAGTTCTTCAGAGTTTCTTAAATCTTGGAACTTCAAATATATTGAAGAAAGAGTGAGTCGACTCAAGATAATCTTTGCTCCACTTACTACATATTACATGAGGCATTCCCCACATCTTCCGCTGCTATGTGTCAACTGACTTCGGAGTAGGATTCCAGTTCTCTGGTGCCATCTGTTGACCGATTGATGAACTAGGTGATGAGATCTCTTCCCGGTGGTATTTCAAAGTCAACAGATGGCACCAGAATCCTACTCCAAAGTCAGTCGACGCATAGCAGCAGAAGATGTGGGGAATGCCTCACGAAACATGTCTTGCATGAGTGGAGCAAAGAGTATCTTGAGTCAACTCACTCTTTCTCCAATATATTGCAGTTCTTGTTTTTAGATATTGGCACTTAAGCATGTTTACTTCAACTAACTTTGTGCTATAACCAAATTAGCTACACAGAGTTAACCAGATCACATTTAGCTGTGATTTATTTTGGGAAATACAGCATTTAAGTTTTCGAGACAAAAATGTTTATAACTAAAGCACATGTTAACTTTCACTAGAGCTTGATTTACCAATCAGCCATAACCAGAAGTGGGGTCAAATAGGGCACTATTAAATAGAGCTCTTTAAAACGAACACTTTTGCAGAGAACTTTTTATTAATTTGAATTCTTTCAAGAAGAAAATTATATACCTATATCTACACTGCACTTTTCCAGTTGCTTGTACATGAGCAGCAAGATGCCTGATGAGCATATAATATGCTTGGCAGCCCAATACCATCAACATACCAAAACCATCACTATTTGTAGTAGAAATAAAGTATTTGTGTTAAATTCTATACTTATTTCATTGGCAACAAAACACTTGATTATCATTGTATTGTACGAAGAGAGTCAAAAAACTACGAACTGACTGCACAGTGTTTTTCCTGATCACGTCCTCGGCGCTCGTTGCTGTCTGCCGCTATCATAGAAAGGCACAGATGAAACCATACAATACTTTTAAAGGCTTTACTTACCAACTTTATGAAATGAGATGCTGAAACTGGCCACCGCCATTGCACATACATTTTTGGCACCTCTTTAGGAAATTATCCATCACTCACCGTAGTTCACGGTGATAATTGCTGGCAATTTCCTAGCAGATATTTTGTTTTAATTTTTCCAGGGTGTGTGGGTTTGTCTTGTACAGTTTATGTTTTAAGTTACCCCAGAGATAGAAATCACAGGGGTTAGGTCAGGGGATCAAGGGGGCCACTAATAATTCTCTCCTGAAACACACTTTAAATTGCTCTCTTCGAAATATTAGCCAATATAGCAACAGCCTATAACAAAGCCTATGCAAGCTATAAATGGGAAATGGTTAAAACTGGACAGGAAAGTAGCCTTAAGCAAGATTTTTAATAAGGATAATAAAAAGGTATGAGAGTACATGTTCAAAGTAAAAAAGAAATGGTTATGGACAATAAAAATAGATGTGAATTAATTTCATTATGAGATGTTAAGACATGTAATTATATTATCAGTACTATAAAATTAGTATTATTAGATTATCCTTTTGGTATTACTACTATTATTATATTATTATAAATTTTTTGTTATAAAAAGAAAGTAATATGGGTAGAATATGGCAAGATAACAGCTTGGGTTGATGTAAGGAAGATTGCTAGCACAAATAAATAAATAAAATAAACAAAGTCTATATCGATATTGTTCATATTGAAACATAGTTACAGCTAACTGTTACTGGGAACCATTACATGTAACGGTGAACACATTGTAACTGTTACAGTCATAACCGTTACGAAAATAACTATTTTGCCACACCCCTTCCCTTGAATTATGTATCTATTGAGTGTTACGGTTACGAAGATCATTCATCACGTCTTACAAGAAGGTGCACCTCTGTCTGTAAACAAGGATGACTGATACAGCATCAGGAAATTCTTAGTACCCTGTTCTGATCATTAGACTTAAGATGCAGACTTTGTGTCTTCAGCTAGCTCACACAAAGCACAGTCCAAGTGGAATTGAAGTATCTAACAAGCTTCTCTGCATATTCTAACGCTAAAGGTCGGTGCCATACAGTTAGAAATAAATGATAAGTAGTGCTCGCTAGCATAAACCGGGACCTCTTTCGGCAAATAACCACAATCTTCTGGAAGTTTCTTTCCCCCTCCTCCAGAACTTTTTGTCTAGAATGTTCTATGGAGGATTGCACTGCCAATGTAAGTGAGCATTCTTGTGAGAGCAGTCAGTGAGCAAGCAAATTTCCAGTGTGATGAGAGGTGCTGTTCTCTGAGCGAGTTTGTGGTGGGTGCTGCTGCAAAGTGAAAGATTGTGGAGGTTTTGTGTTCAACTCCCCAGTAAGTGAACCATCCAGAAGAAGAGGCTATGTCGTAAAGGAAGTGAAGTAACAGGGAATTAAACTATACCCCTGCCGTTGAAATGCCGAACTTGACAGCTAGCGATTAAATTGGTACACTCACAAAAATACAGATGAAAAGCTTTAAACATTAGACTTCCTAAACCAATCACAAGACAGCATTCGGGGGGGGGGGGGGGGGGGGATCGATGACAAAGTGGAAGCGGCTCTATTGCCGGATGTATCTATTTCCAACCCTGTGTTTCAGTTTGCGAATCTCTAGCACATGCGTCAAGTTGTTCTTTACAAGCTAGTATTGTTCATTGTTATTTATATTTGTGGTTATTGTTTGAGAGTTTTGTTCTTAGTGTTCATTTATATATATATTTCATTCATATTATTTATACAGGATTTGAAGTGCAACAATGTCTCAAGAAAACGACGCCGATTACCGAGTGATATTCACAAAGTGAAAATCCTTTGCATTGAGTTGTGCCACTTAATAGTCAGGCATTGGAACTGTTAAGAAGGACCCGGGAATTCTTTGAACAGGAGAAGGAACACGTGAAGGTAAGGTTCACGGCCATCCTTCTATTCCTGCTGATAAAGCCATACAACAAACTGCAGCAGTTCTTGAACTAATCACAAGAACAGTTATTTACAAGGGAGTGAAAGTGGAAAAAGTTCCTGAACCATCTGGAACGCAGCATGAGTGAAAATAACTTTGTTGTCACAGCTTATAATTTGTTTTATTTCTCCTTATTGTAGCAGACAAGTTTGCATTATTGTTTCTATGTTGCCAAAAGTGCGTAATTTATTCTACACGCATTGCAACGTTTATGCTGGATTATTTTCAATTAATAATAATAATATGACGTTCGTTACTTACGTATACTTTTAGTATGCGGCTTAGACACGATAGTAAGAACAATCAGCTGTTCTTTACTAGCTACTCTGCCATTATTGCAACCACAATATAGCCAACATTACGCAAAGCCACACAACTGTCAAGTGCAAAGATTCAATGCCGGGGGTATAGTTCACCTTAGTGAAGTGACAGTTGAAAAACTGGGCAAAGTTATTATTATGCCCAAATTAGCTACCTTAATTTAAAAAAAAATAAATAAAATTTCTTTTGCCAATATCAAACGGAGCTGCAATTGATGCCTACCTTCAGTAGACTTATCCTTATTGGTTAGAATTTCAATAAATATGTTTTTTGCCTCTTCAAATACCTTCAAAAACAATGGAATAATAAGTATTTTAACGAAGTTGTTAAATATCTGGGATTTAAACCGTTGGCTGACATACAGCTGTCAGGCGTGATTTAAATGGCTGATGGTGAATGGGCTAATACAAATGTTACCTATGAAAGTTGTTTGTTTTAGAAGAGCTATATCTACTGACACCCTATTTGATTCTCACAAAGTGAAGTGCCACTCACCCCACTTCCAGTTATGCCTCAAATGGAACTTCACAAGTGCTTTAGTTATAAATATTTTTGTCATGAAAGCTTTAATGTCAATTTTCCAAAGGAAATTATGTGACGGGACAGGTGGTCTGGTTCACCCTGTATATATTTACAGCCTTGCTATTCTTAATACAACCTCTAAACAGTATCACTGCCATTATGTACTTTTTGACTCATTTCACCATGGCAGTCACTCAGTAAATGCAGTAATTTGGTATGTGACATACACAAGTCATTTTTTCAGTAATCATTTTCTCATTACATGTATATTTTTTATAATGTGTGAGAATACCTTTGGTTACTGTAGAAAATCTAAACTTTTCCTCCTCTATGTTTCTCGCTCCACAGAAACCAGAAGGGGCACACAAAATGTAATATTTATGCGACTTTTAAATGAGGTAACAAGAAAGAGGTAGTATGTAAACAAAATTATTTCTTAAGCTACTTTATACCCCACTTCAAACATTAAAAGTAGGGAACTTAAAGCTAGAATAATACCAGTTCCCAATCCAAAAGTTAAAAAGTATTCTTCACTATCCCTGAGAACCTTCCCTTTCATGCCCATTAAGATATAACTCAAAAACACAGTAAAGCCAAGATATTATTTCCTTCTGGTATTGGCAACCCTGTGTTGTAATTTCCATTTGCTAATAAACAAATACTAAGACCAACTTGGGTTTATATGCACCTTATCCACCCAACACAGCAGTTTCTTTAGTGCTTGACTTTATAGTACCAAAGACTGTATTATACAGAGATTAAATGTAATATGCACACTTTCCTGGCCTTCTTTGGATTGTACATGAGCTCTTAATGGAATTAATAGTTCCATGTAGCAGTTAGTCAATTTTTGTGAATTAGAATTAGTTCTTTGGAACTTGATGCACACAACATAAGTCTATGCTCAAGAATAAGTTCAAAATGCTCAATATAACGACTGCCACATGGATTTTCTGTACATGGGAAATAGAACATTGAAACAGATTTATGTTCCTATGCATTAAAACATAACGTATACCTGTGGTTCCCAAACTCTGCTCCATGAAACATCTATAGTTGTTTTGTCCTTAGGTTGAAGTGAACCAAAACAAACCGAAGCATGCACATCAACCATCAGGTCTGTTGTCGGTTGCATGTTTAGAAATAGTTCACATGTATCAATTAGCTAGGTGAATTAGTAGCACAAAAGTGAATCAAATGTGCCTCAAACACAACATACAGTAGAATCTCGTTAGTATGTTTTTGCAGGGGGGATCCAAGGACTCAGACATCATAGATGGGAAAATGTGTCAACGAAAATACAAAATCTGCAATTTAAGAACATAATTATGTAATAAAATCTAATAACTACTGTTTCCATGGGGAACTGAAATTGATTTGAATCCAATTCCATACAGAATACGATCCGCATTTCCATGTTAAATTCAATGCATATTGAGATCAATTTGGATACACAAAGTCTGAGAATAAATAATTCAAGCTTTTATGTTGGTCAACTTGAATTTACGTTGGCAAACCTGTTAAACATGTGTTTGTTTCTCTGTATAATTTAAGCAGGTTTTGAGGTTAGTGAATGTTTTTGAGAACAATAAATTGCAAATTATGAAAGCAATAAAAGTGGATTTGCTGTGTGTTTTATTACACATGTGATAATTTTCACTAAAAAAGATGAACATGCATCGTGTTATGAGTACAGTACAAGATAGTTATCTTTGGCATATTCAATGTGATTTGAATATGGTAGGTGTTTCCATGCAACAAATTTTGATTTGAACCTCTTCCGATCCTACTTTCCAAGAGAAAAGTTTTGTTTTAGCATTTCTACCTTCTTCAAAAGCAGTTTCAATCAGTTTACATTTGTGTTTAAGATTGATGGAGGAATGTTTAACTACTGCACTATATCCACATATTTCATATTTCGATTGTGATCTACTTCAAGGATTTTCACTTTTTACTGTTGGTTATTTGCCGCACTTTCTTTTTCTCCATTGCAAACAAAAAGTTAAAATACAATCTACGTATGCCTGGTTAACACCCAAAAATAGAAACTACCATTGGTGTTTATCACACCAAGCTAAAGCATTCTCTGTCCCACCCACACAAATATGTACATACATGCATATCTTTGGCTGCCATCTCCATTCTGTGACCAAGAATTGACCAAAGTAACAAATGAGGACGTCAAACTTCGAACTAGTAAGCGGGACCAAGAAAACATACTACACAAATGTTATTTATTACATTTGGTGCCACAATTCAACTTAATACACGGGAAGACGTGTTAATGAGGAATGTGCTAATGAGATTCCACTGTACATGTATTACCATGCCAAGATATTTTAATAAACTTCATGTAAGAAAGTTTTGCTTTATCCCCTTTGTAATTACGTTGTAATCAAGTTTGTTAGCAGGGCATGCTAAATGATTGTATAAAGAGAGAAAATTGCGAAATCAGATATTTTATAATTAACAACTGAGAAGATTATTTTTCCCGATGGTAGCAGACCGTGTCTCTTTTCCAAAGAGGTTAACTTGGTGAACTGGGAATGCAGAATCTTCATATTCACCAGCTTCACCTCTATTTTGTTGTGTATGTTAAAGGTTTCTGTATTATATGAAAACTATGTAGCCTTTTTGTTATTAAATAACTACCAGACCAAAGAGAAGGTACAAAGGTTTAAAATTTCACCAACTGTAATTATCTAAAAAATCTGATGTGTTACACTCACATGACTTTCTCTACTCTTGTACAATCTAATTTTACAAACGCCTATTCTCCATATGCTTCATGTTAATCGAGATATCGAGATGTCAATCTTATTGGTAATTTTCTTGTAGATGCAAGGGAAATATGGTAGCTTTTAAGCGATAGTCAAATATTTTAACGCTGGTTGCTATGTGGCGCATTCCATTCTCTTTGCATGTCCAGGACATAAAAAAAATGAATAACGCATTTGAGAAAAAGTATAAGTATTGGAAAATTTAAGGAAATAACAAGCAATATCTCGAAAACGGTTCACTCAACAAAAGAAATGTATGACATAAGTTGTGTATTTTAACGCTATCTACATTTTTTGTGTAGTAAAAGTTTGTCTATCTCTTATGGTTTACCAGTTATGCAAAAGTCGTTCACAATGAAGAATACTTTTGGAGACATTCCCAGAAAATTCGAGATATACATTTCATTTCTCATGACATTATCTTAAACATATGATATTTTCATCAAAATCGTTAAGAGCCATTTTCGAGAAAATTAAAATTTTCGAAAAATGTTCCATGTAAAGGGTAGTCTGGGGTGAAAACCTTCATGTCGCATCTCTGGAAGATACTGAACCTAAATACCAAGTTTGGTGCTTATCCGACTGTTCGTTTTTGAGTTATGCTGTTCACAGACACACACACACACAGACATGTTTCCAAAAATGCTTTTTTTGGATTCAGGAGGTCTCAAAACATGTATTTCCGGCGAAATCTCGGTATCGAATTTTTGGGTGGAATGCAATACTTCCCCTACTTACTATACGTAGTAGAGAAAGTAAAAATTACTCTACCGTTCTGTTCTATCACTAAAAGGTACATACAGGCTGTGCAGCATTTGCAGAACTTGGAAGACAGTCGTGGGATGATGTTCTGTTGATGTTTCACATCTTTTTGCATGAATATAGGGGGGAGTTTTCATCCATTATTAGTAACTGCTGGGGTTGTACAAAATCATGGGGACTGAATTAAACACCTGAAGACTTAGACTTTGCAGATGATGTTTGCCTGCTCTCCCTTAATTTTGATGATATGCAAAGTAAAGTAAATATTCTATTAGAAATAATAAAGAAGACTCATATGAAAATTAATTTTAAAAAAAGAAACTAAAGAAATGAGACTAACAGTAAGAAAACAAACAAGATTATAATAGATAATAAAAATATTGATACTGTTCAGGAATTCAGATATCTTGTTAGTATAACTGATAAGGATGGTGGAACCTTCAAAGATGTTAAGAATAGAATAAAGAAAACAAATGGTGCTTTTGTCCTATTATATCCAATCTGGAAACTGAACGTTATATCAAAATGTACTAAAATTAACATTTTTAATAGTAATGTGAAATCAGTTTTATTATAAGGCTGCAAAACGTGGAAAACAAGTAAAATAATTCAAAGCAACTTATAAACGTTTGTCAATAGATGTTTAAGAAGAATTATACAAATAAGATGGCCAGATACAATTTCAAATTTAGAATTATGGAAAATAAATCAAGAAGAGATTACAATAAAAAAGAAAAAAAATCTGATGTGTTACCTCACATGACTTTCTCTACACTTGTACAAACTATTTTTACAAACGCTTATTCTCCATATGCTTCATGTTAATCGAGATATCGAGATGTCAATCTTATTGGTAATTTTCTTGTAGATGCAAGGGTATTATGGTAGGTTTTAAGCGATAGTCAAATATTTCAACGCTGGTTGCTATGTGGCGCATTCATCCTCTTTACATGTCCAGGACATAAAAAAAATGAATAACGAATTTGAGAAAAAGTAAGTATTGGAAAATTTAAGGGAATAACAAGCAATATCTCGAAAACGGTTCACTCAACAAAAGAAATGTATATGACATAAATTGTGTATTTTAATGCGATCTACATTTTTTGTGTAGTAAAATTTTGTCTATCTCTTATGGTTTACCAGTTATGCAAAAGTCGTTCACAATGAACACTTTTGGAGACATTCCCAGAAAATTCGAGATATACATTTCATTTCTCATGACAATATCTTATAATATTTTAATCAAAATCATTAGAGCCATTTTTGAGAAAATTAAAATTTTCGAAAAATGTTCCATGTAAAGGGTAGTCTGGGGTGGGGGGATTTTCTTGAAAACCTTCGTGTCGCATCTCTGGAAGATACTGAACCTAAATACCAAGTTTGGTGTTTATCCGACTGTACGTTTCTGAGTTATGCTGTTCACAGACAGACACACACACGGACATGTTTCCAAAAATGCCTTTTTTGGATTCAGGGGATCTCAAAACATGTATTTCTGGTGAAATCTCAGTATCGAATTTTTGAGTGGAATACAATACTTCCCCTACTTACTATACGTAGTAGAGAAAGTAAAAAAGAAGTGGAATTGGACAGGAGACATGCTAAGAAAAGAAGATAAAAGCAGTGGAAAAAATGGCTTTGGATTGGAATCGTCAGAGTAGTAGAAGAAGAGGAAGACCAAGAAACACATGGAAGAGAACAGTTATCAAATGTTACATGGAATGAATAAAGAAGTAGGCAAGAAATAGGGTTTGATGGAAATACTTTTTGAATGCCCTATGCTCCTCATAAGGAGACTGATTAACAGAGGTGAATTAACCATGAAACTCCTCTGGATCACTGTACAATAATTTCATAAAGAACAGCAAAGGGTAAATGCTGTTCATTAATTCATCATTTAAGTTTAAATAGGGGTAAGATGTCAGGTAAGCCAGCTATTAAGCTAATAAAAAATGTTTCACTTGTCTTAAGTTATAAATTCTGAATGTTTTCCTTCTATCCTGGAATACTAATGTTAGGCAAAAATCAAAGCTCGGTGATGAATTTTTCTAATGAAATATATTCCATGGCCTAAAAAGTTTGGGAACCATTGATGTATACAAAGAACTTGTGGACTCCAATTTGTTGGAGAATGAATTCTAGCTGTAGGCGTTACTTTCCTCCTCATCAGAGGAAGCAGGAGACTTAAAGATGATCAGAGGTATTAGGTTATTCATAGAGGGATTGTCACTTGCGTCTTCAGCTTCTTCAACTTCCTCATGTAGCCCTAGTATCTTCTCTTCATCCTGCTCTTTTTTAACCTCCACTACTGTATCATCGTCATCATCATCGTCATCGTCATCTTCATCTTCCTCTTCCTCTTCCTCCACAACCTCCATCTCTAGATCTTGTGGACTGTTTCGACCACTGGTTGGTGAATTACTGCTTTTCTGCAACGTTTCTAAAATGACTTGCAGACGAGTACCCACAGTGCTGGTCCACTGATGTCCTTCACCAGATGTACTTGGAGATGCTGTGATCTTATCATTTGTCTTTTTAATGGGAGATTTTCTTTGTCGTACTCTGCCACTTTTCCTTGTTTTTCTTGGTCGCCGTAGGCGCCTTCTTTCTGTTGTGCTAGATGAACTGCTAGAATAGTCCTCGGAAGCTGCAGAATAATTTGGATCTATAGAAGAAGGAGTTTTACGTCTTACAGTATCGACTTTCTTTGGAGAGTTCTTCATTATCGGTTGCAACCTTCCTTCTTCTTTAACTTCATACTTCTCTTCAGGAGAAGACTGACTTATAGAATCCTCGTCTGAAACTAAATAAAATCAATAAATCATTAGAAACAAGCAATCACACTAAAAATATTCAATGCTGCGATTTGAACCACGGTTCATTTATTTTCCATATCATTGCTCTAAGCAACTGAGATACCATAGCTGGACCCACATTAAATTTTCTAACTATCTCAAATTTTTCCTGGTAAACCAAAATGCATTCTCAAACTCATTTTCAGACAACATATCGCAATGAGAACTTGCAAGTGGTTAACTATTGTGATGCAGCTCTCATAAGCTGGGATTTGCTGTGTGTGGTGCATGTGTCTTTCAGTGGTGGCTGATGCACCAATGTTTGGGGGAGGCACACTTGGGCAACAGAACTTCCAAATATACCACTGAGACACAAGGAGAGATTTCTAGATATTTCTTTCCCTCCTCCTGCCCTGGATAGCAGTTTCCAGAGCTCATCTCCATTTCTCCTGAGATAGCAAACATTCTTGAACTCTTCAACAGTTAAGCAAGCATACTTGATACCATGTGCAAAAAAACAAAGAAAAGTGAAGTGACAGTGAAAACTGAACTAAGTCACACTGTGAAGCCCGGGACTTAAAGTACTTACTAAATTAAGCTGCCATTGGTGTATGTTATCTCAAAATTAATTTGAGAACACCTTGCGAGTCAGTTGGGGAATATATGAGGGTGGGTCAAAAAATAATGGAAATTACTTTTTTCTGTTTAAACACGTGCAAGTAGTATTTCACCAATCATGGTAACGGAGAGGTCTGTCCTTGACTGACACTGGAATATGCACGATATTGTCCGTATGCTGTTCAGTTTATCTGAGGGAAACATTGTGTAAAGACAAGTTTCAGTGACCCGACATGGATTCAGTTAGAACAAGTGTCTATTTGGTTTTGTGTTCTGAAAAAAAAAAAAAAACTGAAACATTGCAAATGATACAGGAAGCATATGGAGACCAAGCTTTATCAAAAACATAGCATAAAAATTTCAAGATGGTGAAAAATGTCTTGAAGATACTCCACGTCCATGATGGCCCTGTCATCCTCCGTGGACTAGTGGTACCGTGCTAGCCTCTAGTTCCCAAGGTCGCAGGTTCAAACCCAGCAGAGGGGAAGGATTTTTTCGGGCGTAAACATCCTTGGCATGGCTTCCTTTGGAAGGGAAGTAAAGCCGGTGGTCCTGTGTCGTAGATTTACGAACCTCAAGCCTGATAAGAGGCCTCTGAGCAAAATTTCTGGTCTTTCACGCCCAATATAGAATGGGATGCTAAGAATCATAGTAGTTAAAGAGCGTCCATAAATAAAACTCAATTTAATTTAATTTAAAGGATGGTCCTCCACATCAAAAACTGAGGTGAACTGCAACACCACTCATGTTATGTTGCAGGAAGATCAACAATTAACACTAGCGAAGATTGCAGACATTATGCACATTTCGTATGGGTCAGTTGAAGACATAATTCGTAATGATTTGGGCTACAGAAAAGTGGCAGCAAAATGGGTTCCATAGGTGCTTCATTACGAACAGATGTCTCATTGGGTCATGATCCTCAGATGGAAAACACAGGCTTCGGAGGGAACCCAACTTTCTGGAAAAGGTTGTCACATGTGATGAGAGCTGGTTTCATCACTACGATCTGGAAACTAAACAACAAAGTGCATAATGGAAACATCCTTCCAACCCAAGGCCAAAAAAAGCAAAAGTGTAACCAAGTGCAAGGAAAGTCATGCAGCTTGTGATTTTCAGCAAAATTGGGGTAATTTATCATCACACAGTTCCTAAACATACCACACTAATATCCTTAAAGGACCACTCAAGACAAAAAGAACAGACCAGAACTTGCTGCCAATGGATGGACAACGCTCCTGCTCATCGAGCCATAGCAATACAAGTGACAATCACTCAACTAGGTATCATGCCCACCCACCCACCATATTTGTCAGATCTAGCAGCCTGCGATATCTACCCGTTTCCACAAGTGAAAAAAATACTTTGTGGGCGCCAATTTCAAACCGATAAAGAACTAAATAGTGTTATTTCAGGTATACTAAACAGGATTTCAAACAAGAGCTTCTCTGAGTGTTTTGAAAAGTGGATAGAACATTGGAACCACTGTGCAGCCTCAGAAGGAGGCTATTTTGAAACTTTATAGTTAAACTGCAATTAAAAAAAATCTGATGTTACACTCACATGACTTTCTCTACTCTTGTAAAAACTATTTTACAAACGCTTATTCTCCATCTACTTCATGTTAATCGAGATAAATATTTGCAGATGTAAGGGGAATATATATTTACAACGGCAATATAGAAATACAGCAACCTTTAAGCACATACATATCTCTTAATAGCTGGGTGCAGCACCATTCTCTTTGCCACAGATTAATATTCTTTGCATATCCAAGACAAAAAAATGAATAACGAATTCCCATTTGAGAAAATAAGTATTGAAAAATTTAAGGGAATAACAAGTAATATTTCAAAAATGGTTCACTCAACAAAAAAAATGTATATGACATAAATTGTGTATTTTAACGCGATCTACATTTTTTGTGCAGTAAAATTTTGTCTATGTCTTATGGTTTACCAGTTAAACAAAAGTCCTTCACAATGAAGAATACTTTTGCAGACATTCCCAGAAAATTCAAGATATACATTTTATTTGTCATGAAAATATTTTAAACATGATACTTTAATCAAAATCGTTCAAGCCATTTTTGAGAAAATTAAAATTTTCGAAAAATGTTCCATGTGAAGGGTAATCTGGGGTGGGGGAATTTTCTTGAAAACCTTCATGTCGCATCTCTGGAAGATACTGAACCTAAATACCAAGTTTGGTGTTTATCTGACTGTTCGTTTCTGAGTTATGCTGTTCACAGACACACACATGGACATGTTTCCAAAAATGCTTTTTTTGGATTCAGGGGTATCGAATTTTTGGGTGGAATATAATACTTCCCCTACTTACTATACGTAGTAGAGAAAGTAAAAAGTCAGTGTCCAAAGAAAAAGTTTTCCCGTTATTTTTTGACCCATCCTTGTAATGTTGTACCGGCAGTTGGTTAGAGCAACGGCAAATAAAGTAAAAAATCTTGATTCAAATACTGGCCATAGCATTAAATTTTTCAGTTTTATTTTACCTTTCTAACTTAGAGATGGTATGTGTAAAAGAACAGTTGATTAATCAACTTATTATTACACCTATGAACCTATTAATTAATTTTGAAGATTGAGAAGCTAGTAACAGTGATGTGTCATAATTTAAAATAAAGAGAGTTGGAGGTTGTTACACTACATCACTAAAAGGTTCTTACTTTGAACACGTTTTGGGAGAACGGTTTGCTCCCATCGTCAGCATGTTTCCAACTGATTTTGCCGGTTATTGCCTGGGGAATGTGTGTGGTTAGTGGTGTTCTCTGGTGGTGGGTTGATGAACCTCCAAAGGCTGCAGCCACCCAGCACCAGAGAACACCACAAACCACACACATCACAGTAACCTAGTGTTTAGCAGCCATTTTTACTACATGTGCCACCACAAATGGTGGACACTGACGATACATAAAATAAAATGGTAACTGGGAAAGGAAAGGTTCCAGGTCTAAGTTCAGAATACCTCCGTAGCATTTACCACTAATGACAACCGAGAAAAAAACATGCAAAAAATTTTTGACATGTCACATTCACAAGACCTTCTCTACTCTCTATCGCTTATTAGTAGTTCTACAAATTATTCTTACAAAAGTTTGTTTTCTTATCTACTTCGTTTTAATTGAGATAAACCTTTGCAGAAATAGCTATATTACACATTTCATTATAGATACAAAGAGAGTAGTGATAGTCAAATGTTTAAGAAATGGATGCTATATGCTGGTCTTAAAATTCCATTCTCTTTCCATGACATTGTGAAAAACAACTGAAAATCGACAGGACTTCAAAAGAATTGCTAAGTGCTGAACAATCAAACCACTAATAATGGAAATCTTGGAAATGGCTGATGCCACAAAAAAGTTATTTGAAATAAACTGTTTTAAAGAGATCTAGATTATTTGTGTTATACCTTTTCATCTATGCTTAAGGTTTACCAGTTATACAAGATTATACAAAATTCCTTCCAAATGAAGAGTTCATGGCTATTCACAGAAATCTCAAGATATATATTTCATTTGTCACGTAAATAATTTTAATGTGTGATATTTTAATCAAAATCGTTAAGAGCCATTTTTTAGAAAATAAAAACTTTGGAAAATTCTTCCATGCAAAGGGTAGTTTGGGGTGGGGATTTTCTTGAAAATCTTTGTCACATCTTTGGAAGTAAGCCAAAATACCAACTTTGGTATTTATCCATCCAACCTTTTGATTTTGAGTCTCTCTCTCGCTCTCTCCCGCCCGCCCTCCCTCCCTCTCTCTCTCCCTCTCACACACACCCCTTTTCTATAAATGCTTTATTTGTATTCTGGAGGTCTCAAAACATGTATTTCTGAGGAAATTTTGGTATTAAATTATTGCATGGAGTGCAATGCCTCCGCTGCTTCTACTATGTTCCTATGTGGTAGAGAAAGTAGCAACATAAGCCAGTGAGGAAGGTCCTGGTGGGATATGAACCGAGAACCTCACATTCAAGAGCATGTACTTAAGTTACCAACCTTTGGATGTACATCATTTATGGTTGAATACATCTTAATAATTTGTACAATCATCATTAAATGTCAACAGTATTCAAGGATGCTATTCGTAGACTATTAAAACGTGTTTAAAGGGAATTTCCAGCCCCAGGTTTATGATGTGCAAATGTGTGGGTGAGTATTTCCGCATTTTTAGAACTTTTTTTGCATAATATGTGAAGATGGCATAGACACTAATACTAACAGGTAGTGAAGTAATGTCAATGTTCAATGAACTAAGTGATGATTCATCTTATTTGGTTTAAAATAAGAAGAAAGGGACGTAAAAGCCACTCCACAGCAAGGTGCAACAATGGCTCAAGTGACCTGAGTCATGACAGTAATGAGTGCCCAGTTTCGCAGGTGTTGCATATATAGTTTAAAATCAGATTGTTTCATTATTTAGTTTAAGCGGTTTCCTTTTAATATCCTTTAAATATTTTAAATTAATTTCAGTATAGAAAAGTACATGAAGGTTTTTACATTGTATCAAGAAACTATGGACGAGCAATAAACTCTCCAGGCCGGATCTGTTTGCATTCGAAGCACACTGGAAAAACACTCACCTTAGTCAAAGTGGGAGGTGGGAGGAAGAGGAGGGGGACTGTTAATGCAAAATAATAAATCTTATTGCTACGATCATTCCGTGGGATCTACGCTGATTGCACCAAGGGTAAATCCCGATAGGAAAACGAAAACCAACGCAATGTAGCAGAATAACCTTCCCCTCCCTGCACCAAAGTTCCATTTTCCCCGATTAGCTTGATCAAATCGGGGGAAAAATGTTTACCTCCTCGCCGGTGCAGACCAGTGAAGAAGATCCAGCTATGTTCTGTTTCCAGTATTTTTTGGGGGGAAATTGCTTCGATCTGTCATCCGGAACATGTTTCAGCTGGAAAATGTCGGAAGGCAATGCATTCTGTTTGTTCTGAAATCGTGTTAGCAGCGAATTGTCGGAAACGGTACGGAACACATAACGGGATAATAACCTTTATACGGAATGAAGCATTAAAAAGTTATCTACTAGCAAGCCTTTGGCTGGCTTTTCCGGTCAGTTTTATTTTGAGAAATCCTAGCAATACCTAACACACGAGGACCATAGTGAGGGAAACATTGCAAGAGCTTTGCAGCAATAAGGCTGGTTCACAACAAAGAACAGTAACCAGAACGAGAATGACAAAGTTGGAATTCATGTATTTTAATGGGAGGGCTCACAACTGATGGAAACTTCACAGCATATTAGACCCATATTGAATTAAACTCTTCACTGTATAGATTATTCTAGGTGCTTGTCACATGAAACAGCCTCTAGTGCTCTCTCTAGTTGCAAGCTGAAAAAAAGAAACTGGAAGAAATTCTAGCTTATGTGATTAGTTTGGTGTTGTATGCCTTACATGCATCCTAACCTAAGATTAATATAGATCTGCATTTAGATAGCATCATCTAGATTCTTTATATGCATGGAGCAAAGCAAACAAACTTCCATTTAATAATAATAAGTGTGTAAAAATGTCCTTCACTAGAAGCAAAACTCCTTTTAAATATCGATAATGTTGCTCTAGAGGTCGACGTGTCATGGCAGACGATATATATGCGCGTCAGGTACCAACTGTTAAACGGAAAAATGCTTCCATGTTAGTAAAACCGGAAACAGTTTGATATTGTTCTGAACTGTTACATGCTGTCATAATAGAAAAGCACAAAATAGTGAATAAATGCAATAAAACTGAATATTAACCGCGAAACAGTAAATAAATGCAATAAAATTTAATAATAACCGTGAAGAAGTAAAAAAATATTGTGATTATCATCTAATGATTAGCATTTAGTAATGACCATTAGTGCTTGTGCATTACTAAATAACTGTAATACAACAGTAAGCAAATGTAATGCAGCTAAATAACTACCGCGTAACAGTAAACAAATGTAATAGAACTATATAATTACCACGTAGCAGTAAACAAATGTAATAGAACTAAATAATTACCACGTAGCAGTAAACAAATGTAATAGAACTATATAATTACCGCATAGCAGTAAACAAATGTAATAGAACTAAATAATTACCACGTAGCAGTAAACAAATGTACACAATGCAATTGTTAGCCTTAATAAAGGCTGTTTTGCATTGATGCATATAAGGAAGACATAAGTAAATGTTCTGTGAGACAGGTGTAGAAGAAAGATGAAAAGGAAGTTCTGAGGGAGAAGATAAATCAAAAGAGAGCTGCAAAGATGTTATCCTGCAGGATAATTCTCGAAGAGTGTCACAAGAAAATTCTGAAACACTCTCCAATTGGGACAGCTGTTCCTGTATATGCTCATGCAAGTATGAGTTGAAGAGCTCCTGAGAAGTGCCAAACTACCTTCTCAGCTTGCTAACTCTTCTGTAAGTTGTTCTATGTCCCAATTTTCCATTAAGACAGCGTTCATTATTTAAGATCTCTTCTCCACAACGATGCGTAAGTTGTCCATGTTGATTGTTGACTGCTGACACAACCAATTCAATAAATCATGCTAGAATACATAATCGGAAGTGTTTAAACAACTTTGGAGCATTTAAAAGGCCAAATGCCACACATTCGCAGAATTTTATGCCATGACATGTTGACCTCTGGAGCAACATTACCTAAATATCTTCATAACCTCAAAAGCACACCACTTGGTGAAGTGGTTGAAAATAAAGATTTATGAGCACATTTTACAACAAATCTCAGATTTAACACACACATTGAATTAATCATAACATAATAACTAAAATATCTGGGCTTCATTATTTGAAATTTCTATGCATTTAATGAAAAAGACATTAATTTGACTTTACAACTCCTTTGTTAGACAAAATCTCAAATATGCATCTATTGTTGGGAATCACAGAACCACAAAATATGTCAGTTTTAAGTTTATTTAAGAAGGTTTTTTAAACACCTAGAGCAAACACAGAAGAAATCCATAAAGATTCACCATTAAACAGAATGATATATTTATATAATAAACTTTGTTACTTTGATGTAGATATCTTCAAATGTAAGAAACTCAGTTAAAAAATGCTATAGTCCATAGTAATCTTTTCATAGATTAATATAAATATTTAAATTAGAAATAATTGCATAATACCATGCCACCTTCTCTTTCATTTTCTTCTCTAGTTTTTTTATTGCTTATTTTTTTTCTTCTCTGGAACTTTTATTGTCATTTATAATTTTTGTATGTTTTTTGTGTATCAGTTAGATTTATAAATGATTGCACGTAACTATATTTTTGTAATGAGCATTGTAATTGGACTTATGCCTGTTATGTTCAGAATCATAAATAACGGTTTACTCTATCAAATTTGATGTTGGCTAACCCGAATTATGTTGGTTGAATTAAAAGCAGGTGAAAAAATGTCATTGGTCAGTTAAAAACAAATGAAATCCCAATGTGTAAAATCGACTTTCCACTTTGTGATCGATATGCATTCCCATTCTCATTACCGAAACATTGTGAACCAAAATCTTTTATGTTGCATTGCTTCCCGTTCTCATTTCCATTTTGGTTACTGTTCTCAGGCTATTAAGAACCAGCCTACACTGGTATTTTAATTGACAAGCCTTATCTCCATCCAGATAAGTGTTGCAAACTTTATCACATAATTAAAACCCACTGTAGTAACACCGTGATACCAATGTTTATATGCACAGTGTGGGCATTTTAAGGTGAGGCCACAGGTCGGCTATATCGTAGCACGCTGTACTGCAGTGACCTCGGTACTTTTCCGATGCAGAACTTGCTGCACATGACGTGTTCAAGGTTATCTTTATCAGCTGTGTTCATGCTATAAACAGAGTTGTGCATCTCAAAGGCCAGAAACAATACATAAGAAAATAAACAGAGCCGTGAGCAAAAATAAAATAAAAGAAGTTACCACACTCATCGGTACTGAAAAAGAAAAGATGATCTTCAAAAATTTCACATATCATCCAATAGCTTTCTACAAATACCAGAGAATCCTCATGCAGCACAACATCTCTTTGGCCCCAAAAAACAATTACACCATCAAAAGCCTATTAAATTTCAAACTAAAAGATGACATCCCACAGGAACACAAACCAGGAATATACCAGATCAGCTGCAACGACTGCAAGAAAATCTACATTGGGAAAACCAAAAGAAATATAAAAACAAGAGCAAAAGAACACTTCAGTTACATAAAACAAAAACAGGAAGATAAATCAGCAGTAGCTTGGCACTTTTGGAGAGACAAACACACCATAGACAGAAACCCAAAAATACTAAAAACATCTCAGGAAAAGCAGAACTTACAATTTAGGAAAACATTTATACTTGGAAAAACAGAAACCACACTTATAATTTTGAAACCCCGCCAGGAAACTTACTTTTCAAGAAGTTCTTCCAACCACCACCAGAGATCAAGCTTAACAACTAAGATGAATGATGAAGGCAGTCGACAAGGAACTGAGGATGGGAGCAATTAGCCCCTGAAACATGTATTCGTTATAAAAACAAATAAGTGATGTAGTGTTACAATCAACTCAATAATTACTAATTATAGGCACATCACTGTCACAAAGTCCATCAAAACAATTTTATTGTGAATTAAATGTCAGGACTGGTTTTAAACTGCCTAAACATGCTCACAAGCTTGGCAGAACAAAATGAAGTTCAATTCATCTGGGTCATAGTTGCATAGAGGGAAATGAAAAAGCTGATGAATCTGCAAAACAAGGAACAGCTTTATTGGACCAGGGCCAGGACTGGCTCTAAGAACAGCTCAATGTTTAGTAAGAGACGCTATTAAGAACTGGTCCAAAGTAGAACATCATAAAACCTGGCTTAAAACTCCTGGAAACAAAATTGGTAAGAACCATGTAAGAAAAGAGCTGAAAGTTTACTTAAATGTGATAGACTTCAGCTGAGAACAATTATTTAATTTCTCACAGGACATGCAACTGTGAAAAAGCATCTTAACACGATGCGAGTGTTTCAGGGTAACTTAGATTGCAGATTGTGCAAGTAAGAAACTAAAACAGCCCAACACATCATATGCTTCTGTGAAGCCTTGGCTTACAGGATATACATTGCTTTAGGAAAAATGTTTTTAGAACTAGAAGAATTTGAAACTATATCTATTATGAGACTGCATTCCTTAGTAAAGAGTGCAGACATAATGAATTGGCTTTAAAATGATACAGGTAGCACAATAAGCCCAAAGCTGAAGTACGCCCAGCGCAATGATGGAAATCTGTACTGTATAAGACAAGACAACAAAGGTGAAAGGTTATTCAGGACATCTGTGTTGTGTATGATTTGCTTAAGAGTGTAAATGTCTTACTATTAGTCCACAACATTGTCTGCCGATGAATCATTCTTGAACAATGAATTTTTATGTCCAATACATACGTAAAAACCGAATCATGTACACAGGTGTATAGATTATTTCAGAAGAAATTTCCTGGTATTTCAGTTCCAAGAAGAGAAACTGTTAGACATCTCATTAATAACTTTACGACAATGGGATTGCTAAATACTAAACCTAAGAAGCAAAAACGAGATGTTCTAACGGAGGAAAAAATTCATGAAATTGGTACATCTATTTGTGGGAACCCCCAAAAAAAAAAGGTTTATACGGACAATCCCCACACCATAGACGAACTTAAGGGCAATATAAAAACAGAAATGATGAACATTATGCAAGAAGAGCTTATGCGTGTGAATGGAAAAATCATCTGAAAATGCCAAGAATGTCTTCATGCAGATGGACACCACTTATAACAAGGTTAACACTCATAGTGCATGTTACTATCACTCGTGAGTAAATAATGCAGGAGTTACAGAACAAAAAAGCCCCACTGTAATAGTGTGTGGAGCATGCTTACGCATGACTGTGGCCTCACCATAAAACGATCACAATGTATATAGATTTCAGCACATAGGCAGCTTTTGAACCACGCATCTTACTGAATTTTTTTCAAAATCAGCATGAAATCAAGTATGATCACATACATTTACACAATATTAATTAAAGTACATGAGCAAGTATACACAGCATATTTTTTTCAATTTTAAAGCAAGTTTGTTGGCCCAAGCTTCTGCACAAGAAATTAAAAAAGGCAATCAGAAATTTAAAAGAATCTGCTTATGAGGAGGATGACAGGTGGTATAGCATCTGGGAGGTCCTGGATTCAATTCCCATTGAGCCGGCCAGACTTTTGTGACTTTTCCATGTTGCTAGACAAATGCTACAGTGGATTTTGTATTACATGTATCTTCCTGCCCCTCATTTCATTTCTTTTAAGGTATTGCAAAGCCGACATGTGGAGGTTGAGCTTTAAGGAGGCAATTGCTTCTTCCCCGGCACAGAGCCGTTCCTCAGATTGAGGAAGGGGGGGGGCACTGAAGATGCATCTGAAAATGATAGGATTCCAGCCCATTGTACTCTCTCGTCTCATTTCTCTCTTTTAGAGGTTTAGCAGATGCAATAGGCCCAATCTAGACCAAAGTGCCAAAATCCTTCTCTGCTTCTTAAACTAATACTGTCCCCTACTTCCAATGAAGTTACCAGAATGCAAATTTTACCCCTTATCAGATTTTAAAATAAATGGAAATTTGGTTTTATATGAATGCTTGAAGACCTGAAATTCTTCCTGGTACCACAAGAAATATGTATTAAAGTAAACACCACCACCTCCTTGGCTATACACAGATTTGTAATTGATGTTTTACATTTCGTATCAACTGTAAACAAAAGCTGTCACAAAAATCTGATGTGTTACACTCACATGACTTTCTCTACTCTTGTACAAACCATTTTTACAAACGCTTATTCTCCATATGCTTCATGTTAATCAAGATATCGAGATGTTAATCTTATTGCTAATTTTCTTTTAGATGCAAGGGGAATATGGTAGGCTTTAAGCGACAGTCAAATATTTTAAGAGCTGGTTGCTATGTGGAGTATTCCATTATCTTTGTATGTCCAGGACATAAAAAAAAATGAATAACGAATTCCCATTTGAAAAAAGGAGTATAAGTATTGGAAAATTTAAGGGAATAACAAGCAATATCTTGAAAATGGTTCACTCAACAACAAAAATGTATGTGACAAATATTGTGTATTTTAATGCGATCTACATTTTTTGTGTAGTAAAATTTTGTCTTCTCTTATGGTTTACCAGTTATGCAAAAGTCATTCACAATGAAGAATACTTTTGGAGACATTCCCAGAAAATTCTAGATATACAATTCATTTGCCATAAAAATGTCTTAAACTTACGGTATTTTATTCAAAATCGTTAAGGGAAAATTAAAATTTTCGAAAAATATTCCATGTAAAGGGTAATCTGGGGTGGGGGGATTTTCTTGAAAACCTTTGTGTCACATCTCTGGAAGATACTGAACCTAAATACCAAGTTTGGTGTTTATCCAACTGTTCGTTTCTGAGTTATGCTGTTCACAGACAGACACACACATGGACATGTTTCCAAAAATGATATATATGCATTCTGTGCACCTCAAAACATGCATTTCCTGTGAAATCTCTGTATCAAATTTTTGGGTGGAATGCAGTACTTCCCCTACTTACTGTACATAGTAGAGAAAGTAAAAATGGGAAACTTATATCCCACAGCCACAGAACACAAATAAGGTAAACAATTTACATGAACAAGTTGACTTTCTAACATATTATCCATTACTGAATGTTCATGCCCATTTACTGCAGATAATGAAGCGTTATTAGTGATCCAATCAAATTTTAAATCAGAATGCTATGCTTTTGTTGCAGCCCAGTGAAGCGGGACCACGATCATGATGGAAGGACAGACACAGGCCTATTATAGCACCATATACTGTGACTTAGTACAGTTTTCAATGCCACTCCACTTCTTTGTGCATGGTGGAGTAAAGAATCCTTGCTTCCCTTTCATTCGCTGGAATGCCAAACTCAAGACTCCTCTTCTGGATGCTCAGTAACTGTTGAACACGGGGCTTATCTTCTAATGCTCACTAATGCTTATACAGAGTGAGCCACGTCCTCGGCGCCCGTTGTCATCTGCCGCTATCGTAGAAGGGCACGGATGAAACCATACAACATTTTTAAAACTACTTTTAAAGGCTTTACTTACCAACTTTAGGAAAGGAGGTGCTGAAACTGGCCACCATGGTTGTCCATACATTTTTGGCACCTCTTTAGGAAACTATCCATCACTCGCCGTAGTTCCGTTGAGAAATGCTGGCAATTTCCTGACAGATACTTTGTTTGGACAACGACGGGGCCAGTTTCAGCATCTTCTTTCATAAAGTTGGTAAGTAAAGCCTTTAAAAGTAGTTTTAAAAATGATGTATGGTTTCATCCATGCCTTTCTATGATAGCAGAAAATGGCAATGAGCGCCAAGAACACAGACAGGAAAAACACCACGCAGCTGGCTCATCATGTGTCACAACAACCACTTCATTAACCCTTGAGAGCAAGCTCGCCGATATATAGTTGCATGAGTGACAGAGTTCACCAGAGGAGGGGGAAGAAACATCTACAAATATCTCGTTATCTCTCAGTAGCGCTTATGGGATTTACATCGGGTGGGAATGCTGCCCTCTTTCTCTCTACAACCAACTAGTTAGCCACCACTGAAGGACCTATGCAACAAGTTCAATCCACAACCGCTGCATCACAATATCAATTAGCAAGGTACATTCGGCTGTAATCTTAAGTTAGCGAAGAGTCTTACATTATTATCACTAAGAAAATGTAATATAATGCAATAGAATTTAATTCTTTGTCATGAATGTGGTGAAAATCTGTAACTCTTTGAATCTGACCAGAAAGTCATATAAAGGCCTTCGCTCCCATACATTTTACGGTCGAACATACATTTTGGCAAGTATGTGAACTTAAATAAATACAATATTTACACACATTATGCTTTGAAGTAGAGAGAGTTGAAGGTTGTTACACTACATCACTAAAATGTTCTTACTTGAACACGTTTCGGGAGATGGTTTGCTCCCATCGTCAGCATGTTTTCAACTGATTTTGCGGGTTATTGTCTGGGGAATGTGTGTGGCTAGTGGTGTTCTCTGGTGCTGGGCTGATGAACCTCCAAAGGCTGCTGGGTGGTGGTAGTTCGAAATTCATTAGGTGATTTCTGTGTTTGATGATATGTATTTTTTCCCAGATCTCCAATTCATTGCTGCTGTTGATCGGTATTAAGAGTTTTATGTTTGGAGTGATTTCATGGTTTGAAGACCAGAAATGATGTGCTACTGCTGATTTATCCGCCTGTTTTTGGTAAATGCATCTCATATGCTCTTTAAATCTTATTTCAAGATTTCTTTTGCTTCTTCCTATGTATACCAGGTTACAGTCATTACAAACTATTTGATATATACCAGCTGATTTATCGTTGGGGATAGGGTCTTTTGTTCAGTTGCATAGTAGTTTTTGTATATTGCGGTTATTCTGTGGAGACACGGTGATGTTGTATTTCTTGAAAATCCTTTGAAATTTACACCACTACTGTCCATTCCAAACCAGAGTGCCTTTCACTGAAAACAAACTCTTTGTATTATCCGCGTGAAAGTAGTTCACAATCCCCACCCCTAATGACAACTTGTTCCCCTCTCACGTGCATGTTGAACACTATTTAAATCTATAAAAATGCGCCCTGTGTGAGACTGATTTATCATAGTTCAAAATACAACCTGAGGTAATCGATTTTATAAATATGCGGCAATGAACATTTTACTTACCTACGTTATTCACAATCCTCGGGCAAAAGTGCAACATCCAAATCTGAATCCTACGAAGATGACTCAGCTGTCATATGGGAATCAGAACTACTCTCCAAAATAATGACAAGCTTATCCACAATTCCACAGAGCTGTCGCACTTAAAACAATTTCCCACATTTTATCTTCTTCTATGTTCTATTATGTCTGTTTATATTCCCTGCTCACTTTGGTTACACTTCTCGCTGAAACGCCTGTAAAATCCGATATTAGTTTCGTAATATGCACTAATGCAAGTGTCAGGTATTTTTGTAATAGTGAGTTGAATATATGAAGTATTGTTTGTTTTTAGCCACTTTTTAACTGTTTGCCGCTTTTGTGTTTGAACAGTTTATTCGCACTACACGCACCTTCCTTTACCATGAGAGCTCAAATACCAACTGACCAAATCACAAGATTTGACCTGAGCTGAGCATGTGTGTGTTAGCGTATTATGAATGACTGTTCGCTTATCATATATCCTGTGTTACGCAAAGTGTTTATTTGGTACTCAGATAGCACCTCTGGGAATTTATTGCTGCATTTCTTGTATATGTAACAGAGTGGCAGTTTTATACAGTTGGCATTAACAAGCAAGATACTCTCGGCATTAGCGCAAAAGCAGACGAAAATCATATTTTGTAATCTCTTAACAGCTAGTATATATCCATTACCTTTAACGATGAGTTCTTATGATAACCGCAATAAAATATGCAGTTCTATACCTTTCCGGCTCTAATATTTCATAATATAATACATGTATTAAGGAACTATTTACATTGGCGTAAGAGTGTGTTCTTGGGTTCGTGACAAGCAGAAGCATGTGCTTCTGTTTTCATCAGAGGGAACTCTGGTTTGGAATAGACAGTAGTCACACACATTCCCCAGACAATAACCGGCAAAATCAGTTGAAAACATGTTGACGATGGGAGCAAACCGTTCTCCAGAAACGCGTTCAAGTAAGAACATTTTAGTGATGTAGTGTAACAACCTTCAACTCTCTCTACTTCAAATTATGACACATCACTGTTACTAGATTCTCAATTTTCAAAATTAATTCACATTATGCTGTTTTACTGTCAAATGTGCATTTCATAAAGTAGCATTATATGCTAAAGCAAATTTTTCATTAAATTAGCCAAATACTAATGAATCATATAATTTAATGAAAAGGACAAGAGGTTTTTTCTAAAATCAGAGTTTCCATTGTATTTAAGAGACAAATACCTTCAAAGGAGTGCATACTTTTGGGTACATCTTCAGGAATGCTAAGTCCAGTTTCTGCTAAAGACATTGCATGAAAACAATGTTTGTACTGCGGATGCTCAGGTGATATATCATGCACCACTCGCAGGTGATGACGAAGCGACTTTCGGAGTGAGTATGCTTTATTACAGAGAAGGCACTTTATGGGTTTCACCCCTGAATGTGTCATGAGGTGGGCCTTCAGCCCTGACTTGTGTGATAACTTCTTTGGACACCTGAAATTAATAATATATTACACATACATGATTTACAGTAGAAAAACTGGAGTACATGAAGCATCAGTAAACGGTGACACTTACAAGGAGCAAGTATATGTATTAGTAGAAGGGTGATGAACTCCCATCACATGTCGTTGCAGATATTTCCCACTGGAAAAACTTTTCCCACACTGCTCGCAAGGATACTCGGTTTCTCGGTTATGTAGCACCCTATGTTCCTTTAATGTACCGGTGTTTGTGAATGACTGCAAAACAGAATGACAAATATTAATTAAACATAATTCATATTTTCTAAATAAAGTAAAACATTATACTGACTAATTTTGAAGATTGAGAAGCTAGTAACAGTGATGTGTCATAATTTAAAATAAAGAGAATTGAAGGTTGTTACACTACATCACTAAAATGTTCTTACTTGAACACGTTTCGGGAGACGGCTTGCTCCCATCATCAGCATGTCCTCAACTGATTTTTCCGGTCATTGTCTGGGGAATGTGTGTGGCTAGTGGTGTTCTCTGGTGCTGGGCTGATGAACCTCCAAAGGCTGCTGGGTGGTGGCAGTTTGAAATTCATTAGATGATTCCTGTGTTTGACGATATGTATTTTTTCCCAGATGTCCAATTCATTGCTGCTGTTGATCGGTTTTAAGAGTTTTATGTTTGGAGTAATATCATGGTTTGAAGACCAGAAATGATGTGCTACTGCTGATGTATCTGTCTGTTTTTGGTAAATGCATCTCATATGCTTTTTAAATCTTATTTCAAGATTTCTTTTGGTTCTTCCTATGTATACCAGGTTACATTCATTACAATCAATTTGATATATACCAGCTGATTTATCGTTGGGGATAGGATCTTTTGTTCTGTTGCATAGTAGTTTCTGTATATTGTGGTTGTTCTGTGGAGACAGGGTGATGTATTTCTTGAAAATCCTTTGAAATTTATGATGTGTCCAAGGGTGGTAAGTGAATTTCCTATGTGCTTGTGGTTTTTGTTGTCTGAGTAACGTAGTCATTTGTTGGATGTATTTCTGTCTTTCAAACCTTTTTATCTTCTTATCTATTGTTTTTTTCTGGTATCCATTCATAGTGGCTATGTTGATAATGTGTTGGTATTCTTTCTGGTGTTCCTCTTTCTCCATTGGTATATGTACTAACCTGTTTGTAATACTATTTTAGTAATGTAGTGTAACAACCTTCAACTCTTTTTATTTTAAAAAACATTATACATTCTCCTTACTGTCAGTGTACAAAACCACTATGAAGTCTCCTGCAAAATAAGAGAGAAATATTTTTAAATAAACACACTTCAAGAGTTAATCAGCACCGTGAAACTTGATCAATTTAAATACAAAGGGCCTAAGAAAATATTTGAATTATGCAAGAATTTAAATTAATAATAAAAATCTGATGTGTTACACTCACATGACTTTCTCTGCTCTTGTACAAACTATTTTTACAAATGCTTATTCTCCATCTACTTCATGTTAATCAAGATAAACATTTACAGAAACTATCTTATTGTTAATTTTCTTGTAGGTGTAAGGGGAATATGGTAGGTTTTAAGCGATAGTCAAATCTTTTAAGAGCTGGTTGCTATGTGGAGCATTTCATTCTCTTTGTATGTCCAGACATAAAAAAAATAAAGCATTTTTGGAAACATGTCCATGTGTATGTGTGTCTGTCTGTGAACAGCATAACTCAAAAACAAAAAGTCGGATAAACACCAAAGTTGGTATTTAGGTTCAATATATTCCAGGGATGCGACATGAAAGTTTTCAAGAAAATTCCCCACCCTAAACCACCCCTTACATGGAACATTTTTCGGAAAATTTTATTTTCTCAAAAATGGCTCTAACAATTTTGATTAAAGTATCATATGTATAAGACATTTTTATGGCAAATTAAATGTATATCTTGAATTTTCTGGGGATGGCCCCAAAAGTCCTCTTCATTCTGAACAACTTTTGCATAACTGGTAAACCGCAAGAGATGGACAAAATTTTACTACATAAAAAATGTAGATCTCGTTAAAACACACAATATGTCATATACATTGTTTTTGTAAAGTGAACCATTTTTGAGATATTCCTTGTTATTTCTTTGAATTTTCCAATATTTACACTTTTTCTCAACTGAGAATTCGTTGTTCTTTTTTTATGTTCTTGACATGCAAAGAGAATTACATTTCACATAGCAACCAGTTCTAAAAATATTTGACTATCGCTTAAAGTGTGCTATGTTCCCCTTGTTTTGTATTTGCAAGGGCAATATAGAAATACAATAGCCTTTAAGCATAGACATCTCTCTTAATAGCTGGTTGCTATGTGCAGCACCATTCTCTTTGCCACAGATAAATACTCTTTGCATATCCATGACAAAAAAAGGAATAACGACAGTGCTGTGGATAAGCTTGTCATTATTTTGGAGAGTAGTTCAGATTCCGATATGGCAGCTAAGTCATCTTCGGAGGATTCGGATTTCGGTGTTGCACTTTTGCCCAAGGATTGTGATTAGCGTAAGTAAAATGTTCATTTCCACATATTTATAAAATTGATCGTTACCTCAGGTTGCATTTTGAACTATGATTCTCACGCAGGGCGCCTTTTTACAGATTGAAACAATGTTCAACAAGCAGCCATTAGGGGCAGGGATTGCGAACTACTTTCGTGCAGATAGAAAGAGTTTGTTTACTGTGAGAGGCGAGAGTCTGGTGCTGACAGGAGTAGGAGAAGGTCGTGTGGAGCAAGAGGTGAAAAACTGATGGAGTGGAGGTAAAAACAGTAATGGCAGAAATGAACCAACTAATGGAATCTGAGGAAATCTCAAGACGACTCGAAGAGGTTATAAGAAGCAGAGAGAAGAGATGGTACAACAGATAATGGATTACAAGAAAAAAATTGAAGATCTAGAGAAAAGATTTGAAGCAGGACAGAGAAGAGTAATTTTCTGAGTGACAGAAGAATACGAAAACCTAGAAGAAGTAGTGTACGTGATCATGGAAGGACTAGTATAAAAACGTCTGGTTGGGAGATAGAGGACGTGCACCAAATCGGAAAAAGAGGAAGAAAATCTAGACCCATTTGTATAAGAATAACGACAATGGAAAAAAAGAAGGAAATTTTAAGGAACACCAGGAGGTTAAGACACTCAAAAATTTTTATAGAGCAGGACTATACGAGAGAGGAACAAATTCTGAAAAAATAACTAATTGCCAGGATGAGAGAAGCAAGAGCAGCTGGAAAAAAGGCATTTTTGAAAGGTTTAAAATCATTCGTGGAAGGAGAAGAGTGGAATATGAGTATACGGAGGAATGAACAAGAAAAAATGTGCGAACATCAGCAGAAGCAATGGCCCAGGACACATTCAAGTCAAAGAACCGAGAGAATAGCTGAGTCGGCAGTTTGAAAAAAGGAACAGAAAACAGCTGAACAAGTCACAAAATCGACAGACGTGAGAAACAACCATGAAAGGGAAACAGAAGAAAATGGAGAGGAAGATCCAATAGCCATGGAGGGGGAAGTGGAGCTAACATTGGTAGCAGCGGCGGGGCGGGAAGAGATGCAAAGGAGGAGAAGTGGGGAGAAGCTGAGAGAACAGATGACTGCAGTAAGAAATGCATATGCGAAGGAGGGAAACAGCCATGAAAGGAGTACAGAAGAAAATGAGAAACAAGCAGCAGCTAGGGAGGGGGAGGAGCTAACAGTTGCAGAGGTGGGGCGAGAAGAAATGCAAAGAAGAAGAGGTTGGGAGAAGCCGAGAGAACAAATGATTAACAGTGCAGCAAGAAATACGTTTGTGGAGGAGGGAGTGACACGAGTGAGAAGTGGGGAAGTAATAAGAGTCAGAACAGTCAGTGAAGCAGAAGAAATTGCAAGAAGGAGGGGAAGGGTATACAATAATAGATTTGAGAGAAGGGAGGGTAATGCTACAAGGGGAGGAAAGTGTAGACCCGGTATCCAGACATACTAGACTCAGGAAAGCAATGGAGAAATTTATGTATCAGGACAAAACAAAGAACAAATAGGGAAAGGAAATAAATTGATACGCAAAAAAAAAAAAAAAAAAAAAAAAGAAGTAAGACAGGGATGTAAAGTGAGTTCATATTAGTAACCTATTCATAGATGATATATTAGGAGTAAAAATAAGAAATTAGCATTATCCAGTAATAAGAGATAAGGAGATTCCAGGTTCAGGTTCATTATACACAGACGATTTTGTGGTAGGCACCATATCGTTGATAGGGTTACAAAAGCAATAAATGAAATTCAAGAAAGTGTGAAAAATGGGGAATTGGAATAAAAATCTGATGTGTTACACTCACATGACTTTCTCTACTCTTGTACAAACTATTTTTACAAATGCTTATTCTCCATCTACTTCATGTTAATCGAGATAAACATTTGCTGACTCTATCTTATTGCTAATTTTCTTGTAGATGTAAGGGCAATATAGAAAAACAGTAGCCTTTAAGCACATACATATCTCTTAATAGCTGGTTGTTAGGTGCAGCACCATTCCCTTTGCCACAGATTAATACTCTTTGCATATCCAAGACAAAAAAGTGAATAACGAATTCCCATTTGAGAAAATAAGTATTGAAAAATTTAAGGGAATAACAAGCAATATCTCGAAAATGGTTCACACGACAAAAAAATGTATATGACATAAATTGTGTATTTTAACGCGATCTACATTTTTTGTGTAGTAACATTTTGTCTATCTCTTATGGTTTACCAGTTATGCATAAGTCGTTCACAATGAAGAGTACTTTTGGAGACATTCCCAGAAAATTCAAGATATACATTTTATTTGTCATGAAAATATCGTAAACATATGATATTTTAATCAAAATCGTTAGAGCCATTTTTGAGAAAATTAAAATTTTCAAAAAATGTTCCATGTAAAGGGTAATCTGGGGTGGGGGGATTTTCTTGAAAACCTTCGCGTCGCATCTCTGGAAGATACTGAACCTAAATACCAAGTTTGGTGTTTATCCGACTGTTCATTTCTGAGTTATGCTGTTCACAGACAGACACACACGTACATGTTTCCAAAAATGCTTTTTTTGGATTCAGGGGCTCTCAAAACATATATTTCCAGTGAAATCTCGGTATCAAATTTTTGGGTGGAATACAATACTTCCCCTACTTACTATACGTAGTAGAGAAAGTAAAAATCTAAACATGAATGACTCAGTAAAAGGCTCTAAGAAAGAAAACCAAGGACTGAGAGAATAATAAGGAAGGTAAAGGGAAGAAAATGGTTTAGACAAGTAAGAGAAGCAAGGGCTGCTCAGTGAGCAAAAAGGCCAGGGAGCCAAGCAATCTGAGTGGCCCTATAAGAAAACAAGCACCAGACAAATTGTACAATAGATGAAGGGATATAAACGAATATACATTGTATATATTGTAAACATGTAGAACAAATTGTACAATAAATCCATTCATTCATACTGTGAGAGGCACTCTGGTTTGGAATGAACAGTAGACAAAATGCCAATGATTATGAGTGGTGATTTCAACATCAACTTCAACTCAGATGAAGCTCAACCGTTGATAAGAGTTTTGGATGAAAAATTCAAGTTAAAATTGGACACTGACAAAGCTGAGTCTACAAGATGGCGGAGTGTGGAGTGGTGACGCGAAGTAGGAACCAGAAATTAACCAATTTTCATCGGCATAACTCGAATAAGGCGTCAGAAACTAATTGCAACATCAATGGTGGAAGTAAACAAATCAATGGAAATAAAGATACAAAAATGCATAATACGGGTGATGGAAAAACCAAACAAAACATGAGCGGCAGGGCGTCAGCACCCATGAACCGGGAAACGGAAGTTATAGCGTCACTGCAAACAATAGTTGGCATGTTAAATAAAGACCTTAAACAAGCACAGGACGAAATTAGAACACTAAGAGAAGAAAATGAATACTTAAAAAACCAAATACAAAAGGAACCAAGTAGACAAGTATACATCAAGGCAGCAATGGCCAACCCTTTTGACACCAAGAAAGGATGGCAATTACCGCGACGAACGGCAAAATCTACACAGGCGTGTGATAAAAAATCGGAAATCGACACAAGAAACAGTTTCTCGTGTCTTTCGGAGGGAAACTGCGAACAGGAAGAGCGACCAGTACAGGACCAGAAGAAAACCTTGGCAAACAGTGGAGAGCAGCCGTCAAGAATATACTAAAAAACACGGAAAGTGAAAATCCTTGCAGATAGCCATGGCAGGGGTCTAAGCAGTATGATAGCTGAACGACGACCAGACATTAGTGTTGAAAGTGTAGTTCGACCGGGTGCACCGATTAAAGAAGTACTAAAAATGCATGAAAGTGATTGTGAAAACCTAACCTTCAATGACTATGTAGTCATTCTCGGTGGTACAAATGATGTTGCAAAAAACGAAAGCAGTAAAGTCAAAAGAAATCTAATAAACAGTTTGGTGAAACTTAATCATACTAATGTTGTAGTGGCTAACATACCAAGAAGGTATGATCTAGACAGTAATTCTGTAGTAAATAAGGAGGTAAATAAGTGCAATATAACCTTAAAAAAAACTGTAAGTGCTTTCAAAAATGTGAGTTTACTAGATATAAGTGCGCTGGATAGAGAATCTCATACCAAACATGGTCTACACCTAAACAGAAAAGGCAAGTACAAACTAGTAGAGAAACTAATAGATGTAATAGGCAGTGGGAGCACTAAACAAATAATTCCTCTAGGTTTTGGGGCTCTGAAGGAAGTAGATATGAACAATGATTCAAAAACAATTCTCACAGCTCCTGTAGGGATCCCTAAAGATGATACAATAGCTCCATTTTTTTTAGGTTAAACAATCTAGATGTAAACCCAGTAAAACATTGTAACAAAGAAAAGATTAAGCCTAATTCTCACTTACCATGTAATAATATGGATATCAAAATAGGGTACATCAATGTTCAAGGCATGCAGAATAAGCTGTTTCTAATTAATGAATTTGCCGTTGAAAATTGCTTTGATTTTCTCTGCCTAAATGAGCACTGGTGCAATGAAGATGAGATAAGTTTTAGCAACCTAGAACACTATAAGTTAGTAGGTAGCTATAACAGGCAACATCATAAACATGGGGGGGTAGCAATATATGCCACTAAACAATTCAGTTCCTATTGTAGCGTACTTCAATTCGATTCATTGTGCACTGAGCTAGATTTTGAAGCAACAGGCATTCTGGTACAAGAGTTTAAACTAATCATTTTAACAGTATATAGATCTCCCAAGGGAAACCCTATCATTTTCCTTGAAAAACTTGAAGACCTCTTTAATTCTCTTTTAATCCCAAAATGGAAACATTACAATATTGTTCTTGGAGGCGATCTAAATGCAGATTTTGATGTAACGGGGGACAAACAAACTGTAAAAGACTTTAAAAATCTCCTTAGACAAGTGGATTTCAAATACACTAATACCAAACCTACAAGGGTGTCTGCCTGCCTGGATAACATATTTACCAATATACAATTAACACGAGTAAACTGTGACACTGCTACTTTCCCACACTCAGACCATGACTCAGTCTGGCTTTCAATAAAAGAGCTCATGTTAACCAACCAATCGTTATTGGAGACCAAAACCAAAACCATAATTTCAAGGCCAATAACTGGTACCAATCTTTCAAACTTCAGAATATCCTTATGTAACATTGAATGGAGTAACCTACTATATAAATCGCAACTCTCATATTTACTGTCAGCAAATGAAATCTTTGAAAGATTTTTCTTAACTCTAAAGAATACATTCGAACTGTGTATACCAGAGAGAAGGTGCACCGTCAAAATTAACTTAACGCGTAAGAAAGGTAGAAATAAATCATCAAACACCTGGTATACTCCCCAACTAGCCGACCTGAAAAGAAGAACAATGACATATTCAGGCTTATTTAGGAGAGAAAAAAGGGACAGGGCCAAGCAACTCTATGTTACAGCAAGAAATGAATATAAAGCTGCCATAGATGAAGCGAAAAGACTTCATAACTTGAAAAGTATAGAATTATCAAATAACAAATGTAGGAAAGCATGGAATCTGATCAATTCTGTTGCTAAATATCCCGAACACGACGAAATAGAAATCACCCCTGATGACTTTAATAATTTCTTCATAAAATCAGTCGAAGGAATTAGAACCAATATTGTGCTTCCTGATAAAACAGCAATTGATTTAATAAAAGAAAATAAGAATAGTCAACACCCTGAATTTACCTTCTTGCAAGTAACTCCAGAAACAGTACTAAGGACAGTGATTAAACTCAAACCATCTGATAGCACCGACATCTATGGTTTCTCTAATAATTTACTAAAAAAGGTTATAGACTGCATAAATGAACCCCTCACATTCTGTTTAAACAAATGCTTGGCTCAGGGAGTTTTCCCTGAAGTATTGAAACTGTCCAGAGTCATTCCAATTTATAAAAACGGAGATAAACGTCTAACAGCTAGCTACCGTCCAATATCTCTTGTTCCCATTTTCTCAAAAGTACTAGAATCGATTATGTATACTCAATTATATAATTATTTTGAATTGAACAACATTATTACCAAATCGCAATATGGATTCAGGAAAGGGAAATCTACCTGTGATGCAATAGTTTCATTAACAAGAGAAGTACTCACAGCATTTGAAAACAAAAATTGTGCGCAGGCCTCTTTCTGTGACTTAAGCAAGGCTTTTGATTGCGTGGACCACAATTATCTACTTAACAAATTAATATTCTATGGATTAAAAAACCCAGCAATTGAACTACTTAGATCATACCTAGTAAAGCGAAAACAGAAAGTTTGCATAGGCAGTAAGAAGTCAAAAATAGCAGAAACTAAATATGGTGTCCCACAATGTTCAATTCTGGGACCTTTATTATTTTTAGTAATGATTAATGATCTACCATGTTTTGTAGACTCTCACTCTACTTTGTATGCAGATGACACTACATTTTTTAATATGAGTAAAGATTTACAGACACTCAAATCCACAACAGAAATCACACTGACCCAAGCAGACAAATGGTTCAGAGCTAATGGCTTTCTACTTAATAAACAAAAGACACAACACATGATTTTTAACTGTAGAGATACTCATAGTACAAATTACACGGATAAAGTAAAATTCTTAGGCGTTATAATAGATAATAAATTAACCTGGGCACCGCATATAGAGTTTATAACAACTAAACTCTCTAGAGTAATACATTTGATTAGGAAATTGAAAATGCATGTTCCTGAAGTATACATTAGATCTGCATATTTCGCCTTCTTCCACAGTATTATTTCTTATGGCATTTTACTTTGGGGCAACAGTACTCACATTCATGATATTCTTGTATTACAGAAAAAAGCTATTCGCATAATGTCTTATGAATCAAAATTAGCTCATTGTAAACCATTATTTAAGAAATTAAAAATTTTGACAGTAATTAATTTGTACATCTACACAGTGATATTGTTTATAAAACAACACATATCAGAATTACAAAACAGACAAGACATTCATTCTTATAATACTAGATCATGTCAACTGATTGATATACCATATTGTAGATTGACTACAACACAGAAGAGTTTCGAAATACTTGGCTCTAAATTGTATAATAAGCTACCAGTAAAGTTAAAACAAAGTCCCATACCTAGTTTTAAGAATAAATTGTATGACTGGCTTGTTACTAAACCTTTTTATTCACTACAAGAATTTTTTGATGAGTAGGTACATCTTAGTACCAATAATAATGTAAATATAATTTTGTAAATAGCCTCTACTAGCATTATATTATCTGACGTTGTCTATTACTGTAAAAGTTCAATGACAATAAAATTATTCTTATTCTTATTCTTACAAGCAGGTACTACCATCGAAACAGTATTCTCTCGTTATTTATAAAATTTACAGTCTAAATTATTTGTATCATGCTTCAGCTTTCATAAACCCATAATTTCTTTCTTAGAGTATGAATTAATGGAAATTGATGAATACAAGAAATATTTCATTTAATTAAGAGAAATTTTCTTCAATCAAATTCCACATAACCATTTCATAATAAAATCGTCAACAAATGCCAGAACATAAGAAAGTGAAACTTCTAATGTTTGAGAGTCTCACACATTCTTTTTTATTTTAACTGATCTGCAATTGTGAATAAATGTTACTGTCAATAACATAATTTTCTCCAATGTTACAGAAATTACTTGAGAAAAGTTGAAACAACGTTTAAATGATGCAAAAGGCTCCAAACATAGTTAAACTAAGAATAAAACAAGATTACCTGACTGAATATTTATTTCTCAACACTCACAATTACATAAACAAATTACATGCATTTTAGACTATAATGACATTTGAAAATATTAGGCTATTTACACCATAAATTCACTTCTTGGTTGCTTGCCTATGCTAGTCTCAATACACACAATTCCTGGCTTTCCGTGTATTGATGACTCACTACTTGCTTGCATTATTCGTCTGCCTTCAGCCCCATCTTCTTTGTAGTCATTCTTAACTATTTCTCTTTGACCTTACCGAAGCAGTTACCAACAGCTTTTATATTTTTATCCTCTTTTACAGTCAGAATCTTCCTTATTAATACTTCCCCACCCAAGTTTTTCCATTTATGCTGCCAAAATTGTTCTCTCCATGTTTTCGTTTGATTACAGTATAATAAACAGTGGTAATCCGTGTTCACTTCCCCACACATTGGACATTTTACTATATCCTCGTCACACCTTATGCCTTTCAAGTTTGTAACTCCTGTTCTCACACATGGAAATCTTTCTCGTCGTAATTTATTACATATCTCTATGTACTTTTCCCTCTCCCATACTGTTTTTATTTCTCTATATACCCTCAAGGAGCTTTTCTCTCTTGTACCACCAAAAATATCTTGTCTGTCAATATCTTCCAGCCTTAATTCTACTTCTTACCAAAAGGTTCTAATGCGATACTCTGCATTTGTCCATGCATCTCCCTACCTATCTGTTGCATAACTTTATGAATTTTTAATAACTGTGACCCTTTCCATTTACCTTTCTTTTGTAAAATTTTGATCTTGGTGGAGTATCTACCAAATTCCAGCTGTGCTGCCCCATTTGGTGATGGTATTGGTAGACCTAAAACATGTTTGCAAAAGGATCTATTGACTTTGTCGACCCCTCTGCAAGCAATACCTACTCCCCATGCAACATCTTGCTTTCTACCGTGGCAATGTAAATTCATTCAAACCATTTTGTATACTCCTGCTGCCTAGCGCCAACCGCAACATGCACGCTTCATGTAATACAAACTTGAAGAGTTTCTATTTCCATACATACATGATTCGGACTTGCACATCTCACACATCAAGATGTTTTCCAAATGTGACACTGACTTATGAATAGCCCTGTATAATAAACTCCTTCCATTTTTTAAGAAATCAATAACCGTAGCAACATTTTAAAAAGAATTGAAGAAATTCTTAATACAGGATTGTTTTTATTCAGTGGACAAATATTTTATTTTACATTTTATTATATAATATATACTATATATTCGATTGATGTGTTCAAAATGGTGGCGATAGGTATATTAACCTATAGTAGGCATCATGAATTAAGTGAAATTAACAGTGGAATAGTGGAAAAGAAGAGTCAAGAAACTGTTGAACTAAAGATTAGTGACATGAATAGCTGTGGAAATGAAGATAAACGTGCAGGAAGTTTAAAAGCGTCGATAATAAATAATCAAGATGAGCATGTGATCGTAGCGTTGCCTGAAGTCCGAGGAACGCGTGAGATTGAGGTGATAGCATCCTGAATACAATGGCTGGTAAACTTTCCAGTGGATGGGATGGCATATCCTCTAAAATATTAAAACAGTGCAAAATAGTACTGGCAAAGCCATTTACTAATTTAATAAATGCCAACATTGAAGCAGGTGTTTATCCTGATATCCTCAAAATAGGTGTCATTAAGCCCATTCATAAAAAGGGCAATAAAAATGATATCAACAATTATAGACCTATAACTTTAACTTCTAGTATAGGTAAACTATTTGAGAAAATAATATTACTAACGCTGGAAAATTTTTTACAGAAAAATAACATTATTACACCAACTCAACATGGACTCTGCAAATCCTTCTCTACCTCAACAGCTATGATCACGTTCATCCATGACATAATGGTAAAAATAAATCAGAATACAAAAGTAGCCAGTCTAATGGTGGACTTATCTAAAGCTTTTGACTGTGTAAGGCATGATATTTTATTAAATAAGCTTGAATTGTATGGCATTAGAGGCCTACCTCACAAATTAATTGCATGTTATCTAACGGGAAAATTACAATGCTCAGAAATAAACTATATTAGTGGTTGCAACCTAAATAGAGTAAAATCAACTTTCTTACAGGTAAAACATGGAGTGCCTCAGGGTTCTGTTTTGGGACCTTTACTGTTTATTATCTATATAAATGATATCCCTAAAGGCAATAATTTCACTATATCAGCTATGCAGATGATACCGCAGCACTCTGTTGGAATGAAAACTTGAAGTCTTTGGCTAATACCATCTATTCATTAATATCTATTTTGAATCTAATAAACTAAAAGTAAATGAAGAAAAATCCAAGGTCATGATATTTAGTCTAGGTGGTAGAGATGAAGTAAAAGAATTTCCCGGAGATAGACTTACTCTGACCATATCCCATCCCTTGTTAGGTTTAAAAATTGACAATAGGCTATCCTGGTCAGAACAAGTTAATAATGTTTGTGATAAAGTTAGTAGATATATATATATTTATTTAGATTTATGAGGAGGTATGTGAATGATCACACCATGAAAATGATGTATTATGGGCTTATTTTTCCACAACTCAGCTACTACTTGGAAGTTTGGGGTGGAGCTGCACAGGTACATATGAATAGAATATTTATATTACAGAAAAAATGTATAAGAATTATGTTCAATATTAAAAGATTAGAAGCATGTAGAAATGTGTTTATTAAGGAAAACATTCAAACTCTTGTTTCATTATATGCTTATCAAACAATACTCTTAACTGTAAATAGCTCTAAAGACACACTAACAAATTGTGATGTACATCAGCATAACACCACATAGTATGGACTTTCATAGAGTAGCTGTGAATAAAAAGAAAGTCAATACTGATCCTTTATTGTATACTTTATAATAAGCTTCCTTTAAAAATTAAGTCCTGTAAAAAGAATTGTTTTAAAATAAAGAAGTATCTTATTCACAAATGTTTGTATAATATTGATGAACTGTAAACCTATCTACTCCTTAATCATTGTAAATATTGTAATGTTAATCAATGTAAACAGTGTAATTAGCTCATGACAATGTCAGATGTTCTGTATGAACCTATTGACAGTAATAAACTTACTTACTTACTTATGTTTGCATTTGTCAACACTCATATTTTGGTTGTTTTATCTGGAATCTTGTAATTAGTTAAGACACTTTTTTTATGTCTATTTATCATTTATCTTTTGTTATGAATACGTATCTTGTTAATTATTATATTACAACACTTGTTTAAATTTGACGAAGCCGATATTTCTGTATTGGTAATTATATGGTGAATAAAACTGAATTGAAATTAATTGAATTTATTGCCTCCTTATATGAAATAGTACATAATGAATTTGAGTAGTTATCTAATAAAGCACTTTCAGTTTCATAAGAAAATTCAGTTTTAAATTTTCTCATTTATATATTATTTTAGCTGTTTTCCTTTGGAAACGTATAACTGAAGTTATACTGTTTATACATGGACAGAGCTGAGTTGTGATAGAATGACTGTGTCAGCTAATTGAAGATGAATGAAATCATGTATTCGTCTTACCTTGTTACAGATATCACACTTGACTAGGCCCTCTCCCGTGTGTTTCCGAATATGATATTTTAATTTCTGAAATCAAAAATGAATCAAAATTAAATCTCTCACACTTCAGCATAACTGAATGATTAAAAATATTTGCCTGTTAGTTCAATGCAGTGCATTTATTATTTTACATGAAACTTTTTTAAGACGCACACTTACTACGAGGGGCACCACTTATATTTTGAGCCTTGGCAACCCTGAATGTTGTAGGTGCCATTTTGACCATAATCTACTTCAAACATTTTGTCAATAGAGCGTCATTTGTTTTGTTTACACTAACTTGAAAATTGTGTCTCAACAAAAACATGGAATAAACTCTGAAAATGTTCGTGCAATGATTTATTACGACTTTCGACGTGGATTATCAAGACAAGAGTGCATCGATCAACTAACTTTCACATTTGGTGACGACGCCCCATCCTTTGCCACTCGAAACGTTGGTATAATGAATTTAATTGTGGCCGCCATTCGCTCAATGATGAAGTTCCTGAAGGTCGTCCAAAATCAGTTGTTGTGCCAGAAAACATTGATGCTGTGCAAAAACTAATGAAAGATCGTCATGCGACATATTGTGAGATTGAGGCAACCCTAGGCATTAGTTCCACCAGCATATATAAAATATTGCATGATTATTTAGCTGTGAAAAAGGTTTGCTCTCATTGGATCCCACATAATTTGATGCAATCTCAAAAAGATGCTCATGTCAATTTGTGTACAAAAATGCTCAAGAAATACAATGGCGGTGCCTCAAAAGACGTATATAAGATTGTAACAGGTGACAAATCACGGATCTATGCGTATGAGCCGGAACATAAACAGCAGTCGACTGTATGGGTGTTTCAAGATGAAGCAAATCCAACAAAAGTTGTTCGCACTCAAAGCACTACGAAGCAAATGCTTGCCTCCTTTTTCAGCAAAATTGGTCATGTGGCAACAGTGCCTTTAGAGGAACGTAAAACGGTCAATGCCAAATGGTACACAACCATTCATTTGCCGGAAGTCTTCGATGAAGTAAGGAAAACCAACAAGAACCATAGGATCGTTCTTCATCAAGACAATGCGAGCGCACACACATCTCGTCTAACAACAGAGTATTTGAAGGCTCAAAAAATTGAATTGATAGGTCATCCGCCATACAGTCCTGATTTGGCATGCAATGACTTCGTTTTGTTCCCAAACATCAAGAATAAATTGCGTGGACAACGATTTTTGTTGGCAGAAGAAGCCGTGGATGCCTTCAAAAACCATGTTTTGGAGGTGTCTCAAGAAGACTGGAATAAATGCTTTGACAAATGGTTCAAATGGATGCAAAAGTGTATTGATCATAAAGGAGAATATTTTGAAAAACAATAAAGCAGTTTTCAATCAGAAATTATTTTGATTTATTAGGCTTAAAATATAAATAGTGCCTCTAGTACCACTAATCAGTATTTAACTATAGTGATTCATAAGCCTGAGGGGGTGGCTTTGTGGATGTATCTCGTCCCCAGATTTCTATAAAATGCTAGATAATTATATTACCACTTCTTGGGTAAAAATTACTTAAAACCTTGTTTAATTACATAATATAAAAATCTGATGTTTTATTCACCTGACTTTCTCTACCCTTTATTGTTTATTAATGGCTACACAAACTATTCTTATGAAAAACAATTCTTCTATCTACTTCATTTTAATTGAGGTAAATTTTTGCAGAAATAGCTGCATCACACATTTTTTTATAGATACAAAGGGAATAGTGATAGTCAAATGTTTAAGAACAGAAGGCTATACGAGGTGTGATCAAAAACTAATGAGAATTTTTTTAATTTTGCGAGTTTTATTCATCCAGTGTTCAAAGTTTTTGTTTTACCTTATTGGTACACATGTTCCTGAGGTATGTTTGCATTTTCAGCTGTTTTGAATATTTGGTTTATTATTAACAGTCGAAAAAGTTATAATGTTTTCAAGTGTTCGACGAATTTTCGCTTTTGAAAAAAATGGATCAAAGAATTTGTATAAATTTTGTTTGAAAAACAATAAAGTGCAGCACCACATTCGAAATGGTGCTGTGGCTTTTGGGAATCTACTATGAATAAGACAAGAGTTTATGAGTATATAAACGTTTCAAAGAGGGTCTAGAAGAGTTGAAGACGACAACCACCCTGGACGCCCTAGCACATCAATGACTAACGACAATGTGGAAGAAGTAAAGAAAATGGTTCTGGAAAATTGCCGAATCACCATCAGAGAGGTTGCTGATGATGTCGCCATAATCTTTGGCTCATGCCAAGCAATTTTTTCGGATGTTTTGGGCATGAAACGTTTTGCAGTAAAGTTTGTTCCAAAATTGTTGAATTTCGACCAAAAACGATGCCGCATAGATATTGCTCAGAAATTGCTGAATGAAGTCAAAAACGATCCAGATCTTCTAAAGAAGGTTATAACAGGTAATGAAACATGGGTATATGGGTATGACGTGAAACTAAGGCCCAATTGCCCCAATGAAAACTGCCTGAAGAGCCAAGACCGAAAAAAAATTCAATAAGTTTGATCACATGTGAAGGTTCTTCTCACTGTTTTCTTTGATTACAATGCGATAGTGCATCAGGAGTTCCTGTCTTATGGTCGTACGGCCAATAAGGAATACTACCTGGAAGTTATGTGCAGTTTGTGTGAAGCAATCCGAAGAAAACGATCAAAATTGTGGCAAAACCACTTGTGGAAATTGCATCATGATAATGCACCCGCTCACACCTTAATGCTTGTTCGTGACTTTTAGGCAAAAAACAAAACCGTTATGCTGCCTCAGACACCATATTCATTGGACATGGCCCACTGCAAATTCTTTCTATTCTGAAGTAAACCATGAAAGGGCGATGTTTTGCCACCATTGATGACATAAAAACAGAATTACTGAAGGAGCTGAACACCAAAATGAAAAGTGAGTTCCAGAAGTGCTTACAAGATTGAAAAAAGCACTGACACAAGGGTATTATATCTGAGGGGGATTACTTTGAAGGGGACAAAGTTGATGTTGATGATTAAATAAAAATTCTTTAAGAAAAACAATAATTCCAGTTACTTTTTTATCGCACCTCGTATCTCGGAAATAGCTTATGCCACAAAAGAAGTTATGTGGAATAAATTCTGTGCCCAGCTTCAAGCCTCTCACTTTCTCAGAGCTCTGACAAGAACCAAACGCAAGTATGTACTGACTGATGGCCAATTGTAAAACTTGTTGGTATCTAATGTTGGACAGTTGGCAATGAAGCCATTTGCTCTCTTGTGCTCCAGTATTTTGATGAGAAGTTGGCAGTTGATTGAAAGCTGGGCATGGAGTACGTGGTTTCTCTCCGTATCTTCAAGTTCACAAAAATGGCATATAGGAGACTCTGCCATGTCAATCCTGTGTAGATGTTTGTTGAGGCAGCCATGCCATCCCTCTTTTGATGTACATTAGACGGACAGCAACCAACCATCAGTCACGAAACAGCTGAAGATGGAGACAAACGTCTCTGAAAAAAGTTTTCTTGATTTTACCATTGACTAAGTGAAGTAAGTTTTAACATGAGACTCTCCATATGTTTTAATAAAGAAAAACTGCAGAGATACTTTCAAACATGTGACAAGAAATTTTCTAAGTTTGAAGATTCTCCAATGTGCATGCACAAGCAGACTGAAACAACCAATGACTGTTAGTTTTATTGCTTCTTGCATAGCAGCCAACATGTGCTTCATTTGTAACAACCGTAGAACAGATAAAAGTAAAGATTTTAAATATATAGGAAGAAAAGGAGAGGTAATAGAAAAGAAGGGGAGGATTTTAGGAGGGCTAGGTTTCTTGGTAAGGAGCACTTTAAGGAAAGGAATAAATACGGTCCAAAAGAAAATAAATGTTATGGGTTAAAGTAGAGGCTAAGTATATAGAGGAAAATGTAGTTGTATAGGAATTATATATAACCCAACGGTCTCCTCGCGGTTCCATAACCTGGATCTCCTTAATCAGATGGTAAAAGATATAGACAGCTTAAAGGATAAGCATGCGATTTTAGAGGTAATACTAATGGGAGACTTAATATTAGGATAGGGGAAAATGATGTGAATGATGGAAGTGAATAGATAAGTGATGAAATGGTGTTAAAAAGAGAGAAGTTTAGGCAGAGTAAAGATAAGTTTGTTGATAAAGGATATGAAAAGTTTATAGATTTCTGTGAATTGAATATCTTAGAAACTATGAATGGAACATATGGTGAGGATGCCGAAAGTGAATGGTTAAGTGGTAAATAGTGTCAGAAAATGAGTTTAGATATATAAACAAACTCAGTAAATACTTAAGTGCAAAACAACAGAAATTTGTTGAAAAGAGCGTATCAGAAAGTAATGGTATAAGAAATGGTTAAGTTAAAAAATGAATGGGTCTGGACAGTGAATAGAGATAATAAAGTAAGAAATTAAGACAATTTACTGATTCATACCAAACACAACTTTGACACTTAATCTCTATTTTCTTTATTGTTTTGTATTGGATTAGTACAATTTACTTAAATTTAAAGTAAATTGGTTAGTTAAAAAGAACTGGAACTAGTGAAAAGAAAAGAAGGAAATTGATACATATGTAATAGTATAATACATTTTTTATACAGAGTGGGTGTCTATTGAATTAGAGTGACAGGGCCAAATTTTCAGTAGGCAACCCTATATATTGTAATTTCTTAGCACTAAATAAATTCATTTATTCATTCAACAAACGTAGCCAATCTCTGAAAAAAATTTCCAATACATGTGCACAGCAATCTGGAAGCAATTCGCAACCAGTCACTTTTGAAAAGTCCTCACCATGCTTTCTCTCAGGTTTTATTGCTTTACAATCATGGTCATGCAGTGAAGTAGGATTTATTGCAATGTGAAAGCAAGGTTATTCTTACAAATAATAAAACTTTTAGAATGGCTTATCCGATTAATAAGACGGATCTGTCGGTTTACCTCAATGATACACAGATGCTCACGTTTGTCAGTATTTGTGGCATCCTAACACTAAGAACCGTTCAGCAGACTCTTTCCAGGAACTAATGACACACATTAGACAGGTCTGACCTGTGGTGTAGTGATTAGGTTTAAAGTTTAGGCTGTGCAGAGTTAAATTAACGAGTTAATGTTTAGTGTACATAGCTAGTCATCATAATTTAGGAACAGTGCATATAATCATATAGTTAGTGTAATTTAGTGACGAAAAAGAATGTTGGCTGCATTACTTTGAGTGATGCAAGATGGAGAATTTGGCTGCCCTGCATTCTGCTACATGGCTACATGCGAAGTAAGTAAATAAATAATTAATTATAAGGCTTAAATTATGTTAATAAAACATTTTCCAACAAGAAATCATCCAAATAAATAATTCTAAATACATACTATACTTTACATCGAAAAAATAGGCCACAGACGTTGGAAAAACTCTTGCGTAACATGTTGTAAAGTTGAGCCGTAACTGCTTTATTATTTCCTCTAGTTTACTGTGTTCTTGTGTATACAGACCTGTTTCTTAGAGAAAGTCTGGCCGCAATAAGGACAGCTACAAGATTCCTCACGAGTATGCACACTGATGTGAGAATTGCATGCACCTTTGTCTGAGAAAAGCTTTTCACAGTACAGGCACTTATATGGTTTCTCCCCTGCAAAACAAAAAGATACGTGCATTTTATAATTCAAGATACATAAATAAAATATTCATTTACTTACTTCATGGTGCTTAATAGTGAAACAGGTAGACAGAACAACAGTTGCACATTTTTTGGGAGAAAATCATATATAGAAATAAAGCTGAAGCTATTAAAATTGGTAAAAGGCACATAGAATTGACAGTATGGGAAAAGCTGTACATAAAATATGAACATAGGGTAGTGAAGTTTTGAGTTACCAGTAGAAGACAGGCTCATACAGAAGTTTGTAAAATGTCAACTAGAGTCATTGAAGAAAACCAAAGTTGGACATTATTCCATATGCGGGTAGGACGTATGAAATTTTAAGGAACTTATGGAATTGGGGTTTTTTAATATGCATTCTGCTGCCAAAATTGTATAAATCGCAAGGCATAGCCGAGGGACTTAGGACCCTCAGCCTCAAAACATAGCCAAGAGATGTTTTTTCAGAAGGAGAACAGTGGAGCAGCTGCGGCCAAAGGTCCCAGCTGAGCATCGATGACAGGGGTAGCTGTAGGATCTGCACATCTAAACTCGAATGAGAACCCAGGAAACTACACAATCAACTCCATATTAAAAAACCCTGATTCCATAAGTTTCTTAAAATTTCATACCTCCTATCCGCAAACGGAATAATGTCCCCAAAGTTTCTATGAGGTTCGACACTCGACAATGCAGGTGATGGCCCAGGGAACTAGTTCTACATAATTTTAATGTAAGTGAAGCCGAGAGTAATGTATCGGCTCATATATAAATTAAATGTACTGATTCCACATTCCGTACTAAGTACTGTGGCATTTAGCAGGTTTTTAGGGGATTATTTTAGTATATTTGGGGAGGTGGTATATTCGGGGGTTGACAGCATGAGGGAGTAATGTAGGTGAGGGGGAGGAGTCAACAGATACTAACATGCACTGATATCTCTGCCTCTTTCGTGTGCAAGGAATGAGACAGTCAACATGGAAGGATAACTAACACACATCTCTCATCAAACGCCGGGTAACCATGTGGCAATATACGAATACTTTAGAACAAATGTGCCTAACTGTTCTTTGAATATGTGTTGAGCTCTTGAAGGTTTACTTCCTTCCTTTCCTGTTAATGTAAGAAAGACGGCATAATTAGTTAGGATGCTTTAAATTTCACTGGAATAATGTGTAATGAAATAAACTGTCTCACCATGTCCGACCCAGTTACACTGTAAGATAATTAATGAATCCCTAGAGTTTAATATATATAATAATTAAGTTAAAGATAATAAATTTATTGTTATTATGGAATATATTTAATAGATGATTAATAATTATAGGTAGTAAATGTTAATTATGTGAGATCCCAAGAGTTCTCTGCCCCATAAATTCCTTTGGGTTGTGACATTTGGTGGAGGTGCCAGGTAAAGAAAAAAATTTTTTTTTTTTTCCACCTTAAATTGAGGATGTTATAACTTGTTTTCTGCACCACATGGTCACTAAAGTAAGGATTTTTGCTGTGGTTTAAGTACCTGATGGTTCATCATGCTTTGAAAGTAGCTCATTCATTTTGTATTTGTATTTATTTGTACTAAGCCACCATACACAGAATATGGCTAACATCAGCCCAGGCTGTTATCATAGCCATACTCTGAACCCAATTTTCCTTGTATCTAATACTACTACAACGGCAAAGATAATAATATTAATAATTATAACACTTTGGTTCATTCAACCAGCATTCCAAAATAGCACTAAGAAGAGCTCTTCTTTTAGCTTTTTTAGCTTGGGAAACATGCCTGTGTTGTAGTCCATTTAGCATTTCCCAGGGAACACCATGTGGAGGCGGACTACGTTGTTCCCCTGGAAATTTCACAAAATAATTCACTAAGAATAATAACAGGAGCTGTAAAAACAACACCAATTACAGTACTACAAAGCTTCACAAAAAACAACTATAGTATTGGAACACGAGTTGAAAGCAATTACTCTAGCACAAAGCTGCAAGTCAGTAGAAACAGATACAAGTGGTAACACACAGCAGATACTATAAGTAATTTAAAAACTCAAATAAGCTTCAGAACATACATTAATAACTTAAAATACAAGAATATAATTACAACAAATATAATTGCAACAGAGGTAATGGGTCCAATAGAATATATTGATATACAATACCAAAATGACCTGATATATACAATACACAAACAAAACAATATACCAGATGAAATGACAGCCATAGCAATAGCTACGGAAAATGAAAGATACCCAGAAAAAGAATGGCTCCGAATATGTACAGATGGGTCCCTCATCAATAAAAAAAATGCCAGTGCAGGAGTATACTGTAAACATTTTGCACAGTATCTAACATTAGATGAAACGTCAAACCACTATGGTGGAGAATTAACAGCTATAAAAGCAGCATTACAGAACATTTATATAGACCATACATAAAACAAAAAATAGTCATCTTATCAGACTCAAAATCAGCCATAGATGGAATAGTAAATTACAATAATAAAACAACAAGAAATATTAAAGAAATAAGAAGCCTAATTAAAGCAGTTGAAACTAAAAATCATGTTAGTCTACAATGGATCCCAGCTCATGTCGGACTTTTGGGCAATGAACATGGGGATCAATTAGCAAAGAAGGTGCAATACAACAAATAAAACCTGTAGGACAAATAGAAATAAATAAACAATTAAATAACATTAAACAAGATTTCAAAAGACAGCAGAGACTTGATGAAGAAGATAAATTAAAAGATAAAGATTATAAGAATATTAAAGATAGAGTTGATATACAAAAAATGCCAAGGAAGACTGCAGTGGCCTTATTTACGATGGCAACTGGCCACAATTGCCTTGCAGAACATCTCTACAAGATATGATACCTACCTACACCCAAGTGCACTCTTTGTGAAGAAGATGTCATCCTGAACAAACAGCATCTCGCCAAATGCAAAGGCCTTAAAAGTGATAACTTACAGACTTTATATTGGGAAGCCAGAGGGAAAATGATGCAGATCAATTAATCCCCATGCCTTTGGTGAACAACAACATAATTATAACATCAACAATGATACAACATTGCTAATGCTATTTATATACCAATCTTCGTAACATTACTCATGAATAATAGTAACAATAATGATGAGGTTTTAAACGTGTGCATTGTTCGAATTAGTGCTACTAATTTATTTAAAGGTGAGTCGGAATTGTTACACTAACATCACTTAAGTTTACTCACTTAACATGTTTCGGGAAACCGTTGTTCCCATCCTCAGAAGGTTAATTCGACTGGCCCGTGTTGTTGGTGTTTCCGTTTTTTGGACTGGATCCTGTGGTGGCATCTTGTGGTGGAGAAATGTACTTCCAGAGAGGATTTGGTGGCGGCAAATCAAAATTCATTAGATGTGTGTTGTGTTTTAGAATGGTGATCTTCTCCCATGCATCTAATTCGGCTGCAAATTTGGCTGGTTTGACTAATGTAATATTGGGTTTGATGTTGTGATTAGTGATCCAAAAACGGTGTGAAACTGCAGATTTGTCCATTTGTTTGTATTTAATACATCTCATGTGCTCCTTTAGCCTAGTTTCTAGGTTTCTTTTTGTCTTACCTATGTATACTTTATTGCAATCTGAACAATTGATTTTATAGATTCCAGCTTTTTTGTCTTGTGGAATGGGGTCTTTTAACTTGTTACAAAGTAATTTCTCTATGTTAAATTTGTTCTGTGGAGCTAGGCTGATGTTATGTTTCATGAAAATCTTCTTAAATTTGTGAAAAGTTCCTGGGTGGTATGTGAATTTCTTAAACTTTAGCTCTTTATCTTGCTGGCTGAGATTTGTTGTGTTTCTGATGTGCATCTGTCGTTTGAATTTTGCAATTTTTTTGTCAATAGTTGTTTTGTTGTACCCATTATGTATTGCTGTGTCTACTATATGCTGGTATTCTAACTGGTATTCTTTTTTATTTAAGGGGGTATATACCAGTCTATGTGTTAGGCTGTTTAGTACTGCATGTTTGTGTGTGGTTGGATTGAAACTCTTATTTTTTATGTAATTAGTAGAGTGTGTTGGCTTAGTGTATATGCCAAAGGTTAGGTTCTTTTGTTCTCTGATGATTTTTAGGTCTAAAAATGGTAGCATGCCTTCTTTTTCTATTTCTATGGTGAATTTTATTGATTGGTTCTGTAGGTTTAGTAAGGCTAAGGAGTCTTGTATGAACCTGTTAGGGACAACAGCGAAGATGTCGTCAGCATATCTGTGCCAAACTTTAAACATGTATGGAAAGGAAGTTGTTATGTGTGTTTCTAAGTAGCTCATAAATAAATCTGCCAAGAAGGGTGAAAGTGGGTTGCCCATGGTTAGAGCAGTTGGTTGTTGATAGAACTTCTTATTGAAACTAAAACAATTTTGTGCAATGCATAAATTGGTAAGTTGTATGAGGTCTTCTATTTCTTCTTCAAGTAGGTTAGTCTGCTGTAGCCATTTCTTTAATTGACGCAGGAGTTGATCTGTAGGAACACTTGGAAATAGTGCAGTGACATCAAAGGAAACTAATCTGTCTTCTGGTTCGAGTTCCAGGGATTTTATCTTCTGTATTAAATCTTCTGAATTCATTATGTTTTTGCTATTGAATTTTGGTAGTGAAGAGAATCTCTGTACTAACCATTTTGCCAGTTTGTAGGTAGGAGAATCAATATTGCTGACGATTGGTCTCATCTTATTACCCGGTTTGTGTATTTTTGGTAGAGCATACATTCTTGGTAAAGTAGGGTGATCTGGTTTTAATCTAGATTTATAGTGTCTGTTATAGTTTTGCTTTCCTGGATGGTTTGATTGAAGGCTTTTAAATGTAATTTTAATGGGTCTTCTTGAATTTGTATGTAATTTTCTTGTTGCAGCATATTTTCTACTCTGGCAATATAATCATCTTTTTGCAGTACAACTAGTTTATTTCCCTTGTCAGCTTTTGTGTATACTACTGGTTTTGATTTTAATGTTTTGATCACATGTTTGGTTGGGAAATTGTTATGTTTATCTGCTTGTATTTCTTGGGGAACCATTTCACATTCTTTTTTTATAGTGGTTTTACTATTTTCATTTAGGTTGTAAGTAGCAATCTCAATGTCTGCGACTATTTCATCGGTTGTTTTTGTGTAGCCAACACATGTTTTTAGGCCAAGGTTTAATACCGATAATTCTGCTTTGGTGAAAGTTACATTTGAAAGATTAATTATGTCTGATAAAAACATGATAATTGGCTGTTGCTAGAAACAAAGTCACGCTGTTGTGATTTTACTGTGCAGTGTCAAGTGCAGTATTAAGTTGACAGTGATGTGATGTAGTTCAGTTATTACGAGTTATTTATTATTTTGTCCTGTAGTTAGTCACAAAGTATATTATAACTCAGTATATGTTTTCTACTGCACAGCGTGTATTTATTTATGATTTGTATGTGTTAATTCGTTCAGCTCGCCAAGTGAAAGTACGATTTGCAGAAAGATTTCCAGGTGTAAAAGTTCCAGACCGTACAACAATCCATGAACTTTACAGTAACTTTCAGGCCACAGGAGGTGTTCAGGCTAAGAAATCTAAAAGACAGCGTTCGGTTCTTACCGAAGAAACATTAGACGACATTGGGCATGATGGATAGTTTCATAAAGAGGTGCCAAAAATGTATGGACAACAAATTCTGGAATCGTATAGCCTGTAAAACAATGTTAGAGGTTGAAATATATTTTCAATGTTGTTTCTCCCCACAGTTTGGGCTCCATATGAAATGGTTTTTAAGTTTTCTACCTCCTCAGCTAATTCTACTCTCAGCTTGCTAACTTCATTTTCTATACTACTCTTACATTCTCTCATTTCATTCCTACATTTCCCTATCTCATCTTCTAGCATTTTCTTATAAAAAAAATTGAGTTTTATTTATGGATGCTCTTTAACTGCTGTGGTTCTTAGCATCCTCTTCTATATTGGGCGTGAAAGACCAGTAATTTTGCTCAGAGGCCTCTTTATCAGGCCTGAGGTTCTTTTACGTGACATAAATCTATGACATGGGACCACCGGCTTTGCTTCCCTTTGAAGTTTAAACCCGCGATCTTGGAAACTAGAGGCTAGCATGGTAACCACTACACCAAGAAGGAGCATTTTCTTATTCTCCTTCATTTCTAACTCTAAATCATTCATTTTATTCCCTAGGTCCTCTATCTTGTTTCCTGGTATACTTTTGGTTTCTTTAAGTTTGTTATTTATTACCTCCATATCCCTCTTACATTCTTCTCCACCTAGATCTATTTCTTTTCTACTCCGATCTATTCACTGATCTAAATCTTGTTTCATCTCAGCTATGAATCTGTATAGGTCTACCAAAGATAATTCTCCTCCAGCTAACTCTCCTGCTTGCTCTCTTCACTCTGCTACATTTTCTTCTATTTCTCTCATTTCTGTACCTACTTTGTCTGAACTCATTTTAGATTGTTCTATTTTCTTTCCACTCCTAAGTAACATAAATAAATTAATTAATTAATTAATTAATTAATTTTGAAGATTGAGAAGCTAGTAACAGTGATGTGTCATAATTTAAAATAGAGTGAGTTGGAGGTTGTTACACTACATCACTAAAACGTTCTTACTTGAATGCATTTCGGGAGAACGGTTTGCTCCCATCGTCAGCATGTTTCCAATTGATTTTGCCGGTTATTGTCTGGGGAATGTGTGTGGTTAGTGGTGTTCTATAGTGCTGGGCTGATGAACCTCCAAAGGTTGCTGGGTGGCGGTAGTTCGAAATTCATTAGGGGATTCCTGTGTTTGACAATATGTATTTTTTCCCAGATGTCCAATTCCTTGCTGCTGTTGATCGGTTTTAAGAGTTTGTTTTATGTTTGGAGTGATATCATGGTTTGAAACCAGAAATGATGTGCTACTACTGATTTATCTGTCTGTTTTTGTGCTCTTTAAGTCTTATTTCAAGATTTCTTTTGGTTCTTCTTATGTATACCAGGTTACATTCATTACAATCAATTTGATATATACCAGCTGATTTATCGTTGGGGATAGGATCTTTTGTTCCGTTGCATAGTATTCTGTATATTGTGGTTATTCTGTGGAGACAGGGTGATGTTGTATTTCTTGAAAATCCTTTGAAATTTATGATGTGTCCAAGGGTGATAAGTGAATTTTCTATATGCTTGTAGTTTTTGTTGTCTGAGTAACTCTCTTTATCTTAAATTATGACACATCACTGTTACTAGCTTCTAAATCTTCAAAATTAGTCAAGATATAACTTAATTTGTTCGATTTTTTGTTCGTTCTTCATCAGTTACTTTAATACAGTGAGGTAAATGATTAGTATAGATCTTTTGCCTTACTTTCAATACTTTTATTTTCAAGTGAACCTCTTAATCTATTTCTGAAGTAATTTTTCTTTGTTCTAGTATTATGTTCATAAGTATTTGTATTTTTGTCTTCTTTATAGGTTTTGAATAGATGTAGGAAAGATTTAGTAATATGGCACTCAAAATGGCTCATATATAGTTCTGCTAAAAATGGTGAAGAGGGTTTCCCATAGTTAGGCCTGTGGTTTGTTTAAAGATTTTGTTATGGAATGAAAAGAAATTCTGGTCCACACATAATTTTGTTAGTTTTAAGTAATCTTCTGTTTGTGCTCTAGGAGTGTCATTATTTAATATCCAAGTTTCTAGGAGTGGTAATAATTCTTCTTTTGGTATGTCTGGGAAGAGTGCAGTGACATCAAATGATACCATCATGTCTGTAGGTGATATATTTATATCTGAAAGGTGACTGATAAGTTCTAATGAATTTTTTATGCTTAGACTTTAGAATACAGGCATGGAGTTGAAAGCCATTTTGCTAGTTTGAGTATGTGTATTTTTGGTAGTGCATATAACCTAGGCATGGTGGGAAAATCTGGTTTAATTCTGGATTTTTGGCTTTTGTTGATGTTTTGGTTTCTATCAATGTGTTTTGGAGTGACTTGGTGCATTCTTTTAATGGATTTTTGCTGATTTCTATGTACTCTGGGCTATGTAGCAATTGCATAACCCTAGTTTCATAATCATCTTGGTCTAATATCACTTATGTGTTTCTTTTGTCTGCTTTGGTGTATACTACAGGCTTTGACTGGGCTTGTATCTGGTCCAATATTGGTTCACACTGTGATTTTATTATTCTTCTATCATTATCTGTTAGGTGACTGGAGGTTATTTCAATATCAACAATGAAGTTTTCTGTATTTTTGGTGAAGTTTATACAGGTTTTTAGGCCATTGTTCAAGACAGATAACTCAGTGCTAATAAATGATTCTTTTGAGAGGTTAATTACATATTGGCCTGTTGTGGGTTCATTGTTTTGGTTGTGTAAGTAAGAACATTTTAGTGATGTAGTGTAACAACCTCCAACTCTATTTTAAATAAATAAATTAAATTAGATTTGAATTTGTTATTTTCTTTCTTCATTGATTACAATACTCTCGCTGTCTTCATTCTTCACCTGGGTACGGATGGATTCTGGCGTCCTGCATATGCATCCTCCTCTCGATGTGGCGCACTGTAATTCTGATGCTGTTGTTGTCTGCTTCTCAGAAATTTCTTCAGTCTGTTATCATGTAGCCATGTTCTTCTCATAGCTGTCTTGAAGTTATTTGTATTTCTTTTTCTCCGCACATTACTTCCCTTTATTTGTGCCCCTCAGTTGGGCTCTGCAAGAACTTAACACCCAGCTTATATGTATGGAACAGAGTTGCTAAAATAAACCTCCATTATCATAACCATATACACTCCTAAATACACAAAATGAATTTTTAATTACTGTAGCTCCACTCCCCTACCAGAAACTCACTGGAACATGCCCCAGAGACTACTGTCTCCATCATCAGTTGTGATTCATTTGTTATTTTTGAGAGTTGTTGAGATTTTTGGAATAAATTAAGTATTTCTGAAAATATGCAACTTCATTTAGATTTCTTTCCCGTACCATGACCATGATCAGTTTAAGAGAGTTCTCACAGTTTAGGAATTACAAAATTAACAATACAGCGCAAGAATTAACACAAAAACGAGAATCCAGCTGGAGAAATATATCATAGAGAGAAGTCGATGCACTGAGATCTTCGTATCTGGTGAGTACCATAGTTTTGAAACACGCTGCCAGAAACAGTTGCTAAGCAATCAAATTCCACTTCCGGATGAAAGTTTATCCAAACGTTTAATTCATTTTTACGTAAGATAAAAAATTATGAAACAATATATATTATGCAAAACAATAACATTAAAAAAATACTTCTTTGATTAGCAAGGTCTTCCAAGAACCAATCATCTTAAAATTTAATCTGAAATAAGCAATGCTATGTGGACATTTTCCCCAATTTTTCCAATATATAATCAGTAATTCCAGTATAACTTCTATATATATAAAAAAAATAAGTATATTTCCAGTATTTCCAATATCAGTAAATATTCAACAACTGTCAGTCTCACTTGTAATAGTGGAAATAGGTTTATCTACTGAATGACAAGACCTGTTTAAGCTATAGTAACAAATATTTTACCTGTATGAATTCGAATATGCCGCACGAGGTTTGATCTCTGAACAAACTCTTTGGGACAATGAGGACATTTGTGTTTAGGACCATTGTGAATTAGCAGATGTTCTTTATAGCTGTCCCTTCGCTGAAAGAAAACAAAAGTTTAGTATCACATTCATAGGTCAACAAAACAAAAATAATTGCTGAATGAGTGTCATTATACCTTCACTGCGCAAAAAACCTGACATGTTACATTCATGTGAAAGTTTATTTTTCTATTTCATTTTAATCGAGATAACACTTTGCAGAAATAGCTACATCACACATTTCATTATAGGCACAACAAGAACAGTGATAATCAAATGTTTAAGAACTGGACACTATATGGTGGCCTTAAAATTCTGTACTCGTTCCATACAATTGCAAGAAACAACTGAAAATCGACAGAACTTTAAAAGAATGACAAAATATTGAACAATTTGAACCATTATTAAGAGATATCTAGGAAATGTCTGACAAAAACAACAGTTATTTGAAATAAGTTGTGTTTTAAAGAGATCTACATTTTTTGTGTAGTATGTTTTCATCTATTGCTTAATGTATACCAGTTATACAAGATCATACAAAATTCCTTCCGAATGAAGAGGACTTCACAGGCTGTTCCCAGAAAATTCAAGACATACATTTTATTTGCCATGTAAATATCTTTGATGTACTATATTTTAATTAAAAATCGTTATGAGCCACTGTTGTGAAAGCAGAAAATTTTGAAAAATCATCCATATACAGGAGTATTTGGGGTGCAGGGATTTCCTTGATCGTTTTTGAGTTATGTTGCTCTCTCTCTCTTGCACATGTACATTGCACACACACACACAAAAACACAGACCTTTTTAAAAACACTGTTTTTGGATTCAGATGGCCTAAAACATGTATTTCTGGTGAAATCTTGATAATGAATTTTTGAATGCAATGCAACACCTTCTCTATCAACTCTCTTTGTGGTAGAAAGTTATGTGAATGTAACACATCAAATTCTTTTCTAAAATTAGTGGAAAGTTGTATGGTGTTCAAAATGGAGCTTAGTACCAACATACATAAAATACTTTCACATAAGCTTTTTTAACCATTATTCTTTTATTCACTTCATGTTAATCAAAGTAAAGGTTTGCGAAAACAGTTTCATTAAACAGGGTTATTCAAAAAGGAGAAGATTTTAAACATTAATCCCTAATGAATGAAAATAGATAGCAAGGCATATGATACATAAGTTTTAGTTCTCTATCTATTAGTTCCACTCAATGCCTACAGAGGTGCTTTGGTTCATTTATGAGATAATGGTGACGCCACAGGAAAAGTCATTTTTTGTGAATGAATCAATATGAATGAATAAACTTTATTTGTACATCTTTTATACATAAACCGTTTTTACAACATTCTACTCATAAACTAACTTAACATATGTACAAATTTTCTTGCCAGCTATGTTCTAACTATACTGCTCATTTTGCCTGGCACCCTGGCCCTATGGCTCAGCCGAGCAGCCCTTGCTACCCTTAATCACCTATGATCCATCCTCTCCTTCCTCGTTTCCCCTTCTACCTTTCTTATCTTTCTTACTTTCTAATCCATTTCTCCTTTACTTTCTTTAAAAACTCCCTCATATTCATAGTTTTCTTTTCTTGTCAACATTTTAATTGCTACTATTTTTCCTTCCATACTTTTTGTCTCCAATCTGCTAATTATTTGCATTCTGTCACAAATGCTTTGTGCTTTCACTACCACTACATAGTTCACAAATTCCGCTTTTTCTGCCTCTTAGCCCTCTCAGGTACATTGATCCTGTTCTCATCCATGCAAACGCTTCTTTTTCAGCTCTATTACAATAATCCACATCCTTTTCCTCCCCATTTCCTTTTTACTAATCTATAGAGCCCTAGTGATTTTTTATTCTCTAAGTTTCCCCAAATCTCTTGTCTTTCTATATCCTCCACCGTGTTTCTTACTGTTATCCAGAAGCCATTGCTATTTCTTGCTCCTGCTCTCCAAATATCTCCCATTCCTATCTTCTCCATAATTTTTTCTACCCCTATCCACCAGCTATTTTTATTTTTCGTACTCTTTTGTTGTTCCGTGCAAATAATCTTCAGGCATCTAAACCAAAATTTCAATATCCTTTCCAGTATCACTCCCTTTCTTCTTGTTCTTCCTAATTCCACTAACACTATTTCCCCTGGTGCTGATCTTGGTAACCCAAGTAGCTCTTTACAGAACATTCTATAGCTATGGTCTATTTTTCTGCTTAATTCTGATCCCCCCAAATTTCAACTACATATAGCATTCTTGCTTCTACCAATGCCTCATACATTCTTTCTATCCATTTAGTCAGCATTTCTAATTTGTATTTGCACATCCTTACTCCTGTCATTGCCGCCTATCCTTCAGCCATAACCTTCCTGCTATGTGCCATTCACTATTACAGCTCATCTTCACCCCCTTATAATTAAACTCCTTGACAACTTATAACTTTAAACCCCCCATCTGCCATTTCTCTTCTTTTTACTTTCTCTACTACGTATAGTAAGTAGGGGAAGTATTGTATTCCACCCAAAATTTCGATACCGAGATTTCACCGGAAATACATGTTTTGAGACCCCCTGAATCCAAAAAAAGCATTTTTGGAAACATGTCCGTGTGTGTGTCTGTCTCTGAACAGCATAACTCAGAAACGAACTGTCGGATAAACACCAAACTTGGTATTTAGGTTCAGTATCTTCTAAGGATGCAACACGAAGGTTTTCAAGAAAATCCCCCCACCCCAGATTACCCTTTACATGGAAGATTTTTCGAAAATTTTAATTTTCTCAAAAATGGCTCTAACGATTTTGATTAAAATATCATATGTTTAAGATATTGTTATGACAAATAAAATGTATACCTTGAATTTCCTGGGAATGTCTCCAAAAGTATTCTTTATTGTGAATGACTTTTGCATAACTGGTAAACCATAAGAGATAGACAAAATTTTACTATACAAAAAATGTAGATCGCGTTAAAATACACAATTTATGTCATATACATTTTTTTTGTTGAGTGAACCATTTTCGAGATATTACTTGTTATTCCCTTAAATTTTTCAATACTTATTTTCTCAAATGGGAATTCGTTATTCATTTTTTTGTCTTGGATATGCAAAGATTATTAATTTGTGGCAAACAGAATGGTGCTGCACATAGCAACCAGCTATTAAGAGATATGTATGTGCTTATATTGCCCTTGCAAATACAAAACAAGGGGAACATATTAGGCCTTAAGCGATGGTTAAATATTTTTAGAACCGGTCGCTATGTGTAAAATGTAATTCTCTTTGCATGTCAAAAGATCATTTCTGCAAATGTTTATCTCGATTAATATGAAATAGACGAGAATAAGCGTTTGTAAAAATAGTTTGTACAAGAGTAGAGAAAGTCATGTGAGTGTAACACATCAGATTTTTTTAGTTTATTTCCTCTTTTAAATGCCATAACTTTTGATTTATTTGTATTTACTTTAATGCCCCATTCTTCGCAGAATTCATGTATTCGTTTTGTGTGCTGCAGTATGCAAAGAGTGAAACCAATTTATTAGTTGCATGTTTCCCAAAACATGTTAAGTGATTAAACTTAAGTGATGTTAGTGTAACAATTCCGACTCACCTTTAAATAAATTCGATACACATCACTGTTTCTAGCTTCTTTTCATTACAATATATACGTAGTGAAACCAATGTTTCAGCTCAGCATGCATTTTGTTGCAAGTTTAAAAAAGAGCTGCCTTATCATAAGCAGATTTACAATTGATACAAGAAATTCACAGATGGTTGCATATGCAAAGGGAAAAGCACTGGTTTCCTTGCTAGCAAATGGTACCCAGGTTAAATGGATAAAATAAAACTTTCAACTTTCCTCTATCCAGTAATAGTAGTAGTAGTAGTAATAGCTTTTGGGTGACGCAAAACAGCGGAGGTTATCAGCACCACACTCTGGCTATATACTATATTTACGCGAATCTAAATGCACACCTTTTTTGACCAAATGTAGTACTGAAAATCGTGGTGCGCATTAGACTTGAGCGCAAATCCATTCCATAGAACACTAGTAACTCCATTCAATTTTTTCATTTATTAAGTCACTATGGATTGTTGGAGTTAACATACATTTGGAAACTCGTGACAAGCTAGCCGCTCATTTAGCATTGGCCTATTATGGAGCGTTTTTAGTTACGATATGAAGGGCAAGGACAAACAGAGAAGAACGTCTTATGATGCTTCTTTTTTTTAGGCTGAAAAAAAATGGTAATAGAAAGGTAGGAAGGGAGTTCAATGTATCAGAGAGCAACATTCGCTTGTGGTGAAAACAGAAATTGACATTATTTGTTACTAAAGCTAGTAGGAAGAAATTTACGGGTTCTCGCAAAGGAAGACATCCTGAAGTTGAAGAAAAAGTGTTGGAATTTGTGCGTGAAAGCAGGAAGAATGAGCAACCTGTGACTAGTGATGCTATACAAAAGAGAGCTAAAGAGGAGGCTGAAGTTCTTGGTATTCCGAAACAAGAGTTTAAGACTAAAGGTACTCGTCCACGATGCCAGTTTTATGGCATGCCATTTTTCTTGCGGACCACAAATGTGGCACGTTCTGTTTACACACAGCTTGCAAAGTTGCACGATTTCGAGTTGCGCCACTATAAAAGTGGCATGTCCACAGAAATGTTGCACTGAGCGTTTACACGATGCTATATTTGTGGCGGTAATTTTTCTGCATGCCACTTTCTAGTCAGCTGTGTGCTTGTTATGGCGAATATGTCGTCTGATAATGAAGTTTTATCCATAGCATGCCTGTCTCTTATTTTACTTCGTCGACATAGAGAAAAACGTAAAAGGATGGCCAGAAAATGTTGGGTAAGAGAGTGGATTTTAAATTGCGAATATTGTGGGGTTGTAAACAACTTGCTCCAAGAGCTCTACAACGGAGATCAAAATTTAGAATTTCCTACGCATTTCAGCGGTTGATTTTAATTATCTGCTTAGAAGAATAGCACCTGTAATACAAAAGCAAGATACAATAATGAGAAGGTCAATATCAGCAACAGAACGTCTTGTGTTGACACTGAGATTTCTAGCCACAGGTAATTTGGCTTAAAATAATGGAGCGGCAACATTACCGAGTTTAATATATAACACGTTCGGCTGTCATCTATATAATCAATGTGATTTTTTTTAGGTAGCAGCTATCAGTCAAAGATGTATTTATTTCTTATATTTGGCACAACAAGAACTAAACTTTGTGCTGTTGCAAAGAACTGTAAGTATGAATCCTCATACTGCAGCAAAAAATGTTAGGAATTCAAGAAGTATTTTTTCCTGTGAAGGAGAGGTTCCATGGCAATATCGCTAATTTAAAGTGAGTGTGTTGGTAGCGGTACTTACCAAAGAATCTACTCATCTACTGCATTATCATTGGTGCTGGTGTGGTAAAACATAAACTGCAGTGCATCGTAAAATTCCCATTTTGTTCCTTTCGTTGGTGAACTGGGTTCTCAAACTGTGGATTTTTACTTTAATTTCCTCTGCTGACATGTAGAACTCTCTTTCTATATAATGTAACGCATTTTGTCGCTTTTGTTTATTTCTGTAATCCGCAATGTCTACTCTCCACAAGCAATCTTTGGTCTCAATCAGTTCAATAAGCTTTTTTGTCATTTCCCTCGCCCATTTATTGTTAAGGACATTATTAGCAATGAAGAAATAAATTGTTTGTATTGTTAAGGAAATAAAATGCACGTATCCGGCTTAATTCTGTAGTTAGTGTAACACAAATTATAATCCTTGTACCTACTTCTCAAACAACTATTCACTATCACAGCAGACGACATAACAAAGTTGCACGGAATACGCCACAAAAGTTTTCTAAATTGTTCAAGCCACTTTCAGATGGCGCAACTTTCTTTTTTTCGCTGCATACACGAAGCAACTTCCTAAGTTGCACGCCACTTAGAAGTTGCGCTGAATTTGAGTTGCGCGGGTAATTTTCCTACTTGCTTGGCAGTTTACACGATGCACCTCCACTTTTGTTGCACAGTTCGAAGTTGCAAGCCATTTAAGTTGCATCGTGGACAAGTACCTTAAGGCTTTGGTATTAAATGTGTCACCTAACAATAGGGCACTTTCAATTCTACAATCTGATGGTTTATATGTATGATAAATCCATTGTTGTATTAAATAAATTTAAATAAAAATACCTATTACCTATTTTCTGTCATTGATGTGCTTTACATTCAATACAAACCCTTTTTTTTTTATAATTTTAAGTTTCAAATATGGGATGCACATTAGATTCATGTACAGTATTTATTCATGTGTGATATAAAAGCAACACATGCAAAGCAATTACAGGAATAGACAACTAAGAATACAAAATTGGAAATATTAAACCAAAAAATATAAAAATCTCACTAATTAGGATAAACACGAACAAATCCTAGCATACATAAGCAGTGAATACCATTCTGGCACAGTTTAAAAGTCAATAGCACAACACAAGAAACTGCACAAGTTAAGGTTGCTCAAGGAAGCCACTTAATTTAACATATCGGAGAAGTTTTGTGATACAGGCAGAGTCATTTCCTAAAATAGCTGTTAAATTGTTATATAGACCAAATCGATTGTGGAAGTGTAGAGTAGTGACGCCTCTGGGTGAGGAAATGCTTCATTGTTAAGGGCACATTGCAGCGTAGTGGTGGTTTGCCTTTGAGAGCATAGCCATGACTAAAATAACACTGACCACCAATACGAAGCTCATGACGGGATGGATGAGAAGAACACCACCAGGGAAGCATTGTAGCCTTGACATACCAAAGTTTGGCGGTAGATGTGAACCACTTCTCTTGCCATTGAGAGAGAATCTTTCTGCACAAAAAAACCCTTCAAATCCTTAGATATGCAGTGGAGAATCCGTTCATCAGGATGTACAATCGCATCCTTTGTTGCCTGATCTGCTTGTTCGTTTCCTACAGTGCCATGATGTCCAGGAACCCAAACAAAGATCACTGAAAGCCAGCAAGTGCAACGGATCATGGACTTTCTGAACAAGGGGGTGTTGGCTATAGAGATCCTGTAAACTAAGTAAAGCACTGAGAGAATCAGAACAAATGACACTGGAATGCAGAGAAAAGTAGCATTGTGGCTTTAAACAGAGCATACAGTTTGACAGTGTAAATGGAAGTGCTAAGGGGGAAGCAAATCTTGTGATGGACATGTGAATTAATAACCACAGCACAGTCTACCCCTTGATCCATTCGAGAACCTTAAATATACCTCTAGCCACTGATGTATTGTATTTGTATCTATTATCGTTCATTAGGAATTAACATTTCAAATCTGCTCCTTCTTTTTGAATAACAATGTACATTTTGTATGGGGATGCAGCAAGCTGAAGTGAGTCAGATCTGTAAAAAGCTTGTCACTGTATGCTAGATTTGGAATTCTATTCACTTTAAAGAATGACAAAGTATAAAAAAATTCAAATCAATGATGACAAATATCTTGTAAATGGCTGATGCCACAAAAAGTTATTTGAAATTGTGTATCTCTTCTGAAGAGCTCTACACATTTTATGCAATAAGTTTTTGTCAATCTCTTACAGTTTAATCCTGATACAAAATTCCTTCTAAATAAGTGAACTCCACAGGACATTCCCAGAAAACTCATGATATACATTTTATTTGTCATGTAAATATCTTAAATATATGGTATTTTAGACAAAATTGTTACAGAGTATTGTTTAAGAAAACTGAAAATATAACTGGAAGTTATTTCCGGGCTGTTTTGCCGTGGTATGCTGGAGATAGATGTTCTGTCTACAACTATGGTAGACATCTTCAGTGTCGCTGTCAAAGTCTTCTAGGAAAAGGTTGAGTTGCATCTGAAATGCTGGCTGTTCGTGCTGCTATATTTATACTGAGACGGCTCTCCGCTGATTGGTCCAGGTGCCGGTCAGCTAGTGGGAGAGGCCCAGCTGCCTCATAGGTGTTGCTCCCTTCTGGTTGGCTCGCTTTGTTTTCTCGTGTTATATGACGTTTTTTGCCTTGAATGACTGGATGCCAGTTATTGTTGAGCTTTAGAGCCTCTTCTTTCTTATTAAAATTGTTAGGATGCTTATATATTTCGATAGCTTCACGCTGTAGTTGGGCATGGTAATGTGTCATGGATGAAAGAATGTTGGTGTCCTGGAACTTAATGATGTGTTCACCTTCCGCTTCAATGGCGTGTTTGGCCCAAGCGGCAGTTTCTTTTGTGTTCGGTGAGTCTGGTGTTGGCACTGCGCTGTGTGGTTCCAATGTAAACCGACCTGCAAGAACACGGAATACGGTATACACCAGCTGATGACAGAGGTTCCCGAGGATCTTTAGCGGAGCGTAGTAAATTATGTAACTGTTTGGTGGGCTTGAAAATAGCCTTGACGTTATGTCGTTGCAGTATGTGCTCAATGCAGTCAGTGACATTTGTGAAGTATGGCAGAAAGACTGTGCCCTTGTTTTTCGGTTGATCTGTCTTCTGAGCGGCAGGATGAAGTTTGGCGGGGAGGCAAGCTCTTTTTACTTCTTGGGTTGAATAACCATTTGATAATAATGGTTATTCCAGGTGACAAAGTTCTTGTTGCAACAATTGTGGTTCACAAAAGTGAGAAGCGCGATTTGTGAGAGTTTTAATCACTACATGAGAGGTAGACAATGAAGATGACTACCGTAGTTGTAGACGAAACGTCTGGAACATCTATCTCAGCAGACCACGGCAAAACAGCTCGGAAATAACTTCCAGTTATACTGACTCCAGCCGTGAAAGCCTACGTTCTCTCAAAACTGAAAATGTTACAAAAATCTTCCAAGTAAAGGCTGGTTCACAACTGCCCGAGAATGGTAACCAGAACGGGAAGCAATGCACCTTACACGATATTGGTTCACAACAGCCCAATAATGAAAACGGGAATGCATATCGATGATCATATTGATCACAAAGTGAAAGCCGATTTTGTGCATTGGGATTTCATTTGTTTTTAACTGATCAATGATATTTTTTCACCTGCTTCCAATTTAGCCAATATACATGGGTTAGTCAACGTCAAAATTTGATTATCTAAATTCATATCCATTACATTTCTGATCCCTCTAGTTGTGCCAAGCTTTCATTCCTTTATTTAATGGTGTATATTTAAGTTGTTTATTGTTCTTTGTTAATTTCTACCAGTTTTTGCTATTGTTTTTGAGGTAACAGCCAGTTTTGAGTTGCATATAAACAAACTACAGATGATCCTTTCACCAGAGGAACCAACGCTCATTGGATTTGCGGATGTCGGGATGAGGTTAGGAAGAATATTTACTACTAATTTCTTCCAGTTTCATGTTTTCAGCTTGCAACTATAGAGAGCACTAGCAGTTGTTTCATGTCATGATGCCTAGAATAATCTCTAGAGCAAAGAGTCTAATATGCACAATATGGATCTACTAGGCCGTGCCTGGGAACGAGAAAGTTCAAAGGTGGGCAACTCTTCTTTCCTGTTCCCGGGGCCCAGGAAGGCTTCCTGTTGATTGTGAACACTCCCATTTGAATACATGTATTTCAACTTTCTTGTTCGTTGTGAACCAGCCTTAAAGGATACTTCGGAGTGGAGATTGGGGATTTTCTTGAAAGTAATGTCACATTTTTGAAAGATACTGAACTCAAATGATAAGTTTGGTATTTATCAGACATTTCATTTCTGAGTTATGCTGTACACAGATACACATGCGCAGACCTTTCTTGAGAATGTTTTTTTTTAGTTCAGGTGCCACAAAACATACATTTGTAATAAAATCTTGATATTTAATTCTTGGATGGAATATTCCTCTACTTATTATAAGTACATAGTAGTGAAAGTAAAAAATTAATCTGCGATTGCATTAAATAATGCCATTGTTAAGGCTGGTTCACAACAGCCTGAGAACGGTAACCAAAACAGAAACGAGAATGGGAAGCAACTAAGCACACAAGATTTTGGTTCACAATAGCCCAGGAATAAAAACAGGAATGCATATCAATCACAAAGTGGAAAGTCGATTTTGCACATTGAGATTTTATTTGGTTTGAAGTGACCAATGATATTTGTTCACCCGTTTCCAATTCAGCCAACATAATGCGGGTTAGCCAATGTCAAAATTTGATAGAGTAAACATTATCTAAATGCTATCCATTACATTTGCGATTCCTCTAGTTGTAGCAGACTTTCATTCCATTTATTGGCATACATTAAAGTTGTTTGTTGCTGTTCAGCCATTGTTTTTAAGGCCATAGCCGGTTCTGAGTCACATATAAACAAACTACAGATGATCCTTTCACTACAGAACCAACACCCAATGAAACTGCGGGTGTCAAGATCTGAGGTTAAGACTCGCATAGGCTAGAATTTGTTCCAGTTTCATGTTTCCAGCTTGCGACTATACTGTATCCACTCTTAGGTTGATCCACGCCAAAACAAAATCCAGGTGAGGAGTGCACCGTTATAATGTATCCTTTATGCCATTCACGCCAGAAATAGTCATACTTTCATGATCACGTGGCAAGTACACATGGCACATAATACAAAAAGGAACAGAGCCCTTATTCCGACAACTTTAACGGTGACTAGCATATACTGTTAGAGGTTAAAGGTGATAAAATTGAGTTATAACAAAATAAACGTTTACACATATAATAATAGTCAATTCTAAAAGAAATGAGCAAAAAAGGAAGCAACAGGTATGCGATAATTTACATTTATTGGCTCTCTGGAAGTGGCATCTTTGAAGAGTTAGCGGCTCATTTTTAAAAAGAAAATTGTGCACTATTACGTGAATTGCATTCTTCGCAAAATCGTCACACACTTGCATCGCATGTTTCACAAGCTTTCTTTTTTTCCCGAGTATAACCACTTTTCCCCTTTCAGATTTTTCTTTACAAGCACTGTTTATACCTGTACTTGAAACACTGATGAACTCGGAAGTTAATTTCATCACTTCTTTCAAGTGTTGAATATTTCTCACACACTTATAATAAACATTCAACATTATCGTTTTTTCACCACTAGTCAATGGTTTGCCCAGCTTATGCTTTACATAAATCGACACAAAGACGCAAGAGCAAATTCACCTTCTGCCATTATACGGCTGGTGGCTGTAAACGATATTCTGCGCATACTCAGATGTCAGGTGACATACGAATTGCATGTTGGAACGTGTAGATCTGCTTGACGGTATAAGTCAGCGTCAATTATACTCTTAGATATTTGTATAAATATTATACCATTTAAGGATAAATTCATTCTGAAATTTAGATCATTAACATGGGACTGCTTTCCTGCGTGCATTGATACCGTGTTGTGTCACGGTGCACTGGTCACGTGGGTTTGTTTTTGCGTGGATCAACCTATGAGTGAACACAGTTTAGAGAGAGAGCACTACGGCTGTTTCATGTCGCAGCTGCCTAGAATAATCTCTAAACTGAAGACTCTAATATGCACAATATAGATCTAGTATGCCATGCCTGGACACGAGAACATTAAAACTTGCCCAAGTCTTCTCTCCCATTCCCGGGGCCCAAGAAAGCTTCCCATAGTTTGTCAATGCTCCCTTTAAAACACATGTATTGCAACTTAGTCATTCTTGTTCTGGTTACCATTCTCGGTTGTTGTGAACCAACCTTTAAAATAAAGTTATAATAGGAATTGTATATACTTACAATGAACTCCTTGCCACAATGCTGACACTTATGTATACCCGAGCCTACACGGAGTTGGCTCTTGTCTCTGTGGTTTTGATTATGTCCATAGAAGCCGGATTTTGAAGCAAACCCTTTTCCACATTTTGCACAATGAAATGGACTTTCACCCTCATGATCTATCTTGTAGTGTAGACTTCTGTAACACATCAACAAGCTCTTTAAATATGGTAAAAGAATCACTTCTGCACATTAATGAAATCTTCAACAAACTATTATGCAGTCCAAATCTCTTGACATTTGAGCCACTAGCGAATAGTAGCAATATTTGTGTCCACAAATACACCACTAGCAAATAGTAACAGTGCAGGTTGCCTCACATGGACAATACACCTCGCCGCTGGTAAAACTCTAACTGCAATATCATGCGCGTGCATGCCTATTTCAGAAAAGCATCAAGTAGTTAGGATAAAAGACAACATTTTCCAGAACAAGTACAAAAAAGAATCATGTTTTTACGCCCAATGGTTTGCCATTCATTTATAGTTATCTTTTGTGATGTTTAAATGGAGATTTTTGGTTATAGTGTGCTTGTAATAGTAATAAATCTATTGCTGTCATAGTTATTTTATATATTGTTATGTCATAGACATAATTAACACTTAATAATGTACAATTCTTCATGTCCTAAATAAATTTAGAAAGAGTTATCCCACGAGGTTTTCTAATACAGCTACAAACTTGTCATGAAAATCCTTTCAAAGTCCTCTGACTCAGCTCTATAAAATCATACGTGACTTTTTTTAATAAACAACGTCATTGTAGGTTTTGTTTCACAGAATAATACCATTGGAAAACCATTGACTATGTGCATTTTAATGATTATAGAACCAAGCACGCATCCGTTACATGAGAAGAGTGTGTTGTGCTTCTTACAACATTCGAAGTGTTACTTGCAATGCACTTAAAAAAATCTGATGTGTTACACTCACATGATTTTCTCTACTCTTGTACAAACTATTTATACAAACGCTTATTCTCCATCTACTTCATGTTAATCGAGATAAACATTTGCAGAGTTTATCTTATTGCTAATTTTCTTGTATATGTAAGGGGAATATATATTTACAAGGGCAATATGGAAATACAGTGGCCTTTAAGCACATACATATCTCTTAATAGCTGGTTGCTAGGTGCAGCACCATTCCCTTTGTCACAGATTAATACTCTTTGCATATCCAAGACAAAACAAAAAAATGAATAACGAATTCCCATTTGAGAAAATAAGTATTGAAAAATTTAAGGGAATAACAAGCAATATCTCGAAAATGGTTCACTCAACAAAAAAAAATGTATATGACATAAATTGTGTATTTTAACGCGATCTACATTTTTTGTGTTGTAAAATTTTGTCTATCTCTTATGGTTTACCAGTTATGCAAAAGTTGTTCACAACGAAGAATACTTTTGGAGACATTTCCAGGAAATTCAAGATATATATTTTATTTGTCATGAAAATATCTTAAACATACATTTTAATCAAAATCGTTAGAGCCATTTTTGAGAAAATTAAAATTTTCGAAAAATCTTCCATGTAAAGGGTAATCTGGGGTGGGGGGATTTTCTTGAAAACCTTTGTGTCGCATCCCTGGAAGATTCTGAACCTAAATACCAAGTTTGGTGTTTATCCGACTGTTCGTTTCTGAGCTATGCTGTTCACAGACAGACACACAGACACATACATGGACATGTTTCCAAAAATGCTTTTTTTGGATTCAGGGGGTCTCAAAACATATATTTCCGGTGAAATCTCGGCATGGAATTTTTAGGTGGAATACAATACTTCCCCTACTTACTATACGTAGTAGAGAAGGTAATATAAGCCAAATAAAGAATAAGACAACTGAGATCTTTAAGCAAAGAATCAATAACTGTCATCACATTCTTGAGGAAGCATCAACAATGGAATTCATTGCATATTGACATGACAGCTCAAAGTTAAAGCATTGTTAACACATTGGCAAAGCAAAAATACTGCTGGTGTACTTTTAGAGCATGCTTGCTGGAAGGTTAAACAATTCAGTTGTGAATGCACTGCAGTGTACTCAGTTCTTACAGTAATAGGCTTTGTCCTAGCATTTATAAAGTTAACTCTTTCATGAAAATTTTGCTTAGTAAACCTAGCAGTACCAGTGGATATAGCAGTAAGGTTACGGCTGTTGTCTTCAGTGTATATAATTTCTTTTAAACAGTATGCCAATGAAGAAAACTGCAAAAATCTTAACTTACGGCTGAGGCGTGCTCATTAAGTACATTAACTGTTTCATGTGTGTGTAGGGAAGTGAAAAAGGCACACTTGGAGGGAGCCGCGAAATTATTTACATCACCGAGAAAGCATACATGCTTATACCCCCGCCGTCGAAACGTTGCACTTGACAGCTAGTGATTAAGTTGGTGCGTTTACAAAAAACAGATGAAAAGCTTTAACCATTAGACTTCCTAAACCAATCACAAGGTAGCATTTTGGGTAGTCTATGACAAAGCGGAAGCGGAACTGTAAGTGGCTCTGTTGCCAGATGTAGCTATTTCCAACCACGTGCTTTAGTTTGTGAATCTCTAGCATGCGCGTTGAGTTGTTCTTTGCAAGCTAATATTGTTCATTGTTATTTACATTTGTGGTTATTGTTGGTGTACGTTTATGCATATATATATATATATTCATCTATTTTTATATATATTTCATTCATATTATTTATGCAAGATTTGAAGTGCGATGTCTTAAAAACGATGCTGATCACCAAGTAATGATTCACGAAGTGAAAATCCTTTGCATCGAGATGTGCCACTTAATAGTCAGGCATTGGAACTGTTAGGAAGGACCCAGGAATTCTTTGAGCAGGAGAAGAAGTATGTGGAGGTTCATGGGCATCCCTCTATTCCTGTTGATAAAGTCATACAACGAACTACAGCAGCTCTTGAACTAATCACGAGAACTATTATTTACAAGGGAGTGAAACTCCAAGAGAAAGAGGACAAAATTTCTGAACCATCTGGAATGCAGCATGAGTAAAAATAACTTTGTAATCGCAGCTTATAATTTGTTTTATTTCTCCTTATTGCAGCAGGCACGTTTGCATTATTTTGTTTCTATATTGTCAAACGTGCATAATTTATTCTACATACGTTGCAATGTTTATGCTGAGTTATTTTCAATTAACAATAATAATACAAAATAATAATTATTCATTGACGTACACTTTTTGTATGCAGCTTAGACATGATAGAAAGGAGAACAATCTGCTGTTGTTTACTAACCACTCTGGCAACATTGCAACCACAATATAGCCTACGCTATGCGAAGCCACAAGAACTGTCAAGTGCAAAGATTCAACGGTGGGGGTATACCTAAGAGAGTGACAAACCTGGATGATTTCAAAAAAGATGTTATATGGTGCAGTTTTTTAATTTTATGATAAACATGATATCGAGGACAATGAGGATATGCCGTTAGCTGTGCCACTTGAATAACAAAGGACACATAGAAGGGTATGGTTTTTCATTTGTCTATTTGTGTATTACATTTCCATTATTGTATCTCTTCTCGTATTCTTGTAGTTTTTAAGTAAACATTGCGATGTCATTTATAACCAATGCTTAACATTTTGAAGAAGCGAAGTGAAGTTTGGCAACCGCGCAGTCACTCCGTATTGGTTGTCACAAAACGTCAAGAGATTTGGACTGCACGGTAACATATATACTGCAACAGGGCTTACAAAGCTAAGCCCAAACCCCTCATAACAAATGATGACTCCAATTGCTACCAAACAACTTATTCGTCAATTAAGACACTCAACACAGTCTAATTTCTTGCTGCTCAACTAACAACTTCTGCCTGTTAACCCTGCAAAAAAATGGAAATATTCTCTATGAGGTGGCTTCTTTTGGGGAGGCTTTTCAAACCCTGCCACCAAGGAAATTTCCAGAAAGATAGGTAGCACACACAAAGGTTTGTTCAGTGGGCCACTATTGCACAAGCCATTCGCCCTAAAGGCCATTATTGTGCAATCTGTCTTGCCACAGGCACTAACCATCAGGCGGCCAAGTAAAGGGGCTTGCATGCTCTCACATATGGCGTGGCCCACCAGCATCTTCGCACACATGGTCACGTATCAAGACCTACCTTCAAATTTTAGTTACAGAAGTGATTTTCAGATAAGTTTGAAGTGCGGCAGTGAATCACAAAAAACAATTTTACTTTAAAAGGTAAAATCAGACTCAAAAATTCAATGCCATAGCCAGGATTTGAACCACAGATTTTCCATTTTCTGTGCAGCTGTGGTAACCCATTGAGCTACAATGGCAACATGCTGGCACGACATTAAATTTCCCAATTGACTCACATTTGTTTTTGTAAACCTTAAGGTGTTCACTAATGCATTTTGAGATATCATAGCCCAATAGTGACTTATAATGTTCATACGTACTTTAAGTCTCAGGCTTTAAAGTTAACCACTATTACGTCACACAAGATAATTAATTGTTCCTTCACACAAGATGTGTGTCAGCAAGGTTGGAAAGATAGAATCAGAGGTTTATATGAAACTACAATTAATTATTAATCGCTTTACTAACTGACTGACATCAAGATCATGGGAGCAATGAGGAGGAAGAGTTAATTTCTAACAGTAATACCGATCCAGAGTGATTCACTTCAAGACATAACAAGTGAAAATTCCATGCCTGCCAACTTGTTGAAACTGAAACCTGTGAAACTTTCCCTCGTCCAACAAAGCGCAATAATTTTGCGATGATATAAGATTTACAAAGCATAAAATGTTCAGTGCAGTAAAGTAACAAAAATTACATGTAAAATAAATGGGAATTCTGTTTTATCAGAATCTTTAAAAAATGGTAGTACTGCTTCTTCCGGAAACCCATGCTGAAATTCTTCCTGGCACCACTAAAACACATTAAAGCAAAGAACATCACTTTCTAGGCTATACATAGATTACTAGTCCATATTTTACACTTCTAAACATTAACTATAAACAAAAAACATCACAAAAAATCGCAAAATTATATCCACAGTCATAGAACATGAATAAGATAACAGTTTACATGAGGGAGTTAAAGTTCACATCATCCATTACTGAATGTTAGCACCCATTTACTGCTGGTTACTAGTGGTGCTATACATTTTGTTGCAGCCCAGTGAAGGGGGACCATGATCATGATGAAGGATAGACACACAGATAAGCTCTGGTCTATCATAGCACTGTATACCATTTACTAAAGGTTACTAGTAGTGCTATACATTTTGTTGCAGTCCAGTGAAGGGGGACCATGATCATGATGAAGGATGGACACACACAGATAAGCTCTGTTCAATCATAGCACTGTATACCATTTACTAGAGGTCACTAGTGGTGCTATACATTTTGTTACAGCTCAGTGAAGAGGGACCATGATCATGATGAAGGATAAACACACAGATAAGCTCTGATCTATCATAGCACTGTATACCATTTACTAGAGGTCACTAGTGGTGGTATACATTTTATTATAGCTCAGTGAAGGGGGACCATGGCCATGATGAAGGATAGACACACAGATAAGCTCTGGTCTATCATAGTACTGTATACCATTTACTAGAGGTCACTAGTAGTGCTATACATTTTGTTGCAGCCCAGTGAAGGATGACCATGATCATGATGAGGGATAGACACACAGATGTCTGGCCTATTATAGCACTGTATACCATTCAGTCTATTATCTTAAGTTACAATATAATGCAATAGAATTTAATGCTTTGTCATATCCATGGTGAAAATCTGTAAGACTTTAATCTGCCAAAAAAGCTGTAAAATGCCTCCGTTGCAGTAAAGTTGTAAAAAGACCCCAGCTCCCATACATTTTACGGACAAACCATAGAAATAAGCACATATGCAATCTGATTCATCGTTACACATGCACAGCAGATTTAAATGGATATATTGTTTCCTCTACAAAAACATTAAAATGTAGGTTTTCAAATTTTGCCAATCTTTTAATACACCAACTGGATGAGAACACTTTCAAACACTCACCTTTGATTTTTAGCATCAAATTTGCGATTACAGATTCTGCAAGAAAAGCCTCTGGACACAGTACTTTGTTTCATTTGATAATGAATTGCACGTTTACTCCAAAGTACTTTACCACATAAACTGCAGTCTCCCCGTCGTTACTCCAAACGTACATTCTGTAATCAAAACAAAAGAAGTAGTTTATAAGGACCTTGATGCAAAACCGCCAGGCCCAAAATACTACATTTTACAGAAAATAATTTTTATATGAGAAAAACTCTGATACAAATCTGTATGATGATGTTTATAGATACAAAGAGAACAGCGATAGTCAAATGTTTAAGAACTGGATGCTATATGCTGGCCTTAAAATTACATACGTACTGTTTCCATGACATCGTAAGAAACAACTGAATGTTAACTTCAAGAAAATGCCCAAATAATGAACAATTCGAGCCATTAATAATGGATATCTCGAAACTGGCTGATGCCACAAAAAAAGCTTATTGAAATAAATTGTGTGTTTTAAAGACATCTACATTTTTTGTGTAGTAAATTTTCATCTATCGCTTAACATTTAATAGTTATAAAACATTATACAAAATTCCATCTGAATGAAGAGAACTTCTCAAGCTATTCCCAGAAAATACAAGATATACATTTAATTTGTTAGGTAAGTATCTTTAATATTCATTCATTCATTATCTGTTTACCCTCCTCTTATGAAGGACTTACACCCCCCAGGACTTACAAGCGGGTGCCTGGGGTCAGAGGCCCATCGAGGAGCAGACGCTCATGGATCTGACAGAGCATCCAGGATGGGTGATCAGCCCGATGCCTGGTATGGGATGAAGGAAGTAGATGAAACGAAAATGTTGGTGAAATGGATGAAAGGAAAGGTTATGATGGAGCAGTTGGTGGAATGAATGGCAGGGGAAACCGGAGAAAACCCGCCCAGACGCTGCTTCGTCCACCACAAATCCCACTGCAGGTCCCTGGGATTGAACCCGGGCCACCTCGGTGGGAAGCAAGCGGTCTAACCACTTGACCACGGCGCCGCCTATCTTTAATATAAGATATTTTAATCAAAATCATTAGAAAAAAATTTTGAAAAATGTTCCATTTAAACGTTTACTTCAGGTGGGAGGTTTGTTTTGAAAATCTGTGTCACATCTTTGGAAGGTACTGAACCTAAATACCAAGTATGACATTTATCCAACTTTTCGTTTTTGAGTTAAGCTGTTCATAGACAGACAGATACACACACCATGGACCTTTTTCTACAAGTTCTTTTTCTGGGTTCAGGGTGGTCTCAAGACATTTATTTCTGGTGAAATCTTGTTTGTGAATTTTTGGGTAGAATGCAATATCTTATCTACCTACTATGTACGTGGTAGAGAAAGTAAAAAGTATTGGAAATAAATGTTATGTCTCTATAAAATACCTTACTATCATTACAAGTAATCAAGGTAATGCTAGATTTTCCTCCTCATAGAAACCAGTAAATTTCTACATTCTCTAATACTCACCTAAAGTACGTTAGAGAGTATTGTATTCCACACAAAAATATCAAAATTGCACTCGGAATATGTGCTTTGAGGCTCCCTGAGTCCAATAAAAATGCTTTTAGAAAAACGTTTCTTTGTGTGTATGTCTGAGAAGAGATAAACATCAAACTTGGTATTTAAGTTCAGCATCTTTCAAGGATGCGACATGAAGATTTTCAAGAAAATCCTCAGCACAAAACTACCCTTTACAAGGATAAAATTTCATTATTCTTGATTTTCTCAAAAATGGCTCTTATGATTTTGATTAAAGTACCATAAGTTTAAGATATTTGCATGACAAATAAAATGTATATCTTGAATTTTCTGTGAAGTCCTCTTCATTCTGAAAGATTTGTACAGGTGAACCGTAAGAGATAGACAAAACCTTACTGTGCACAAAATGTAGATCTTATTAAAACACACAATTTATAAATGTTTTCGTGGAGATAAGAGTTTCCAAAACTTTCCTTGTTATTGGAATTAATTGTTCTTCCATACAAGCCGTGTGTTGCACAAGTTAGGAAAGGTAGATTCAGGTGACTGAAAAATTCAATGCCATAGCCGGGATTTGAACCATGATCTCCCAGTCTCCGTCCGGTTGCTCTAACCACTGAGCAACCATGGCAACATGCCAGCACGACTCAACCCTGTCCAACACACGGCTTGTGTGGAAGAACAATCAATTTCATTAATTGACCTAATAGTGGTTAAAACTACGAAACCCAGGACTTAAAGTACTTACAACATTGTAAGTTGACATTGGGCTATGTCATCTCAATACAATTTGAGATCTCCTTGTGGTTTAGCGGGAAAAAATGCGAATCAGCTGGAGAATTTAGTGTCGTGCTGGCATGTTGCCATGGTAGCTCAGTGGTTAGAGCAACCGGATGGAGACCGGGATATCTGTGGTTCAAATCCCAGCTATGGCATTGAATTTTTCACTCGCCTCTTTCCATTCCTTGTTATTGGTTTGAATTTATATATACTTATACTTTCCTCAAATGCAAAGTTGCTATTTTCTTTATTTCCATGGCCATGCAAAGAGCATGAAATTTCAAAGCCATCCCATAGAAATGCTCTTTAAACATGGCCATTGCTTTATGTACTGTATCCTACAATGAAACAAGAATTATTTCAAAGTCTGGAAGGAAAGAAAAGTTTGGAACTATATAGACAATTAAAGGTGGACTGGGGAAGGGAGAAGTATGTGGATGTAGGTAATAGGTTAGTGAGAGAAGAGTGGGCCTGGTCTAGATTAAGTGCATTTAGGCTAAGGGAAGATAGGAAGGGAGTAAATTTGAATAGGTGTCCTCTTTGTGGAGAGGCAGATAATGATTTGCATTATATATTTGAATGTGAAGAAACTAAGTTGTGGAGAGATCAGTTTTTACCTAAAGAATTGGAGAATGTTAACAAAGAAGTATTGAAAGTTAGGATAATGAAAATACAAAAGCAGAGGGATATAAAAAAGATAGGAGAATATATGGGGAGAGTAAGAAAAAAATGGTTTAGAAAAGTAAAGCAATATGAATTTGTTATGACCCACCCTGCATAAATAACCACGGTGTTAAAATGCATGATGGACCAAAGAAAGAAAAAAATAGCAAATCAAAGTAATGTATTAAAAATTGTAAGAATTTTGGAAATAAATATATACATACATATACAATGAAATGTGAACTGAAGGTTTATCAGGACTTACAAGAAATAGATAGAATAATGAGCTTTTCTAAGAATAGTTTACAGAGGAGTGAGTAGAGAAAGTCATGTGAGAGCAACATATCAGGTTTTTTTAAAATCTTGTTAACTTTGCTGCACCTATCAGTGACATATAGATGTGCTGATTGTATATTAACTATTATATAATTATATGATTTGACATGTGAGTTCAGGTTTATGGACAACAGCATTTCTGAAATGTTGTTAATGGGCAAATTGGTTATTAAGCTAGTGGTAATACACACAGAATGTGGGTATACCGAGACACCTTGTTTAAAGAAAAATTTCTCGAACCCAGCCAGAAACTTAACCCAAGATCCCTCACTCAACAAACAGGTAGGCACTCGACCAACTGGGCTATAGCACCAGAAAGGTACAAAGACATGATGCATGTTTCTTAGAGGAAATTTGAGTCAGTATACTTAACCGAAAAACAGTTAAACTGATTAAATAGGCTTATTACTTATTTTAAACGTTCTGTAAAGAGCCTATTGTGGTTACCAAGATCAGCACCAGGGGAAGTAGCGTTAGTGGAATTAGAACAAGAAGAAAGGGAGTGATACTGGAAAGGATATTGAAATTTTTGGTTTAGATGCCTGAAAAAAGATGAAGGGGAAATTTTAAGGATGTGTATGGAACAACAAAAGAGTATGAAAAATAAAAATAGCTAGTGGACAGGGGTAGAAAAAATTATGAAGAAGACAGGAATGGGAGATATTTGGAGAGCAGGAGAAAGAAATAGCAATGGCTTTTGGATAACAGTAAGAAACAGAGTGGAGGACATAGAAAGACAAGAGATTTGGGGAAGCTTAGAGAATAAAAAATCACTAGGGTTCTAAAGATTAGTAAAAAGGAAACAGGGAAGAGAAGGGTACGTGGATTATTGTAACAGAGCTGAAAAAGAAGCATTTGCATAGATGAGAACAGGATCAATGTACCTGAGAGGGCTAAGAGGTAGAAAAAGCAGAATTTGTGAACTATGCAGAGGTAGTGAAAGCAAAGAGCATTATGACAGAATGCAAAGAATTAGCAGAATGGAGACAAAAAGTATGGGAGGAAAAATGGAAGGAAAAATAGTAGCAATTGAAATGCTGATAAGAAAAGAAAATAAGATAATGGGGGAGTTCTTAAAGAAAGTAAAGGAGAAATGGATTAGAAAAGTAAGAGAGATAAGAAAGGTAGAAGGACAAATGGAGGAGGGAGAGGATAAAAGAAAGGTGATTAAGGGTAGCAAGAGCTGCTCAGCTGAACGATAATGCCAGGGTGCCAGGCAAAGTGAGCAGTATAGCTGGCAAGAAAATTTGTAAATAGGTTAAGTTAGTTTATAAGTGGAATATTGTAAAAAGGATTGTGTAAAAAAATGTACAAATAAAGTTTATTCATTCATACTTATTTTAAGACATTTTGTTTTAAAGTATGCCATGGAATTAAACACATTTTAATAGTGTTTGTAACAAAAATATAATATGTTTTAAATTAATCATAACAAACACATTAAGAATGTAGGTGAATTTGTGCTAGGATCATGAATAAAATAAAGTATCCAATTCAGAAAACAGCAATAACTGAATGTCGTTCGGTATATGATGGAGTCGGCAAACTAAGTAAATGCTTTTTGTGTTTTTCTTCCTTCAGGAATGCAATTGTTTTGTTTCACTCATGTGCAACTTAAATATCTTAGGAGGTAACATCCCTGGCTTTGACTTACGAAACATTTCCCACTGACAATGATGTTCATTGGTTCACATTTACCTACTGTTGCATTCAATTACTGCAGGTTTTCTTTAAAAAGAAAACAAAATCATCTCTCTTTCACAAACACAAAATTTCAAACTCCCAGCCAGGTATGGGACATGGGAACTCTGGTTTAAGAAGTCAAAACACCTTTTCTTTTCATATATTATTATTATTATGCCTTTCTCTTCCTTTTTGACTCTATAAGTCACAGATTTCATCACTAAGCGCACATGGTGGCATGTTAGTAGCCCATAGATAATGCCATGGGAGAGAAGTAGGACGCTACATGCTCGTTCTTTGTACATGTAAATGAACATTACACAAGACCAACAGTTTTACTTCCCTTCCGAAGGAAGGCCCCCCCCCCCAAAAAAAACCAACACCCTCCAATGGGTTTAAACACGTGACCTCACAAACCAGCAGCCAGTAGATTATGGAGAACAACTTTTGTTGTTAAGATAAAATGTTAGATGCTGCCTATACGTCACGTGTGTTCAGTTCTGCCATGCCTTTAAGACAATGTTTATGAATACGAAATGTGTTTTCAGATACTCATCTCGGTAATAGTAAAATTGTCGGGATCCCGCACTTACTTGCTATATCCAGCCATTTTCTGATTCCCCTCTGTACAAAATGGTTCCCCCACCATTGAAGTGGCCTGGGGTGGGGTAGGTCACATGGTCAGAGGTGAGCCTTAGCCATTTTGGAGGGATAAAATAGAATCAAAATTCCAACAATGTGATGGATTTATCATTGATCACATTGGCACTTCCCTTTTGTAAAACAAGGCATTGTTTTAAAGGAAAGGGTCAAGGAAATAAAAGTTTGCACATGAAAGCAATACATTCTAATTTATTTTAAAGCAATGGGGCAAAGGAAGGATAGTTTATTTTATTTTAAAGGATTGGGGTAAAGAAAGGAAGTTTGCATATGAAAAGAAAACAGTGGAAATAGAGTTTTATTTATGGACACTCTTTAACTGCTGTGGTCCTTAGCACCCCATTCTATATTGGGCGTGAAAGATCGGTAATTTTGCTTGAGGTTCTTTTACGTGCCGTAAATCTACGATATGGGACACCGACTTTACTTCCCTTTCGAAGGAAGCTATGCTAAGAATTTTTACGCCCGAAAAAAACCCATCGCCCTCCGCCGGGATTGAACCCGCGACCTCGGGAACTAGAGGTTAGCATGGTAATCATTACACCACGGAGGACGACGGAAAACAGAGGAGAAATTAAATAGCGATGGGGGTAAATTCATGTGGTTGGAGACTAAACCGTGGTAGGGTCATCTGCTTGTTCGTAAGGTAATCGGAAAATGGCTGGATATGGCGGGTAAGCGCAAGGTCCCAGCAATTTCACTATTACTTTATTTTAATTGATTCATACTTACGAACCTAAATCGCAACAACGGCGATAAACATAAACCTTTCACTTTACTAATATATGCCGAGTTATTCAGATTTCCATAATTAAAGAATACCATGTAAAGAATACCTATTTATAAATGACTCAAATGACAGATAATCGGGAAGGCCACTTTACACTCGATATTTTTCTTCATAGATACTAACCCGTAATAAAAACGTATTGGGCAGTTTAAGTGCATTAATATCTAAATATCGGCTCATGCACTCAAAAACAGGATATGTTTTCACACAGCAGCAATTGCTCTCAAGCATGTAAGCGTAGTATAATAAAATGGTGAAAACGAGAGGAAAATAATATATTTGGAAGGTGAATTCTGATTTGAAAATTCAATGCCATAGCTAGGACTCGAACCACGGAACTTAGTCTTTCTATGCAATGCTCAATCACTGCGCTAAGATAACGAATTAATGAAATTATTATTCAATGTTGTCCTCCGATTCATATAACCCCGGGCAGCTTCATGGCGAACGCAAAATATTCCGAAATATCAAACCTTTCCGACGCATAATTGATATTTGGTGTGAAAGCAAACCCCAATCTTTTTTGTTGATCCATGTTTGAATAAAGGTACACAATCTGAAAACACAACATACAAGAAACAAGGGTCGTGTTCAGGGATGAACAAAGATGGTTAGACAGTTTTTCCCGGGTATTTAATTCGCCTTTTGTACAAGATAACAACACCCCGGGCAACTTCCATACATCAGATAATTAACTAATAGCAGATCAAGCAAGTTAATGTCGTCCTAACCTCTCATCACATACCTCTGGACAGATCAAATGTCAGCGCACTGCGCTCCCTCACAAACAGCCGTAAAGTATCTCCATCTCGCAAAGTTTTCTCTATTCCTACAAAAAAAAAACGGCGGTAAATCTGTACAGGGCTCTATTATGGCGACCGCGCGAAGCTCCAACATTCACTACCAACATAACAGTGCATTCCTGAGTTTCTCGAAATCTTTATTGTCGCCTTTAGGTTTCCCTATATAAAATGCACTTTACTCTGCTCGTGTATTTCACCTCTGTTTTGCTTAAAAGTGCATCAACATTCTTTACTATAAATACACGTTTCACGCTTAAGTTTCACCACATAAAACACATTTATTTATTTTACGCGTGTATTTATTTTGCATTTTCCCTTTGCTTTGCTCAACTGGCATTTAATATCGCAAATACACATTTCACTTTTAAGTTCCTCTGTATAAAAGGCACATTATTTATTTTACACGTGTATTTCACCTTTGTTTTTTGCGAATGCATATTATGTTGGTACTTGGTAGTACATACAGCCTACAGGCATTGCGCGCGGTCTACACATTAATAGAGCCGACGCGCAGAATTATTGCGGCTTCTTATGAATACAATAAAACTTTTATTCTTCTGTAAAACTTCTTTTTTCAGGAGTATGGACTTTGAACTTAAGCTATCATAATGAAGAAATGTGTAAGAATTACGATTTCAACAAATTGCACTGAAATAGGGAAATTCTTCCTCGCCCATTGTATTTTATAGCATAACCATTTGCCCCACCCCCCATCTCACTCCGTTTTTGAATTTGACAAAACATATGACATTCCATTTAAATACTAACATACAGAATTAGCCTTTGGATGGAACCCTTTGGATCTTAAGAGAAATATATTAGCTGCAAGATTCATCAATAAAACGAATTACAGCAAGGATAATTTAGCTATCCAATTAAACAACCTTATAGAGAAGCAGATTCATATATTTAAGGGCAATAATGGATGGAGTTTCCCTTTATGCAATTACTGGAAATATTGTAAAGAAATTCAGGGTGCTACACTTTTAGCCAGACACCCCAACCACTATGTGGATTGGGAAGTGCACTTTTTTGGCTTTGATTTAAAAATATTTGAAAAAAAAAGATACAAATAAAATAAAATGTGCAGTGTTTATCTCAATTTTAAAAATTGGCAAAATATTTATACTGATTGCTCAAGGATTAACAAAACAGACCAGAAACTGCAATTTATCATGTAAATTCAAATAAGGATATACACTTGGATTAAAAAAGATTTGTGAACTCAGCAGAACTTACAGCTATTAAGACTAGTTAATTGCTAGGATAGTTATGAAATACGAAGTTTTTTTATTTGGTTAAAACGTGGTTAAAACATATGAATAATGTTAAATGTGCACGAAACAATGTTTCATGAGTCCGAAAATGTAAATTTTATAGTATACATGTTTTTGCATATTTTCGATTTTTTCGTAATTGCATAATATTTAGAGAATATCGTTACGATTATACATATTTTCGATTTTTCACAGGAAAATGCTTAAAAAATGTAATTGAGTACGTATTTCAAAACAAACTAATAAAATAAAATAAAGCCTGAAACAATAAACGCCGAGCAGTAGGTATCGCATTTTCAAAGAGTTTCCGATTGTTAACGCGGCGAGTATTATATCAAAGAACTGCCGATGTAACCTTATTCAGTGGGACAATAATACAGATGCAGTTTGGTTTTGTTGTGCGTGTAGAGTGATTGCGTTAACCTTCAGCGTTCTCTGGTTATAGTAGATAAAATGCCAGCAGTGAAATCGAGTTTATCTACTCAACTAAATATATTTGTACGTGAAAACTAAGGTGTGCTTACTACAAATGGACTAGTTTTATTTTGTGTTGGGTGTGAAAGGCGTATAAGTGCAGACACTCGTTTCCAAGTGACGCAACATTTAAAAACAGTAAACATTTTAAAAATGCTTCACTAATTAAAAAGTGCTAATCAGTCAATGCTAAATGTCAATACGGGTATCCCAAATGAAGCAACTTGTTCAACTTCAGGCCCCCAGTTGTCAAGCTTTAATAAGGACCTATGTGAAGCTTTCGCTTGCGCTGACATTCCGCTCTATTACGTGCATTCTTAGAAACGTATATAAAACAGGCTACACCAGATGAGTCTATTCTTCGCAAACATTATGTTCCATTACTTTATGAAAAAACAATACAAGAAATTCGTGATTCTATTAAGGATAATTTAATCTGGGTTTGCATGGATGAAACTCCAGATGCGTGTAAACGATCTATATGTAATGTAATTGTCGGTACGCTCGGGAAAATGGACTGTCAAAGGCTTATCTTCTAACAGTGGAAGAAATAGCAACGACAAATCATTCAACAATTGCGAAAATATTCAATAATGTAATGTTGCTATTATGGCCAGAGGGAATTAGGTATGAAAATGTAGTTTTGTTTTTATCTGACGCATATGGTTAAGGCAAGAGGGGGATTAAAACTGCTTTATAGTAGACTGATTCTTGTAATGCATCGCCTGAGTGAAACTGTGCGCTTACATTTTCCTACTGTTCATAGTTTAATATCCGATCATTACGAGATGGGAGACCTGGTTACAGGCTGCCATATATTATTGTAACAATTTTGACATCGAGAACATACTTCAAGAACTAAATGAAAACGAGCGGAAAGCATTGTTGAAGAGAAGGGATGGGATATCACAGCGCTCGAACGAAATGACGTACCACTTGTCAAAAACTTAACTTTAATAGAAAGTCTCTCACTAAAGCTAAAATTGCGCCAGGTCAAGTTGGAAAAGAAGTAGTTGAAAAATTTGAATATGCACTACAAAAAAATCCAGGGTACCATACATTACAACATATTGCAATATCATTTCTGGTAAAAAGGAGAGCAAATTGTTGGACATTGAAGAAACATTGTCGCTGGAAGAAATTGTAAAATTTAAATATGTACCTATAACGTCTGTTGTTGCCGAACGTTGTTTTTCTCAGTACAAATCAATTCTCAGGAGCAACAGAGAATCCTTTCTGTTTTCAAACCTTAAAATGGTTACTGTTATACAATGCAATGGGAAGAATTAAGTTCACTTCAGCAGCAGCTGTTCCAGTCCACAAATTCGGTGAGTTTTACATTAATTTATTATTTTGGTGGATTATGTTAACTTATATTTTCCAATATAATGAATATTAAATGAACTCACTGTCAACTTTTAAAAATTATTTCACTATTTTTGCGAGATTTTGGATAACACATATTTTCTAGGTTGTTAATGCATATACCACGTTTAAAACCGCATAATTACATACATGTTTTACGTTTTTTAATGCATAACTATCCGAGCCCTAGCTATAACTTATAGCTATTAAGCTATAAGCTTCTTAATAACAAATTTAAAGGAAGTATCATTCTTATGGATTTAAAAAGCTTGAAATATCCAAAATACCTTTTACATAAAGGTCACCAAAATAGAATTAAAGTTAAATTAGTATGGCTTCCAGGTCATAATGGTATAAAAGGAAATTAGATAGCTGATCAATTAGCAAAATGGTCAAGATGTCAGGTACCAATTTACAATACCTACCTCCTAATAAAGATAGCTACATAGCAGTTATCAAGAACCTTTACACAAATTGGAACAAGAAAACTGAGGCAAGCATTATTATGGAAACACAAAATGATTACCTACCTTGGTTCAACAGACTGAAAATTAATAGAATAGAGATTTCCATGATATCAAGAATCAGACTCAATATAGCAAAATCTTGTGTTTCTAAATTAAATTGGACAAGCTCATGATGAATATTGTAGTTGTGGAAGCTTAGGATGCACTGAACATATGATATTTGAATGTAAAAATAATTAAGAAAATATTCTACTAAATAAATTGAACAAATTAGGCTTACACAGGCTTATTAAATGATCAAAACTTTTGTCTCTTCCTAAAAAGTATTTAGAATATAGTTTTACATTTTAATGAAGATTTAGTTAAAAAAAAAACAAAAAAACAAGAGTACTTAGCTAGGCATTAGTTCTAATCCAAAATTAAACTGACATATTAATGTATGGATGTTACAAGGACACCAAGGAGTCCAAAGGCATCGTTAAATAAGAAACATCTTTTGTGGCATTTCAAACTTCCTTAATTAGTTTATACTGGAGCATTTACAAATAATGAATTTCACAATCAAATGTTCCTGTTCAAAGCTGTTGAAGTACCTACTTTCAACACGAACAAACGATAGAACAAGCAGCTTTAGGTAAAATGGAGGCACAGGATATGAGATATATACCTAATAATAAACAGTATAGAATATTAGAAGTTGTTCCTATGTGCATGGCCAATGGAGAAGCAATAAGAGAATTGATATATCAGGGTACCTTGTCCATGATAAGAAAGCTGTGTGACAAACCAAGGTGTGGCAATATTAAGGGAAAACGTCATGGTGCTAGATACAAGTCCACTCTTGTGAGAATTCTTTTCTGTTTTGTGGAAGCATCTAAGAGAAACATAATTGTATTAGATGGAAGCTGGAGACACATACTGGAGGTCGGAAAATTAACAATTTACAATCCACTGATGATACAACTCCTTGCAGAAAGCAAACAACTACAAGCTTAAAAAATAAAAACAAAGATCTTGGCGAGAGATAAAAGAAAACTGAATACCTCTGACCTGTGGTTTTGGTAAAAGCTACTGTACATATTCTGCATTGAGAAAAGAACCAATGCCTCTATAACAGACAAAATTAAACCTGCTTTTGCCTAGAAAACAATCTGCATTACTTTGGACATCTTGGGAAACTTAATGTCTATGAAGAAAGAAATAATGCTAGGAAAAATATTGGGATGCAGAAGAGGAAGAATCTGAAATACAGTTTAACATAACGATATGAAGTGAACCTTGACATTTTGTTCTTTAAGAACATCTTTGTGCTGTCTTATGCTGGGAGGGGGGGGCTGTAAACTAAGGCGTAATGTTACACATTGCCTCTCACTGCATTTCAATTAAGAATTGTGAAATGAAACACATGTAAAAATTTAGGGCTACTAAAACTTTTGTTTTATTGCTGTTAATTGGGGTGACCACTGAAGGTAGTGGTGACTTTGTTGAACATTTACATAGCATTATTGTCATGCATTTGTAAATTCTTGAACTTTTAGTTTTTCAGTGGTTGTCATTACTTTCTCTGCCACTTTAGAGGAAGTAATGCATTTGACCCAAAAAATTTGATGCAGAGATTTCATCGGAAATACATGTTTTGAAATTCCCTGAATCGTAAAACAGCACTTTTAAAAAAGGTCCCGTATCTATGAACAGCATAACTCAAAAACGATAAGTTGGTTAAATACCAAACTTGGAATTAAGTTCAGCAACTTCCAGAGATGCAAAACAAAACTTTTTAAGAAAATCCCTGAACTGAAAACATTGTTACTTTTTCTTTTCTTGAAAATGCCCCTTTAATGGTTTTGATTAAAATACCATAAAATATTTTGGTATTGATATCACATGCATATTGTATCGTTTAAGCAGATTTGATTCTCTTTTGTTTTTCTCTCTCTTAGTTGCTAAACTATGATCACCTATATACATATTGCTCAGAATGAAATATCTTCTGCATTTGTCCTATTATAAATGCATTTTTATACGAAAATATTTGGGAAAATTAAGGGAGAGATAAGATTAGAGAACTGAGATATCAATTGATAAAATAGTCAAATAGTAGAATGTAAATAGTAGGGAGAGGCTCATTTTACAGGGGTTGTGTGTAAGGAGGCCTTGTATAGAAGGATGTTAAGACATATTGTAAATTTAGGTTTAGCAATTTAGTTGTAGATATAAAATATGTTTTGATTGCTTTGCTTATATTTGTAGACTGACAAAATGCATTAATGGTTATAATAAATATTCATTATTTTCCTTGGGGTAACAACTATTTTCTATTGCAAAGCATTGTCAATGAAAAGTTAAAGCCTTTACAACTATGCTCTTTTATATTTCCGTGTTCATATTCTAGTACATAGGTTCTGTAAATCCTTTTGTTATTTATGAATTGAAGTTATAAGGGGGTTTATAGCCCATGTCCATCAGAAAGTAGGGGCTTTTCAATGCTTAAAGAATTATCAAAACTGGTCAAGTGGTTTTAGAGATTACTAAATAAAAATTTTTCCTCTTTATAATCTTAGTATAGATTTCTCTACAAACTGCATATACAACTGGCAATTTCAGACAATGCTTGGGATGGAATCTTATATGCATGCGTGATTCTATGGAATTGCTATAATTGTATCAACTGTAATGTTTTTGAAAGTGATGCGAGTTGGAAACAAAATTCAAAGTCCAAAGTAATAGGGCATGAGCATTTCAATGAAACAATCCTTCCGCAGAAATAAGTATTTCATTATTTGATAAAAACACTTCTAAGCCACTGAACAAATTGTTTTCTTTTGAAATGCGAGCTAATTATAATAAATTTTGTATGGATAGATGTTAACATTCCTCAAATACATTTGCACAAAAAAAAGCATGTGCATATTTCATCTTTGAGCACAGAGACAACTGCCCAATTTAGTCCCATGGGTGGCATTAATAAAACCCACCATCTCAAGTTTTGCTCGATTTTTCATCTTACATTGACTAATCCCTCCTGACAGTGAGCAGTTGCTTCATTAGCAGTATTATTATAGCAGACTTCAGGCTTATTTAGCAACCACAGCTTACGATTTAAGTCACCTTCTAGGTGTCTCAACCTAGATGTCTTGCTTACATGTGAATATTAACAAACAATGAATAACATTGATTGATTTGGTAAAATAAATTGCGATAAATCTGAAATTCATTTTTATTTGTTCTTATTCTTACCTGTTAATTAAATTATAGGATGACTCACCCCCATTTTTTTTTTGTTTATTTATGGATGCTCTCTAACTGCTGTAGTCCTTAGCGTCCCATTCTATATTGGGCGTGGAAGACCAGTAATTTTGCTCAGAGGCCTCTATCAGGCTTGAGGTTCTTTTACGTGCTGTAAATCTATGACACGGGACCACTGGCTTTACTTCCCTTCCGAAGGAAGATATGCTAAGGATTTTTACGCCCGAAAAAATCCATCACCCTCTGCCGGGTTTGAACCCGGGACCTTGGTAGCATGGTAACCACTATACTACGGAGGACGACTTTTAACTGACCCTGAATAAGCTCCAAAAATTTGTTTTCCCAGTTGCTCAAGATTATTGGTTTGTTGCCTCTCCTCTGCATTACCGCATCTCATGTTTACTGTGAGCCATGGCAAACAAGACAAGGCTCGCTTTTATTAATATCACCCCATGTTACAGAAGATGGACTTATTTTTAAACTCACAGGAATCGATCGCTCAAACTCAAACTAAATTCAGATGTCATAAATAAACAAACAAACAAACAAACAAACAGGAACTTACCAGGAAAACACTACCAATCTAATTATCAGTCCACTGGGTTGAAACATATTTATTTTTCCATGATGACTACACTTAAGTTTGCAATATGAAATATCAATGGTCATATTTTAAAAAGATGTTATTGTAAAAATGTCATTGTTTCTAAAAAAATTAGATACATAAAAAAATTACAACAAAGATGACATTTTTACATTGCTTATATTCATACTGGCACTTCATTTTATCTCCATGATCTTTTTTGCCATTATAGCGAAAAAGTTACAGAAGAGAAAGTATGAACAGAGACATTAACAAAATTTGTGTCTTTTTGAATTTTTAGATTACCTTTATTTTGTGTGCGTTAATTTTAAAGTTTTAATTTGTAATATATTAAGTTCATATCACTGATACCAAAAGATACAAAATTGCTCTAATGTAATTTGCCAAGACACTTAAATTTCTGTTCAATTCAATCGCACTTGCCTATATTCAACGTTCTCTTCTGTACCACAGACATGATTTTAAAAAGTAAGAAATATATATTATAACACATAAAATTACATGGAACACATTACAAAATCCAGCAATTTATTTATGATTGTTTTCAAAAGAGGGAGAGAAGGAGAGAGGAAGAGAGTGAAAAAAAAAAGATTTTTTTTTCTAGTGGTTTCATTGTTTTTTTTTTTTCCTTTGTACTTGCACAATCTTAATTGATTCTTGTATTTCATTTGCTCGTGTACTGAAAATAAATTCACACGCGTCACATGAACTGCGGAGGTCTGGCTCTTAAGCCAGCAATTACACAATAAAATACACAATAACATTTAATAATATAAAACAATGATATTTAAAAACTATTGGTATATTTGTATGGCAATGAGGTAGACCCAGTGAAATTGCTATATTGTTTTACAACTGTCAACGAAAACATTGCATATCCTGCACCAGAGTTTAGCAAGTCTTGTTTCTGTGTCCCTTATTGTGTACTTCACTAACTTTAAAAATGGGTATCATTTCCTCACCTAACCCCCAGAAATAGAAAACAATATGATTCTCATGAAGACTCTGAACGTTATCTCACAAATTCACAAAATGCTCTCACACATTTCCCTTATTGAAACAAAGCTAGTTGAAATGCTTGAAAAAGTTACAGTAAAAATTAAATTATTGTACCTATATATGCACAAAGGGGATTCTAGCAGTGTTTTTATTATCACTAAATCACACATTTTCGGCAACCTCTCAGATATTATTGGACTTCAGTAATGCAACTTTATCGACATTTACGTTCACTTCTGCTCTCTAAATGATACCCTTTCAGAGCTTGAACCTTAAATCACGCTGCTGACTAGACTACAAGTTTTATGTTCCTGCGGTATTAGTTACCACAGAATCTTTATTAATCTGTCTCTTTGAGCACCTATTTTGATTAATAACAAATAACTGATAATTAAAATTATGTCTTTATAGTCAACGAAGTGACATTACTTTATATGATTATTATTCTGCTGGCATTTAAGTGTGCTTATCTGCAGTCCACGTCTTGAACTGCAAAAATAATACTGGAATCCCTACAGTCCTCTGGGTCCAATCACATATTGTCTTACATTCAACGACAGAATTAAAAACAGTAACAAGTATTTCATGAAAATGCATTTATATATAAAATAAAACCATCTTAAATTTCCACAAATGTTTTCCAGCCGCTGCCCCTTATATTATAATACAGATAATTCGTCTCAGGCAAGGATAAAAAGCATTTGATGAAATTTTACGTAAAGTCGTAAAAACTTCAGGACTTGCTAAACCTGGAGTGTTTTTGTGTTGATATTAGAATCCTGTAAGCATATGGTAACAAAGTGTATCTATGTATGTACTGTTGTTATAAAATATACCCGGTTATACATATTTTATTTTTAAAAAACATCAGTCAAGTGATTCTGCTCTGTAAAAAAAACTCTGGTTATTAGTTTAGAATAGGCTATTACCAAACTTAACAATGCGATCTGTATTGGCCTGTGAATGATGCTTGGAAAACTGCTGGTGGTGTCGCAGTGGTGCAAACGCGCCAGTGGAACCATATACTATTGTTTGTACATTTGTTAATTTTCACTACATATCGATATACTAAGCAAAAGATTCATTTCATGTACACAAAACCCACGGCAGTTACAACACTGGACACAAACATATCATCGCCTGTACCAGCGAGTCTCCCAAGAGAATGCAGCGGATTAAGAATGATGGCTATGGGTGAGTGATACAGTCATCTCCATGAGCAATGCTTCAACAATCGCTACATCTTCAACATAGAAAGCATTAATGGAGCACGTCTACCGGTGCTTAAAAAATTGCACTCGTCTATTGCTCTGGACGATTTCAAATCTACTCCTATCTACAGTTTAATCGTATTACGCAAAGCTACATGGGATGACTGCTTACATATTATTATTATATTATTATTCACTATGAATTAAATGAAAAATAAAATAAAATAATAAGAACACAAATATTCAATTCCCTACAAAAGAAATATTAATTGTACAACTAATTAAATTATGTTGTACTTTTTATCTTATTTGATTCAAAGATGATTGGACGACATCCACGCAACAACTGAAAATTACTATTATATAGAATACCTACAAGACAAGATGCTACACAGAAACCTTGTGGCAAAAATTGTACAAAAAACACATTTAGAAAAAATTTCTTGGTTTTTCCTTCTCATTTTTAAGTTCGTAAAGAGTAAATTTGTTTTTAAATTGTAGTATTTAAAATTTAAATATAGTTTAAATTCTAAACATCTTGAATACTGCATGAATAGCTTTTTATGATAATTTTTACATTATGAGAAATATATATGCTCAAATGGTGTAAAAAGTTAATTATGTTTCTATCTTCTTCCAAAGATTCTATTTTGGTTACCAAAATATTAAAAAAAAGAAAAAAAAAATATTAGATGTTTTTTTAAAGTCTTGAGAACACAAAACATTAATAACAGCCACAGATTCACCTACTATTTTAACAAATGTAGCAATTTTAAAAAATAAAAAGTAAATTAAGTATAAAATAAGATTTTAGGGAATGTAATTTTCAGGAAAATAAAGCTGCTACTATATGAGCACTCTGGGATAAGACTGTGAGCCTTATATACTCATTTCTGATTCCACCAAAGTTGCCTCTCTCAAGATTAAATATTTTCATTATTCTAAAAAATTAAAAGGAGAGAAATCTGTGCACGAACACAGCGTCATTTAGAATACAAAATATATTATTAAACTGACACTCGCTGGTGTCTCCACCTCTATGAAATATGGTCCACGACCAAAATTGGGGGAGAGGAAACCGACGTCCTGAGATTATGAGAAATCCATCTGATCCTGTTCCAACACAAGGGTTGCCAGTTATTGCCTGCTTTCTCACACACAACTCCAAGGAGAAAATGATTTCATGCACCTAGCTCTGTGTGCTTGCCTTACAAAATACTTCGGCCCCTACAAATTTACTTGATGATAACTACAAGTTAGCTGAAGGATATGCTTTCTCTTATTACTCTCACAATTATTAGTGAACTGCAAAAGTCATTTCAATTGTACCTAGTTATTCATTTTACATAAACATTATCACGCTATTCAATTTTTTGCAAAAGTTAATGTCTTTGAAAGTAAACATGATAAAACAAACTACCATATTGGCCTGAATTTAAGACAACACGTTTTAACCTACTGATTTTTGTGGACATCTGCATGTATCATCCTCCCAAAATTCAGAAGCTTGTGTCAGTCTGAGGTTATGCCAACACATCTGCAGAATATGGCCCCCTCCTACTATTGCCTGCAACAGCATCAACACTAACTATCCACAAAATAACATAATGGTTACAAAAGCAGCGAAGACAGCAACTAGTTATCCCTAAATGGTTACTAAAGTAACAGAGACAGTTACTGAATCTGTGTGACATCCTTCAATGCATGTGCACTGGTAAAGCTTATCAGGAACTAGTTACCTCAACTTATTATGCAGTATCTATCCCCTCTGCAAGAGATCATGGTGGTATTATCAGTCTAATAACCATCTGGCAAGAAAAATGCCTATTAGTTACCCACTTTGCTACATGTAATCAAATGAGATGATCTGCACCTTTTGTAATGTTAAACAATAATGCATGTTAGGGCGTTAAAGTTTCTTTTCTCCAGCAACAACACTTTTCAATATTGTACGACTGCATGCTTCTGATTTTGATTTGTATGAATGCAATGATTGTTTCATTTACTGGCAGCTGTTCGTCTGCATATGCTAAGAGGGGCACATTTAGGCGCAAATAGCTTAGCCAATAGGGAGATGGCAATGCAAAGGAATACATCTCGGTGTGTGTGGAGGAATGCAGAAGCAAGTGCGAATCCACTTTGCAATTATAAACCATTGTTGTAATTAAAGTGTTGGTACAGCTAGAGAAACTTCTTTTTAGATTGCATCAAATAGCTAAGTGAGTCTGTATCAACATTGTTTATATGGAACGCAGTTACAGCCAATCATTACAAGTAACCATTAATGTAACGTAACTGTGAACATGATAACCAATAACATTAACCGTTTCCCAAAAATAACTGTTTGTCACATCCCTAATGCACAAAATGTCAAGTACACCCCCATAGCATTGCTGTTACATTAAATTTAGTTTTATTTATGGATGCACTTTAACTACTATGGTTCTTAGTGTTCCATTCTATACTGGACATTAAAGGCCGGAAATTTTGCTCAGAAGCCTCTTTATCAGGATTGAGGTATATTGCTGTTGCTGTCACAGTCATGGCAGATTTTGTATAAAGGAAACATCTTCACATTCTCAGTTTAAGAAGAGAAAGAGTAGAGGTTATGATACAAACTTCAAATTCTTTGTTGTAAATGAGGCAAAATTATAATTTAAGAAGTTAGGTCTTTTGAAATGTAATATGATGAAGCCTACACAAATTGGACAATGAACAGAATCTTTATTTTGGAAAAACAGTTTTGGTCCTGATGAAAATCATATACTTCATGTAATTTTTTCTAATAATACGGAAAATGCTTAATCTGTAAACAGAAACTATCTGCAACTGCTTAAAATGAAAATATGCAGTATTAAAATGCATTTGTTTTGGGATATGCTGTGCTTCCAAGGAAACTGCTCACTAAGGTAAATGAGATTTCTTTGTAAATGTACCTTAGTGAATGGAGAGCGCATCAAGGAAAAAGAAAGGGGTTACAGTTACAAATGTGGTTAAAAATGTAGCACTTTCATTACATAAAGAATGCATGAGTGAATGATTTATAAACAACAATGGTAACATGCAATGGAAAGTAAAAACAGCAGAATATGGAGAAATCAATGAGTTGCTATGGGAATGGTTCATTAGTGTTCAATGAAACACTATGTCTATTTCTGGTCCTGTACTTCAGAAGCAAGCCCTTGAAATCGCATAGAAACTGAATTTTCCGGAATTTAAGGCTTCAAATGGATGGTTAGAAAGCTTCAGAAACAGGCACAAAATCTTTGGGATCAGATGTGTGGGGAAACCAGTAACTACATATGTACTAAACCTACATAATGTACATACTATGATGAGTGCTTTTTAATAAAATGCATGATATTGAAAGTATTTGCATAGTATATGCGATGAATCTTAAAAACCATGCATTGGGGGAGGGGAGGATCCAGAATACCTGAATAATACAGAAACCTCACCAAAATGGAACAAAAATGTAGGATCATGTCACTTCAGATTTCACTGCATGTGGTGTTGGCAGAAATAGAAGAAAAGGTTGATGTCTTGCACAGTACGTATTTTTAAAAGTAAGATTCCCCCCAAGAAACATTAAAACATCCAGGTTCATCTCATTTTATGCTGTCTTATATTTGGGTCAATACAGTAGCTTATTTTATTAAAAAACTACACAAAACCCACAATTTAGTACCAAAATTTCAGCAGATTATGCGAGGCAGAATTCAGAGGAAACAGCATGAAGAGTCCCAGAAAGCGCTTAAACATGTTAGTCAATCTTTTTAAATTAGGTTGGTAGTCCTTCAAGAAACAATCTGCAAAATGTAGTGCATTTTAACTGCTTATCACTCAGAGATAAGGTAAAGCATAATCTGCAACACAATGTTATGGTTTAAAATTCTTATTAAACATGAACTGTAGTTCATTGTCCTAACTTCTAAAATGAGTGCAGAAACTGTGGCATATTCAGCATAAATGAAAGCTTTGCCGTTTTTTTTTCTAATATTGGCACTTAAGGTTGTTTACTTCAACTAACTGTGTTATAACCATCATCAACTATATATATTTTATAGCCTTGCTATTCTTAATACAATCTATATACAGTATCACTGCCATCATGTACTTTTTGACTCATTTCACCACGGCAGCCCCTCAGTAAAATGATCATATAAATGCAGTAATTTGGTATGTGACATACACAAGTCATTTTTTCAGTAATCATTTTCTCATTACATGTATATTTTTTATAATGTGTGAGAATACCTTTGGTTACTGTAGAAAATCTAAACTTTTCCTCCTCTATGTTTCTCGCTCCACAGAAACCAGAAGGAGCACACAAAATGTAATATTAATGTGACTTTTAAATGAGGTAACAAAAAAGAGGTAGTATGTAAACAAAATTATTTCTTAAGCTACTTTATACCCCACTTCAAACATTAAAAGTAGGGAACTTAAAGCTAGAATAATACCAGTTCCCAATCCAAAAGTTAAAAAGTATTCTTCACTATCCCTGAGAACCTTCCCTTTCATGCCCATTAAGATATAACTCAAAAACACAGTAAAGCCAAGATATTATTTCCTTCTGGTATTGGCAACCCTGTGTTGTAATCTCCATTTGCTAATAAACAAATACTAAGACCAACTTGGGGTTATATGCACCTTATCCACCCAACACAGCAGTTTCTTTAGTGCTTGACTTTATAGTACCAAAGACTGTATTATACAGAGATTAAATGTAATATGCACACTTTCCTGGCCTTCTTTGGATTGTACATGAGCTCTTAATGGAATTAATAGTTCCATGTAGCAGTTAGTTAATTTTTGTGAATTAGAATTAGTTCTTTGGAACTTGACACACACAACACAAGTCTCTAACAGGACAACGCTCAAGAATAAGTTCAAAATGCTCAATATAACTGACTGCCACATGGATTTTCTGTACATGGGGAATAGAACATTGAAACAGATTCACGTTCCTGTACATTAAAACATAATGTATACAAAGAACTTCCCCACTAAAATTTGTTGGGGAGAGTGAATTCTAGCTGTACTCGTCACTACCTTCCTCGTCAGAGCGAGAAGCCTTAATAGATCTGGCTGGAGATTGCCTGAGACTCCTACTAGAGGGCTCAGCAGGTTTCCTTCTGGGCTTAGAGATGAACAGAGGGCTTAGCCTTGCCAGGGTGGGAACAGCACTTGCACCTCCACCTTCTTCCACTCCCTCATGTGGCTCTTGTTTCTCCTCTTCTTCCAGCTCCTCCTTAATCTCCATCTTTAGATCGTCGTCTTCCTCAATCTCCTCCTTTACATCTCGTGGGCTGTTTCCACTGCTGGTTGGTGAATTACTGCTTTTCTGCAACGTTTCTACGATGGCTTCCACACGACGCTTTTTACGAGTTGTTCCCAGAGCGCTGGTAGGTGCTATGGTGGGTGATATTCTCGCAGGTGATGAAGATGGTGGCAACTCTTCGATACATACTTCAGCTTCCTGAACTTCCTCTTCCAACTGCAGTTTATGAGCCGGAGAGCTACGGGATTTATTTTGTTTTACTTTCCCTGCATTGCTATTGCTCCTTTTCTTCTGAGCAGGCTTTCCTCTTTGTGGAACTGGAACTTCTTGCACTTCTCCCTCTGTCTCACACTTTACCTCCTCTTCAGTTCCTTTCTGTGTGACTTTACGAGGTGATCCCTTCTGCCTTATTTTCTTAACTGTCCGTTGACGCCCTTCACCAGATGTACTTGGAGAAGTCGTGCTCTTATCCTCATTTGGCTTTTTAGTGTTGGGAGATTTTCTTGGTCGCCCTGGGCGTCTTCCTTCTGCTTTGCCAGATGGAATGCTAGAATAGTCCTCAAAAGCTGCGGAAGCAGTTGGATGTTTGGGAGCAACAGGTTTACGTGCCACAGTGGCAGCTTTCTTTGGAGACTTCTTGACTGTTAGTTGCAACTTTTCTTCTTCTTCCTCTTTAGGAGAAGACTGACTTGTAGAATCTTCATCTGAATTGAAACAAAATTAATAAATTAGTTTCATATAATACAACCAAGAAAGAAAAAGTCAGATTTCAGCTAAGTATGAATTCAGCGGCTTCAATTCTTGTATGTGTAAACAATCTTATGCACTGCATTCACAGGACTTTTTCTACCCATCATCATTTATGTTTATGTAGCTTCTATAGACTATTCTATCTATTTCATATTAATCACAATAAACCTTTGCAAAAATAGTTTAATTACACATTTTTTTCTAGATAAGAGAAGGATTGAAGAAATTGAATCAAGCTAGTCATTATATGCTGGCTTATATTTCATACTCTTTCTATGACACTGCAAGAAACAATTGAACAGCAACAGTACTTTAAGAAAATGACAAAAGTGTTGAGAAATTCAAACCAGTAATAAATATCTCAGAAATGCTTGATGCCACAGAAAAGGTTATTTTAAATTGTGTTTTAAAGAAAATTTAAATTGCGTTATATTTATGAATGTTCTTTAACTGCTATGGTTCTTAGTGTCCCATTCTATATTAGGCGTGAAATAACTGGAAATTTTATTCAGAGGCCTCTTTATCAGACTTAAGGTTCCTTTACATGCCATAAATCTAAGACACGGGACCACCGGCTTTACTTTCCTTCCGAAGGAAGCCATGCCAAGGAGTTTTACATTAACAAAAATCCATTGCCCTCTGCCAGGTTTGAAAACCTGCGGCCTTGGGAACTAGAGGCTAGCATGGTACCCCTAGACCATGGAGGACGACATGTTTTAAAGACATCCACATTTTTTGTGTAGTATGTGTTTGTATATTTGTTACAAATAGCTTATCTATTATACACGATTATAAACAATTCCTTTCGAATGAAGGCTATTCACAGGAAATTACAAATATGATATGATATCTTTATTGAGCGTTGAGCTAATATAATACATTTGGGTATGATCAGTATCGAGCCCTGGCTCCTATTGCCGTTCATACCCAAGCTTCCACATTTACAAAACATGTGTGTTGAGTTAGCTTCATATCGCTAACAGTTTCTCATTTAAAGTCACTATACTGCTTAGTGTTCTCCCCTTTCCATCTCCTTCCCTACTTCCTCCGATCGTCTTAGGAACTCCACTATCAGCGGGAAATGGGACTACTAGATGTAATTTAGAGAATACTTATTGTGAACCCCGTACTGATCGTCCATAACATTTGCTCGTTCATATTAAGAAATGTACCTCTCCTTCCAAGGCCTCTCCGTGTTTACCGTCCTTTATATTTAAATCATTCACTTCATTATTTCATATAAAACTATCACTTGCATATCAATACACTTGTCTTTACTTTGTCTAATTTGTTCCCTTCTATTCATTCTATAGTCACTCTCCCTTCCTATTCTATTATCTCCCCCATTATTACTGTATTCCCATACTTCTCACAGAGTCTGCTCTATTTCTATACGTATGGCACACTTTCATACTCCATAAATCCATTTTTGTTGGCTCCCTTGCCGGTCCCGCTTTGTTTCTATCCAAAATCCGTAAACTCCCATTGGGTGTCAACACAATGCTTTCTTCTTCCACCAATTCGCCACTCTGAAACCACGACTCTGCCCTGCCCGCAACCATATCACGTGGCGATTGAACTCCCTCCCTCCCTCCTCGATGCTGTCACTTTCCTTTGCCAGCTGTTGTCCATGCGTCAGTCTGATCTGACGTCACTGCCTCGTCTCCTCTCTGACACAACCATCTTCTTCCCGCCAGCACCACGTAGCAGTGACGTAACTTCCATATATCCACCCTTCTCCGATTTCCAATTGCTCTTTGGACTTCCTTCCGACCTGCATTCCTTCTCTCTGGTCACGGATGTAGTTGGCTGAAACATTTCCTGCTGTTGCAATCTGCTGCTCCTTGTGTCTCTTTTGCATCCAGCCACCATGCGCCCATCGACCCACAACCGTAAGTTCTTTATGACGGCCCATTTCCCTTCCATTCTTGCCAGCTTCATTTGTTGTATTAAACCTTTCTTCAAGGCCTGTTGTTCCACCGATAAATTCATAAAAATATTTGTTCCTTTTAGTTGCTTTGTTTTCTTTAACACTTCATAAACAAACTGCTCTGACATAAATCTTGCAACTGTCATTCTGGCTCCTCTTGATCTCCCCACTCTGAATGCTTCTTTAATCTCCCAGCCCTGTAGCACCATTCCAAGCTTTCCTTCTATAATCTCTCTGACCTCTTCAACAGGCCATACTCCTTTCCTTTCTTTCATTCCTGTTATAACGAGATCGAATCTGCGGTAATTCCAAATATACACTTCATTTATTATGTAAACATCTTTAATATATTGTATTTTAATCAAAATTGTTTAGAGCCATTTTTGAGAAAATAAAAAATAATGAAAAGTTTCCATGTTAAGGGAAATCCAATTCATAATTCCATTAGGTCAAAAAGTTTCACTTTAAACAACTTAGAGAGAGAGAGAGAAAGTATTATTTATAGTTCATGAAAAAATAACATAAAATATGTAAAAAATTATTTCTGTCACTAAGATCGTAAAGACCTACAATTTTAAGTTGCAACACTCAGTTTAAACCCAGTTTAAACATGACTGAAATTAAAAAGCCAAAGGTCATGGTCTCAAACCCGGCAGAGGACAATGGATTTTTTCAGGCGTAAAAATTTTAGCATGGCTTTTTTCGGAAGGGAAGTAAAGCTGATGGTCCCATGTTGTAGATTTACAGCACATAAAGAACCCCAAGTTTGATAAAGAGGCCTCTGAGCAAAAGTCTTTCACACCCAACATAGAATGGGACACTAAGAACCATAGTAGTTAAAGAACATTCATAAATGAAACTCAATTTAATTTGATACAGCCTTTCTGCTATAGAATTTTCAGCATCTTGTTTGTGTGCACACAACATAGCTTATACACTCTACATTGAACTTTATCACTGCGCTAACAGTAATTGTATTCTAAGACAAAACAAAGAGGATATTTACAAGTTATCTTGTTACATTCTCACAACTTTTTCTACCTACTATGGTTTATTTTTGTATAGTGTCTACACACTATTCTTGCAAAAGCTTGTTCTTTTGTCTACTTCAAATTAATTGATATAAACGTTTGCATAAATACTTTGTTTACACATTTCCTTACAGGTACAAAATAGTTAGTCACATGTTTAAAAAATGGCATGAGAAATCTATGCACTTCAATTTAAGAGGCTATGAATGTCTGTCTCTGCAGCCAAACAGCGTGCTTCCCGGTGCCAAGAAAATTCCTTGCATCCACACAAAGGCTCTGTCATTTGTAAAACATCATTTACTTTATTTTGTACATAATTTATAACTTGTAGTTTGCTCTTACAATGTATCATACTTTACTGTTACAATAGTTTCACAAATTTAAGTAATGCATTTAACGAAGATATGCTGTGTTTTATTATTAAATATGGGTTTCATAAAGTAACCACTATATGCTAAAGCAAAGTTTAAATTGGTTAACCAAATTAAATACAATCTAATGAAAGTACAAGAGGTTAACATAGGCTTTTTTATCTCTAGTATCAGGGTTTTTATTATACTTTCATCCTAAATTAAGAGCCAAATACCTTCAGTGGGGTGCGCACTTGTGGGTACACCTTCAGGAATGTGAAGTCCAGCTTCTGCTGCAGACATTGCATAAAAACAATGTTTGTATTGCGGATGCTCAGGTGATATCTCATGCTTTTCTAGCAGGTGACGACGAAGTGACTTTCGGACTGAATATGCTTTATCACAGAGAAGGCACTTTATGTGTTTCACCCCTGTATGCGTCATGAGGTGGGCCTTCAGCCTTGCCTGCTGTGAAAACACCTTTGGACACCTGAAATCAATACACAATTTGTTATAGAAAGACTAGGATACATAAAGCATAATGCAAATCCACTGATTAATTTTAACTATACGACAAATACATGAGTGGCTACTACTAACAAACTAATGTGATGGACAATATACAGTACAGTTCTTTTAAGATAAGGTCACAGACCAACTATACGCATAGAACGCTGCACTGCAGTGGCCTCAGTACTTTTTCAACACACAAATGATGGCGCATGACATGTTCTACGTTTATCTTTATCAGTTGTGTTTCAGTCATTGCTGTGTTCATGCTGTAAAGAGAGTTAACATTGTGCATCTCAAAACTGATTGCTTAAGAGTACTTACGTCCACTACAATGCCTGCCGACAAATTCACGATTCAACAATAAATTTTTATGTACGATATATATGTGAAAACCGAGTCATATAGAGAGGTGTGTAGACAATTTCAGGAGAAATTTCCTGGTATTGCAGTTCCAGGTAGAGAAAGTGAGTGAAGCTAGTAAGAGTGTTTAGGTTGACTCCACTTTCATCAAGTGTATTTTATTAATTACTTCACTGTGTGTGATTCGACCACTTTTTGGATGTGAAAATATATACAGTGGAATCTCGTTAGTACGTTTTTGCAGGGACCTAAGGATTTGGACGTCATAGGCGGGAAAACGTGTTAACGAAAATGCAAAATCTGCAATTTAAGAACATAGGTAATAAAAATCTAATAATTACTACGTCTCCATGGGCAATTTAAATCGATTTTGAGTACAATTTCATACTGAATACGATCCACGTTTCCATGTTAAATTCAATATGTTTAAATGGATTTGGATACACAAAGCCTGAGAATAAATAATTCAAGCTTTTATTTTGGTCAACTTGGAGTTTTTAGGTTATGAATGTTTTTGAGAAAATAAATTGCGAATTATGGAAGCGGCAATAGTGGTTTTGCTGTGTGTTTTATTACACACGTGATAACAATTTCTGCTAAAAAAGAAAAAATTATGAGCGTGCATCATGTTACGAGTACAATAGACGATATCATCTTTGGTGTATACAAGACGATTTGAATACGGAGGCGTTTCCATGCAACAAATTTCGTTCCGGTCCTCTTTTGATCCTATTTTCCAAGAGAAAACTTTTGTTTTAGTATTTTTCCCTTCTTTAAAAGCAGTTTCAATCAATTTAGGTTTGCTAACAATCGTGTTTAAGGTTGACGGAGGAATGTTTAACTTCCGCACTATATCGACATGTTTTATATTTGGATTGTGATTACATCAAAGATTTTCAGTTTTTCACTGTTGGTTATTTACCTACTACACTTTCTTTTTTTCATTGTAAATGAAAAGTTAAAATACAATCTATGGTTGTTTGGTCATCACTCAACATTAGAAACTATCGTTAGCATTTATCACGTTTACCACGCCAAGGTAAAGCATTCTCTATCCCGCCCACAGAAATCGTGTCACACAAATATTTAAATGCATGTATGTGATTGGCTGCCGATTTCCAGCCCGTGACCAAGGATTGTAAAAAGTAGCAAATGAGGACGTCAAACTATGAACATGTTAAACGCCTACTCCCACTGTACTGATCAAGGATTGGCCAAAACAGCGAATGAGGACGTCAAACTTCAAACGTAGTAAGTGGGACCGGGAAAACGCACTAAGCAAACATTATTTATTATATTTGGTGATTTGGTATCGGGACTTTATAATTCAACGTAATACACGGGAAAACGTGTTAATGAGGAACGTGCTAACGAGATTCCACTGTATTTATGCTGATGACAAGGCACTGATATTCACCAGACAGGAAGACCTACAACTGGCTTTCGTGGACAGAACGAAACGACTTGTGCCTCAATGAGGAAAAGACAGTCATAATGACTTTCATAATAGGAGGAAAGGAGGCAAACCTAATCAGTGTCAGTGATTCAATGCCACAATTCTAGTACCTAGGAGTGACATTCCAGACAACAGGGGTGGTCTTCACAACCCACATTAAGGAAAGAGTGAACGCTGCACACCTCTGGCAGATGTCACTGAAGACAGCGCTGAAACCATTTCAGACAAAAATAGTACTGGTGGCGGCATATCGGCTAGAGAACATATTGACACATCTGAAATACAAGCACTTGACGAAACTAGAGAAGCTCAGGAGCATCTATTTCAAACGAGCTATGTGTGTCTCAAAGTCACACCCTTCCGGCTCACCCATGAACTGACATGGGAAATGCTGTTCGTACAAGACATGAAGAACAAGCAAAATGAACGAATTCTACAGCACTGACATGATGGTGTACAAAGACTGGATACAAGGCCTTTACGAACTATGACACATCATGACCAGGTTCACAACATGGCTTCCACTTTAAAGTGTGCAGCAGAAATTACCACCAACAGGCCCCAGAATGTGAGTGCGCGTAGTGCAGCAAAAAGTGCGGCAGATACCATGCAATGTGGTGTGAACACACTCACACAACTGAGTAGTGTCCAAGCTTAACAAATGCATACTTTGTACTATTCCTTTATTATTACATGAATTAATTATCAGAACGACAATGCAAAAATATGAACTATACCTTTTAATTCAACGGCAAATACAGGAACACTTATATTATAAATACTGCTTACTATGGCATCATTTAC